>CM022945.1:80512881-81842040 GCA_012931725.1 Litsea cubeba
CTTCGTCAAACCCTTTTCATCGTTTGCAACTTGTGTTATGGAGATTTCTCCTTCTCATAAAACTTCTACATGGAATTAGTCAAAGTGGTTGTTGGATTCCATTAAAGGTTTGGGCTTGGTTGATGGCGATTTTCGTTTTGATCTTGATTAATGGTGATTTTCATTTTGGGTTTTTAGGGTTTGAAAAGGGGTTCAACACCTTCATCTAAACCAGTTTCAAGCCATTCAACAACCCCTTCGAATACCCTCCATTCCAAGCATCGTATGCATTTCCCCTCTGTAAAGAACACCCACCCGTCTCCCAATCCGATCTCTGTCACGAAAGAAGCCCCACAAACAGACCACTCGGTTGAAGTCATTGGCCGGATTCGTGACTACCTAGATCGAAATTAAAGAGAAGCCCTCTTCAGCTCTGCCGAGATCCTTTGATGGGCATATGGTTCGGGGGCAGACCGATATTGGGTATCATGATTTCAACCTTGATGGGGCCTCGATTTCGGAGGAGGAAGATCTTAATGGGTTGGGCTATCCTATAACTGCTACTGATTTAGTCCAGCTGTAGGGATAGTCCCCTGTTCCTGCTCAGCGTCCGGTTTGGCCTTTTTCATTGTAGTGGGTGCTCTTGTAGCCTTTGGTTTGATTTTTCCGCCAGCCTGCTTGGGGTAGTGTGTTAGGAATTTTTTGTATTGCAATTTGATGGATGCATATCATTTTAATCATCATTTGATTTCTCACACTTGCATTATTTTAGAAAACATTGAAATCTTATTTTATCCATGCATTGTTTTAAACCTTGTAAATCATATGTTTCATGCATGTTTTGGTTTTCATCTTGGATGCATTTTATTTGAAAAAGAATTTTTACAAATCAAGCTAGCCAATGTTTTAAAGTTTCAAATTATATTTGGCTTTTTATGTTTCATGATTTAAAATACTTAGAATGATTTAAAATCATGTTTTCATGCTTGATTTAATGGCCCAAAAGAATCCCCTCAAAAATCACTTTGATACATGAGAAACATGGGAATTCTGGTCCCGGGTCGACCTGCAGTGTACCAGGTCGACCTGCCCATGGACCAGGTCGACCTGGCACACTGCAGGTCGACCGGGAAGAGAGCCGTTGGCTCTCCACCGGTCATATTTGGGACCGTTTTCATGAGGTCGACCGGGGCCTGTATGGGGTCGACCGAAGACACGTTGATACTCACTTTTGAGTATAATATGAGTTCATCCCATGAGAAAAAGTGTGGAACTTTGAGCAACTTTCAAGCCTTCATTGAGGTGTTTGGAGACAAAGAAAAGGGGATGAACCAAGAGAGACCAAAGGGTCTATAGGAAAGCTAAAGCTTGGAAATCATGAGTTAAATCTCTAAGTAAGTTTAGTTTTCTTAATCATATGTTTCATGCTTTGCTTAAATTATTGGTAAATGATTTTTAGCATGTTAACTATGATGTATTGAATTCATTACCTTCATTCTATCTTTGATTTATGTTGTGATGAATTCTTTACTTTGATTCAATCCAAGTTTGTTTTAAAATACTTTATAAAACATGTTATGTTGAAACCTTTGATTTGTTTTATAAATATGTTTCATTAACTTGTTTGAATCATCTTTTGTTGTTTTCATTCATTTGATCTTTAGTTAAACTTTCATTTTGAAAACAACATTGCATATGCATCACATGTTTAAGATAAATTAATTTCATACAACTTGTGTCATTTTGATTTTCATAAATCTTTAACAAGTTTGCATTTTATACATGTGATTTGCATTACACTTCAATCAAATCTTTTTATGTGCATTAAACTTTTAAATGCTTTTAGCATATATTGATTGAGCTTAATTTTAAACTTGATTGAAGTCTTCACACACACACATCATGAGCATACATCTTTGCATTTCATAGAGTGTTGTGTGAGTTAGTTTTTCAATTTCATATCCGCCTATTTAGAGGCAATTTATTAGAGCTTAAATTGTAATCTCATAAGAGTGTTTTGTGAAGACACTTTCTTTGAGAGAAATCTTTTATGTATTAAGGTTATTGCTTAGCCTAAGAAAAGCATTGTGTAAAGGTTATTGCTTAGCCTATAAAAGCACATTGTAAGGTTATTGCTTAGCCTAGAAAAGCATAGTTGTAGAGGTTATTGCTTAGCCTTTTGAAAAGCATAATAGTGGAAATCCGGTGGGGTGTGAGGAACACAAGCCGGTAGTGGATGTAGGCATTAAGGCCGAACCACTATAAATCTTGTGTTGTGGTGATTGCTTTTGTGGTGATTATTTTGTTTAGCTTCCGCATTATGTATGTTAATCATCACATGTGACTAGTTAATTGTAAAGAAATTAAAATTTGTCATAATTAGTCATTAAGTGTAGCTCACCCTATTCACCCCCCCTCTAGGGTTAGGATCTTGGACTCCCACAAGGACTTTCAATTGGTATCAGAGCCTCGTGCTCTATATTAGGATCAAGTGTTTGGAACTCTTGATTAGGTGTAAAAACCTAGAGTAAAAACCCTAGTGTTGTACCTCCATGAAAATCATAAGAATGGATTCCACTAGTTTAGACTTTGTAGATTCTTGTGTAGATTCCTCTAGACCCCTCCTTCTTCCATCTATTGGAGATTCTAACATTAAAATGAATGAATCTAAATCTAAATTAAAAGAAGAGGAATATGATGAAAATGAAGCTTATGAGGAATTGTACACATGGTCCTTTGAGCTTTCTAAGAAGAATAAAAGATTAAAAGAAGAATCTAAAAGGCTAAACCAAGAATTAGTCTCTTCTAAAGATGAACTTAGAGAAAAAGAAGAATTAATAAATTGTGCAGAATCTAAGTTCATGATCTCTTTGCATAATCTATCTAATATTAAAGATGATCTAAGAGAATCAAAGATAGATTATGATAATCTTAATAAGGAAAATTCAAAACTAAGAGATCAATTAAAAAGGCAAGATGAAAACATTAACAACCTAGAATCCAAGTTAACCATTTCTATGGAAAATTTATCTAATGCACAAATTAAGATAAAAAACTCTAGAACTTGGATCTAATGTTATCAATGAAGTTAAATTTGAATTAAAACTTGCCCATGAAGAGCTAAACAAATTTAAGGGAATTGAAAATGAACTTACAAAAGTTAAAAATGAAAATTCAACCCTTAAAGAACAAGTCACTCAACTTGAAACCTATAAACAAAAGTATGAGTGCAAGTTTACCCAAAGTGAAGAGAAATTTGAAAGGTTATTTAAATTGGGTAAATCTCAAAGAGATAGGACGGGTCTTGGTTTTGATAGGAATATTACATATGACCCTAAATTCACCAACACTTTTGTGAAAGGTGAGTCCTCATTCTCTAGCACTCATTCCTCTTTGCCCATGACTAAATGCAATTATTGTGGCATTAAAGGACATTTTAGGTTTGAGTGCAAACAAAGAAGAAGCCATGTGTCTAAACCCATCTTTGAGCAAAAGAAAGTAAAATCAAATTCTATGATGGTTAAGACACTAAAAAACAAGGAAGACTCCAAGAAGACTAAACAAGTTAAACCTATTAAAAAGGAGTCTCCTAAGATAGATTCTAAAAAGTTTAAACAAGTTAAACCAACTCTAAAAGAATCTATCAATAAAAAGCTTCTCAACCTACCTCCCATAACTCAAATGAAAGAACTTTTGAATAAAGTTACAAAGTTAAATCTAAAATTCAAAAGTCAAATTAAGGGAGGAAATAAGAAGAAAAGAAAAGAGAATTCATCCCCTAAAAAGAAAACTCACCAACCTCAAAAGACTAATCACCAACCTATGCCAAATTTAGTTAAATCTAAACACCATGGTGATAAGTCTAAATTAAAAGTTTATCAAGTCAAATCTCCAAAAGTTGGTGGGACTTCTAAACTTGACCTCAAAGATCAACCCTCCCAAGACCTTAGGTGGATTCCAAAAGTTATGTACTTAGTCAAACCTTAAGGCCTTGGACCTCATTGACCAACCTATCCTTTATAGGTAAATCTTTTTGTTGGTCATATTGCATTTGCATTTTGTTCTTTCTTAGTTACATTTATTAAAATGCAATGTTTCTTTATAATTAATTGATTTTGTCTTCATGAACTTCTCTAGTTACATATCATGGCTTTCAAAATCATTTGATTATAATTTCATCTTGTTAGATTTGCTTATTGCCTTCAATTAGTTATATATCTTGCATGCATTTCTACATGATCAATTGATTATGATTTCAAAAGCTTTCATAGCTAGATCTTTCATAATCAATTGATGTTACAAAATCATTTGTTTGAATGTCTTGGTAAGATTTGTTGTGCAAATGATTTACAACAATTTAGATTTTCCATGTTATACTTTCTTATGGAAAATTATTGTTTTGAAAAATCAACTTGTATGTGTTTCAAATAAGTTATATCATTTAAAATGCAAGTTGAATAGTGTTTAAAATCAATTTGTATGAGCTTTTGTAGTTATATTGTTTGGAATACAAATTGATAATTGATAATGTGCTTTCTTCATTTTCATACTCACTTTGTTCATTGTTGGATTTTGTTTATGATTTGAAGATTGCATGAATGAAAATGCTTTAAAACATCTTTTGTTATATTCATCAAAGCATGTTTCATATTCTCATTTCCTTAAGCTTTTGTTTGTGTTATCTTAAATGGAAATGTATATGGCATTTGCATCTTTGCTCAATTGGTTTCGTTCTCCTACGCAAATGTCATTTAGTTCTTGTATGGTTGTGCTCTTTAATTATTTTTGTAGTTACCATACTAGAACCCAAAAATCCATCCTTTATGCTTTCTAGTCATTTTTGTGAAATGGATGGTTATGATGTTTGATTCATGTGTATTTGTCATACTTATACATGTTTCAACCTCATAGTAGTGTTTGATCATATGAACCTCTTTGAAATCCATTTCTTGAATTACATAGTTATATCTCTTGAATGATGGATTTCTTAGATGTTGTATTCATATGGTTGACACTTTGGAAATTGCATATTCTTATAAGTCATATATTTTCAAAATGCAATTTCTCATGTTCATCACTATGCTCAATAGTTATATCATTAAAGTGATGAATATTCGTTTATGTTGCTTGATGGAATCTTGTGTTTGTCACATGCTTGCTCTCAAACATGTTCCATATTCAATTGGTAATCAAATGATATCATTTTCAATTAGTATAACTTCCAATTGATGTTATATATTTGTGATAAACCTTGTGCACATTGGATTAAACTTGATAGTAATATGTCTTTGTTCCATGTCACATTCCATTAGCTTCATAAATGGTCATGTTTGCCACCTCTCTTGCTTATTTGGTTAAATCTCGTGACCACCATGTTTATGTGTTAATAATCTTGGTTGGTTAATGATTGAGGTAGGCATCATGGTTTGAATTTCATTTCACTCATCTTACACTTGATAGTCATATTTTATGATTGAGTGAAATGATTTCAAAATTTACATAGCATATGATTTTCATAGTTATATTATTTGATGCTATGTTTAGTAAACCCCTTATCATCATGGATAGCTCTAACTTGGATTAATCCTTCTAGTTACATTCCTTAAGTCCATTTTAGAGTGATTGAGCTAATAAGTCATACTCTTAAATCTCAATTGATATGGTTCTTATTTCAATTGGTATCCATGATAGATTAACCTTTGACCTTGCTCTTCAACTTTCCTTAAGCTTATAGGTCAATTGGTTTCTCTCCAATTTGGTAATTTGATCATTGAGCCTTATAGTTAATCATTATCAATTGGTATCTAATCCTTCCCTTGAAGTTATCCCTCAATTGGGTAAACCATCTTCTTCTTGCATCTAATAGTTATATTCTTGTCAAAAGTATGACAAAAGAAGATTATGGATTGAGGGGGAGTAAACCTTCTAAGGAAGCATTAGAGATGATCAAATTCACCATTGCTATTCCCTTATAGCTTACTCACATGCATAATAGCCTGTTAAGTATTTCATTTTCGATTTCATTTGTTAACAGGTGCTACTAAAGGTATTTTCCTTGTTTCATGTGTGTAGGTACCTTTCTTCAATTGGCTACCTTTGCAATTTAATGGCAAAGGGGGAGAAAGGATTAAGGGGGAGAAAATGCTCCAGCTACCCAAAAAGGGAGAAAGATCAAAGGGGGAGAGAGCATTCAATGGCAAAGGGAGAGAAAGACCAAGGAGAGAGAGTGCTTGGTCTAAGGGGGAGAGAAGATAAAAGAAAGAAAGCTTGGAGCTAAGGACAAGAAGAATGAAGATCAAAAGAGCTAAAGCCCAAGCTGAGTGAAGGAGCATCCGAAGATTTCAAGCCGTGTCAAGCCAAGGAGCTGAAGACTTAGTGTGAGGTTTAGTGTTAAGTTAAGGTTTGCCATCAAATTGCAAAGGGGGAGATTGTTAGGAATTTTTTGTATTGCAATTTGATGGATGCATATCATTTTAATCATCATTTGATTTCTCACACTTGCATTATTTTAGAAAACATTGAAATCTTATTTTATCCATGCATTGTTTTAAACCTTGTAAATCATATGTTTCATGCATGTTTTGGTTTTCATCTTGGATGCATTTTATTTGAAAAAGAATTTTTATAAATCAAGCTAGCCAATGTTTTAAAGTTTCAAATTATATTTGGCTTTTTATGTTTCATGATTTTAAAATACTTAGAATGATTTAAAATCATGTTTTCATGCTTGATTTAATGGCCCAAAAGAATCCCCTCAAAAATCACTTTGATACATGAGAAAACATGGGAATTCTGGTCCCGGGTCGACCTGCAGTGTACCAGGTCGACCTGCCCATGGACCAGGTCGACCTGGCACACTGCAGGTCGACCGGGAAGAGAGCCGTTGGCTCTCCAACGGTCATATTTGGGACCGTTTTCATGAGGTCGACCGGGGCCTGTATGGGGTCGACCGAAGACACGTTGATACTCACTTTTTGAGTATAAATATGAGTTCATCCCATGAGAAAAAGTGTGGAACTTTGAGCAACTTTCAAGCCTTCATTGAGGTGTTTGGAGACAAAGAAAAGGGGATGAACCAAGAGAGACCAAAGGGTCTATAGGAAAGCTAAAGCTTGGAAATCATGAAGTTAAATCTCTAAGTAAGTTTTAGTTTTCTTAATCATATGTTTCATGCTTTGCTTAAATTATTGGTAAATGATTTTTAGCATGTTAACTATGATGTATTGAATTCATTACCTTCATTCTATCTTTGATTTATGTTGTGATGAATTCTTTACTTTGATTCAATCCAAGTTTGTTTTAAAATACTTTATAAAACATGTTATGTTGAAACCTTTGATTTGTTTTATAAATATGTTTCATTAACTTGTTTGAATCATCTTTTGTTGTTTTCATTCATTTGATCTTTAGTTAAACTTTCATTTTGAAAACAACATTGCATATGCATCACATGTTTAAGATAAATTAATTTCATACAACTTGTGTCATTTTGATTTTCATAAATCTTTAACAAGTTTGCATTTTATACATGTGATTTGCATTACACTTCAATCAAATCTTTTTATGTGCATTAAACTTTTAAATGCTTTTAGCATATATTGATTGAGCTTAATTTTAAACTTGATTGAAGTCTTCACACACACACATCATGAGCATACATCTTTGCATTTCATAGAGTGTTGTGTGAGTTAGTTTTTCAATTTCATATCCGCCTATTTAGAGGCAATTTATTAGAGCTTAAATTGTAATCTCATAAGAGTGTTTTGTGAAGACACTTTCTTTGAGAGAAATCTTTTATGTATTAAGGTTATTGCTTAGCCTAAGAAAAGCATTGTGTAAAGGTTATTGCTTAGCCTATAAAAGCACATTGTAAGGTTATTGCTTAGCCTAGAAAAGCATAGTTGTAGAGGTTATTGCTTAGCCTTTTGAAAAGCATAATAGTGAAATCCGGTGGGGTGTGAGGAACACAAGCCGGTAGTGGATGTAGGCATTAAGGCCGAACCACTATAAATCTTGTTGTTGTGGTGATTGCTTTTGTGGTGATTATTTTGTTTAGCTTCCGCATTATGTATGTTAATCATCACATGTGACTAGTTAATTGTAAAGAAATTAAAATTTGTCATAATTAGTCATTAAGTGTAGCTCACCCTATTCACCCCCCCTCTAGGGTTAGGATCTTGGTCTCCCACAAGGACTTTCATAGTGGAGTTATCTGCCTTCCATGTCAGTAGATTTTTGGAAGAGCTTCTCAAGTGTTCAGCTTCTAGCTCCTCTGCAGCTTGTTGCAGCTTTTGGCCTGTTTAGTTTAGTGCTAGCTGAGGATTTTAGGCCCAGTTCTAGCTGGGGTAGTAGTTGTGGAGTTGCTGTGCAAAGGATTGTAGGGGAGTCTTTCCAGCCCAGTCATCTAAGCTTCTTGTTGTAAGCTATGGATGAGATTCTTTCTTTTGTAGCATCTGGTTTCTATCGAGTTGTAGAGATCCTCCTCTCTCTACTCAGCTCAGTTGCCATTTCAAGTTAGTCTGGAGGCAGCCCGGGTAGATCTCTCTGCTCAGTGAGGTGTGGAGTTCTGCAGTTCTGTTGGGCCCTGTTTTGCCTATCTTAGGTGGTCTCATGGTTTTGTG
Source organism: Litsea cubeba (assembly GCA_012931725.1). Lineage (NCBI taxonomy): Eukaryota > Viridiplantae > Streptophyta > Magnoliopsida > Laurales > Lauraceae > Litsea > Litsea cubeba. The sequence continues at coordinate 80,521,482 of CM022945.1, forward strand.
CAGCTTGCAGTTATTTTTTGTTAGCTCCCTTCTCTATTTTTAGCTGTTGCTGGTGGTGTCTGTCTGGTCCAGCTCTAGCTGAGGTGTTGTCTGTGGAACTGTCTTGCATTGTTTTGTAGTGGCAGCTTTCCAGCCCTCTGGAAGATACAATTTCTCTAGTGCAGTGGTTGTGTCCCAGCTAAATGGGTTGTTCCAAGCTTGACCAAAAGAGATTGCATTCATTTTTTGGTGGAGTTGGTAATGTAAATGAGTTGTTCCAAGCTTGACCAGTGCAGTGCCTTTTTACTTGTATGGCAGTTGATGTAAACGACTTGTATGGCTGCTGATGTAAATGGGCTGTATGGTGATGTTAATGGGTTCCATGTAGATTTGAAGCATGTAAATGAGATCTATGTAGATTTGAACACTGCAAATTGAGCTTTTTATCTATTGTGTTTTGCTACTTTTATAAATATTGGATGGCTGTAATGAATGTTGGAATGTGAATGGTGCTAATAACTTTTTTAATATAAATGGAGAATGTTGTATTCAATTATTCCATGGTGTTTGCTTTTTAGGACATTCCTAATGACCATAAGTTGGGTTTAATATGTTGGATTCACATTATAAAATCATGCAAACCAGTTGATTAGCTATCAGATAAAAGTTGTCGCTATTGAAAACTTTTATTTATTCCAAAAGCTGCTAACTTACAACTTTTAATTCATCCCACTGATGAAACTGGTCGATATCGACAACCTAATGTCGTCGCTATCGACAACTTTTATCTCTTCCAGCAGCTGCTAACTTACAATTTTTAATTCACCCCACTGATGAAACTAGTTGATATCGACAACCTAATGTCGTCGCTATCGACAACTTTTATCCTTCAAGCAGCAGCTGACTTACAACCCTTAATTCAACTCACTGAGAAATGTTGTCGATATCGACAACATAGCTGTCGATATCGACAACATCGCTAAATGACAAAAAAATACCCCTGCCGTCTCTAAATTCTTGCTGGGTCCTCTCCTTACTCATGGCTCACTATGGGGATTTTTCAGGTAGTTTCCTCAATTAAATATCAAATCAAAATCACTTTAACTCAAAATTTTTATCATTTAAAAATAAAATAAAATAAAAATAAAAAATAACTATCTTTATTCACTAAAAGATAAAAAAATTTCATTTTTTCATAAAAAAAGTCAAAAATATTCCATCTCAACACCTAAAATAAAATACAATCATAATCCATTTATATTTTATTTTCTCCTTTTATTTCACTTCACTCCACTTTATTTTAAAAGTAAAATGCCAAAAAGACCTATCACATGATTTTTTTTGGAGTACTAGTCAAAGTGGCTCTATCAAACATAATTAAAAATGTTTAAGGAAAAAAAAGAGATTATTAAAGATGGAAGGGGTGAATGTCAAAAATAGCTTGTAACTTGGGATCCACGAATCGAATCGTAGACATGTATACACTTATTTTTTCTTTTGATAAATACTCACACAAATGCTTACCCAAATCCCTCATTCTCAACTTAATAAAATTCCCAGCTTACGAAATTTCCAACATAAATTTCTCCACAGACACAAGCCCTGAGCAATAAACTAATAACAAGTGTCCTCCCCTCACACATAGGGCCTCGGGCAAGTAGCAAAATATGACTTATATAGGATTTGAATCCTATGCAGTCAGGTAAAAATTACCGCGACTTACCAATGACAATTAGGTGAGTGTTTGTTCTCTTTGATATGCAGTTGGTAACATTTGGATGGGCAAGCATAAAGAATCAAGATCCTACGTAGGAGAGATTTCCTTGTGCACTAGCATAAGAGGAATGTTGAATCCAACGGATAGATAACCGTGACAATCCACTTCATTGTGAGCAGGCCAACGCAACCACTCATAGACGTAGAGAACGATGGGATTACGATTTAAAATTTCGGTCTCAGTTGCGGTATCGGCCGGGCCGAAAAACCGATATCGTCACGGATATCGGTCCGTCGCGGTCGTCGTGGTGAAAAATTTTTTTTAATCCAAAATTTTTTGCAAAAATATCCAAAAAATCCAGAATATTAAAAAATGCTGAAAAATAATATTTTTTTCCATTAGTAACAACAATAAATCAAAATCTCGGTCACCTTAAGTTATGAGTCATGTCTGTGTCGCTGTTCACTTTCTTCTCCGATATTTCATATAATGCAATCATTATTGACGCTCATGATCAATAAACTGAAATATCATAAATTTGACATAATGGAACTATAATTTTGGGCAAAAACTCACTTTTTTTTCCAAAAGCGCAGATCTATTTCAAACTAACACATTATCAATACATTTGAACGCTAATGTGGAAAAATGTAATTGATTTCAAGAAAAGCCCCAAATTCCGAAAATAAAAAAAATTTAGATCTATACTTTAAAATACTAGATCTATGAAAAAATAAGTGAGTAACACCCATCTAACTCAATATAAAGCCTTTTGGTTCATGAATTAGTGTATTACGCAATCTTTACTACTATATAATTCCAAATATAATAAAATAAGTTTAATATCATATCTAGCAAGTAATGATAATAATAGACATCCAAGCATAAAAAAGGAAAGACAATCACTAAAAGAGTCATAGCTATCATGGTCAAGTAAGATCCCTTTATCTTCATGATTGCTACTTCTTTAAAACATGCACTTCACGAAAGGAGTCCGGGGGTATCCCCTGGCAGCTACGAAATTTTTTTATGAAGTTCTTCCTTTGAAAACAAATATGTCCATTCTTAAGAACCTGTATCCCTTTTTATATAGTCCCATAACTCCCGTTACTTATACGGCGGCTGCTGCTCTAAGGAGTATAGAGAGGAGAGGAGAGGAGAGGAGAGGGGAAGAAGATGAGAAAAAGGTAAAAAAAAATTAGGACTTTGGACTTTCTAAATGATCTCGGCCGATATTTTGAAATTATAGGCTGAGACCTCGGTAATTCCGAGATGACGACCATATCGGCCGATATATCCCGAGATTTTGGGGATATATGAGGCCGAATCGCCGAGACCGATATCTCAGTGAGATATCGGCTCGGTATCGGCCGATGCCGGTTCATATCGGCCGATATGAACCAGTATCAGCCTGTTTTTAAAACCATGGATGGAATAGAAAGCATTACATGTTGATTGTCTGTGGCCTAAGTTTTGATTTGGTTTGATAGATAATCATTAATATAGTTAAAAAGAAACTGTCAGATATGATAGTCTAGCCTCTGGATTTGGTTACCACCATTAAATAATTTTAGTTCTTAGATATCCATTATAGTATAAAAATGTTCCACAACGGGCCAGAGTGGAACCTGATAGTTAGGCCCTCGTACTGAGTCTAGATCCGGTGTGGAAAAAATCATGGTGACCGTGAATGGAATATTCATGGTCCGTCAAGTCACCGCGAGCAATCTGTCAAGCAACCAGGCAGGGGATGGTCCACTCACGATCACCATGCGTAAGGCAGCTTCGAGGATCCCAATTCCCCTCATACTTGCCCAACATGTCAATGACTTCAACCACAACCCATGAGCCCTACAATGGGGTGTTTTTTTTTTTAAATCCCCAACCAAAGAGGCTGAGACCCAAGAGAGAGCCTACATACACACTAGGGCTGCACAAAAATAACCGTAACCCGCCAACCCGCCCGCCCCGCCCCGCCCCGCTCCGCCCCGCTAAAAGTGGATATACGTCAAAACCGCCTTTTGGCGGGCGGGCGGTTTCAATCCGTACTAATGAGCGGGCGGTTACGGTTTGACATTTGAGTGGGCGGTTTCAAACCGCCCCGCCCGCTCATTATTTAAAAAAAAAAAAACTCTTCATCTATTCTTTATGGATAACACTTCTACTCCAAATCCTAGTGCAATCCAATACAAGTCTAGATTATATTGTATGAAAGTTTGACAACCTTATAATTTTATCACTAAACTAAACATTGATGTTTATTATCTTTTATCAATTATTATTCTAACTATGAATTTTTTTTATTGCAGGATTGCTTCAAATTATATATCGATCTTTACGAACTTGAAGTTTAGATTTTGAATTTCTTTTAGCATTTGGACATTGAATTTTGAAATTTGGAGGTTTATTTATTGAAATTTAGACATTGAATTTTCGAATTTAGATGTTTCTTTGTTAGGTTTTTTACTTTTGGACGTTAGATTATATAAGTGATTGTATTTTTTAATTTTGGTGATAACTTTGGTCTTTAATTTTACATTGATATAATTAGTTGAATTTTTTTTATTACTGATTATTGACTTTTATTAAAAATCATGTTTAATTTTTATTATTTATGTTAAGTACTTTGAAACTTTAGTTACATTCTATTAGAAATAAAAAAAGAGAGAGATAAGTACAAATACCAAACCGCCCAACATACCGCCCAAGTCGCCCGCTAAAAAAACCGCCCAAACCGCCTATACTTTGGGCAGTTACGGTTTCTATTTTTTACAAACCGCCATAAAACAAAACCGCCTAAACCGCCCAATAACCGCCCAAGCCGCCCGCCGTGCACCCCTAATACACACGGGAAGAAAGCCCACAAAAGTGAGGAAAGGAGCCCGCGAATCAGGTAGAGGTAGCATACCCGGGATTCGAACCCGGGCAGCCAGATAAGAACCAATGCTCCTTACCACTCAGGTAAGGAGCCGTTCTTACAATGGGAGTGTTTGAAAACCATATAGCAAAATATTTAGAAATATATATGGTTTTCAGGTAAGAACTCACAGGATGATATACTAAATAATAAATTGAATGAAAGTAATCAATTGACCCAATGCAGGACCCACTAATTTGTAATAACATGTGTTGATAATTATGGTAGGACCCACTATTGTTAAAAAATCACCAAATTAAATGTTAAAACCTTGAGATCCAAGCAATGTTGTTTGATTAAGGTAAGTCCACCAAATGTTGATAGTCATTGTGTAATACATCTAATGGTGATTATCACAAATGAGCCTATCTATTTTTATTTTATTTTTGGTAAAACCTTATCTGATGTCAAGCATCATTGATGAATCTATCTATGAGAAATCATTGTCGGACCCATTTGATATTGGTAGTCATATTAACACAAGGGGAGCTATCAAATAGTGGGGCTCGTTTAATGATGACAAACTTCTAATTGCAATCACACAATTCAATCTTGGTAATTAATAAGAAACTCAGCTAATTTTAGTAGTATGAAACCCACCTAATGTTGGTAATTACGATGAAGGGTCCCTAGTGTGACATTAGTAAGACCATCATAATATTGATAATTAACAAGGGTTATGTAATTGTAACATAGTTATAGGATTCCACATTAAATTTGTAAGCATTGTGGGGCAAATCTAATATTGGAAGTCATAGTTTCAGTAAGGATCATTAATGTTAAAACTTATAGTGGGGCACTATAATTAATAGTTGCCCATGAGTTCTTTCGTATATAGAAAAGATTTCGTAACAAAAGATTATCTTATACAGCATATTTTTTAATAATTTAATATGAAGGTTTTAAGAAAAAAGTGAGATATTGTAATATACTTTCTACGTTATCCAAACACCTATTTTTTTTATTTTTTTTTGCATAAATTATATTCTAAAATAGTAGATAATATAACAAAATCTCTTGAAATGTCTTGTTTCCAAACACCCTCTATCATAATTACTTGGTTATCTTGTTGATTACTAATATTGGTGGGTCCTATAGATATTACATTAGGTGACTTCTACCATAATTACCAACTTTAAGTGGATCACATACTACCAACGTTAGTTTGTGTGATTAATTATTAGTTTGTCATCATTAAATGAGTCTCATTATTTAATGGTAATCTAGTGATTACTATAATTAGCATGGCTAATATGAGTAATAACATCAAATAGGTCACACATTGATTTTTCATAAATTGATTCCTCAATGTTCTCTAACACTAGGCCCGTCATAATCACCCTTGGATGTATTACATTGTGTCTACCAATACTTGGTGGACCTACATTGATTAAACAACATATATGGTATGTCACTAGTGATTTAAAGGTATATTGAAATTTATAGATGTTGCCAAACACCATAAGTGACACAATATTGTGATATGTCACTATTTTATTATGTGATAATGAAATCTAACAATATTCAAATTTGATGATATTATATTATGCCTTTGTCCAAACACCCCTAAAAGTGAATTGTGTTTTAGTAATTTTTGCCTAGTGAGGCTTGTCATACTTTATATCTCACTATCAGATGATCTTCACAATCTAATAGCCAATGGTCCACATTAACAAGGCAGACTCCTCATTAGAGTCCAAGATATATCCTTTGTTAATTAGGTTTAAGGGAGGCAGAGACTGATGGGCCCAACATGGGTCCGGATCCACATATACACCCTGTGCCATAAAAACAACAGTTATGCTATATGGACTGACTCATTGAGTTAGTCGGACTAACTCAATGAGTCAGTCCATGTAGACTTTTTGTAAAAAAAACAGACGGGGAAAGAAGACAAGAAGCGGGTTCTAGGCAGGTCCGGCTTAGTGTAAATTTGGGTCTGAGCCTGGTTTCAGCACTTAATTGTTGGTGTGGGTCCCCATGGAACTCACCATGTTAAACCCTATTGATTCCCTCGGGTGTATTTTGATTAACTGGTCATCCTAAACATACTAGTATTGCTTGCATGAATTGATAGGGTTAAACATGTAGTTGGTTAAGGTCAATTCAAATCTACACCTATAAGCCTGTGTAAGTTCCACCTTCTTAACATCCAAGCTGTTAAAATTTATGCTTTTACCTGTCATCCATGCTGTTTGGACTAGAAAAAACAAATATTGGCTTGTATTAGTTATATATTAGGCTGTGTACTTGTACTCAACCTATCAAGTATAAACTTCTAGAAAAAGAAAACATAATAATAAAAGATTAAAAAATATTAAGTTTAAGCTTGGAGTAGACACAAAATAATTGTTGGGTACAATCAAGCTGGTCCTCAAGCCTAACCCAATCCAGTTATTATCCTAATGAAAAGTTTTCTTTTGGGGGCTGCTTTGAGAATTTTGTAGCACATAAATATAAGGTCATGTCTACAATCAAATCATTTAGATAAGAGTTTTCACACGAATCACACCCATATTTCATAAACTAGCAGAAAAACTCATGTTTAGAAATTGTGAATCCTCAAGTCTAGCCCATGTATATAAGGTTTGAAAATCCTCATTTTTTTTTTCTCCAAATTTACACACCGTTATCAAATTCTCTAAGTCATATACATCAATACACATCATTATCGATGCGAAATCTTCAATTATATTAATAGTTGATAAAGAATTTCTTTTCCAATGACAAAGAAAAAATCTTAAACATGCATATTCCCCACATTCTCCCCACATATTCCTCGCCTATTGCCAAAACGCGCCCTTACAAAATATTCATACACGTGCCTCTAAAATTACAGTTGTAAATTAATTCACAGACAATGACATTAACATTCAATCGATTATAACAATAAGATAAAAACTTAAAATAAACAAGCAGTCCGAGAATGACATTCCATAAATTCAATCCCTAAAAAATACAAAAATGCCAAAAATATAAAATACCACTTCAATTCAACCTCATCAAAAATTTCCATTCCCAAGGAGTTTATATTAATCTCAACCGGGCCCTGACAGCAAGTGCTTGTACCTAAACACCATTGCAGTCGTTTTCCAAGGGGGCAAGATATAAAAAAAAAACCCACAACGTGATGCACGAGCCGTGCCAAAAACAGCTTTGTTGATGATTGCAACAGCTTTTGGTGCTTTTAAGCCTTTTAGCTGATGGCCCACCTAAATGGACGTTCAGGATCTATCGCCACGTTGTATTAGGAGTTAGGACGTGTGTTTCGAAGTAGTCCCGCAGAGAGCAGCAGGAAACAAAAGGACACACCCGGGCTTCGCCACCTACTCCCATTTTTTCTCTCTGCACCAAACACCTCAAGATCTCCGCCTCCAAAAACCTTCAGCTTCATCTAGTCTTCTTCTTATAAATACATTCCTTTCTTCCTTCTTTCTCTCCTTCCTACGTTTTTTAGGGTTTCTCTGCTGCTGCTGTTGTGAGAAAGAGATCTGCTTTAATGGCGTTTTCGTCCTCCATCAGCTATGCAGCGGCGGCGACTCTGGTTGATGGATGTCGTGATTACTCGCGAGATCTCGATCGGTTTAAGGTATGTGTGTCCGGCTCTTCCTTCGCAATCGTTTTTGATCTTCTGGTTGTTTTTTTTGTAAATGCATGTTTTGATTTAGTCTGATCTTCCATCTCTGTTGGATTTCGGAGTTTTTGAGCTCTGGATTGTGTTTTGATTGATGAAAGATGATTTTTTTTTTTTGCTTTGTTGTTGTATCGATGCAATGTTATTGCTTTGAGTTTTTGTGGAGTTTGCCTTTGGATTGGTGTAGTCAATGCTCGGATCGGTTCAGTGTTTTTTAGTTCTTGCTTTCATCTATTTTGTTTATGTTGATGATTCGTTTTCTGATTTGTAATATACATATGTGATTTCAGAGCTTGAAAATCCAGCTTCTGTAACAGCATTGAGACTTGTAGGAGGTTTTTGGTTGGTTCTTCTTTTTGTTCTTTCAAAAAGAGTTCTTTTTTGTAATAAAAAAGAATTTTTTGTTCGTTTGTTCCTTGTTTGGAATCTATTCATGAATTTCGTGTTAGAATGATAAATTGTGGTTCTTCATAGATTGATTAGTGGATAGATTGGCTGGTTTTCATTTTCTGGTGATTTGGTAACCGTCATGCTGTAGCTTATTATTCCAATAGATTTTCTTGAGCAATAGATGAACAGGATGTGTGAGGCTAGTGATTTGCAATTTGTAATCTGATTTTCTACTAATGTTTGCCAGGTATCTTGTTCTGGTGTCAATCAGAGACTAAGTTCTACTAGGATCGAGACCGGTATTTTTGGTTCTCCTGTTTTATCAGGAGAAGCGTCTTCTTTACAGTTAAGAAATTGATTGTTTTGGTTCTATGGTTAGTTTTTTAATTATCCTCTTAGTGGCTGTATGACAATAAGAAGTTCAATTCTCTTTTCTGATGTCCAGGATATCTGCTGCTAGAAGTTTTCAGCCCATCAAAGCGATTGCTACTGAGATACCACCTACAGTCACTCGTAAGATTTCTCGTTTATTCCAAAGTCGTCGTTTAATCTCAAAAAGACAATGGCTTTCTAACTTTTTTTTTTTTTCCTTCTTCTCTTCAATAGACCTGTCACGCGGTGGGAAGACAAAGATTGGAATAAATGGTGGGTTCTCTATCTTTGGCTTATTGTATTAGTCCACATTGAAAGCTGGGCCAGTCCATGTTAGTAGATGCTGGAGATACGTTTTCATTTATTTACATTTGACGATGCACTATTGCTTGTTAAGAGCTATATTGCATGTGTCTACAGTTTTGTTGTTCACAGGCAGTCTTGCATCCTGATCGGACTGTGGATTAAAACATCCTGCTTTTTTTCATTTTTTTGACTAAGATTATACATAGCTATGGCCTTTTGTGTGTTTCCAATAGCTGTCTACTATTGTTTGTCCAAAAAATCTGATGGGAGCTGCTAATAAAACAGTCTGTAACTCCAAAATGGAACAAATTGGGTTAAGTGCCGGTTCACATGTTGCCTAGAAACTTTATGGCTATTGCAGTCATCTCTTACTGTGCCAAAAGGCTATGCTGCAGGGGACAATAGCATGTTTAGAGATTTAATTCCATTGAGTTGGAGCTTTTTGAAACAGGGATTAAATGGTCATGGTGCACTTTTTTTTTCTTCTTAATCTAGTTAATTTGTTTATTCTTAGGAAGAGGTTTCGGACTGCACTTCGAATGGAATGTCCAAAGTGAAACCAGTAATTTTCAATTCTCAAAATTCTCAATTCCATGTAGGTTTTGGTCGGATCGGTAGGCTGGTTTTTACGTATAGCCACAGCTAGGGATGATATTGAAGTGGTAGCGCTCAATGATCCATTTATTGATGCCAAATACATGGTAAGCGCATTTATTGTGTTTCCTTGATTATAATGATGGCAAATTTCAGAATTTTTGAGCTCATTATTATGTAAAAGATTCTTTTCACTTGGATGTTAAATTGGCTGTTGCATCATCACACTCATGGGCAATGACATGTCATGATTTACTGAAAATGTATTGGTTACCAAGCCCCTTCTGTTTGGCTTCTGCCATTTGGAAACTTTAATGTTTTAGAGGTTTGTTATTATGAGAAATGGTCCTAGAGTCTGCTGACAATCTATCCCTACTAATCACTTGGTTTAACCTATATGGGGCTCACCTTTTCTTGATCCAACCACCTTAGACTGATATACACCATTTTATTGATTATATGTAAAACAAATGGCCATATATCTTACACCTAATCATTCCAATGTTTTTATGCATCATTTTCTATCTTCAAAGTGAAACTTGGGCAGTATACATGAGTGGGTCTGTGATTTTAGCAGTCTTGATTCCAAAACGATGGGCCCTTAAGCATGGGAAGTTATGGTCAGCACGGAATCAGGTCCCTTTATTTGTTATTTTTATTAGTTTTTAAGTTGCTACTGAAGATTAGTGAGCATGAAGGCTGGAACTCTGACCTTTTAAAAAAAAAATCTGAGGGTGTTCTCTTGCATTGATATATGTAGGATAATACGTTTGAAGTTGTTACTGGAGATTAGTGAGCATGAAGGCTGGAACTGTGACCTTTTAAAAAAAAATATCTGAGGGTGTTCTCTTGCATTGATATATGTAGGATAATACATTTGAAAATTCCTTATCTAATATTAGTTTGTCTTCTGTTCTGTTTATAAGTAAGCGGAACTTTTGATTCACACAGACTTGATGGAAACATTAAGGTTGTATAGTTATCCCAGTCTTATTTCACTAGTACTAGCTCTTAGGTCAGGCTGATGCTATCCTATGAAATGCCAGTGCAATCGTATACTAAAATGCAAAACCTAAATTCATTTAAAGTTTATATGGTTTTAATTGCGAATTGTTGTAACAGTTGTTTTTCCGTTATGTCCAGGCATACATGCTCAAGTATGACTCAACACATGGTGTTTTCAAGGGAAGCATTAAGGTTGTGGATGAATCAAACCTGGAAATAAATGGAAAGCGGATTGCGATTACAAGCAAAAGGTACCATGTGGTGCATATTTTAGTCCAACTTCTTCTAAAAGTAATTATGCATTGAGTTTTCTGTTTGGTACGCATATGACGGGAATTTCCTGTTAATCTAGCCTTTTTCTTGGGGCATCACTAATGATAAATTCTACTTAAACATTATGAAAAACTAAATAGGACAGATACCGCTGAAAAAAAATAAAATAGGCACCAAGAGCAAGCCAATACATCATTACATTTTTTATTTTTGTAATATTCTACCGTACTATAGGATAATTTCAGTTACGGATCAAAGAGTTCCTTCCATCCAAATGTGCAATGGCTGGCGAGAAAGAAAGGAAATAAAGTAAAGGTGTCTAACAAATAAAAATAAACGATTGGTTGCGAGAACAATAAAGAGCCAAAAGCAGCAGAGTGAACAAAACTTGGAGTCAAGTGAATATTAGAGCTGCTTGTATGGCAACATGGAGCCCTACTAATGGGTGGAGATTGGAGGGTAGGGACGAAAACAAGTCAGATCATTGTATACCAGAGCCAAATCTGAATTACTAATAGGGTACCCATCTCAATTGGGATCCACGCCACCAGGGTCATATCTGTGCCAAATCAAAATTAAAGGGCTGAAACCTGGACCTGGATATGGACCCAAACGGGCCCCAAGTACTTATATGCTAATAGAATATACTTAGTATACATTTTTTTTTTCCATCTTGGGATGACCAATTGTAATTTACAAGTCAAACTGTCAAAATCTAAATGTATAGCAGGAGAAGAAAAAAGCTATGGTCTACACAATATAAGTAAAACATACTTATCTGAGTCATACTGCTAAACTTTGGGAACTCGGAGTGTGTAATGAAGTAATGACTTAAATGGGAACTTCACGGTTATGACTTATGAGATCCGATTTTGATTTATGCCTGGTAAACCCAACAGAAGACTTTTTCCTGTGAAGGGGAAAGATTAATGTGCGGTTCTTTTTGGTTTGGAGAAGGCTTATGATAGTGGATTGAGAATCTGGCCATTGTTTGCACTTGAAAGGTTCACTATGGAGTACATTCTTTTCTAACTCTATCTGACCAGTTATATATGTGGAGAATCCATAGAAAGGTTCATTATGGGGTACATTCTTTTCAAAATTTATCTGACCAGTTATATATGTGGAGAATCTATAGGTTTCCAACGTGCGCTTTTCTTTTGATAACAGGTTTCCAATGTACATGAGTTCTTGAAGTGATATAGCTTGTAAGAATGTTCATATGATGCAATATAATGGGGGCCATGGATGATCTTATGGATATCTCATATGTGGACGTTGATATCTAATGCCACATGAGGGGTTCAGGTCATTGAAAACCTGGGTTGTGCAGCTCATATTGTGAAGTAGTGTTCTTTTTTTTTTTTTCTTCTTCTGATATGATACAAAAAGTTTGTATTGTGGGTGCCATGCTATTGACATGCATGCTTCTTATCATGGTCACAAATTCTGTTTCAGGGATCCAGCAGAGATCCCTTGGGGTGATTATGGGGCAGAATATGTTGTCGAATCTTCTGGGGTTTTCACAACATTGGAGAAGGCATCGGCCCATTTAAAGGTTGGTTGAGCAAATTTGGCTCCCCCCCCCCCCCCCCCCCCCCCCTCTCTCTCTCTCTCTCTCTCGCTGACTACATTTTCTTTATTTTGTTTCCATAGGGTGGTGCCAGAAAAGTTGTCTCTCTCTCTCGCTGACTACATTTTCTTTATTTTGTTTCCATAGGGTGGTGCCAGAAAAGTTGTCATATCAGCTCCGTCAGCTGATGCACCCATGTTTGTGGTAGGAGTAAATGAGGGAACGTACAAGCCGAGTATGAATATTGTTTCTAATGCAAGCTGTACTACTAATTGTCTTGCTCCCCTTGCCAAGGTGTGGTTACATTCTCAACATTCGGTGTCAGTTTCCTACATGTTATGTTTTTCTCAGTTGCATTAACTGGTCATCTTGGAAATAATTGTTGATTAATCAGCACGTTAACTGATAGCTAGCTTCTATATTTCATACATATTCTTTTCCTTTAAAAAAAATTCCATTTGCAGCTTGATATATGCTAAAGTTATACTTGATTTGGTTTTATGCCCATGCAAGAGCTTAGGAGGTCAACGAAACTTAATGGCTATAAATTCAAAACATGGTTATGTTTCAGGTGGTCCACGAGGAGTTTGGTATTGCAGAAGGTCTAATGACAACTGTGCATGCAACAACGGGTCTCTCTCTCCCCCCACCACACACATGCATGCATATGTGCAGTCCTGTACTTGGACTAATATTTCAATTAAAAGCACCAGATTCCTTTGTGCATGTGCTATTATGAAATATATATTGTCCTTTTCTTTTCAGCAACGCAGAAGCCTGTTGATGGCCCTTCAATGAAGGATTGGCGAGGTGGCCGTGGGGCTGGCCAAAACATTATCCCCAGTTCGACTGGTGCAGCCAAGGTATGTTGTTACTTGTGTAATTATATTTTTTAATGATATGTCATGTAATTATGCTCGAGCAACTCCAGACTTAGAAACTCCAATGGAGATGTAATTTGCTTCTGGAATTTCAGGCTGTTGGAAAAGTTCTACCAGAACTCAGTGGGAAACTCACAGGGATGGCCTTCCGTGTTCCAACACCAAATGTTTCAGTTGTAGACTTAACATGCCGGCTTGAGAAAAGCGCATCATATGATGATGTGAAAGCAGCCATAAAGTATGTTACTTCTTTTATTGGTTGTATATCTACTTATAGTGTTTCCTGTGCAAAAGATCTAAAAACATTGAGTTTTATTGTTTACGTAAATTGAGATACCCAGTATGTAGATGATTATCTCAATCCGAATATATACAAAACAGTGTAGCAAAATATGAGAGAGAGAGAGATACATGCGTGCTGCGTGTCTGTGAGCAGACATTGCTTATTCTTTTATTAAGGCTTCTCGTGCACATCTATGTATTGATGTGTAATATTTCTGGTAACTTCTGGAAATTTATCCCCTAGTTCTTATGTCTTAAATTTCCTCTCCATATCTCTTTTCTTTTCTTCATAGAATTAACTTTCATTTTGCCTGGCATACACTTCTCAAAATTCTGAAGTGTGCTTTGCAATAACATTTGGGTGGTTTCTCTTTCAAACTAGAAGATTGTTAGACGACATGCTATTATTATAGAAGTATTGGCTGTTTACAACTTCATAGAAAACAACAATTGACTGACATGCTTTGCATAGCTGGTTGAGTTACCGGGGATTTGTAAAAAAAGGTTATGGAGCTTTCCTCTCATTCTTTGTGGTCTGTGTCTGTCTTTCTTTGTAAATAGCACCCACCCACCACACACACAAAAAAAGGGTTGACTGACATGAGCAATTGCAAAGCAAGTATGATCTGCAGTAGGAATCAACTGTGAGAACATTGCCCTGAGTGCATGTTTTGGAAGATAAAACATAGGCATTATCCTTATCCAACTCACATAATTCCTCACTTACATAATTTGTTGCTAGTTCATTTATATTAGAACTTCAATTTTCCATCCTGGAACATATTGATACCCTTGGACGCAATGGTTGCATTGTGATGTTTTTTCAAGGGTGTTGGGACACTATTAAGGGCATCAAGATGCAATGGCTACAACGTTTTTCAAGGGTGTGATCACATGGAGTTATGGCCATTTTCCATGACTGGCGATCACACTGACTTGTTGATCCCTAGGGTTTTTCAGGATCCTAGGTTTCGGTTGATATTTTACATATCACATATAGAACAAGTGTTTTCGCCATAGTTGTCAAGTTCGTTTCGGATGCCGTTTCGGTTTGTTTCCAAAATGAAACATCTCGGGTTATTCGGACATTTCGCTTTCCAATTCGGAAATTTGTTTCGGAAAATATAAGAAAATTATATATATATTAAAAATTATTAATAGGTGTCATGAAGCAATTATAAAATTTTAGCAAATAGCCATGTTTGTCAATACATGGATGGAGAATCACAAGTGGACCTCAGGTGTAATAGTAATAGTCAATTGAGAGACATTTCAATGTTTATTGCAATAAATTGGGCCACATCATCAGGTTAAAGATAAATAGTCAATTGGACCTCACATTCTGTAACTCTTAAAAAAAAATTGTTTAATGGAATATTTAATAAGTGGGCCTCACATTCTGTAACTCATAAAAAAATTATTTAATGAAATATTTAATAACATCAAATCAAGTGCAAAAAATATTCACAGAAAGAGGATATGCACCAGCCACCACATTATTGATTAAATGGAAATTGCAAAAAAGTGGGCCAAGGGTTGGATAGTAGCACGTTATTTGAGCCATATCATCAGTCAATTAGAACACTCACTGCCCTCATGTTATGCCTTTTCTTTAGCCAAAAGAAGTGGCCAAAAGAAGTGGCCAGGGAACGTGATGCCTTTCCTTTAGCCAAAAAAGAAAAAGAAAAAAGAAAACAGTGGGCCTCACATTGTGCACCATCAGTCCATCACAACCGTTGTTAATAAAACCCTCTTCTCGAAACCCCCTTCTCGAAACCCCCTTTTCACAGCAAACCCAGACGACAGCAATGGAAAGAAAAAATGAAGAAGAAATGGAAAGAGAGGGAGAGATCGGACATGAGAAGAGAAACATGAGAGGGAGAAGAGGGCAGGCGACGATGATGGTGGAGGTGAGGAGGTCTTTGCGGATGCGACGATGATGGTGGAGGTGAGGAGGTCTTTGCGGATGATGGTGGCGGACGATGGAGATGGGAGTCGGCTGTGGCGACGTCGGTGCAGGTACGCATTTTTTTTTTTTTTGTTTCTCTTCTCTTCTCTCTGTTTTTTTTTTCTCCTCCTACATTCATTCAATTTTTTTCTTCTTTAACGGTCTTCCCCCTAATTCGGACGAATCAGTTGATTCGGATATTGTTCGTCCGAATTTAGGGTTTTCTGAACGAAACCCTATATTTCGGCGAATTTTAACGAAATCTGAACCGAACATCTTCAGGTGAGATGTTCGGTTCGATTTTGGTTTCGAAACGAAATAACTCGGACATTTCGTCCGAATCGAAACGAATTTGACAACTATGGTTTTCGCCCCTTCAGGGTTGAAGTGAATGTCAGACAGTCTTGGCGATCACGGTGGGACCACTTATGTGTCATCCTATGCGTTTTAGGTTATTTTCATATGAAAGACGTCAAATGCCCGTTTATCAATGTTCTCTGCATGACGTCTATTGGTTACGTCCTACTTTCTTTCAGTTTGCTTGCTGCCATTGAAAGCTTAGGCATCTTTGAGTTTTCCTGAAACACAATAAATTTAGAAATCACTAGGGTCCCCATTGGGTTTATAGTTGTAGAGTTTTTCCCCCCCCCTTTCTGCTTTGCTTGTTTCATTTTGCATGCACTAATCCACACATCTACACTCAGATTGTTTCCTAAAACCATAGTGGTTGAGTCACAAGTATCTTGGGTGCGGAAGGGCGACTAGTAATCCTACATTTCACTAGTACATTTCACTAGTAGATCAGGTTAGTGCCGGTTATGTGCTCGGGCTTCCTCGTGCTTGCATTTCAAGTTGGGGTTGGATCTTTACCTATTAGGGATTTACAGAGTCTTTTAACCTTCTAATCCCCCGTCTTTACATTTCCTGGATGCCTCCTCTCTTCTGCTCTCATCTTCCATTCATTTCCCAATCGCATGTCAGATCACATCTACCATAGGTCCTGGTCTTGGTCCTGTTTAGGATTGAACCCCAGAGAAACTGAATGATGGGCTGTGTCACTGTGACTCTATAATTCTCTTGAAGAACGGGAGTGTTGGATTTGTGATCTTGAACTATTAGATGAACTGCAGGAAGCATGCCATACAATATTCAAAATTTCTTTTGGAGTGTTGCTGTTTATATCTTCTCTTCTATGACCATCCACTTCCATTGCCGCAACTAGATGCATGTATGCACTCACATAGATACATGTGGCACATGACTCACCTTCATGCAAGTGGTCATAGGCTTGTATCTTATATTTTAGAGTTCACCAATCCAACCTTGGTTGCTGGGATAAGGCATCATGGTGAGTAATGAGCGTATAGATCATGAGAAGTCCTTGCAATTATGTAAGTTGTGGAGTTGTTCAATTTTGTCCTTTGAAAAGAGCTTTGTTCATCAAGGACAAGTCCTTTGTGGCATCCATATAACCAATGTGCATATTGACTCTAGACTCTAGAGAAAGATTTTAGACTCTAGGAATGTTGTTGAATGTTGACTTGGAGAAGATGCTTCAAAAGGCAATTTGAGTCTTTCTTGTGTTCGGTGGGGTACCATATATCAAAAATGAGCTTGGAGAAGTAGTTTTGATGATCTTGGGACCTGTAGAGGCGTTAGTGCCTTCGCTGAGCAGAAATTCGAGAAACTAAGGGCGGGCCCAAAAGTATTGTTACAGGCTCCATGGTCCGATATGGTGTGAAATGACTCAGAGCGCCATTATCTGGTCAGTGGATGATGTCAACCTTTGGCTTTGAAGTGAAGGAGTTGGCTGATCCACTGGATGCACTTTTCGGTCTCATCCCAATAGAATCAAATTTGGGATCAATCTCAATGTTCAGGACTGGTATTTCAAAGTAGATCCTACTCATTGCAAATGATACTCCTTTTGTAGAAGGAAGCTACTATTTCTATCCTCATATATATATTTGTGTTCATCTGGGGTCCATTGCCTTGATGGACTTAGACTTCGATTTACCTTGACCTATTTGAATGAAAGTTTCATTGATTCAGGAAAAAGAAAAAAAAATATAAAGGTGTACTATTGTTAAGAACACGCAGCATAGTTGGAAGGTGCTCCTTGTCCCAACATTGAGATTGAGGGTCTGATTTATGTTTCCAATCAGAGTGGGGAAAGAGTAAAAAGAAGGTAAGCAATAATATGGATTGGAATTCCATTAATGGTCTTCAAATGATAGGGTTTGAGTTTGATTGGAGAAGGTGATATAGGGTTTGAGTTTGAATGGAGAAGGTGTTAGGGGTTGTATAGTCTTGTAAGTTGTATGTCACAAGAAATAAGGCAAAAAGGAATATCGTGCAAGATACTTATGGAGATGGGCCTCATGGACTGATTAATTGACTAAAGCTTTTATTATGTACGACTGATGTAGATACTTATGGAGATGGGCCTCATGGACTGATTAATCGACTATAGCTTTTATTATGGATGATTGATGTATTCTGAATCATGTTTGAATGCTTCTTTCTTAGAATTTTGGTTTTGGTTTTATATAATTACCATTGTCCTTTCACTAGAACAGGCAAAATGATGCAGCGACACTACTATGTCGTTGGAACAAGGCTCGTGGTCCACGTGTGGGACCCAAGGAAGTTCAGGGATTTCTTTATTAATTGTTATTAGTTTCTAGTTTTATTTAATGAGTTGTATTAGAGTAGTTTCCAATCATATTATTTTCCTAGTTTGTTTAGGATTCTTAATCCCTAAGATTTATTTTCCCTATTTATATGAGCATTGTGTTAGAGGATAGAGAGTTTGAGTTGAATATAATTTTCCCCTATGGGATTTTATCATTGGAGGGCTATCTTCATCGTGTGTGATTGTTTCTGCGGAAACTACCATTGTGCTGCGGCACCTACAATCCAAATCCTAACCCTAGGATACAAAAGCTAGGAGAACCTCCTCTTATCATGTAATAGTGGTGCTAGTTTTCCCACAAATTATAATTTGCTAGTTGAATAAGATTGTTGGACTTAAAACTGCATTGGAAGGCCTTTGTTCCAGTTTCTCTTAATGAGATCAAAGAGTTTTCCTCCCTTTTAGATGTGTCTTTCTGTCATGTGATTAGGTTGGCAAACTCTTTGGCAAATGGTCTTAAGCTAAAGAAGGGGTTCATGAGTCTCTCCTTGGATGGCTCATATTATGTTATTGTTGTTTGTGGGGTATAATGCTCTAATACCCCTCCCTGTTGTTGTTTGGCTTTGTAATGGTTTTCCTTTATTTTTAATAATTTGCTATTTTCACCAATTAAAAAAATTGTATTGAAAGTGGATTGCCCTTTTATAGTTATATTCCGCACAACTGATTGATGATTGCAATGTTTGAATCCAATGTCCTCACGCTAAAGCCTAATATCTACTTACCTGGAACTGGCTGCTACTTCATAGATTGTGGTGACCTTTGCCTTGGTGAAGCATACAGGTTATTCATGAATAAATTTTTAAAAAGGCGCTGTTATGTGTTCCTGTTTTAAGAAGCAGATGTCTTGTTGCCTTCACATTGGATTGTTCATTTTATTAAAATTCATTTTTTAAGAGCTTGATTTAGATACTTAAGGGCTATGATGCCCAGATACGGACACAGACACAGACAGGGACACAAGGATTGGGGATACAACTCTGTAATTTTAGAAATTTCGGACACGGATGCAGATATGGCTGTACTAATTTTTTCTTTAGAGTATTTCTTAATTAATGAATTATCATTATTTGCATTCCTTTCTAACATTTTTTTTTGTGGAAAAGTAAGACCAAAAAGAACTATATAAAGCAATAAACTTAGTATGTTATTAAACTTGTACTCTAGAAGCATCCGTGCAATATCAAGTACCTACATGGGTGTTGTATCGGTTTGACACAGACATGCTGGCCATGTCGAAGCATCCCGGTATCATAGCTTAAGGGCCTGTTTGTTTCATGTAATTGAATTCCTAGGAATTCTTATACTTCGTATTTATGCAAGTGGTTAAAAATGAAGAATCGAAGGTGAATATCCAAAAATGACCGTCAAATAACCTCCCATTCAATGGAAATTGCGTCAAAGGAAGATGGAAAATGAAAACTCAGCCATCACTTTAGTGCTTAAAATCCTCGAAAAGTTAAGGTTTCGTTTACTTTGCTACCTTGTATCTTTCACCCTCACCTCTTTAATAATACATCGGTGGAGCTCATTTGACCATGAATTCCTATGTCTTCTATACAAATTACGGGCCCTAAATGAGAATATGAGCTATTAATAATTTGAATTTGTTTTGGTCTTGAGCTATATAAGTTGAGAAATATTAGTTGCTATCGTTTACATTGTGAAGGGCTTGATTATGTCCTCATCCTATTTTGGGTGTTTGCATCAAATCCTTTTTAACTTAACTTTGTGCTTCGAAATTTTGTCATAGATTCATCAAGAGTGTTGTCTGGGGTTCGTTATAAAAAAAGAGTGGTGTCTGGGGTTTATTTACAGCTTGCTTTATGCTTCCTTACGTTATTATTTTTGTTTCATTTCAGAACATGTGATTGAACTGTAGTTACATGCGCAAAGCACTCATGTCCACTTGTAATGCTAAAATACACATACCCCCATCCATTCATACCAGTGCGTACACACACTCATCTCCATGCGCTGCACACACGGACTCCTTTATGGATCACATCAAAAACTAACTTGTAAAGTTGAATCTCAGGTTTGCATCAGAGGGCCCCCTCATAGGCATACTTGGGTACACAGATGAGGATGTTGTTTCTAATGATTTTGTTGGTGACTCAAGGTAGAAAAATATTCCTACAGTAGCCAACCTTGAGAAATGCTATATTTTACATTACTATGTATACCCACACACCTCTTACATTCCACAGGTCAAGCATTTTTGATGCTAAAGCAGGCATTGGATTGAGTGCTTCCTTCATGAAGCTTGTTTCATGGTATGACAATGAGTGGGGCTACAGGTACGCCTAATGTTTGACTCACTTCTTTTCCTTTCTTTCTTTCTTTCTTTAGTTTTCGATGCTCCCATCATCTGAAAAGAAAAAAAAAAATAAATTTCCCTCATCTTGGTTCAGCAATCGTGTTTTGGACCTGATCGAGCACATGGCATTGGTTGCTGCAACTCACAATTGAAGTCTGTACCGTGGTAGTTGCAATATGAGGTTTTCTTCCATGATAGAGTAGTTGCAAGAGTTGCTGAAGCTGCTGCTTGGAAAGTGGTGGCCTGAATTTTTTTCTTCTCTTTCTACGTGACCTAATTGGTCGAGGCAGAACTTTGTTAGTGCTGGAGAATAAATGTAACATTAATGAGATTGGATGTGATACTATGGCGAATGTGATTTATAAGTGTCATTAATCCATTTAAATGAACTCTTCGAGGTCGAGCTGCATTTTCTTTTATGAAGTATTCATTAAGTGCAGGCGGGATCTTACACTTGAGCATCTAATATCATAGCCATTGATCTTTGCTACATACTTTTAAGCATCTAACATTATCGCCGTTGATCTTTGCTTCATACTTTTGATGTGCATTGGTTGCTGACGTCAATGACTACCTGCAATCAGGTTGTAACCTATCTTTCTCTGTGAATGGCAGAAAGCTCTTACATTAGTGCCATTTATAAAAAAAACCTAAAAAAAGGACCCAAGATGTGTAACGCCCCAATTTCGAATACCGAGAAAACCTTCGAGGTACCGAAGTTGGCGTGCTACTTTCCGAAAAAAAATTCGAGAACTTTCAAGATCGTAGGTCCGCAGTGAGGTCCAATTTAAAATTTTTTGAACAATATAATATCAATGGTTAATTTGTGGAAGCCTAAATAGTAAATCGGAAGCGAATTAATAAGATAGCGGAATCGTAAGGTATCATCAAATATATCAAATGTAAACGGGCTGAAGTCCCGCCTAAAATGACAAGTGATAACATCAAGTGTTTATTACATTTTGCATGACGACCCAACTCACTATAAAATATCACTTGAAAAATCCAAACAAAATAGACACTCAAACCCCAAGTGCCGGCTCTCCAACCTCCGGCTCGACCTCTTGGTCGGCCGGTCCCCATCCATAGTCCCCTGCTACGGGCGCCTTAACAAGCGTGAGCTTCCCGTCCTCATACTCGGGGTCGTGACCTAAGCACTAAGAATGGATCAGATCTAAAGATCTGGCAAGTCATAGTATGCAAGTAATATAGGATGCATGCATAAAAAATGAGTAGAGACAATAAAGATGTTAAGAGAGTAACAATGGTGTAGATTCTAGGCAGTTGAGCAAGACAAACAGTGTAGAATCAAGATAAATATAATATTAAACCTACACAATATGACATATTCACACAAGCTGGATACCGCAGGATATTATGCCGCAACCCTCACATATTGAACACAGTCGCGGCGGGGAAACCTCACCAGTGCTGGGGATTATCTAGCCCAACAAACAACATCTCATCACACTCTGAGACCGGGCCTGGTATCACACCGTCCGTCTCCAATAATGCTCATCATGGTAGCTCACTTAACACTCTCAGTAGCTCCTACCAGTGATGATCAGTCCAAAGGCTGAGCTTAGATTAACTGAGTGAATGTCTATGTCGACTCAGGAAACACTAAAGGTTTGTGTCTGTCAAGGCTTTACCTTGCGTAAACAAGATCCTAATAAAGTCTCTAAGAGGTCCAAGTACCCAATACAATCCATGGATCCATACTAAGGCCCACCAAATATATGACCTGGTCTATAATAGTCCAAATGAGATAACAAGTTCATTTCTAATGATATACAGTCCATTTACATTCTTAATGAGTTACAAGTCCATATAATCCAACCTCTCCAGTTTAGGGTAATCCACATCCAAACTTAGGCCATAGAAGGGTCCGCTTAGCCACAGACACGAGTTAGTGTTCACCCATTCACATCACTAGGTCACCTCTAAGTAGTCCTAGGTTCAGGTAATCAATTTTCCATATAATTAACAGGTATAAGCAATAGTAAGAACAATAGAGTGACAGTGATAGCATAAATGAGATAACTCTCAAGTACAAGAATCAACGTGAGATATCAACAGTCTAACCTAAGTAATTTGGTCCACTTTCAGGTTCAGGTCAATCTCAGGTAATTCGATCTTTAAATGAAACCTCATATGCTAATGGATACTGTATTTGGTGCTCTAGAAGTTACAAGCATCATTGGTAACATATAAGGGTCGAATCATTTTAGATTACTCAACCTAGACCCTGATGGTGGGCTTCACGAGTCAAGGTTGAGCCACATCGTTGACTCGGGCTTGACATAGTGATAGAAGTCCATTTGGATGGTCAATGAGTCCCACAATGATCAAATCATAAGAAACCAAAATCTGGGAAAGTAACTGTACACAGTGTGCTCGGTCTACCTCCAGGCTTGGGCGGTCGACCCGACACACTGGGATCAGGGAAACAAGCACCCTACAGGCAGTGCCTGATTTTCCAGAATTTCTGTGTGCTCGGTCGACCTCCTGGCCTGGTCGGTCGACCGCGCACACTGGGAATCCTGGTTGAAGGGTGTCCCAGGTTCCATTTCCTTCTTCTGAAAATCCCTTCAGCCCGGTCATCTGATCTCGGTCTACTGGCTCTGAGCTTGGTCATACACTGAGCTCGGTCAATCACTGAGCTCGGTTAGGCACTGAGCTCGGTCAAGCACTAAGTTTGGTTAAGTACTGAGCTCGGCTAAAACACTGAGCTTGGCCAAACACTGAGCTTGGCCAAAATACTGAGCTCAGCCAAATACTGAGCTCTGCTAAAGCACTAAGCTCGGTCAATAACTGAGCTCGGCCAATACATTAAGCTCGGCCAAAAGAAAAGATCCAGTTTCCAGTCATCTCTTCCACAAGTCATGTGCGCTTCGATCAAACACTGAGCTCGATCAAGCATTGAGCTAGGTTAAGCACTGACCTCGGTTATATACTGAACTCGGCCCAAACACTGAGCTCGGCTAAACACTGAGCTCGGCCAAACACTAAGCTCGGTCACCGCGCACACTGGGTTAGAGCCTGTGGAGAAAATAACTGAGAGTTGGTCTTTCCTAGTTTTCAGTGCGTTCGGTCGACCGAACCGAATACACTGAGCTCGGCAATTTCCAGGATTTCCAGATTCCTTATTCTTCAATCCAATTTTCCACCCAAACTCGTCCAATCTTGTCCAAACACCACATACACATCCAGAAACATGAAAATGCACTCCAATATACATTCAACCATCCAATCTATGGGCCATTGATCTTCCAAATGAGATCAACCCATCCATCAATGGCCAAAATCCATGAAAACATGCTCAAAGGTAAATCTATCAATTCTAACATCATTTGAATAGAAATACAGAGAATAAAAAACAGTAAACACCCATTATATATTAAGTAAGCATATTGCACTTGCCTCTAATTAATTGCAAGAAGGTAGAGAGAGAAAATAGAGATCCAAGCCAATAAAAAGGAAGTCCCAGCTCTATGGTCTTCTCAGTCACAAAACCAGTCCAAAACTCAGACTTAGAAGAGATCTCTACTCCTATACCCATATCCAAAAGAGAATTGCTATAAGGAAGGAGATTTTAGAGAGGGAAAGAGAGAATTCTATGGAAATTGAACTAGGAGAGGGCGCTTATCTTGATTAGAAGAGGGAGAACTGAGAAGGGATTATCAAGAAGATAAAGAGAGATCCAAGTAATAAGTTGCAGCTTTAGTAGGTCTTCTTCTTCTTCTTAGAGTTCTAGAGAGAGAAAGAGAGGGATATGGGAGAATTGGAGGGAGTTTGGGGGAGAGTTGGAGGGAGATGAGGGAATAAGAGAGAAAAGAGGGGAATGAGTTGAGAAGGGAAGTAGCCAACGTATGGCATGGGGGGGATTGGTTTTATAGGTTGGGATGGGTTGGCTAGGTACTAAATACCATTTTAGTTTGAATAGGATTAGGGTTAGGACCAAGGGTAGTTTGGTCTTTGGGTAAGGTTCTAGAAGATTCTCAAGTGGAGACCCCCCTATGGTATATACTAATTTCTAGCTGGGGCCTGTAACAAACTAATTAACTCTAGAAATAGCCTCTACTAATTGCACAACAAGGCCAAAGTACTAAAAACTTAGGAAAATACTTATCTACCCCCACTAAACCTACTAATTAGAATAATTAGATATAATAGGCTAAAATATAGTATTCAATTTCAAATTGAGGGCCCACAAGGGGTGGCGCCTCACAAGATGGTCACTAAAC
The DNA here is from genome assembly GCA_012931725.1 of Litsea cubeba. NCBI lineage: Eukaryota > Viridiplantae > Streptophyta > Magnoliopsida > Laurales > Lauraceae > Litsea > Litsea cubeba. The sequence goes on from CM022945.1 coordinate 80,546,615, forward strand.
AAAAAATGGGCCACTAGTAAATATGGCACGAAAGTGGTCCCCTGGGACCACTTCCGTTTTTTTTATTTATTTATTAATGATCGAAACAAGTGACGACGCCGTTGCACCATTCAACCCCATAAAAGCACCCCGAAATCCCACTTCCCCATTGTCCCCTTCTTTCTCCCATCACTTTCTCCTTTTTTTCCTGGCGGTTTCCTTTTCCTTCTTCCTCAAAAGGTAGTTAAGGTGGTCCCAAAGTTCGTTTTCCTTCCTATTGGATTGTAGCATCAAGATTTCCAGTGGTTTGTCAGGCGGAGGTATTTTTCTTTTCGCTTTTCTTTTTCTGTATTACAGAAGAGATGATTTAATGGGGTTTCTTCATCTTCTTTCCATTTACTTCACAACTCCAGCTTCCACAATTCGTAGCTTATTCTCCGAACTTGGGCTTCAATGCCTGAGAGATCAGGTCTTGAGTTCAAGGAAGGAGACGACACAATCCTTGAAGCAAACCTCTTAGATGGCCGTCGCCAGATGATTTGGCTTCTGGATCGTGCCTTAGCAACTGGGAGAGCTCATGTTCTCTACGTGGAGGGGCAGGTGCAGAAGCCTCTGATATCAGCTCGCCAGACGCATCGCTACTGTAATGGGTGAGATCACTTGACCACAAGGCCTCAGTGGCATCTCCAGCTCCTTCTTGATAATCAGAATTGCAATGGCACTCGAGACTGACGCACTTCTGTTATGACCTTGAAACTGCTCATCAACTCTGCCGGCTATAGAAAGATCCTCCCTCGATGATATTAGAGCGTGCCCATCAGAACCAGCTTTTTCATTAACTGAAGTTGTTTCCGTATCTTTGGAACCGCCTGGTGATACTCGAGCCATATCCAACTCAACCACAATTTTCGGTTAAATTTTGCGACGTTAACGTCAGCTTGTTATAGATTATTGAATGTTGCCTTGTGGTGGATTATTGAATATTTAATATGGATTTTTGAATGTTGCCTTGTGGTGGATTATTGAATGTTTTAATATGGATTTTTGAATGTTGCCAAGTTATGCGTTTTTTTTTTGCAAGAAACGAAGCTTGTATGCCCATGTCTTGCAGTGCGCTCGCACATCAAACCAATACACACATCATTTTTTTCGATTGCAATGGTTAGTGACGACGTCGTTGCCTCACAGAAGATAGTGAAAGGAAGTGTGCTCTAATATCTGACAACATTGTTGCTTCACAGAAGCTAGTGGAAGAAAGTGTGCTTTAATATCTGACGATGTCGTTACTTCACAGAAGGTAGTACTAGAAAATGTGCTTTGATATATGACGACGTCATTGCTTCACAGAAGCTAGTGAAAGACAATGTGTTTTAATATATGATGACGTCGTTGCTTCACAGAATCTAATATAAAAAAGTGTTAATGTAAATATGTAATGATGAATATGTAATGATGTCGTTGCACTACAGAATCATTAGCCATGGCGTCTGGCTAGAAATATTTAGACGATGTTGTCGCTTAACAGATTCTTTGCACACATAACTAAAACACATCGAACCAAATTGTGACAAAGTTGATGAAATTTGATGACAAATTTGTTGAAACTGTAATATATAAAGTTGTATTACAAATGTATGATCCACATCAAGGGATATATACACGGTATACTATCTCAAGGGTATCCACTACACGCAACGCCATCTCTTTTGCAATGTGTGCTTTTCTGTAAGTGATATGGGTCGCAGACTCCTTTTGGTATTCATTCATAATTTCTTTCGGCTTCAAATGGTTATTGCATCAGACTCTGCCATCAATGAACTCTTCAATTAGTTTCGAGGATGCTTGGGGATGTGTCATTCCCATCATTGGTTTTGAGCAACAATGCCTTGGGTTATAGGTCTGCACCTTAAACTCCGGGCCTGAGTCAACGATGGAAGCATGTATACGCCAGGGACAACAATCATCTCTGCAACGTGCTGTGATTTTTTTCATCTTGGTTGACACATGTCGTAGAGTAAAATTGTTATAAACTGTAAATTTCGCAAGAGATCTTCTGAAGCTTTCATAATCATCTCTGCAATGCTCAGTCATTCTGCTGATGCAATAAACCATATATCAATTTGGTGGTATTAGCAAATGTAGTACAAGGGTCACGTGTTGAATAATGCTAATAGAGAGATGATTGTATGAGTTCTATTGCCAATTTTTATTTCTATTTAAAAGGAAAAAAATCACAAGAGAAGTTAACTCTCCTGACACTGTTTTCCCTCTAGGGTTACTGACAGAGGAGAAGTGAAAATGAAATCATGTGATGCGTGTTTGCTCCAACCTTTATATAACGACGTATTCACCAAGATTTCTGCACGTATTTGAGTACCCATCTTCATATTACTTAAAAGGGGTAAACCCTAACATGCAAATACGTGTATTCACCATCTTCATATGCTCTCAACTAGGGGTTGTGACAATAAACAACCTTAGAATAGCCAAAGTTGTTACCTTGATGATTTAGCCACCCAAAAATAACTTTAAAAAAAGATAATCTTATGAAAAAATTGTATATCAAAAGCCCTAATGAACTTTTCTAAAAAAAGGTAAACATGAAACTCAGAATCTATGGTAGCTAATGCATGAAAGAACCCCGAAACTGTGATATGCCTACCTCTTAATGGAGATCAACAACCTCCACAAGGAAGCCCACAAGTTGGGGGAGAGTTCTTCTCTGGTTCATTCAATATTCAGTCGCAGATGAAAAAGGAAGCTGTGACGGGGTATATATATAGAGAACATTAGCGACGACGTCGATACTAACTCTCGGTTATAAGTGACGACGTCGTCGCTTGTAGAAAATAAGCAAAAAAAAAAAAAAAAATTTCTGGTGGAAATACCGATTTCGTTGCATATATACTATGGGCACATCTTCTGGTTAGTAGCCAACTAGGGTCTTTTTTCAGATAAAATCCTCAAAAAACTCCGAAATCGCTCCGCTTTTGGAAACAAATTGACATGGGAAATGAGCTCATTGATTAGAAAAAAAACACAGGTACTTTTTGCTCCATTATGGAAAACCTTGTTACCAGCAAATCCACAATTTACAACGGGCCCATTTTGATCTTTGTAGGCCAAGCTCGGTTAAGCCGCCTTACCAGTGAACAGAGGCTTTGGCTGTGTCTGGCAAGTCAGGTTGTACCTGTGTGGTTTTCTTCTCATGTTACCTGCGATTGTTTTGCTGTTCCCCACAACCTAGTCATGCAGATTTCATAAGTTAACTAAAGTTAAAGGTTAAACTCAATAAGGATCTCTCTCCTTTTTAAAAGAAACCAAGTTCCGAGCAACTGGTTTTCGTTTTTCCAGAAGTGGCAAATTGTATTGCTTTTACAAGAGTTGATGTTGTTTTCTAGTTTAACAAAGAGTAAGTAGTGGTTTGCCTAACAGTTGGGTGAGCCATGAAGGCTGACAGTGTCATGGCCTGTGTCTATATCCACCAAGTCGAGACTGGGCAGACCAAGCCAATGTGAAAAGCTGGCAACCCAGACAGAGGGGAATGAACCCATGGCCATGTTTCATTTGCAATGCCCATTTCAATTGCATCATCATCTATAACCAAAATTCTCCTGCCATCCTAAAATCCCTGCTAAATTTACCTGAAAGTAGTCAGAGCCCTACAAGAAAGGAATGAACATACAATCAAAGGATGGATTAGAGTGGACGAGTCTCTCTTGTCAAGATGGATGGATGCTAATTCCACCCCCTCAGAGAATTGAGAGCGACCGCGGCCAAGATACATTATGAAGTAGACCAAGATCACTTCTTATGCATGATAGAATGAGCCGCGATCGCTTCAATTCTCATAGTGGGTGCAACCAGTTTTTGTGTTCCTGACTTCTGTGCACTGGGTGTGCTGGGGTTGTGTTCAATTGTCTCTGCATTCTACACTTTATATAGACGCTCATACTGGATACAAGGCATGAGGTGCTCTTGTGAAGAACTGTCTAGTGAAGCTGGATAATGTGGCAGTAGTGTCGCTAGTTGTAAAAGCAGAGGTTCCGTCGTGTTGACACAATGTGGTCATTGTCGTGAGAGAGTGTACAGTAGTGGTAGAGCAATTGTAACCATTGGTTGGGTGGGCCATCATCACGACCATCTTAGTAGCCACATTTATGGTCGCAATTGAGAAGGAAACGGCGAGCAAGAAATTGATCTCGGATCCTTTGATTTGGCCTCCCCTTTAAAAATGGCAAGGAGCAAAATCCAATTCGTATCTACAGGTGATTTAGCTCAAGCTGCACTCAATTTAGGAGGACCCAAGTGAATCCTTTTGGGTAATGCACTCCAGGGAGTCTTTTTTTTTTTTTTTTTTCAAATCATGAGAGGCAGCTACGTGTACAGTGGAGATGCTTGAGATGGATGAGTGGCCATCTCCAGAAAAATCACGTGGCTGTGAATCATCAAATGTGTCTTTCATATGGTATGCAAGAATGAGGTAATTGCTCCTTGCATATGACCTTACTCTTATCATTTCTGAAAGCAAGTGCCAAACCCAAGTGTCCCTCTCAGCCAGCAATTCTTATTCGATTCCTTACATAGATGGTCCCTTGGAAGATGAAGAGACAAGGAGAGAGGACTTCTATGTTCTAATCACACAACCATTCCATTACTCCAAATTCCAATGTGGTAAATCCGACCCAAACCCGACTCGAGTGATACTGGATCATTTCTGACTTGAAGACTTGTGAATTTCCAGCCCTTAAAAACCAAGAGCTGACAGGGCTGGTTCATTTGCTGGACCCTTCCATCCCTCTTACTGGCACCAGTAATTACATGCATCTATGTAGGCCCCATGTGCTGGAGTGTATTACACATTTTACAGTCATTTTGTAGGTGGGAATTCCAGGTCACATGATCAATTTTTTTTCCCCTAGGAGCGGAGTATAGGTGCAGTCTAGGTCTATTTAGCCTGCTTGGGTCCACCTTTGATCAGTGTATTTCACAAACCCTAATTTGATGCTCATATTTCACTTTAAATCTCTGTCGATTGAATCTTAAAAAATGTACAGTAATTAATCATGGGCTAAAGCAGCATTTACCGTTATACATGATGAGACCTTTTAATCCTCCTTGACACCCCTGATAAGTATGCAATCTCCTTGTAATAGGGTGGAAAGGGCCAGGCATATGACCATTCCTGTGCATTCCATTGTAAGACCCATCAAATTATCATAAAAATCAGATCCATCAGATTATCTTAACTCTTCATTTAACAACTTTTAAGTTTAATGGTCTTTTAACTACAAATTATTTTGAGATTCGATCCAATAGTGAGATGGGTGTCAAATTGAGCCCCGAGCCCGGCCATGAAAGAATATTACATGGGACGAGAGTACAATTATCAAAATTGGGCCTCATAGAGTGGACCGAGTCCTTTAAAGCAGGAGTGGAACCAAGAAATTTTCTTTGGGGGGACTCAGTGCCCGGGGTGGGGGGCATAAGTTAAAACCAAAAAAAAAAAAAAAAAATTCTTCAATAAAATATGGGAATGGATTACTCAATCTGGACTGCTTAATAATGGGATGCAATTGGAGTCATTATCTCTAGCAAGCATAATTCTAGAACTTGGAGGGGCTTGAAAAATACTAGGCGCGTTGAGTCACTCAGATCGGTGGAAGCTGAGGTGAGAAAATGGGTCCCTACCGAGTTGTAGCAAGACTCTGGTTAACTTGAGCAAGATGTTTTTGGAAAGACTCGGTGGTAAAAACAAAAACTCAGGAACTACTAGCAGTGTGTACTCATTTTCTTTTCTTATAATGTTCAGAATAAGTTTAGTTTTGGCAAGACTCAGCTGCTCCAAATCGACTCGGGCAGGTTGCAGCCTTCCTAAGCTGAGCCATATTCTGATCTTTTGGTACTAACAAGTGGGGTCATCCCAATATTGCATGAACTTGTGCACAAATGAGTGGCAACTTGGTAAAGTGCAATGATGGCAGCAGATGACCCATGATTTTCATCTGAGGGGTGCAGACTATAACACTTAGCTTTGTTTTTAGGGCAAACAAATGATTTTTCATATGAATTTTGAGAGTCGGCATCGATTTTCATGGGATTCTTGGAAGTGGAACAGAAACTTCATATAGGTTTTATAAGCACAGCAATGTTTGACCAGTGCGACTGCACCCACATCCTTCTACTTGGTTCGCCACCTGACTGCAGGCACTTTGGCTCATTTTGGATGAAGACAAAATTGTGGAGAAGAAAATAAAAGCCCATAAAAATCTCGTTTATTTTATTTGGATTTCTTTGAAGAGAAGAAAAAATACTCTCTCATTAACTATATTTTTTAACAAAATATATGAAAAAATAACTTCTCTTTTTCTGGTAGAAATTTTTTTTTTCTCTGGAGAGTAGAGAAAACACTATTCTTTTTAGGACGCGTTTATACGGTGCTAGAATTTTGTGGTGCCATGGAAAAGATATTCTTGCAGCCTCCTATAGAAAATGACTTTTTATAGAGTTAGAAAATTCTTCACACTAAAAAGCTTGGCAATAAATAGCGGGAAAACGATGAGTAGGAAAATCAGAGGTTTTTTGTACTATTGAGGAATCCTTGCATAGCACAAACATGTCCTTAGTAAAATTGAGTATTTTCTGTGAAACTCGAGATACCCTAGTGCCACTCACCCATCTAGCAAAATAATAATAATAATAATAATAATTTCTTATAGAAAGGTATAATTTAATTATTTAATAATGAGGCATGCTACAAAGCTCCCTGGTCATTTTGTAGCAAGAAAACACCCCATTTTGTTTTTGGATGAATGAATATGAGTTATTATTCTGATTTGCTAGCATGTTTATCTCCTAGGCTAATTTCTAGGAAAAGAAATTAAAGCATCTAACCTAAGCTTTAAAGAATCTAACAAAGTCTCCCTATTTTTTCTCCATTAACAGTAAGACTTTGACTACAAGTACCACTTTCCTATTTTTTCTCCCTTCAAATGGGGCCCTCTTATTTTGTGATTGAATCCAACGAAAGTTAAATGGTTGGTTCAATATAATTAAAATTGGGAATAATGCCAAATCATGGGGTTGAGTGTGAACATATTAAATTTATAGATTGATTGATTGATTGTATCATTTCATGGTAATTTAAAAATCCATAAGTGGGGCCTCTTATTTTTTTGTGATCGAGTCCAATGATATTTAATGGTCAGATTGATATCAAATTGAGAAAAATGTAAATTCAAGGGGGTAAGTGAATGTTAAAAAGTTGGGACTTATTTAATGGTGTCAAACTGAAAATATTGTGAATTCAAAAGTGTGCCCCTTTATACAAAATAAAGAAGAGTTAAAAAAAGATGCATAACAAATTATAGGAATCCACCCTAAGAGTGGTTGAGTTTGGTTGCAGCAGGTAGGAGTTAGCCAGTTAGGTCATCTGGAACAGGAATCCTCATTTGGCCCTTGCTTCAGAAAAAAAGAAAAACAAAAAATTGCTACTCCAATGACAATTGCTTGGCTGCTATTATTAAAAATCAAGGGGTCAAAAGAGACCACATTTATTAAACAACTAAATACCCCTTTACAAAATACCAAGAGTGTACTAAATTACAGCTATAGTTGTACTAAAAGATTGACAATAGTACAAGTTATCGTACACTTACCAACTCTTGCAATGAGAGGGCCCACTCTACCTTTCATTCATTCATTTATTTTTGTGAAACTGCCATTGCAGGTCGAATCCGGATTGCTTATAAGTCACAGGCTCACCTCGTACCATAAAAAAAAAAAAAAAAAAAAAGTCACAGGCTCACACTTTAGGGCACCCAGTAGCACAAGGATAGATAGGTCTACCTTCCACCTCAGCAGCAGGAATTTTTAACATATATTACTCACCTGAGAGTTTTCTTTTTTTTTTTTTTTTTTTTTTTTTTTTTTTTTTTTTTTTTTTTTCTTTTGGTAATCCCACCTCGGAGTTGGGAGAGTGGCAAAGGGTGAATTTGTTTCCAATACCTTATGTTCAAAACTTACCTCAGATTTATCAGTTGTGTATTTGTGTGGTTTAGGGGGCGCTACTCCATGGACTAGTCCTGCTCGGTCAAAAAGCACAGGGATTCCCTCCCCCTTTAGGGGGCGCTACTCGATGGACTAGTCCTGCTCGGTCAAAAAGCACAGGGATTCCCCCCCCCCCCCCGGGGGCGCTACTCGATAGACTAGTCCTGCTCGATCAAAAAGCACAGGGATCCCCCCCCCCCCCCCCCAGGGGGCGCTACTCGATGGACTAGTCTTGCTCGGTCAAAATGCACAGGGATCCCCCCCCCCCCCTTTAGGGGGCGCTACTCGATGGACTAGTCCTGCTCGGTCAAAAAGCACAGGGATTCCCACCCCCCAAACAAACAAGAAAAAATCCTTTAATATATTTGTAACAAAAAGGAATCAAATTTCCATTTCCAAAGGACCTGTTTCAAGACTTGGGTTTGTAGAAAATGCATGAAGATCCCTATTTGGTCCCACCTATTTTAATGTGAACTGCTCAGAACAAATGTTAAGTCTTATAAATGAGTCATTGCATAATAATGGTAATGATGGCTACCAAAACCGGCATTTTAATAGCACAAACCAGGTGCTGTGGCAGTTTGTTTACTTGAAAGCACAGTCATCAAACAATCTTTCATTCTAAAATCATTAGATTTGAGGGCTATAGATTAGAGAGATATGACAGTTTTATAAGGTTGATATTATATATATTCTTAGGTCTCATTTAGATCTTTCCATCCCCTACCTCACCATGATTGGCATGGCCACAAATGGTGCTCGGGAGAGAGTCACCCCATGCACAAACAAAAGATGAGGTGTTCTACATATACAAAAATGAGTAAATAAGAAAGATGAGGTATTCTTCAGAGGGCATGTTTGCGTAATGGGAATTCTGCTTTCTCAGCTTCCCCTTCCAGCTGCAGGATCCATGAAAAATAATTCAATTGTTCCTATTTTTCCACAGAAAAGTGCCTCAGAAAATGTGGAAAATAGCGGGCGCAGAAAAACAAATCCTTTTCTGCAGAATCAGTGGTGGAATTTCAGATTCTCCAGGGATGAGAATATTCCAGTTCCATAGATTTTCTGTTAAGTCAGAATTTCAAGAGACACTTTATTTCACTAATTTCTTCTAATTTTGCCCAGATGGGTTTGGAGGATGGATGGCTTAAATGATATTGCTCTCTCCAAAGTTCTTCAATTGAAGTTTTTTTGTAAAGGAAGTTCCTCAATTGATCACCAGCTCAGCAAATCTATTCACAACATTTTGTATAATCTCTCTATCAAATACACTTGAATCCCACCTCTACTTTATTCTTCTTTTACAATGTCAAATATGCAAATAATGGGTTGCTCTAAATGGGGCCTAGTCCACGGGTGATCGATCATCTATGAGACAGAATCAGGATTGTCCATAAATCATTTTAGACCTTTTGATTATATAAAAAAAAAGTGCTTGTAACCAGTCTATGCCCTACTCATCCTGAGAGACCTGACCATGAATTAAGGGGTCATTTGGACGAGGAAAGAAGTGGAGAAATTCCATGTGGGGTAAAATATCCAGAGACTTTCTAACATGAATAGTCTTCTCCGCCTGCTTTCTCTACAGTCTACACCCAAACAACCCCCCTTCTCCAGTTAATTGCTTCAGCATGAAGCCCCTATGCAAAGTCTAGGAGGTTCAAGTCATTGTTTATAAGACCATATTGATATCCACTAACAAAGAAGTATGGAGAGAAAAGAGAGACAAAAATACACTTTCAAACCACAAAAGGACACAATACAACAGTGGCATGTACATGTACACTGATTGGGTGCAGATATTCCCATGGAAAACTGCTTAAAATGGGAGATGAATTACTGCATCATTTCCTTTCTATGAATGAAAACTACTCTATTCTATAGTAATCTCTAGTATGGTGGTGAGCCTAGGTTTTTTGTATTTTCTCAAAAGCAATGATGAACATACAACACTTACAGAGGAGAAGGCCATGCAGGCCCCAGCGACCCAAGGTGGTAACCTGAACCCTAAAAAGGGAAAGAAAGCCCCAGCTGCAAATGGAATGGCGATAACATTATATGCCATGGCAAACACATAATTCCAACGTATCCGCGCCAAGGTTTTCCTCGAGAGATCAATAGCTGTGATGACATCTTCTAGGCTGTTTCTCATCAATACGTAATCTGCGGCTTCTATCGCGATATCCGTCCCTGCCCCGATTGCGATCCCAACATCCGCAGCTGCAAGAGCCGGCGAGTCATTGATCCCATCACCAATCATGGCAACCACACTTCCATCCTTTTGAAATGAGCGTATGACATCAGCTTTTCCTGCCGGCAACACCTCGGCTCTGACATCTTGAATTCCAACCTGCCATTTAAGCATACAGATGATGTTAAGTGACAGATGATGTTAAGTGATGCTCAATTAGGGAACAGGCTCTGCTTCCAAAGAACTTAAATCAACACAATAACCATACTATAGAGAGAGTTTTTGGCTTCCGACTCTCACAAGTTTGCACCAGTTCCATGGTTGATATCCTGACTGTTGATCTAACGAGGAATGGGGACAGGTAGAACTTGCCCACATCGAAGTGGGCGATAAATGGACTGTATGATGGACCACATGAAGAAAGCATTTTAAGGCCATATTTCTACTCTGGGAAATCTTCTTCTTCTTTTTTTTTTTTTTTTTGTGTGCGTGTGTGTGAGAAATAATATTTGGGAGATTTGGGCATCCCACATCCATAATGGTAACAATAAGATCCCCCATCTGGATCACAAATCCTGAGTTCCACATGTACAAGTACAATGTTGGGATCCTCCGCAAACGATACCCTATTTGAGGGTCTCTCTAATCTGGACCTCATAATTTCAGAATCAGAAATGAAAAATCACAAGAAAGCAATGACTAGAAGTCATGGCAGAGCAGCAAGGCAAACTAAATCATGTCAAAACATATATGGTTTTTGCAGAATTTTCAGAGATAAAGATACAAACCTCTCTGGCAACGGCCCGTGCTGTCCTCCAATTATCACCCGTTACTATGACTGGTTGGATTCCCATTTTCTCCAGGCCTTCTATAACAACAGCTGCTTCACGCTTCAATGGATCTGCTACTCCTAAAACTCCAACAAGGGTATTATCATATGCCACAAGTATTCCTGTTTGGCACTATCTTCTAACTCTGCTACAAAACTTTCAACCTCTGCAGGGATTGCAACTCCACTTTCAGTCAACAACCTTCGATTACCGGCCTGATCAGGAAACAATATCTCCAATAAGAAAAAAAAAATTATGAAAAGTTGAAAACAACTTTTGCACATGAAAACACATCTGCATGAAACTACAGGGGAAAACTCACCAAAACTCTTTTCCCATGTACGAAGCATTGCACGCCCTTTCCAGGCAAAGCAGAAAATTCGAACGCATCAAGAAGCCAACCAGAGAATTTTGCCTCTTTGCCATTGGTTCGGGCATCCTTTGAGGTGGGTAGCTTGCCAAAAAAATGATAATGGTATGCATAGTCTACAATTGCTCTTGCCAGTGGGTGCTCACTACTGGCCTAAACCATGAAAAAGCAGTCATAAATGGAAGTCAAATAAAATATCAATCTCAGAAAGAAGCTACAATCAAACTCACCTCTGCAGAAGCAACCAAAGTGAGGAACTCTCCCAGGTTCATTCCAGAGAAAACTTTAGCAGTGGTAACTGCAGCTTTCCCCTGTGTAAGGGTACCCGTTTTGTCAAACACCACATACTTGACTTTTTGAGCTCTTTCCAAAGCATCACCCCCTTTTATCAGGACTCCATGATTAGCCCCAACACCAGTTGCTACCATAACAGCTGTTGGAGTTGCCAACCCAAGGGCACATGGGCATGCAATCACCACAACTGATATTGAAAACATGAGAGCGAAAACAAAGTGATTGCTATTTTCAGGCAGCCAATCTTCTGGATAGGCTCCCAATACACCAGAAATATACCTGCAAAGTATAACTGGAAGAGTTTTAAAATATTTGAAGAAAATGGTCAATTTGATATCAACATCACAAAAGGCAACAGTATGCTTACCATCCCAAAAAAGTCAGTAATGCCATGATGACAACTGTGGGAACAAAAATGCTTGCAACCTGTAGATAATAATGATGGACCATAAGTGCTGGAGTGATGGTGCTACTCATCAGAAAAGTGTGAAGCTAGGCACCATAGGAAAAAAGAAAAAAGAGGAAAGAGAAACATCCTCGGAAAACTCGATGAAGATAATGAGTAGAGGATGGTAGGAATAAGAAATGTAGAGAAAAAGCGATTTGATAATTTCCACCATTTTGTTCTCAGTAAGTATACTTCCAATCAATCCTATTAAAACACAAAATTGCCAAGTTAAAGCACCCACACTAATGATATGTTTCCTCCGAGAGATTTTCTCCTACGGGCGACCGTAAGCCGAACAATGTGTGAAACTCACTGATTTTGAATTATATATATATATATATATATATTGCTGCACTTGCCATATTCTATAACAACAATCAAGCTGCATGTTCCAATCATCTATCACAGTTACGAATTTTCTTTGAAATGGCAATTAATTCAAGAATAGCTTGATGGGCAAATCGCACTATAGTGAAGTAAGAATTACACCAATGAAATTCTAATAGTACATGGGAAGTAACTGCCGAGCATGTATATTGGAAAAGTTACCTCAGTGCCACTTATTAGATAGTTGTTTATAAAGATAGCAATTAACAAATCATATACTTATGACCTGCTTAGAAATATTTCATTTTACGAAAACAGAAGTTGTTCCAAGATGAAAACACATTACATCTAATAAGATTCTTTTGGAAATGATTTATTATTGAAGAGATGTACTTAACATGAGAGATTCTTAGAAAGGAAGTTTATGTTGCCAAAGTCAATATATGTAGATTTTTTCTTGGTAGCAGAAAAATCTTTATCAATGTAACAACAGAGATCACTATTAGTTGTTGTCTTTTGAGGCTGTCTTGAAATGGTGTTGTTTGTCAAGTGGTCCTTCTTGTTTCAACTTTCAGTATGCATAGTGTGGCGGATGTCATCTAACAATAATGATTAATGCTTCCAAATGGTACCAAAATGGTCCATAAATATTTTGATAAATTTACACAAAAAACTAAACTTGAAAGGCAGGCATGAAACTTAGATTGGTCAATATCTCCTACATCTTATTTTAAGCAAACTGGTAGGTAAAATTCTCATAAACAGCAGTGACAGTACTTACATAATCAGCAAATTTTTGGATAGGAGCTTTAGACATCTGGGCTGTCTCAACTAGGGAAATAATCTGGCTCAGAACAGTGTTGGAACCCACTTTGGTGGCTTGTATGTGAAGAACACCGTGTAAATTTATGGTACCTCCTATAACCGAAGAGGTAGTCTCTTTCAAAATAGGCGCAGATTCACCAGTTACCATACTTTCATCAACATAACTTGAACCCCATTCGACAACACCATCAGCAGGTACCTTTGAACCAGGGATAACTTTTAAGACATCATTTGGCTGAATTAGCAATGCATCTATTTCTCGTTCTATAGTGTGACCTGTCCCTGGAAGTCCAGCAAAGAAACAATTTAGTTAGTAGACGATCGCTTGCGAATAAAGAATAAAAAATACAAATTCGTCATATATACAGAGCAGAACTAAAAAGAGTAGCATGCATCAACATTTACCAACCAACCACTCATGATTATTAATTAGGATTCATGAAAAAGCAACTATCAGCCTCAACCATCAAATATATGGCATTGAGACATCCATGGTTTAGTTATCCAAACTGTTGATCAAAACGGGTCCCACTGCAGCACAAACATACGACCGAAATCTCCCATATCGGGGAGTATCATAACCCTTTGATCAACAGCCTGGAAATAGACAATTAAGGGACAAATGCAGCTATGGTTTAAGACAATGTAAAGAGGGAGTTTTTGGCTGGTCATGACATTTCAAACTTGAGTTCTGACATGTCTGTATATGGTGGGGCTCAGAATCACGGGAACATGAGCCCTAGATGAGCAAAATCAAGACCCTACTACATCTATGACATGATGAAATGAGATAAACTTGAATTAAATAATATAACTCCCCCGGCCCCACAACCCCTCCCCCCCAGTTGACATTCATAAAATTCATCACGCTTTAGTTTTTCTTTGGCAGAAATTATACTCCAACAACAACAACAACAACAACAACAAAAAAAAAAAAAAAAAAAAAAAAAAAAAAAAAAAAAAAAAAACATGGAGGTAATACCTTCATGTTTGACAAGCAAAAGGGCTGTCGCAGGTGCAAGTTCTACTAGCTTCTTGATAGCATCTGATGTCTTTCCCTTGGCAACAACTTCCAAATACTTTCCAAGCAAGACAAACGTTATCAGCATGGCGCTTGTTTCGAAGTATGTTGGAGACCAAAACCCAGTGACTGCACCATATAGAAGCGCACAAACAGAATAGAAGTAAGAGGCTGTAGTCCCCAAAGCAACCAAGACATCCATGTTTGTTGACCCATTTCTCAATGCTCTATAAGCCGCAATATAGAAGCGTTTTCCAATTACAAATTGGACAACAGTCACCAAGGCCCACTTCAACCAATCACTCATTAGAAAGGGCCCACAGCGCACTAATAGTAAAGAATATAAAATAGGTATTTGGGGACAAACTACTCGTATGAGGAAAACTGGGATCTGTTGCAAATCAACAAGGAAAAACAATTAATCATATAAGCAGCACAAGGAAGAAACTCAGAGAAGATAATTGGGCATGGAGACAAACTACTTGCATGAGAAAAACAGGAATCCGATGCATATTAAAAAAAAAAAACAATTATTCAATGAACTTCACAGCTACAAAACTAAATGAGGACAACCAGACTCTAGTTAAACATAGAAACAAAACATACTCGAGCCAGAACCTCATGGAAGAACAATATGACATGTATGTATTTGCACACCATGCAGGATTGCACTCACACTGAGAAACAGACTGGAAGTGAAAAGCCGAAACATTTTTGAGGATTCGTCCATATCATTTGAAGTTCCTGCTGTGTATGGATTCCGGACATGTGCTTTAAATTTTCCATTGCTTCCTGTATCAATGGTATCAACTATAGATCTCAAGCCAACAACTTCAGGATCAAAGAGAACTTCTAGTTCCAAAAGAGTTATGTTGAAAAGGCATTGTCTCACTCCTTCAAACTCTTAACTATGCCTTCAAGAAGCTGTACATCCATTTCACTAGACATCCCAGCTATTCCTAATATAATCTTATCTTGCTCACTGCTCTGTAGAAATGCACCTTCAAAACCGGCACCTTCAATTGCTTGAACTATATCATCCTTACTGATGCAAGTAGGATCATACTCAACTTCCCCTAGTGATGTTGCTAGGGCAACAACTGCTCGGTTTACACCAGGAAGCTCTCTCAGAATGCCTTCAACGGAGTTTACACAGGCTGCACAGGTCATGCCTCCTATTCTAAACTGCCCTGATAGAGTTCCTTCTGGTTTTGATCTAGTGCTATTAGACTCTGGCAGAATCTCTGCTTCAAATCCCGCATCTTCGATGGCGATTTTAATGTCTTCATCCTGCACCAAACACATGCTGTTGCAATAAGCTGAAATGGAAGTAAAGAGAACTCTTAGAACCACCACATATTTGCAACCACGAAAGTAAATCAAAGAAACAGGATCTAAACCGGGCTTTTAGTAAAAAGAAAAAAAAAAGAAAAGAAAAGAACCTCAGACAATAACTTCTTGAACTGCGAAGAATAAAAGTTAGTCCACAAAGTCCCATGGCTGTGGCTCAGTTGGTCTGGGACATGGGTGTACAAGAGTGCATGAGTTCGAGTCCCTATACCGCCAGAAAAAAAAGTTGGCAGCATACATGGAGTAAATTGTTTTGCCTCAAATACCAATCTTCCATTGTCCCATAATTGAACATGAGACATTTCCCACATTGGTTTCTTTTTCTGCTAATTATGGTTGGCAAACATGGCACCAAATGATTGATTACTCCCACAAGCAATTAATTGAATCCAGGAATGCAAGGCAAGGTGAGGGAACAGGAAAATCAAACCACCCTCTCATAATCGTACATGTTCGAACTAAAATGAAAAAGAGAAAAACAAAAATTCTAAAAAAAAAAAAACTGTCCCCAGCATAACAAGCATCCAAATTAAACTCAAACCAGCCCCTCAATCTACCCGAAAGAAAAAAAAAAAGGGAAAACGAAGAAAGGGAAAGGAAAAAAAAGTAAATCAAATGTAAGTAAGCTGTTTTTTTTTTTTTTTTTGTGTGTGTGAGAGAGAGAGAGAGAGAGAGAGAGAGAGAGAGAGAGAGAGAGAGAGAGAGAGAGAGAGAGAGAGAGAGAGAGAGAGAGAGAGAGAGATTAAACACACTAAAGGAACAGGCATGTAAAAGGAGGAGCCTTTCCAAATTCCAATCATAAAGCAAACCAAAATGCAGAATTTGCTTCATATTAATATAACCCCTTCCTCTAGTTCCCAAAAGAAGCTGAAGAAGGATCGCAGGCATTAATAACCAACCCCAGAGGAAGAAAAACAATTGTTTGCAACAATTCAGTTAGCCAAATAACATATCATGATTTCCTCAAAATTTGAACTTTCCCATATCTTCAAATTTCCAAAAAAAAAAAAAAACCAAACAATAGAACTCACACAAGTACACAAGGAGAAGAATAAGAAACTCCCCATGTTCAAACTACCCACATAATCCCATCACTAAAACCCACATACCCATTTCAAAACTCACAAAACTAAAACAACCACATATCTCAATTTCCAAAAGAAACCTCCAAAAACAACATAACTAATACCCAAACACCCATGATCACAATCTATAACACACCCAAACAAACAGAAACACAAAACACAAAAGAGGGAAAATTGAACAGAGAGAGCGAAAGAATCAATACCTTGGCTCGCTTCGGATCGAATACCACGTCAGCCTTGTTCTGCAGGAGGGCGACGGAGGCGCGGACGACTCCGTCAACGGCGGCGACGGCGGACTCGACGGAGTTGGAGCAGGCGGCGCATGTCATTCCGGTGACTTTGAGCTGAATTCGCCTCAAACCCCGGTCGATCTCATCGCCTCCTCTCTTATCGTAGGAGTCGAGAAGGCCGACATCTTCGAGGTCCTCTGATTCGTCCCGCGCAGCGATGGACGGCTCCGATCTGCGCCCGAGCGTGGTCAGTTGCAGGTCTCTGAGGCTCGGCGCCATGAGAGAGAGAGAGAGAAAGAAGAAGGGCGTTGGGTTTAGAGAGAGAAGAAGAAGTGCGTTTGATTTTAAAGTGGACGCTCATGGAATGGAAGGAGGTTGGCTGCTGGTGGCGAAGACTTTTCTGCAATTTACAAATATGGCCTTCCACACCATCTTCATCATGGTTTGAATCCTTCATCCTTATTATTATGTTATTTATTTATTTATTTATTATTATTGTCTTTTTTTTTAATTTTAAAAGGACTTTTTTTTTTTTAGTTTTACTTTTCTTACTTTATATACAAGGGGTTTTAGGAGTTTATTAGTATTGGATGATCGTATCTTAGATTGCTATTTATTCTCAAATTGTAGCTTAGTTGGCAAAGAGCATAGGTGTATGAGTGAGTTTGCATGAGTTCAATCCGAAATGTCCGAAAAAAAAATACCTTAGATTGCTTATGGCAATAG
Organism: Litsea cubeba; assembly: GCA_012931725.1. Classification (NCBI taxonomy): domain Eukaryota; kingdom Viridiplantae; phylum Streptophyta; class Magnoliopsida; order Laurales; family Lauraceae; genus Litsea; species Litsea cubeba. Next base: position 80,564,340 of record CM022945.1, read on the forward strand.
GTGGCAAGACTAAAAACTTTTCCTCTGTGGATCCATTATGTGAGAAATAAAAAAAAAAAATTTGGAGGGGCAATATGTAAAAGCACATAAAATTTTGTATAACTTCTTTAGGGTTTTTTTTTTTTAAAGTTTTTGGAGGGGTGATGGTCAACCCAGGCTTTGGTTTTATCGGTGCCGCAACCCTTATATTAGACATATTAGATAGGTAATGAGAGACAAGATACTATAATAGTGAATATTTTTTATATATATTTAGAACCTAATATTATATACTTAGAGGAACTTTCACTTGCAAACTTATTGTATGATTGAATCTAAATTCGACCCATATTTGACTTGCATAATTCGATTTGTAATATATGTGCATGGGTTAGGGATCAAGAAAATTTGACCTACATTTAAATGGATCGAGATAGGGTAAACCCCCGTCAAGCTACATAACCCTCCTAGCCTACTTAAATGAGTTGGATTCGGGTCAACCCATATATCTTAACACATTTGAATAATTTAGTAGTTTGATATTTTGGTGCTTAAGTTCGTCTATTTTGTATGGAATGAGTTGAGCTTGTATTGGATATCTATTTGGCTTGCAACTTAATATTAAAAAATGGATTGATTTTAGACCAAGATTCTATAAATTGGCTTGGGTTAAACGAGTTGGCCTGTATTAAATTTGGGCCATGTGGATCGAATAGGATTGACCTGCATCCACTTGACCCCCTTTTAATAACATAGCGGATATAGGTTGAATTTAATTGGTAGATACCTCTTGTCAATCTGACCCGTTTGCCACCCTTAGACTAACAAGTATCGAATTAAATTTGGATTTCATTCTTGTGTCAATTAGCAAGTATTCAGCTCCATTTTATTAAGAAAATGTCATTCCAAACTCTGAATTACTAAATTGGGTGAGGCTTTTATGTGAACTTTTGACTTCCAAAAATGATATTAAATTAGTGATATGAAGTTAATAATGAGAGAGTTATTAACAAGAGCTATTCTAAACTTTCCCCCCATTTTTTTTTTTTTTGCACTACTGGCCTTATCTTTACTCCTTTTTACCATATCCAAATTACCCTTTACTCTCTTGTAAATCTTCCCTTTCATCATTATATATTAATACAGCCTTAAGGGTCCATTTGTTAATTTAAATAGTGCAGTGAAGGTGATGTATATGTCACATCATTACTTTTTACGGGTGAAAAAGTGAAATAAAAAGAATGAATAAAATATAAGTGAGTTATAATGATATTTTATTTTTAGTTGTTTGTGATGAAATATTTTTGACTTTTTGTATAGGAAAATGTAATTTTTTTTATCTTTTAGTGAATAAATATAGTTGTTTTTTGACTTTTTATTGAAAAAGATGGAGGGAGTTTGGTACAAAATGCTTTTGATTGGATGTTTAACTTGACTTAACTTTAAAAGTGAAATTAACGAATAGGCCTAAGGTATTTGAACTCTATCAAAATCAAAGAATGATGATAGCCTTGATAAATGTCAAATTCAATCCGTTTATAATTCCTAAGGGGTCGTTTGTCTTTTACGCGTAGGATATGTAAATACAATTTACACATGTAAATGATGAATATTCAAATTTTAAGTATGTAACATTTACACATGTATTTCTTTTTACAACGTTTGTCTAATAATACTATTTTCGCATCATTTACACATGTGATTCATTTTTCTATGTTTGTTTCAATGATATGTGTATATGTATTAAACGATTTTGTAAATGATACTTATTAATCATTAAATTCTATTCTACTATAATGATATGAAAATGAGACAAAAAATGTCTAATTTATAACAAAGTTTTCATTTGCATTTTAGATCCTTAAAAAGAAATATGTCTTTCAACATGAAATATACTTTTCAAAAATATATATTTCTATCAATGATCACCTTAAAAATAAAATGCATTCCAACATGTTTGGTTAATGAAATATGAGTTTATATTCTAATGGTTAATATTAATTTTTTTATTAATTAATATTCAATTTAATATTATCTTAATTCATTATTCAATTTGCATAGAACTTAACCCATGCATCTCACCGGCTTTATGCTAATATTAATCAATTATAAATAAATCTTAAAATGAGTATTTTGTTTGTTAAGTTCATTCATATTAAAAGTATCACAAATTTGTTATGGTTAGATAAAATCGCATTTATACATGATTTTTGAATGATACCATAATGTTATATAAAATACATTTTTCCTTCTCTCTTACATTCATTTATACATGTTTAAATATTTTTAAAGTAATGCAACAATAAATAATTTTAGAAAACTCATTGAGATATTGGAAGAAAACTAAAACAATAAGGTAATTGTTCAAGTTAAAAGTTGATAGAAAAACCATTGAGATATTTATCTTACATACCGTCTCTTAAGATTCTTACTATCAATACCTTTTCTTTTTGTCCTGCAAATTTTGTTTATTAAAATTCATTGGAGCAATTTTCAAGTCTCATCATCCTACACGTGAAAAGAGAAAATCTAAAAGGAGAAGAGAAGATAGAGAATCAAATTCTGAAATAATAAATCTACAGAGTAAATAGATTTTATAAAGGTTTTTTTTTTATATATATAGCAAGGAAAGAGAGAGAAATAGAGAGGTTACCTTCATAAAAGGGAGATGAGATGTAGGGAGGGTTCTCATTTATTGGTTTTATTATTATTTTTTAAATGCATTGGAGGGGGGTTTCGAACTCAGAACCTCTTTGATGAAAATACCTCTTTTATTATTATTTTTTTAAATGCGTTAGAGGGGGGTTTCGAACCCAAAACCTCTTTCACGGAAACTGCCCAAAACCAAACCGTCCGCCTCCAACGGGTATTCTTTGAAATCACATGTGGTTTGGTATTTTTTTTTCCCACCTGAACAGGTGTTCAAATTTTGGTGTGAAAATGGGCTCATTTTCACATCATTTACACATCTAATTTACAAACAAAATGAGTAAACACATGTAGACAAACATGGACTAATGCGTAAATATTACGCATATTCACTATTTACATATGTAAATGGGTGTAGACAAACGACCCCTAAGTGTGAAAAGGGATTCATAGATTACAGCTTGTAGCAAGCAGTACATATGAAAAAAACAATGTCACATCTGTAAATGCAGCATTTGTTGGGGATGTTTTAAAGGACATTGAATGGCTTTCATTTGACTAGTTCCAACTTCGACTCAGAGACGAGCAGACGCGGCATTGGTCAAACCAACGACCTTCCTCTCTTTCAAGTCTTATTAAGAGAATCCAGATTACATGAGGTAAACTATATCAACCCTAACTTGGAATCTAAACAATCAAAAATATAGTTGGCTTTCAATTTAAACCGCTCAAAATCATGGTTTAGTGTTTGTGCTGGGCTTTTTTTTTTCAATGGATAACAAAAAGATTTCATTAAAAGGAAGCAACAATAAAAAGGGAAAGAGCAAAAAAGAACATCAAGGTATAGGAGCAATGGACCCACACCCACATCTCAATTACATGACAAAACCCTCCATTGTTTGGCAGGAGAGAACTCCTGTCTACCCCTTATTTGACAAGGGTCTGATGTATAATTGGCCATCTAGTCTCACAGCCAAAGAAAACAGTGATGAGAGAAGATAAAATTTGGAATTCATTGAAGAGGAATTGGAATTTCGAAGAATTCGTCTTTCTCGTTTAGATACCCATCAAATCACATTGATGAGAGAACGGAAACATTGATATAAGAAGACAAAGCTGGGATTTTTACATTAATTGGAATTGGTTTAAGGGCCAGTTTATTTGAAAAAAAAAACCCTTTTTTGAAAAGTCACTTTTGGTTGAACTGTAATTGAGCATTTTGAAAATTACTTAAGAGTGAAATTTAGCGTATCGCTAATTTATTTTTAAGACATGGCATCAAAGGATGCCAAAATCCTCTTAATTCCAATTCCAATTGATGGCCATGCTAATCAATCAGTGGGCTACCTCTTGGATATGGCATAGCCCAAATATCACACTGATCGAATGGACTTGATCCCAGAAACACGGACACTTCCAGAAATTTTCTGCACATTTCATATTCATGGGACTACTGGGCTGTGCCAATCAGAGACAGATTACTCAAATGATCCTGTAAATGAAAGTATTCATGACCTAAAGATTCAATGTGTAATTACTAATTATGTACATGATCATAACATATATCACATATATACTGTTTTTTGGCCTGAAAGACGAGAGATACATTTACATTAAGCATAAACAGTAATTACAAAAAAGATATAACACATTCAATTCCCTCATGGTTTTTCCTCTTTTTTTCCCCACCTTAGGACCCGAGAAAGCACACAAAAGTGCGAAGAGGAAGCCTACACGGTGGGAAGGGCCACAAGTAGAAAAAGGAGGACTCCAAAGTGGAAAGAATAACCCACACATGTTGAAAGAAGACTAGCATATCTAAGAATCGATCGATGTGCATCATATGTAAATCCAACTCTTATAAGTTCCTGAACACATTGGGCCAAAAAAAAAAAAAAAAATTTTCCTGATGTAATGTTGGAAAATTAGGAGAAAATAGATAAGTGAAATTGTTTTATGTTGCTCTTACATGAAAAAAGTATAAATAAATCTAATCGTGAAAATTATTTTTCAACACTAAACAATTAAAAACCAAACTATAAAAAATTTGAATTCTTTGAGTTTGATTTTCCATAGGAAACATCACAGAAGAAAAGGGCAAAAAAATTTGTCATTTGTCACTCCCAACATTCTCACAAGTCCTTGAATGTGTTGCATTAGATAAGAAGTTAGCTTAAAACAAAGATAACCTTGAAAATGGTTCAACCCTATGACAAAACTTCGATGACAAGGATGATAGATTCTATTGTTTGGTCTTAAATGGAAACCCATTAAAGCATACATTTGAATGCTGCCAATTAAACACAAATACATTAATTCAGAATTTAAGTTTTGTGGGCCCCATCATGGTTGGGTGGAATCCGTTCCCCAACCACCACATATCCATATTCTCTTCTTAAAAAAATAAAAAATTGCAGGGTGGACCCATGAAATTTTCCTTGGAGGGGCCAATTTGTAAAAAGAAAAATCCTGTGGGGGGGGGGGGGTGTGGGTGTTCGGCATATGTACAATCTACAGAGAATTTTCTAAAAGCCAAAAGGGGTTTATACATTTCACCCCCAGCCCCCGTCAGCGTTCTCATGCTGCAATGATTAAAACATATTTAGCTGTATATTAATATGTATAATTACAGCATCTTTTGGTGAATAATGATGTTTAACCCTTTTATTTAAAAGATCGACTTTATAAAATCCATATTGTTGACACAATCTTGACATATTTAATATGCAATGTTTTGACTTGACCTGCTTTTTTTTTTTTTGAAATCCTACACCTGAAGTTGTAATTATGTTTGTTGTGGATTGAATTACGTGCACTTAACGTCTCAAACTCTTGTAGTACTTTATTTTTGCAGTACACAACCACCCTGTACTAGACTTCTATGGGTAATTTAGTAACTCTGTGCAATGAGTTCAGCATGGGTTGACTGACCCAAGCCATCTTTCAGGGAAGGAGGTCTTCAGCCCATACATCAATAATAAAAAAATGGTTATGCATTTTATGGCTTTAGATAATCGGAGAACAATATTAGATGAAATTGGTCTTTTTTAAATTTGATCATTACATGATAGGCCTACCAACTTGCTCCGTCACTTATTTTTTTCTTAAAATAAAACTTAGATAAGTTTTGTGATAATGGGAATGGGATTGTTCAGGGGTGGAATCAGAAAATTTGGTTTGGGGAGACCACTGTTTGCAAAAAAAAAAAAAAAGGTAAAAAAGGAAAAAAAACTCATAAAGCACCCTGCTCTGACCATGGGATCATCAATGTAGCAAGAAATCAGAAATTTGAAAAAATACTTATCATGATAATATCTTATGATCATCAATCCGATTCCAAAAAATGAAAAAGAAAAAAAAAGTTTCTTGGGGAGAAAAATAGTTTTATTTATTTTTTATTGGGACTCCAGCCAATGGGGTTAGGACCTATGGGAACATATGAGGGGAGAAAGTTCTTGCAGGAGCGTTTCAAGGGAGGAAAAACTCACTGGTATAAGGAGAGCATACTCACACATTTGAGGAATAGAGACCCAATGATAGATACTATGTTATTCAATCAATTGGGCAACCATTTGTTCTCCGGTGTAAAATAGTTAAAGCATTATATTTGTGAGCGGAGACAAAGATCATGAGATGAAAAATCCACATCAACTTAAGTTCGGAACCCTTTTTAGAAATTAGAATCTATATCAGTTCTATCATAAAAAGATATTACTGGTTTAACTTGTCGGGTTTGTGGGTCTTTTTTTTCATTTTTGTTTGTTTGTGGGTGAGTGTCAAAATCAGAATTGTAAAAGTAATTGCCCACCGAAACCTTGATGAAAGGCAGTTAGGTATCCGACTCACCAATCCAACACAAGTAGTAGGTTGAAGACACGTGGCAACATTGCATGGAGACACGTCACGAGATCACTTGAAAATTAGAAGGAAGAAAGGGTGGATGAGTTGGCCATTTATTTCGTAAGGTGAAAGCCACCAAAAGCCCTCTGAGACCATCGGTCCAAGGGACCACATCACATTGCCCATCCGGTTCTGTGATGGTGGGCCACACATCTATTGGGGTCTAAATATATTTTTAAATGACAAAATGATTAGCTTGTTCTGATGATGGAGCTTAACATTGATGAACATTGCATGAGAAGTTGGTATTCATATATCATTAACATTTTTTATTCTTTTTTGCTTCTGCTCACACACTCATAGTTGAGTGGTGTTGGCACTGTCTAGGGATTGGTCCTTGAGTCTTCAAATAGGTTTAATGTATTACTCATGGCTAGCCGGCCGACTTACCTAAAAAAAGGAAGAAAAAATCTATTTTTTTTTCATTCATGGTTTAAAAGTGGATTGATACGTACCAAATAGGTTAATACGTAGTTTGTGTTTGACTTGCTTATAGGGGGACACTTATCACTTGACATGTTTAAGAACTCGATTGTATGCACAATATATAAGGGCCTTTTTGTTTTGCATGAAATTAAATTCAAACGAATTCATGGTAAACTGAGTTGCAATGAAGGATTAGAGGGGGCTATGCAAAGAGATATAAGTAAATACGTAGATGGACTATAACTATTTTAGGATTTGGTTTCCTAGGATGATGTTGGTTATATATTTTTCATGTCTCCGTGCTTCATTTTTCAATAAAGAAAAGATTATTTAATGGTCATTTATGAATTTTGCTTTTGTTTCTTCAATTTTAAGTTGTTAAGCACTTTTAAGCATCCATCATTTAGGATTTCAGGAATTAGTTCCATGTAGACAAATGGGTCCTGGTCAGTTCCAAAGCAAAAATGTATTGAAAGCTCTATTCTTAGTGAGATTTTAGTCACACTGAAAACGACCTAAATAAAGTTGTAGCTTTACAAAATCTTAGTATCTGAATATTTTAAAAAATATTTTTCAAAGAAAAGGGGCCCGGGCAAACCAAACTGAACTACTAGCATATCAAGGAATGATTTTGCTTTTGAATATTAAGCAAACCCATCATTTTATGACTTTGTAGGTAATAATCGCGTATTTACTTTCTATTAAGGAATGATTTTGCACATTAGATAATCTCCAATCCCCCACCCACTAATGAGTCTATGGATAAACCTTTAATTTGTTACAATGAAACATATTTACTCAATCTTGTGATAGTAATAATAACAAGGCAAAGTTGGTGCTTTTTAGATCCTGAGATTTCAAACAAAGTAGGTGACTTGATATATCTTTTTTTTTTCTTCAGAAAAATACAATATAGTTGATATAAGGTTTTGATAATGATAATGATGCTAAGGACGTATAAAGTTTAAAAAAAAAATAAAAACATGTTGCTGTTGAAACTAGAGGGTATGGAGGGGATGCACATGAGAATCTATGGGCCTAGCCTGTTTTGACTACGCCATTTTGATTCCCTAAGAATTTATGGCAGAAAGAGTTTTATCAAGAAGTGGAGTAAAAAATTTAAGGTGGGGATATAAATGGGACCATCTGTTTTATTAGAATTTAACTTACTAAGGTGATTGGAGGATCATCATTTTTTATAAGATAGAAGTTAATTTGATGCCCCTCAGTGCAATCCACCTATTAATCATTCACTTTTAACCCCTAATGATATAAAGGCATTTTTGCTATGTGATTGTAGAAGCTTAATACCAACTAAACAAATAGGCCTTTAAATGAACCTTGACCAAAAGCAGGGGGATAAAAGTTCGGGTATGATAGGCCAATTTTGGGACAGACCAACCTAGTCCAAACTCAGCCATTATATGTAACTTGGGCAAGGCTGGGTTTCCAGGCATAAATAAGCCCATGCTTAAATGAGGCACAGATCCAGCCCAGTAGTCTAAAAAACCCAGTCCAAATCTAACCCAAGCCCAGTCCAAGACACCCTCACAAGCTAACAAGGGGCAACAGATCCATCCAATTCATCTGGAAACAATCTGGTCTTTGACCCCACAAGTTGGCTCAGCCCAAATGCAATTTTGGGCCATGATTTATGGGACCAAGTGCCCAAATGGTCCGATTGTGGAACACTAACATTTGAATGCTGAGATGGAAATATTGGAAGTGAGTCCCACATAGCAATTAGGTGAGGTTTAACTTGGAAGCAATTGGACTTTTTAGGTACCAGAAATGCACCAGTAGGCATAAGAATAGTTGGCTGTACCAGAAAGGAAAAAGCTTGAGGTTTCTGGTGAAAATGGTTACAACCAATGGGGCCGGCACATCACAAGATGCCATATACAATAATCCATGTGAAAGCTGATTATAATAGTTCCAAAAGAAGTGGTAATTAGAAATAAAAAAGACTGACTTCTGCTTTTCCACCATGCCTGCCACTTGAGATCATGTGGTTTTCCAACCAAATCAGGTTTAACTTTTGACTGTTGTATTTGTCCGATACATAAAGATCTTGGCATGATCATTACCTATTTTCTATGTTTGTGTCTGAAATAAAAGGAAATTGATATTGGCATTCATTTTTTTTAATGGAGGCACTCTAAATTGAAGCCAACTTCCTTTTCATCAGTTATCTTAAAAATGAGTGCATTCATAAAAAAAAAGTATCAATATCAATTTTCAATAAAAAAAATGTTGTACCTTTATGCTATTTTATTTATATCTGAAGTACCTTATATAACTCCAAAGGGTAGCTCACGACCACGGTTTGCTAAATTATTATTATTTAGTTATTTGATTGATTTTAATTTTGGTATTAAGGGAGGATTATATCAGATTTGCTTGGTGTGCATTTTTGTATTAAGGGATGATTGGATCGGATTTGCTTAATCTGAAAAAGTGCATGTGTTTACCCACTGGGGGTTGGTGGAGTGGCGTGTGGGTTTGCTCCCCACATCTTGTATTCAAAATTGCCCAAATTCGAAGTGCCACCCCCGAGAGTAATTATATTGGTTCAAAGACCTTAGGGATACCTGCTTGCTGAAAAGCGAAGTTTGCAAAAATAAATTATACCTATCTATTATCTCTACTCGTGAGAATAGAGATGTTAGCCAGGTGTCGTATCCACTGGGACAAAAGGGCTAAGTTGCGTTGCATTCCAAATTCCTAAATTAATCATACGGGAGAACGAAATATTGATTTGGGATTTTCGATTTCTAAATTGGCGAATTAAAAATAAAGTTTGATTCTATTAGAGAAAGGTCTTAGGGTACGAATCCATTATCCTCGTATAATGACAAATATAGATTTAGGGTTTTAATATCAATGCCTCAAAGACCCGTTTTGGTTATAAATCTCCAGGGAGTCACCAGATAGATCATGTGGGTTTGGATATGGGCATGACCTATTCCTATGGCATTGATTATCTTAGATCTAAACTTCACACACACTCAATCACTATTACATGACTAGTATTCAAAACTACAAGGATCAAATACCAAAGCTAAATATTGAATTAATAAACAAATCCAATACATGGATAGCATTCACATCATATAATCAAAGCATTTATGTAAAAACCTTAGAACCTATACATCACAAAAAGCACACGACTGGGGCTTCATCGCAACCCTAAGATGGAGAGTTTGTTACTCATGGAGAGAGATTGGCGAAGAATCCTTGACAAAACCTCCATTAAAGCTCCTTTCAATGCCTCCAAAACTAGCTCCTGGTTGCCTCTCTCAAGTCTTAAATGCCCTAAAACGAGTTCTTCTGTTTTCTTTTATAGCTTTTCTCAAATTTCTCTTTAAATTGCGGAGCAAAATGGAGTCTCCTCGTGTCTGGTGTCCGGACACCAGGAGGCGGATTTGTAGAGTGTTGCGCACAAGCTGGCGTCTTTCCGGCGTCCGGACGCTTAGAGGCAGAATGCCCGATTTCTTTGTGATTTATGCCATCTTCCTCTAATTTGTTCAAACTTCACTCTCTTCACCTAAAGCACCTACCACAAATAAGGCCACATAATATCATCCAAAGGTGTGACAAAGTCATCATTGATGGGCCTAAATGATACATTTAGGCTCTCATCCCAGGTACTTCACATCTCCCTGCTTGTGTGGGCTCTTTTTCCACTTGTGTGGGCTTTCTCCTTGCTTGTGTGGGCCTAAGTGTTCTTTTTTTTTTTGCTATCGGAGGTTTCCCAACCCTTTGGGCTTGACTAATCCCTCCGGGCCCATAGAAAAGCCGGATAAACACCCCTATCACACATAGGTGGTAGCACTAGTAGACTCAACCTTCAATTCCTGAAGAAGGGGGAACCGGGGGTAGATACCAAGAGCTCTAGATCTGAAAAAGGGAGAAATCGCGGTCCTGACTACTCGGCCAACCCCTTGGGGTTACCCCACGTCTAAGTTGGCCTTAGGTCTTGTCACAAAAAAAAAAATAATAATAATAAAAATTAGCCTTACAGACTTTTGTGCAATCAGAGATTTATTTGCTCTACAAGTTGTCATTAAAATGACAAGGTGAGGTTGAGATCCTTTCTATCAATAAAAATCAGTTCCTTGTTTTCATTTTAGAAAAATGTGTCCACCAAATAAAAGAAGATTGGGCTGCACAGATAAGTAAAATCATAAGATTTTACAAAAAAAAGTTTCCGGTTTCCGGTAGATGGCGGTTGCAGGAAATGGGCGAGTTCGTACAGGTACGCACAAAAGGGGGTCGTCAGCCCAATTTCGATATTTTTATAAAACTTGAGAGTTGAGAGGCGTCGCTCGTCTCTGCATCTCTTCCTCGTCCATTACCGTCGTTCTTCTCCGGGCATGACAAACCTAAGGTCTGATCTCTCTTATCATAAAATCCAGCAACTTGTACCGGGCGCGACAATGTCTCTATTTCACATGCGCTCTGCAACTATGGAACCTCTGCAAGTCTCAAAACGAAGAGAAAGTCCGGATCCTCTCTCGGTATCGGCCTCAAATAGAGTCTAATCCTCTTCTCTGTTTTCGATCGATAACAGTAGTCAGTCAGATCCCTCTGTACTTCTTCGACTTCAGGCAACTGTTGACAACGCAAATCTCTCAGCCGATCTTGTCACAGTATAGTGGCCCACCTACGATTCAGATCAGTCGATCCTCTGATCTTTGTTTACAACGTCGTAGTGGTCCACTTCTTCTCTGGTAAAGATCAACCCAGAATACTACACCATAGCACCCAGATCAGATCCTCTGTTTTTCTACAACGACAGAACCAGTGCCTGCCTTTGCAACAGCGACTGAATCTTCGAGATACTCTGAAAATGCAGGAGTACATACTCTGAAAGAGAGAGAGAGAGAGAGAGAGAGAGACAGACAGAGAGAGAGAGAGAGAGAGAGAGAGAGAGAGAGAGAGAGAGAGAGAGAGAGTCACTCAATTGCTTGCCACCAGGGGTGGTGCAACTTGGGTCGAGCCCAACCTGAAAACTAGGTGATCAACCTGCCAGAAACTTGAGAATGATTTGGATGGGCTCGTCTTTCGTTTGGGTTTGGATCTGAATTCAATTAGGGCTCAGGGCGGGTTGAAGTCAGGGTTGCTTCAAACCCAAATGAAAATTTAACAAATATTAGATTAGCCGGCGTCCAACTTGTGTCAGGTCGGTTCGAAACTGGATTGGTGTTGGGTTCAACTTGTCCCTTGTAGATGCAGGTTGGGTATGGCTTGAATCTGGTTAGTGCTTCTCTCTTCTAAGGTGTGGATTAGATTCGAGTTGGCCTGCTACCCAATCTAACCCACCCGAGTTGCACCCTTTCCTTGGATCTCATTGTTTGACGATTTTTTTTTTTTTTTTTTTACCCCAGCCCGTCCCTCCGGGCTGGAACCCGAGAGAGAGCCCGCATACACACCGAAAGGAGGCCTGTACAGGCGAAAAATGAGCCCGTACAAGCAGGAAGAGGTAATGTCCAAGGTTCGAATCCCGGACAACTCATTACCACTCGGGTAAAGAACCATTATCGAGTATTTCAACAAGTTAAAGGCTGAAAAATACTGGCCCAATCAGTTTCTGGATTATTATTTTTTGTACAGTCGACCCAGCTAGAATTATAAAGAGTGGTGTTCATGGGCAATGCCTGACAGGGCCGAAGCTTATCCAGGCCACATATTTAGTTACTGTTCCAAATACTCAGGTCCTTATTCAGCCCACTGACCTTAAATCAGGCTGGGCATTTACAAAATCTATATACGAAGCTGTGCCATGTCAGACCGGGGCTGGCCTTTAAGCATAGAGAAGCCTGGGAAAGCCCATTTAACTATGAGGGTAGCAAAATTAGGCCTGGGTCCATCCAGGGGCTGACACTATGAGGCGTGGCCGCATGGGTCCATTTCACTGGCCTAAAATCAAAGCCATTTCCAGCCCAATAGGAGAGGGGGATTGGGCTCGCCCAGCCAATGAGCTTTCTAGAATTGTGTAAGACCGAAGGGAAAAGGGTATCATTAGTTGGATTGAGAATTTAGAGAAGCATGTTCTTGCCTTGAACTTCATTCAACGTTATAAAGCTTTACCAAATCCATCTGTCATTACATTTCAAAGATCTGCCCTCAACACTGAACAGTAGGGAAGAGAATGAGTTCATGCAAGATATATAAGTATTTTAGGTGGAACTAGTAGATGACATTCCAAAAAACAGTGAGTAGGCTAAAAGAACCTTTAAAACTTGATGCCTAAGTCAATAGGATAGCATGAGAAGCTTGGGATCGCCTAGTGGTAAGGGGCATCTCACTCTCACCAAACTGCCACCCAAAGAGCACAACTTGAAGAGCACTCGGGAAAGCAATTGCAATCAGTTGTTTTTCTTTCCTTTTATTTTTCATAGTTTGCTTTTAACACATGAGAAACAATTTTTAGAATTTTTTTCACCTACAGAAGTCCTGTACATTTGCTCGGACCAAAACTTCCACACAAGAGTCCTATAGGTGAAAATCGCCCTGCCCTGAAATAGTAGGCTTGTACATGGATCCTGCTCTAATGGCCCATAACAAGATCTGCATTTAAGGTCCTCAAAACCCTTTAATGAGCCCAAATAGGCCCATATATTATGTGTACACATCCAAGGAAATTTTCTCTACTCTAAGGCTCCGCTTCACAGTAGGATGATTAGAAATCCCGCGCTGTCCTTATATAGAACTTCCATGGGTCAAAATTTTACTCACTAAATATAATCTTTTTTTAGCTAATACCTCCGGGCTCAAAGAGAAGCCATGTAAAACCCCTATGGCCCTAAGTGGTAGTATAAGTAGACTCAACTTTCGATTCCTAACGAAGAGGGAACCGGAATCGATACCAATACCTTTAAGCTTCGAAAGAGAAAGGAAATGTGGTCCTGACCACTCGGCCAACCCTAATAAAAATACAAACATCACATGATTGTTATTCAGATTTTCTTCATGAATTTGGGCTCCATCCTTAGCATATACCACTAGGGTCCCCTGTCACAAGTAACTCACCTGGACTCCCCAATTCTACACACACAAATGAATCTGGTTTTGAATTTGGTCCATACCCAAAAATGATACTTTCCTTCTCCTGCCATCAGATACATCCACATGGCTTTCCTTCATCAGAAACAAAAAAATCCTCCTTAAACCCTAAAAACATCTGTCCTTGAAAGAAGATCTAGGGTTTCAGAATGGGGAGATTCTCGATTGTTCGGCCTTCCCTTCTCCTTCCTCTCCTCTTCAACTCCTCAATCCAATCGACTTCACCAAACGCCCCTTACATTTCCCCTCTAAAAACCCTAGCATTCCAAATCACTCCTCCACTTCTCACCCCCCTCTTCTCCTCGTCCTCTCACGCCTCTCCTGACCTCTTCTTCTCTACCTCTCGATCCTTCTCTTCTTCCTCAGGTATTATTGCTTCACATTTCTTAATAATAGCATTTCATGGCCATTGGTTTGCAGCAAAGGGATTAAACTGAAATCTGGGGTACTTGTATCTGATCTTGTTTTCATCTACTGTTTGAATGATCTTCACTGCAACCTGATTTTGAGTTTATAAACACACCTTAAATGATGATACTGTTTAGAAAATGTGGACTTTTTATCCCAAATCCTCAAATCTGTGTCTGTATCTTGGTTTCATAGGTGGTGATTTTATGAAATGGTGAAACATGAGTTCTGGTTGCCTTGGTATTTCAAAATGTTGGGTTTTCCTCTGTATGATCTTTGAAGGTCTTGGTTATGAGGGATTTTTTTTTATATTTCTTGATAATGCTCATCTTACCTGTATGCTCTATGGCAGGTTCAAGAATTTGTGCTGTTTCTTTTAACATGACTAATCTTGATCATTATGGATACGGGCTTTTGAGTTTAAATAGATTAATGCCATATTATAACATCTTTCTTGAGGTTAAGGCTCATTAGAATGCAAGTTCAAGAATACTCTCTTTTAGGTGTGTCTGTATCTTGCAATTTAATGTAATAAGCAATGATGTGTTCTTGTTTTAAGGCAATTAATTATAAAATAATTACAGGACCCTCAAACATTGTTACTATTGAGTCTGATGAGGAGTTAAACAGCTCGCTTAACAAAGTTCAAGGTAAATTTATGAACTTCACCATATATTGGTACATTTTAAGGAAACCTGCAAAACCTACTGCCAGCTTTTGGGAACTTACATAGTTTTTGGAAATTTGTTTCAGATGATAGCCTGCCAGCAATTTTCTACTTTACTGCAGTTTGGTGTGGACCTTGTAAGATTCCTTTTCTATCTTTGAACTTCAGTAATACATGTGTCCTGCACATGGCTTGATCTGGTCCAAACGTCATTGTTTTGACATGGGAAATGTAGATGGTATTTATCTTACAGACTAACCCTTTACATCATCAAAAAAGGAAGAAAGAAACGAACTGATTTTTTTCCTTCAATTTCCTATATTTCCCAGAACCAGTAATTTCTAACATCGTCAATAACAAATATCTATAATGGGAGGGCATTCATATGATGGTGTGAAAGATTTATGTGGAAGCTACATAAACACAATGACTTGGTGGTAGTGGTGGTTTTTGCTGTTGCTCTAATTGTTGTTCATTATAATGTATTTATTTAAGAAAGTGACTTAGGATAACACATATGAATCCTAAACCCTAAACTTGGACTTTGTAACCTATCACATTACGTTGGAGTTGTAACATGTATATTAAAAAATATGAGTTTATTTTATATGTTTCTTTGATTATTTGTTTTTGTCTTGGTTATCTTAGGCAAGTTTATATCACCTTTTATTGAAGAACTGAGCAAGAAATACCCACATGTCAAGACATATAAGATTGATATCGACAAGGTATGACAGGTTCCACTGCCTATAGTCCCTGTAGTTGATTTATAAAAGCAACTCATTCCTTTCCCAAGTTGGCAGTGTGACATGGCAACTTAGCTTGTCATTTGAATGCTGGGGAAATTTTTGGTTATACATACTATGTGGAAGTGATGATGAATCATATTTACTTAATAGGAACAAAAGTTCAAAAACCAATCGCATGGCCTTTTATTACAAAATCTTGATGTTCCTTTATGTATTTGAAATAAGAAAGTAAATGTGCAGGTGACGCTTTCGGGCATTAATTTTGGTTGGCAGATGGAGGATGATGAATAATTGTTTACATCAAATGTACTTGCATGGTCTTTAGCATGTCTGCATGTGCATTTCTAGTTGATCATTTATTTTCCTTTTTTCCCCTTTCTCCTCAATCAACAATAAAATAAAGCCAATGAGCTAAAAAAATGCTATAACCGTCAGGATCTAGTCTTCCTAGAAATCACTTCCAATTTCGAAGCCAGCCACTAAATGAACCACAGATTTTCTTATCTTGGAGTACAAGATAATTTAGAAATGCATGTGTTCGACACCCACCTTCGTTGGCCACCTCTCATAGTTTACCCGGTGCATGTGGATAGGAGGGTTTGCATGTTCCCCTAGGGATTAGTTCTCGGCTGTCCAGAATCGAGTATCTCTCGGGCTCAAGGCCAAAGGCTCCTAGGTTGGGCTGGGCGGGAGATACCCTGGGTCATAAAAAAAAGAGTATATAGAAATGCAATGCTAAGATAGAAGTGGAATGGAACTCAAAGATCACATCTGAATTACAATTTAAGGCTGAAGAATTGTTGTAAGATATGCTGGAGAGTTAAATATCTAAGAATATGGTGGCAATATAATGTAGTGAGTTATATAAATAGGAACAGTCCTTGAATGAGCACCATCTTGTGGGCACCATTTGTGCGCACCCCCTTTTTATCAGCACGTGGAACAGAGGATGAAAATAGCTACGCCTGCCTCCAAAACGCTACGTAACGGGAACGGTGCTACGTAGCGGTGTGATTTGAAAACATCGTCAAAAAAATATGAAAAATTTGTAGAAAATCTAGAATATTGGAAAATGATAGAAAATGTATTTTTTTTTTCAAAAGTAACTAAGATAAGAGGGTTGTAGCAGTCCCCTCATTGTATGAGGTCCTATATCGCTGTATAAATAGAAAATAATAGTAATGATAATTTTTTTCACATGTATTCATATTGCTTAGTTATGCTAACTTAAAAACTAATGAAAGGCTCATTAAAAAAAGTCATAAAGTCATGACTTAAGACTTAAGAGTACCTAGAGAAAATAATACCTCTACCAAATGAGGTTTCTAATAGGATGTACCTAGAGAAGAACTCTTTGTATCGACTGTAATTCGGTGAGATCTTGTGTTTTTGGTGTTCTTTTAAACATAAAAGGGTAGAAGAGTTGCGTAGAAATGTTATTTGGATAGAAGAAGAAAAGAAATAAGTCTTATTGTGCATTTTAAATTTAGGAATCTGTCTTACTCCGTAGCGGCCGCTACGGTTGTGAGTGGCACTAAATTCTATTTAGCGTAGCGCTCTTCACCATTACGCCCGATATAGCGGCCGCTACGCTACTATTTTGATCCATGCGTGGATCCCCCCTCCGATCAATTCACAAAACCCCCCCTCTCTCTCTCTCTCTCTCTCTCTCTCTCTCTCCGCGGAAGAAATTGGCATAAGCCCGAACTTGAGACTCATCCAAATTGTACTCATCGTTGGATTGGAATTCGAAAAGAAAAAATGATGCCTTCTAGGACCAGTAAACTTTAGGGGTCATAGGTCAAGGGGTTAGGATGATCCAATGGGCTCGAAATTTTGGATACCTGAGGATTTAGCCTAGGATAGCCCTAAATGGAGAAACAAAGTTCATGTAGTTACCCGAACATAGTTGGGACAGGGCACTGGTGAATGGTGGTAATGATGATTTTGTAAACCCTGAGGTCTCGTTTAGGTCTTTCAATGCTCAACTTCCCTCATGATTGGCATGGACCCAGGTGGGCCCCCACAAGGGGGCGCTCGCAAGTGCTTAGGGAATGAGGTATGTTGTATAGGACCAAACATTTTATTGTTCTTTCATTGCATCATTGAAGCTGCATGGAAAACTCCGACATCGTACTTTCATCAATTTGAATTTAATGGTGAGCAATGGGAAAATTTAATTTCTTTAAGGCTCCATTGGGAGGGAGAACCCCTTGACCCCCCACTTCCCCTCTTTCCCTTCCCTTATTCTCTCTTCCTCTCTCCTCTTCTCTTTTTCCTTCCCCTTTCCTCTCACACACACAAAGGAAATTTCTCATGGTTGCATTTGTGGTTCGCCACAAAGTTTAGACTCACAAGGATCCGGAAAACCAACCAGCCTTGAGTAATTGGAAAGAGATACCATTCCCAAAAAAAAAAAAAAAAGAAGAAAAAGGAAAGAGATGTACCTCAGGTCATGTTTGACAACCAAATCCTCAGAGAAAAGATTTCCGCTTTCCACAAAGTCATGGAAAACCCATGTTTGATAATCGTAAATCCACAATTATTTGGACGAATTTAAGTCCTCATTTTTGAGGATTTTTAGGTCCAACCTCCCTCAGAGGATTTAGAAATCCCCATCTTGTGGATTTGCTCACCAAAATAAAATTTCTTTCAGCTAAATTCATTGATATGCACCGACATCATGTGAAATCCTCAGCTATACAGATCCTTGATGCGGAATCCTTGTTGGGGGCATTATGGAATCTCCAGATCTGCAGATTCCTCACCTGTTGCCAAACATGCTCTGTGGGTTTCTTCACAATGCCAGTACCATATATTAAACTTTGTGAGCCATAATCACCAAATGGATTGTAATGTATGCCATTCTTTGTTGCTTTTATGTTATATCATGGGCTATATGTCCCTTTCTATATCAAGTATTTTAATGTCTTCTTTTTACCGGCATAAAAAAAAACTGTTTCTTTTTACAAGAAGTTAAATGGAACTGATTGGAAATATTGTGTGCAGGAGGGTCTTGGAAACACATTAAGCAAGTTAAAGATTTATTCTGTGGTAAGATAAAATTGAATTCATCAATTTGAAAAGATTTGGACTGTATCATTTACTTACTGATTCATTGATTTTATGTTGAATTTTTTCTCCGTAAGTTGTTCTAGTTCTTCCCATAGCAATCTTTTGGTTCAGAAACTTGTCATGCCCACTGTTCACTTGTAATTGTTCACCATAAATAGGGTTGTAAATGGGTACCCGATTCTCCGATTACCCGAAGGTTCCGACCCGTTAGGATCCGGGTCTGGGTCCTTATTTTGGTCCCGATAAGAAAATGGTTCCGGTTCCGGATCCTTTTTTTGGAACCGATACCTAAACGGTTCCGGTTCCGGATCCACAGTGGCTCAGACCCGTGGACCCGGGACCCGACCCAATATATACTAACATAAGGTAACTTTATTATGTGAGAACAGAACCCTTTTTACTTTTCTACTTTTCTACATTAGGGTTTTCTACTTTTCTACATCTCATTGCCTGTTTGGATGTGATTTCTGAGTTTTTGGTTAAAAGTGTCTGTTATTGATAGACAAAATGTCACATTAGTGTTTGTAGGTACGTGATCCAATTGAAATGTGAAAAAAGCATAAATTTTTTAAAGAAAAATACAGGTATTAGTCTAGACCCGGAACCGGAACCAGACCCGCCTCACAAACGGTTCCGGTTCCGGTTCCCATTATTCTTAACGGTTCCGGTTCCGGTTCCGGTTCCGGTTCCACCCTGGACCCGGACCGGAACCGACCCGTTTACAACCCTTACCATAAATGGATGCATTGGTATAGAATTATGAACAATCCCTTTGATTGGTCTTGTGGTGGTTCTTTTTTTTTATCTTTCAGGGGAAGTGCAAAGTTGGGCATATTAATTGGATGTTTTTCCCTTTGTCTTTATGGATAACATCCTGGCTTTGTGTCCTTGAGTGCAATTCAAGATTTGTTTTTGATATTTGCATGCCAGACGGGACAAGGATGGTTATGATGATGTGCATGCTCATAAATAGGCAATATATGTCCTTGACCATGGATGCGGACATGTGATTATATTGAGACACAAGCATGACTTAGGTCTCAGTTGGATTTAAATACCAACTTTCATACCACCCAGATGCTCAATGGGAGGCTCAGCAGCCCGTTGTGGGTTGTTGGGCCTAGCTGTGCCAATGATCTGGGCCTGCTGTTGGGACTTAAATCCATGCAGGCCTGCTTCACAAAGGTTCATATAGTAAGATAAACTTAGATTATAATCAGAATAGCGGACAGCTACAGTATATCGAATTCTCCACTGCATGTATATAGAAGATATGGATTAGCCGCGTTTGAAGAATTGAAGTGTTTTTAAGTGTAATGAGTAAGATGATCAGGCAAACAAATAAAACACTGGGAATGAAGTATTCAGAAGATATGCATTAGATTGTGAAGTGACTGATGATGTAGCCTTTAATTTCTATGAGTGTAATGATTGTGGTGGTTCTAGTTGCCCTCTCTATTCTGGTAGGTTTAAAGGCATTAAGAGGAAACCAGATTTCTTGCTATCAGAGAAGCGATCCTTATGTTCAAACTTAAAAGGTTTAGAAGGGGCTTCCTCTGATGCCACAGGGTGGCAAATCCCTTACGAATTCTTATCTATTGCAAAGGAGATGAGGTATCTTTGTCCTTTGGTACTCAGGCAGATCAAGTGTGAATGAGGTTGCCAATTCTTTGGTGAAGACGGGATTAGAGGGGTAATTTGGTTGTGGATAGATTGATTCTTAGTTTTCATTTTGGGGAATGGTGGTTTACAAGTCCAATTTGTTACAGTACATAGCTCTTATACTTGATAATTCTTTTTTAATCTCTTTTTTGGAGTACTGCAATTTTCTTACTGATAGTGAAAAGCAATGAGTGGAAAAGTTGCACTTGTGTAGGTTACCTTATATAGAGGGAATGTTGTAAGTTTCCAAGGATGAGGTGCTAGTGATGATGATTTAAGAAGCAAGGCAAACTTAAGTTTTATTTGTTCTATATTGGCGAATTATAATATATTAAGCTGGAAGGTTTTGGATCTAATTTTGAAATTCAGTTGCAAATTTGATGGGAAGTTATCCCACATTTTTTTTTTCAAATACTCCACATTCTCTCTCCACTACCTATCTTATGCAACTACCCATTCTTTATCTTATGAAACCTGACGTCCACTCTCGACTTTTGAAGGTTCCACTTCTTCTCTAATAACTCTCTTTCTACCCCCACTTCTATTATCTTTCTTCCTCAACTCTCATTCTATACCACTTAGCTCTCGTAGTATGCAAACATTTACTTTTAACCTTTTGTTTTCTTTCTAAGATTTAGGAATAAAATTAGGAGGTGATGATTATTTGGAGGTTTTCCCTAGAAGGTAAGGAATTAATGAGTTAATTCTCTTTTATTTTTATGTCCCTCTTTATTTCAATTTGATTTTTTTTGGCAATTGTTTAGTCTTTTTATATACAAAAATTTAGTTTGCAATATTTGGACATACTTGTGCTTAGCACGGGTCATTGTGCTAGTTTACTTATTATCATGCTCAAAGTACTTCATTTGATGATTCTCTTATGTATGTTGATATTACCTTTCTTTTTGTTTTTATTTTTTTCCCTCCTCTTATAACTCATTTCCATTTATTGGACTTATTTTCTCTTTATATTATGTACCTGAGTTCAATCTAAAATTGGTTATACATGCTTGATTTCCCTAGCGTTTTCTTGTTTGGCCACTTTAGCATGCTCTCATTGTTGATACTGATGTATGTTCACTGCAGCCAACTTTCCACTTTTTCCAGAACGGGAAAAGAGCTACTGAAATCGTCGGTGCTGATATCACACAGTTGAAGGACACCATGGAAAAGCTTTACAAGTAAATATTTTAACAGGCTGCCTATAATTGAATTTAGGAGTGACTTGAGTCTTTACTTCGCATTGCATATAAAATGATTGTATTCGTGCAAATATGATATCCCCTTTATATTATGAACTGATTTAATTGCAGATACAGTGCATTTCTTATTATGAAGTGGAATTATATAGTTGCTACAAATGCTGTATTGTGATGACAGTAAACATGTTTCTTATTTGATTTACTATGGTGCAAGAGGCCCACCATTCAGTGATCTGAGAAATCATTTGGTGGGTCTCATCATATGATATCAGGTGCTGATTGCTTATTTGTGAATTGAGAATTGTTACTAATGGTCCACGTTTGATGAGGACAAAGTCAGATGGTTAGGATTGTTCAGTGGGAGTGATTTTTGCTGTCTTCCAGCCGCAACAGGGTGGGGCTGTCCTTTATATGAATGGTTTGGACTGCAAAAGGTTGAGACCATATTTTTAGCATGTAGGATCAAGCTTAAGGGATGATTAAATGTAGTGGAATATTTCCTTGTGGGAACTTTAGTAGGATGCTTCTCTAAAGTTTGGTAGAACACGTACTTATTTCATGTATGTTTCATTAAAGGAATTTCCAAGGTAGGGGTGGCAATGGGTCAGGTCAGGTTATATGTTGAATGCCACAGGCAACAAGTATGATTTTAACACCTACCTTACCTGTTCATTGACCTGGTTGGAATTGCCAACTTGAATCAGGAATTATCGGTTTGGGTTGCAAATATAGACTCAAACCCAAATGCGACTCAACCCAAATATGATATGTTCAATTGTTGGTTTGGAAATGTCAATCCCACACTGTGAATTGCTGGTCTGCATCAGGTTAGAAATAGCAAATCATCGACAACATGTGATTCAACTCCAAAAAAATCAAGGATGTTACTTATCCAAACAAATAGTCTAACATGTTACCCGTTTCCTATTTTGCACAGCATGTAGGAGCATCACAAATTTCTTTTACCTGTATTTATGAGATGCATACGTAAAAGTGCCCGCACTATTTATGGATTGTTTGAGAAGTAACCTATTCTCACTGCAGGCAGGACTAAGTTGAAAGGTTGGAGAGGATGAAATTGATACTGTAAATTTCAGTTCTGATAAACTGGCAGGACAGCAGTTGAGGGATATCAGCTCCATTGGTTCTTTGGGCCATAGGTGTGCAACCTTGTGAAAATATGTCATCATTTATGGATACTTTACTGTCTTGGTCAGAATGTATTTTCTTCTGAAAAAATAAAGATTATGTGAGTTCATTCTGTAGGATTTCAACAAGGAAACTCAGTAGGTATTGACAATTTTTGGAGGTTAAATGTGGTTTGTTACATTTGTCTTTAGTTGAGTTCTATATAGGCCTTTAATCTTCAGTTTAATAATAATAAAAAATCATCATCGTTATCATTATTTTAAATATTGGTGTCACATTCAAATATTTAACTTTTGCCAGTCCTAGAGTTGTGAAACAATAGAGGGTTGTGCAGCTTCCCATCTTGTAACCAGACCATTTGATGGGAGCCAGAGTTGTAAGCTGTATCATCTAAGCCCTGCTCTTTGAATCAATACAGCAATTGGTTTCTTGATATAGATGCTTTAAACGTGATTGATCTTAGACCAATTTGAAGATTGAATTTAGGCTGGTGAATAGACGGAGGCCGCATATGTTAATGCAAATCACCCCTGATTTACCCTGTGCTCAACCTGTGCTCTCTTAACCTTTTGATGGTTAAGAGAGATGATCGTATACATCATAATGTCAATATGCACTTTGAAGTGTGACCAAGATTTTGATAAATTAGTCCTCTCGAAATCCGATTTTTTCAATTTTATGACCGAGATTTAGATGATTTTACTAGAGTTGCTTGACTTTGGTCATAATCTTTTTAAAACTTTTTGCTCCATATCCCATGATATCATCAGCATGGAATTTATTAGTTTCGGTATCATACACTTTTTACAACCAGTGATTGAATTCATTTTTTATAGAACACAAAAAATGTCATTTTTTGAAAAGTAAATACACATCCGACTACTATTTTTTAGGTTCTATTATTCAAAACGATTTTTTTCCTAAAATGCTGCTTAAAATCCATGACATGATGGGATAGTCGCATGATATCATGGCATTTATTAGTTTCTGTGAGATACGATGTTCCCATGATATCATGGGGTTCCGAAGAGTCAAGCGACTCTGGTGATATTGTCTGAACTTCGGGCATGAAATTGGGAAAATCAAATTTATGGAGGACTAATATGTCTTTATGGTTCAAATCAACATTTGATGCACAATGTGAATGATGAGAGCTTCCAAATGCACTCCCATTTTTCTTTGCACATTCTCTTTCTCTCTAAACCAACCTTTGAATTTGAGATTTTCATATTCTTCTTCCCCCCTCCCACTAATACCTAAACTAACCTTACTTCAAACCCCACCCCCACCCAAAGCACTACTGCCCCCTCTGATAGCACCGTTGAAAGGGGAGAGGGAAAGAGAGCAATATATATATATATATATATATAGAGAGAGAGAGAGAGAGAGAGAGAGAGGCGGGCGGGCAGGTGGGGGAGGGCAGAGAGAGGGAGACATGGGTAGTTTGAGATTTTTTCACAAGAGTGTATTCGTAACAATTCTTTTAAAATGGTGGCTATGTAAAGAAAAATGGGGCTTGCATTTAGAAGCTCTCGTGAATGGTTTCTACCGGGGGCGGACCTAGGTGTAGGCCCATGGCCCCCCCGCCTCTCAAATCACTAGCCCCTATATATAATATGCTTTAATTAGTTTATATATTAATTTTATAACAAGTGCCCCCTCCCCCCAATTGTTTGCACAAAGTAAAAAAAAGAAAAAAAGACCAAATCGGAATATGAAATTTATAATAAATATGATTTTATTTGATTTTCAGATGGGAAAATCATCTACAATTGATGGATTTCTCAAGAGAAAAAATCCTACAAACTTAGATGCTGATGGGCCATCGCCCACCTCTAACTTTGAAACTCCAATTGCTGAAAATCATCATACAAAACTTCAAAGAACTAAAATCAATAATTATGATGATATTGTTTTTTTGGAGCGTGATCCAGAATTGCGTCGTCAGATATGGGAGTATGATGTCAATCAACGTAATGAAATTCAATGAAAGTACATAAAGGTTGGTTCATACCAACTAAAGCTCTCAAAGTATCCGAAATCTGGATCAATGGCTCATCCTCGTAGCTTTAAAGAGTCTTGGTTTAATTTATTTCCTTCTTGGTTGGAATATTCTCCAGAGAAAGATGCAGCCTTTTGTCTTCCATGTTATCTCTTTCATAAGCCAATCGAACATGCTAGACAAATTGCATTCGCTATTGACGGATTTCGGAATTGGAAGAAAGTTAGGGATGGAAGAAATTGTGCTTTGTTAAATCATATGGGAAAAGGTCCTAATACTTTTCATAAAGATGCTGAGAGGTCATGCGAAGACTTGATGAACCAACCTCAACACATACAAAAAGTGCTTGACAAGTTCACTTCTGAACAAACTGCAAACAATCGGTTACGACTTAAGGCCTCAATTGATACAATACGATGGCTTGCATTTTAAGCTTGTGCTTTTAGGGGACATGATGGAAGTCAGAGTTCAATCAATCGTGAAATTTTTTTTGAGATGTTAAGTTGTTATGCCCTTATAATGAAAAGGTTTTAGAAGTTGTATTAGATGAAGCTCCAAAAAATGCCTCATATACATCACCAAAAACCCAAAAAAAAAATTAGTTAGAGATATGTCTAGAAAAAAATATTAGCCATCTTGATTTGTTAAAAAATATTTATTTAAGTTTGCCCCCCCCACCCCACCCCACCAAAAAAAAAAAAAAAAAAAAAAGATAAAATCCTGGGTCCGCCCCGACTAATTTCCATTGGGATCTATAAAATACTGTGGATGACATCTAGATCTTGGGCTTTACAATCCAGTGGGTTACGTTTTGCTAAGAGCTATGGGCAAATCAACTCAAATAGATCATCACAGCCATTGAGTTTGGGCCCTTAAGCTATAATGGTTTCTTAATTAGTTATATTTCTTCAGTGACTCAATCCAATGATGAGTTTGTTTTTTTGGAAAGTTAAGATTTTGTATATCCAAAGAGAGATTACAAAGAATAAAAGAATGAGAGATAGCTCCAAGGTCGCTTACCTACTCTCGACAAAGAAACGGAAGAGAGAGGAACTAACCACCAAAATCCAAACCAGTTGTGAGACCACCCACAATCCAATGATGAGTGTGATTTAGAATCAGTGTCAAATTAAAGAAGAGTGCCTAACTCATGAAGGGTTAGTGAGTGTGATGGGATTGGATTGGAATCCGTTTCACACAAGCTATAAGTGGCAAGCATGTAGCCCTAGTTTAATTCACCCGGAACAAAAATAAGTGAATCCAAGCAGATGATCAAGAAGGAATATTTTACCTTTTTTTTTTGTCCTTTCTTCTTATAAGTGTGTTTGGCCCATTCCTTCTCACGAGGTTCTGGAAGCCTCTTTTGAAGATGACTGGCGATTGTTCTAGATACAGCTCAATATATCATTTATATAGACGACCGTATGGGGTCACTGTAGACATGGACTTGGTTCTAAATGCAGCTCAAGATATTATGAAGGATGTCAAATTCTATGGTTGAGATTGGTTTAATGGTTAAGGTCATTCTGTTTGTGGAAAAGGAACAATAAAATGGAGAAAGATAATGGGCACTTACATGGGATTACATTAATTACACACCACTTGTTTGGTTTCATTTCCACATACATCCCTGGACCTTAGTTTCTTGGGCTGGTCTTTTCATTGGAATTCAGAGGATTTTTATTTAGGGAAATTTCTAAAGTCCAGAGACACAGTGAAAATTTTTAATGCTCTTTTGTATTTGAGTATTTAGAAATTTCATTAAAAAGTAAAAGGCCAAAAATAATAAAATTTTAATTTGCTCGGTTATTTGTGATACCTTTTAAGTGATTGAAGTTTTGAGATTATTGTGAATAAAATATGACATTTTTAAATGCCAATGGATAAGCCATCACATCATGTCTGAAAATTTTTTTTTAAATTCTTGTAAGAAATTCTAGCAAAAAAAAATAGGCGCTTCATTGTGAAGTAACTAAGCTACTTGGTCAACAAGTTTCTAAAATTTTAGTGAGTTCTTAAAAGGACAAGTTGCATTTTCTATACATGGAGGTTGACTCCTTCGGGACCAACCAACTAGATTTTCAAATTATGTCTTAAAACATTTGAATGATGGTAGCATGATCCAACAGGTCTTAG
Source organism: Litsea cubeba (assembly GCA_012931725.1). NCBI lineage: Eukaryota > Viridiplantae > Streptophyta > Magnoliopsida > Laurales > Lauraceae > Litsea > Litsea cubeba. The sequence continues at coordinate 80,591,412 of CM022945.1, forward strand.
AAAGAAAATGGATTGCACCCATCCTATCAATTCCACCTCAAAACCACACATCAAAATGGATTGCACCCATCCTATCAATTCCACATCAAAACCACACATCACCAGAACTTATACAATAGCCCCAACCAAAGAGATTCTACTAGAAATATATAATCAGCTGGTTAGCTATTATATATTAATCAGCATAGGTTACTTGTTTAGGTTTTGTAATATTCAATCCAAAATAATCAAAAGGGGTTGTTCGGCTAGCAACTTGCATGTCACCTAATCACGTAACTTGGATCTTATTTTTTTCTCTATTCAATCCAAAATAAATAAGAAGTTTGTTAGGAAGTCCCACATCTCACATTGCCTAAGTAATAGGCTTGATATGTCTTGATATACGTGTATGGACTTTCCACCTATTAGCTTAAGTTTTTGGGTCGGTACATGATTTCTTACAGAGTTAACAACCTGCATGTCACCTAGCCATGTACCTTGGATCTCATCTCGCGGTCCTATTTTATGTGTTTCTCTCATCACGTGTGTATGCGATTCTTCCCACTTTGTAGTCTTCCTCATCCTATTTGTGTGCTCTGTAAGGTCCCAGCCCCACTTTAAGTTACCCAAAGTAAATTTAAAAAACCCAAAATAAATGTGTACAGTAGAACTATGGATTGCATGGAAAGTTGTTTGGAACAGGTGGGCCTCCCATTATTTAACTTATTTTTCCATGGGTCCACCTTACTTCTATCAATCAGGTGTGTGTGACCCACTTTGATTTTCCTCTTTTTCTTTTTTCTTTTTCCTTTTTCTTTTGTTTGAAAGGTAATTCTGCTGCATTAAAGTATACAACAATGATGCATTCATGTTTCTGAGCATTGTGAGCACAACTAGCTCACACTGCAGAGAAACTGAAGCCAAAAGCTTTACTGTAGTAGATGGCATTGGCCCTATTGTCATTTTGTGCGTGGGCCCCTCATTAATTCCATAAAGATGTGTCCCCCAAACAAGAGATGATGAAAAACTCAAGCTACATAGGGTCCATTGCTGGTCAAATTTTAACTTTTTGGCCAGTGAGATCGGATTGTCCACTGGCCCACTTAGGCTTCTAATGAGTGGGTGAATCCCACGATTGACTGAGAGTGTGTGACGTTCAAGACTAATTTATCAATGTGTGTTTTAACAAATATGAAGAAGACAGACAGTAGGGGCTAACTTGGAAGAAAAAAAAAAAAAAAAAAAAGCCCTCCCAGAACTGAGACCTACTTCTTTCTCATTTCATCTCAAAATCAAACCCACCGTGGGTCCACTTTAAAATTGCAATGTCTCTCATATATGAGATATATGAAAATCTAATATATTTTGGGCAATATATAATTAAATCTAATGTGGAGCCCACCTACTGAAAATCTAAATCACTAAAAAAAAAAAAACATATCACTTGTATGTGACGAAATTCCATTATGATAGATTTTGATTGAATAGAGATATATCAAGTGTAATGCATTTGAATAAAATATTATAAAAAACTCATATTTTATACTTGTGTGGGACCTATCTTTTCAGAATATGAACCATTCATAAAAATGCCTCTATTTGTGTAGGATGTCATAAAATCTCAATCCAATATGTTTTGGGCCCACCTCAATATTTATCAAGATTAATTACTTGAATAATATATTATTAAGAAATTTATATTTCTATTTGATAGTGAGCCCCTCTTTCCAATTAGAGCAAAATTTGGCGAAGCCCCATCTAAGAAAGGGATGCTTATTTTGAACAATTTAGATTCTTAATAGGCTAAAGTCTATCTACCTTGATAATATATAAAATACAATTTGGTAAGAGCCTCTAAAGTGGGCCTATAATCTAAGTAATATGAAATTTGACAAGTGCCATGACCTAGCTAATATGTCTGAGCCGTTCATCAGCACTCACATCCTATGTGGTGATCAACGTGTGAATTATTTTTCTAATAAGTAATATGGCCACCATTAAATTATCCTTTTATCTTAAATAGGTGATGAAGTTGCTTTACCCTCTCTAGTTGGGATAAAAATGAAGGGAGTCCCTCCCTCATGATGAACAACAAATAAACGGTTTCAGTGATTTCTTTCTACTGCAGATGTTAGATGTTAGGTATAGTTTGATTGTCATATTAAATTGCAGGGCAGTAGATGGGACCCTTCCTTCCCTAGACAGTCCATTGATGTTGATGGAATGCAGCTTTTAACACATAATGAATACTATGGGATTATCTTGAGTGCCTTGGGCTTAGGGATATAAATGCGTATCCTTTTCTTTGGTTATTTGGAGATTATGATCCATTAAAAGTTGGGTCTGAATTTTTATTTAGGCTTTGATAAGTAAATGGGTTTGAGTCTGGTTTCATTTTGGTTCGGACCCGAGATCCGACATATTACTTCAATTTTTAAAAATCTCTCCTAAAAATCATATTTTTTTCAATATCATTCTCTATCAAGACTTGGATTTGGATCTAGACCCGTCCCATATATAGTTCTGATTCCGGAACAAAAATACCAGTTCCGAAATGATTTCGGGTCTACCATGGATTCGGACCGGAACTAACCTGTTTACAACCCTACTTGAATTGTTAGGAGTCTCACTCGGAAAAACCCAAAGTGGAAGGAGGTGAACTCAATACTACTCGAGCCATCTATTGTCATATAAGAAATAATCAACATGAACCCGTCGGCTCAAAGAAAATGTCTTCAAATTCCACTCTAATAAGAGTTATCGACTATTAAATTAAGCATATAATTAATAATGCACACTGAATCTTTATACGGGAAATCACATCAAAGGAAAGAACATTTATTGTAAGCTGTTTTTAATTATTGGGCCTGGCTTTGGAGTTCCTCTCCTTGCACACACTATTATATACAGGGAACTAAGGCTTTTATGATGGTGAGAATTGAAAATTGCTCATCCCTAGATGAAAATTTAGCTTTACAGAGGAGGCCATTTGCACAGCTTTTGTTGGTGCGTTTGGATGGTCTGTGAGTGGAATCTGGGCAGTCTGAGTTGACATGAGCTTTTCCTGAGTTGGCATGTGCAAATGCTTTTCATTTTGATGTTGATTATGTATTATTGAGGTTTTTTACTCCACATTCCTAGCCCGTTTGGCATTTTACTATTAAAGTCAAGTGGAGTGAAGTGAAATAAAAAGTATGAATAAAATATATAATGGGTTATGATGGTATTTTATTTTTAGTTGTTTGGAATAGAATATTGTTGACTTTTGGTATGGGAAATGGAGTTTTTTTATCTTTTAGTTAATAAATGTGGTTACTTTTTGACTTTTTATTGGAAAAGTTGGAGGGAGTTTTGAGAAAAAGTGCTTTTGATGTGATGTTTAGGATGATTTAACTTTACTAGTCAAGTATTAAAATCTGAATGAATATTCCCTCCGGCTAGAATAGATGGCTCGAGTTCTGTTGAGTTCACTTCCTTCCACTTTGGGTTTCACCGAGTGTGACTCAACTCTACTAGAGTCAAGTAAGGTAAAGTTTGAATTTTTATAAAAAAAATTTCACCAAAACACTTTAATTCAAATTTCCCACCATATTTTAAAAAAATAAAATAAAAAAATAACATCATTTCTTCACTAAAAAATAAAAAAACTCTACTTTTAAATAAAAAAATTAAAATTTTTTATTACAAACAACTAAAAATAAAATACTATTATAATTTATTTATATATTATTACTTCATCGAAAACCTATCAGCCCAAGCCACTCAAGATAATCCCATAGAATTTATGATCTGTTAAAAGCTGTATTCCATCAACATCAGTCGACTGTCTAGGGTAGGGAAGGCGGGGACCTTTCTACTGCCAAGCAATTTAATATGACAATCAAACTATACTTAACCTCTGCAATAGAAAGAATTCATTGAAACGTTTATTTGATGTTCCATCATATCTGATAGGATGGATTCATCTTATCTGACCATCCCGGCACGTCCCATCAATGGTGCTTTGTCGGCTCACTGGCTCAGGCACAGCTTGGCCCGCAGCACCTTAATCATACCTGGTTCACGCCATTTTTCACGGGATTTCGTGTCTGGCCATGCCATTGGCCTGTTTGGATGTGTCGTAAATTGAAGTATGGTGAGGTGAAGCATCAAATTAAAAGAAAATAAAATATTAGGTGTTATGATGGTGTTTTGTTTTAAGTTATTTGGTATGAAATTCTTTTGACTTTTTTTATAGAAAAGTAGATTTTTTTTGTTTTTTAGTGGAGAAAAGGGATTGCTTTATTGATTTTTTTTGAAAAATTGGGAGGGAATATTGAAATTGTATACTTTTGATATGACCCCTTATTAAATCTTGTCTGAATTCACTTCACTTCACTTTAACTAGTAAAGTGCCAAACACGCCCTAGTGTCCTTGGCCATGCCATTAGTGTCACGGGCTTTCGTGTCGTGATTCTAATGTCTTGTACTTTTATATTAATGCATTTAAGCTAAAACAACTTAAAAAATATAATAAGTATGAGTGTTGACATATATATATATATATATATTTAAATGGTTCAGTAAAATTCAATCTACTCTACTAATAATAGAATCATTTAGATCTTTTATATCGAAAGTTTTTCAACATCATTATCTTAGCAATCTTTATAATTTTTATAAATAATAAAAGATTAAAAAGTACAAGCCTGGGCATCAAGTCCTAGCATGGCCCGATGGGCCGTGTTGTGCCTTGCTTTGGCTTGTTGACCACTGTGAGGTGCCTGGGCGGCACTCCACATTTGACACCTCTTTGACCCTAGCACTTTCGGCTTGTTCTTGAATGGTGATAAATGATAATTAATTATAACCTCGTGTTGTACTTTTAAGAAAGGCATATGTTTTCTAGTGAAAAAAAAATACATAAATTAGTAATTCAATTCCCAGACATGTTTTGAGAGGCCGTTTACCTTTCATGCATGAAGTAAGAAAATGGATTTTAGATATGCAAATGTTACACATGTGAATGCATGATCGTGTTTGTAAGAATATCCATTTTCACATATTTAAATGAGTACGTGGAACAATTTTTGATGTATTATGATTTTTGGATTCTTTTAAAAATTCCTTAAATCCATAAAGATTTAATATATTTATGAAACTGAACATCTTGATGCTTACCATTTAATATGGGAATATTGAATGGCTTGGATGATAGTGCTGAAAACTGGATATATAAGGTAAGTTGAGATTCTTTTGGAACTTTTTCACAAATTATTTAAAATCTAAAAGGAAGGAAGTATCACACCTATTTTGGTAGAAAATACTGACTTTTTTATACACTATTTTTATACCTCATTTACTTACATATCACATACATAATAAATGTATATATACAAACACAATAATAGTTACCTATTACGTGACAATTTTGCATTTGAATCGGACTCCAAAACAAAGGAGCACTACAATCGGACGCTAAGTCATTTTAATCCTAGCTAGCTAATTACAAATCAGGCAGCAGATTGATTTTTTTTTTTTTTTTACCAACACTTCATCAGTGACAGTTTTACTCTTACTTCTGGTTGAATGAATTGACCCCACTTCATGCGACGTGGCCACTTCTTGGCCGACGGAGCCTTAGAACGATTCATCAAGGTCATATATATATATATATATATATATATGGGGCAGGTTCTCCTAAGCTGCAGCTTAGGGGTATCCTGAGCTGCAGTGTGTAAACCGCACATGTGTGAGAGACACATCATATATATATATATGGGAGGTGCTCTAGTGAGAGACACTCTCACCAAGTTGGTGAGAGATAGGTGGGGGGCACCTCCTATATATATATATATATATATAGGGGCAGGTTCTCCTAAGTTGCAGCTTAGGGGTATCCTGAACTGCGTAATAGTGTAAAAATAGGTCACACATGTGCGGTTTACACACTGCAGCTTAGGATACTCCTAAGCTGCAGCTTAGGAGCCCCTATATACAAGAGCTTAGGATGTTCACCTTGCTCTCAGTAGAAGAAGAAGAAGGGATGGAGGCGAAGCAGAACACCCCTCTCCATACGCTCCGAATAGAACGCACTCGTGCGAACATAAACAGAGCTTTTCTGTTAGTGCACTCTCTCATGCTCCTGGCCTTACTCTACTACAGAGCTTCATGGCTCCTCTTCTTCCTCACATCCCACTCCCACACTTGGACTCTCACACTCACATGGTTTCTTCTACTAACTTCAGAGTTCACCCTCTCCTTCATCTGGCTACTGGGCGCTGCATACCGATGGCGTCCCGTCTCTCGGACCGCCTTCCCTGAGCGGCTCTCCGATGACAGTCAGCTTCCGGGAATCGACGTGTTCATCTGCACCGCTGATCCTGCGAAGGAGCCTCCGTTGGACGTGATGAACACAGTGGTGTCGGCGATGGCGCTGGATTATCCGACGGAGAAGCTGTGGGTGTATCTGTCGGATGATGGCGGCGCCGACATCACGCTCTATGCTATGAGGAAGGCGTTTTCTTTTGCCATGGTGTGGCTGCCCTTCTGTAGGAAGTATGGGGTTCGAACCAGGTGCCCAAATGCTTATTTCTCCATGGAGAACGAGGAGGACGATGGTTTGATAAGGATGGGTGAGTTCTGGAGTGAGAGGGAGAAGATGAAGGTACTTTGACTTTGCTGCAGTCTTGTTTGTTTTCATGTCATGTTTCTCTATAGAAGGAATGCTTGTCGATTATTCAGGACCATTCATTTATGAGCCCTAATTTTCAATAGTTAAAAAAATTATTGTAATAGCAAAATTATTGAACTTTGAGTCCCTTAAACAAACAAATATTGGTAGTGATCATGATTATTAGATTGTGCCCATCTCCCTTGTCTGGCTGACCCCTATTTTAAAAGAGACCTTTTTAGTCTCACCAACCTTACTGAGTTTACTCTAAAAAAAAAAAAAAAAAAAAAAAAAAAAAAAAAAAAAAAAAAAAAAAAAAAAAGACCTCACTGAATTACCACATGAAATGAGGTGGGCCCCGCACCAGGTTTGTAGCCAGAAATTATGCACTATATTTGCGTCTAAGATAGTTTGATGATTTTGACCAATGTGATAATTCCATTTGAACAAGTGATCCATTGTGAAGTTATTTTTATAAGAAGATGAACTAAGATTGTATGTAGACCAATCAGACATAGACGTTGGACTTTGTACTGAGAATCCGCTATCATGAAATACATTTATTCTTTTGCATGCAGATTCCAGTTAAATTAGATTTTGCAATAAGAGACTATTTTTCTTAATGAGAACTGATTTTCTCGGTAGAGACAGAACTCACTGGGAAAGAGGATCTTATCTCTGCTCAAATTCACCAGTCCCTTACAATCTATTTCTGAACTAATTCTATACATGATTTACCTCTATAAAGCACAGTTCATGTATGAAGCTTTCAAGGAGCAGGTACAAAGTGCTAAAGAAATGGGTTTGATTGAAGATGATAACTTGAGTAAGAAGGCTAAAGCAGATCGCGCTCCCTTAATTGAGGTATGTGGTCCTCTAGCACTGATAGTTAAGCATTATAGAAATGAAGTTTTTTCTATTCGTGGGCAAATTGGGATTTTTTTTTGGGTCACTTATGGTATTGTCAAATGTAAAACATAGAAATGCAATATAGATGCGTGCCAAAGGACAGAAACTCATGCATAAGATGGGTGAGCTCAGAATTTTCTCTTTTAGGCAATTCCTACTCTGGTGTCATCATCATCATAATTATGATTTAATTCATTGATTATTGTGGTTTAGATCATAGGTCATAATGGATTGGAGGACCATGACAAGATGCCCCATCTAGTCTATGTTCGCCGCGAGAAGAGGCCCACCCATCCTCACCACTTCAAAGCTGGTGCCCTCAATGTCCTTGTATGGCTCACTCTCTTACTCTCTTTCTCTGTTTGTGTGTGTAAGTTTGCATTTAAATGAAGATATCTGGCGTTTGTTGCAGCTTCGGGTGTCCAGTTTATTAAGCAACGGTTCATACATACTGGTCTTGGACTGTGATATGTACTCCAATGATCCCACCTCAGCCAAAGCAGCCATGTGCTTCCACCTTGATCCCACGCTCTCTCCCTCCTTGGCTTTCGTTCAGTTTCCTCAGATGTTTCACAATATCAGCCCCACCGATATCTACTGCGGCCAATTCAGAGAGATTTTCAAGGTACATCCGATCATCACATCAGAGTGGCCCATCCCATTATCTATTATTGATTTGCCATTAATGTTAGTATTCTATTGCACTAGGCCCAAGTGATAGAGAACATTCACAAATCACCCCCATAAAATTCCTGGCCCAACAAGTTTCACAGGATTTTAACTGGGGCTCACAGTTCGATTGACCACAACATGCGACAAACTCCATTCCATGGCCTACAACTTTACCCATATCTTTCCCTGGGTCATACTTCATGTAGTATATTAACCTCTCAACCGTTGGATTGTTCTCTGATAGTCTGATCTATTATCAGGTTTGGTGGTATGGCAGCGATGGCCTCAATGGGCCAAACTTGATAGGATCATGTTTTTACATAAAGAGGGAGGCATTGTACGGAACTTCACCAGGTTATCTGATGAATCTCATACTATTTTTAATTTTTTTTTATCTTAATTAACAGGACCACATAAATTTTCACCTAAGATCACTCCATATAAAATAAGATAAAATGCAGAATATGTGAATCAGCTGGTGGGGCTCAGGTGGGGCAACATCAATTTTTAATGGAAGAATAAGAGCAAATCAATTTGAAACTTTCACTAAGTTATTGCTTTAAATTACAGGGCTGGATCTACCTAAGGATCTCATTCAGCGTAGACAGTGGTTTGGCCATTCAAACGAGCTATTGAGGACGCTACGCTCAGACTACAAATGCAATGTTGAGAATGGACTCCAATCAAATGGGTTGCTACAAGAAGCCCACCTTTTAGCATCATGTAACTATGAGCGAGGCACAAAATGGGGCAAGCAGGCAAGTTCCTTACAAACCCTGCAAGTAAAGGGTGTTGGTATGAAAAGCCTAGAATCTGTCGTGCTCTAACCAGGGCCTGTTTGGATAAATGAGGAGTGGAGTGAAATGAAGTGGATTTCACATGTGGAGTGGAGTGAAGAGAAGTAGGTTGAAATTAAAGTAGAGTACTTCACTTCATTTCATTTGGATGCTTATTTTAAAGTTAAGGTTTGAAGTAGAATTCACTTTTACTCAAGGAAATAGAAGTATTTAGAGTTGAAGTGAAATGGAGTACATGTGGCTCACAACATTACTTCATCTATTGGGCTAAACTCATCCAAACGGGGTAAAGTTGAAATTTTAGACTGTTAGGGCCCATTTAACTTCATTCTATTCTATTTTTTGCCTATCCAAACAGGCCCTTAGAGTAGATGCGGCAATTGCTTACCCAACCCACAAGACCGGCCAGAACTCCTAACACTAAGGTCTAACTGCCCCCCTGTCCGAAGTCCTTGAGCACCCCTGCTGGGCTGATGCATCTTGTAGTTGTGGACCTTAGTCAATAAGACATGGGCTTTTATGGGAACCATGTTATGAAGGGAATTTAACTGCCTATCCTAAATGTTTATTTTTATTTTTATTTTTTTATTATTTTTTTTCAGGTTGGGTTCTATTATGACTCAGTGGCAGAGGACTATATGACTGGATTCCGGTTGCACTGTAGAGGATGGAATTCTGTCTACTATGATCCTCCAAGGCCACAGTTCCTCGGAAGTACCCCCAACAATATGAATGACTGCTTGGTCCAGTACAAGAGATGGTCATCGGGGTTACTCGAGGTTACCTTATCTCGGTATTGCCCTCTCACCTATGGGATCATGTCCGGGCATTCCATCCTTCATACTATGTGTATTAGTTATTGGGCATTCTTGCCGTTTTACTCCATATTTGCGCTCTGCTATGCTACTGTTCCACAACTGGGCCTCTTGAGTGGCATCTCCTTATATCCTAAGGTAAAGCAAAGCTATGTTTGTGAGCTTGTTTTTCATTCATTCCAGTTCGTTTAACTACAACTCCTGTGCAATAGTTCTGTTTCACCTGATCTAACATGAGATTAAATCTATCAACCAACAAGCGTACTAATGATCTTCAGATTACCCCAAAAGTTCTGGGATGGTCACTCATTTTGGACTTAATTGACAATTTGGTCGTGTTGGGTCCATACCTGAATACGCTTGTACTAAACTGATATTTAATATAAAGGTTGGCCTTTGTGTCCATGTCCCAACTATACAAACTTACCGGGTCTATGTCCACCATGGACCAGTCCCAAAGTCGGCCTAGCTCATTTACATAACTCCCAGTAAAATCCAAGTATAACACTGATTGTATTCAGTAATTACAAGGATAAATGGTTTTAATTTTCTTATTCGTTTGTTTAACAAACAGGTTTCAGATCCATGGTTTGCCCTCTTCGCAACCGTCTTTATATCAGGCTCATTTCAACATTTATTCGAAGTCCTTCACACAGGAGGATCATTTAGAACGTGGTGGAATGAACTGAGGATATGGATGATCAGGTCAGTTTCATCCAACTTCTTTGGATGTTTGGATATTGCAACAAGGTTTATTGGTGTAAAGCGAGTCGATTTCGGGTTGACAAGCAAAGTTACTGAGGAAGACCAAGTAGACCGATATGCCAAAGGGGTTTTTGATTTCCAAGGGGCAGGTCTAATACTTGTGCCAGTGGTTACCAGTTCAATTCTAAACATGGTTGCATTGATTGGAGGTGTGGGGAGAGTGATTGTTGAGGGAAATTACAGTGCACTGATGGTACAGCTCTTTCTTACATTGTTAATTACAATTAGCAGTTATCCGATTATTGAGGGGTTCGCGATAAGAAGAGATGCCGGCCACGTTCCACCTTTGATCACTTTCTTCTCTATAATCTGTACCATGGTTCTATTGTCTTTAGGGTTTGTTGTTTTCACAATGTGATTATTTGTTGCGAAAATATCGCAATTACTTGTGGAAGAACGTCTTCATTTTACTCAGTCAGATCACATCTTTTCCGTGAGTTTACGGGAAAAATAATAAACTTACTTTGATGTTTGTATTTTACCTCTACAAAATGTTACAATATACTTTGTATCTCTTTCATTGTACTCTGCTGTTACCATGTATGTTCTCTTATACTGTAATTGCAGATCGAGTGTGATGTATCAGTGACATTATTGTTTAGTGTACTAGCTGAGATACTTAGGCCGTCGGGGCCCTGCATTTTTTTTTTAATGTTATGGATCTTCTTACTTCGAAGATTTTCTGAGTGAGTCCCATCCTTTTCATCCGTTTCACTTAAGAGGGATACCCCTAGTTTAATACACATGGAAAATAAATAATTGTGAGGGTCTTGACTACTGCAAAAGTCAGAAGGTCAAATAGAGATCCAGTAAAGTTAGGCTCAATTTTTCAACGTTAGACCCTCTCAATTTTGAGTCTAACAGTTGTAAGTGTCTGACTCTTCCAAGAAGTAATTGTTGGGCTTAGTAGGTCCAGACTAAGTAGGTTCATGTTCATGGGTATTATGGTAATTGTACCGGGACTTTCTTATTGACTAAGATAGGGTTTCTTGGGGAATAGGAAAGAGAACTTTATATATATATATGATGTAATGTGTAACCATGACACACATACAGATAGACAGAAGAGTGAACCTAAAGGAGAGTCGAGTTTCTTTCCCGTGGACGTGGGCAAGATTGCCGAACCACATAATTCTCTCGTGTGTGATTGTTTGTCTTGTGTGGTTTATTGTCCGTTCGATCGCATTAATTCACGTTTCCGAATACATGCGCACAACAAGTGGTATCAGAAGTGACTGGCTTAGCATGCTAACTAGCTTAGCATTTACCATGTTAGTCTTGAAGTGACTGGCTAAAGGCATGCTAACTGGCTTAGCATCTACCATGTTAAATCTCGCTAGCACCCGTTCAACATATTTCTCCTGTGACAACCACAGCTTCTTGGCATTCCTGTTATGACGTATTTGCATTCCCAAAATCTGTCGTGCGGGACCCAAGTCTTTCATGTCAAAAGTCTTTGACATGTCCCTCTTCAACCTGCCAATCATCTTACTATCCTGTCCAACTATCAACATATCATCTACATATAAAAGAAGGATGATAAATTTGCTATTATCAAATTTACGAACATAAACACAGTGATCTGTAGCTGTCCTCCGGTACCCATGACTCACCATGAATGAATCAAACTACTTGTACCATTGTCTCGGCGCTTGTTTCAGACGTAAAGACTCTTTTTCAACCTGCAAACCAGCTGTTCTTTTCCTTCTACCTCAAACCCCTCCGGCTGAGTCATGTAGATCTCTTCTTTCAAATCACCGTGAAGAAATGCAGTTTTCACATCCATCTGTTCAAGTTCAAGGTCCATGGTGGCAACTAGACCCAAGATAACTCTGATAGAAGTCATCTTCACAACTGGAGAGAATATTTCATCGAAGTCAAGACCCTTCGTCTGCGCAAAGCCTTTAACCACTAGCCGTGCTTTGTGCTTTATCAGTTTTCCACTGTCATCTCTCTTCAGCTTGAACACCCATTTATTCTTCAGAACTTTCTTGCCTTTTGGGAGTTTCACCAGCTCATAAGTATTGTTCTTTTTCAAAGAACTCATCTCATCCTGCATAGCCTCCATCCACTCATCTTTATCTGCATGAGTTTTTGCTTCTGGGTAGCTCTCTGGCTCCCCCTCATCAGTAAGCAAAATATAATCTGCTGCAGAATATCTTGTTGATGGTTGACGCTCTCGAGTAGACCTTCTAACCTAAGGTTCCGTGGTTTCTGACTGAGGAGACTGCTCCCCCTGCTCAACACCCTGTTCATCTGGCAACCCCTGCGCCTTATCACGATCTGAATCGTTTTGTCCACCTTCTCCACCTGTAGTCTGCACTGGAGAAGGAGTCGGTGTGAGATCAACCACTCCATCAACAACTTCTTTAGACTTTTCAATCTTTTCAATATCTCCAAAGAATTGGTCTTCATGAAACACTACATCCCTACTTCTGATAATTTTTCTTTTCTCGGGATTCCATAACCTGTAGCCAAACTCGGCACCATCATAGCCAAGAAAAATGCAACACACTGCCTTATCATCCAGCTTTGAATGCTGCTCCTTTGGTACATGTGCAAATGCCTTGCACCCAAATACCTTCAAATGAGAATAAGAAACGTCTTTACCTGTCCATACCCTCTCCGGAAGATCAAAATCCAAAGGAACTGAGGGAGACCTGTTAATCAGGTAAACGGCAGTCAGAATAGCTTCACCCCAAAATGGCTTGGGTAGCTGTGCCACTCTAATCATGCATCTCATTCTTTCAAGAATAGTGCGGTTCATTCTCTCGGCTACACCATTGTGCTGTGGAGTACCAGGAACTATTCTTTCATGTCGAATACCATGCTTTGAGCAATAACCTTTAAATTGGTTGGATGTGTACTCACCACCATTATCTGTGCGGAGACATTTCAAGAGCTTTCCTGTTTCTCTTTCAACCATGACATGAAACTGCTGAAATACTTGGAACACCTGATCCTTCGATTTCAACGTATAAACCCAGACTTTCCTGGATGCATCATCAATAAATGTGACAAAAAGCTTATTGCCATCCAATGACTCTACCTCCATGGGATCACAAACATCATAATATACCAAATCCAACACATTAGATTTTATCGTTGATGTTTTAGAGAAAGAAACCCTATGCTGTTTACCAAACAAGCAATAATCACAAGGTTCAAGGGATGTACCTTTGGAGTAGTTAATCAGTTTTTTCTTTGCCAATAACTGCAGTCCTTTCTCACTCATATGTCCAAGTCTCTTGTGCCACAGACTTGGAGAGGATTTATCTTCAACAGCATTCAACACACCTTTGCAGAATACATAGCTGCTAATGAAGCAGGGAAGGAGATGATTTGGTTGAGGAATTTCTTTAAAGAACCGGATTTGAAGCAATGAGAGTATGTAGTCTACTGTGATAGTCAGATTGCTATGGATCTTAACAAGAATGCTATATACCATGCCCGCACAAAGCATGTTGATGTGAGATATCATTGGATTCGTGAGGTGATCGAGAAGAATCTCATGAAGCTGGAAAAGATTCACACTGACAAGAATCCCTCTGACATGATGACTAAGGTCGTGTCTAAGGGAAAGCTGGAGCTGTGTTCACAGTTGGCAGGACTGGACTCCTAGTAAGGGGTTCAGAGACGTCTTCCCCATGGTCTGGAGGGGGAGATTGTTGGGCTTAGTAGGTCCAGACCAAGTAGGTTCATGTTCATGGGTATTATGGTAATTGTACCGGGACTTTCTTATTGACTAAGATAGGGTTTCTTGGGGAATAAGAAAGAGAACTTTATATATATGATGTAATGTGTAACCCATGACAGATAGACAGATAGACAGAAGAGTGAACCTAAAGGAGAGTCGAGTTTCTTTCCCGTGGACGTAGGCAAGATTGCCGAACCACGTAATTCTCTTGTGTGTGATTGTTTGTCTTGTGTGGTTTATTGTCCGTTCGATCGCATTAATTCACGTTTCCGCATACACGCGCATAACAGTATTTGCCCATCAGGCTAATCGTTTCTCTATGCAACCTTGACTACTGCTCTCCTCTTCGTCTCTTTGCATGGAGACTTGTGATTCTTCCAATCATGGAGAGAAATCCATGTCTCCTCCGTCATTTTTTCTTCTCACATCCGTCGTGGGAGCAGGGGGTCCTCTCCTATCTCGACAGAAATCCTCAAATCCCAGATCTTTATTTTCGATTCCACTGGTAAGTACCTCTCCCAATTTCGTTTTCCTAAATAAAAATGCTCCTTTTCCAAAATGAAAATGTGTCTCTCTTCATGTTAATTAATTTCCCAACCAATGGTCCCAACCAATGAGATTCTCCTAGAAATATATAATCAGTCAGTTAGTTATGATTAATCAACATAATTTACTTGTTTGAGTTATGTATTCAGTCCAAAATAGGCAAGAAGGGATTGCAACCCTGCATGTCATCAGCCGCCATGAGATCGATCATCGGATATGCCATGCTTCCCACTTTGTGGGTTTCTCTTTATATGTTTGTGGGTTAATTATTCATCCAATTTTGTAGGCTTCCTCATCCCACTCATGTGGGCTCGCCGGAATCCAGCCCCCTTGGTTGAATTGTCCAAAATAAATAAAAAACTCCAAAATAATCTGTACAGTTATATTATGGATTGTGTGGAAAGTTGTTTTGAACAGGTGGGGCTCCCATGATTTAATTCATTTTTCCGTGTACCACCTTACATCTATGGATCACGTGTATGCGATCCACTTGGAACTTCCTACTTTTTATCAAGGGTTTTCATCAAATTTTTATTGTAGCAGATGTATTGGCCCTGTTACCATTTTATCACTTTGTGCGTGGGCCCACATTAATTCCTTAAAAGGTGTGTCCCACCACACAGATGATGATAACTTTTGTTTTGGGTATAGATTTCTAGATTGGTTAACTCGTTAGCCCAAATAAAAAATGGAGCGGAAATAAATAATAAAGGGCAAAAGCACACACCATAAGGGCTTTAGATATAAGTGGAAAGCCCTAATAGGGTGAAAAACCACAGATCCAAACTGGATCAATCAATAAAGCATTAAGAATCTCGCAATTACAAAACACTAACAGAATCCTCCCCTAGATATCTCCTATCTAAGGACTGCAGTTACTTCTTGTATAACTTCACGTCTCAACGACTTCACATCGTTGATTGCAACAGATTCAAACACGCGCTTGACTCCTCAAATCTTCCACTAAGAAAGTACAAGAAGTTGCTCTCTAGATGATCTCTCTTCCGCACAAGTCTTCAATAAAAAAACTCTACAGAAGTATTTTCTTAATTAGATCTTCCATCTCAGAATAATTAGAGATGTGTGGTGCTATGATAGCCCATGAGTCCTTTAAATGACTTTTAGGACGTGTTTAAGGTTGTCTAAGAAGAATAGGACTAAAACAAGCAGTTTGGGCATAATTAGAAACAAACTTCTAATTTTCATATGACTCCGTCGTGTCATCCGGAGCAAGGTTCTGTCTCAGCTTCTGGCAGTTTTCTGACTACATCTGCCCGAGCGGAATCATGGGCGCTCGAGCGGACCCAATTATGGATGATCCGAAAATTCAACACTTCTACTTCTTTCCAGCTTTTTTTTTTCTAAAACTTTCAGACTTCTTTTCCTCCTCTTAGTTTACTTATAATTCTGTTGGATTTCTCACTTTTAATTCTGCCAAACTTTCTTCTTTAAGTCCTTCCGATCTTCTATTTTCAGAACAGAAACACAGTCATTTTCTAAAAATAAAAATTACAACTCAATGGACTTAAAGTTTTGTCCAACCTATGAATTAGCCAACACTAAAAGATCTAACCATGTCCCAACTATATTGAGATCATTTCCAAATATTTTATATAGGGTGAATGATCTCTCTTATGTTGTAAGGATTAATGAATGTTGGTTAATTCATTAGGATTAGTGCAAAATGGGGGTTAATTCATGAGTGTTGGTTAATTTAGGATAGAGTGATAAAGTGAAGCCACTTTTTCTTTTCTACAAAGAACTTCTTTACCACAAGCCACTTCATCTTTTCCACATAAAACCATAGTAAAGTGTGATAAAGTAAAATCAAAATAGAAAACAACAATTTTACCACTCTATCTCACTTTATTTCACCACATGCTTTATCTCATATTTACTTTACTTCATCTTTATAATGATATACTATTATCTTACTTTACTATACATTTAAACAAATATACCGTGGTAGATTTGTTGAAGTAAAGACTTAAACTTACCATTATATAAACAACATTTTGAAAGATTTTTACATATATTGTAGAAAAGTCAAGGAGAGAACAGAGTTTTTTTCTAAAGAAAATTCTCTTTCTACTTTTATTTTTCTTGATTATCCAACGTACAATTTTTTTTTTAAATTGAAATATCATATTCCACAAAATATTATTTTTTCGTATTTTTTATTCTTTTGCGTCTAAAGCAACCATTTTGGCTTCATGTGAGTGGGTGAATCCCACGATTGACAGCACAACAACTTTCCTTTGTCAGTCTGAGACTTTGTGATTTAACAATTATATGTAGAAGACAGTAGTAAGGGCTACAATTTGAAAATGCCAAAAAGAACAAATCCACCGTGGGGCCCTCTTTTGAAAATTGAACGGACGTCGGTCTCCCTCATATGATATATGGCAATTTAATATATTTTGCGCATCCTTTGTTATAAAATATTATATAAAATTTATGTCCCTCATCGACCGTGGAGCCCGACTATTAAAAATTTAATCACTCACAAGAAAGCATCAGTTCTACTTGTGATGGAATTCCTTTATAAGAGATTTTGACTCAAGTGATTTATCAAGTGTAATACACTTGAATAAAATATTATAAAAAATTCATATATTTTATACTCTGGGCGACCAATCTTTTTAGAAGAATATCAACCATTCATGGAAAAACAATGCCTCCATTTGTGTAGGATGTCACAAAACTACAAACCAATATGTTTTGGGCCCACCTTAATACTTGTTATGAATGTTTACTTGAATAATATATTATTGAGAGATTCATATGCATTACATGTGGTCTATAAGCTGGTAGTGAACCCATTTCCAATTAGAGTAAAATTTGATAAAGGCGCATCCAATAAAGGAGAACTTATTTTGAACAACTTAGACTTTTAATAGGCAGAAATCTATCTATTTTATTTTAATTTTTTGGGTAGAAGAGTCTATCTACTTTGATAACAGATAAAACACAATTATGTAAGAGTCTCTAAAGTTGGCCTATCTCCTACATATATGAAATTTGGCAAGAGCCTTTGCAATATTATGAGCTTTTCATGAGTTTGAGCATTGAATGGCCCTCACCTACTAAAACCTATATTGGTTCAAAACAAATGCCCCCACTTTGATGTGTATCGCTAAATTTCACTTTGATTTCATGAGATGGGCCTACTGCCATGTTAATAATGTATAAATTAGCAAATAATTTTTATTTTATTCATCTGTACTTTTTTTTTTTATCAATGTTATGGTGAACCCAAACTTTTTCAATTGAGAATTTAGCATATCTTGTACAAAATAGATGCATATTTCTAAATGGTTCATATTTTAATGATCAGGTGGGCCGCATAGTGGATAAAACTCATGTGCTTTTGTAGTTCTTTATAGTCTACGGTGTTATTCCACTTGATAAATCTTACTATGTTTTCAAAATAAATTAGAGTGAAATTTTGCCATATCCCACACAAGAGAAACCCTTTTAAGCGAAACGTTATGACTTTAAGTAGATGGGCTCCATGGTGGATAAGAGAAATAACTTTCTTGTATTATCTTATTGGACTGTAGTATATATTATATCGAAAATATTTATGTGAGAATTAGTTCTCACCTATTATATGAGATTTTTTTGTGCAGCCCAGCTTTAGGTCCCATTTGGGGATGGTACTAGCTTTGGATTTGTCCTGCAGATGAAGTGAAAAAAGGGGATCCCATTTGGGGATGGTACCAGCTTTGGTTTTGTTCTGCAGATGAAATGAAAAAAGGGGAATGAGTCTTGGTTATAGAAACCGTAGATGGTTTTTTGAAACTTTAATATAGCCCTACTCCTCTTTTTTTAAGCTATAATAGCCCTACTTCTTCTTTAATACATGGTGGGCCCCATTTTTTTTAAAATCCAAGCCGTTCATCAGCCCTATCATCCCATGTGCCATCAACATGTAAATTATTATTTTTTAATAAGTAATATGGGGACCATTGGATTTCCCTATATCTGAAATACAAAGTGTGTACTATTAATTATATGCTCAATTTCAATTTTACGTTCATTGGACAACTCTCTTATTAGAGTGGAATTTGGGGACATCCCCTACAAAGGAAGGGTGGGGTTCTTGTTAGATTACTTCTTTTGTTACACTAGAGGGCTCCATTTTGGAACTGTTGAGTTCACCTCCTTCCACTCTGGGTTTCACTTTTACCGAGTGAGACACCTTCTTTCCCATTTATGTATCAGTATGAGGCGAGGGGAGTTCGTTTTGAGGATAACTGATAAATAAGAAATGTTTTTGTTTGATGGGATTCGATCCTTTATTGCCGTCTCCACTTTGAGTTCTACTTCTACACTACTACTGCTGCTGACGAAAAGCATGAGGGCGACACCCAGGGAATGTGGACACACAGGGAATGTGGACTCTTCCAATCATGAAATAGCTCGTCAAACCTAACAGCTAGAGGCAGTTGGAAATACAGGGATGGTAACAGCTCCCCCTTCATTCCTCCCATAAGAGATCGATCCATCTTTGGTAGGAGTCTTTAATCCTCTTTAACTTGGCCACCGAGCTCCACAGTAAAGAAAAAAAAAAAATGAAAAGAAAAAAAAAAAACAGCGCGAGGCAGTCAAGATAATCCCATATTATTTATTATATATTAAAAGCCCAAAAAAATTCACAAGATTTATAAAGGGATTTGATCAAGTGAGAACTGTTCTCACGGAGTCACCGTGATAACTTTTTTGTAGGGCCTACGGGGGGTCTCATTTTGGGATGGGACTTGTGGGGATTAAAATATCTATATGGGATCACCATGAATATCAAGTTTGGCTCCAATCCCATGCTCCTAATCCCATCATCCATGACCGACAAGCCTAGTTCATTCATATGCATACATAGACGATCTAACGGTCCAATTCATTCACATTGTACCAAAATTTTAGAACGTGTTCCTATCAAGTAGGTCCTTGTTTTTTTATCAAGTTTGAATTAAATGATAGGTGGACCCCATTTATAATTCTTTGAACCTGATCATTTCCCATATATAAAACATGTAGAGTGATAATTATGATTTGAACTTCAAAGGTGTACTTGATGGATTTGGATATGGAGGTTCTGATACGCAATTAGAAATGTATGTGGATTATTATCACTTTTCATAAAAGAGATTGTATTCTCTGCTGCCCTATGATTTGATGATATGATTTGATGTTGGAAGACGGACAATAATGTTTAAACTCTACCGTGAAAAAACAACGAGATATTATTTTAAGATCTAATATAATATTCAAATGACGTGGGCTCCCTGATTTTTCTAATTCCATTATCAGGAATCGACTGTGTAGGGATCCTCAACCGTACGTAGATATTTTCTGTCAAATCATTTCAAGAAGGGTCATTTTAGTCTTGCTTGTGGTCTAGTGGACCGCAATTCATGCGACGTGGCCACTTCTTGGCCAACAGGGCCTAGAATGATTGTAGCTAGTCACGGGTCACATATACAGCGACACATAATAAGGGGGCGGCGCCTGCGTGTCACCCCTGTTTGATCCAAACAGAATCGGTTCCAAAAGACAGGGCCTTTTATTTTTCCTGTTTTTCTTGCCAGGTGGCACCCATTGATTCGTCCAAACCGCGATAAAACTGTGGATCCGATTTCATTATTTTGTTGTTTTAGTTGCGTTAGACGAAGAAGGATTCATTGTATCAGATCCAAAATCTCTTCATATCTCTCATGATACGTTGCATATAGTTGTATGGTTTTGAATTCTAAAAGGAAGAAGAAGAAGAAGAGATGGATTTGAAGCAGATATCTCCTCTCCACACGCTCCGAGTCGAGCGCATACGTGCGACCATAAACAGAACCCACATCTTTGTGCACTCTCTCCTCCTCCTGGCCTTGCTCTACTACAGAGCTTCATGGCTCTTCTTCTTCCTCACCTCCCACTCTCACTCATGGATTCTCACACTAACATGGTTTCTTCTACTCACTTCTGAGCTCACCCTCTCCTTCATCTGGCTACTGCTTTCTGCATACCGATGGCGTCCCGTTTCTCGGACCGCCTTCCCTGAGCGGCTCTCCGATGAAAGTCAGCTTCCAGGAATCGACGTGTTTATCTGCACCGCTGATCCTGCGAAGGAGCCTCCATTGGACGTGATGAACACAGTGGTGTCGGCGTTGGCGCTGGATTATCCGACGGAGAAGCTGTGGGTGTATCTGTCGGATGATGGCGGCGCCGACATCACGCTCTATGCTATGAGGAAGGCCTTTTCTTTTGCCATGGTGTGGCTGCCCTTCTGTAGGAAGTATGGGGTTCGAACCAGGTGCCCAAATGCTTATTTCTCCATGGAGAACGAGGAGGACGATGGTCTGATAAGGAGGGGTGAGTTCTGGAGTGATAGGGAGAAGATGAAGGTACTTTGCCGTCTTGTTTGGTTTTGTGTTGTGATCTAGGGCTAAGAAACACGCATAAGAGATCAAGGACACCTATGTTTTATGTGGTTTGGCTTTTGGCTTACTTCCGTAGGAGAAGACGGGCAAGTTTCTACTATGCAGTCAAAAGAGACTGACCACACAAAGAATCTTGTCCTTTATTTATAACATCAACCCCAAACCCTAGTACTCTCAAAACAGCCATGATCCTAATCCCTGTAGAACAAGGCGGTGCAAGGGCGGATTAATTACCAAGACTATCAACCTATGCACCCAATACCATCAGCTTTTATTGAGTCACATAGGTCAACAATCCCCCAAATTGAGCACATGGTTCATAACGTAATTAGCACAATCTTATGCATTATTAATTATATGCATCAATCATATTATCAGTTACGTGCTCAATATAATTTAGGACCACAGACCAATTTTCATTGAAATAAAATTTGAGGGATGTTATGGGAGAGGATGACATTCATTTCTGAATGGTTTGAATCATCAATATGTGGGCTTTAGTTTGAGTTCCACGTATCTCACTCACTGGAAATGTGTGGGAGAACCCAATGGGATGCAGACTCTTGATATAATGTCTGTTTGGTTAAAGATGTTCGTGGCCGGGCCGGGCTGAGGCATATCCAAGCTTGGCCTGTCTTTAGAAATACATGCCTGTATCTAGCCCAAGTCCGGCTTTAGCCGTAAATGTCATGCCGAAGCTTGTTGTTTTAATGAGTCGGGCCCGGCAAAAACAGGCTTTTTATTAGTTTCATATTGGGCTTTCTAGTAATTGTTTTGGACAAAATATCACTCAATTATAAGCATTCCTCATTCTGGTTGGACTAGGATTTGGGCTTTCTATCACTTCATCTAGGACCGGGTTGGTCCGGCCTGGCCTATGAGCAACGCTCTGTATGGTACTGTTTTCCTGCCAGAATCTGTTGTGCCGACCAACGAAGAGTCTTGGCTTATATTTTGTTATTGTATACAAGGCTCACCCTTATTAGGGGTGCTCAGGCCGGTCCAGCCAAGGGCTGATTTGGGACCCGCCCACTTCCCGACGGTCTTGGATATATAATTTGAGCTTATTTAATATTAAGGCAGTCGTTATTGGATTAAGTGATAGAGAGCCCAAAGCTCAACTTATCTCAGCCTGAATAAAGAGTGATTTTAATTTAGTAATTTTTCAAAATAATTGTTAAAAAGTCCATACAAATGATAAAATGTCTACTTCAGCCTTACCCGACTGACTAAATGGGCGGGCTTGGGTCAGATATGGGCTTGTGTTTCTAATGTTAGATTGGGCCGGGCTGATGAACGCTTGTACCCTTTATATAGCTCGGTTACTTGGCCGCCAGTTTTCCTTTTCAAACGCCTTGCACTACCATAGACCGTCCAAGGCAGTACGTGGAACCCACCTACGCCTAGATTGGAATGCCCCCCCCACCCCCAACAAAACCAAAAAAGAAAAAAAGGTTACCAGATCCCATGGATATGATTGATCTGAATGGATTAGACCTTTGTACGAGGGATATGGTCTAAAATCTAGTAGAGCCATGTACTTTTAATTTGAAACACTATTCTTCTTATTTTTTTTTTGCTTAATAGCCTTATCTAAAGTTGTCTTTATTCTTATATGGTTCCGACAAATAAAATTTTGTCCATTGACTGTTATGTTTCTCGTAACAGTCGTAACTGCTATTTTGATCTTTAGTAGTGAGATATATTAATCTAAGGTTAAGTCGGTGAAGGTTGGCTGTCATGAGATTCAGCAGTAGATATTGATAGCCACTAGGTATTTGTTTTTTATTTTAACAACCACCAACCTCCATAAAAAAATGTAGATTTCTCTATGAACAATCTTTTCTCGCAATCAAAGGTCAACTTTTTATAGTTGGCAAAACTTGATGTACTTTACCATATAAGGATTAAGGCTTTCCTAGATCTAATCAAAGATTCAAATGAGGACAGTAATTCGAATTCAATAATCAAATTTCATTTTAATGACTCGAACATATTCCCAAATAAGTGTCTTTACATAGTGACTTTCGTTAAATGAACAAAAGCTAACCAATGAGAAAGGTCAAGGTGGTTGACCTCGATATTTAGACTATAGAAACGAAAACAGTTAATTTTAATTGTGTAGTATTAATTAATGCACATGATTTTCACGAGTCTCCCAAAAGAAGCAATATGATTTAAAATTCTTGAAATTCAATACTGAATGAGAAATACATTAATATTTAGGGTCCGTTTTGATGAGTCAGGCCCAAATGACCCAACCCATGAGGATGAAGCTCAGGTCCAAGCCCACGAAGAGACCAAGTCAGGGCAGCCACGTTGTTTCGGAAGCAGTCCCGCTCCTACCAGGTCCTGCGGAGAAATATCTCACCTGCCTCGTCCAGCGCGAGGGCAGTTCGAGGGCTCCAAGGGCAAACGTTGCTGAAGAGTCGTCCCCATCTGTTAGGGGAGGACTATAAATCGAGGAGCCCCACTAGCACTTGGGGGCAATTGATGTCTTCCCATTTTTCTACTCTTGTATTCCTCTAGCTTGTAATCCCAACTCATTGAGGAAGTAAAATACCACAGGCAACCTCTGCCTTTATGAAGTGGATGTAGGTCACACAGACCGAACCACTATAAATTCCCTTTCTCTCTCTCATTTATTTACCGCATTTATTACTGCATCTATTACTTGACCGGTGGTGTCCGAAACCCAATTTTGGCATCATTAGTTTGGCGCCGTCTGTGGGAAAAGAAAAAAAATCAAATACTTTAGATTATGGTGATCAGCACGAGATTGGCGAGACGGGAGGATAATCCCACTCAAGATGGGCGCCCAACAGGCCCGGGCCCTTCCGGGCGTCCAGGCCCTTCCAGGCAGGGAGACAATGGTCCTCCACCGGGTAACCCTGCCCCAAATACTCCTGCTCCTACTCCCACTCCTCAGCAGATGTTGGAGACTATACAGCAGCTGGTAGCCCAAAACTAGCAGATCTTACAACTCGTGCTTGCGGGGTAGGGAGGAGCTCAGTTTGGAGGAGCACCCCAGGGAGGAGCACCGTTTGGTGGAGTACCGCAGGAAGTACCAATCCCGAGGCATGCTCCACGGCGAGAAGCACCTCACCCGGGCGCCATGGGGTGGAGGAGCACCTCACCTGGGCGCCCATCCCCATGGCGCCCAGGGTAGAGAAGCACCTCACCCGGGCGCCCATCCCCATGGCGCCCAGGGTAGAGGAGCGCCTCAGTTGGAAGCCCATCATCAAGGCGCCCAGGGTCGAGGAGCACATCACTAAGGCGCCCATGATCGGGGAGCACATCTGAACGTCTATCCCCATGGTGCCTCTTCAGAAGCCCCCCCAAGTTGCCCCGCAAGGGATACTCTTGGTCGATCCTCAAGGCCGCGCCCATCACTCCCCCGGGCGCCCAGGCCTTCTCTCTCCCGGGCGCCCATCTCCCCCGGGCACCCAGGCTCCCCTGGGCGCCTAGGCCTTCTCTCTCCCGGGCGCCCATCACTCCCCCGGGCACCCATGACCATCACTCCCCCGGCACCTAGAAGCTTCACTCCCCCAGGCGCCCATCACTCCCCGGGTGCCCAGGAGCTTCACCCCCGGGCGCCCAGGCCCATCACTCCCCCGGGCGCCCAGACCATCTCTCCCTGGGCGCCCAGGCTTCTCCGGTTCCGAAGCTCGCCCAGACCTGGATTAAAACCAGAAAAGAGGAAGAGGATTTTGGAGGGAGAAGAGACCTGAACCTACCAAAGCCCCCCTTTCAAAAAATTATTTGGGCACGGGGCATTGATGGGCAAATGATGAGTCAGGCCCAAATGACCCAACCCATGAGGATGAAGCTCAGGTCCAAGCCCACGAAGAGACCAAGTCAGGGCAGCCACGTTGCTTCGGAAGCAGTCCCGCTCCTACCAGGTCCTGCGGAGAAATATCTCACCTGTCTCGTCCAGCGCGAGGGCAGTTCGAGGGCTCCAAGGGCAAACGTTGCTGAAGAGTCGTCCCCATCTGTTAGGGGAGGACTATAAATCGAGGAGCCCCACCAGCACTTGGGGGCAATTGATGTCTTCTCATTTTTCTACTCTTGTATTCCTCTAGCTTGTAATCCCAACTCATTGAGGAAGTAAAATACCACAGGCAACCTCTGCCTTTATGAAGTGGATGTAGGTCACACAGACCGAACCACTATAAATTCCCTTTCTCTCTCTCATTTATTTACCGCATTTATTACTGCATCTATTACTTGACCGGTGGTGTCCGAAACCCAATTTTGGCATCATCACGTTTGTTTGCATTAATATACATAGAAATTAAAGACACAAGACTTATGCCATAAGTAGTTAAAAATGAAGATTAAAAGTAAATTCTCAAAATTATAGTAAGGTAACGTCTTAAAGTCACATGGAAAACCTAATTATAGATTTAGAAAAAGAAAGAACAACTAAATTTAAATAAGTTTGCAAAGAATGCAATATAGAAGGAATATTCGTCAATTAATTCGGGGCCATCCATTTATGAGCCCTAAATTTCCAAAGGTTGAAAAAATTATTGAATTTTGAGTTCCTTAAACAAATGAATGGTAGTCATGATTATTAGATTTTTAAAACAGATCTTTTAGTCTCACCAACCTCACTGAGTCTTCTTTAATATAACCTCAGTGAGTTACATGAAAGGAGGAAGGCCCTCTACCAGGTTTGTTGCCAGAGATTCTGCACTATATTTGCGGCTAAGATAGTCTGATGAATTTGACCAATGTGATCATTCCATTTGGGCAAGTGATCTTATTGCAAATTTATTTTGTAAGAAGATGAAGTACTTAAGATTGTAACAAATCAGACATAGACGTTGTACTTTGTCCTGAGAATCCGCTATCATGAAGTGCATTTCTTCTTTTGCCTGCATATTCCATTTAAATGAGATTTGGAATAAGAGACTTTTTTTTTTTTTTGTTGCTGTACTGAGAATTCACTCTTGGAAAGTGGATCTGATCTCTATTCAAATATACGAGTCCCTAACAATATTTCTCTGTACTAATTCTATACATTTACCAATATAAAGCACAGTTCAGGTATGAAGCTTTCAAGGAGCAAGTAGAAAGAACTAAAGAAATGGATTTGACTGGAGATGATAGCTTGATCAGTAAGAAGGCTAAAGCGGATCGCGCTCCCTTAATTGAGGTATGTGGTATTCTAGCACTGATAGATAGGTTTAATTTGATGCTCGAAATCAAATAGGAATGTTGGTGTTAGTATTAATGGTGTTTTTGAATAAATGGAAATTAAGAATTTTGATCCTTAGAAGAAGCACATGAAAAGAAAAAACATTTGCGATGGTAATATTTAGGGGCATTTCGTCGGAGGTCCATTAACTTTAATTTTTATTGCAAACGGTCCACATTCTTTTTCCGTAGAGCCAAAGGTCCCTTTTCAAGTTTTAAATGGTTAAAAAGTCCAAAGTGCCCCTCTTAATACACTTTGTGCGGTATGCAAAAAAGGAAAACTGATTTCGTTAAGAGTTTTATTTGGAGAAAAAAAAGGGAGAAAACACGGTAATTTCGGGGAGATTATTTGACTGCACAAAATAAGGATTACGACAGATAAGATAAAGAAAATGGGGAAAATTGATTCAATGAAGGAGAAATCATCCAGAAAATCTGCACGTAGGACTGCGCAAAACTCAGATAAATTTATCTGAGAAGGAGAAATCATCTAGAAAATCTACACGTGAGACTGGGCAAAACTCATATAAATTTATCTGAGAAGGGAAAATCATCTAGAAAATCTGCACATGGGAATGGGCAAAACTCATATAAATTTTTTTCAAACTCGGATAAATTTCTTCCAAACTCAGATAAATTTGGTCCAAATTCAGATAAATTTGTTCGAAACTCAGAAAAATTGTTCAAAACTCAGATAAATTTGTCTGAGTTTTGCTAGAAGTTCAGATAAATTTATATGAGTTTGAAACAAAACCTTTTGAAAAAAACTGAGATAAACTTATATATCTTTTCTAAGAAACTTACAAAAAAAAAAAGGATTTATAGTAGCCACGTGAGGAAGAAAACTATAGAAGATCACAGAAACTCTCGCGCACGACTAGAACAAACCCATTAAAAGGAGTCAATATTGGTCTTGTGTGGGGGCAAAGATCAGTTCAATACTTTTGATATATTTTGGTGAAATTCTTCTGATACGTCTTGCGGGGCAACGATAACAGAAACTCCTACGCACAGAAACTCCTCAACAATGAGGTGGGGCAAAGATCGGTTGGAAAAAAATAGGCTGATGATCATATCTTGGGGCATGATTATCTGATGATTGGAGAGAAAATCTATGAAAGCTTCTGCAAGTAGTGCCTCTACAGCGAATCGTACATTGGTGTAGGAGGCTTGGAATCATCCCCTCCCATTTGAATTTTGAAACTTGATATATTTTATCTTATTTGAATTTCAAAACTTGATCCAAAACTAGAAAATAAAATCCGTTAGACAGCTTGATGCATTTGAAGGGGCAAATCAACTATTAAATATCATATTAAGGAGCTTAAAATTAGGGATTAAATGCGTGATATAACTTCAAATGGTTAGAAGGGCAAATCAGTCATGCAAAAGTATGATTTGGCATACTTAGGGACCTCCGCCTACAATAAGTCTAGGCGCATGGACCAGAGGCTTTAACCGAAAATCCTGTAGAATATTAGAGGCCTTATAGGACAATATTTAGGGACCTTTGGCTAATTTTTTTTAGTGTGTTTTTTGTGTGAAGTAATCTTAAATCCTTAATCAACAGCACAATGGAGCAATATTAAATATCACCTTCAGATTGCTTCGTAGATTCAAGAGTCTTTCTTTTTCTAACAAAAATACAGATATGTTGTGATTTTATAGGAGTTCATATAGTGGATTTTAAGATTTCACGACATTCTTTTTTAAGTAAAATGATACCCTAGAACTTCATTTTTCTTATCTTGGGTTTTATGAAGAAAAAGTCATTATTTAAATCATATAAGCCTGCCGTTGCCTTCCAAAATCTCGATGAGTTAGTAGAAGTAGCAGAAATATTTTTTAATATTTCCCTTTGGATGGAGCCCACTCTTCAACACTCCCCCTCAGGTGGAACCTGGTCGGCGCACTTTTGGCGGTACGCATTTTTTTTTTACGCTGAGTCATTCCTCCTTGGATTCGAACTCACGACCGGTTGGCTCTGATACTATCTAAAATTTCTTTAGCTAGCAATTCCTACAAAAACCTCGAGGCGTTTGTAGAGGCAGCGAAAACTTTTTAATAATACCAACTTGGAAATAATACCTTCTTAAATGGGCAAAACAGTACCTTCTTGGTGGGTTATTATTTTTCACACTGCCATTCAATACAATTGCTATTTCCACTATCTCTACCATATGCTAGCATTCCAACTCATAGATCTAACATAAATGAAAGTCACCTACAAATTAAACGTACATGTGTGTAGGTAGATGTATAATATAAATGTGTTGTACAAGAGAGGGAAAGTGTCCATTGTGTAGATCCTAGGAGGAAGTGGACAAAAGCAACTATAGGCTTAAATGATTTTAAAAAAGGCAAAATTAGCGAAAGGTCCCTATAAGTCAATGTTTCCAGCCTCCAGTCAAAGGAAAAACTTTTTAAGGCCTATGGTCTACTCAGCTAGGATGTTTGCAGCGAGAGGTCCCTGAACCCACATGTTTTCATTTTTTAGGACTAAATTGCCCTTGTAACTGACGCAACATGTAATGAAGTGGTCCTCAAAATGTAACATTAGTCAGACGGGGCCATCTCCTCATCTCAGTTCAGATCCAGGCTCTCGCTCGGCCGGAACAAATTGTCGAAGCTCTAGCACCTCAGACTGGACTCCGCCACTGTCTCCGTCGCCGCCCACAACTGCCGATCGGAGGCGGCAATGGTTCTCAGATACAATCCGAACTTGCGTCTCCGCAACGGTTCGCTAAATCTTCCAGCGATCGCCTGTCGATTGGACGGTGGGCCACACAGATTAGTGATGATAATGAGGAGGATGACGAGGCAGACGAGCATGTAGACGATGGCGCGGTCGACGCTGGCATCTAGGTAGAGATAAGTGAAGTAATCGACGACTGTGATGAAGGCGTCCCATGGGAGGAGGAAGCCGGCGCCCAAGATGAAGAAGATGGGCCTTGTCTCGGAACAAAGGTGAGGAAGACAAAGAAACGTCTGGATTAAGGCCATGCCAGTTTTGGTTTCAGGTAGGTTCAAGGTCAGGTAAAAAAATAGAAATATTCGTTCAAAAACTATGTTAAAGTTTTCAAAATGGAAATAAATTTGTCAGAAACTCGGCTATATTTTCAAAAATTTAAATAAATTTGCAGAAAACTCAGATATAATTGTTCAGAACTCAGATAAATTTGTTTTAGAACTCAGATAATAGCCAAAAACTCAGATAGATTTGTCCAGAACTCAGATAAATTTGACAAAAATTCAAATAAATTTGTGCAGAACTCAGATAAATTTGACAAAAATTTAGATAAATTTTAAAATTACTCAGATAAATTTGTCAAAAACTCATATAAAATTTACAAAAACTCAAATAAATTCCCTTCTCAGTAAAGCCTACAACTAAGCTCTTCTATCTCCTCTTCCTCACCTTTCCTCGCTCTCTATCCAATTCGACGGAGACTGTCCAAGGCAACAAAACTTGAGAAAAAAGATAGAAAAGAGTACGCGCCCCAAACATTTCCAATGCAACTTTCTACACCCTACAGTGAAGAGGCTTTCCTATCTTATCTATCCTCAACCTTTTCAACAAAAAGCAAGCAGAGCTTGAAGAATCTTTTCTTATTTTTCGAAAAATGGGTAAATCAACTTTCTCCTTTTGCTTTAGTCACTTCTGTAGTGAAATCTCACCGATTTCAGGCGAAAATCATCTCAATATCCTTTCAATCTACCAAAATCTCATCAGATTTGCCATTTCTCTGCTGAAGTTCCATATCAGAATCCGCTCTCACCTAAAAGCAAAGGAACTCACCAACTTCGAATTACTTTTCCTCCGGTAAGGCCGACAATGATGGTGGATTCTAGTGGTTCTGCTTCTTTGATGCCAGTAGATAGATCTGACGACGTTCAAGCCCTACAAGTCTCCTCCATTCCTAATATCACATCTCTCTGAGCTAGAGCCCACCCATCCCGCAAAATCAAGAAGAAGAGATAGCTAAGGCACATGTTGAGTAATAGCTAGTAGCTAGAGGAAAAAGCAGAACATCTTTTCAACATTTTTCTCTGCACTCCGTTTCAAGTCAACATCACATCATGCTTTTGGTGAATTGTAGCACTACAAGCTTTGGTGATTCTTCGCTTGTAATTGCACATCGGTGGTGAGATTCAGAATGACGGTTGAGACGCCCATTTGTTGTCGCATTCACTTGCTTTATATGGATAAGCTAACAATGAAGGAAAGGGCAAATTGGTCTTTTCAGGTATGAAAAAGTATGAGAGGGACCTTTGGCTGCATGACTTTTTTTTGTGAACTGTTTGCAACAAAGTAATGATATGAGGGACCTCCGGCCAAAGCCCCCTTAAAAAAAATGAATTCCTTCCCCACCAAATCTGAGGCAAGAATAATAATACTTAAGAAAACGCACGTCGCAGGGTACTTTACTCATAAAAAACGTAAGCAACATGTGGTGATATCAAGACAATATGGGCAAATTATTTACCAAAAAAAAAAAAAGACATATGGACAAATTTTATAATGTAACAAAAAATGTACTAAATGTATGAAGCACTCTTTGGACAATATTTAGTATTTCTTTGTTATGCCATAGATTAAGAGTTTAAGACTAGTTTACATGCTGCACAAAAAAAAGGAGGACTAATTTACATGTTAGAATCCCAAATATTTATCTTCTACAAACTCATTTTGCCAAATCACTATGTGAAGTTGCTGAGTGCTTTTCATCCTTAAAATACTGTCATTTTCTTTTTGAAGTGTCACTTACTGGTATCGGAAAGAGTAAAACATAAAAATGCCAATCTAGATATTGTTTACTAGTAATTCAAGCTTTTACTTATAACTCCAAATTTTCCCTCTTAGCTTATTCCTTTTATGGTGTCATCAACATAATTATAGTCTTGTTCATATAGGATGAGTACTAATATCAAGTATTTTATACCTAATTACCAATCCAAATTCATTCTTCCTCATTTCTTCAGTTATTTATGCTTGGGGTCAATACATAATTAACGAAGACATCATGCTATGATTAAATTTATTCGACTGTTGTGGTATAGGTCATTGGTGAGAAGGAATTGGACATGATGGAGGACCATGACAAGATGCCCCATCTAGTCTATGTTCGCCGTGAGAAGAGGCCCACCCATCCTCACAACTTCAAAGCTGGTGCCCTCAATGTCCTTGTAAGCTCACTCTCTTATACTCTCTCTGTTTTGTGCGTCTAAGTTTGCATTTAAATGAAGATATCTGATGTTTGTTGCAGCTTCGGGTGTCAAGTTTATTGAGCAACGGTTCATACATATTGGTCTTGGACTGTGATATGTACTCCAATGATCCCACCTCAGCCAAAGCAGCCATGTGCTTCCACCTTGATCCCACACTCTCTCCCTCCTTGGCTTTTGTTCAGTTTCCTCAGATGTTCCACAATATCAGCCCCAACGACATCTACTGCGGCCAACTCAGAGAGATTTTCAAGGTACATCCCATAATCACATCAATGCATGTGGCCCCATCCCATTATCGATCTATTATTGGTTTGCCAATGGTAGTATACTATTGCACTACTGCCCTTTCAGCCCATAGAGAACATTCACATGATTTCAACTGGGGCTTACAGTTGGATTGACCACAACATGCGACCGACTCCATTCAATCGCCTACAACTTTATCCATGTCTTTCACTGAGTGATCATGCTTAATGTTGTATATTAACCTTTCAACGGTTGGATTGCGCTCTGATCTATTATCAGGTTTGGTGGAATGGCTGTGATGGCCTCAATGGCCCACTCTTGACAGGAACAGGTTTTTACATAAAGAGGGAGGCATTGTACGGCATTGCACCAGGTTATCTGATGAATCTCATTCTATCAGTATTTTCATTTCTTTACTTATATATTTAACAGAACCACATAAGATTTCACCTAAGAACACTCCATATAAAGTAAGATAATATGCAGAATATGTGGATCAGCTGGTGGGGCTGATGTGGGGGATACATCAATTAATATGGAAGAATGAGAGCAAATCAATTTGTAACTTTCACTAAATTATATATGCTTGTAAAATGACAGGGTTGGATCTACCTAAGGATCTCATTCAGAGCAGACAGTGGTTTGGCCATTCAAACGAGCTATTGCGGACGCTACGCTCAGACTACAAGTGCAACACTGTTGAGAATGGACTCAAATCAAATGGGTTGCTACAAGAGGCCCACCTTTTAGCATCATGTAACTATGAAAAAGGCACAAAATGGGGCAAGCAGGCAAGTCCCTTACAAACCTTGCAAGTAAAGGGTGTTGGTAAGAAAGCCCAGAATCAGGCTGGGCTTTCTATTACTTGTTCGAACTTAATATCTACCATTTTTTGGGGACTTTTTATCACTTCTGCAGTAAAAAACCAGTCACTAAACCACAAGTACTACCAATTCAGGCCTAAGGTCTAACTGCCCCCCTGTCATAAGCCCTGCTCCTCTGATACACTTGGTCTGTTTTGGGAACTATCCTAAATGTTTTTTTTTTTGTTTTTTTCCTTTTCTTCTCATAATCAGGTTGGGTTCTATTATGACTCAGTGGTAGAGGACTATTTGACTGGATTCCGCTTGCACTGTAGAGGATGGAACTCTGTCTATTATGATCCTCCGAGGCCACAGTTCCTCGGTAATACCCCCAACACTTTGAATGACTGCTTAGCTCAGTACAAGAGATGGTCGTTGGGGGAACTCGAGGTTACCTTCTCTCGGTATTGCCCTCTTATCTATGGGATCATGTCCGGGCATTCCATCCTTCATACGATGTGTATCAGTTTTTGGGCATTCATGCCATTTTATTCCATATTTGCGCTCTGCTATGCTACTGTTCCACAACTGAGCCTCTTGAATGGCATCTCCTTATATCCTAAGGTAAAGAAAAACTATGTTTGTGAGCTTGTTTTTCATTCATTCCAGTGCTTTTTTAAGTGACACTCCTTTGTAATAGTTCTGTTTCACTTGAATTGACATGAGATTAAATGTATCAACCAACAAGCGTGCTAATGATCTTCATATTACCCAAATACCTATAATGGACCCACCCAAAAGTTCTGGGATGGTCACTCTTTTTGTGCTTAATTGACAATTTGGTCCAGCTGGGTCCATACCTGAATACCCTTGTACTCAACTGATATTTAATATAAAGGTATAGAGTTGCGTCCATGTCCCAACTATACAAACTTACGGGTCTATGTCCACCATGGACCAGTCCCAAAGTCGGCCTCATTTACATAACTACTAGTAAAATCTAAGTATGATATTGATTGTATTCAGTAATTACAAGGATAAATGGTTTTAATTTTCTTATTCGTTTTTTTAACAAACAGGTTTCAGATCCATGGTTTGCCCTCTTCGCAACAGTCTTTATATCAGGCACATTGCAACATTTATTCGAAGTCCTTCACACAGGAGGATCCTTTAGAACGTGGTGGAATGAACTGAGGATATGGATGATCAGGTCAGTTTCATCCAACTTCTTTGGATGTTTGGATATTGCAACAAGGTTTATTGGTGTAAAGCGAGTCGATTTCGGGTTGACAAGCAAAGTTATTGAGGAAGACCAAGTAGACCGATATGCCAAAGGGGTTTTTGATTTCCAAGGTGCAGGTCTAATGCTTGTGCCAGTGGTTACCAGTTCAATTCTAAACATGGTTGCATTGATTGGAGGTGTGGGGAGAGTGATTGTTGAGGGAAGTTACAGTGAGCTGATGGTACAGCTGTTTCTTACATTGTTAATTACAATTAGCAGTTATCCGATTATTGAAGGGTTTGCGATAAGAAGAGATGCTGGGCGCGTTCCACCTTTGATCACTTTCTTCTCTATAATCTGTACCATGGTTCTATTGTCTTTAGGGTTTGTTGTTTTCACAATGTGATTATTTGTTGCGAAAATATCGCAATTACTTGTGGAAGAACATCTTCATTTTACTCAGTCAGATCACCATCTTTTCCGTGAGTTTACGGGAAAAATAATGAACTTACTTTGATGTTTGTATTTGACCTCTACAAAATGTTACAATATACTTTGTATCTCATTCATTGTACTCTGCTGTTACCATGTATGTTCTCTTATACTGTAATTGCAGATGTGATGTATCAGTGACATTATTGTTTAGTGTATTAGAGCTGAGATACTTAGGCCGTCGGGGTCCTATATTTTTTTTTAATGTTATGGATCTTCCTACTTTTTATCAAGGGTTTTCATCAAATTTTTATTGTTACAGATGTATTGGCCCTGTTATCATTTTATCACTTTGTGCGTGGGCCCACATTAATTCCTTAAAAGGTGTGTCCCACCACACAGATGATGATAACTTTTGTTTCGGATATAAATCTCTAGATTGGTTAACTCGTTAGCCTAAATAAAAAATGCAGCGGAAATAAATAATAAAGGGCAAAAGCACACACAACAAGGACTTTAGATATAACGTGGAAAGCCCTAATAGGGTGAAAAACCACGGATCCAAACTGGATCAATCAATAAAGTATTATGAATCTCGCAATTACAAGACACTTAAAGATTCCTCCCCAGATATCCCCTATCTAAGGACTGCAGTTATTTCTTGTATAGCTTCACGCCTCAACGACTTCACATCATTGATTGCAACAGACTCAAACACGTGCTTGACTTCTCAAATCTTCTACTAAAGAAGATAATCTTATACTAAGAAAGTAGAAGAAGTTTCTCTCTAGATGTTATGCCTTCAGATATCAAATGTCGTTTCTGATAGAACTCCATTAATTTGGCGCGTATTTCCTCAACCTGAGTTGTGATCGACAGGACTCTTGTGTCTTTTAAGTGACTGTTAGTGCACTCTGCCGCGTTGCTAGTAAGCATCTCATACCAACGACCTTCTACATATGCATTCGCCTAACGTTGCCGCCCAATTGCCTCAATATAGTTAAACGCCTCTTAGCTTCCTGCACGTATGTCCGTCATGTAAGCCTCGTACTCATAAGGCCTATATGACTTTGCTGCCCGCCAGAATTTCATAACTATTGCGCCATCGCTGAAAGCAGCCTTGATGTTTTCAGCAATGTGACGACAACAATTAACAGTGAATTGCGGATGGCATAGTATTCTTCAGTGCTGGAATGAGGCCCTTCTGACGGTCTGAGACAATAGTCAAGTTGGCAGGCTCACCCAGTGTTAAGTTCAAATTAGCTAGGAACCACTCCCAGCTGTCACGACGTTCAGATTCCGCAAATCCGAAGGCGATTGGAAGCAACTTTTGATTGGCATCATGTATTACTGCTACAAGCAAGACACATGGATACTTTCCACGGAGATGTGAACCGTCGACAGCAATCACCGGTCTCAACGAAGACGTGAAAGACCTTAAACAAGGTTCGAAGGCACAAAAGAATCTTTTGAAACGGTCTTCTGTTGTGGTGTCTATGTTTGTTACAGTGCCAGGGTTGCTCATATGAAGTTCTTTACAATACAGAGGTAGCTGCTGGAAGGAGTCTTCATACGATCCACAAACTATATTCAGTACCATCTGCCTTGCTATATAAGCCTTCCTGTAGCTAATGGTCACCCCAAACTCCATCTGATAGTCATTCATGATCTCCTTCGGTTTTAAATTGACATTCTGTCTGACCATATCCATGATGAACTCTGTAATAAGTGCCGAAGATGCTAGTCGATGTGCCATGCCCATCATTGGCCTTGAGCATTTATGTTTAGGATTGTAAGTCCTTACTTTAAATTGTGGGCCTGATTCGACAATTGAAGTGTGAATGCACCATGGACATTCCTGATCTCTGCAACATGCAGTTACCTTGGTCATATTGGTCTTCAAGGGTCTGAGAGTGAAGTTGCTATAAATTGCGAACTTAGCCAAAGTATTCCGGAAAGTTTGTCGGTCTTGGAATTCACGGCCGATCCACATTTCCCGTGCCGAGTTGTTGCTAACATTTGTATTTATGTCCCAGGGCTCCATTTTATCCTCAAGATCAACAGCCGGAGTTTCATTATAACGAAATGGCTCACTGATTGGATTGGCTCTTGCGACTTCAACTGGAGTTTCATTACAATCTAATGCCTCATTGATTGGATTGGCTCCTTCAAATTTACTTTCGGCCTTAGACATTGGAATCGAATAGATTTGGCCTATGGAGGGAGGACCATTAAGATGGATATCATCAACACGGTTTGTCCCAAATACCAGATCATCATCAATAATGCCTTGTCCGTCCATCTGATGTGGACTGCAATCAACCCGCACAGTAGGGAAATACATGTCTTTGTCTTCACGGATGTCAATGGTAGGTACGTATCCACAACTAGTTGAGTTTAACCCTTGTTTTTTATGAAAGTTCCTGATGATTTCTTTGATTTTTCCACAGTAGTACGATGGCCAGAGCTCCTTTGAAACCTACAATGAATAATTACATAAATAAGCAACTAGGAAGAAATTTTTTTCATTTGACGAATGTAAAAGCTGCTTATGCAATCTATAAGTGTACCTCCAATTATCTCCTCCTACGCACTGCTCCTTGTTCCGACCTTTGAAGACGTATAAATATATCCCATTAGACTCATCACCCGATGCTTTGAACATACTTCTAACATCAATATCATCATCAATGTTGGCCATGGAGATTGCTCGTCCGTTGTGATGTAGGTATTGCATGCTTATATTCTGGATGGATGATGAGTCTCCATTAGATGCTTCAATTGCTTCTTTAATGAGAGATTCAAATGTTATGTCTGTAGCTAAATATCTCATCTTCTGCTTTCCTCCGTTGTACACAGGACGACTTATATCGAATTCAAAGTCACCGCTATAGTGGAAGATGAACAGCACCCCTCTATCTGACATGCTGTCATTATATCAGAAGAAATTAATAAAGACATCAGTGAAAATTAGGTACATTCAGATTGTCAGTTAATACAGATCTATATTAATAGCATTTGTAATATAATGAGTAGAGAAAATGTCTTCACGTTGATAAAAAGCCGCACACGATGCCAAATAAAAGGATTAGCAGCTGTTCTCAAATAGAAAGAAAAGGCATTTTGATCAATAGTCTATTTATTATAGCGCTTGGAGCAATGTTTTCAAACCACGCTATTGACTGTTATTTCCTCACACATTATTCCACCCATTCTCATGTTATTCAGAAATCATCAAGATAACCGACTATAATTATATTATTTATATGCAATACAACTTTAAAGTCTAAAACTTTGTAAGATTAGTATAAAAAAAAAGGTATATGCAGATTTAATTTCACCCACATCTTATCAATTTGATACAAATTATTTATAATTTTTCTACTAAAGTGACAAACGCATCAAAAGAGGGACAACTCCAAAACAAAACCATCAAACCCCATAAACCACAGCTGCCTGGGGCCTAGAAAGTAGATTTCCCACAGTATCTAGGGTTTTCAACAGTTAAATATTGTGAAAAATCTAGGTGATGGTGCTTTAGGCTACATAAATCAGTCTAAGGTGGTAGATAATGTGTGTACCTTTGTCTTAATGGAGTTCAACCACCATAAAGATGGTGTTTTATGATGGTTTCTAGAAGAAAATAACTCCAGAGCAGTGTTGAAGACGAACCCAAATGTAGAAATGTGAAAAATGGAATCGGGGGAAAGGATTATATGTTCTCGCATTGTGGTCGATATCGACAATAGATATAGTCGATATCGACAATATCGCAAAAAAACAATCAAAAAGAACAAAAGCCCATATGAGGGTCTCTCCCGTATCGAACAATAATCTGGGTCCCGCTGGGATATATGTGGTCCTATAGGGATTTTATGGGAAAATTCCTCTTTTTTTAAAAAATTTTTTTTGAAATATCATATTCCACAAAATATTATTTTTTCGTGTTTTTTATTCTTTTGCGTCTAAACCAACCCTTTTGGCTTCATGTGAGTGGGTGAATCCCATGATTGACTGTACAACAACTTTCCTTGTCAGCCTGATACTTTGTGATTTAACAATTATATGTAGCTAGAAGACAGTAGTAAGGGCTAATTTGAAAATGCCAAAAAGAACAAATCCACGGTGGGGCCCTCTTTTGAAATTGAACGGACGTCTCCCCTATATGATATATGGCAATTTAATATATTTTGCGCATCCTTTGGAATAAAATATTATATAAAATTTATGTCCCTTATCTATTATGGAGCCCAACTATTAAAAATCTGAATCACTCACAACAAAGCATCACTTCTACTTGTGATGGAATTCCTTTATAACATATATTTTGACTCAAGAGATTTATCAAGTATAATACACATGAATAAAATATTATAAAAAATTTATATATTTTATACTCTGTGGGACCAATCTTTTTAGAAGAATATGAACCATTCATAAAAATAAAAATAAAAATGCCTCCATTTGTGTAAGATGTCACAAAACTACAAACCAATATGTTTTGAGCCCACCTTAATACTTGTTATGAATGTTTACTTGAATAATATATTATCGAGAGATTCATTTGCATTACATGTGATCTATCTGGCAGTGAACCCATTTTCAATTAGAGTAAAACTTGATAAAGGCACATCCAATAAAGGAGTACTTATTTTAAACAACTTAGACTCTTAATAGGCAGAAATCTATCTATTTTATTTTAATTTTTTGGGGAGAAGAGTCTATCTACCTTGATAACAGATAAAACACAATTACGTAAGAGTCTCTAAAGTTGGCCTATCTCCTGCACATATGAAATTTGGCAAGAGCCTTTGCATTATTACGAGCTTTTCATGAGTTTGAGCATTGAATGGCCCTCACCAACTAAAACCTGTATTGGTTCAAAACAAATGCCCCCACTTTGATGTGTATCGCTAAATTTCACTTTGATTTGAGATGGGCCTATTGCCATGTTAATAATGTATAGATTAGCAAATAATTTTTATTTTATTCATATGTACTTTTTTTTAAATCAATGTTGTGGTGAACCCAAACTTTTTTAATTGAGAATTTAGCATATCTTGAACAAAATAGATGCATATTTCTAAATGGTTCATATTTTAATGATCAGGTTGGCCGCATAGTGGATAAAACTCATGTGCTTTTGTAGTACTTTACTCTACGGTGTTATTCCACTTGATAAATCTTACTATGTTTTCAAAAAAAAATTAGAGTGAAATTTTGCCATATCCTATACAAGAGAAACCGTTTTATCATGAGAAACGACTCTAAGTAGATGGGCTCCATGGTGGATAAGAGAAATAACTTTCTTGCATTGTCTTATTGGACTGTAGTATATATTATATTGAGAATATTCATGTGAGAATTAGTTATCTCCTATTATATGAGATTTTTTTGTGGATCCCAGCTTTGGGTCCCATTTGAAGATGGTACCAGCTTTGGATTTGTTCTGCAGATGAAGTGAAAAAATTAAGGGGAATGAGTCTTGGTCATAGAAACCATAGATGGTTTTTTGAAACTTTAATATAGCCCTACTCCTCTTTTTTTTAAGCTATAATAGCCCTACTTCTTCTTTAATGCATGGTGGGCCCCATTTTTTCAAAGTCCAAGCCGTTCGTCAGCCCTATCATCCTATGTGCCATCATTTATCAAAAAAAAAAAAAACCACAGCGCGAGTAGTCAAGATAATCCCATATTATTTATTACATATTAAAAGCTGAATCAGGTCCAAAAAAATTCACAAGATATATAAAACATGTAAAGTGATCATTATGATTTGAACTTCAAAGGTCTACTTGATGGATTTGGATATGGAGGTTCTGATACGTAATTAGAAATGAATGTGGGATTATCATCTCTTATCATAAATGAGATTGTATTATCTGCTGCCCTATGATTTGATGTGGAAAGACAGACAATAATTTTTTAACTCTACCATGAAAAAACAGCAATTCATGCGACGTGGCCACTTCTTGGCCAACAGAGCCTAGAATGATTGTAGCTAGTCACGGGTCACATATACCCTGTTTGATCCAAACAGAATCGGTTCCAAAAGACAGGGCCTTTTATTTTTCCTGTTTTTTCTTGCCAGGTGACTCCCCTTGATTCGTCCAAACCGCGATAAAACTGTGGATCCGATTTCTTTATTTTTTTGTTTTAGTTGCATTAGACGAAGATGGATTCATTATATCAGATCCAAAATCTCTCATATCTCTCATGGTCATACGTTGCATATAGTTGTATGGTTTTGAATTCTAAAAGGAAGAAGAAGAAGAAGAAGAGATGGATTTGAAGCAGATATCTCCTCTCCACACGCTCCGAGTCGAGCGCATACGTGCGACCATAAACAGAGCCCACATCTTTGTGCACTCTCTCGTCCTCCTGGCCTTGCTCTACTACAGAGCTTCATGGCTCTTCTTCTTACTCACCTCCCACTCCCACCCATGGACTCTCACACTCACATGGTTTCTTCTACTCACTTCTGAGCTCTCCCTCTCCTTCATCTGGCTACTGGGTTCTGCATACCGATGGCGTCCCGTTTCTCGGACCGCCTTCCCAGAGCGGCTCTCCGATGAAAGTCAGCTTCCAGGAATCGACGTGTTCATCTGCACCACTGATCCTGCGAAGGAGCCTCCATTGGACGTGATGAACACAGTGGTGTCGGCGTTGGCGCTGGATTATCCGACGGAGAAGCTGTGGGTGTATCTGTCGGATGATGGCGGCGCCGACATCACGCTCTATGCTATGAGGAAGGCCTTTTCTTTTGCCATGGTGTGGCTGCCCTTCTGTAGGAAGTATGGGGTTCGAACCAGGTGCCCAAATGCTTATTTCTCCATGGAGAATGAGGAGGACGATGGTCTGATAAGGAGGGGTGAGTTCTGGAGTGATAGGGAGAAGATGAAGGTACTTTGCCGTCTTGTTTGGTTTTTGTGTTGTGATCTAGGGCTAATAAACACGCATAAGAGATCAAGCACACCTATGTTTTATGTGGTTTGGCTTTTGGCTTACTTCCGTAGGAGAAGACGGGCAAGTTTCTACTATGCAGTCAAAAGAGACTGACCACACAAAGAATCTTGTCCTTTATTTATAACATCAACCCCAAACCTAGTACTCTCAAAACAGCCATAATCCTAATCCCTGTAGAACAAGGGCCCGATTAATTATCAAGACTATCAACCTATGCAACCAATACCGGCTTTTATTGAACCACATAAGTCAACAATCCCCCAAATTGAGCACATGAATCATAACGTGATTAGCACAATCTTATACATTATTAATCATATGCATCAATCATATTATCAGTCACTTGCTCAATATATCTTAGGACCACTGACCAATTTCCATTGAAATAAAATTTGAGGGACATTATGGGAGAGGATGACATTCATTTCTGAATGGTTCGGATCATCAATATGTGGGCTTTAGTTTGAGTTCCACATATCTCACTCACTGGAAATGTGTGGGAGAAACTAATGGGATGTAGACTCTTGATATAGTGTCTGTATGGTTAAAGATGTTCGTGGCCGGGCTGGGCTGAGGCATATCCAAGCTTGGCATGTCTTTAGAAATACAGGCCTGTATCCGGCCCAAGTCTGGCCTGAGTCGTAAATGTCACGCCCAAGCTTGTCGATTTAATGAGTCGGGCCTGGCAAAAACAGGCTTTTTATGAGTTTTATCTTAGGCTTTCTTGTAATTGTTTGGACAAAATATCACTCTAATTATAAGCATTCCTCATTCTGGTTGGACAAGGATTTGGGCTTTCTATCACTTCATCTAGGACCCGGTTGGTCCGGCCTGGCCCATGAGCAACGCTATTTATGATACTGTTTTTCTGCGAGAATCTGTTATGCCTACCAACGAAGAGCCTTGGTTTATATTTTGTTATTGTTTACAGGCGCACCCTTATTAGGGGTGCTCAGGCCGGTCCAGCCAAGGGCTGATTTGGGACCCGCCCACTTCCCGACGGTATGAGCTTATTTAATATTAGGGCAGTCGTTAATGGATTAAGTGATAGAAAGTCCAAAGCTCAACCTATATATCTCAGCCTGAATAAGGAGTGATTTTAATTTAGTAATTTTTCAAAATAATTGTTAAAAAGTTCCTACAAATGATGAAAAGTCTACTTCAGCCTTACCGGACTGACTAAATGGGCGGGCTTGGGTCAGATATGGGCTTGTGTTTCTAATGTTAGATTGGGCCGGGCTGACGAACACTTGTACCCTTTATATAGTTCAGTTACTTGGCCAAGTTTCCTTTTCAACCGCCTTGCATTAGCATAGAGCTTACCGTCCAAGGCAGTACGTGGAACCCACCTACGCATTGATTGGAATGGCACCTACGCTTAGATTGGAATGGACCAACACCTCCCCCACCCCACAAAAAAACAAAAGAAGTTACCAGATCCCATGTATATGATTGATCTGAATGGACTAGACCGCGGTTGTCTCAGGGATATGGTCTAAAACCTAATAGAGTCATGTAATTTTAATTTGAAATACTAATCTTCCTATTTCTTTTCCTCAATAGCCTTATCTAAAGTTGTCTTTATTCTTATATATTCTGACTCACAAAATTTTGTCCATTGACCGTTACGTTCGTCGTAATAGCTATTTTAATTTGATCCTTAATAGTAGTGAGATAAAGAAATTTAAGGATCAGTAGGTGAAGGTTGGCTGTCATGAGATTCAGCAGTAGATATTGATAGCCACTAGGTATTTGTTTTTTATTTTAACAACCACCAACCTCTACGAAAAAAAATGTAGATTTCTCTATGAACAATCTTTCTCGGAATCAAAGGTCAACTTTTTGTAGTTGGCAAAATTTGATGTACTTTACCATAGAAGGATTAAGGCTTTCCTAGATCTAATCAAAGATTCAAATGAGGACAGTAATCCGAATTCAATAATCAAATTTCATCTTAATGACTCGAACATATTCCCAAATAACTGAATAAGTGTCTTTACATATAGTGACTTTCGTTAAATGAACAAAAGCTAACCAATGAGAAAGGTCAAGGTGGTTGACCTCGATATTTAGACTATAGAGACGCAAACAGTTAATTTTAATTGTCTAGTATTAATAATTAATGCACATGATTTTCATAAGTCTCCCAAAAGGAGCAATATGATTTAAAATTCTCGAAATTCAATACTGAATGAGAAATACATTAATTAGGGTCTGTTTGTTTGCATTAATATACATAGAAATTAAAGACACAAGACTTATGACATAAGTTGTTAAAAATGAAGACGGTTCAAACCGTGAGAACTATGGGGTGGGGTCACCTATCACCTAATCCAAACCTTGCAATGGATGTAGACCCCTTTGATACTCACACGCCCCAAGGTTTGGCACCAATGCAAATGAACTGGACCCTTGGATCGAGCATATACCCATACAAATGGATTGGAATTGTCGGCCATGGATGAAGGGGTTAGAAGCATGG
Organism: Litsea cubeba; assembly: GCA_012931725.1. Lineage (NCBI taxonomy): Eukaryota > Viridiplantae > Streptophyta > Magnoliopsida > Laurales > Lauraceae > Litsea > Litsea cubeba. Next base: position 80,635,260 of record CM022945.1, read on the forward strand.
AATTGGGGCCAAACTTGATATTCGGAGTGGTCCCATATAAATCTTTCAATCCCCACTTGTCCCATTCTTAAATGGGGCCCTCCAGTGGGCCCCACAAAAAAGTTCTCACGGGACTCCGTGAGAACAGTTCTCACTGGATCACATCCCTAAAAGTAAATTCTCAAAATTATAGTAAGGTAATGTCTTAAAGTTACATGGAAAACCTAATTATAGATGTAGAAAAAGAAAGAACAACTAAATTTGAATAAGTTTGCAAAGAATGCAATATAGAAGGAATATTCTTCAATTATTCGGGGCCATCCATTTATGAGCCCTAAATTTCCAACAGTTGAAAAAATTATTGTAATGGCAAAATTATTGAACTTTGAGTTCCTTAAACAAATGAATGGTAGTCATGATTATTAGATTTTTAAAACAAATCTTTTAGTCTCACCAACCTCACTGAGTCTTCTTTAAAAGAACCTCAGTGAAGTTACATGAAAGGAGGTAGGCCCTATACCAGGTTTGTTGCCAGTGATTCTGCACTATATTTGCGGCTAAGATAGTTTGATGAATTTGACCAATGTGATCATTCCATTTGGGCAAGTGATCTATTGCAAATTTATTTTGTAAGAAGATGAACTTAAGATTGTAACAAATCGATCAGACATAGACGTTATATGTACTTTGTACTGAGAATCCGCTATCACGAAATGCATTTCTTCTTTTGCCTGCATATTCCATTTAAATGAGATTTGGAATAAGAGACTTCTTTTTTTTTTTTCATTTTACTGAGAATTCACTCTTGGAAAGTGGATCTGATCTCCATTCAAATATAACAATATTTTTCTGAACTAATTCTATACATTTACCAATATAAAGCACAGTTCATGTATGAAGCTTTCAAGCAGCAAGTAGAAAGAGCTAAAGAAATGGATTTGACTGGAGATGATAGCTTGATCAGTAAGAAGGTTAAAGCGGATCGTGCTCCCTTAATTGAGGTATGTGGTATTCTAGCACTGATAGATAGGTATAATTTGAGGCTCGAAATCAAATAGGATTGTTGGTGTTAGTATTAATGGTGTTTTTGAATAAATGGAAATTAAGAATTCTGATCCTTAGAAGAAGCACATGAAAAGAAAAAATATTTGCGATGGTAATATTTAGGGGCATTTCGTCGGAGGTCCCTTAACTTTAATTTTTATTGCAAACGGTCCATGTTCTTTTTCGTAGAGCCAAATGTCCTTTTTCAAATTTTAAATGGTTAAAAAGTCCAGAGTACCCCTCTTAATACACTCTTTGCGGTATACAAAAAAGAAAAATTGATTTCGTTAATAGTTTTATTTGGAGAAAAAAAAAAGGAAGAAAACACGTCAATTTTGTAAAGATTATTTGACTGCACAAATTAAGGATTACTACATATAAGATAAAGAAAATGGGGAAAATTGATTCAATGAAGGAGAAATCATCCAGAAAATCTGCACGTGGAACTGGGCAAAACTTATATAAATTTATCTGAGAAGGGAAAATCATCTAGGAAATCTACACGTGAGACTGGGCAAAACTCATATAAATTTATCTGAGAAGGAAAAATCATATAGAAAATCTGCACTTGGGAATGGGCAAAACTCAGATAAATTTTTTTCAAACTCGGACAAATTTCTTCTAAACTCAGATAAATTTGGTCCAAACTCAGATAAATTTGTTCGAAACTCAGAAAAATTATTCAAAACTCAGATAAATTTGTTTGAGTTTTGCTAGAAGTTCAGATAAATTTATATGATCTTGAAACAAAACCTTTTGAAAAAAACTGAGATAAACTTATATATCTTTTCGAAGAAACTTCCAAAAAAAAGGATATATAGTAGCCACGTGAGGAAGAAAAAGTACAGAAGATCACAGAAACTCTTGCGCACGACTAGAAAAAACTCATTAAAAGGAGTCAATATTGGTCTTGTGTGGGATAAAGATCAGTTCAATACGTACTTTTGATATGTTTTGGTGAAATTCTTCTCATACGTCTTGTGGGGCAACGATAACAGAAACTCCCACGCATAGAAACTCCTCAACAATGAGGTGGGGCAAAGATCGGTTGGAAAAAATAGGCTGATGATCATATCTTGGGGCATGGTTATCTGATGATTGGAAACAAATTCTATGAAAGCTTCTGCAAGTAGTGCCTCTACAACAAATCGTACATTGGTGTAGGAGGCTTGGAATCATCCCCTCCCATTTGAATTTTGAAACTTGATATATTTTATCTTATTTGAATTTCAAAAGTTGATCCAAAACTAGGAAATAAAGTCCGTTAGACAGCTTGATGCGTTTGAAGGGGCAAATCAACTATTAAATATCATATTAAGGAGTTTAAAATTAGGGATTAAATGCGTGACATAACTTCAAATGGTTAGAAGGGCAAATCAGTCATGCAAAAGTATGATTTGGCATACTTAGGGACCTCCGCCTACAATAAGTCTAGGCGCATGGACCAGAGGCTTTAACTGAAAATCCTGTGGAATATTAGAGGCCTTAAAGGATAATATTTAGGGACCTTTGGCTAATTTTATTTAGTGTGTTTTTTGTGTGAAGTAATCTTAAATCCTTAATCAACAGCACAATGGAGCAATATTAAATATCACCTTCAGATTGCTTCATAGATTCAAGAGTCTTTCTTTTTCTAAAAAAAATACACATATGTCGTGATTTTATAAGAGTTCATATAGTGGATTTTAAGATTTCACGACACTCTTTTTCAAGTAAAATGATAACCTAGAACTTCATTTTTCTTATCTTGGGTTTGATGAAGAAAAAGTCATTATTTAAATCATATAAGCCTGCCGATGCCTTCAAAAATCTCGAGGAGTTAGTAGAAGCAGCATAAATACTTTTTAATATTTTCCTTTGGATGGAGCTCACTCTTCAACACCCCCCCCCTAGGTGGAACCTGGTCGACGCACTTTTGGCGGTACGTTTTTTTTTTTTTTTTTTTTTTTTTTTTTTTTGCGCTGAGTCATTCTTCCTTGGATTCAGACTTACGACCGGCTGGCTCTTATACTATCTAAAACTTCTTTAGCTAGCAATTCCTAGCAAAACCTCGAGGCGTTTGTAGAGGCAGCGAAAACTTTTTAATAATACCAACTTGGAAATAATACCTTCTTAAATGGGCAAAAGTGTACCTTCTTGGTGGGTTATTATTTTTCACACTGCCATTCAATACAATTGCTATTTCCACCATCTCTACCATATGCTAGCATTCCAACTCATAGATCTAACATAAATGGAAGTCACCTACAAATTAAACGTACATGTGTAAGGTAGATGTATAATATAAATGTGTTGTACAAGAGAGGGAAAGTGTCCATTGTGTAGATCCTAGGAGGAAGTGGACAAAAGCAACTATAGGCTTAAATGATTTTAAAAAAAGGCCAAATTAGCGAAATGTCCATATAAGTCAATGTTTCCAGCCTCCAGTCCAAGGAAAAATTTTTTAAGGCTTATGGTCAACTTAGCTAGGATGTTTGCAGCGAGAGGTCCCTGAACCCACATGTTTTCATTTTTGGGGACTAAATTGCCCCTATAACTGACACAACATGTAATGAAGTGGTTCTCAACGTGTAACATTAGTCAGACGACGCCATCTCCTCATCTTCGTTCAGATCCGGGCTCTCGCTCGGCCGGAACAAATCGTCGAAGCTCCAGCACCTCAGACTGGACTCCGCCGCCGCCCACAGCTGCCGATCGGAGGGGGCAATGGTTCTCAGATACGATCTGACCTGCGTCTCCCGCAGCGGTTCGATAAATCTTCCAGCGATCGCCTGTCAATTGGACGGTGGGCCACACAGATCAGTGATGATGAGGAGGAGGATGATGAGGCCAGGCCAGTTTTGGTTTCAGGTAGGTTCAAGGTCAGGTAAAAAAAATAAAAATATTCGTTAAAAAATTGTGTTAAAGTTTTCAAATTGGAAATAAATTTGTCAAAAACTCGGCTATAATTTTCAAAAATTCAAATAAATTTGCCAAAACCTCAGATAGAATTGTTCAGAACTCAGATAAATTTATTTTAGAATTCAAATAAATAGCAAAAAACTCAGATAGTTTTGTCCAGAACTCAGATAAATTTGACGAAAATTCAGATAAATTCGTCTAGAACTCAGATAAATTTGACGAAAATTCTGATAAACTTCACAAAAACTCAGATAAATTTGTCAAAAACTCAGATAAATCTCATTCTCAGTAAAACCTGCAACTAAGCTCTTCTATCTCCTCTCCCTCACCTTTCCTCTCTCTCTATCCAATTCGACGGAGACTGTCCAAGGCAACAAAACTTGAAAAAAAAAAGACAAAAAAGAGTACGCGCCCCAAACATTTCCAATGCAACTCTTTCATCTCAATTCCCTCTCAATCTACCAAAATCTCATCAGATCTGCCATTTCTCGGCTAAAGTTCCATATCAGAATCCGCTCTCACCTAAAAGCCAAAGGAACTCACCAACTTAGAATTCCTTTTTCTCCGGTAAGGCTAACGATGATGGTGAATTCCAGTGGTTCTGCTTCTCTGATGCCAGTAGATAGATCTGACGACGTTCAAGCCCTGCAAGTCTCCTCCATTTCTAATATCACATCTCTTTGAGCTAGTGCCCACCCATCCTTTAAAATCAAGAAGAAGAGATAGCTAAGGCACAGGTGGAGTAATAGTTAGTTGTTAGAGGAATAAGCAGAACATCTTTTCAATATTTTTCTCTGCACTTCGTTTCAAGTCAACATCACATCATATTTTTGGTGTATTGTAGCACTACAACCTTTGGTGATCCTTTGCTTATACTTGCACAGCGGTGGTGAGATTCAGAATGACGGTTGAGACGCCCATTCGTTGTCGCATTCGCTAGCTTTATATGGATATGGTAACAACGAAGGAAGGGGCAAATTGGTCTTTTCAGGTATGAAAAAGTGTGAGAGGGACCTTTGCCTGCATGACTTATTTTTTTTGGACTGTTTGCAACAAAGTAATGATATGAGGGACGTCCGGCCAAAGCCCCCTTAAAAAAATGAATTCCTTCCCCACCAAATCTGAGGCAAGAATAATAATACTTAAGATAACGCATGTTGCAGGGTGCCTTACTCATAAAAAACATAAGCAACATGTGGTGATATCAAGACAATATGGGCAAATTATTTACCAAAAAAAAAAAGACATATGGACAAATTTTTATGTAACAAAAAATGTACTAAATGTATGAAGCATTCTTCGGACGATATTTAATATTTCTTTGTTATGCCATAGATTAAGAGTTTAAGACTAATTTACATGCTGCACAAAAAAAAGGAGGACTAATTTACATGTTAGAATCCCAAATATTTATCTTCTACAAACTCATTTTGCCAAATCACTATGTGAAGTTGCTGAGTGCTTTTCATCCTTAAAATACTGTCATTTTCTTTTTGAAGTTGTTAGGTATTTTTGTATTGGCTAATTCATGTTGGACAAAACTCTAGGAGTCTTTGAGTTATATTTGTTATTTAGAAAAATGACTCCGAAGATTGAAGAGGGAAGGACTCTAAGAAAGGTCTGAAAGCATTAGAAGAAGAAAGCTGGAAGAATAAAGTGCTGATTTTCCGCATCATACAGTCCAGCAGGAGTCCGCTCGAGCGTACATGTATTCGCTCGAGCGAAGGCGAGACAGAAGTGTGTCCGCTCGAGCGAAGTAAGAGTCCGCTTGAGCGAACAGGCGAGCACAGTTCCGGGAAAGTCTCTTATTCTGATACGAACTTGTTTCCTTTTGAGACTTTGTTTCCCAGTTTGAGTCCTACTTGTGTTCTAAGTATTAGGCACGAATTTGGGGCTATATATAGGGTGTTACTGTCAACCATAAGAACCACCATCACTCTCATTAATCTGAGTCAGAGAGATCATTATATGTAGTTTATTCTCTAGAGCTATTGAGAGATTGTTCTGAAAATTGGTCTAGAATGTCATTGTTGCTTCTGCTTTTCGAAGGAGAAGTGTCACGACCCGGTCCCGAGATTTGATTAGCTCGGACAAACCCCGAGTCGCGAATTCATACTTACTCCCGTAATTTCCGAATTAACAAAAGCTAAAACGAAACTCACAAGGGATATCAATTACATTACCTGTCAACTGTATACAACGGCGGAAATTATACATTGACAAAATATAATACACAAGTTTAATCTACGTTCAAGAAAGTCAATCACCGTATATTTAATACAATACGGGGACTTCTAATTACATTCAAAATTTGTTCTTTCGCTCTTAGCGATCAAATCCACTCGATTAAACCTCCTGGAGGTATTGGGCGGGCATCCTCCACTGGCGGCGCGGCCTCGGCAGGACCGGCACGGGCATCTGGGCCTGTGACATTCATCCATAGTACCATGAACACGACGGTTCAACAAATACATACATGTTATGATAGTTCTAAAGAAGCAATGCAATACTTATAACATGCAAATCAATTCTTTACCAAAAATAACAGATCCAGTAATATCATTAAGTTGATATCTACTAGGACACTCTTTATTCAAATATGGAATACGTCAGTGTCTTAATCAAAGATCACTAACTTCCACAAGGTTTCGAAATACCTCTAGATTTGCTGCAGCAGAAATGGTTCATTATGCAATTCATATTCAATGTAATGCTTTCATAAATTCATGTGGTAACTAAACAATGTTTATCAGACTTCTAAGCCAAATAAATGAGTGAAACATTCATTTTCCAATACACGTACTATTTGGGATGAATATCATTTGTTAATTATGTATTCGGAAAACTAAGTTTACACTTATGAAAGCTTAGACATTAACAGATTTTCAACCTGTACACATTAGGCCTCAAAACAGACAATTCTGTACAGCGTAGGTTCACCTATGGGTCAACCCATCGGTTGACCGACGGCTTCATGACGGTCGACCGACGATGCGTCGGTCAGAATTCCAGCGAGCCAGAATTCCCTGAATTCTGAACTACTTTTATGCTATCGGTCGACCGACCACACTAAGTCGGTGGACCGACCCCACGTCGGTCAGAATTCCAGAGAACTGGAATTCACTGAAAAATAACAGGGTTTAACCTGTCGGTTCACTCGTCGGTTGACCGATAGGTTGACCGACAGACGCCCATAAGCTCAGTTCGAGCTTCAGGTTTTCTGAAGTCAAACTTCTGGCTTTGATTCACTTATACTCTAATCAATCTAATACAGCATAATTCATAATAACATGTAAGTACTTGCCTCTATTGATGATTTGAGGAAGAAAAACCCCTTTGATAGCTTACTATTTGAGATCAAAATCTCTCCAAGCCAAGCTTCTTTCCCAAAACCCACTTGCATGCAATTGAAACAAGGGAAACAAAGAAGAAGAAACGAAGAAATCCCCAAACTTGATACAGTTCCTGCTGAAACGTCTTTGTGAATGATGTGTTGTGTTCTTTGCATAATGAGTACTGTGCTGGTCATGAAATGAACCACACCTGTACTTTGTGTTGGACATTTACATTAAGAACATCTGGGTTCTATTGCTTCTTCCAGCTCTTGGTCCTTGTAAATGTGCTGGAACATGCAACACTTACCATTTGGATTCTGCTAGTTGTGCTGGGACAACTTTATGAATGACACTTGGTTGTCATTTTGCAACTTAATCCCCATTCTTCATCTTATTTACACTTGAGCCTAATCTCAACTTATTGAACTTAATGCCTTGCAAATCATTTTACTAACTTATAATCATTCATTTGAGATCAATTTGATCCAATTTAATCATAATCACATTTAAGTCAACTAATCACGCTTAATTTGTATTAAGCTCGATTAATTAGTACTAATCAGGATTAACTCGGGGATGAGGTGTAACAAGAAGATAGTTCATCTTGACTGGCAAGGTGCGAGGAGATCAAATAAGGAGAACGGGGCATGATGGATGTCGTGTCAGTGGATTCTTTGCAAGAATAACTACAGTCCTTAGGTCGATGTGCAGACCTAGGTAAAGGAGCTAGTGAGCACATCTTGTAACTGTTCGTGAACTCTTGATTTCTAGTTCGTGATTTTTCTCCCTGAATAGGGTTTCCACGATATATTTTGTGTCTGCATTCTTGTGGTGATTGCTTGGTAGATTTAATTGCTAGTTCGCCTGATTGGTTATTTTCGCTGTGCATTGATTGTTAAATTAAGAACTAGTAGTTATCCATTCTAGTGGCCTATAAAATTGGTCTTTCAGAAGTGTCACTGACTGGTATCGGAAAGTGTAAAACATAAAAATGCCAATCTAGATATTGTTTACTAGTAATTCAATGAGTGCCGATGGAAGGACAGAAGCTTTTACTAATTATAACTCCAAATTTTCCCTTTTAGCTTATTCCTATTGATGAGTCAGGCCCAAAGACCCAACCCATGAGGATGAAGCTCAGGTCCAAGCCCACGAAGAGACCAAGTCAAGGCAGCCACGTTGCTTCGGAAGCAATCCCGCTCCTACCAGGTCCTGCGGAGAAATACCTCACCTGCCTCGTCCAGCGAGAGGGCAGTTCCTCACCCGCCTCCTCCAGCGCGAGGGTAGTTCGAGGGTTCCAAGGACGAACGTTGCTGAAGAGTCGTCCCCATCTGTTAGGGGAGGACTATAAATCAAGGAGCCCCACCAGCACCTAAAAAGGGGATGGATCTCTCTTTATTCACTTCAACGCTTGTATTCCTCTAGTTTGTAATAATCATTGAGGAAGTAAAACACCACAGGCAATCTCTGTCTTTATGAAGTGGACGTAGGTCATCTTGACCGAACCACAATAATTCCTTCTCTCTCTTCTTTAATTATCGCATTTACTGCATTTATTACTTGACCGGTGGTGTCCGAAACCCTATTTTGGCATCATCACCTATTATGGTGACATCAACATAATTATAGTCTTGTTCATATAGGATGAGTACTAATATCAAGTATTTTATACCGTATTACCAATCCAAATACATTCTTCCTCATTTCTTCAGTTATTTATGCTTGGGGTCAATACATAATTAACAAAGACATCATGCTATGATTAAATTAATCGATTATTGTGGTATAGGTCATTGGTGAGAAGGAATTGGACATGATGGAGGATCATGACAAGATACCCCATCTAGTCTACGTTCGCCGTGAGAAGAGGCCCACCCATCCTCACAACTTCAAAGCTGGTGCCCTCAATGTCCTTGTAAGCTCACTCTCTTACTCTCTCTCTGTTTGTGTGTCTAAGTTTGCATTTAAATGAAGATATGTGGTCTTTGTTGCAGCTTCGAGTGTCAAGTTTATTGAGCAACGGTTCATACATACTATTCTTGGACTGTGATATGTACTCCAATGATCCCACCTCAGCCAAAACGGCCATGTGCTTCCACCTTGATCCCACACTCTCTCCCTCCTTGGCTTTCGTTCAGTTTCCTCAGATGTTCCACAATATCAGCCCCAACGACATCTACTGCGGCCAACTCAGAGAGATTTCCAAGGTACATCCCATAATCACATCAATGCATGTGGTCCCATCCCATTATCTATTATTGGTTTGCCAATGGTAGTATACTATTGCACTACTGCCCTTTCAGCCCATAGAGAACATTCACATGATTTCAACTGGGGCTTACAGTTGGATTGACCACAACATGCGACCGACTCCATTCAATCGCCTACTACTTTATCCATGTCTTTCACTGGGTCATGCTTAATGTAGTATATTAACCTTTCAACGGTTGGATTGCGCTCTGATCTATTATCAGGTTTGGTGGAATGGCTGTGATGGCCTCAATGGCCCAATCTTGTCAGGAACAGGTTTTTACATAAAGAGGGAGGCATTGTACGGCACTGCACCAGGTTATCTGATGAATCTCATTCTATCAGTATTTTCATTTCTTTTCATATATATTTAACAGAACCACATAAGATTTCACCTAAGAACACTCCATATAAAGGAAGATAATATGCAGAATATGTGGATCCGCTGGTGGGGCTGATGTGGGGGATACATCAATTAATGGATGAATGAGAGCAAATCAATTTGTAACTTTCACTAAATTATATATGCTTGTAAAATGACAGGGTTGGATCTACCTAAGGATCTCATTCGGCGCAGACAGTGGTTTGGCCATTCAAACGAGCTATTGAGGAGGCTACGCTCAGACTACAAGTGCAATATTGTTGAGAATGAACTCCGATCAAATGGGTTGCTACAAGAAGCCCACCTTTTAGCATCATGTAACTATGAAAAAGGCACAAAATGGGGCAAGCAGGCAAGTCCCTTACAAACCTTGCAAGTAAAGGGTGTTAGTAAGAAAAGCGCAGAATCAGGCTGGGCTTTCTATTACTTTTTCGAACTTAATATCTACCATTTTTTGGGGACTTTTTATCACTTGTGCAGTAAAACCAGTCATTAAACCACAAGTACTACCAATTCAGGCCTAAGGTCTAACTGCCCCCCTGTCATAAGCCCTGCTCCGCTGATACACTTGATCTGTTTTGGGAACTATCCTAAATGTTTATTTTTCTTCTTTTCTTCTCATAATCAGGTTGGGTTCTATTATGGCTCACTGGTAGAGGACTATATGACTGGATTCCGCTTGCACTGTAGAGGATGGAATTCTGTCTACTATGATCCTCCGAGGCCACAGTTCCTCGGTAATACCCCCAACACTTTGAATGACTGCTTAGTTCAGTACAAGAGATGGTCGTTGGGGTTACTCGAGGTTACCTTCTCTCGGTATTGCCCTCTTACCTATGGGATCATGTCCGGGCATTCCATCCTTCATACGATGTGTGTCAGTTTTTGGGCATTCATGCCATTTTATTCCATATTTGCGCTCTGCTATGCTACTGTTCCACAACTGAGCCTCTTGAATGGCATCTCCTTATATCCTAAGGTAAAGAAAAACTATGTTTGTGAGCTTGTTTTTCATTCATTCCAGTGCTTTTTTAAGTGACACTCCTTTGTAATAGTTCTGTTTCACTTGATCTAACATGAGATGAAATGTATCAACCAACAAGCGTGCTCATGATGATCTTCAGATTACCCCAAAAGTTCTGGGATGGTCACTCATTTTGGACTTAATTGACAATTTGGTCGAGTTGGGTCCATACCTGAATACGCTTGTACTAAACTGATATTTAATATTAAGGTATGGCGTTTGTGTCCATGTCCCAACTATACAAACTTACCGGGTCTATGTCCACCATGGACCAGTCCCAAAGTCGGCCTCATTTACAAACCTACTAGTAAAATCCAAGTATGATGCTGATTGTATTCAGTAATTACAAGGATAAATGGTTTTAATTTTCTTATCCGTTTATTTAACAAACAGGTTTCAGATCCATGGTTTGCCCTCTTCGCAACAGTCTTTATATCAGGCTCATTTCAACATTTATTCGAAGTCCTTCACACAGGAGGATCCTTTAGAACGTGGTGGAATGAACTGAGGATATGGATGATCAGGTCAGTTTCATCCAACTTCTTTGGATGTTTGGATATTGCTACAAGGCAGATTGGTGTAAAGCGAATCGATTTCGGGTTGACAAGCAAAGTTACTGAGGAAGACCAAGTAGACCGATATACCAAAGGGGTTTTTGATTTCCAAGGAGCAGGTATAATACTTGTGCCAGTGGTTACCAGTTCAATGCTAAACATGGTTGCATTAATTGTAGGTATGGGGAGAGTGATTGTTGAGGGAAGTTACAGTGAGCTGATGGTGATGATGCCAAAATAGGGTTTCGGACACCACCGGTCAAGTAATAAATGTAGTAAATGCAATAATTAAAGAAGAGAGAAAAGGGATTATAGTGGTTCGGTCAAGATGACCTACGTCCACTTCATAAAGGCAGAGATTGCCTGTGGTGTTTTACTTCCTCAATGATTATTACAAACTAGAGGAATACAAGCGTCGAAGTGAATAAAGAGAGATCCATCCTCCTTTAAGTGCTGGTGGGGCTCCTTGATTTATAGTCCTCCTCTAACAGATGGGGACGACTCTTCAGCAACGTTCGTCCTTGATGCCCTCGAACTACCCTCGCGCTGGAGGAGGCAGGTGAGGAACTGCCATCGCGCTGTACGAGGCAGGTGAGATATTTCTCCGCAGGACCCGGTAGGAGCGGAATTGCTTCCGGAGCAACGTGGCTGCTCTGACTTGGTCTCTTCGTGGGCTTGGACCTGAGCTTCATCCTCATGGGTTAGGTCATTTGGGCCTGACTCATCATTTGCCCCTCAATGCCCCGTGCCTAAATAATTTTTTGAAAGGGGGGCATTGGTAGATTCAGGTCTCTTCTCCCTCCAAAATCTTTCTCCTCTTTTCAGGTTTTAATCCAGGTCTGGGCGAGCATCAGAACCGGAGAAGCCTGGGCGAGCTTCGGAACCGGAGAAGCCTGGGCGCCCAGGGAGATATGGCCTGGGCGCCCGAGGGACTTGGTCGCCCGGGGTTTGGGCGCCTGGGGAGAAGGTCTGGGCGCCCGGGGGAGTTATCCTGGGCGCCCAAGGAGAGATTGGCGCCCGGGGGAGTTATCCTGGGCGCCCGGGGAGAATGTCCTGGGCGCCCATGGGGTTATTTGGCCTGGGCGCCCGGGGGTATTTGGCCTGGGCGCCCGGGGAGAAAGTCCTGGGCGAGCTTCGGGCCTGGGCGCCCGAGGATGATGGGCGCCCAGGACTGAGGAAGGAGTCCCCAGGTCCCGTGGTGGCCCGAGGATGATGGGCGCTCGACCCCCCGCCGGGGGACACCCCCGGACCCCCTCTGCATAGCGCATGATATATCCCTTAACATATGTAAATTCCAAGACTCTGCCCCTCGGTAACTTCTAATGGGTCATCCCAGAAGAAGAAAAGAGAGAGCTTCGCAGGCTGAGGAGAGGGCTACGCCAGCTAGGAGAGGGCTACGCCAGCTAGAAGGGCTTCCGAGGCTAATCTTTCCGCGGCTCGCGAGAGGGCGACCAGGCTTTAGACCGAACTCTTAGTTGCCTATGAGAGGGCGGCCAAGGCAGAGGCTGAGCTTGTGAAGGACCTTGAGAGGGCTTCGCTCAGTGAGGCTGAGCTTCTGGAGACCCGTGAGAGGGCTCACTGAGCTTCTGAAGACCCGCGAGAGGGCTTCGCTCAGTGAGGTGAGCTTCTGAAGACCCGCGAGAGGGCTTCGCTCAATGAGGCTGAGCTTCCGAAGACCCGCGAGAGGGCTTCGCTCAGTGAGGTGAGCTTCTGAAGACCCGCGAGAGGGCTTTGCTCAATGAGGCTGAGCTTGTACAGACCCGTGAGAGGGTGATGCTCAGAGAGACCGTTGTGGAGACAATGACTGGGGCGGTACATGAGAGAACTGCTTTCCCAGATATTGTCCTCTTAGGCTTCGTGCTGACTGAAGGGCTTGATGATTGTAGTGGCAGCTCTTATATATGATGTCGATGGTGATGTGCTCCTCGACCTTGGGCGCCATGATGATGGGCGCCCAAGTGAGGTGCTCCTCTACCCTGGGCGCCATGGTGATGGCGCCCGGTGAGGTGCTTCTCGCCATGGAGCATGCCTCGGCCAAACTGATGATGTCTATGGTGATGCCGAGGACAACTTTGAGAGTGATTAGAGGGCAGGGGACTCTATTTTTTTTAACTTGTAGCACTGATAAAAAATGATTTTATTTATCCATTGTTTAGTGCTACACAACATTAACAAAGTTGAAAAAACCAAGCCCCCAAACCCTCACTACTTTGACTCTCTTATGGTATTACTGGTAATTCATTTTCAACAGTTCCGCGTTCCCTGGCAATGTGTTCAACCACTGCATCGCGAGGAGAAAATGCTTGTCTGTCTCTCTGCGGAGCAGGACCGCGTTGGTCTCTGACAGGTAGCCTCTCTGTCCTGCTTCTCTTGTTGCTTCTATCCTTCCTTTCCTCTCTGTCTCGCCCCTTCCCGTTGTCGACTGCTCTGGAGGACTCCCCTCGCCTGGCCCTTGTGGTATCTTCAGCATTTATATACTTCTGAACCTTTGTTAGTAGCTCTAGCATGCTTTTTGGCGAGCGTTTCATCACTGAGAAATGGAATCTCGTTGAACGGAGACCTCCGAGGAAGGCTGTCATGGACACCTTGTCGTCAGGCTCTTCAATTTGAAGTACCTCCTCGTTAAAACGAGTGAGGTAACTCCTGAGGCTTTCATTTGTATCCTACTTTATGCTGAGCAGGTGTGTGGCAGGCTTCTGGTGGCGGCGTCCTCCGATAAAATGTGACATAAAGGACTTGCTTAATTCCACAAAGGTGGCGATAGAGGTAGGGGCGAGATTGGCAAACCACTGCCGGGCGGAACCCTTCAGTGTGGTTGGGAATGCCCTACACATAATCTCGTCAGGGATATTATGCAGCTGCATTTTGGTTTATACATCTCCAGGTGGTCTAATGGATCCTTTCTTCCATCAAAGGTCTCCATGGACGGCATCTTGAACTTCCGGGGAAGCGGGTAGTTCACCACATCGGGCCTGAACGGTGTGTCCGTTCGCCCGACTAGGTGATCCACTGTCTCCGGTGCCGTCGCCTTCATGGCGTTGTAGACTTCTCCCAGCTGGTTCTGCATCTCCTTGATCTTTTCGTCGTAGGGATTGGGAGCTTCCCTGGATAAACACGAAAATAACCTCCCTCCTCCATGCTTTGGTTTTCACTTCCCCCTTCTTGGAAGTGGGGATCATCAGCCTGAGGTTCTGCAACCTGGGCTCCACCTGGAGGTGGAGGCACTGCATGATAAGCATGACCTTGAGGATCAACCAGGATCGGGCCAGGTGGGTGGTCCAAGGGAGCGCCGGCAGAGGCATCCTGGGCGCGATGGAACTGCATCATCGGGGGAACTCCTCGACCCTGGGCGCAATAGGGATGGGCGCCCAGGTGATGGAGAATGGGCTGGGCGCCCATAGGAAGTCCTCTGCCCTGGGCGCCCAGGGGATGGGCGCCCGGGTGAGGCGCTCCGTTTCGCGGAGCAGTCGGGCCCCGCGGGCGTGTCGCCTCCTGCTGTATCCCACCGAATGGCGCTCCTCCTTGCCCTTCGAGCATAAGCTGGAGGATTTGCTGGTTTTGAGTCACCAGCTGCTGCATGGTCTCCATCATTTGCTGTGGAGAGGGAGTAGGAGCGGGAGTAATCGGGACAGGATTACCCGGTGGAGGACCGTTCTCTCCCTGTCTGGGAGAGTTTGGTTGTACGGTAGGGCCCGGACCCGTAGTTAGGCCAGGGTTGTCCTCTCGTCTTACAGACCTCGTGCTGATCACCATGATTCTAAAAAGGGGTTTGAATTTTTTTCGTTTCCCACAGACGGTGCCAAACTGATGATGCCAAAATAGGGTTTCGGACACCACCAGTCAAGTAATAAATGTAGTAAATGCAATAATTAAAGAAGAGAGAGAAGGGATTATAGTGGTTCGGTCAAGATGACCTACGTCCACTTCATAAAGGCAGAGATTGCCTGCGGTGTTTTACTTCCTCAATGATTATTACAAACTGGAGGAATACAAGCGTCGAAGTGAATAAAGAGATCCATCCTCCTTCAAGTGCTGGTGGGGCTCCTTGATTTATAGTCCTCCCCTAACAGATGGGGACGACTCTTCAGCAACGTTCGTCCTTGGAGCCCTCGAACTACCCTCGCGCTGGAGGAGGCAGGTGAGGAACTGCCATCGCGCTGTACGAGGCAGGTGAGATATTTCTCCGCAGGACCTGGTAGGAGCGGGATTGCTTCCGGAGCAACGTGGCTGCTCTGACTTGGTCTCTTCGTGGGCTTGGACCTGAGCTTCATCCTCATGGGTTGGGTCATTTGGGCCTGACTCATCAGATGGTACAGCTCTTTCTTACGTTGTTAATTACAATTAGCAGTTATCCGATTATTGAAGGGTTTGCGATAAGAAGAGATGCCGGTCGCGTTCCACCTTCGATCACTTTCATCTCTATAATCTGTGCCATGGTTCTTCTGTCTTTAGGGTTGATTGTTTTCACAGTATGATCATTTTACTCAGTTAGATCACCATCTTTTTTGTGAGGTTACGGGAAAAATAATAAACTTACTTTGATGTTTGTGTTTTACAATATACTTTGTACTCTGCTGTTACCTTGTATGTTCTCTTAGACTGTAATTGCATAGTGTGTTACATTTGTGACATAATTGTTTAGTATCCTAGATGAGATACTTACGATGGGGCCCAGTGTTGTTTTATTAATGTCTATGATCTTTTAATTCTGAAGATTTTCTAGGTAAGTGTCAGGCTCACACTGATGGGCACAGAGATTATTAGTGAAATTGGGACTCAATTAAAATTTTTATTGTTAAATCACATAATGTGGCACCAATCGTGTTTCCACGTGATCAAGTCCGCGATGAGATATAAATATTTACTTGATTAACCAAAATACATTCCGATTCCTAAGCTTCATGTAAATACAAATTAGTACATTTCGGAGGTACCTGGTGGTTTTACTTTTACTTGTGTGGTCCATTGGACCCCACTTCACTCGACGTGTCCACTTTTATGCCCACGTAGGTTTAGGACGATTTGGACTCATCAAGGTCGCATACACAAATGGAAATAGGAGTAGAGGACACCTCTCAGTGTCTATCTCAACACCCATCATCTCCTTTATTGTTTTGAACCCCAGAAGCTGAAGAGATGGAAACGAAGCAGATACCCCCTCTCCACACGCTCCAAGTCGAACGCACACTTGCGACCATAAACAGAGCTCACATCTTCATTCACTCTTTCATGCTCCTGGCCTTACTCTACTACAGAGCTTCATGGCTCTTCTTCTTCTTCCTCACCTCCCACTCTCACTCGTGGAGTTTCACGCTCACATGGTTTCTTCTACTCACTTCTGAGCTCACCCTCTCCTTCATTTGGCTACTGGCAGCTGCATACCGATGGCGTCCCGTTTCTCGGACCGCCTGCCCTGAGCGGCTCTCCGATGACGGTCAGCTTCCAGGGATCGACGTGTTCATCTGCACCGCTGATCCTGCGAAGGAGCCTCCGTTGGACGTGATGAACACAGTGGTGTCGGCGATGGCGCTGGATTATCCGACGGAGAAGCTGTGGGTGTATCTGTCGGATGATTGTCACGTCCCCAAAATAAGAATTGGGGAAAAACGTGAAAAATTAAAATAAATTCAAATTCCTGTATTTAATACGACACAAGCTTCCAAAAGCAGACCCACATCACATCACAAACCGTGGTGAGTCCAAATAAAATTTCATTAAATGCAACGGAAGCTTCATTCAATTGGTATTCAATGATTGTAATTAAGATCCAACACGAAAATCAAATAAACATTCATAATTAAAGTTGCAGAATAATTAAACAATTATTACAAAAAGTTTATCATTAATATAAAGTTCATCTAAAGAATTTTTAAGATGACGTCCTCTCTAATGCAGGCTCAGACGGCTCCGAAACCGTCTCCAGCATCCCACTCGGGTTCGTCAGTTGGCTTAAACATTTGAAACGTTTGATCCTCCTCCGTCTCCTCGGTAAAGTAGGGCTCGGTACCTATGCACCAAATGTAGTAACGTAAATAGCAAGAACATGACCATAATTCGAAATTAAGATACGATATCAAAACGAGTAAAAACAAGTGAGATTATAAGAAACAATGATAAAGATAAGGACAAGAAAGAACGTATCACAAAAATTCAAAAGACACCAAATGGAGCAATATATAATTCACACGGAGACAAGTGTCCCCGTTTTGGGTCGTCAGTCCTATATAATAGGGAAAGCCCGTCCACAATGTCGGTGGTCATAAACCGATCTATAATAACAGGATAACCTGTTCACATTCAAAGCGGATTATAAGTGATCCGGACACATCGGTGATCAACCGTCCACATACGATCTGCAGTCGTTCACAAATGACCCACATAAAAGGAAACATATATGCATAATAGATCCGAATAATAATGCTCCGACACAAGAGTCCTAAGTCAAATGAAAGGCTGGCCAATCCATATCATAGTCAAATCTCATATACCAAATTTGTCAAGCCACTTCATAATCCATAATACAAAGTAGGGTATGCATCTAAGGGAATACATAACCTAAACCAATATATGCATGCAAATACAAAGGTTAAGACATATTGTAAATCGTTCCTAAGGTTAAACGTATATTCATATACTCTGTCAACACACAATAATAACGCTAGTAAGTTAAGGATGTTACATCTCTCTAAATTCATGGTGCATAGATCCAATGAAGGATTTCCAATAGAGATGTATTGACCCTATCTCGCTAGAGTTTATTAAAATCATAACATGTAATTGAATCTTATGTCCATAAGATACCGTATGCCCAAAGACGGTTCTTATGTCAAGTCCAGGTAGATAATTTAAGGTTATTAGATCCATATGAAGTCCCATACATTATATCATAAATTTCCAAATTAATCAGAGCCAAAACAATGAAAAATAAACACTAATTACCTAAGTACACTGAACGTTCGAACGTACGAGACCAACGTTCGAACGTTCAGGGTCTCGGATTTTTTTGGCTCAGCAATGAGGGAAAATCAGACGTTCGAACGTTCATGAGGCACTTTTGAACGTTTGATGCCTCGGGTTTTTGGCTCAGGGGCGAGCAGACTCGACGTTCGAACACACGAAGGGAACGTTCGAACATTCGACGTCTCTGTCATTTAACTCAGACTATTCTGAACTCACTCGTTCGAACGTTCCAAAGCAACGTTCGAACGTTTGACGTTCAGAATGTTGTCCGAGTTCGTACAGTCACAGAAATTGAGGTTTTTTCCTTATTTATCCATTTTCCTCTCTTTTTCCAAAAGTGAGTGCTTCCCATTTAAATCTACCCGAATCATAACCATTAAAAAGAAAATAGAATCTACATATCCATTTATAAACTCCTAATCTATCATTATCATTTAGAAAAGAGCAAATAAACAAACCTATATGCATTAGATAGGAATCAAAGATCAATTAACGCCTTCAATAATAAATTATAATAATGTACTTGCCTTAGATCCGAAGTTGAAGAAATGTGCAGTAGGTTTCCTAACCAAAACCCAAATCGAGATTGCCGAGGGCGCTCAATCACAATCCTAACACCAATCAGACATAAAAGATGGGATAGAAAAGCTCAGACGAACAGATCTATGGTATTTCTACCCAAAACCTAACATTGGAAAGAATAAAAAGATAACCTAATAGTATAGATCTATTCCTAATGGTTTGAGGATAGTATTACCTGTGATAAGAAAGTCGAACTAAGAATGATGGTATCTTCAGATCTTGATTCTGATGGCTGGATCCTAAAGTTGCAGAGGTTTGGGAAGTTGAAAGAGGAAGAAGACGAACAGGGCATGGGAAGAGTTGCAGAGATTAGTGGGGAGAGATAAAGACGAGCGGTTATTTAAAAGAAGGGATTATGTTAAGTATTGGGCTTAAGACATTGGGTCAGGTCACACTGCGGGTCAAGTCATCTACCCATTAACCCAACTCACCAATCTACGCATCTGATCTAACATGTGCCCCACTTAATCCTAACCACTTAAATAACTAAAATACATTCAATTAAAATAATAATAATATCTAATTAAAATATATTAATAGCGGGACCGGGATCTTACAATGATGGCGGCGCCGACATCACGCTCTATGCTATGAGGAAGGCCTTTTCTTTTGCCGTGGTGTGGCTGCCCTTCTGTAGGAAGTATGGGGTTCGAACTAGGTGCCCAAAAGCTTATTTCTCCAAGGAGAACGAGGAGGACGATGGTCTGATAAGGAGGGGTGAGTTCTGGAGTGAGAGGGAGAAGATGAAGGTACTTTGCTGTCTTGTTTGATTCAATGTCGTGTTTGTTGTTTGTTTGGCTGAATCTGGTACTCTTTTGGAGGTGTGTGTCCCACTTGAGTCAATACACTCCACTGAGGTGAAACCGTGCGAGTCATCTCAAAAGTGAAAGACGTCCTTTTTATCTTATGAGTGGGAGGAGTGGGCAACGGCAACCCCACATACGGCCCACCTAGTGATAATTTGAGCTTTTTCAAAATAAATGTCATCCCACCATTGATATATCTTCAAGGTCTATTTTAATGGGAGTTAATGTCATTGTAAGATTGAGCACATGATTACGATGAGACCGATTTTTAATGCAATCAAATTCGAGGGATACTACGGGAGGGGATGACATTCATTTTTGAATGGTTCGGATTATTAATACGTGGACTCAGGTTGGAGTTCCACATGTCTCACTCACGAGAAACGTGCGGGAAAAACTCAATTATAGTTAAGGATGTTCACATCAGCCCGACCTGACTTTTGAAACACAGGCTTGTATCTGGCCTAAGTCTTACATAAGCGGTAAATGTGAAGCTCAATCCTACCCATTTAGTGAATCGAACATGGCAGAAACGGGCTTTTTATGAGTCGTATGAGCTTTCTAGTAATTGATTGGACAAACTATCTCTAATTATAAACACTCCTTATTCTCGGATATATACTCTGAGCTTGTTTAATATTAGGACCAGTCTTGGATTAGGTGTTAGAGATCCAAAGCTCAACCAATCTCGGCTTGAAAAAAGAGTGCTTGTAATTTAGTAATTTGTCAAAGCAATTATAAGAAAGTTCGTAAAAATAATAAAAAGTATGCGTTGGCCTTACCCGATTGACTAACGTTTATGGGCCATGTTGGGCTTGGGTCGGAGACCGGGTTGTGTTTCTAAAGTCAAGTTGTGCGGAGCTGATGAGCTCCCGTACCCTTTATATATTTCAGTTAATTGGCCAATTTTCCTTTTCATCCACCCTGCAAAGAGATTGCCGTCCAAGATAGTATGTGGAGCCCATCTATCCATCAATTGGAATTAACCATAAACCCCCTTCCCAACTACCTCCACCCTCACAGATGTTATCGGATCCTATTGGTTTGCACCGATTTAAATGGAATAGACCGTTGGATCAAGAGTCAAATTTCATTTTTTAATAGATATATAAAGCCCTTAAATTTGCGTACCATGGATCAAGGAATTGAGGGCATGAGATTAATCTGAAAGTACATAAAGCTTTTTCAATTTCTATCCCACTCATGTAATCACCTGGTCTTTAACCTTCAGGACTTATCAGCCTAGATATCGATTTAGGTTAAAAAGGATAAAGTTTCACTCCATAGTTCATACAACAAAAACAAACTCTCTCCGTAGAGGCCAAAAAAAAAAAAAAATTTATAAGAGCAAGTTAGTTTTTCAATTGCTCAAGAAAAATATACAGAAATGAAAGTGTATTATCAAGATAATTATAGAATCTTCCTAAGGGGCATACCCCTTCAATTACAAATCAAACTAATCAAATTAAAACAATTGTTCTACCAATACGTGGGACCCATCCTTCCATGTGATAGGTGAGATAGAAATATTTGTTCTACCAATACGTGGGACTCGTCCTTCCATGTGATAGGCGAGGTTGAAATATTTTAAGGTTCACAGGTGAAGGTTGGCTGTCATGAGATACACGAGTAGATATTTATGGCCACTAGGTATTTTTTTTATTTTTTTTATAACATCAACCACCTCTATTAATGTAGAATTCTGTGTCAACAATCTGTGCTTGCAATCAAATTAAGGTCAACTTTTTATAGTTAACCAAGACGAAATCTGATGTACTTTACCATAGAAGGATTAAAGCTTTCCTAGATCTAATCTAAGATTCAAATAAGGACATTAATGTGAATTAAATTGACATTAGATTAAATTGAGTTTTCATGTTAATGACTTGAATATATTCCAAATAAGTCTACTTCTATGGAAAATTTTATTCTTTTAAGAGAACAAAGTGACTTTCGTTAAATTAAGAAAAACTAATCAAATGAAAAAGGTAAAAGTGGTTGACTTAGATTTTTAGAATATATGTCGTTATTTGGGAAATAGAAACCCAAGCAGTTAATTGTAATTGTCAAATAATGCAAGTGGTTTTTGTAAATTTCCTAAGAGGAGCAATATGATGTAAAATTCTCGAAATTCAATACTAAATGAGAAATGCATTAATTTGGGTAAGTTTGTTTGCACTAAAATACATAAGAATTGAAGACACAAGACTTATGCCAAAAGTGATTAAAAATGAAGATTAAAGAGAAATTTTCAAAAAATGAACATCAGATCGTCTTTCCTTGATAAAAATAGAATCAAAAGGAAGGTTAGAAATATATGAATAACCAAGGGCACCCAATTAACAGTTGTGCAATAGCCCCGGTCACGAGCATTGAACTTTCAGAGGAAATAGACTAATAAACCCAAACGTACTTACCCTTGAAAACCAAACTAGAAGTCTCAAACAAAAGATAAGGACTATGATTTTAAACAATGAAAATAATACGGTTCACGTAATTATAGTAAGAAGTTCTACATTGTGACGATCGAGACGTCCACATTCGGCAAACACAATGTCTTTTTCTTTGTTCTTGTTTGTGTTTGGTTTATATTTTTAATTTTCCTAAGCTTCTTTTATCTTTCTTTTTTTATTGCATTTATATGTCATCGATCTAGTGATAGACACAATCTATTATTGTAATCATATGAATGTTTATATTATAAAATTTGTGGGTGTCACATATGCTACGAGGGGGGGAGCCAGGTACAAAGCCAGGACCTTCTAATGAGAACTGTCGTTGCTTATATAGTTATTATTGAAAAATATAGATTTCAAAAGAAAAAAAAAAGATTTCTATTAAAAATATATTATTTTATAGAAACATATATAGATTTCTGTTTATGAAATTTTTATTTTTGAAATTGAAAGAAATTAGAAGTCTCAGTATAGTAATAGAATACTCTCATGGAGAACAAGTTAGCAAAATTCTTGATCCCCAACCTTAAATCGTAGATCATGTAATTCCCGTGAGTAGTGAGTGATCCATGTTCTTCATGACACAGCAGTAGCTAGCATAGGATATATATGTGGGAATTGGATCCTGTGAAATTATAAGCTCATGAGGTATTTAAAAGCCAGCCCTTTATAATAGTGGGACCGATTTATGATACCTAATTAAGGAGTCATTTGTGATATGAAGATGAGATTTACATGTATAAAATTTATCGTGAAGAACCGTATAAAATAAAAATCTCCTTATTTCTATTTATATCTTTCGTCTCTTTAAATGAAATTTGTTGTTACCGTCTCAAAATATATATAAATATATATATAATTTGTGTGAAAGTTATAGGTGAAACACAATGTCATATTTGTTTGGAATTACCATTTTGACATGGATAAATATCGAATACTTTGAACTATATATATGTAAAATCGTCATACGTCTCAATATTTGTAGAAAATAAAAATATTGGGTGAGGAGGTGTTTGATACTGCAACCTGCCACAGGCATCTCTTTGTACTGGTATCTTTTTAAAGTATGAAAACTTTCATCTAAACATGATCTTATTTACCCACCAATATTCTTACGTACATTTCAGCTACATGTGTGTAACATTTAAATATGTAAATGGGTGCAACTAAATATTGATCCCAAAATCTTTCATCAGCATACTTTATGATATCCATAATCAAGATTATGTTTTCTCTTCAGGCTATGCATGCAAAAGTAGTACATTGGTTTACTGTCCAAGATTTTCATTTGGCTGGGTGGTGCGATATAAGATCAAGTAAAGAAGTCAGATAATAAAATTAATTTTTTAAGAGCTTATTTAAGGGGTTTTTCGAATCACGTTGGTGGGCAGGGGTGGACTCCGGTAGAAGATCCTGGGGGCTGAAGCCCCCACCCATATCTGCTTAAAATTCTTAAAACCCTCTACAGATTCTGAAAATTCATATATATTTTTTTTATATTTGCCCCTTCTCAGAATATTTCTTTTACATAAAGTCCCCCAAGTTGAATTTCCTGGGTCCGCCTCTGTTGCAGGGCACTGAGGTCCGCACCTGTCCACAAGAAAAGATATATATTAATACCTTTAGCAGCATGGTTTAGACGTCCCCTGTACAAGAAGAAGAGGAAGAGATGGAGAAGAGGGAGACCCTACCTCTCCACACGCTCCAAGTCAACAAGGCAATGGTGACCATGAACAGAGCCCACATATTTGTGCATTCTCTCCTGGTCATGGCCTTGCTCTACTACAGAGCTTCATGTCTCTTCTTCTTCATCACCTCCCACTCTCACCCTTGGACTTTCACACCTGCATGGCTTCTTCTACTCACTTCTGAGCTCACCCTCTCCTTCATTTGGCTGCTGGGCTCCGCCTACCGATGGAAGCCCGTCTCTCGGGCTGCTTTCCCCGACCGCCTCTCCGATGATGACCGTCGGCTTCCAGAGATCGACGTGTTCATCTGCACCGCTGATCCGACGAAGGAGCCTCCATTGGACGTGATGAACACTGTGGTGTCGGCAATGGCTCTGGATTATCCGGCAGAGAAGCTGTGGGTGTATCTGTCGGATGACGGCGGCGCCGATGTCACTCTCTACTCTATGAGGCAGGCCTTTTCTTTTGCCAAGGTTTGGCTGCCCTTCTGTAGGAAGTATGGGGTTCGAACCAGGTGCCCAAAAGCTTATTTCTCCATGGATAACAAAGGGGGTGATGCCCAGATAAGGAGTGCTGAGTTCTGGAATGAAAGGGAGAAGATGAAGGTACCATGATGTCTAGTTTTGTGAGCTTGTATCTTTATTTTGCTACGGGCCATGAGATGTGGACCCTGTCTGGCAATTGATGGATCGAGGTGGAGCCATTGGCCCATGAGCTCATCAATTAAGGTGGGTCGGGACGGGTTTCTATCTGCAAGAACTCCACTCTTGAGTTGATAGCAATCTCATTAATTGCTTGCTTTGAAATGGACGGGCAGAGTTAAATCTTCCTTGTTCTTTAGTTGTTACTTTTAACTTGATGATCCGGGGATGGACCACCGGGCCTGTTCGTAAAACTACGGTGCCAAAATGATAACTCAACCATGAGTGTGTTGGCCAGTGTAATTCGATCATGAGCGTGACATGTATCCTGGCTAGGATCAAATTTAGAGCAGGCAAAAACGGAGGAAAAAGTTTCTCATGAGAGGTAAAAGATCGAATTACCTCAAGAGGACCATTTATCAGTAGTCCAGCCCCAATATGTGCATGGACTGCTAAGCGGCACTTATTCTAATTTGGCATTTATCTAAACTTTATTAACTGTATGTTGGGTTTAATTTATAATAAAATATATATATATATATATTAATAGTTTTACGGTGATATGGTTGGGATGAGTACTCCTAGTCAGTCCCTATCAGGCTATAAACTTGAGTGAAAATTAGCCTCTTATGATCAAAACCATTCATGACTTTGATATCTTGAATGTCTAAGAGAAATATAGTCACATGGAAAACCTGAACTTAAATTTAGAAATTAAAAAAGAGAAAACTTAAATATAAATAAGTTTGTGAGAAGTGTTGGGGCTTCTGTAGGTAAAAACAACCTCACGAAGAACCATTCATTTACGAGCCCTACCATTTAACAGTTGAAAAAAATTGTTGTACTTGTTAAAATTATTGATCTTTGAGTCCTTAAACAAATGATCATGATTATTAGATTGTGACAAAAATTGTTGTACTAGTAAAATTATTCACCTCTGAGTCCTTAAACAAATGGCCATGATTATTAGATTGTGACTAAGTCCTCCCATATCCGGCTCCCCCCGTACTTTAAAAGAGATCTTTTAGTCTCACCAACCTCACTGAGTTTTCTAAAAAAAACAATAAGTAATAAATTAAAAAAATCACCGAGTTACATGAAATGAGGTGGGCCCTTTACCAGGTTTGTGGCCAGAAATTCTGCATTATATATCTGTGGCTAAGATATATATATATATATATATATAGTATGATGATTTTGACCAATGTGATAATTCCATTTGAACGTACAAGTGATCCATTGTAAATTTAATTTTTAAGAATATGATTTAATATTTTACACAAATTAGACATGGAATAAGACACTTTTTTGATTGAGAACTAATTTTCTCAATATAGATAGAACTCACTCAGTGAGAGGATTTGACCTCTATTCAGATTTATCAGTCCCTTACAATCTCCTTCAGAACTAATTTTATACATTTACCTTTGTAAAACATAGTTCATGTATGAAGCGTTCAAGGAGCAAGTAGAAAGAGCTGAAGGAATGGGCTTGATTAATGGAGATGAAAACTTGAGTAAGAAGGCTAAAGCAGATCGTGCTCCCTTAATTGAGGTATGCGGTACTCTAGCACCGACAGATAGGTATATATTGATGTTCGAGATTAAATAGGATTGTTAGTGTTAGTAATGTCCTGTTTGAATAAATGGAAAATAAACTTTTTGATCCTTAGAAACACAAGAAAAAAATACATTTGCAATGGTAGTATTTAGAGTTTTTATTTGTGAATTAATCGTAAATCTTTATTCAACAACAAAATGATGTGATATTAAATAGGGAGTTTTTATTGGCACCGGACTTTTCTCTTTTCCTACCACACAATAATTTTATTTTTCTAAACTACCTCCCTTTCACTCTCTTCCCTTACCACCCTCGCGGAAGCCCGCGACAACCCCATCCGGCCTCCCTCCCCTCTCTTCTGCTTTCTGCCTCCCTCCACCTCCCAGTCGCCGGGGGGGGGGGGGGGGGGGGGGGCGGGCCGGGCTTTGGAGAAGAAGAGGAAGGGAGAGACGGAGAAGAAGAGAAAATAAAGGGGGAGAAAGGAAGAAAGAGGGAGAGGGGAAAGGGAGGCCGGACGGCCGGCCGTTCTCTCTCCCCGTCAGAGACTAGGGGGCGGGGGGGGGGGGGGGGGGACGAGGGAATAGGGTGGAGGGAGGGAGGAGGGGTAATTTAGGAAAATCATTTTTGTCTTATTTATAGTACGATATGGAAAGAAAAATGCCAATAGAAGCTCCCTATTAAATTTTAGGTTCAGAGTGCTTTGTAAACTTAAATTTTTTTTTTTTGATAAAAATACCCCTATGTCGTGATTGTAAGTACAACAATCTAATAAATTTAGTGACATCAAGACACGTTCTCTTTTCATAAAGTAAAACGACACCCTGTAACTTCGTTTTTCTTATCTTGGATTTAACAAAGAAGAAACTCATTTTTTAAAGAGGGTGGCTATTGGCACCTCAAAAATTTCTTCGCACCAAAAAAAATATATATATATATATAAATCCCCCTTTCTCCCTCCTCCTTCCTCTCCCACCCTACAGCCAGAGTTGGCGGTTCGACCAGGAGGGCCTCCCTCAGGACCTCATCCGCCGGGGCATTGACGTCGAGGACCCCTCTCAGCCCCACGGCCTCCTCCTCCTCATCCCCGACTACCCCTACGCCGCCGACGGCCTCCTCATCTGGTTCGCCATCCAGAGCTGGGTCCGAACCTACGTCCGGGCCTACTACCCCGAGTCCGTCGCATCCGACGAGGAGCTACAGGCTTGGTACATGGAGTCCGTCAAGGTGGGCCACGCCGACAAGAGCCACGAGAGCTGGTGGCCCCGCCTGGAGTGCGCGAGGACCTTGTCTCCGTCCTCAGCACCCTCATCTGGCTGGCCTCCGCCCAGCACGCTGCTCTCAACTTCGGCCAATAACCCTTCGGGGGCTACGTGCCGAATAGCCCACCCCCCCCCCCCCCCCCTCATGCGGCGGCTGCTCCTGAAGGAGGGCGACCCCGAGTACAACAGCCTCGTGGCGGACCCGCAGCGCTACTTCTTGTCTGCGCTGCCGAGCCTGCTGCAGGCGACCAAGTTCATGGCGGCGGTGGACACGTTGTCGACGCACTCGCCGGATGAGGAGTACCTCGAGGAGCGGCAGCAGCCGTCCATCTGGTCCGGGGACACGGAGATCGTGGAGGCCTTCTATGAGTTCGCGGCGGATATCAAGAGGATCGAGGAGACGATCAAGGGTAGAGGAGGGAGGGACACCGAGGAGGAGGGAGAAAGGGGAGGGGTAGTTTAGAAAAAAAAAAATTTTTTGTCTTCTAGTGCGGTGGGGAGAGAAAAATATTTGGTGCCAATAGCCACCCTCTTTTTTAAATCATGTATATATGTAACCCTCTGGTTGCCTTTAGCTCCTAACACTCTCAAACCAAATAAGTGATGAATAAGTGATAAGGGAGAAATGGTTATTATACCAACTTAGAAATAGTACCTTCCTAAATAGGCAAAACAGTACCTTGTTGATGGGTAATTATATTCTTCATCTCCCCATTCAATTACAGTTGCTATTCCCACTATCTCTACCACATGCAAGCATTTCAACTCATAGGAGTAAATTACCTACAAATTAAATGTACGTGTGTGTATATCAAGACATCCCCATGATAGCAAGATGTATGGGCAAATTTTATGCAATGGAAAATATAAGATGGATGAGCTCCGAATTTTCCATTTTAACTTGGTCCTATTAATACGGTGTGATCATCATCATCATTATAGTATTTTCTTATAATATGAAGTCCTAATATCAAGTATTTTATACCTGATTACCAATCCAAATACTTTCTTCCTCATTTCATCAATTGTTTATGCTTGCGGGGATCAACACATAATTAACAAACACCTCATGTTATGATTTAATTAATCGATTGTTGTGGTAAAGGTCATAGGTGAGAAGGAATTGGACATGATGGAGGACCATGACAAGATGCCTCATCTAGTCTACGTTCGCCGTGAGAAGAGGCCCACCCATCCTCACAACTTCAAAGCCGGCGCCCTCAATGTCCTTGTATGGCTCATTCTCTTATTCTAGCTAGCTCTTTTTCTGTTTGTGTGTGTGTGTGTGTGAGAGAGAGAGAGAGAGAGAGAGAGAGAGAGAGAGAGAGAGAGAGAGAGAGAGAGAGAGAGAGAGAGAGAGAGAGAGAGAGAGAGAGAGTTTGCATTTAAATGAAGGTATCTGGTGTTTGTTGCAGCTTCGGGTGTCAAGTGTATTGAGCAACGGTTCATACATGTTGGTCTTGGACTGTGATATGTACTCCAATGATCCCACCTCAGCCAAAGCAGCCATGTGCTTCCACCTTGATCCCACACTCTCTCCCTCCTTGGCTTTTGTTCAGTTTCCTCAGATGTTCCACAATATCAGCCCCAACGACATCTACTGCGGCCAACTCAGAGAGATTTTCAAGGTACATCCCATAATCACATCAATGCATGTGGCCCCATCCCATTATCGATCTATTATTGGTTTGCCAATGGTAGTATACTATTGCACTACTGTCCTTTCAGCCCATAGAGAACATTCACAGGATTTCAACTGGGGCTTACAGTTGGATTGACCACAACATGCGACCGACTCCATTCAATCGCCTACTACTTTATCCATGTCTTTCACTGGGTCATGCTTAATGTTGTACATTAACCTTTCAACGGTTGGATTGTGCTCTGATCTATTATTAGGTTTTGTGGTACGGCTGTGATGGCCTGAATGGCCCAATCTTGTCAGGAACAGGTTTTTACATAAAGAGGGAGGCATTGTACGGCACCGCACCAGGTTATCTGATGAATCTCATTCTATCAGTATTTTCATTTCTTCTCATATATATTTAACAGAACCACATAAGATTTCACCTAAGAACACTCCATATAAAGTAAGATAATATGCAGAATATGTGGATCAGCTGGTGGGGCTGATGTGGGGGATACATCAATTAATGGAAGAATGTGAGCAAATCAATTTGTAACTTTCACTAAATTATATATGCTTGTAAAATGACAGGGTTGGATCTACCTAAGGATCTCATTCAGCGCAGACAGTGGTTTGGCCATTCAAACGAGCTATTGAGGATGCTACGCTCAGACTACAAGTGCAATAGTGTTGAGAATGGACTCCAATCAAATGGGTTGCTACAAGAAGCCCACCTTTTAGCATCATGTAACTATGAAAAAGGCACAAAATGGGGCAAGCAGGCAAGTCCCTTACAAACCTTGCTAGTAAAGGGTGCTGGTAAGAAAAGCCCAGAATCTGTCATGCTCTAACCATTAGTGTAGATGTCAAGTGCAATTGCTTACCCGACCCACAAGACCGGCCCAAATCGGACTGGCTCATTCTGGATTCGGTTGATATCTCAAACTTGATTAATAAACACTGTTTTGGCCCATATATGTGGGACCAAATAGAGTTTATATATGATGAGCCAGTCCTCGAGTAGCCTCTAACATAGGGGTGGCATTGAGTTGGGTCAGGGTTTCCAACTTCAACTAAAATGATCAGGTGTGAGCCAAGATTTAACCATGGTATTTTGGCCCATACTCAGTTGTAGGGGTTTGGGGGCTAGTCGGGCCGGGCTGGGGAATATCCAGGCATGGACAACTTTATGCCAAGCCCAACACGGCCATAAGAGACTGACCCGTTGGAAACATATCATGCCTTAGTCAATCACGCTGGGCCTGGGCCGGGCTTTCTATCAATTGTTCGAGCTTTCTACCATTTTGTTCGGCCTTTTTATCACTTGTTCATGCAAATCAGTCACTAAACCACAAGTACTACCAATTCAGGCCGCGCATGGGAGAGCTTAATTTGGGTGCGTGGCCGGCTTGGACACTAACCATAAGGTCTAACTGGCCCCTTGCCAGGAGCCCTTGAGCACCCCTACTCAACTAATGCCCATTGTAGTTCTCCACACATTACACATGGGCTGTTATGGCAACTTATGGAACCATGTTATGAGGGGATTTAACTGCGTATCCTAAATGTTTTGTGTTTTTTTTTTTTTTCTTTCCATGATCAGGTTGGGTTCTTTTATGACTCATTGGTAGAGGACTATATGACTGGATTCCGCTTGCACTGCAAAGGATGGAATTCTGTGTATTACAACCCTCCGAGGCCACAGTTCCTAGGTAGTACCCCCAACAATATGAATGACTTCCTGGTCCAGAACAAGAGATGGACGTCCGGGTTGCTCGAAGTTACCTTCTCTCGGTACTGCCCTCTCACCTATGGGATC
Source organism: Litsea cubeba (assembly GCA_012931725.1). NCBI lineage: Eukaryota > Viridiplantae > Streptophyta > Magnoliopsida > Laurales > Lauraceae > Litsea > Litsea cubeba. The sequence continues at coordinate 80,666,127 of CM022945.1, forward strand.
ATGTCCGGGCATTCCATCCTTCATACTATGTGTATTAGTTATTGGGCATTCTTGCCGTTTTACTCCATATTTGCGCTCTGCTATGCTACTGTTCCACAACTGGGCCTCTTGAATGGTATCTCCTTATATCCTAAGGTAAAGAAAAACTATGTTTGTGAGCTTGATTTTCTTTCATTCTTGTGGTTTTAACTGACACTCTTTTGCAATAGTTTCTGTTTCACTTAAAACTGAAATGAGACAAAGGGTACCAATGATCCTCAGATTACCCAGATACCTATAAAGAATCCAACCCAAAAAGTTCTGGGATGGTCACTCTTTTTCTACTTAATTGACAATTGGGTCCAGTTGGGTCCATACCAGAATACTCGTATTCGTAACCGATATTTAATATAAAGGTATGGAGTTGTGTCCATGTCCCAATCATACAAGCTCACTGGGCCTGTGTCCACCATCGACCGGTCCTAAACATGGCCTAATTTACATACCTAGCTACTAGCAAAATTCAAGTATGATACTGATTGTATTCAGCAATTACAAGGTTAAATGGTTTCGATTTATCTTTTATTTAACGAACAGGTTTCAGATCCATGGATTGCTGTCTTCGCAGCAGTCTTTATATCAGGCTCATGTCAACATTTATTCGAAGTCCTTCGCACAGGAGGATCCTTTAGAATGTGGTGGAATGAACTGAGGATATGGATGATCAAGTCAGTTTCAGCCAACTTCTTTGGATGTTTGGATATTGCTACAAAGCTTATTGGTGTAAAGCGGGTCGATTTTGGGTTGACGAGCAAAGTTACTGAGGAAGACCAAGTAGACCGGTACTCCAAAGGGGTTTTCGATTTCCAAGGTGCAGGTCTAATACTTGTGCCTGTGGTTACCAGTTCAATTCTAAACATGGCTGCATTGATTGGAGGTGTGTGGAGAGTGATTGTTGAGGGAAATTACAGTGAGCTGATGGTACAGCTCTTTCTTACATTGTTAATTACAATTAGTAGTTATCCGATAATTGAAGGGTTTGCGATAAGAAGAGATGTTGGCCGTGTTCCACCTTCGATCACTTTCTTTTCTGTAATCTGTACCATGGTTTTACTGTCTTTAGGGTTCATTGTTTTCACAGTATGATTATTTGTTGCAAAAATATCGCAATTACTTGTTGAAGAACATCTTCATTTTATTCAGTCAAATAACCATATGTCCTGTAAGTTCATGGGAAAATTAATAAGCTTGCTTTGATGTTTGTACTTTACCTCTATGATATGAAATGTTACAATAAGTTCAGTTATTATAAGTAGGTATTCCTCGCGGCGCGGCGCCACCGCTGCTTCCCATTTTTCCTTTTTTTCTCAAAAATCCCTCGCTAGGTAGGCAGCCTTATTTGTTCAGTTTCTCTGCTTTCATGTACTAATTGTCAATTTGCTTATATTTTGCTAAATCATTTTTACCTTCTTAACATCTAACATTTTCGTCCTTCCATTTTCATATTTTGCCTAACTCTATCTCCCGTCACCATAATGACATGGAGTCTTTGGGGGCATATTTGCCTAACATGAGGAAAATCACTCTAATTTTTTATACGGCTCATTTTCCACCGGTTGGTGCAATAATTCTCTTCACTGAAAAGAAACTTTTTTAAAATGATTTTCTACAGTAGAATGCAGACAATTGCATATGAGCGCAAACTGGGTGGATCACTTCGAGATCTACAATTGAGTGTTGGCTCTTTTATCTTATATGGTGTTATAAAATACTAGTCTGATTTTTTAATAGCTCTCAAAACTCAGCCGATGCGTATTAATTTGGTCATTACTAAAACTATATTACAGGTTATCATTTTGAATAAAAAATAATAATAATTTCAAGCCTCCCCCAAACGAAAATCCTTGATTCGCCGCTACCTCTCCCCCACTCTCTAGATGTTTATCTCTTCCTGCTGAGGAAGGAAACTTTACCTCTTTTTCCCAACAAAACACAAAGAGATGGTCCCAAACAATACAGCTACCCTCAAAAACTCCAAGAAGATGAATCAATATTCACCTTATCATGAGCAAGTCCAGTGACTTGTGATATTGCAACTAAGCGTATTTTTGTAAAATATACCTGACATATTGTACAGAGCATTCATTTGATGATTTCTAAAATTTATTAACTGTCTCATTGATCACAAGTTTATTTTTAATTTTTACATAAAAATGGCTACACCCGACCTGCTAAAAATCAGTCATTGTAGTGGGAGTTTGGACTCATTCCGCAAACAGATTCTCTTTCCCCCTCAGGTGTCTCCTTTGTGCCTCCCGGACTCTCAGTGAGGATCCAAACCCTATTGACAGAGCACTAGGCAATCACATGTGGTTGATTTATTGCAATGTACACTCTCTCTTTTCAAACATCAAGTAACCAAAGCAGCAAACAAGATAAAACAAAGCTATGTCCATCATGTGATTGGACTTGTCTAGGGACCTCGACCATAGGAATTTTCTTTCAATCGTTTTTAGGATACATTTGTGCGTCATATTCTTCTTGAAAAAGGGAAAAGCTAACTCAATTTTCTTGATAAAGATAATTTCAATTTTCTCTATAATATAGGAATGCGGGTTTTGTCTAAAATAAAATTAAATCCATTGAAAGTGAAATTCTCTTTTGGCACAAATACATAATAAGGCATAATTTTGTAATTTCACTTGTAAAGTTAAATGAAATAAAGTCAAATTAAATATCACATCAAAAGCACTTTTTATCAAAACTACTTCCCACTTTTTCAACAAAAAAATTAAAAAGCATCAACATTTATTAACTAAAAGACAAAAAAACTCCATTTCGCATATAAAAAATCAACAATATTCCATCCCAAACAACTACAACAAAATATCATCATCACACACTATATATTTTATTCATACTTTTTATTTCACTATACTCCACTTGATTTTAAAAGTAAAGTGCCAAACTAGCTCTAAAGAATAGTTGTTGTGGCTTCACGGTAAGATGCAAATCCATCTGTCCAATAGTTAGAAGGAAGGGATTGATCTATTGCCATTAATGACGAACTCAGAATTTTCGTTTGAATGGAGCAGTATATTCAAGTAAAGAAATTAAATGAAAAAATTGAATCTTCTGAAATCTTATCTAAGGGTCTCTCGAATCATTTTAATAAGCCATCAGAGATGGATAAGACAAACACGTGTCCGCCCCGGACTGCCATTCAATTTAATAAGACAAAAACAAACTACACCGAACATATGATTTTAAAATAAGCCATCAGAGCAGTTTATTTTGTTGTTTTAGTTGCATTAGAAGAAAATGGATTCATTGTATCAGATCCAAAATCTCTCATGATACGTTGTATATAGTTGTATGGTTTTGAATTCAATTAGGAAGAAGAAGAAGAAGAAGAAGAAGAGATGGATTTGAAGCAGATACCTCCTCTCCACACGCTCCGAGTCGACCGCATACGTGCGACCATAAACAGAGCCCACATCTTTGTGCACTCTCTCGTCCTCCTGGCCTTGCTCTACTACAGAGCTTCATGGCTCTTCTTCTTCCTAACCTCCCACACTCAGTCATGGGTTCTCACACTAACATGGTTTGTTCTACTCACTTCTGAGCTCACCCTCTCCTTCATCTGGCTACTGGGTTCTGCATACCGATGGCGGCCTGTCTATCGGGCCGCCTTCCCCGAGCGGCTCTCCAATGACCATCAGCTTCCAGTGATCGACGTGTTCATCTGCACTGCTGATCCAGAGAAGGAGCCTCCATTGCACGTGATGAACACAGTGTTGTCGGCGATGACACTGAATTATCCGGCAGAGAAGCTGTGGGTGTATCTTTCAGATGATGGTGGTGCCGCCATCACACTCTATGCTATGAGACAGGCCTTTTCTTTTGCTAAGGTTTGGCTGCCCTTCTGTAGGAAATATGGGGTCCAAACCACTTGCCCCAATGCGTATTTCTCTGAGGAGGATGGTCAAATAAGGAATGCTGAGTTCTTGAGTGAAAGGGAGAAGATGAAGGTACCGTGCCATCTTCTTTTTTTTTTTTTTTTATGCCACGTCTTATTTTTTTGGATGAACTGAGATTGTACACAAATCAGACAAAGATGTTAGACATTGTGGCAAGAAGGCGCAGTCATGAGATCCATTCAGGACATCTTTTGTGTGAGAAGTAACTTCTTGATAGAGACAGATCATCTCTCTAGGAAAGGGGATATGAATTCTGAAGTCTATTCAAATTTATCTGCCTGAGTGTTGGTTTGCTCCCTAGTCATGTATTTGACACCAACAAGATTTACCTGGGTGAACGTGTTGAGGGGTCGTGTATGCAGAGTAATCCTATCAGATCAAATACCACGGGGATACCCTCAATTCAATTGAAATTTATGAGTCCCTTACAATCTCTTTCTGAGCTAATTCTGTACATTTATCTCTATAAAACACAGTCCATGTATGAAGCTTTCAAGGAGCAAGTAGAAAGAGCTGAAGATATGGGTTTGATTGGAGATGATAACCAGAATAAGGCGGCAAAACAAGATGGCGCCTCCTTAATTGAGGTATGTGGTCCTCTAGCACTGATAGTTAAGTATAATAGAAATGAGATTTTTTCTATTCATGGGCAAATTGGATTTTTTTTCCCTATTTCATCCTTAAAATATTCTCTCTCAAGGTCACTAATGGTATTGGCAAATGTAAAACATAAAAATTAATGCCAATATAGATGAGTGCCAACTGCCAAAGGACAGAAACTCATGCATAAGATGGGTCAGATCAGAATTTTCTACTCTGGTGTCATCATCATCATAATTATGATTTAATTAATCGATTGTTGTGGTTTAGGTCATAGGCCAGAATGGATTGGAGGACCATGACAAGATGCCCCATCTAGTCTATGTACGCCGCGAGAAGAGGCCCTCCCATCGTCACAACTTCAAAGCTGGTGCCCTCAATGCCCTTGTATAGTACACAAATCTCTCTCTCTCTCTCTCTGTTGATGTTTGCAATTTAAATGAAAATGTATCTGGTGTTTGTTGCAGCTTCGGGTGTCAGGTTTATTGAGCAATGGTTCATACATACTAGTCTTGGATTGTGACATGTACTCCAATGATCCCACCTCTACGAAAGCAGCAATGTGCTTCCACCTTGACCCCACCCTCTCTCCCACCTTGGCTTTTGTTCAGTTCCCTCAGAACTTCCACAATATCAGCCCTAACGATATCTACGGCTGCCAACAAAGAGATGTCTTCAAGGTATCATCACATCAATGCATGTGGCCCATCCCATTCTCTATTATTGATTGATTTGATAATAGCCACTTAAACAAGATTGAAAACCAATGGTATTATGCTATTCAACTGCTTCCCTTTCAACACATTAAAGAATATTGACACCCCAAAAAATTTCCTGGTCCAAGTTCACAAGATTTCAACTGGGGCTCACAGTTGGAGTGACCAATGAGATCATGCAATACATTAATCTTTAAACGGTTGGATTGTTTTCAGATTTGGTGGTATGGCTGCGATGGCCTCAATGGCCCAATCTTGTCAGGATCAGGCTTCTATATGAAGAGGGAGGCATTGTACGGAATTGCACCAGGTAATTCAATGAATCTCCTACTATTAGTACTTTATACTCTTTATTTTAATTAACTAAACCACAGAACCAGATTATCCAATGAATCTCATACTAATAGTATTTCTGTTAGTTAACTAAACCACATAAGTTTTCACCTAAGAATAGTCTACATAAAGGTATAATATAAGGAAAATGTGGGTCAGCTAGTGGGGCTCATGTAGGCTAACATCAATCTTTCTCCTGCCTCCTTGTTATTTTTTTTTTCTCTTTTGGTACCACAGCCAAGGAGGATGGACCCATGAGAACACTCACAGTTGCGAGGATACAAGACTCACATGTGTGAGAAGGGTGAGACTCAGGGCCAGCGATCGATCCCCTTTCATTCGGGTGAGAGGTGGGATTTCAAACCAACCAGGCAACCTCTCGTTCTCACATCGCCCTTGAATTGGGTAATTTAGCACCCAACTGACATACTTACTGTTGACAAAGTTCCAAGACAATTGTACAGCTAAAAGTCCATTAAACTTCTTTTTTTTCTTTTTTTTTTATGAAGATGAGGGTTTCCCCGAGAAGATCATTCCCCCATGTGCACATATGAAACCTACACACGTGCACCGGATAAGTTTGGGGCAGGATTCAAGCACACGACGTGGGAAAAAAGACTATTAGACTGTGGCCAAGGCCCAAGGGTCCCACGTGCTGCTTAGAACTTGAACTCAGTTAATAGAAAGTTGACAGCAATTTTCAGTGAATTAATCTTGTACATGACAGGGTTGGAACTACCCAAGGATCTCATTCAACGTAGACAATGGTTTGGCAATTCAAACGAGCTATTGAAGACACTACGCCCAGACTACAAATGCAATGCTGAGAATGGAGTCCAGTCAAATGGATTGCTACAAGAAGCCCACCTTCTAGCATCATGCAACTATGAAACAGGCACAAAATGGGGCAAACAGGCAAGTCACTTACAAACCATGAAATTTTTATTAAATGACTAATAAATACTGATATCTACGAATACATTGCTCTAAAAGGGGCTGTATTTCATTCAGAAAATACCCCAATATGAATGCTACTGATTCATGGATGACTAATATAAGGTGCACATAGACTGGTATATATGGACATTATACATGGGCTGTTATGAGGACTACGTTATCAAGGGAATTTATGTGTGTATTTGTGCATGTGTTATCAGGTTGGGTTCTTGTATGACTCAGTGGTAGAGGACGTCATGACCGGAATCCTGTTGCACTGTCGTGGATGGAATTCTGTCTATTATAACCCTCCAAGGCCACAGTTCCTTGGTAGCGCCCCTATCAATCTGAACGACGTCTTGGTTCAGAACAAGAGATGGTCGTCAGGGTTACTCGAAATCGCATTCTCTCGGTATAGCCCTCTCCCCTATGGGATCATGTCTGGGCATTCCATCCTTCACACAATGTGTCTCAGTTATGCTGCATTCATGCCATTTTATTGTGTATTTGGGCTCTGTTATGCTACTGTACCACAACTGTGCCTCTTGAATGGCATCTCCTTGTATCCTAAGGTAAAACAGAACTCTGTTTCTAAGCTTACTTTTCATTCATTCTAGTGCTTTAACTGACACTCCTTTGCAATGGTTCTGTTTCACTTGAACTGACATTACATGAAATGCATCAGCCAATAAGGGACATCACATAGATTTTTGGGTATGGTCACTCTTTTTTTATTTAATTGATAATTGGGTTCGGTTGGGTCCATTAGGACCATACCTAAAGAACTGTATACTTCAACATCATCATCATCGCCTTGTCACAGCTATATTGGGGTCAACTACTTTAACTGATATTTAATTTGATAGATATCAATAGATTATGTAGCTTAGATTTTGAGTCAGGCATGGAGTTGAGTCCATGTCCAAGCGATACGAACTTATGGGGTCTGTGTCCATCATGTACCCAACCCAAACACGACCTGTTTTACATACCTACTAGCAATATCCATGTATGATACTGGTTGTATTCGGTAATTACAAGGTTAAATGGTTTTGATTTTGTTAATCATTTGTTCAACAAACAGGTTTCAGATCCATGGTTTGCCATCTTCTTGGCAGTCTTTATATCAGGCTCCTGTCAACATTTATTCGAAGTGCTTCATACCGGAGGATCCTTAAGAATATGGTGGAATGAACAGAGGATATGGATGGTCAAGTCAATTTCAGCTCACTTGTTTGGATGTTATGATCTTGCTACAAGGATGATTGGTGCAAAGCGAGTTGATTTTGGGTTGACAAGCAAAGTTATTGAGAAAGACCAAGTAGACCGATACTCAAATGAGGTTTTTGATTTTCAAGGTGCAAGTCTAATACTTGTGCCTGTGGTTACCAGCTCAATGCTAAACATGGTTGCCTTGATTGGAGGTGTTTGGAGAGTGAATGCTGAGGGAAATTACAGCGAGCTGATGGTACAGCTCTCTCTCACATTGTTCATAATAATTTGCAGTTATCCGATAATTGAAGGGATTGTGATAAGAACAGATGCCGCCCGGGTTCCACCTTTGATCACTTTCTTATCTATAATCTGTACCATGGTTCTACTGTCTTTAGGGTTCATTGTTTTCGCAATGTGATTATTTGTTGCGGAAATATCAGAACTATCTCTTGAAGAACATCTTCATTTTACTCAGACCATCTTACCTCTAAGTTCATAGAAACAGTAACAAACTTGCTTTGATCTTGGCACTTTACATCTTGCAACAATATAATTTGTATCTCATTCACGGAACTTCTTTTATCACAATCTATGTTCTATTCTACTGTAATTACAGAGTGATGTATGAATGGCATTATTGTTTAGTGTACTAGATGGTATAATTACAGTGAGGCCACGTATTATTTTTGAATTGCCAAGATCTTCTAATTTTGAAGATTTTCTAGGTTAGTCCTATCCTTGCTGTGAGGTTCATATCAACCCTCTTACCATCCTGGCTTGATGGGCAATTTTCTTTTCTTTTCTTTTTTTTAATGCCTTTTCTTCGTTACTAATGTTAGCCAACAAAGTAATGACAAGCTACATTGTCATTACTTTGTTCAAAGCAGAAGATTTTCCATGTCATGTCACACAAGTGAGCTCTGCCTTTAGTTCAATCCCCTCCCTGACTCTCTACTAGTGTTATACATCTAACTTCTTTGATCAATTTGTATGTAATAGGGACTTAGTTTTCGAGCTAATCTCATTTTTCCGCACTGTTCAACCAGGTGTTGAATATTACTTGAATTTAAGTAAAATTTGGGCTTCTACTACAACATATGACAATAATACCGTATGTAAAAAAAACAACCTTGTGACAATAATCACAATACAAAATCTATGATGCCAAATATTTTAAAATAGGCAACCACATCGTATCTGACATTTAGGATCTGCTAATAATGATGATCAAAATGTGATCTATTATCTAACTGGGTCTAGCATGAGTAGTGTAAGTTCTCTGAATCTACAGTATAAAGGTGCATGGTTATCCAGTTCCAACTTCAATTGCATTCCTATTTCTAACTGGTTCCACCAACTTTGGGATGCATTGTTTTACCATCTACTTTGTTGTAAGCATTTTATCAATGAAATGTTTCGCTGCGTTTGTATCTCAGTCCAAATGAAGGCTGTTTATGTGTAAATGACTCCAACCGCTGAAACTGTAATTGCACATCGATGCATCATTCGTATTGTTCTCTAATCTAGGATGCCCGGATGCTTCAAAATAGGCAAAGTATAGTGTCGTAATATTTCCCATACTTTACTTTTTTGTGTAAAATCTGTGTCCCGGCCATATCCATGGCGTGTCACCACCGTATCCATGCATTATCTGGGCACCATAGTGTCTAATACATTGGATAACGTATCGTGGCATGCATAATTTATGGATGGTTAAGATCATTTGATGCGGAAGATTTTTCCACATGTTAGAGAAGTTCATCTTATCATCTGTCAAGTCATCCAATCTTGATAAAAAAAATTTTCAAAGGGTATAAAAAAGAAAAGGATTATTTTTAACTTTAAAGCTTTCTTTGGGTGATAAAATACAAAACTTGGTTCTAAAAAATGGTGGAAACTTCTGCTACTCATTGATTTGCATAAAAATAGGAAATTCCTACCAACTACGAAGTAAAAGGACACCTATGTGCTGTCACAATAGAAGAGCAGAAATAGCCCTAATACAGTGAATTATTAAAAAGCTTAGGAGTGCCAAGGAATTAGGAAAAGGGGGAGATTGGCAAAGACCTGGGATGAAGTATTGGGCAAAGTAGCAGAGACATACTAGAATGTGGAGTTGGAGAGAGTATGGCTTGAATAGGGACAAGTGAAAAAGTAAAACAAAGGTGACCCTTAATAGATGCGCTAGGGCTACGCTTACCAAAGTTTTTTCTTTTTTTCGTACCCCAGCAAAGGGGGCTGGGACACAAGAGAGAGCCCGCAAACACACGGAAAGGTAGCCCACTCAAGTGGGAAGGAGGCCCGCACAAGCGAGGAGAAAGCCCACAAAAGTGGAAAAGAAGCCCGCACAAGCGGGAAGAGGTGACGTACCCGGAGTTCTAAGTAAGAACTGACGCTCCTTACCACTCGGGCAAGGAGCCGTGCTTTATGCTTACCAAAGTTGGCAATCTTCGTTGAAGACTTGAAGTGACTAGTCTAAGAATATCAGACTGGATAATGCTTGTTAAAGGAGTGGTCTGGTAGGATTCTACTATTTTTTTTTAAAAGAGTATTCTGTCTTCCTAGGGTAACATAACAACCATTTTATGAACAACAGGTAGAGAGATTACTAGTCTCTCGTGAGCTTATTCGATAGTGATCTTACCGCATGCATGGGTAGGACTTAAGTATTTCCTTTTGAAAGATCTTTCTACGCCTTTCTATAGGATGAATCCCTTTTCCCCTTCCAATCGGGGGGTGGGCCACCACCTTTTCAGCACCATAGTTAGAAAATTATAATATTAGATGATGATGGAATAAGACAAAGACGACAATCATGATTATGATTATGAAAAGGATGTTGATATTATGTATGCAGTTAATTTCTTCCAAATTAAGTAACTTGAGAGGGGCAGTGAGCTCATAATTGGATATAAAAATGACAACAGAATGCTCTGGCGGCATAAATTACAATGATCATCCAATTTGTGCTCATTATGGATCACAAATCCCATACAACAAGTTCAGCAGTATGGAGATGCCCCAAGAAGTGGCTCCATGCTAGCCAATTGATGCCGTAAAAAAGTGTACACTGATTCAGTTGTCATTGCAGCTATACGAACCACAACACCCGCTGACTAGAACCGGAAGCCGTAAAAAATAAAAGAAAAAAGGGAAATCAGATATACTCTCCATTGCGATATTATTGAGGGTATTCTTTTTAACATAATGATGGGAAAGCATGTCCAAGACACAGACAGAAAAAAGTACCTTAGGACCAAATGCACTGCAAGAAGCGATCAGAGCTGGTTTAATTTGGCAATGCTCTGATTTCCTTTTCATGCCTGGAGCATAGAATTGTGTTGACATAATTTTCTTCACTTCTCCTTGTACTTGAGTCTGAAGATGTTTTAACTGTGACCTGTATTCAAACATTAAAATGAGTGATGTTTTTTTTCTTGTAAATCAATTTAGAAGAAAGCATTAAATAAAAACAATGTGACAAGGACTTTCACATCAGGATAACCTATGTGAACATACCCCATGAGTATGACCATTGCAATGACTTGGTAATCCTGCATGCGTTCTGCGATACTGGAACAAGACCCTTGCTCTAGCAGTACCTGTTTCAGCAAATAAAAGTCTTTCTAAAACCCTGGTGAAATGTATTTCCAGTTTCTTCCCATAGCCAGAAGCATAATACAGCCACCACTGCTTCTCTTGATGAGATGAACATGCTCATGCTATAAACCAAGAACATCATCATACCAATACATGAATCAAAACCAGGAAAAAGAATGCACATGTAACAACTGTACTGAACATGGAGTTCATCCAGTGATCCATGAAAGAGCCAATGTTGCTAACAATGTTTCTGCAGATCTTTTGCAGATGACTGAGAAAGTGAGAATGGTTGCCTTAAAGTACTGTCAGTGGGACCTTTTTTCCCCATGAACCACTAGGCAGAAGCCTTGCATAATGTATGGTTCACATCACAGGCACTGTGTACAATTTTTGTGCAACAATGGTTGGATTTCCAAAAAGGTGCAGTCCCTGAAGTTGGTGAAGTACAAGATCATCACTGAAAAGGAAACCTATTTGAATATAATACTCCAGCTCTATTCATAATATACGCAATGGCACTCAAAAGGCCATTCAGAGAATGTCCAGAACTAAATTAGTATCTTTCTAAGAACGTCTATAATCTTTTATAAAAGCATTGAGTACCAAACAGAACGAACATATCAGTAACTGTTTATCTTGTTTACTCCTAAATCAAAAGGATAATAAGGGGACTAAAATAAAAAATGTTACCTCCCCAAGTTGAGATATATGAACTGCACATACAAGATTTCATCACAGGTTTAAGCGTCATTCCTTTGACAAGCCTCCAGCAAGAATTTGACAACCAGATAACAGAACGGAACCACTACCCCAATTATTGACGATATTTTGATAATATCAAGATGTATAATTGAAACAGAATTTTGCCAATAATATTGAAAAAATTCAAAATCTCGTCAGAAAATGAAAGCTTTGCGGGAAAATAATGAAAAATGGGAAAATAAGGAAAATACATAAAAATGCACTGCTAGCAGTATTTTATATTTATTCAAAAATAATTCTTAATCATGTAAAAATAATTTATTTTCTGAGACATTTTCCTGATAATATCCTGAGAAAACGACCAAATTCAAAAATACCCAACATTTTACGGAGATGATAATTTCCCAAGGACAATGTTCATGACAATGGACTAACGTAATGTGGGTTTATACCACTTGTTTCAACATTTTCTCTAATAAGTTTGGAGTTTTTTCATATACATGACATAAAATAAAACTTTCAACAAGTGTAAAATATAAAATGGGGAACCAGTGAGATTTTTAATATATAATTTGACACAAACCCCTCCTCTTCTCTTAGGGCAGGAAAATATCCCTTATTTCAAGGTCTAAGATCCTTCTTGAAGAAGCGGGGTCGGATTGCCTCTTATAGGTGTAAGGGGTCAACAAAGGTACAGCAATAATGCCAAGAGGATTAGTGCTGATAAGTTACATCAAGTGACAACCCCAGCTTTCTTGTGCACACCAGCTCTTCCAAAAGTAGCTCCTTGTGGGTTTCCAAGTTATTGACTTTTTATGTGGATGCCAAATGGCTTTTGGCTCAAGTTATCCTGATCTAAGGGAGGGGCAAAAGAAAATAAAAAACAAAGAAGAGAACCTCCAGCTGCTGAATCTACTGTTGGCTCAAGTTATCCTGGTCTAAGGGAGGGGCAAAAGAAAATAAAAAACAAAGAAGAGAACCTCCAGCTGCTGAATCTACTAGAGCTCCATAGCCAATATTTATCATACATTTTTTACTTCGAAAAAAAAAAAAAAAAGCGTCTTTCAGGAGCATTGAGATTTGTCAACTCTTTAACGAGTGTGGCCATAAACTCCAGCCTATCATCTTTGGTGCCTCTAAGCTAGGAAGGATAGGGAACGTGTTTCACAATGAAGAGAACTACATATTCTTAGCAAATAGGCTAACCACAGGTTGTTGAGGTTAACATTCTCAGATGGACCGGCACAACAATAGTAGCTCACCTTCTCAATTGGCATTATGGATCAATGGCATTCGAACTGACTTTGATGGTTAGAGGTAACACTTAAGCTCACCACTGCAGACATGCTGAGATGTCAGAACTCAGAAGACTCAGAAAATTAAATGAATCCTTTACTCTGTTCTGTGCAATGGTTTATTTTATTATCATGAAGCAAATAGAAACGCCCATGAGCTCACAAATCTAGTGTTAACCGCAAGTTATTAATGGAGTAGCCATACATGCAAAAATGCTACTATAGATAATTGATTTTCATTCAATATTGCTATGGTGCTCATTTTAGAGATTTTGTAGAAAGCAAGCACATCCAAAGAAAATAAAACACTTTTGGCCAAAGAAATCTCATATTATGTGTTAGACAACGTTCACTCTTATAGATCATTTCCTACCTTCCTCTCCTTGTGGCTTTATTATCAGATATCAATTGTTCTTTTTTCCTTCCTCCATAGCACAGTTTCCACCTCTAAATTACCACTTCTCTCAAAAGAAAGATATTTAGTCTCCAATGAATGCAAAAACTACTCGATGCCCATGCTTTTGTTCATATTTTCATTCAAGAATAAAAACATTCTTTAATATTTTTTTCTCAAAATCCTTCAAATTTATTCGTCGCATTCATGCAGTAATTATATTCGATGCATTCTTCACTCAAAGAACATCATTTTAGAAAATTACAACAAGATTTTTGGGAGTAAATGACCAATGCAGATTTTCTTCTTAGGCACCTCAGATTCGGTTAAACTACATGCTTGCTTCCATATTAGCTTCTCTAAAATCATGATAAAAGGAATGATGCTAAGGTTTGACTTTATTCAAATAGTAGTGAAATCTCCAAGGCACTTTCGATTTTCTCTCAGCCCAATTAATAGTATTTCTAGAATCCTACTTAACTACTACAAAACCATAAAAGCAAGACAAAGAATATTTCTTTTAATGCGATCACTTGCACACTGTTAGAATCTCCTATTCTCACCAGATTAGAGAATGCTAACGAATTTTCAAGAGGAATAACTCTTTAATATTAAAAAAAATAATAACTTTTTACATTTTTTACTGATAAATGAAATATTAATATAGACATACATGCATGAGCACACGCGCAGAGAGAGAAAAGACCTTACTTTATTGCACCCAGGGGTGGACCTAGGTATAAGGTTTTGGGACCAGGCACCCTAGTGGACCAGGAAAAAGCCCGAAACGGGCTATGGGCCATACCAGGAATAAGCCCTCACCCCCAAAAACACCAAATCCTCTTTCTTTTCATCTCCAAATGGCAAAATAATGATTGACCTTTTCAATTTACCATCATCCGCCCCCCTCAAATGAAAAACCTAGGTCCGCCACTATTGTCACCTTTGTCGAATAGTTATAATATAACATGACTTGTTTTTCTATAGATTCGTGGCAGAACTCCTCGAACCGATCCAAGATTCATGGGATAAGGGTATGATTATTGGTGGTGATGATCATAAAACAAAATACTATTAATAAAAAAAAAAACAGATTGCCTTTAGCAATTGTCCGTCACGGTAGTGAAAAATGTCAAATCATATCCTAGTGGGTTGGCAATTGGCATCATCTCTCCAGCACAACATGCCATTTTCATTAGCCATAAGCCTCTACATTATGCTTCCCAATCTTACTGCAATGAAAATTAAGAGGCACTATGCATCTATCCTTGAATACAATAAGGCAGGCCAGCTGAAGTTTTCCAAGACCTACCTCATCATCTGCAGCGTCAATCCAATGGAAGAATGGTAATGAAAAAGATTCTATATTTAAAAAGTTATAAAAAAAAGGTGATGAAGATTTACTCTAATCTGCTTCTTCTCATCAGCTTGACCTTATTGGCTCATCCTAATCAACTAGTACTGACAAGATTATAGCTCCATTGATTACTAAGCTACAGAAGATCCTAGATCAGTTTCTTAATAGATGCAGATTACATTGTAAAAACACGAACACTCATTGATTGACCTATCATATAAGACTATGCAAGCGCCAGAAGTTATATATCCATTATTCACATCTTGAAAGTCCTTGTGAGGGCCAGATGTAGGGTCTAAATGTAGTCTTCACGGAAGTTTAAAAGGCATTCATGTTCTTGTTTTTGTTTTCCATACACCATCAATTTTATGAGCATAAAAGGAAAGGATATTGTCAAGAAATAAACAATTTTAGTAGTTCCAAATACTCATGTGATTTCAGTTGCACAATGGTAATCAACAAACATGCAGTACACAAAGAACACAAAATATTCCAGCAAACCACCTCCATTAACACGGCCGTCTTGAGCTTTTAATTGAATTACAACGTAAAAATGCATGAGAAAAGGGTGTTACCGAATCAAGAAAAAGAGGCTGATCTCCTTCCAAAAAGATGTTGTTGGTGCTCTTATAAAACTCAAAATCCCATTTCTCTCCATTCTCATGGCGCCCACTAGTAAGCCAATCTACAATTAGCAAACTTGAGTCAGATGTGACCCTGAATACTTGCTTCTGAGAATACCTCGCAGTCGAGAAACACGTCACTGGGTCTGGAATAACAGCCAAAAGAGCATTCCCTCCGACTCTAGCCTACTGCATGGCATAAACTAGCCACTGTTAATTGGAAACCTTAGCCATGACTATAGAATCAACAAAATAGCAACTACACTGGATAGCTAAGCAAACAGTGGTTAATTCATATACAGAAAAAATAAAATGTGCATAATCAAGATGTTCAATTCTGGTTTTTATCCTCAGCACTAACATGTTTAGATTTTTTTTTAGGACCAAAGAGTCACATGTCAATTACTCCATATTGTTGCATTGACTCATTTTAAATTTAAAAGAATGTGAAAAGAATATACCTCTAAGAATTGTTCAGAGCACTTGGATCCCACAGATTTGTATACCTGTGTTCAAATAAAATCTAATTTGAGGAAAAAGAAAGGCAATAATACCCATAAATGTTTCAATGCCTTGAGCTAAAACATTCTTACAGAGACTAATCATAGAAGAAAATTTTCTAATGAGATGAAAGTGAAACACCTGTTGATGACAAATTATGTTTGTGATCACTGATAGTAACAAATTAAACACCATTAATCATAAGTTTGTAACATCACAGCAGTTTTCCTGTTGTTATAGCTTTCTTTTTATCTATATGTCTTCAAATTGATTAATCAAAAATAAAATTGTATTTCCAATAAAGAGAAAGCCAAGAGGAAGTGGGGCCCACTTTCCAAGATCAGATGCTGATAAAGATTCACACCAACATAGGAAGATGGTCTGCAGGGGAAGAATCACACTGATCAATAAGATGGTGAAGTGGGTGCCAAACTATGTCAAAGCCCACCATCTCCCAAAGGGTCCAATTAAGTGGGCCCACTTTCCAAGATGGCACACTGACAGAGATTCAGCCAAGGCCTATTCCAGATCAGAATCAATTCCTCCAAGGGTTGAAGAGTTGAAATATTTGCATTGACCCATTCCATCTGAAAAGTGAATAATTACAATTGAACAAGGAAGGTAGGGAAAAGCGCTGGGCATGGGCATTGCAGAATGGGAAACTCACTTTAGTGGAAGCCTGAGTGGTCAAGACAGTGGTGCACCCATCTCCCACTGTTATTGCACAACAAATGCTATCTCCCTACACCCAACATACACAACATGAAATAGAAATCAATTTAGAGGGCTTGTTTCATTTTCAAACAGAGATAGATAGAGAGGGGTAGAAGTAAAAAAAAAAAAAGATATTATACCGAGACAAATCCGCCACCATAGGAGAGGGTGTAGATCCACACTGCATCTGTGTTGGGGGAACCCACCTGGGGTGCATGTGGGTTTGTTTTGTGACAATAACAACAACAGAATGATTGTCAGATGATGATTCATTCATTCAATGAAATGAATTGAGATGGTGTTGATGGATAGATGGTGGTGATGATACATACCTTAGTGGGTATGATTAATTTGAGGGGGCACTTGCAAAAGCAGCGAGTGACCGTTGATTTCCCAGCGACCTTTTCTACCACCACGATACCTGTCTCCATTGGATGCCTCCTTTTGCCCTCTCTTCTCTCCAAAGCTCTGCCCTCCGAGTTCTGAACACAGTTTTCTAATGGGATTTGTGAGAAGGGTCCAAAATCCAAATCCTGCAATGGTGGGCCCACTTAGGCCTTTTAAGAATTCTTATTCAGGATTTCTTTTCTGTTTTTTGGAAGTTTTTTTTTCCAAATCTTGTATCTAGTTGCATTGTGAAATTCTAAGGTGACCACGACTTTTTAGTTCGGAATTGAAGAGTTAGATAAAATGGGACTTTTTTATTTTTTTGCTGAAATTTCATATAGGAAATTCGATTGTCAGAATTTTTTTTTTTTTTGTGGGATTTAAAAAGTCCCAACTACTCAAGTTTCACTACATATTGTAGATTTTCTTTTGGAGCTGAATTTTAAAAAAGTAAATTTTACGCTAGAGATGTCAACCCCTTCTCGGCCGCTTTCCAGTTGGAAATTGGGATACCCCTTTTTTTAGGAGAGACTGAACTCTCGCGTGCACCATATGCGGTTAATATGTCACTGACTAGTTAAGTTCCAACTTGGGGCATAAAAAGTCCATTTCAATTCAAGGATAAGCTTGATGAATAATGAGTTTTATATAGTAGTAAAAATTTATAAATTTCTAAGTTGTAATTTTTATATTCTTTTTTAGCAATAGTAAGAACAGTGAATATGAAAATCATGATACATGTAAAACTTATGGCTACAAAGCTTATTCATATCAATCTCATAATGTTTACGAGGGACCATCTTTATTTGATCCAATTTGGTTGTGCTACATGCTTCCTTTTTATAGGAACTTTTTTATTCAGATATAAAATGAAATCTTTGATACTATAAAGGGGAAATTAGCGAGAGGTCCCTAATTATTGGGCTATAAAGTCTCCAGTACACACTGTTTTTGTTTATGGCCTAAAGTCCCTTGCGCATGGATTACTTTGGGCGGTGGTCCCTTAACTTGACACGTCATACTTTTTTATGACTGATTTGCCCTTGCTAGCTGTTTGCATAGTTGTTATGTCCATATAATCCTGGTTTATAGATCGACGTCATCATCTTTCCGTGCTTACTGGCGAATTTAAATGTCGCAAGATTAGTTCTGGATCAAATTTCAAATTTTGATTTGGAGGGAATGACGATTAATGGAGTTTCGCTTAGAATTTCTCAGTTTCTAGGACAGGTGATTGGTAGTGTGAGTATCATTCTTCTTCTTCTTCTTCTTCTTCTTCTTCTTCTTCTGACGTTGTTACAGAGCTCATTTCTTGTTAATATGAATTTGTAGATCTGATTGAGCAAACTCAAAATTCATCATTTCAGTGAAATTCTTGAGGTAATGATTAATATTTTGATCCGAATTTTAATGTAATTAGTTGTTATAATATTTATTTGTGAAAATATTTCTTCTTTTTTTTCTCAGTAATTCTGTTTAGATCTGAATAAAAGTAAACTCGGATTTGATCATTTGAATTAATTTCTTGAGGTATGGATGAATGTTTTGATCTATTTTAGTTTAAGAAGATGTTTTAATCTTGTTTTCTTAAATGGATTGTTATATTATCAGTAGTTTGTTCTAGATGTGATTGAAATCAAACATAGATAAATTCATGTTATTTGAAACTTATATAAATCCATTGTAAAAGTCAGATAAATTTACTCTAAACTCTGATGAATTCATACCAATCACATATAAGGAGTACGAAATTCAGATAAATTATGCGAAAGTGAGATAAATTCACTCCAAAATCTGATGAATTCATATCAATTAGAGATAAGTAACAGAAAATTCAGATAATTTGATGCGAAAGTCAGATAAATTTATTTTAAACTCATATAAATCCATTCTAAAAGTCAGATAAATTCACTTCAAACTCTGATGAATTCATACAACTCACAAATAAGGAACATCAAATTCAGATAAATTGATGCTAAAGTGAGATAAATTTATTTCAAATCCAGTTTAATTGATTCTATAAACAGATAAAATCATTACGAAATTAGTTAAAGTCATCTGTGTTAGATAAACGTGTATCAGATAAATTCGTATCAATTACAGATAAAATGACACGAAATTTATATAGACTGTTGTTAAAGTAATATAGTATTTCAGCTACAAATGTTCATGTTTTTTTATTTTATTTTTATTTTTCGTATGTAGTGTTTGAAATGGCAAAACCAATTATGCTTCTTTGCAAGCTTGGTATGTTCACCAATGTTGTAATTTTGACTGATAGTATGAGAATGGATGATTTGGTTAACCAAATTTGTTGCAAGTGGAAGTCTTTGTTGCCCAACAATGTGTGCTTCACATATGCATTGCCTGGGCATCCAAAGTGTATGCTTGACAATGACAGAGACTTGTTGAGCATGTCTATGTTGGCAGTTTCATTGGGATTGGATCGAGTTGATGTCTTTGTATCAAAATTATCTGAATATGGTAATGAGGACAATGAGGATAATATGGATGATTTTTGTGAAGACAGAATGGCAGTAGTGGAATATGATGCTACAGATGTAGAGACAGATTTGCTTCCACAGTTTTGTTCACATAGGGAGAAGTTTCTTCTTTCTTCAGATTGGATGAATGGTATCAGTCATGTTGGACAGAGATTTGAGGGTGGGGCTTCTGAATTTAGGAATGTGCTGTGCAAATATTCGATTGAGTTGGGATTTGAGTTTGTGTATGTCAAGAATGATAAAGTAAGGATCACAGCTGAATGCTCTCATCGTAAAACCCAGGATTGCATGTGGCGTGTTCATGCATCGATTGAGAAGTCTAGTGGTTTTTTCTTTCTAAGGTCATTTGATAATGAGCATACATGTGGAGCAGCAGTTCGTACATCTAAGAGTAGCCGGATTAGCGCTGAAATAGTTTGTGATTTAATGATGGATCATATTCGAGAGAAGCCAATGACCAGACCCATTGATGTTGTGCATTATTTTCATGTAAACTATGGGCTCACCATTACATACCATCATGCATGGTGGGGGGTTGAAAGGGCAAGGAATAAGCTGTATGGTGATGCATCGCTTTCTTTTGACCATCTTCGCTGGTACATTAATGTTGCTAAGGAGACAAATCCAGGTAGTCTGTTTGTTTTAGATTATGATGAATCCACCATGTGCTTCAAGAGTTTGTTTGTTTCATTCAATGCTTCGATTCGTGGATTTAATTATGATCGCCCGCTGTTGTTTCTAGATGGGATATTTTTTAAGGGCAGGTACAAGGGAAATTTGTTGGCAGCAACAGGGAAGGATGGTAATCAAGGTAAAGTGTCATCTTGTAGATTAAATAATGTTTATATTATCTATTTTTATTTCAGTGCATAGTTAAGGTTGTTGCTTAATTTGATAATAAGTGGTTTCTTGAATGTGGTAGGTCTGTTTCCTCTTGCCTTTGCGGTGGTAGACTCAGAGACGGAGGAAAATTGGAAATGGTTCTTGCGGAATTTGAGGAAAGTAGTTGCATATGACCGCCAAATCACTTTTGTTTCTGACAGGAATGCTGGTCTTGTGGATGGTGTTGCACATGTGTTTCCATTTGCTCATCATGCTTTCTGCCTCCAACATTTGAAAGCAAATTTGAGAGATAAGTTCTCAGGAGGTTACACAAATGAATTTAGAGAAAGGATGGTTTTGTTGCTACGTGAATGTGCCTATTCCCCCACTGTACCTATATTCCATGCAAAGTTGCAGGTATTTAGACATGAAGGTGGTTCGAATGTTGACAGATTTCTTTCCGGACTTTGTCATGATAGGTGGAGCAATGCTTATTTTAAGGGCCATCGGTATGGTGAGATGTGCTCCAATGCTTCAGAGTCTTTCAACTCATGGATTAGAGAAGCGCGTCACCTGCCCATTACGAAGATGGTTGACATGATAAGGGTTCAGATAATGGAGCAGATGGCTAATATGAGGGAAATGTCTAGCTTATGGAAGGGAGTCATTTGTCCAGACATGGATAAGAGGTTGGAGGCTTCTATCAAGCTTGGTAGGCCATGGAGCGTCAGGCGGTCAAGCGAAACTATTTTTGATGTTCATTCGTACCCGTCGGTCACTGTTGATATTTACAATCGCATATGTTCTTGCTATCAATGGCAGATTAATGGCTTCCCGTGTGCCCATGCATGTGCTGCTATTCAAAAGTGTGGAAAGGATTTAAACCTTTATGTGGATCGGTATTTTCACATAGAGACATACAGAGATGCATACTCTGAATCTATAATTCCAATCCCAACTGTAGGCAAGCCAGAGACAACAATTGCAGAAGCTGTGATTCTGCCCCCTGTTATGAGGCGTCAACCCGGAAGGCCAAAGAAGAAGAGGATCTTGTCAAGAGGTGAGATGACAAGGCAGATAAAATGTGGACGATGCGGGCGGATTGGGAGTCATAATAAAAAGTCCTGCAAGGAGCCTATTGGCCATTGACATTAGTTTGAATTTGTCATTTTTTATAATTTGGTGATGATAATGTGTGACTGCCAACATGTATAAAGACCAATTTGGATTTTTTCAGTTGAATAAAATTGCAAAGTATAAGTGTTTCTTTGAAATATTGATATTATCTTTCCTTTTTGTAACGAACTTTACATGGATTTTAGTTGACTTCCAATGCAACAACAGATAAATTTATCAAACTTTCATTCAAAACTCAGATTAATTTCACTGATTTTTATTTAAACTCAGATAAATTTATCTGAGTTTCGTTCAAAAGGAAGATAAATTTGCATGAGTTTCTTTGAAAAGACAGATAAATTTAGCTATATGAAAGTAACAGTTAAATTCTATAAATTCGTAACAAACGTAAACAAATGACAACATGTAAGAAAATGACTTAATATATATTCATAAGCGTATTTACATTTACAAACATCTTTCTAACATCTTATATTTGTATCCAAAGAAAAAACAAAAAAATCCCCTACTGTTTGTCATTCTTAAAGTTTTCCTTGTGAACAAAAAAACAAAAAATAAAAAAGAGAGCCCCTTGCTGTTTGTCAGTTTTCATTTAATGCTGATTCCAACATCTTACAATTATCAATTTGAACCAAAAAAACGAAAATCCAAAACAATCCATGATGTTTGTCAGTCTTTTCATTTATGATGCGAACATTTTGGCTTGAAAGTCTTCTATTGTCCAAGTACGGGGCTCATCATGCAAGAACTTGACTGCTAATTCTGCTCTAAAGCTGTTTATGACGCTTTGTGCCAACTTGTTGTTAATTGGTTTGCAACGAGAGATCTGAGCCATGAGGTAGCAGACGATGATGCCACAATCAAGCCTGCAATGTGACATGGTATTGTCAGTTATTCATATTGTTTGGTTGTCTATGGTTTTTTTTTTTTTTTGTGTAATATGGGTTCCTGTTACAATACTTACGATCCGTGTTTTTGCTGTGGTGCTCCTTCTATGCTGATCAATGGCTCATTATATGGCTGTGTTTCCTCAATGTTGACGTAGTTGTAATTTTCTACATACTGTTTCTGTGATCACATCATTTTGATTAGCCACATATATAACAACTTGTGTCAAGCATGATTTAAAGGAAGTTAAAGTGAATGACATGTACCAGTAATTCGGCATCCTTGAAGTAGTGATCAATTGCATTTTTCTCCCTTGGCCTCATGGAGTTGTAGTGCATCCACTGGCCTTGTTTTCGATCAAGTAGTAACAGAGTCCAATGGAATGGTGTTGCATCTTTGTTCCTTCCATTAGAGTTCATTGGAAAGTGGACATATCTATGATTCTGCATTTTGTATGGTGAGATTTGATGATTGAGGATGGTTTCTCTCATATTTTTGTTTTCAGCAGTGAGCATTGTCTGCACAAGTATGGAATTTAAGAGTATTAATGTCATTTAATGAATTCCATTACAGACATTGCAAAAAAGTTATTTGTGTTACCCAGCAAAGGCTACTGATGAAATATGATTTTTCATCCTCCTCCAGACCCTCCTTTCCCAATGTCTTGAGTTCATTTTCAAGGTCTGTTTGCTCTTTGTACAGCATCTGTGTATAACTATCAATTACCTGATGGATTACAGATACATCAGGTTATGTACGTTATAAAACACATGTTATTTAAACATTCAATAAATATACGATATTGTTGTAGTAGGTTTCTTACACTGCTTGATATATCAGCGCCAGATAGGATTGCAATTATGTCCTCATACAACACATTGTTTTCACTTTCTCCGTCCCAAACTGTTGCACTGTAATTGTACATGTGAAATGTTATTAGTTTATGTTTATAATGTTATTGATGACTTGCCAGAGTAATTTATGATGTTAACTTACTTATATCCTTCTGTGTCATATATGAGCTTTAACTTCTTCTTGTCAGATTCAGTCAACAATTTGGTGATTGGTTTTTTTGGAAGCTTAAATGGTTCCTTCTTCTCTGATTTACTCTTAGCTTTGTTCTGTATTTGCTCATTTATGTCAATAATGTCCTTTGAGCAAGCAACCATTTTATCTCTTGGTACATTCTTTTGCTTCTTAGCCTTCTTCTGTTCTGGCTCTGCAATATTTTTTGCTGCTGCTTCTCGTCGCTTCTTTACTCTTTTGACCATTGATGATGGTTCTGGTACCTTATATGTAATGCACCATTTAAATATTCATATTGAATTGATTGAAGCTTAGTTATAATCATACAATAGTCAGATAAATTTTTATTAAAACAGACCCAAAACCTAATAGGAAACTCAGATAAATTCATTACCAAACTCAGATAAATTGAAATATAAGCCACAAATTCATATCAATCTCAGATAAATTCATATCAATGTCAGATAAATTCGTATCAAAATTAAATAAAATCTTACCAGACCTATGTAAAATCATTTAAGGCTCAGATAAATTCATTTGAATAGTTTGAAATACCTTTTCAGTTTTACTTTTGTTTGTTGGCTGAGGAGGCTGATCCCCCATCATTTGTTTTGCTGTTGGAAGATATATTTTTTCCAAACTCTTTTCAGCCAAATTTATCTCTGTGCTTGCATAAAGAAGTGTAGCTTCTTTTATCTTGTTTTCTAATTCAAAATTTGTTGCCTCAGTTATTGCAAGTTTATATTTCAATGCCTTTAATTCCTCTTCTGCATGTGCAGCTCTTGAAGAATTTCGCTCTGGTAGCTGCTGCAGTTGCTTTAGTTGTTCAGTAAGGGAGTTGACTACAAGAGATGAATTCTCGAGCTTGCTTTTGAGGTCGTTGTTCTCTTTTTCTAGATCAGCATTTTCAGTTGTGACCTTCTCGTTTAAAGAAACCGCATCATCTCTTTCTTTGGCCAAGCTGCTTAGCCTTTTTCCCAATTCCATGCTTTCATTTTGTAGATTACAATTTTCTTCTCTTGCTATTTTCAATTCAACTATGATTTTGTCAAGTTGAGCTTGGGAGTCTTGTTTCTTAGTATTGCCTCCTTCAGATTCAGATAGCTTTGTTGTTGGTACTCCAATGAATGATTCACTTGTGCTTCCAATTATGTCACTTACAACATTCTCTACAACTTTATCTGTTTTTCCTTTTATTTCTTCATACTGTTCCCACTCTGAAGATAATGTGAGAAACTCAACTCTTTCTTCAGTCCTAGCAATTTCTTCTTGCCCTTCCTTTTCTCTTTGTTCTTCTAATTCAGAAATTAACAACGTTTCTGTTATTTGGGCCAGATGAAATTGGCTTGGGTCATGTTCTCTTGAGGCTGACTGCTCAATTGCTTTAGTAATCTCAACATCATCATTAAGGCCAGGAATATACTGCTCATGTCCTTCTTGTACTATTTCGACAATGTCTTTGTTCTCTGTTTCAGCTTCCTTATTAGTTATTTGATTATCATCAACACTGCTTCTATTCCCATATGTCAGGAAGCATTTCTCTTCATGCAATGTCCTCTCCAATTTACCAACAATTACCTGAAGTGTGAGACACTGTTAATTTATAACAACAAGGCATATAAAATTCAGATAAATGTATCTATACTATCTGTTATATAGCATTACGTGTTCAGAAAAATTCAGATAAACTTACCTGTTTGCTATGTAATGTATTCAGTGAATTTTTCTGCAGTGTGTTGTTTAAGCCCTTAAGATCCCACTTCAACAATCTAGGGAATTCACTAGGTTTGAATGGCTCCAACAACGACGTGTGTTCGCATAACCAATACTATTCAAATGAATATACAATAACTTAGTCAATTTTAATTTATAAATAAATTGGTAAGTTGTAAAATTATAGATGTAAAAAGGATGTTTGTTTATCTTACCGGTAGTGCAAATAGACAGCTAATTACTTTATCTGAACCATCATTTCTGTTGTGAACTGATTGCATGAGAAACTTTGTTATCTCTTCTGTCCATGCATAATTTTTCATTTCAACATAATTCTCAACATAAATGACGTATGGCCATCCTATTGAATTGCCATGTGTTGAAAAAAACAACGTCACAAGTATGTAAAGGCATATTAGTCTTGACACATCGGCGACATCAACTTCAGTTGCTCCATTGAGTGCAATATCCAGCTGTTCCTTTATTTTTGGCGCTGATACCCTTGGAATGTTTAAGAATCTTCTTTCTATGAATTCTGATTGTTTCTTCTTTGCATATTTCAAATCTAATGTCTTAGATCCATGGGGTATTCCAAATATTAGAGAGATGTCTTCTGATGTGAACGGGACATACTGACTTCCAATTTTGAATTTTCCTTCTTCGCTGTTGTATGTGTTTAGAATTTGCATGATGTCTTTATCATATTTTCTGCATCTCTTCTCTGTAACTTTTTGGTTCAATATGGAATTTATAAGAAACCAGAAAGGTGTCTTCTTCAACTCAGCTTTATGTGTAGTGGTTATACTCGTTTTGATGCTATCAAATAGTCTCACTATTGATACCAAGTTTGATCTAAATTGCCAGTGTGGCTTTGCTTGGTTATTCTGCTTTGTGTAATTCTTTATATTTTGATTGCTTTCAGCTGTTGGTGTACATGTACACAGATAATTTAATACAAGATTATTAATATAAATCAATCCAAATCTAATCAAACCAAACCTAAATTCATATAAACTCTCATCAAAGTTTAAAAAAAATTAATATCAAATTTATATAAATGCACAGAAAGCTTAGATAAATTAATTTCAAATTCAGATAAATACAAGTCACACTCAGATTAATTGATAGCAAACTCAGATAAATTGACCTAAACACAGATAATGTCATACAGATAGAGAGATATAGGTCAGATAACTTCATTCCAAAGACAGATAACCTATGAAAAAACTCAAATAAATTGACCTAAAACACAGATAATCTCATACAGATAGAGAGAGATAAGTCAGATAACTTCATTGATAAGTCAGATAACCTATACAAAAACTCAGATAAATTGACCTAAACACAGATAATGTCATACAGATAGAGAGATATAAGTCAGATAACTTCATTCCAGAGACAGATAACCTATGAAAAAACTCAGATAAATTCACCTAAAACACAGATAATCTCATACAGATAGAGAGAGATAAGTCAGATAACTTCATTGATAAGTCAGATAACCTATACAAAAACTCAGATAAATTGACCTAAACACAGATAATGTCATACAGATAGAGAGATATAAGTCAGATAACTTCATTCAAGAGACAGATAACCTATGAAAAGACTCAGATAAATTGACCTAATATACAGATAATCTCATACAGATAGAGAGAGATAAGTCAGATAACTTCATTGATAAGTCAGATAACCTATACAAAAACTCAGATAAATTGATCTAAACACAGATAATGTCATACAGATAGAGAGATATAAGTCAGATAACTTCATTCCAGAGACAGATAACCTATGAAAAAACTTAGATAAATTGACCTAATACACAGATAATCTCATACAGATAGAGAGAGATAAGTCAGATAACTTCATTGATAAGTCAGATAACCTATACAAAAACTCAGATAAATTGACCTAAACACAGATAATGTCATACAGATAGAGAGATATAAGTCAGATAACTTCATTCCAGAGACAGATAACCTATGAAAAAACTCAGATAAATTGACCTAATACACAGATAATCTCATACAAATAGAGAGAGATAAGTCAGATAACTTCATTGATAAGTCAGATAACCTATACAAAAACTCAGATAAATTGACTTAAACACAGATAATGTCATACAGATAGAGATATATAAGTCAGATAACTTCATTCCAGAGACAGATAACCTATGAAAAAACTCAGATAAATTGATCTAAAACACAGATAATCTCTTTGAAAACCAAGTTTAATACATTTCAAATTATTCTCATAGCATTTTATAAGAATCTCAGATACATTCAGAAGAAAATCAGAGCATATCGTGTTACAGTCAGATATTTTCGCTTGGAACCCTAACCCTGTTTAACCGTCATTGATAGCAATTAAAATTCAGATAAAATTATGTATTGTACAGATAAAATCATTTAAAGTCGTTTTTAGTTGATATCAGACTAAGACAACTCAGTTAAAAGTCAGATAAAATGATTTCTAAACTCAGGAAACCCTCTCTGTTTGATGATTGACCTTGCTCTTGCTTTGGTTGAACTTTTGATTTCCTTTTCTCATGATCTTTCGCTTGCTTTTTGCCTTGACTTGAGGTAATCGAGGACTTTATTCTAGCCATTATCTACAGAGTTGAGTATAAAGCATAGATAAAATCAGAGAAGAACGAAATCAAAGACCCTGTTAGGTTCTTAGTTTTTTTTTTCAGATGAAATTATCTTTTACGACTTCGTTTTTGGAATGGAAGAAGCATTTTATCTGACCTTAAAGTGAAGACAAATCAGATGATCGAGGTCTTCAATTAGTTGATTTTGCTTCTAGGTTTTTCGTCTTCGTCTTCGCTTTTGATTTCGCCTTCGGTTTCGGTTTCTGATGAATCGTTTATGATTCGCTGAATTGTTTTGAAGCGGTTTTAAACGAAGCGAAACTTGATGCTGACGTGTCCGGGGGCGTTTTTGTCTTTTTCAGTAGGTCATTTTCATGAAAGGACGTCCGCCGCTACGAAAAAAGTGAGTGGACCTTAAGCTTTAAATGGAAATGATGAGGGACCTACCGCCAAAACCCCCTAATATAAATACCGATTCCTTATCTTTTATGTTTATTGTTATTCCTCCAGAATTCAAGATTATTCTTTACAATGCCTGACATACAAAAATGAGAGAGAGAGAGAGAGAGAGAGAGAGAGAGATCTGGATTGGAAAACTCATGCTTTTCAAAATTGTCGGTTTCCCATTTTTCTTTATCTATTTTATCCACTATTATATGCATAAAGTGTTTTTTTTTTTTTTGTAAAAATAATATTTCATTAAACAAAGGAACATGAGAACAATAGCAAATGGCTCGAGACAAAATTTAAAACAAAACATGACTAGGGTCCACACCCCTAAACCCAAGACAAGAAGAGTAAGCATTTAGCCAGCCACATAATTTTCCCTCCTATAAATAAAAAAAAACTTCAACTGCTTGAAAAGCTTTAGCAACAAACTTAATATCTTGCAAAATATGATCAATGGACCAATCATAAGATCCATTGATAGCACGTACTACGCCATCGCGTATGTCAAAAGGAGAACTTAAGCAAACTTGCGAGCTCTACCCTCGGTTAGTAAAAGCTACTCCATTTGTGTGTGGAAACGCATAAGGGGTTGTTTGTTTGCACTCATTTACATATGTAATTAGTAAACATGGGTAATGGTTAGTTGGTTACGCATCTATCATGTTTGTATGCACCCATTTACACATGTGGTGCATAAAATAAGTGTGTAAATGATGTGAAAATAAGCCATCAAATTTGATCACCTCAAGAGATGATCAAATAAAGAACACCCCACTCTCATGTTCGACAAATGCATATCAAAAAGGCGGACGGTGAATTAGCGTCACAAGTATGCCCGGTTTTGAATCTCCTCTCACCGTTTTCCTCTTCTTTTTTTTCAAGCAAAAAGAATAAAAAATTTGGAGTCTCCCAAACCGGGATTCTTCTTCCTCTCCCAACTCGCCATTTTCACGCTCGAGGGCTCGGCATCGTCTCTGCCCCCGTCCCCCCACCACCTCGACCCCAGCACAGTACACCACTCTATGCCTCTCTCTTTGCTCTCCCTCCATGGTGGGTCCACCTGGGCAAAAGTACATTGAAGGATCAAAAGGTGCATGTGGCTCCTGGGATAATGTTTGGTGGGTTGGTGGCAGTTATGGGAAGTGATCGTGGCCTCTAATGGGTCTGTGAGGAAGCAGCCATAATATTGCAATGAGCAAGGGGCTCTGTGCATTCAACATCAACATGCATGACCTGCATTCCTACAAGCATTGATTTTTCCACCGCACCAGGAGCATTGATATTTGTTGAAAATAGAGAGAGTAACATTACTTTTTTATCTGTAATTGATTGAGTGGGGAGCATGCCCAATATGCAGACCTAACAGAATTGGACATTTCTCTTAAGAAATACATAAGAATGTAACCTAGGTATTCTAGATCAACTCTTATATATGCTCTGTTCTGTATAGAGGATGGGAGTGCTGATCAAAGTAAGAAAAATTCGAAACGAACAAAGACAAACTGAATTTATTGCAGCTCAATATCAAATACTTATTTTAGTTGTTTACACTTAAAATGATAACTTCATTTACTGACTCTGAAGTTAGTAGTAACGTTAGCATAACGAGCAATTTCTATGAGATTCTCATTTTTCCTTTAAGGGTTTAGAAAATGATCAAAGTTTTTCAATTTAAACCTCATGAGTAAGAGCAATAATAAATAAATATATTCATGGCCTTAAAATGCCCTTTTATAATAAAAAAATTCACAAAAGTTGTATATTAAGAAACTAAAAATTGTATAGAACAACGATAACAATCTATAAGACCTACCACTAAATTGTATTTATGGAATTATCTTTAGCAATCACTAATATTAGAAGAGAACCAATATTTAGTAGTAGTTATCACATTATCCAACTTGTGATTATTATTCCAACATGGGTATAAATCAAGATCAATACAACCATTATGTCAGATTGAAAACTCAATTACTCTAACTAAATAAAATACAAACACATGAAACAAAAGGGAAAATAATATTTAAAATTTTTTTCATGGTAACTTTCATTAAAAGAAAGAAAATAACAGAGTTTAAGTTTATATATTTCACTTTCTTATTTATGATATTTTATCAGTTTCTACTTTTTTCTAAAAAAGAAAAAGAAAAAATTAAACAGAAAGCAATAATGCAAACGCAGTACTTATATATATGGGATGTGCTTATAAGTTTTGGAAGTCCCTATACCTTTTTCAAAGGCCATAATAAATAATATACAACTGAAGGAACATCAAATTACAAATATTTAACGTTAGTGTACAAAAGATTAAAGGGTTAATATTTAAAAAATAATAACAAAGGGTTACATCCGTACAAAGAAAATAATCTCATAACTTCTAGAAATCTCCCGAAGCCCTTTGGTGTTCTTAACTTTCAAATTTCAAATACAAATACCACTCAAGTATCTTTTACTTCCACCAAAAAATAAAAATAAAAATAAATAAATAAATAGAAACTATTTGCACAATTAGCATTATTTCGGGTAAAAAAAAAAGAGAGAATGTTAATTCTCTCATGTGTAGTCGATTTGGTATTTGAGTTAAACACAACCACCAATTGACCACTAGCAACAATAACAATAGTAGCAAGCTAGCTAATACCTTTTGTCGGAACTTTTAAACTGATGGCGAAGTATTTAAAGTGCCCACAAAATTGTAAGTATTGAACACCAAAAGGTAGTAAGTAAAATACACTTGATTCCTTTTCTTTTGATTCATTATACACTACAAGAAATTTGGGGTTTAAGGACGACACAAATTTATCCCAAAATGTACACATTTCGTCACCGAAACTAATTAAGACGAAAATTTTTCGTCACTCATTTTGTTGCCAAAGCCTTGTCTCTAGAAGGTATTGGATACTGAAAAAAAATTTGTCATTGAAAAAGATAAAATTGTGACTATTTTTTTTGTCTTCAATTCACTCTGTTGGGAACATACTTGTAAGTAATTAGTGACAAAATATTTTATCATTAAAGGAAGAAATTAGAGACAAATTTTTTTGAAAAAGTCTACTTGGACCGATGCCGGGCCCGAAAAGTGGCCTGACATCGGTCCAAGAGCCGTTGGATCTCATTTGAGCCCGAAAAGTGGCCTGACATCGGTCCAAGAGCCATTGGATCTCATTTTTTCGGTCCATGTAGCATGGCTCAATTTTTTTTGTCATAAATATAAGAAATAGAAACGAAATAATTTTGTCTCGTTTAATATAAAGGAAGACGAAAAAAATTTGTCAAAAAAGCTACCAGTAGCTAGATGACGATTTTTTTTTGTCTCCAATCGACTATGCGAGAATATACTTGTAAGTAATTAACGATAAAATATTTTGTCATTAGAGGAAGAAATATTTTGTCATTAGAGGAAGAAATTAGAGACAAAAATATTTTATCATAAATATAATAAATAGAGACGAAATAATTTTGTCGCATTTAATATAAATGAAGATGAAAATAATTTATCTAAGAAAGTACCAGTAGATGACGATATTTTTTGTCTCCAATCGACTCTGTGGGAACATACTTTTAAGTAATTAACAACAAAATATTTTGTCATTAAAGGAAGAAATTAGAGTAAAAAATATTTTGTCATAAATATAAGAAATAGAGACGAAATAATTTTGTCGCGTTTAATATAAAGGAAGACGAAATTTTTTTGTCAAAGATGCTACCAATAGAGACAAAAATAAATTTACGAATTAACAAAATGAAAATATCCATTCATCATTACAAATAATTTCATCCTAATACAATAAAATAGTGTAATATCCACAATTCCACAAAATATCCAAACCTTCGCCCTTTTAATCCAATCAAATTCAAGAACTCCTCCAACTTTCAGGACTTTAGCTAAACTTCCTCTTTCTATATACTCATACACAAGGAAAGAACATCGTGGATGGGAGCAAAATCCATATAGCTTGACAATGTTGCGATGACGAATTTCTGTTAATGCATGTATCTCATTTCTGAAGCTTCTTTGGTCAATGTGCTCACCATCTTCATGTGCGTAGAGTTTTTTTACGGCTACTACCTGGCCTGTAGGCATTCAATTCCAATTTATAATGCAGCATCCCCTGTACAAAGGAAAAATACAGGAAAAAAATGATTATGCTAATTGGCAATCATCTTTACTACTACTATGATAATCCTTATAACAAACCTGAGCAAAAGCTCAAACAGACTTAATTTGGTACTTCACAAATTCCAAACTAGGAGATTCTGATATTTTGAAACAGGTCTAGATGGCAGACATGTCCAAACCTCCTATTCTTTTAATGCCATGCAGTGTCTGCCTCAATTCTAAAACCAAACTTTGGGTTTGGATTTTGTCTGAGCTTAACTCGACATGATATAAGTCGGACCTGATCTGCTCTTGGCCTATTGGTAGAAAGAAAAAAGGACACCTATCCGCTGCTATACATTGAATTTTTCATTCTTGAGATGTGGACCAATGTAATGAGTTGAAAATAAAAATAAGTTCTCAAAACCATATAATGGAAAACTCTACCTAATCACCATGACTGAAAGACTACCAATGGGTGGGCCTCATATGAGAAAATAGTGGTCTTCCTATGTCAAACCATATATAAAACTAAACTCGAACATTAAAACTAAACATGCAAAGGCTTGATTTTGATGCATTGACACACCCAAAAAAGAAATGTTGGTTCTGAACATGTATACTTCCAAACAATAAATAAAATAATATGCTACTAAATGAAAACTTTTGCAACCTCAGCCCACAAAAACATGGCATACCACATCATAATATGTTATTCAACTCTACAATGCCTAGACAGAGACGTCAAAAGTGAACGTCATAAACATATGATTTGTATCCGCTGAGTGACATCATCTTAGGTCATGTGAAAGGGACGCTGAGTGACATCATCTTAGGTCATGTGAAAGGGAAAACAAACCCTAGGATTGTTTTTAAGTGATTTTCAATACCAGGACCCCAATGCATTTGGTTCTTTTGTGATCTTTTATAGTCCACATGGCTGGATTAAGTCATATTCAAAAGAAATAAAGAGGAAAAAAACTACAAAAGGGTTTAGGCAAACTTCTATCCATGCGTTGAATTTGAGTGGATCAAATCACCAAAATGATGGCTAGATCTTCTTCAAGGCACCTCCCCTTTATAGCAAGGATGATAGCTTCTTGTTGCTGAGTTAAGAGGGCTAAAAGGGTTAAATTGTCCATTTTTGGGTTAAAGCTAATTAGGAAATATCTAAAGCTGTTATAAAAACTCGAACCAACTCAAGTTCCAATATATAAATCGTACCCATCCCAACCCAAAATACCTATTACAAAACCTGCCACTATAAGAGTATGTACCCATTCAACCCAACACATTGCCAGCTGCCACAAGTGCTTTCAATAATTTTAATATAACTGATTCCTAATCAGTATAACAAAAGTCTACAAAATCAATTGATTATTATGCGCTGCTGTATATCCATCAAACTCTATTCTATAATCAGATTGTCTTGTATGCAGATTAGTAAACATGAGTTGAAAAACATTCTCAATACGGCCAATATGGATTGGTTTTTTCACCAAGTAAACAAGATAGAATCCCACCGCCAGTTGTTATAGAATTAAATAATGCTTTCTCTACACATACCAAAAAATTATGAAATGAAATTGGAAAAAAAAAAAGAAATTTGGATGTCATCTGTTAGGCTCCGTAAAGATTGCTCAAGTTCCCAACATGCCATAACTGCTTCCATTGAAGGAACACGAACATGCTGTTGAACAGAGCAGCAAAACATAATGTGTCTGAACAAAACAGAGAAAGAGGGTCAGACAAATAAGAACTAATTGATCAAATCATGAAACAATGGAATGTTAAGCAAGTTCTCACAGTGACCCAAACAATTTACGTTTAACAATGGAAGTTAGGCTACATCCATAGTATTGGACCACAAAACTTATAAATTTTTAACTATATATAGATATATCATGTTTTAAACCACACTTGAGCAGAAAAGATATATTCATGTTATATACACCAGTGTCATTGCTGTGTCTGGGTCTGCCAGCTCCCAAGTTCACTCAGACTTCGACCCATCAAATCCAAATAAATTTTAAATCTTTAAACCCTTCATAGTAAAGAAGTTCCACCAACCTGTGAACGAAGATTCTCTGTTTTGTCTACAAAAAGTTCAATTTTCTCACCACGGTCGAGGACCTGTACTGACGAAGAGAGTTCAGTGCAGTTTGAATAAATTAAAAAATGTTTGCTATCTTCCTTTTTTTTTTAAGAGTTTTTTGTTTTTTTTTTTTGAAGAGTTGAAAGAACAATTACCTAAACTTTTTGTTGAGACTGTTAGCAACAGCAGTTGCAGCTTTCCCTCCTCCATATCTCTTGTTAAAATCATCCTTGACCCGCTCCAAGAAGGCTATGGGAACTTGTCTGCCAACTAACTCAACTACAACTACACAGTAGGCTGCAACATCAAACCATAACAACTTTCAATGACCACATAAAAGGAAAACACCCTGATAACCCATTCAACAATAAATACCAAAACACCCACCTGAAAATCAAGAAGAACTTATAAGAGGAATCCTCGACTGCTACAAAATTACAAAAGCAAATAAAAATGTGCAACATCTTTCTTTTCTACTCCCTTCCATACACTTTGATAATTAGGATTTATGAAAAGGACGAACAAAACAATTGACATTCTTTGGCTTAGAATGTGATAAGAAACAAGTTCATAAATTGAATATTTGATTTCTCAGAATGAAATACCACAGATGCTATAATCTTTTGAGCTACATTAGAAAAAAAATCGAAAGGAAAAGAAAACAAGAGAAATTTCTCCTCTTCCACTACCTGCACACACCCACTTGCTGCCCATCCACATTTCCTTCGATACATCTCAGATCCACATTGGATGTTAAGATTATCCAGCCAAATGCAGCCCCCATTTGCCACAACGCACAAACAGAAGGAGCCTGATTGTATCTACTCTGCCAGAAATCTTATTGAAAAATTAATTTGAGGTACATTGAGGTACACTAAGGCAATGATATAAAATGAGCCATGCTTAGAGTCTCAGATCTGACACAAAACAAATACTCATAAAAAATGGACAAGAGAGAAATAGTCGGTCCACAAATCAACAGATCGTTTGTAGGTAATTCTTCACAAACAACACAAAATTGAGAGTCACATATCATAGAAAAAAAGCTGGTGTCAAAGTTGAATTCAAAACACATTTACCATGGAAACCAATACTTAATTTAACTATACATTTTTTGCTTCTTTTGAATGGTGAAGTCCCCCACTCACCCCTTAAGGAGGGCATTTGGTGAGTTTAGAGAATTGAGAAGGTTCTGAAATCCTTTTCAATTCAGAGAAATTGCTGACCAAAAATACGGACAATTTGCCCATGCTTTCTTTATAGAAGAGACAGGAAGGAATCACAAGCACAACTATTCAAATGCCAAAGGGTTTAAGGAACTTGTTGGGTTTTAATTAAAAAAGGGTCAGCACTCCAGATCTGAAATATGCAAGTTCACTACAGACAAAGAAGACCAACTAGAACAATCAATTCAAAAATTAAAAAAAAATAAAAAAACACAAATCTGCAAAATCTTCAGTCTGATCAGGAAAATGAAAAGAGAAGGAAAGATAGAAAACAAGCATTTTGCATATGGGTTTGTGCCAATTGCTCCCAAAATCACCAGTTTAGCATATCAGACGTTATACACAATAGGACATATGAGATATGAGCAAGAGGGAGATGGGAGGAGGAAAATCCAATAGAAAGCTAAACAAGAAGATTCAAAATAGAAAATCAAAAGCTAACAAATCCAAATGGGGCATGTGAGTTTCAATGTAAATCTTAACAAGAAGATTCAAAATTCATTAGCAAGAGGGAGATGGGAGGAGGAAAAAAGAAAAGAAGTAATGCAATGAAGATGAGGCAGAGCCATTACCTTTGAGTGTGAGTCCAGTTGCGAGAGAGGGAACGAGAGGATGCATTGGCGAGGGAGACCTTGAGCATGAGAGGGAGATGCCGAGGGAGATGAGAGAGGCGCGGAGGTGAGGGAGATGAGAGAGGCACCGAGGTGAAAATCGCCACCAAAGGATGTGCTTTGTGCTTCGCTTTTCAAGCCCCAATTCGCTTAAGGCCCTATTCGAGTAAGGCACTCATTGCTTCTCCTACAAAGAGCTGAAAATCGACACCACAGGATTCCGCAACAAGGAGTTGCTCGGATTCGGAGGATTTGGAAGAGCATACAGAAGAACTCTCCCCAAATCAAAGACCCAGGTGGCAGTGAAGCAGGTTTCGCATGAATCGAAGCAAGGGATAAGGGAGTTTGTGGCGGAGATTGAGAGTATTGGGTGGCTCCGGCATCAGAATCTAGTCCAGTTGCAGGGCTAGTGTCGTCGGCGCGGCGATTTGATGCTGGTTTATGACTTCATGTGTAATGGGAGCTTGGATGAGTATTTGTCTGATGAGCCCAAGGCGACTTTGAGCTGAAGATAGTGAGAGGTGTCCTTGCGGGGCTACTCTACGGCGAGGATGGCGGACAAGAGAAAGATTGGTCAAAGAGATGGCTGGACGAGACGGAGATGGACGCTGGACGAGGCGAGATGGGCCAGGGACCAAGGGAGATGCATGCAGAGAGATGAGGGAGATGGGCGCTGGACCAGGCGAGATGGGCCAGGGACCGAGAGGGAGGGAGATGCAGAAGGGGTTTGAAATGGAGGAGATGCAGAGAGATGAGGGAGATGCAGAAGGGGTTTGAAATGAGGGCGATGCAGAAGGGGTTTGAGATGAGGGAGATGCGATTTTTCTTGCGTTTTTTTTTTCGATTTGTGTTTTCTTTTGGGTAAAACGCAGATGGGTTGAGTAAGAAGGGGTTATATGTATTAGTAGCAATCTAAAATAATTCTAAAATATATTGAAAAATAAATTTCCAAAATAAACGCGCGATGTTCCAAATGAAGGCGCGACCGGAGGGGAGGAGTTGGCGCGTGACATTTGCCGGTGAAGTAGTCAGAACGCCGGGAAAATATGATCTTTGCGCGAAAAAACAAATGCGCCCACAAAAAGCTAGCCTTTGCCGGCGAAACCATGTCGCCGGGAATAGTGTTAAAAAAATTTTCTGTTAGAACAGTTACCTTTGCCAGTGAAAAAAATAAATCGTCGGGAAAAAGAGACCTTTGTTGGCAAAAACAAAAAAATGTCGGAAACAATTGGACTTTCGCAGGCGAAAATATGTCGCCGGGAAAACTATATATTTTCCCGGCAAAATAAGCTTTTTCGCCGATAAAATACATACTTTCCCCGGCATTTAATGATTGTGTCAGGAAAAAACGCCGGAAAAAGTACAGATTCTTGTAGTAATTTATCTAATATTTTAAATTAATATTGGTTTTCGAAAAGGCCGAACAGCCTCATAGCAAATTTTCTTTTTCTGTGCCTTGCCAATCCAAGAAGTTTGCCCAAGCATAAAATGTTATAAAGGCTTTTGTTCCAACATGAAAAACCCCTAGTACTTTAATCATGATAAGAAACTCAGTTTTTCAATACTAAAACTTATGTACCTTTGATTGAGCTAATATGATGGGTTTCTTTCCCGTTTTTATCCCCAAAAAGGCATTTTGAAAGTGTTCAAGAAAAATGAAGACTTACTAACTTTTATTATATATCTTTAGCCCTTTTTACATATTTTTTTTTATGATTTCCTGCTTCATAAAATATTAAAAGTTAGCTTCATTTTTAAGATTTTAAAAATGTTGCCTTTTGCTATTCTTTTAAAATTGAATTGTTATGTTTGGACTTTTCACATATTTTTATGATTTCTTGCTTCATAAATATATTGTTAGTGTTTCTTTTCATCTTTTTCTTTATTTATTATATCAACAATGTAAGCTAAAGGTGAATTAACTAATATTTTCATTGCTCTTAATTTAATAGCTATGATCATCAAATTAATATACCAATTCAGCCACATGTTGTCGATATTGTGTAGCTCCTATCTAGTCATCCACTATAGATATAGGTAATTGTAATGGGCCCCACGAGGTGCGCTTGATCATTGCTCATTTGTTTTTTGTATTTAATTATGATGATGAAAGGCACTTAGGGTGTTATTCAATTAAAAGAAATAAAAATCAAAAAATATTTTTACCGACGTTTTTTTTCGTCGGTAAAATAAATAAAACCAAAATAAAAAACACTTTTGCCGACGTTTTTTTTTCAGTAAAATAAAAAGAAAAATAAATAAAAATTAAAAAATACTTTTATCGACGTTTTTTTCGTTGGTAAAATAAATAAGATAAAAATAATAAACACGTATTTTTTTTGTCGGTAAAATAAAAATAAAAATTAATAAAAAATAGTTTTACCGACGTTTTTTTTCGTCGTTAAAATAAATAAGATAAAAATAAAAAACAGTATTGTCGCCCATTTAACAGGAAGATGAAATGGCATGATGGAGTGTTTATTGGTGACGAAATATTTTCATCTTCCATAACTTATCCTTATTGGTGACAAATTACGTTTGTCGCAAAAATAAAATATATTTTGTGACAAAAATGTTCGTCTCCAATGAGCTAAAATAATTCACCCCACAACTTATTCTTCCAAGATAAAAATATATTTGTCGCTCATTTAACAGGAAGATGAAACGGCATGATGGAGTGTTTATTGGTGACGAAATATTTTCGTCTTCCATAACTTATCCTTATTGGTGATGAATTACGTTCGTCGCAAAAGCAAATTATATTTTGTGACAAAATTGTTCGTCTCCAATGAACTCAAATAATTCGCCCTACAACTTATTCTTCCGAGACAAAAATATATTTGTCGCCCATTTAACAAGAAGATGGACGGCATGATGGAGTGTTTATTTGTGACGAAATATTTTCGTCTTCCATAACTTATCCTTATTGGTAACGAATTACATTCGTCGCAAAAATAAATTATATTTTGTGACAAAAATGTTCGTCTCGAATGAGCTCAAATAATTCACCCACAACTTATTTTTCCGAGACAAAAATATATTTATCGCCCATTTAACAAGAAGATGAGCGGCATCATGGAGTGTTTATTAAGGACGACATGTTTTCGTCTTCCATAACTTATCCTCATTAGTAACGAATTACGTTCGTCATAGAAATAAATTATATTTTGTGACAAAAAATGTTCGTCTCCAATGAGCTAAAATAATTCGCGCCAACGTAAATGAAATTGGCGCCTTACTTTGGCGACGAAATATTTTCGTCTTCCATAACTTATCCTTATTAGTGACGAATTACGTTCGTCGCAAAAAAATAATTATATTTTGTGACAAAAATGTTCGTCTCCAACGAGCTAAAATAATTTGCCCCACAACTTATTTTTCCGAGATAAAAATATATTTGTCATCCATTTAACAAAATGATGAAACGGCATGATGGAGTGTTTATTGGTGACGAAATATTTTTGTCTTCCCTAACTTATTCTTCTCGGTAACGAATTACGTTTGTCGTAAAAATAAATTATATTTTGTGACAAAAATGTTCGTCTCCAATGAGCTAAAATAATTCGCGCCACCGCAAATGAAATTGGCTCCTTATTTAGGTGACGAAATATTTTCGTCTTCCATAGCTTATCCTTATTAGTGACGAATTACGTTCGTCGTAAACATAAATTATATTTTGTTACAAAAATGTTCGTCTCCAATGAGCTAAAATAATTCCCGTCAACGCAAAAGAAATTGGCGCCTTATTTTGGTAATAAAATATGTTCGTCTTCCATAACTTATCCTTATTAGTGACGAATTACGTTCGTCGCAAAAAAAAAAAAAATATATTTTGTGACAAAAATGTTCGTCTTCAATGAGCTAAAATAATTGGCGCCAACGCAAATGAAGTTGGCGCCTTATTTTTACAGACGAAATTTTGTTTTCGTCTCCTATACTTTTGAAAAAAATTAAAATAAACGAAAAAATTTATATTTCGTCCTCTTTGGGTGTTCTTTGAAGACAAAAAAAAAAAAAAAAAATTCGTCATCAAATTTCGTCACAACAGCCTAGATTTTTTGTAGTGATATAATACACTATTCATTTTCTTTTTTATTTTCATCCCGTCTTAGTTCAAGGTTTATTGTTGAAAAAGTACATGGCATTTAAGTTTTCAGAGTTAAAAGGCCGTATGTACACCATGAACCACATAATGGAGTAAATAGTACATAGTTAAAATCTTTTATTTTTCCCACCTAGGCTTAGTTTATTAACCGGGGTGGACAAAATAGTGCCAAGAAAGACTAAAAACACTTTCTAAATGATAAAATCTGAAAAAAATTTCCTTTGAAATGATTCTTTAATAGCACCATATCTCACAATTAATTTTACAAAAGACAAAAAAAAAAGTGAATAAAAATTTAGAAATTAGTGAACAAAATGGTTCAATGAGAACAACGAATGAATGCTTATTGGTCTTATCCCACTCTTGAGGGGTTTGGAGGGTGACAATTGAAGAGGCCTTGGTCTAAAGTGTAAGAATTTAACTAACATAAGCTAAAACAGGAGAAATAAATAAAATAAAATGTCAGATTCATATACAATTATGGATTATGTTTTTGGCCTTCTGAATATTAGCACCTGTACTGCTTTAAAAAAAAAAGTCCTTCCCCTTCGACTCTATGGAGAAAGAAAATAGATTCTGATAGATAATGGAAAGCT
Organism: Litsea cubeba; assembly: GCA_012931725.1. Lineage (NCBI taxonomy): Eukaryota > Viridiplantae > Streptophyta > Magnoliopsida > Laurales > Lauraceae > Litsea > Litsea cubeba. The sequence continues at coordinate 80,707,327 of CM022945.1, forward strand.
TTTCCATGCCTCAGAGCATCGTTCTTTTAGTTATTGTCTACTTTGCTTTATCAACCAAGACACTTTCTATTTGAGTTTTCCATTTTCCTATCTCACATAAATGAACAGTATCAATTTTACATTTTAAATGATATACACAAATTAATATTTCAAACATAGAGTGAGAACTAAATATAAAGTTCTACCATAAGGAAATACGAAACACGCACAATTTGAAAGCCTGCAGTTAAGATTCAAGAAATAAAACATATATATAATTAAAATTATTAGAGCACGAAGGCTATCAATGGGCCTACACGAAGGCTATCAATGGGCCTAACTTTGGCCCAATCAGGAATGAGAAAGAAAAAATCAACTCTTCATTATCATTTTCTTAACTCTAGTTGCACCCATTTTTCTTAGAATGAAGATTTTATTGCAACATTAAAAAAATCAAAGAAGAAGACACAATCAAACGATAATAAATTCAGTAGACAGTGCTCACTTACATGTATGAAAACTCCCTCCATTCCAAAAGAAGCTAAGAGTCAATGAAGAATCTGTTAAAATGCCATGTTCTTCCTTATACAATTCCTCATAGAGGAAAAACCTCATACCCACAAAATTCCCTGCAGTGAAAATCTTGTAGTATCTGAATAAGAAGAATGTTAAAAGAAAATTGAAAAAAGAAGAGGAAAAAAAAAACAGCATTTGAGATATTGATTTGAGATAGATTCCAATCTTATCCACATTTTCCTTTTCTTTTCTCCACCACCTCAAAAAAAAAAAAAAAAAGAAACCGAAAAAAAATTACTCGATTTATTGGAATGTATTAAAATGAAATTTTATTACGTTTAAAATATCGGCATCTAATCAATAAAAGAGATTAAAAAAATTATTAGGATCGGGTGTGCCAAGTTTGGTCTAGATACGAGTTCATTTGGGTATAGTAGGGGGTAGTTAGCAATTTTTCAGAGAATTTAGGGGGCTTATTCGTAATTCTAGATTTTTGACATTATGGTACCGTTGGGTAGATATTTTTAATTCTTAAACTTTACTCTTCTAGCTCATCTTGATCCGGATCCTCAAAACCCCTTTAAATCCAAGCCTAACCCAAAGTTTATTTTAGACTAATTGGAAAATTTCCATTATATCCCCATCTTTATCAATCGGATTCACTCTCTCTTATCTCTTTTCTTTATCTCATTCTATTTCCTCCCTTACTACATCTTACTCTCTTTTTATTGGGCAGGTGTATACTGAAACCGTTCTACATCTTACTCTCTTTTATAATAGGGTATAGATATAGATATAGATAGGATATAGATATAGAAATATAAGATAATATATAACAATAATAATACTAAGTGGGGCCCACATCTTGCATTTTATTGGACATGATCATGCATTTTATTGGGCAGGTGTGTAGTGAAAAAATACTACATTTTGCTCTCTTTTATACAAAGGTATAGATATAGATATATATAATAATCATGTATATTTTATTATTATTATATAGGTGGGGCCCACACAAGTTATTCTCTTTAATAATCTTATTATTATTATATAAGTGGGGTCCAAGCTCTTCTCTTTTAGAAGGGTAATAATAATATATAGATTATATTATTATTATCTAAGTGGGGCCCATACAAGTTATGTCATTTTTTTTTCTCAAAGATGTGGGCCAGGTGTGTATATAGTGATTAAAAGTGCATTTTCCTCTCTTATGGGTCAGGTGTGTAGTGATTCAAAGTTGGATTTTAAAAGTGCATTTTCCTCTCTTGTGGGCCAGGTGTACAGTGATTCAAAGTGGCATTTTTCTCTCTTTTATAAGAGTTGAATAGATTTTAGATTTTATGATTCTGTCCATACATGAATTCTGCTGAAGAACGAGGCACCACATCACATGTCAAATGCTTTGGATTTTCAACCTGCATTGTTTTTGGATTTTGGTCGGTTGGACAAGAGGTCCGAATTTAAAATCCAATGAGAGCATGAGTGGAGGGTCCCACTGATTAGGGACCGGTCAGAGGAGGAGAGGGGTGAGACCATCAAGAAATTTCGTGGTGTCTTCCTTCCACCTTTATTCATTGTAAGCAAGCATCTCGGATAGGAAAGGCATCTATGATTTTTAGTGCGACCCGAAAATTAAGGAAACACATCTCCTGTTTGGTCCAAACCGGAGAACCTGTGTTTGGGCGAATTAGGAGCCGGCACGTTAGGGGGCGGAGATTTTCTTTCCTCCGCCCCTTGTTTGGATGAAACAGGAATCTGTTTACTAAAAATAAGTGGTCTTCTAAAGCAACGCATGCATGGTGACGGTTACATGGAAAACGAACCCAAAAAAAAAGTATTACAAAAGGGTGAGAGGGAGAGCAGTTCCTTCTTACTCAAACTGATCACAATATCAGAGACACAGAGAGAGATGAATGAGATTGATCTTACAAAAGAGTCAGCAGATTACATGGTGGAGCTTCGATCTCCAGGTCCAGGAGGTGCAGATACAATAATCAGACCAAATGATCCCTCATGGCGTCTCAACTTCAATGATATCCAACTCCCAGATCGACCCAAAGATCCTCCTCCTTTCATTCACCACTGCATCAGACCTCTTTGTAAGATCTCTTCTCTCTCTCTCTCTCTCTCTCTCTCTCTCTCTCTCCTCTCTTGTTTATGATATGAGTTAAATAACCCAAATAATCAATAATAGAAATAAAATAAAATAAAGAAATAGGGGATTATCCTCCATTAATGGAGGATCACCTATGTGCACATGGGGTGGTTCTACCTCCCCTTTCAGACAGTCCTCATGCGGTGAAGTCAGAGAATGAGTAGCTTTCATTGTATTTTTTACTTAGTAAAATATGAAATGATTTTTTTTAATAGACTTTTTTTTTTCAACGTGAATGGTTTATATTTTTTTTTAGAAAAAACTATCCAAAAAAGATCCTAGATGGCCACTAACCAAAAGAGGTACCCATATGCAACAAAACCAGTATTCCCGTTACAATATTCTCTCTTTTTTTTTACCTTTTTTCAACGAGCGACAACGTTGTCGCTTAATAGTGAGAGTTAGTGTCGACGTGAAATCTACATCTTCTCTGACCTTTATCATTTGTGATTGCTGGTTTTCTGTACCAAAATGAACCAGAACAGAACTCTTCCCCAACATTGAATATTTGTTGTGGAGGTTGTTGATATCCATTAACGAGGTTGGCATAGCAAAGTTTGACATTCTTTCATGCGTTCTCTGCCATAGAGCCTGACTTTCATGTTTACTTTTCGAGAAAAGTTCATTAGGATTTTGATATATAGTTTATTCACTTGATTATCTTTGTTGTATGATTATTTTTGGGTGGCTAAATCATCAAGGTAAGGACCATTTGAGGAAGGAGGAAAGGAAACTGCCTGAGAAAGGGGGAAAACGATGGGATGAAGAAGAGGAAAATGGGGTTTTGCTGCGATTTGTATGGGTTTAAATGCGTTTAAATCTTTAATAAAAAAATGGAAGTAGTCAAAGGGAATAACTTCCTTGCCATATTAACTATTGACATGTTTTTCGGTCAGTGGCCATCTAGGGTCCATTTTTTGTTAGTTTTCTCTCTTAGTTTTTTCTTTTTTTTTATCAATGGGATTTTTCTTTTTTTTTTTATTTTGATAATGGAGGGTGTACCAACCTTTTGTGTCGGACTAATTCCTTCGGGCCCAGGAGAGCAGGGTAAATTCCTTGTGGTCCGGCGGCCCCAGTGTGGTATCGCAGTTAATTTCAAACCCACAACCTCCGAGAGCAAACCGTGGTCCTAAGAACTACCCCTCAGCTTATCAATATTGGGATTCTAATTACAATGTGAAAATGATTGAAATGGTCAAAATCCTTCGTTTTTTTTTTTTTTTCTCGTTTGTTTGATTGATTATTGAATTGTTAAGATTTCTAACTAATGCTTTCCATTTAAAAGGCTATCTGTTCCATTCTCTCACACTGTGTGTTTGATGCCCTCTAGATTAGCTGGTGTATGTGTGTTACATACCCTCGTTGGCAATATATATATATATATATATAGGCGTGATCCAGTGTGCTATGGGGCCCACCACAGGATGGGACTTTGGGGAATTTGACGATCTTGGTGGGGCCCTCCTATATATGTAAAAGTCACTGGGCCCACAAGTCTACGTACATTCACATGGGGTGTTAGTCGGTCCAATGATCCTGTCCATTTTCATTGGTGCGAACCAGGGTGTTGGATTTAGACCACTCAGATGGACCATCAGGTGGGCCACACTAATGATGCACCCTATGCGCAAATCGCGTATGGGACAATTTCCCTGTATGTACACATAAAAGGCTAAAATTGAATTGACTAAAGATGGAGACCTACCTGGGGCCATCAATTTGATCTTCCCTTGTTAGGTGTCAATTCCTCAAGTAAGAATCCAGTAAATCAAATCCTTTAGAAAAATGAGGGTCTATCAATCTGCCTTTTCACATTTGTATATATTCTTTCCTCAAAACCCACTTCACAACCACTTCTTCCAAATTTCAGAGGTAAAGTTGTACCACACCTATGAAAAATATTTGATTCGGATGAACTGCTTATTACTCTGTAATCGACCATTACACAATATTCTTATCACATAGCGGTTATTTTAAGCAATGAATCGAATACGTACCGGTCCCATTTGCATTTTTATTGTATTGAAGTATTACGATTTTCAGGGATTTTATTTCTTTTTCTTTTTTTTTTAAATTTATTTACAGTTATCTTGGGAAATTTACATGTAACTAACTGCAGTATTTGGCAATTTATGGTTAATTACTTGTCTTATTTTTAGAAATAATCACCTCTATTAATTTGAAATCTCGGTCAATCACTAGGAGTCAATGGTGGAACTGGAGTGGGGTTCGGGGTGGCCAGGGGGGCATGGCCCCCAAGAAATTTGAAACACTTGGGGTTCGGGTTGGGTCCAGATCAGGTTCAGCACTATAGCTAACATGGTTAGGCTCAATCCGACAAAATTAACAAATCAGGTTTGAGTTGAGTTGGCGAGTCATAGTGCAGTTAGTAGAGTTGGGTCCGGTTCAGGTTGATCGATGGGTAAAGTACTAAGAATGGTTCGACCCATACTCAACTAATTTATTAGTGGGGTAAGAGATTTCAATTCAAACCGTGAATTACCATGTTAGGTTTGAGTTGGTTTTGCTAGTCAAGTTTGGAAATTTTAGATCTGAATTCTGAACTAAGACATTTCTGAGCAACAATGTAAGCTTGGAAGGTAGGGGAGGTCACTGTTGGAAGAGCTGGCCCTTCTAATCAAAGTGACCCATGGTCAAGAATTTGCACAATTTTGACCCACTTTTTGATGTACTCTAACTCAAAAGCACATCAAGGCGGGTTGACTCAGCCATGTCAGTGCTGATTCCAATTGTGTTTTAAAGGTGAAAATGGTTTGACTCTTTTTCCTCAGACAAACAAGGCAAGATTGCTCAATACTACAAGAGGCAGGAGGAACTTCTACAAGGATTCACCGAAATGGAGACATTAACTGAGTTGGGTTGTGCGCCAGGAAGTCTCACAGAGGTTGGTACTTATGGCTAATGTTCAAATAGAGAATAAAAGCTAATGTCACTAACTTTAGTAATGAGTTTCTCCTTTCTTTTTCTTTTTTTCTATTCCCACAGGAAGAAATGAAGAATCTTGCATGGAGTGAAACTTTCGCAATTCGATTGTCTAACTGTGCTAATTTAGTCCTTTTTGTGGCAAAAGTTTATGCATCAATAGAGAGCAGATCATTGGCAGTTATCGCGTCGACTTTGGATTCTCTGTTGGATCTTCTCTCAGGTTTCATTTTATGGTTTACTTCACATGCAATGAGAAAGCCAAATCAGTATCGGTATCCGATTGGGAAGAAGAGAATGCAGCCAGTGGTAAGTTGTAAACCAGAGTCTTAACAAGGTGTTGGCCGAGCTGACTAGGCCAAGTTGACTTGTGTCTGGTCTATGGTGCAAACACTGTCAATGGTGGCTATTTGACGTCATTCTTCGCCATGCTTTCAGTGGACCATTTCTTGGATTGGTTAGTTATTTTATGTCTGGGAGTCGTCATTTATCAGTAAACCAACAAAGGCGCCTACTAAATTTAGTGGAATGTTCTAATCTGTAAACCATCCAAAATGGGGCCTACTAAATGAATGGTATGGATTAGGACATGAAGATCAACAAAGGCCAGCAGCAAAGCAATCATCCAGCAATTAATATTAAAACACATAAAAGTGGAATTAACAACTTTAATTGCAGGGCATTATTGTGTTTGCTTCAGTAATGGCAACTCTTGGGTTACAGATATTGCTCGAGTCTGGTCGCGAAATCGTCACAAAGGTATGCTTAGTTAATTTGTTTTTTAAGGAAATGTAATAATAAAATTGAAAATGATCCATTTCACTGTTATAAGCATAGTCTAAAACTCACTGGGACTTGGCTGAGAAAAAAGGTCCTTAATGAGTTTTGGCCTTACTCGGTTAACTCGATAAAGACTCAATCGACTCGGCAAGGACTCGGCTGCCTCTGAACATCTCAGTATGCATTGGATCATTTTCCTGATTTAGCTAACATTTACAGGAATTAGACATTTTTTCATTAGGTAGTTCCTAATTTACATTTAATGCAAATGCAGTCCCAAATTTCAATGAATCCTGCAAAGGAGATGTGGATGATTGGAATCATGGTGTCAGTTACAGTTGTGAAATTTGGTCTCATGATATATTGTAGAAGGTTTAAGAATGAAATCGTCAGAGCCTATGCCCAAGACCACTTCTTTGATGTTATTACAAACTCAATTGGTTTGGCTACAGCAGTGCTTGCAGTCAGATTCTATTGGTGGATAGATCCCACTGGGGCCATACTGGTAAGTTACTAATGTTTCAATTTCAATTTCTCATTTATATTTGTGGCCTGTTTGTTTGCAATATTAGAATACATATGAATTGAATGTATAGGGATTTATGGTCAAATGAGCTCCACCAAAGGATTATTAAAGATGTGAGATTGAGAATGAGATGAGGTGGGAGGTGAAGGATATAAGGCAAGAATGTACATAGGACCTTGACCTTCCTAGGATTTGAATTACTAAGGTGATGGTTAGGTACTCATCTCTATCTTCCCTTGATTCACTTTCCATTAAAAGGGAGGTTACTTGATGGTCATTTTTGTATATTTACAGTCATTGACATGAATTGATAGGTACTCAATTCCTATGTATTCTATGCAAGCAAAACAGGCCCTTAGGGATGCTCATGGCCTACCATGGTCCATGTATTAGTTGCCTACTTTTATGAACATCAGCCCATGAGTTCAATTTCTTCATCATCTTTGCCTCATTCCATCCATTTGGGGTCAACGTAGTAAGTTCTACTCATTTTAAGAAACCAGCTTTGTCCCATGAATTCTCCATCAGTAACATTAAACTTAGGTATGCTGGAATTCTAATGCAGATTGCTTTATACACAATGAGCACATGGGCGCGGACAGTTCTTGAAAATGTTTGGTCCCTAATTGGAAAAACAGCACCCCCCGATTACTTGTCGAAGATGACATACCTCATCTGGAACCATCACGAAGAAATCAAGCACATCGACACCGTTCGAGCTTATACTTTTGGTTCGAACTATTTCATAGAGGTGGACATAGTGTTGCCTGCTGATATGCAATTAAGCCAGGCACACAACATAGGTGAGACTCTTCAGGAGAAGCTTGAACACCTGCCAGAAATTGAGCGCGCCTTTGTTCACGTCGATTTTGAGTATAGTCACTGGCCAGAGCACAAGCAGAAGCCATGAGGAGGGTGCAAAGAACCGGCAATGGCGCTGGCAAATAAGATAGTGTTACATTGAAGAAGCTTTTGATCAAACCTTATAGCAGATATTTCATTTAGTTGTTTTGATGATTGTTGTTATATTATACACGTATATGGTTTCATTACTTAAAAACCTCCCAAACTTAACCCAACTCAGAAGGTCCCTGAAATGAGTTACTAAGCGAGTACTCAGCCACTCTTGGCCGGATTGACTCGCCTGACTCCTTTGAGTTACTGATATGAGTCACCTCGAGCAAGTCTGAACCAGTTTTATAACTATGTCATGCTTTGTTTGCTTATGCACCAGAGCTTCTTTCTAGACTTGTTTGGCCTTTCTAATGTGTTGTGTTTGGGCCATACTTTTATACCCACAACTGGCCCAAAATTAGTTTTATCCTTAAGTTGAATGTTGCCATGTTAATGCTTGAGGGGGATAATCTTATTTTATCTCAATGTAAACAGCTTTACTTAAATCATGAATTTGATTCTCCAGAATATTAGTTCTTATAGTTGGATCTGGACCACATGTTGAATTGCATTATGGATCTAGATGACTCAATCAATCAATGGACCATTTTCTCAATGAGCAAGACATCAAAAAAATGGGTAGATTAGAAATGCAAGCCAATTTTTGTTAGATGGTTTCAAAATAGTAGAAAGTTGACATTCCAGAAGAAAATGAGGTTGCAAGCATTAAGCAATGACACATTAGTTCAAAGACGAAATTTTGACTGATTCATTTTCAAACTTTTGTTTGTTACAGTTTTAATAGAAATTATTTTTATAACGAAAAGGCACTGAAATGAATGGTTTGGACCATGATATTGACCTAATGATCATCATGAGGTCCAAAATAAAAGAAAAAGGGAAATCAGATATACACGCTCCATTGTGATATTATTGAGAGCATTATTTTAACATAATGATGGGAAAGTGTAACACCCCATCCCTTAATTCCCTATTAATTCTAATTAATTGCTTGATTAGTTAGTAAGTACGTTTAGAATTTTAGCGAGTCGGGTTTATCGTATGGATCATGTGTGCGAAGTCTCGCGCGAGTTCGAGATCGTTTGAGTACAGTAGGGGGTGGTTTGCAATTTGGCAAGTTTTCTGGGGTTTTTATGAGATTATGAGTTTTTGTGAGTTTGGGTGCATCGGGTAGGTGATGGAAACCTTCATTCGCATCAGTAGGTCTCGACATTTCACAAACTTTAGTCTTCAGTCGATGCGTCGAAGAGGCCCGAATATCGACTTTAGTGAAGCCAGGGACTTAACCTAAATTATCCCATAATCTAACCTAATAAAAGGACCCATCACTCATGATGATCTCATTCTTCCTTCTTCGTTTTACTGTTCCATCTCAACAAGCTCAGCCCCCTTCACCGTTTTCTCACTGTCGACACTCACCAGAGCTCTGACATCGCAGGTGAAGCCTCCAATCTTTTTCCTCAAGCTCTTAGGATCTCACCCATTTGTTTTTGTAGGCATTTCCTTTACACATCACTCTAAGGTAGGCTCTCTAAGCTTGTAGACTAGGTGAACTTTCTTCCTTTGGATTAGAAATGATATAGAGAAGCTCACCCAACCCATTTGCATTCATATTTGTAGTTGGTTTTGGGATTGAGAGCTTTTTACACAAATTTGAGCTCAAAGAGGATTTTACTCCATTTTCTCTTGGATTTTCACTTAGCTCTTCATCAAAGGCAAGTTAATATACATATTATGTTGGATATGTTTGTCTCTCCTTGATTTGTATGCAAATATGATGATTTAGATGACCTTTGCTCATTTGATAATTTAGAAGTTTGAAAACATGATAAATTTGTTTATTTGCTTAATGAAATCGATTGGGAATCGAATGACTTGATTAGATAGATGAATGGAGCTTTTATGGATTGGTTATATCCTTGTTTTGATGATTCATTAGGTCCATGAAAGAAGGAATGGTTTTGACCCATGTTCACTGCAGTTACAGAACCTGTGTTCTGTAACCGCAGTGTACTCGGTCGATCGGCCATGGGGCTTGGTCGACCGACTACATTGAGTCAGGTTCCTCTGGAACTTGACGGGATTTTCTGGGGCCATTTAAATTACAACTGCCGATTGACCCGGGCTTGGACCAAGTCGACCTGGCCAACTGAAAATCCCCTTTTTGAAGGTACTTTTCACCCATTTTAGATTGAATTTATTGGAACCTTGGCTACCCATTTTGGACTAATTTGACTATATATGAGGATGTTTTGAGCCGATGTTCCTCATGGCTATTCCGGTTGCATCGGGATCCATTCTAATTCAATCTTGAATGGAATGGGACACGTGATACCCTTCTTTAAATCTATGCACGAAGACTATTCGTCCGGGTATCGTGAACCCTAATTCCTTTCGTTAACTTATTATGAAGGTATGATGCTTCGGGATTAACTTTATACTTAGGATTGGATTGTCCATCGCTAATGATTCTGAATTGTACCGTTTGGTACCTTTTGATGTTCTGAAATGTCCATGTTCATTAGCTTCGTTTATTTTAATTTGTTTGGGATTATATGAAGAACTTAGATCCATTTTGATGTTCCGTTCATTCTGAAGTTTGATGGAAGTATTGTGAACTAGGCGGCTTTGATTGTAAAGTTTGTTGAGAACTACTTAATGTTGATGTTTTGTATAAGTTTAATGATTTGGATTTGATAATAGAAAAGTAGTTTATCTTTTGGTTATTAAACCTTGTTCACACAAGAAAGCCTAGAACTTCACTATTGTTTGTTTAGGAATTTTTGTGTCAGGCACCACTTAGCTGTTAACATCCAACACAGCTGGAGCACCACATGTGGGAGGACTTTTGGCCATCTGCAGTTCGGATATTTTTATATTTTAGATGGATGTACACCATTAGATACCCATTTTGAAAAGAAGTTTGAAGTTTGGTTTTGAAGGGTATCATTTTGTTTGCTTGCCGAGTTTTTATCCCGTGCCGTTCGTTTATCTCTACCACAGCTCTCATGTTGAGTCGGGAGGGCGATGTTGAACTATCCTGTGGTGATTAGCATATGTGAACTGCCTATTTATTAGATGTTTTACTAGTCTGTTTATGATTTGAATGCTATGCATTACTTACTTCCGAATGCTATACATTTCTTATGATCTTGTCTATCGTCTACTCTTATTCGTTCTACATATCTTCTGATGTTTTATATATATATTGCTTGCAGACCTTCGTGTCTGATGATGCTACTCTTGGTGCATAGGTACCGAGCCTATCTACTACGAGGAAGAAACGACGGAGGAAGTTCAGGCAGATCAGCCTGATGACTCCGTAGAATATTGTACGGACGGTATTGTCTAGCCGTATCGACCCCGTACACAAGTGCCTTCATGTTTTATCTGATTACTTTCATCTTTTGGTTCCTTATCATTTTGAATAGGCCCAGGTTTTTGATGTGGCCTAATGTTGTAACTAATATTTTGTTAACAGTCTCAAACATTGAGCTTTAGTTATGATATTCGGTATTTGCTCTAAACTATACAGTCTTGAGATACCACTTGCAATTATAAAGCTTCCAGTATTTATTATTTATACTTGAGGAAATGTCTACACCTCACAGCGGTCTTCGATCCAGTTGGGACACGATTGGGGCCAAGTTACATTTGATTAATGTTGGAAAAGTTTTAATTGACCCTAATTTCATGAATAACCCCGGATTACATTATGAGGGCGTGACAGAAAGCATGTCCAAGACACAGACAGAAAAAAGTACCTTAGGACCAAATGCACTGCAAGAAGCGATCAGAGCTGGTTTAATTTGGCAATGCTCCGATTTCCTTTTCATTCCTGGAGCATAGAACTGCGTTGACATAGTTCTCTTCACTTCTCCTTGTAGTTGAGTCTGAAGAGGTTTTAACTGTGGCCTGTATAACAACATTACAAAGAGTGATTTTTTTTTTCTTGCTCATTTTGATGTTTTCGTTTTACTGACCCAGATAGATGGGATAATACTACTCCGATGATCATGACAATGAAGGTGATGATAACAGTAATGCTTTTTGTCATGCAGATGAAAATCAATTTAAAAGAAAGCATTAAATAAAAAAAAATGTGCCAAGGACTTTCACATCAGGATAACCTATGTGAACATACCCCATGAGTATGACCATTGCAATGACTTGGTAATCCTGCATGCGTTCTGCGATACTGGAACAAGACCCTTGCTCTAGTAGTACCTGTTTCAGCAAATAAAAGTCTTTCTAAAACGCTGATGAAATGTATTTCCAGTTTCTTCCCATAGCCAGAAGCATAATACAGCCACCACTGCTTCTCTTGATAAGATAAACATTCTCATATTATAAACCAAGCACATAATACCAACACATGAACCAAAACCAGGAAAAAGAATGCACATGCAATAACTGTACGTTACATGGAGTTCATCAGGTGATCCATGAAAGAGCCAATCTTGCCAATAATGTTCTGCAGATAACTGAGAATGATTCTGTCTTAAAGCACTGTCGGTGGGACCTTTTTTTCCCAAGGGGCATTCTAAATGCACCCACCCTACATGCTATTTAAACCCACTCTAGTGGATGGGATGGGATGGGATGGGATGGGTGACCTGCCCAAGAGATGAGATGATTGCAATAGGGACATTTTAAATGCGGGCGTTCATTTTTGCACCACGCATTTTAATTGTTACACCCCCTTTGGATATGACGTGTGACGAGCTGACTTTCCGTGCCATGATGTAGACAGCACGGGCGCTCATCCAGGCCACAAGGAGGCATCGGGTTCCATGCATCATTAAAATGTTGACTTATGGTTCGTGCGTGCAGAACAAATGCATCTATCGTCGGGACGCGTGCCATAAAACGCAGCGGCGACGACAACAATCTTTTAATCGTTAAAATTTCACATTGCGATATCTTGTGCATCTGGCCTCCAATTGGCGAATGGTTTGATTGTGTAGAATCCTTGTGAGTAGATCTATGCAGTAGTAGTAAAAGGAAGACAATCCAACGGTTCAAAAAAAAAAAAAAATGATGATTTTTCTCCTTAAACGGTAAGTGATATGTGAACTTCTTTTCTTTTAATTCAGTAAAAATATCTTCCAAATCAACGCTGCATGATCTTGCTAAGGCTGATATTTTTAACAGCAAGAACTTAGCCATGTGGAAGCATCGGATGGATGCATTGCTGCACTTTGACTGATTAACATATATGATTGAATTCGATCCGATCTCCAAATCCACTGATGATGCTCCTAAGGAAGATCATGATGTGTATGAACAATAGGTATTTGATAACAAATCATCGAGGCATTTTTTGGTCGGATTCATATCCACCGAAGGTCGACCGTTGTGGGCCGACCCATTCATAAGGGTCGGCCCGCCAGGCCTATCACATAAAAAATAAGGATTAAAAAAAAAACATGACACATCAAATTATTACATTTAAGAAATGATAATGGAAATATCAAATTAAAATTCAAAAGCAGAAGAAAATAATACCACTCAAATGTTGATCCATTTTTTGTTATAATCTTATATTGTGACGAATGCCCGTGTAATACCGAAAAAAGCGAACAAAATTAATCGAAAAAAAAAATTAAACATGCACGCTGAGCACGAACAACAGGATACGGCCCATCCCGCTCCAGGGTCCCAGCCCGCTCCAGGCACGACCCGTAGCAGGCAGTGCCGTACCGACTTGCATCTCGTTTGACATGCCTATTTTTAAATAGGATTTTTTTGACACATACAAAAAAAAATGTAAACTATTAAATCACTTTTGGGACAAGCCATAATTACTTTTGGTGTTGTACATATTAAAAAAAAAAAGGCCAATATCAACACCCATTAAATAAACAACAATGAATATAAGGATTTCATTAAAAAAGTAGAAAGAGAACCTACTTGAGTGAAGTGTAGAGAGACATGCATGTTGTTAAAAGGAGACAGACTCGAATAATGGCACTTTGTGGAACTTGATGAGATAGATGCAGGGCGCCAGTCCCCTTGACTGCCACGACAAGCCCGATGCCCGATGCACATGATGCCTGACAAAGGGGTGCCCTTATTAAAACTGGGGTGCCAATAGTGGCACCCTTTAAATGCACCCAACCTAATTACTATATAAACCCAATCTACATCCTAGGTCTTGTGAATAGGAGTCATTGGTCTTTGTCTTTTACTTGTATTCCGTACACATGACCATGACCAATGACGTCCCATCACCAATGACTCCTATTCATTCTGAAACTGAACGTCTCAGATGTTGTGTTTTCCAATTGAAGAGTCTCAAACCAACGGTTCAATTACGCCCCAGGCAGAATGCCTTATCACTCGACCCAAAGCTATTGGAGTCGACACCATCAAGAAAGGGTGTCGACACTTTTTCCCATAAGATAAGATTGCTTGACAATTTGTCTTAAGGGGTCAACACTATCTGAAATGGGGTCGACACGACAGTTTGACATTTATTTTATTTTTATGTATTGAAGTCTTGCTCGACCCAGCGACAGGTTGGGTCGAGCGAGTGATCATTCTGTTCGGAGGTTGGAAATGCGTAAGCCCCATGGAGTCGACACCATAAAGTAAGGGTGTCGACACTTCTTCCCATAAGATAAAAATTGCTGAAAAATTTGTCATTTATGGCTTGATTTCACGAGTTAGTGAAGTTGAAATGGGGTCGACACGACAGTTTGGCATTTATTTTATTTTTATGTATTGAAGTCTCGCTCGACCTAGCCACAGGTTGGGTCGAACGAGTGATCATTCTGTCCGGAGGTTGGAAATGCGGAAGCCCCATGGAGTCGACACCATAAAGTAAGGGCGTCGACACTTCTTCCCATAAGATAAAAATTGCTGAAAAATTTGTCATTTATGGCTTGATTTCACAAGTTAGTGAAGTTGAAATGGGGTCGACACGACAGTTTGACATTTATTTTATTTTTATGTATTGAAGTCTCGCTCGACCCAGCCACAGGTTGGGTCGAGCGAGTGATCATTCTGTTCGGAGGTTGCATATGTGAAAGCCCCATGGAGTCGACACCATAAAGTAAGGGTGTCGACACTTCTTCCCATAAGATAAAAATTGCTGAAATTTTTTCATTTATGGCTTGATTTCACGAGTTAGTGAAGTTGAAATGGAGTCGACACGACAGTTTGACATTTATTTTATTTTTATGTATTGAAGTCTTGCTCGACCCAGCGACAGGTTGGGTCGAGCGAGTGATCATTCTGTTCGGAGGTTGGAAATGCGTAAGCCCCATGGAGTCGATACCATAAAGTAAGGGTGTCGACACTTCTTCCCATAAGATAAAAATTGCTGAAAAATTTGTCATTTATGGCTTGATTCACGAGTTAGTGAAGTTGAAATGGGGTCGACACGACAGTTTGACATTTATTTTATTTTTATATATTGAAGTCTCGCTCGACCCAGCCACAGGTTGGGTCGAACGAGTGATCATTCTGTCCGGAGGTTGGAAATGCGCAAGCCCCATGGAGTCGACACCATAAAGTAAGGGCGTCGACACTTCTTCCCATAAGATAAAAATTGCTGAAAAATTTGTCATTTATGGCTTGATTTCACGAGTTAGTGAAGTTGAAATGGGGTCGACACGACAGTTTGACATTTATTTTATTTTATGTATTGAAGTCTCGCTCGACCCAGCCACAGGTTGGGTCGAGCGAGTGATCATTCTGTCCGGAAGTTGGATATGCGTAAGCCCCATGGAGTCGACACCAAAAAGTAAGGGTGTCGACACTTCTTCCCATAAGATAAAAATTGCTTAAAAATTTTTCTTTTATGGCTTGATTTCACGAGTTAGTGAAGTTGGTTTGCCGCCCCCCCCGGGCCTGGCTGTGGTTCTGCCACTGATCATATTGTAGATCCGTGACTGGTATGAAAGCATGGTTCCACTTCTACCACTGATCATATTTAAAATAAATTTATTCAAATATATTAACACATGTTACATTCCTAATCTTTCAACACAATGGTTTCAAAAGGAAACCTAGAACGCGTATACTGCATGAACGCATTAATTCGCTCCGCATACGGGGTAGCCCATGCAGCTGCACAATCATGCCGGAAGTGAACCCATTGAGGCATAATGGGAGGCATCGGGTAACCATCTGTCAATGCAACCTGGACGTAATGATTATTATTTACGTACCCGATAGCGATAGCAACATGTTGATATGACGGTGGTGGAGTAGATCGAAGTGGCAAATACGTAAAGCTCTGTGCAGCACTTAAACATGTAATATCACATTGAACTTTGAAGCAATTAAGAGGCCCATGTCTGGCATGGTCATCCAATGCTCAATCGGTGCTCCTCTATCTATTGCAAAAAAGTTCATTGAGTTGTAAACACGAGTCCACTGGTCATCGCTATCAAATATTACAACATACTCTGTCCTGAATGTGTGCAACTCTTCTATTAAGTTATACCGGATAGTTGCCCATGCATCTTCGTGAAGACCAAGAGAGACAGCTATCGCCCGAAATCCGCAATTCCATCAGATTTTACGTCTTGTACATGCATAATGTAAGGATGCAGTATAGGTGGAAATTGACGAACATAGGCATGTACAGAGTAGTTGTAAATAGAGGAGCAACTGTGTCTCACTGGTTCCTGAAACTTGATAATATTTGGCTGAACAAACTCAAATGTATCCGTATTAGCACCAGTTGATATGCCTTCCCTGTCATTCGAGTTGGGGCCTCCAAAAGAATAACTGTTTATGCTTGGTTCCCGAGAATGAAGGGAATCGGATTCAACGAACACTAATGCAGACGGATTAACAGGAGTATTTGTAGCAACTTTTTTTTTCGAGGAGGGGCGTCCACGAGTGTTCGTCTTAACAGCAGGTTCACGAATTGAAGTTGTTGATGGTGTGATTATCTCCCTCAACTTCCTTAAAAGACTGAATTTACCATGCCTTGTTTGCTGCTTATACTGTTCCGTGAACACTTGTAGCTCGACGTCACAATCGATGTCATCGTCTTGAAGAGACACACATGGTGATAAATCAAGTTTTCTCCAAAATTTATCTATGGAATCAATTGGTATGGGACGACCATCGTTCAAATATATTGCTTGCTCGTGCGCACATGGCAGTCCGTAGCTCGTACGAAGTCGACATACACATTTGTAGGAAACTTCTCCGACATCCTTAGACCGCTCAAATTCCTTCAAAATCAGATGCAATGCGTGGCTTGAAACGAAACCACATAATTCTTGGAAGTGCGGTATATTGAATCGATGTTGGACGATAGTTCTGCTTTGTTCAATACTCGCTTTGATAGCTATGTCCTGTGATTGGATGACTTGGTGAATAAACAACAGCGATGTCTCCAAATCTGACTGTGATGACTCCAAGTATTGTTTCAACTTCGAATGTTGGCTCTCGACTCTATTAGTTGTCTGGTTTCCAAAATGCAGATATCTGTCTGTCCAGGCGGATACAAACATCTCTTTATATGGTGTCAACCATACATCCTTAAGATAATTAATCACACCTGGAAAGTTTTGTAACACTACCTCAAGGTCCGCCAATTTGCACACATACGCATTCTCAGTTTCAGATTCTAGCAACATATTCCACATTTTGTAGAATGCATTCCAAGATTTATTATTTGTTATTGATGGCCTGCACTTGCTCAAAATACTCCTATAAATGTGCCACCTACAGAGTAATTTCTTAGCATCGGGAAATACCTGGGCAGACGCATTCATCAAAGCCAACTCTCTGTCTGTGACAATAACTCGTGGACCGGTGCATCCATCCATTGTTGACTGCAGACACCTTAAAGCCCAAGTATAATTGAACACTTTTTCTGAGTGCATGAACACAAATGCTATGCAAAATGTCATATTAGTTGCAGTCACGCCGACAATCTCAAGGAGAGGCATCCTGTACCTGTTTGTTTAAGACAAAGATATGTTAAAACTTCTAGTTTTTTTAATGTTGCTAGATCAATATATGACACAGATATCTAGAGTGGCATATCATGTACCTGTTTGTTTTATATGTTGCATCCATCAATAACACGTGCGGGAATGCACGCCATCGCTCTAATGATCCTGGATGTGCGAAGAATAAATCTTCAAGCTCATTGGTTACAACATTTGTTCGACTCTCGAAAATGTATCCTTCACGTTGTAGGAATGACATGACAACTTGCATCTGGGTTTTACCGGCTTTCTCTGCAGTCCGAAATTTCTGGCGTGCATTGTATATGGTCTTACTGGTAGACACGTTGTCTGGATTCTGCTTCTTCAACGATGTCAAGATATCTCGTGGCTTCACATTTTTCGTAGACAGATGTTCCATCAACTGGATTTCGGATTCAGAGAGCCGACCGGGGTATGGATGTCCCTCCATACATGATGCAGGGGCATGGTTATGTGTTCTACATACCACCATTGCCATCCAGTCATCACTTGTTTGCATTTTCACCCCTTTCACTCTGAAAGGACAATCAATTTTTTTGGTGCCTGTATCCCTCGTGGAAGTTTTCTTGCTTCTGTATGTGCCACCGCGATCACATTGGAACAACAGTCTAGGACTCTTCCCGATTATGCTAGTATCTGACCTTTTAATGACAATGATATATCCTAAATTGCGTCCAGTATTTTGAATCCAATCAATTAGAGATTGGCGCGAATTGAATACCTGAAAAATATATTAATTCTGTTAGAAATTAACAAATTTTTATTAAAAATTGACAAAATCAAACATAATTGGAATTAAGTTAATATCACACCATGTCGGTAGAAAATTCGTTTGTAACATTTTCATCCACATTTTCCTCTTCTTGTATTATTTCGTTTTTGAGAATATCATCCTGACAACAATATACATTCACTTGAGCATTTACAATTAATAAAAAAATATTTCCTGAAATAATTAAAGAATTATATATTTACCTGATCACTTGAATCACTTGACAATCGCAGATCATTGGCCCAAATCCTCAGTTGATCCAAATTCATATCTTCTGCTGGTATTTATATTCTGAAGTTAAAAATTAAAAGACAGAGAATATATTCCCTGAAAACAGAGAATATATTCCCCGAATATTACGGGGCAGAAACATGATCCTCTGCTGTCTCTCTCTAAAATAATGAAGATATTTGAAGGAGAAAGAGAGCGAGCGAGAGAGTAACTTGTAAAAAGAGAGAGTGCAGACAAGTGATTTCTATCCATTGATGTGACCATGCGTTGTTGTACGCCTGTACCCTGTAGACCACGTGTGTTTGTACTACCTCCCTTTAAATTTTGGAGTCCACAGTTGTCTGTACAAATGAGTACTGCCAACTCATTGGAAATATGGAATAATCATTAGGTGGGCCCTATACAAGTAAATTTTCATTTCATTTCTGGCTTATCCCAATTATATATTCAAAATTATATTTAATATATGTCCAAAATCATATTTGTTATGGTGAAAGAATGAAAGAGCAACCATTGGACAGGGCAACTCCCACCATTCTTTGATTAAAATCAGGGTGCCATGGAATGCGAGCACCACTCAAATCCATAGCCTGCCATTAGGGGTGTTCACGGGTACGAACCCGACCCGACCCGACAAGTTTTAATGGGGTGAAAACCCACCTGAACCTGACCCGTTTGGGTCACGGGTCAGCGGGTCACGGGTCGGGTTCGTTTTTCTCTCTCTCTCTCTCTCTCTCTCTTCATGTAGAAGACAAAATGGCCCTTCTGTTGCTTTCTCACCATTCCTTTTCCAATCAATGGCTACCCAGAAGCCCTCTCCAACCAGAGGTGTGGGCACCAGAAAGGTCATTTCAACTCTCTCAATTTTCTTTCTCAAGGAATATAAGTAGTGGTTTTTACTAGCTATTGATTGTTTATGATGATTTTGGATTGGGTCTAGAGTATAAAGATTTTTATAGCTATTCTATATTTCTATTGATTGTTTAAGCTGATTTTCTTGGGTTATGACTTGTGAAGTCTGATTATAAAATGGGTTCAATCACTTAACTTTTTTTGTGATATTGTTTGGACTTGGCTTTTGGTTTTATGTTATTTATGTGACTGGCTTGATTTTATGAATAGCAGTGATTTGTTTCTTTTCCTTCTTCCAAGATAGAAATGTTTGAAAATGGAGAAACAAGAAATGAGAAATGAATTGCCTGAGAGGACGACAAAGTTCAGTCAAGTCATCACTTTATGCAGGTGTGCTCATCTTGTATGATCCAGACCATTCATTTATTGAGACCCACCAAATGTTCTGATAATTGGGTCATAAAAATATGAATGGTTCCTTATTTAGCATAAAAGCAAAGGCCAAATTAATAACATTATTAGGATTGATTGAAGAATGTTTCATTGCCATGTGAATTGGAGCACTGGACCCACACCTTATAGAATGTTTAGTCTAAATGGAATGCCCATAATTTGTGGGCATTATGTCACAGATTATTATTGAAGCAAATTCCTATGTTTTTTTCCCCTTTGTTGGTTTTGGGTCCACTGTTGTGAACTATTCAGTTCCTATTCAGGCACGAAAAAAAAAAAACCCTAATCACAACTCACAGACCATTTTCTATCTGGAATACATGTAACTATTACAATTATAAGAGAAGAAATAGATGAAATGCAGAAGAAAAGAGGCAAATAGACAAAACCCCTCTTTCGAATATCTTTCCTTGAAGAAAAAAGCGTACCTGGCTGCTACCCCCAAGGGTTATGGACTTATGGGGACTTAGAGTCGAGATATTTTCTCAAACAGATCACGCGCCGTTTACTTCTAGTTTCAACAGCTGAAAATGAGAGATTAAAGGAGAAAAGAGAAGAAGAATAAAATGAAGGAAAACTGGGGGGACTGCCATGAATGAACATGCCTCCCTTCTTGTTGGCTCAAATAGGCATGTTCATGCGTACCCTTGCCCCTGCTAACATTCACAGAACTGTCAAGGGACTGATTGATTGATTGATTGCCAAATGAGAGAAAAGAAATGGAAAGAGATATGGAGAATATATACACATGGGGTGGGTGTAAGAAAAGTACAATTAACTAGATGGGTAGGATGGGATCTAGGTGGGTGCAAATAGCAACCCCCTTTTCCCAATGAACCACTAGGCAGAAGCCTTGCATAATGTATGGTTCACATCACAGCTGGCACTGTTATGATTCTTGTGCAACAAAGGTTGGATTTCCAAAAAGGTGCAGTCCCTGAAGTTGGTGAAATACAAGATCATCATTGAAAAGGAAACCTATTTGAATATAAAACTCCGCTCTATACATAATATACGCAATGGCACTCAAAGGGCCATTCATGGAATGTCCAGAACTAAATTAGTATGTTTCTGAGAACGTCTATAATATTTTATAAAAAGTATTGAGTTCCAAACAGAACGAACATATCGGAAACTGTTCACTCCTAAATCAAAAGGATAATAAGGGGACTAAAATCACAAATGTTACCTTCCCAAGTTGAGATATATGAACTGCACATAAAAGATTTCATACAGGTTTAAGTGTCATTCCTTGACAAGCCTCCAGCAAGAATTTGACAACCAGATAACAGAATCGAACCGCTACCCCAATTATTGGCAATATTTTGATAATATCAAGATGTATAATTGAAACAGAATTTTTCCAATCATATTGGAAAATTCAAAATCTCGTCAGAAAAATGGAAGCTTTGCGCGAAAATAATGAAAAAAAATGGGAAAATAAAGAAAATCCATAAAAATGTACTGCTAGCAGTATTTTATGTTTATTCATAAAGAATTCTTAATCATGTAAAAAATAATATTTATTTAGACATTTTCCTGATAATATCATGAGAAAACCACCAAATTCAAAAATACCCAACATTTTACCGAGATGATAATTTCCCAAGGACAATGTTCATGACAATGGACTAACATAATCAGGGTTTATACTTTATGCCACTTGTTTCAACATTTTCTCTAATAAGTTTCGAGTCTTTTCATATACATGACATAAAATAAAACTTTCCTCAAGTGCATATAAAATATAATATGGGGAACCAGTGAGATTTTTCATATATAATTTGACACAAACCCCTCCTCTTCTCTGTTATTTCAAGGTCTAACATCCATATTGAAGAAGGGGGGGTTGGATTACCTCCTATAGGAGTAAGGGGTCAACAAAGGTACAGCAATAAGGCAAGAGGAATAATGCTGATAAGTTACATCAAGTGACAACCCCAGCTTAATTTCTTGTGCACGCCAGCTCTTCCATACGTTATTGACTTTTTATGTGGATGCCAAATGGCTTTTGGCTCAAGTTATCCTGACCTAAGGGAGCGGCAAAAGAAAAGAAAAAACAAAGAAGAGAACCTCCAGCTGCTGAATCTACTCGAGCTCCATAGCCAATATGTATCATACATGTTTTTACTTTGAAAAAAAAAAAGTGTGTCTTTCAGGAGCATTGAGATTTGTCAACTCTATAACAGGTGGAGTCATAAACTCCAGCCTATCATCTTTGGTGCCTCTAAGCTAGGAAGGATAGGGAATGCATTTCACAATGAAGAGAACCACATATTCTTAGCAAATAGGCTAACCACAGGTTGTTGAGGTAAACATTCTCACATGGACTGGCACAACAATAGTAGCTCACCTTCTCAATTGATGGATCAATGGCATTCCTTGAACTGACTTAGATGGTTAAAGGCAACACTTTAGCTCACCACAGCAGGAATGCTGAGATGTCAGAACTCAGAAGACTCAGAAAATTAAATGTATCCTGTAATCTGTTTCGTGCGATGGTTTATTTTATTATCATGAAGCAAATAGTATGGTCCATGAGCTCACAAATATAGTGTTAACTGCAAGTTATTATTGGAATAGGCATACATGCAAAAATGCTACTCTAGATATTTGATTTTCATTCAACATTGCTGCGGTGCTCATTTTAGCGATTTTGTAGAAATCAAGCACCTCCAAAGAAAATAAAACAGTTTTGGCCAAAGAAATTTCATATTATGTGTTAGACAATGTTCACTCGTCTAAATCATTTCCCACCTTCCTTCCCTTGTGGCTTTGTTATCAGATATCAATTGTTCTTTTTTCCTTCCTCCGCAGCACACTTTCCATCTCTAAATTACCACTGTGTGGGGGTATTTCCGAACCCACCGGAATACCGACCTGATGCTCCATCTCGTGCTCCAGCGCCAGATGGTCCCATCTCGGCACTTTGGCCTCACAGAACTCGTGAGTCCGAATCGGGTAGGAACCTTGTTACATATATTGATAAAGAAACCAAAAGCAAAGTTTTTAGGAATTGTTTGTGCACTCTTTATGTATTGATGTGACAACTTGGCAATATCAAATTCTAAGCTATTCGCTTGGCTTGATTTCGGTCATGCGCCCCCCAGTGATTGGTCTCGGCCAATGATGGTCTCGGTTGCTTGTCACATCTCGGCAAGTGCTTGGAGCTCTCCACTTCGGCTGTGTATCCATCTCGGTAACGAGCCATGGCCTCGATCTCCCCTAGCCGAGTGCTCCCACTTCGGTCACAGGCTCATATACAGCCAGATCGGCAAGCTCCATCTCGGCCAGCTCCAGCTAGGCCTCGGTCTCGGCAAAATTTCCCTCTGTCTCGGCACCTGATAAAAGACACCATCACCTCAGCCTCTCAGAACTCATGAGTAGTAGCAGGAGAGGCTTTTGGTGGCAAAAGGTATTAAAGAAATCCAACATCTCGGCAGCCTGGCGCCTCACCTCGGTCAGGGCCCATCTCGACGTCGGTCATGCGTCTCTAGAATGCTGACCAGGACGACAACTAGCAACTGTCCTCCCTTGGACACTTAAGCACGCTACAGTACGTGCGACAAGACAAGGGCGCCGCCCATGTCCACTGACAGAACGGCGTCCACAGACGCCCGGGTATGGCCCGATGCGACACGACGTGCCACGATGGGACAGCACCCTGACAGAGTCACCTCATTGTCTCCTCTCTCCCTCTCTTTATCGATATAAGGAGCAGGCACAGAGAGGAAGAGGAGGGAGAGATCCGACCCACCATACACACTGGTATCACCTTCTTCCCCAAAATCTCTATCCTTAGTCCAGTTCTCATACTGACTTAGGCATCGGAGAGCCCTGCGCTGCCCACAGCCAGGGTCCTCTGACCTGTTTCTTCTCCCTCTTCTAGGTTCTCGGGCATCGGTTCTTCCATCTTCAACGAGGAGATGAGGAGCTTCAGCCTTCGTCCTCCTCAGTGAGTCTCAAGAACACCACCCCCCGGGTCCGTGAATTTTTGTGCACTTACAATTGGCGCCGTCTGTGGGAAACGCTACAAAAAGCCATCTTCCCAAATACCATGCCTCGAAGAACCGGAAAGGGAAAGGAACCGCTAACACTGTCAACGCAGCTGCCGACGGTCCCCCACCGGGGAAGATCAGGAGCAAGATCCGTTCCAGCAATCGTCCAATAGCAGGGTACCCGATCGGATTCATCAACTAAGGAGTCGACCTCGGCTCCACCTTCCAAAAAGCGCACCCTGAAGGACAACAGAAGCAACCAAGTTCATGGCGAAAGCCCAAGTAACAACCACGACTCCAGAAAGAGACTTGATCGACACATCGAGCAAGCAGTACGCCAAAACCTGGAGGTTGCCGGTTTCGCTCGAGTTCGGCTGAACTCTGACGATCACGGCACATCTCCCCTCTCTTCAGAGATCAGAAGCTTCCCCCTTCCTGAAAATTTCAAAATCCCGAGGTTCGTCGTTTACGACGGAACCTCGGACCCAGCAGTGCACCTCCGGCACTTCACTCAGAGGATGTCGGTGTGGGGCGATGCAGGCCACCTAAAATGCAGAGTCTACTCTTCTAGTCTCAGGGACCTCCCCCTAAAGTGGTTCTGCGCACTCCCCCAAGGATCAATCAAAAGTTGGCAGCAGCTCCGGAATTCCTTCATGGCGAAGTTCCAAGCTCACAGGGTCGTCCCCAGGTCGGCCGCCGACCTGATGGCCCTCAGAATGAAGCAGACCGAGAACGTCGCGCAGTTCGCCAAAAGGTTCTAGACTGTCTACAGCCAGATTGAGAATACCTCAGATGCAATAGTGGTCCTGTCTTTCCAACGAGCCCTCCTACCAGGCAACGAGCTTCGGAGGGACTTGGTCATGCACCCCGTTGTCAATATGGCAGCACTGATGACCAGGGTAAACCAGTTCGTCAGGCAAGAAGCAGACGAAGTCCGAGCCCAGAAGCATTTCAACGACAATGACCAGGCAGCGTCCATCTCGGTGGACTCCTCCATCTCGGCGGATGCTTCCAGCTCCGCAACAGCGTCCATCTGGGCGGACGCCTCCTACTCAGCGACAGAAGTCTCCTCTAGCACGGGGGGCTGCTGAAGCCTCCTATCACCTTTCAGCTTTGACCGCCCGTCAGCTTTGATCGCACGACCCTCTACTGTCGGCTTCGATCGTACGACCCTCTACTGTCATTTAGACGGCACGGTCCTCTGTTGTAAGCCTTGATCGCACGGTCCTCTACTGTCAGCTTCGATGGCGCCGTCAGCTTCGACGACACCGGTACGACCCTCTACTGTCGGCTTCGATCGTACGACCCTCTACTATCGTTTCGACGGCACGATCCTCTGCTGTCAGCCTTGATCGCACGGTCCTCTGCCGCCACTAGTCATCCAGAGCTCCGTACCCCTGGTGAAGAGCCAGTGGGATCTCTATCGCGTGCGGCAGGCGCATCTCAGCCCTCGCGCCGGATGCCCGGCACAGGCCCCTGGTGAAGAGCCAGTGGGATCTCCATCGCGTGCGGCAGGCGCATCTTGGCCCTCGCGCCAGATGCCCGGCACAGGCCCCTGGTGAAGAGCCAGTGGGATCTCCATAGCCTGCGGCAGGCGCATCACGGCCCTCGCGCCAGATGCCCGGCACATGCCCCTGGTGAAAAGCCAGTGGGATCTCCATAGCGTGCGGCAGGCGCATCACGGCCCTCGCGCCAGATGCCCGGCACAGGCCCCTGGTGAAGAGCCAGTGGGATCTCCATCGCGTGCGGCAGGCGTATCTCGGCCCTCGCGCCAGATGCCCGGCACAGGCCCCTGGTGAAGAGCCAGTGGGATCTCCATCGCGTGCGGCAGGCGCATCTCGGCCTTCGCGCCACACTACAACAATTTTCACTTTTGCCGGCGCTAAAAAAGCGCCGGCAAAGGTCACTAAAACGCCGGGAAAAACCTTTCCCGGCATTTACTCTTGCGCCGGCAATTCGCCGGCAATACCATTCCAGCAATATCCTTTCCCGGCGAAATAAGTGGCGCCGGCAAAAAGTTGTCAATTGCCGGCGTTATTTTTCGACGAAAAAGGAGTTTATTGTGCCGGGAAAAGTAGTTTTTTTTTAAATAAAATTTAAAAAAAACTTTTGCCGGCGTTTTTTTGCGCCGGGAAAAGTAGTTTTTTTTTAAATATATTTAGAAAAACTTTTGCCGGCGTTTTTTTGCGCCGGGAAAAATAATTTTTTTTCAAGAATAAATTTTAGAAAACTTTTACCGGCGTTTTTTTGCGCCGGCAAAACATTTATATAATTTTTTTAAAATGTTTTGCCGGCGCTTTTTTTGCGCCGGCAATACATTTATATTTTAAAAAAAAAAATTAATTTTTTAATTTCTTTCAAATTAGGCCTTGTGTGTACATCAGCCTAAAAATCACAACAATCATATGATCTGAACCATTTGTTTCACAGACATGTGAAAAAAGTAAATCACCATCTGGAACAAGTCAAAATAACTCACTTCAAACTCAAATGAGCAAGACTTCACAAAACACATCAATTGGACAATCCACACCAGTTGCAAAAGATATAAATATCTTAAAGAAAGAAATCAACCAACCATTATTTTCTGAAAATTTCTTCCACGCGAATGAAAATTACTGCACTTGTCCAATTAAAGCGAGTTAAAGGTCTGTAGTTGTAGAATCCTCCCTGATACATAAATAGTGTACAACACCATAGTTTTTCTAATCATTGTATAACAAAGAGCTGCCAATGTGGCAAAAACTAAAAAACATATAACAAGAATATGAACAAAAATCATAATTGTTGTTATCAGATGTACCCCATAAGAATTATTATGACAAAACCACTGGATATCTCTCACCATCTTGGATTGAAAAAAGTAATACCAATCTTGCCACTACATTAATATAATTGGCAAACGAGCAACTAAACAAATTACAAACTCAGACCATGTTAATGTGCTCTAAAATGAGTAAGATCTCACAAGCAACCTCTGACCCACAATCAGGCCCCTCTCCATGCAAATAGATCAGGCACCAATAGTTTTTCAATTACCCATCAGAGTGCGACACTGGAGATGTGACAAAGTGGCCATCCTTATAAGAGTGAACAAACTACTGCGGCAATGCATGTTCTCCCTGAAACATTTTGCGAGTAACCTTCCATCAGTAAAAAACTTGACTATAGAAATTAATCAGATATTTCAAAACTTCATGTGAATAAGGAATCACAAGCTGGCATGATTGAGATAAATGGCCTTGGCAAAGCTCACATATGGATACATAATAACAACAGTCAAATGAAACTTCTACACAGTTGCTATCAAAGGCACATTGTTTGCATTTCAATTATTGGTAGATGCATCTCAATAGGTGGTTGATTCTTTTGTAGGTTCCCAATGCTACTCCATATTTGTCAATATCATGCTTTGAGCACTAACTTGTAGTGAGTCACATGGCTAATCTACTCAAGTTCATACTGTCTTTCATATTCAGAAAATTTTGGCATTTTAGTCAAATGAGAAATAATGATAAATGTGTTGGCATATGAATCAAGGGATGAAGTGAATGTAAAACTTCAAAGAAGGCAGGGAAGGCTTTTAAATCTTGATGCATAGTGCAAAAAGCATAGTGCAAGAAAGCTTGGATATCACTTTGATAATAATCCACATCTTCTACCAAAGAAAAAAAAAATCTAATATTCCACATTATCACATTTGGGCAACCAGCAAACTCACTTCAATAATTATCACATCCACTGATGCATCAAGTTATTTATCACCATCATGTTCATACTCTTTCCATCCCAAGTTCTTTATCACCAACATGCATACGATTGGGAGGGAAAGCAATGTTGTTGAATCACGTGAGTTGAGTCATGTTCCCTGCCAATGTTCACCGATGATGAACAAGATTTCATAAGCCTAAAACATGGAACTAAATATTCTACTTGTTCCACCATAACCACGCTAAGAAGACCAACCTTATGTTATAAGAGAGGTTTATGATGAAATTGGAAGGCTGCACATGTTTCAATCTCACCAGATCCATTTGAGAAAAATCACCAATGAGAAGAAAAACAAAGGAACAAACTGGAAACGATGGAACAAAATCAAAGGCAAAATCAGATAATCTAGAAGAATTATTGTTGGCAGTTGGCGAGTTAGGGGTCTAATCAAGTCTGGATTCATTCAGCATGAAACTAAATGATTAGTATGTGTCATTTCCTGCAATCTAACCATGAACAAAACAACATGAACAGTGAGATTCTAAAGCAGGGGACGATAAATCTCTTTCGTTTTCAATTACTTCTTCTTCCTCTAGCGTTCCAAATCTAACATAACACAACACAACACAACAGTTAGAGAAAATGCAAGAGAAGGTAGAATTCCAAGGCAGGGAAATCACATTTTCACAACCCAAACTCTGATGTTTTATTTATATTAACAAATTTTAAAATCTATGTAATTATTTCTGTAAACATGCTCATAAAGCATACACCCCACCTGTTAAGGCTTACAAGACTCCTTCCCTTCCATTTGTTCTACCACCCTTTCCTCCTCTCTCTTTTCTGACAGCAAGTTCTATACACCTGTTCAAAAAAGAGAGTGAGAGAGCAGAGGAAAGCATAGCATAAACCAAATCAGAACAAAAGATTGGGCTATGCATTGTACATAAGCCTCAAGCTCAACAATTCTTGGAAGTAGACTATCATCTGAAATTTTATTTTTCTCAAACAAATCATCTCTCATTTTCATAAACAAAGCTTGCATTTTTCTTTTGTCCTATTTGAGTATGTTTTTCTTACCTTCTGTATTGAAATGATAACAAGTGGGGTTTTACCTTTGTGTGTATTGGAATGATGAGAAGTGGGCACTTTTCTCTTTTTGTCTTTCATTTTCCCGATTCCAATTTGTGAGCCAAATCTTATGCATGTCTCTGTATCTTGGAGCCTATAGGGAGTTTGAGACACTAATTACATAATATTTAAACATGAGCTTACTTAGGATTCATGTTTTAGACAAAATCAGAAAAGGGTCTGTTGCAAAATGAAGCAAAATCTGTAAATATTCTTCTTAATTAGAAGTTAGTAATTCCTGACTTGCTTCTTAATGCATAGGAATTCATCTACTTTTACAGCTCTTGTAGGGGTAGAATGCTTGGCTTCTTGTTCATCAATTTCTCATTTCTTCCCTAGTTTCTTTTGCTATTTGATATAAAAACCTCCCGACTTAGAACCATGAGGCTAGTTATGGTGATGGGTGTGTTGGCCACCACTGTTCTACTGTTTCAGTGGAGATAACTACCTCTAAAAAATTGAAATAACACATAGCATGAATCTTCCACATTTAGACAGTCTAAGCATTAATAACAAAAAAAAAAATGCCATCCATTCACAATTTAACATGCCATCCATTCTCAATTTCACACATACAGATACACATGCATATGCCACAAACAGTGCTTACTACTCTTTACATTTCTAAAAGCAACATCATAGTTAGAATAAAAAGATCCTATCATGTAAAAATCCCTGCACTCACCGTGCACCACCTGCACACACCAGTTTTGCTCCTTTTTTCCCAAGTGCTGCCAATAGTTTCTAATGTAGTTCTTTCTTTACCAAAAAAAACAAAAAAGAGAGACTAAATGGGCATTGCTTGGACCTGTGACACTAATATCTAATTGACACTAATCCTCACCCTCTGATGACAAATGTGGGAACTTCTCTGCTTTTAAATCATCTCCCTACCACATCCCCTTGTACAGCCTCCCCTCATTTGACAAGAATAAAATACAAGCCAAAAGATGAAAATACGAAGAACAATTTCTATGTTCCTCTTCCTCATTTGACAAGAATAAAAATAATTATTTCAATTAATTTTCACTTTGTGATACTGTGAAGTGTGAGCTGCATGTATTGTTTAATCTTCACAAGTGCACAACTCATTGTGATAATGTGATGTGTGTGACATGTGTCTCAGTTGCTTTCTCTATTTTTTGTGTTTTATGGTTGTGTAACTAGCCAATGATAACAAGTGTATTGACAACATAATTGGTTATTGTGTACCATCTAAGGTCGGTGAATATTAATAAAGATGAATGTAGGGTCTTGGATTTTTTCCGATGAGTTTAAAGAAATATGTTGACAAAAAAATGGATGGCTAAAAATATATGATAATTAAGTGTTAATTGAAGCCATCCATCCGTGGCCCATAGAACAAAAGCATTGCAAATGGATCCATATCCAAATGTGAACCCCCAATTGCAATATTAAATAAATCCAAGGAACACATGAAGGACTCCAATCATTATGGCATAATCATCAATGACTTTTATTCAAAAATCATTCTCAATATCAAACAATTGATGTTGCATAGCTGCAATAATATCAAACAATTCAAGATCATTCAAAAAAATTAATCTGTCTGATAATGCACTACCTTTTAATCCTACCAATTCATGGATATATGGTGCAAAAATCCTTGTCAACCTCTTGCGTGTTCTTTTAATCCTACCAATTATCCAGTCCCGATTAAACAAAATCGGTCAAGACACGGTAGAGGAGAAGATGAAAAAAAAAGGGGAATAGGGAACAGAATTCCTACTAACCAAAGCTGTCAATGGAAAATAGTCAAAAAGGCATGTAAAGATCTTCCAGACATTTGCATTACCATACCTGTCAATAAACACAAGATAAAGTTCGTATCCTCAAATGACCAAAAAGAGAAGCATGTGTTGTTCAATCAAATGAATACAAGAGAGAAGTACTCATTTTGCTAAAACATAATAACTGATTCAAAGTCCAATAACATATAACACGAAGCCACCTAAGTTTCAAGTCTACAAAGGGTTCAATATTAAAGAGTTTTATAAAATAAAAAAATTATTGTTGATTGGGAAAAAAAAAACAATGGTACTCTTAATTAATCTCAAGAGCAAAAGGAACCCTGCTTTATCAAACTGCAACTGGTTCTCCACCAATTTCAAATCCCAATCAACTCCATTCCTAAATCCACACAAAAAACCCTCTCCCCCCCCACCCCTAAAAAAAAAAAAAAAAAAAAAAAGGCAGAAAAACCCAATCCCAGAAACCAATCAAGGAGAAAAAAAAAAAGTGATTTCAAATCCCAATCAACCCCATTACCTAAATCTGCACAAAACCCACTTCCCCACAAACAAAAAAAAGGCAGAAAAAACCCATTGCAGTTAATTTCAATTTTGATTCTAAACAATAACCAGACAACGGAAATCCACAGAAAACCCTACAAAGTACAAAACCACCGCAGAAATTATGCAGTTCTGATTCCAAACACAATTCAGATTTATCAGAAATCGAAATTCACAGCAATAAACCCTCAAAAACAACTGAGATTCAGAACAAGCAAATCATCAATGAAACAATCAGCGGCCTCAAAGAGTTCTACTTTCATGCTGCAAATCGCATTATCTATATGCGTTCTAGGTATAACTGCTGAAAAAAAAAAAACCCAATCAATCAAGCAATCAACCCCAGAAACGAAACTAGGAAAAAAAAAGTGAGAAATACTAGACTTGATGGATTGGTGGGTACATAGAATTCGAGCAGACGGGGCATTCAAGCAGCTCATGGACGCTGGTCGCTGGAGGGATCGGGGACGGGATGTTGGTGTGTGGTTGCCATTTCCGCCATGGGGTTTGGAGAACGGATGGTGATGATGGGTCGTCGCCTCTTCCTCTTCCATCCCATCTGACAAAGAGATGCATTCGATGTTATCCAATTCCATCAACAAAACAAGAAAACAAAATCCCAAAAAAAAAAATCGAATCTTTCCCTTCTCTCTCTATCCAAGCAAGGCCCCTCCTTTCTTTCCTTGAATTTCGTCTCTCTCTCTCTTATTCGAGAATCAAGAGAGAGAGAAAGAGAATAAAAAGCAAAAGAAAAGGAAGATTTATTTTAGAGAAGAAGGGAAAAGAAGAGGAAACACAAGAGAGAAAGAGTTTTCTTTGCTATAACTTTAAAGAGGAGAGACAGGCGTGGAGAGGGATGGGTCAGAGAGATGAGGGATGGAGGCAAGATGGGCGCTGCGTGCGTTGAGAGGGAGGGAGATGTAGGGGATGTGAGAGGGACCGAGATGCAGGGGAAGCAGAAGGGGTTTTGAGGGAGATCAGAAGGGGCTTTATGCGCTGGGGTAACCCTTTCCCGGCGCAAATAGTACGCCGGCAAAAACATTTATAAGTATGAAAATATTAAAAATAACAATCCTGGCGCAAAAAACGCGCCGGCAAAAATAATTTTAAAAATATATTGAAAGTTTTTTTCCCAATTTCCGCAAATGAAGGCGCCAAGGGGGATGTGGAGAAGGCGGGAGTAAATTATTCAACTTTTGCCGGCAAAAATAAAAAAACGCCGGGAAAAATGGGACTCTTGCCGGCAAAAATAAAAAAAACGCCGGGAAAAATGGGACTTTTGCCGGCGAAAATAAAAAAACGCCGGGAAAAATAGGACTTTTACGGGTGAAGTAATATCGCCGGGAAAACTATATTTTTCCCGGCGAAATAAGCTTTTGCGCCGGCAAAAGCTATATTTTTCCCGGCGTTTTTTTATTGCGCCGGGAAAAGTGCAGATTGTTGTAGTGCCAGATGCCCGGCACAGGCCCCTGGTGAAGAGCCAGTGGGATCTCCATCGCGTGCGGCAGGCGCATCTCGGCCCTCGTGCCAGATGCCCGGCATAGGCCCCTGGTGAAGAGCCAGTGGGATCTCCATAAGCGCATCTTGATACTCATTCCTCAGCTCGGCTGTTGTGTGACTGACCAGCTCGGCAGAAGCACCCTGCTACAGCTTAGCAGTGACGCCAACCTCTAGCTCTGGTCCATTGCCAGCTAGTCATCCTCCATGATACTTACCTTCTAACCTCAAAAGAGCAGTCTATTGAGCTCAGAAGCTGGGGGGCTATTGTGTGGGGGTATTTCCGAACCCACCGGAATACCGACCTGATGCTCCATCTCGTGCTCCAGCGCCAGCTGGTCCCATCTCGGCACTTTGGCCTCACAGAACTCGTGAGTCCGAATCGGGTAGGAACTTTGTTACATATATTGATAAAGAAACCAAAAGCAAAGTTTTTAGGAATTGTTTATGCACTCTTTATGTATTGATGTGACAACTTGGCAATATCAAATTCTAAGCTATTCGCTTGGCTTGATTTCGGTCATGCGCCCCCCAGTGATTGGTCTCGGCCAATGATGGTCTCGGTTGCTTGTCACATCTCGGCAAGTGCTTGGAGCTCTCCACTTTGGCTGTGTATCCATCTTGGTAACGAGCCATGGCCTCGATCTCCCCTAGCCGAGTGCTCCCACTTCGGTCACAGGCTCATATACAGCCAGATCGGCAAGCTCCATCTCGGCCAGCTCCAGCTAGGCCTCGGTCTCGGCAAATTTCCCTCTGTCTCGGCACCTGATAAAAGACACCATCACCTCAGCCTCTCAGAACTCATGAGTAGTAGCAGGAGAGGCTTTTGGTGGCAAAAGGTATTAAAGAAATCCAACATCTCGGCAGCCTGGCGCCTCACCTCGGTCAGGGCCCATCTCGACGTCGGTCATGCGTCTCTAGAATGCTGACCAGGACGACAACTAGCAACTGTCCTCCCTTGGACACTTAATCACGCTACAGTACGTGCGACAAGACAAGGGCGCCGCCCATGTCCACTGACAGAACGGCGTCCACAGACGCCCGGGTATGGCCCGATGCGACACGACGTGCCACGATGGGACAGCACCCTGACAGAGTCACCTCATTGTCTCCTCTCTCCCTCTCTTTATCGATAGAAGGAGCAGGCGCAGAGAGGAAGAGGAGGGAGAGATCCGACCCACCATACACACTGGTATCACCTTCTTCCCCAAAATCTCTATCCTTAGTCCAGTTCTCATACTGACTTAGGCATCGGAGAGCCCTGCGCTGCCCACAGCCAGGGTCCTCTGACCTGTT
This sequence comes from Litsea cubeba, assembly GCA_012931725.1. Classification (NCBI taxonomy): domain Eukaryota; kingdom Viridiplantae; phylum Streptophyta; class Magnoliopsida; order Laurales; family Lauraceae; genus Litsea; species Litsea cubeba. The sequence goes on from CM022945.1 coordinate 80,741,356, forward strand.
TCTTCTCCCTCTTCTAGGTTCTCGGGCATCGGTTCTTCCATCTTCAACGAGGAGATGAGGAGCTTCAGCCTTCGTCCTCCTCAGTGAGTCTCAAGAACACCACCCCCCGGGTCCGTGAATTTTTGTGCACTTACAACCACTTCCCTCAAAAGAAAGATATTTAGTCTCCAATGAATGCCAAAACTACTTGATGCCCATGCTTTTGTTCATATTTCCATTCAAGAATAATTTCATTCAAGAATAAAAACTTTCTTTAATTTTCTTTCTCAAAATCATTCAAATTTATTCTTCACATTAACACAATAATTATATTCGATGCATTCTTTACTCAAAGAACATCATTTTAGAAAATTACTACAAGATTTTTGGGGAGGAAACTACCAATGCAGAGTTTCTTCCTAGACACCGTTGGGAAGTCCCACATCCCACATCGCCTAAGTAATAGGCTTGGCATGTCTTAATATACCTGTATGGGCCTTCCACCTATCAGCTTAAACTTTTGGGTTAGTACAGACACCTCAGATTTGGTTAACTATATGCAAAATCACGATAAAAGGAATGATGCTAAGGTTTGACTTTATTCAATTAGTAGTGAAATCATCAACGTGCTTTAGATTTTCTCTCAGCCCTAGTATTTCTAGAATCCTACTTAACTACTACGAAACCATAAAAGCAAGACACAAAATATTTCTTTTTTTTAGCATTTTCATGAGTGATAAATGAAATATAAATCGCATGCGCAGAGAGAGAGAAGACCTCATTTTATTGCACCCAGGGGTGGACCCAGGTATAGGGTTTGGGACCAGGTGCCCCAGTGGACATAGAAAAAGCCCGAAAGGGGTTATGGGCCATACCAAGAATAAGCCCTCACCCCCCAAAAACACCAAATCCCATTTCTTTTCATCTCCAAATGGAAAAATAATGATTGACCTTTTCAATTGACTACCCATCCTCCCCCTCAAATGAAAAACCTGGGTCCGCCACTATTTGCACCTTTGTCGAATGGTAATAACATAACATGACTTGTTTTTCTATAGATTTATGGCAGAACTCCTAGAACCGACCCAAGATTCATGGGATAAGGGTATGATTATTGGTGGTGGTGATCATAAAACAAAATACTATTAATAAAAATAAATTAAAAAAAAAAACGGATTGCCTTTAGCAATTGTTTGTCACGTTAGTGAAAATTGTCAAATCATATCCTAGTTGGTTGGCAATTGGCATCATCTCACTAGCACAACATGCCATTTTCATTAGCCATAAGCCTCTACATTATGCTTCCCAATCTTACTGCAATGAAAATTAAGAAGCACTATGCATCGATCTATCCTTGAATACAATAAGAAAGGCCAGCTGAAGTTTTCCATGACCTACCTCGTCATCAGCAGCTTCAATCCAATGGAAGAATGGTAATGAAAAAGATTCTCTATTTAAAAAGTTTTTTTTAAAAAAAAAGGGGATGAAGATTTACTCTAATATTCTTCTTCTTCTCATCAGCTTGACCTCATCCTAATCAACTAGTACTGACAAGATTATAGCTCCATTGATTACTAAGCTACAGAAGATCCAAGATCAATTTCCTAATAGATGCAGATTACATTGTAAAAACACTAACACTCATTGATTGAACTATCATATAAGACTATATATGCAAGCGCCAGAAGTTATATCCATTATTCACATCTTGAAAGTCCTTGTTAGGGCCAGATGTAGGGTCTAAATGTAGTCTTCACGGAAGTTTAAAAGGCATTCATGTTCTTGTTTTTGTTTTCCAAACACTATGTTAGCATCAATTTTATGAGCATAAAAAGGAAAGGATATTGTCAAGAAATAAACAATTTTAGTAGTTCCAGATACTCATGTGATTTCAGTTGCACAATGGTAATCAACAAACATGCAGTACACAAAGAACACAAAATATTCCAGCAAACCACCTCCATTAACACCGCCGTCTTGAGCTTTTAATTGAATTACAACGTAAAAATGCATGCACTGGCGGAACCACACTAGGGCCAGGGCCCACCCCCCCCCCCCCCCCCCCCCCAAAGCTTTGGAAAAGCCTTTAACATCATCAAAATGGCGCCCCCCCCCAAAGGCTTTGGAAAAGCCTTTAACATCATCAAAATGGGCCCCTCCAGGTTTTTGTCCATCCTGTCCCTGCCCCCCCATCCAATGCCCCTTTCCGGCCCTTCAATAACATGATGAAGTGTATTAAGAATTTAACTCATGCAAAACCAAGGCTAGAGTTCGATGGGCAATAAAGCCCTGGTCTTCTTCACATACTAAATGGACCCTGTTTGGAGCCTGAATCTGGCCCGTCAGGTAAACATCTATATCCAAGTCTGCTAAAATCACACTAGATCTAGGCTAAATCCAAACTGGGACTGGATCCATTATGACATGATTGAAATTTCAACCCCTTTGAAATCTTCCTGGGAAACGACAATCTCAAATAGATTTGAGATACGTTAAGCTTCTATTCATCAAGGGATACTCTGGACACATTTGGTTGAGCCATATAGCCTCCCTGAAATATGGGGTTCCTATAAAGTCCATCCATAGTGTGAACTGAAGGTTAGCACTTTCCCTGTTTGGAAGTATCATATCAGAGAAAGAGACCTGATTCTTTTCAACAAGACCCATGTCTCAAGAGCCATCCCAATTATTTCTATTGAAGGTTTCTGCTTTATTTGGTTCAATGATGGGTCTCAGGACGGCCCTACATTGAACAATTTAATGCATTTTATATCAAGGGACTAGGTGGAGAATTAAATTGTCAGTTTAGTGAGCATGCAGTAGAGTTGTTTATTTTTAGTTCAGTTTTAGATCCTCGAAATGCTTCGAGATTTGAAAGAACGTCGAGTTCCTATTTTGATAGATGATTGAGTTGAAATGTACTAAGAAACAATTATTTTACGACTTTTCTTTGCTTATATCTTGTTAACGCTGAATATATACCGGTTTTAATTTTCATGTAAAATTTAGTCTTGAATTGTAATAAATTTTTTATGCTTGAACTTACAACTATGTAGAAAGAAAACTTAAAAATATGATAGTTATAATAATTGGTGAAATAAAAATTTATTTAAGTTTTGGCCCCCCCGGACATGAAATCCTGGTCCCCTTAATGCATGAGAAAAGGGTGTTACCGAATCAAGAAAAAGAGGCTGATCTCCTTCCAAAAAGAAGTTGTTGGTGCTCTTATAAAACTCAAAATCCCATTTCTCTCCATTCTCATGGCGCCCACTAGTAAGCCAATCTACAATGAGCAAATTTGAGTCAGATGTGACCCTGAATACTTGCTTCTGAGAATACCTCGCAGTGGAGAAACACATCACTGGGTCTGGAATAACAGCCAAAAGAGCATTCCCTCCGACTCTAGCCTACTGCATGGCATAAACTAGCCACTGTTAATTGGAAACATTAGCCATGACTATAGAATCAACAAAATAGCAACTACACTGGATAGCTAAGCAAACAGTGGTTAATTCATATAAAAAATAAAAATAAAATGTGCATAATCAAGATGTTCAATTCTGTTTTTTATCCTCAGCACTAACATGTTGAGATTTTTTTTTAGGAGCAAAGAGTCACATATATGTCAATTACTCCATATTGTTGCATTGACTCATTTTAAATTTAAAAGAGTGTGAAAAGAATATACCTCTAAGAGTTGTCAATTCAGAGCACTTGGATCCCACAGATTTGTATACCTGTGTTCAAATAAAATCTAATTTGAGGAAAAAGAAAGGCAATAATACCCATAAATGTTTCAATGCCTTGAGCTAAAACATCCTTACAGAGACTAATCATAGAAGCAAAATTTCTAATAAGATCAAACACCTGTTGATGACAAATTATGTTTGTGATCACTGATAGGGACAAATTAAACACCATTTATCACAAGTTTGTAACATCACAGCAGTTATCCTATTGTTATAGCTTTCTTCCTATCTATATGATTTTCAATTGATTAATGAAAAAAGAAATTGTATTTCCAATAAAGAGAAAGCCAAGAGGAAGTGGGGCCCACTTTCCAAGATCAGAAGCTGATAAAGATTCACACCAACATAGGAAGATGGTCTGCAGGGGAAGAATAATCACACTGATCAATAAGATGGTGAAGTGGGTGCCAAACTATGTCAAACCCCACCATCTCCCAAAAGGTCCAACTAAGTGGGGCCCACTTTCGAAGACGTCACACTAACAGAGATTCAGCCAAGGCCCATTCCAGATCAAAATCAACTCCTTCAAGGGTTAAAGAGTTGAAATATTTGCATTGACCCATTACATCTGAAAAGTGAATAATTACAATTGAACAAGGAAATAGGGAAAATGTCAGGCATTTCAGAATGGGAAACTCACTTTAGTGGAAGCCTGAGTGGTCAAGACAGTGGTGCACTGTAACGATCCAGACCCACTGGTATAATATTGTCCGCTTTGAGCCTAGCTCGCAGTCAAACACCCTCACGGATTTGTTTTCGGGCCCCTTTTAGACCTAAAATGCGTTATACCAATGAAGAGGGGGCTCGCACTTATAAGCCTGGCTTCGCGCGGCCTCATAGGCGATGTGGGATGGAGTCCCTGCCTTGCTCGCAGCTGACCCGGGTCCTCACACTCCCCACCACTTAGAGGAGAGCCGCCCCCGGCTCTGATACCAATTTGTAACGACCCAGGCCCACTGGTATAATATTGTCCGCTTTGGGCCTAGCTCGCAGCCAAACACCCTCATGGATTTATTTTCGGGCCCCTTTTAGACCCAAAACGCGTTATACCAATGAAGAAGGGGCTCGCACTTATAAGCCTGGCTTCGGGCGGCCTCATAGGCGATGTGGTATGACGCGTTTTGGGTCTCAAAGGGACCCGAAAACAAAACCGTGCGGGCTGCGGCCCAAAGCGGACAATATTATACCAGTGGGCCTGGGCTCTCCTCTAAGTGGTGGGGAGTGTGAGGACCCGGGTCAGCTACGAGCAAGGCAGGGACTCCGTCCCACATCGCCTATGAGGCCGGCCGAAGCCAGGCTTATAAGTGCGAGCCCCCTCTTCGTTGGTATAACGCGTTTTGGGTCTAAAAGGGGCCCGAAAACAAATCCGTGAGGGTGTTTGGCTGCGAGCTAGGCCCAAAGCGGACAATATTATACCAGTGGGTCTGGGTTGTTACAAATTGATATCAGAGCCGGGGGCGGCTCTCCTCTAAGTGGTGGGGAGTGTGAGGACCCGGGTCAGCTGCGAGCAAGGCAGGGACTCCGTCCCACATCGCCTATGAGGCCGCCCGAAGCCAGGCTTATAAGTGCGAGCCCCCTCTTCATTGGTATAACGCGTTTTGGGTCTAAAAGGGGCCCGAAAATAAATCCGTGAGGGTGTTTGGCTGCGAGCTAGGCTCAAAGCGGACAATATTATACCAGTGGGTCTGGGTCGTTACATGCACCCATCTCCCACTGTTATTGCACAACAAATGCTATCTCCCTACACCCAACATACACAACATGGAATAGAAATCAATTTAGAGGGCTTGTTTCATTTTCAAACAGAGATAGAGAGGGGTAGAAGAAAAAATAGATATATACCGAGACAAATCCGCCACCATAGGAGAGGGTGTAGATCCACACTGCATCTGTGTTGGGGGAACCCACCTGGGGTGCATGTGGCTTTGTTTTGTGACAATAACAACAACAGAATGATTGTCAGATGATGATTCATGAAATGAAATGAAATGAATTGAGATGGTGTTGATGGATAGATGGTGGTGATGATACCTTAGTGGGTATGATTAATTTGAGGGGCACTTGCAAAAGCAGCGAGTTACCGTTGATTTCCAAGCCTCACTTGTGCGCTAGTGGAGGGGACACCTTTTTTTATAATGTTTTTTATGGCCTCTACAATTAAGATCTAAATCAATAATGGTGTTAAGAATGTCAACAACGGTTATCAAGCCAAAAATCATCCGTTGGCTCTTCCTATAATTTGAGGTATTTATGAAAAAGTCTAGAACATTAGATCACTAGATCTGGATTTTGATTGGGCCCTTTTAAGAAGGTTAAGACCGGCTATGGGGTCGGATTTGAGAACGTAGTTCATAATTGATCATGAGAAAATGGCAAAAGACTTCTGAGCGTTGAATAATTTACAGGAGATCAAATAGAAATAGAATCTCAAATTTTAATAGTAGATCCCTCGTGAAACTATATTTAAAAGATCGATTTTGGGCTAGAGATTCCAACCCCTTCCTGCTTGGATCATGGGTCCAAATAAATTGAGAATCAAGTTGATACCTCTATTTCCAGGAGAGGCTTAATTTAACTCTCATGTACATCATATGCAGTCATTGTGTCTCTTGACCATCTGAGCTACAACTTGGGGCATAAAATGTCCCTTGCAATTCAGGTATAGACTTGATGAATAAAGAGTTTTTTAAAGTAGTACTGTTTATAAATTTTACAATTGTAATTTTTATTCTTTCTAAGAAATAGTAAGAACAATTAATATGAAAATCATGATTACATGTAAAACTTATGGCAATAAAGCTTATTGATATCGATCGCATGTTTGCAAGGGACCATCTTCATTTGATCCAATTTGGTTATGCTATGCTTCGTATTTCTAGGTACTTCTTTATTCAGTTATAAAAACGAAATCTCTAATAATATAAATATTGATTTTCTTATCTTTATGTTTATTGCCATTTCTCTTGAATTCAAGATTATTCTTATCCTTGTTTTTCAAAATTGTCAGTCCCCTTTTATATTTATCTATTTTCCGCAATATTTTGTGCATTAAGTGAGTACACACATGCTTTCACTTGTGAATTCTCCAGATCCGCCCTTCAATTCTCTATTTATCCTTTTCATACCGGATTAATAGATGATCAATCCAATCTATTGACACTCAAATGTCCCTTCTAAATTGGCACTTTATCTTAATTCACACATTAGTCTCAGTTGGATTTCATCATAGTAATATTGCACAATGTGTAAACAAAAAAAAAAAAAAATTGGGACAAAAACTAAGGGCCTGTTTCTTTCTATAAAATACAAATCAATTGAATTCATAAGATTTCATGTTGTGAAATGAGCTCCACGGAAGGTTATAAAAAAGGTGAGGACTAACGGGTGAAGGATATAAGGTGGAGCTGTTGGTGTGACTTTCACTTTTCTATGTATTGTTTTACTAGAGTGATTGGCGAATGTTCATTTCGTATCTTCCCTCGATTCAATTTCTCATAAGGGGGAGGTTATTCGATGGTCATTTCTAGATTTTTTTTTTTTTTTTTTTTACAAATTCAATTCTAAGCATTCAATTACATGAAACAAAAAGGCCTTAACAGATTGGATCTTTCTATCCACATTTATATTTAAAGAGCATGATAGAATGTGATAAGAAGAAAATCTCATTTGACAAATCCATTTGTAGATAAATCATTGCATACATGACCACTGGCCTCACAGCAACCTGCCCATTTTTATCAATCTCACTGTACCTAGTTTTTTGCAAGTTTATAAATGAAATTGAAGAATTTGGGGAATTCTGGGAGACAAGATTTTTTCTAGCATTAAAATAGTGAGACATAAAACTCCACTTATAAAATGGATCTTGAGGAAAAATAATTACTGCAAAGAGCACACTTCATCCCTTGGAGGGAGATCATGTCCTTTTTTACTAGCTTGTTACTCTCCTTTCTACTAAAGAAAAGATAAACCATGGGTAAATGCTTGGAACAAACAAAATGCAAATTTCATTCGTCCCATTCTCGAAGTGGAATAAGTGGTTGGTTACACAGCAGACATCATGGGGCATGTCATACACCCTTTCCTTTTTCATCTGCATGTCATACACCTTGCTCTTTCTGCATAGTGTTGCAAGTCAGTTGCAAATTTTATATATGTGAACTTCGAACCTAACGTTTGGCACTGTAGGGATATTTTTTTGATATTTTTAATCTAAACAACCAAATAAGTCAAATACCTACTTCACTTTTATAGTACAAAGTGGAACTCTGAGTAGCTTGGACAAGTTGATGTACATCGCCAACAATACTATAAAAACCAATTATGGCCAAATTAACGAGATAGCTAAAGGCACGAGCTAGAAGATTAAATATAAAAGAAGAAGAAAAGCAAGCAGCGTCACCCACATCTCTGTCATTTTGATAATCTTATGATATTTGTATCACCGACATCTCTGTCATTTTGATAATCTTATGATATTTGTACAAGAAAATTATGGGACAATGTAAATGTAATTTGCGATTTTCATGATTTATTCAACTACAAATTATTGCGAAGATATTTTGATTTTCAGTCCTATTTTTCTATTGCTACTTCTCTGTTTTTTGTGATTTTTTCTAATCTCATAAGATGAGCCAAAAGATTTAAAGAAGTTCAATAATTTAAGTCATTATTAGAGCAGCAATATTAGTAATGAAATATCAGGCTAGTTGTTTTGAGTATTTTATATGTTTGATTTGCATTGGGCTCTTGTGTCAGATCACAATTGGCAGGACATGATTGGTGAAACAATTTGCATTTAAATGATATTATTAACAAAAGAAAGACTCTTTTCATAACTTGGGAAAGACCCATTCTCTATATGCTTATCTCTTCCTGCTGAGGAAGGAAACTTTACCTCTTTATCCCAACAAAACACAGAGAGATGGTCCCAAACAATACAGCTATCCTCATTCCGCAAACAGATTCTCTTTCCCCTCAGGTGTCTCCTTTTATGCCTCCCGGACTCTCAGTGAGGATCCAAACTCTATTGACAGAGCACTGTACACTCTGTCTTTTCAAACATCAAGTAGTCAAAGCAGCAAACAAGATAAAACAAAGCTATGTCCATCATATGATTGGACTTGTCTAGGGACCTCGACCATAGCAATTTTCTTTCAATCGTTTTTAGGATACATTTGTGCATCATATTCTTCTTATAAAAGGGGAAAAATGAACTCAAATTCCTAAGATAATTTCAATTTTTCTCTATAATATAAGAATGCGGGTTTTGTCTAAAAAAAATTAAATTCATTGAAAGTGAAATTCTCTTTTTACACAAATGCATCCTAGAGAATAGTTGTTGTGGCTTCACGGTAAGATGCAAATCCATCAAGCCAATAGCCAGAGGGGATTGATCTATTGCCATTAATGACGAATTCAAGATTTCCATTTGAGTGTCGCAGCATATAATCAAGTAGATAAAATAAATGAAAAAATTGAGTCTTCTAAAATCTTATCTAAGGATCTCTCGAATCAATTTAATAAGCCATCAGAGATGGATAAGACAAAAACGTGTCCGCCCCGGACTGCCATTCAATTTAATAAGACAAACAAACTACGCCTAACATATGACTTTAAAATAAGCCATCAGAGCAGTTTATTTTGTTGTTTTAGTTGCAATAGAAGAAGATGGATTCATTGTATCAGATCCAAAATCTCTCATGATAAGTTGTATATAGTTGTATGGTTTTGAATTCAATTAGGAAGAAGAAGAAGAAGAAGAGATGGATTTGAAGCAGATACCTCCTCTCCACACGCTCCGAGTCGACCGCATACGTGCGACCATAAACAGAGCCCACATCTTTGTGCACTCTCTCATCCTCCTGGCCTTGCTCTACTACAGAGCTTCATGGCTCTTCTTCTTCTTAACCTCCCACTCTCACTCATGGGTTCTCACACTAACATGGTTTCTTCTACTCACTTCTGAGCTCACCCTCTCCTTCATCTGGCTACTGGGTTCTGCATACCGATGGCGGCCCGTCTATCGGGCCGCCTTCCCCGAGCGGCTCTCCAATGACCATCAGCTTCCAGTGATCGACGTGTTCGTCTGCACTGCTGATCCAGAGAAGGAGCCTCCATTGCACGTGATGAACACAGTGTTGTCGGCGATGGCACTGGATTATCCGGCAGAGAAGCTGTGGGTGTATCTTTCAGATGATGGTGGTGCCGCCATCACACTCTATGCTATGAGACAGGCCTTTTCTTTTGCTAAGGTTTGGCTGCCCTTCTGTAGAAAATATGGGGTCCAAACCACTTGTCCCAATGCTTATTTCTCTGAGGAGGATGGTCAAATAAGGAATGCTGAGTTCTTGAATGAAAGGGAGAAGATGAAGGTATCTTCTTCTTCTTGTTTTTTTTTTTGTTATGCCATGTCTTATTTTTTTTGATGAACTGAGATTGTACACAAATCAGACAGAGATGTTAGACATTGTGGCAAGAAGGCGCTGTCATGAGATCAATTTTCAGGACTTCTTTTGTGTGAGAACTGAACTGAAGTAATCTTCTTGGTAGAGACAGAACATCTCTCTAGGAAAGGGGATATGAATTCTGAAGTCTATTCAAATTTATCTGCCTGGGTGTTGGTTTGCTCCCTACCTCATGTATTTGACACCAACAAGATTTACCTGGTGAACATGTGTTGCTGGGTCGTGTATGCAGAGTAATCCTATCGGATCAAATACCACGGGGATACCCTCAATTCAATTGAAATTTATGAGTCCCTCACAATCTCTTTCTGAACTAATGCTGTACATTTATCTCTATAAAACACAGTCCATGTATGAAGCTTTCAAGGAGCAAGTAGAAAGAGCTGAAGATATGGGTTTGGCAAAACAAGATGGCGCCTCCTTAATTGAGGTATGTGGTCCTCTAGCACTGATAGTTAAGTATAATAGAAATGAAATTTTTTCTATTCATGGGCAAATTGGAATTTTTTTCCCTATTTCATCCTTAAAATATTCTCTCCCTCAAGGTCACTTATGGCATTGGCAAATGTAAAACATAGAAATTAATGCCAATATAGATGAGTGCCAAAGGACAGAAACTCATGCATAAGGTGGGTGAGCTCAGAATTTTCTCTTTTAGGTAACTCCTACTCTGGTGTCATCATCATCATAATAATGATTTAATTCATCGATTATTGTGGTTTAGGTCATAGGTCAAAAGGGATTGGAGGACCAGGACAAGATGCCCCATCTAGTCTATGTTCGCCGCGAGAAGAGGCCCACCCATTCTCACAACTTCAAAGCTGGTGCCCTCAATGTCCTTGTATAGCAAACAAATCTCTCTCTCTCTCTCTCTCTCTCTCTCTCTCTGTCTCTCTGTCTGTGTTTGCATTTAAATGAAAATGCACCTGGTGTTTGTTGCAGCTTCGGGTGTCAGGTTTATTGAGCAACGGTTCATACATACTAGTCTTGGATTGTGATATGTATTCCAATGATCCCACCTCTGCGAAAGCAGCCATGTGCTTCCACCTGGACCCCACTCTCTCTCCCACCTTGGCTTTTGTTCAGTTCTCTCAGATCTTCCACAATATCAGCCCTAACGATATCTACGGCTGCCAACTCAGAGATGTCTTCAAGGTATCATCACATCAATGCATGTGGCACTTCCTATTCTCTATTATTGATTGATTTGATAATAGCCACTTAATCAAGATTTAAAACCAATGGTATTATACTATTCAACTGCTTCCCTTTCAACCCATTAAAGAATATTGACACCCCCAAAACAATTCCTGGTCCAAGTTCACATGATTTCAACTGGGGCTCACAGTTGGGAGTGACCATTAGATCATGCAATACATTTATCTTTCATTGGTTAGATTGTGGTCTGATCTGTTTTCAGATTTGGTGGTATGGCTGCGATGGCCTCAATGGCCCAATCTTGTCAGGATCAGGCTTTTATATGAAGAGGGAGGCATTGTACGGAATTGCACCAGGTAATTCACTGAATCTCATACTGTTAGTGCTTTATACTCTTTATTTAAATTAACTGAACCCCAGAACCAGATTATCCAATGAATCTCATACTAATAGTATTTCTTTTAGTTAACTAAACCACATAAGTTTTCACCTAATTAGAACAGTCTACATAAAGGTATAATATATGGAACATGTGGGTCAGCTAGTGGGGCTCATGTAGGCTAACATCAATCTTTCCCCTGCCTCCTCGTAATTTTTTTCTTTCTTTTGGTACCACAGCCAAGGAGGCTGGGACCATGAAAATATTTGTACATGTGAGGATACAAGACTCACACTTGTGAGAAGGGTGAGACTCAGGGCCAACTATCATCTCCTTTCATCCGAGTGAGAGGCAGGGTTTCCAACCAACTAAGCAACCCTTTGTTTTCTCATCGGCCTTGAATTGGTACCACTAATTTAACACCCAACTGACGTATACTTACTGTTGACTAAGTTCCAAGACAATTGTACAGCTAAAAGTCCATTAAACCTTTGTTTTTTTTTGAAGAGGAGGGTTTTCCCAAGAAGATCATTCTCCGTGTGCAGCACATATGAAGCCTACACATGTGCACTGGATAAGTCTGGAGAGTTTCCCTGAGAAGATCATTCTCCGTGTGCAGCACATATGAAGCCTACACATGTGCACCGGATAAGTCTGGGGTGGGATTCAAGCATACGACGTGGGAAAAAAGTCTATTAGACTGTGGCCAAGGGTCCCACATGCTGGTTCGAACTGAACTCAGTTAATGGAAAGTTGACAGCGATTTTCAGTGAATTAATCTTGTACATGACAGGGTTGGATCTACCTAAGGATCTCATTCAACGTAGACAATGGTTTGGCAATTCAAACGAGCTATTGAAGACGCTACGCCCAGACTACAAATGCAATGCTGAGAATGGAGTCCAATCAAATGGATTGCTACAAGAAGCCCACTTTCTAGCATCATGCAGCTATGAAACAGGCACAAAATGGGGCAAACAGGCAAGTCACTTACAAACCATGAAATTTATAAGGATTTCGCTATAAGATAATCTCTGAATCTGTTATCCTCCAATCATTAAAGTAGGGTTCGCAATTACTCATCCGACCCACTGGACCTGCCTGAATTTGACCCGGTCATTCTGGGTTTTGGTTGATATCCCCAGCTTGTTTAATAGACATGGGCTTGGCTCATATATGCTTCTTATCCTGAGAAATCAGGGTTCGACCACACATTTCCACCCTGATTGAAAATAGGCCAGGTTTGGATTGGGACAATTAGCATTAAGCCTGGCCCAACTCATTGTCATACCTATCTTAAAAGCTACTGGAGGGCATGATTCATGGATGACTAATATAAGGTGCACATGGACTGGTATATACATGGGCTGTTATGAGGACTACGTTATCAAGCGAATTTAACTTCTTACCCCTTTTGTTATGTGTGTGTTTGTGCATGTGTTATCAGGTTGGGTTCTTTTATGACTCAGTGGTAGAGGACATCATGACCGGAATCCGGTTGCACTGTAGAGGATGGAATTCTGTCTATTACAACCCTCCAAGGCCACAGTTCCTTGGTAGCGCCCCTATCAATCTGAACGACGTCTTGGTTCAGTACAAGAGATGGTCGTCGGGGTTACTCGAAATCGCATTCTCTCGGTATAGCCCTCTCCCCTATGGGATCATGTCTGGGCATTCCATCCTTCATACAATGTGTCTCAGTTATTCTGCATCCATGCCATTTTATTGTGTATTTGGGCTCTGTTATGCTACTGTTCCACAACTGTGCCTCTTGAATGGCATCTCCTTGTATCCTAAGGTAAAACAGAACTCTGTTTCTAAGCTTACTTTTCATTCATTCTAGTGCTTTAACTGACACTCCTTTGCAGCAATGGTTCTGTTTCACTTGAACTGACATTACATGAAATGCATCAGCCAATAAAAGGGACATCACATAGATTTTTGGGTATGGTCACTCTTTGTTTATTTAATTGATAATTGGGTTCCGTTGGGTCCATACGGACCATACCTAAACAACTGTGTACTTCTTCTTCATCATCATCATCATCATCATCATCATCAAAGCCTTGTCCCAACTATGTTGGGGTCAACTACTTTAACTGATATTTAATTTGATAGATATCAATAGATTATGTAGCTTAGATTTTGAGTCAGGTATGGAGTTGTGTCCATATCCCGGCTATACGAACTTATTTGGTCCGTGTCCATCATGTACCCAACCCAAAGACGACCTGTTTTACATACCTACTAGCAATATCCAAGTATGATACTGGTTGTATTCGGTAATTACAAGGTTAAATGGTTTTGATTTTCTTAATCATTTGTTCAACAAACAGGTTTCAGATCCATGGTTTGCCATCTTCTTGGCGGTCTTCATATCAGGCTCCTGTCAACATTTATTCGAAGTTCTTCATACGGGAGGATCCTTTAGAATGTGGTGGAATGAACAGAGGATATGGATGGTCAAGTCAATTTCAGCTAACTTCTTTGGATGTTTGGATATTGCTACAAGGATGATTGGTGTAAAGCGAGTTGATTTTGGGTTGACAAGCAAAGTTATTGAGAAAGACCAAGTAGACCGATACTCAAATGAGGTGTTCGATTTTCAAGGTGCAAGTCTCATACTTGTGCCTGTTGTTACCAGTTCAATGCTAAACATGGCTGCCTTGATCGGAGGTGTGTGGAGAGTGATTGCTGAGGGAAATTACAGCGAGCTGTTGGTACAGCTCTCTCTCACATTGTTCATAATAATTTGCAGTTATCCGATAATTGAAGGGATTGTGATAAGAAAAGATGCCGCCCGGGTTCCACCTTTGATCACTTTCTTATCTATAATCTGTACCATGATTCTACTGTCTTTAGGGTTCATTGTTTTCGCAATGTGATTATTTGTTGCGGAAATATTGAAACTATCTCTTGAAGTTGAAGACATCTTCATTTTACTCAGACCATCTTACCTCTTAAAGTTCACATAAACAGTAATAAACTTGCTTTGATCTTAGCAATTTACATCTTGCAACAATATAATTTGTATCTCGTTCCCTGAACTTCTGTTATCACAATCTATGTTCAATTATACTGTAATTGCAGGTGATGTATGAATGGTATTATTGTTTAGTGTACTAGATGGCATAATTACGGTGAGGGCTCGTATTATTTTTAATTGCTAAGATCTTCTAATTTTGAAGATTTTCTGGGTAAGTCCTATCCTTGCTGAGGTTCATATCAACCCTCTTATCATCCTGACTTGATGGAACACTTTTTTTATGAGTATAAAAAACAAGAGCAATTTTCCTTTCTTTTCTTTTTTAATGCCTTCTCTTGGTTACTAATGTTAGAAAACAAAGTAATGACGAGCTACATTATCATTACTTTGTTCAATGCAGAAGATTTTCCATTGTCATTTCACACAAGTGAGCTCTGCCTCGAGTTCAATCCCCTCCCTGACTATCTACTAGTGTTATATATCTTCGATCAATTTGTATGTAATAGGGACTTAGTTTTTGAGCTAATCTCAGTTTTCCACATTGTTCAACCATGTGTTGAATATTACTTCAATTTAATCAGTTTTCCACATTGTTCAACCATGTGTTGAATATTACTTCAATTTAAGTAAAATTTGGGCTGCTACCTATACAATGGGGTTTGTGTGATAGCATAGGATCAATAAATAATGGGGCCCATATGAGCCAACAGTAATTTGTGTCCTCTTATTAGCTAAAACAAATGACAATAATACCGTAAATATATATATATACATATATAAAAACAACTTATGACAACAATCACAATACAAAATCTATGATGCCAAATATTTTAAAATAGGCAACCACATCGTATCTGATATTTAGGATCTGCGAATAATGATGATCAAAATGTGATCTATTATCTAACTGGTTCTGGCGTTCTGCTATGAGTGGTGTAAGTTCTCTGAATCTACAGTATAAAGGTGCATGGTTAGCCAGTTCCAACTTCAATTGCATTCCTATTTCTAACTTCTTTGGGATGCATCATTGTTTTACCATCTACTTTGTTGTAAGTATTTTATCTATGAAATGTTTCGCTGCGTTTGTATCTCAGTCCAAATGAAGGTTGTTTATGCATAAATGACTCCAACCGCTGAAACTGTAATTGCACATTGATGCATCATTCGTATTGTTCTCTAATCTAGGATGCCCGGATGCTTCAAAATAGGCAAAGTATAGTGTCGTATTATTTCCCATACTTTACTTTTTTATGTGTAAAATCTGTGTCCCTGCCATATCCATGGCGTGTCACCACCGTATCCAAGCATTATCTGGGCACCATAGTATCTAATACATTGGATAACGTATAGTGGCATGCATAATTTATGGATGGTTAAGATCGTTTGATGCGGAAGATTTTCTGCATATGTTAGAGAAGTTCATCTTATCATCTGTCAAGTCATCCAATCTTGATAAGAAATTTTTCATAAGGTATCAAAAAGAAAAGGATTTTTTTTTTCTTTAATGCTTTCTTTGGGTGATAAAATACAAAACTTGGCACTAAAAAATGGTGGAAACTTCTGATACTCATTGATTGTCATAAAAATAGGAAATTCCTACCAACTAGTAGGGGTGAGCAAAAACCGAACCGACCGATTCACCAAACCGAACCATAGCCGAAATTTAATTTCGGTTCGGTTATTTCGGGTAGTTCGGTTCGGTTCGGGTAAATATCCCGGCAAATTCGGTTATATAATTTCGGTTCGGTTAATGAACTTAATTAACTGATTAACCGATTAACCGAATTATATGAATATTTATTTTAATATTTTTATACTTACATATATAATATACCCATTACCCAGCCCATATATACCCACAACCCACTAAACAACCCACATATATAATATACCCATTACCCAGCCCATATATACCCACAACCCACTAAACAAACCCTAGCCCCTCTTCGTTTCTCACCTTTCTATTTCTCTCGCCTGACGCCTCCCAGCCCCTTCCGGCCTCTCTCTCTCGACTCCCAGCCCGGCCAGCCGCACAAAGCCACGAAGCCCGACGAAGGCACTAACGAAGAAGAAGAAGACGTCTCCCTCTCTCTAGCCTCATTCGCCAGATCCAGGTTTGTTTGTGTTCTTATCATGATTCTAGGTTTTTTTTGGTTTATTTTGTTTTAAAAAGGCCAAAAGGCTGATGATTTTGGTTTTGAGATTTTGGATCTGGTCTGATCCGTGTAATGGCCCCGATCTGCTCTGATCTGCTCGTCAAAAGTTGGCGTTTTGTGATTCTCGGTTGTATTTGGAGACACTTTCACCACTTGGGTTGATGATGTATCTCATAGATTTGTGGCCCCTTTTTGCCTTTTTTTTCTTTCTGCCATTTCCACTCTCTGAGCTGTAGGAACTTCCGAACTCAGGATTCGCCATCAAAGACCCTTTGCCAGTCTGTAGTGACGTTCTCAAGGAATTAGAACTTGCTTGATGTGTGATGACTGATTGCAAATGTTGCAGCCCCTCCTACTTTAATAAGTTGCCATTCAATTCAAATGTCACATAAAAAAAAAAAACTGCTGTATGTATAAGATGGTGTGTGGCTTACTATCATTTTCTTTCTATACATTCCTGTAGTTTGTGTTGTTTTATTTTCTTTTCTTCAATGATTGTATTTCCAAATTCGGGCGGCAAATAATAATACAGTATTGATATTTGAGGGATTTAAATGCAAAAATGCTATTCAAACAAATGAATATGGAATGAGCAGGTTCAATATTGTAGTCTACACCATTGATCTTGTTATGATTCTTGGACTTTTGGTTACCCTCCTCTCAGTCTGCCCTGTAAATCTAGTTATCTGTGTCTCTGTTTACCTTTCTGTATTTGATTGTGAAAAAATAAATAAATGAAGCAACTGTTAGAGATAACTTAAAACTGATTTACCTGCACTTTTCATTTACAAAGATCCAAGTGCGGTTGCTGTATAAATCAGATGAGGAGGGCAGGTGGTTCCAGCCAATAGAACTCCTATGGAATCTAAAATCTCAATTTCCAATTGAAATTGCTATTGGGAATATGCTACTATAAGCCCAAATTTCTCTGAAAAACTCACAACTAGTTAAATTTTACAAAACAATATGGTCAGTCCGGACTTTATTGGCTCTCCTTACCTGATCTCAAGTATTCTAGGACTTTATTGGCTCTCCTTACCTTTATTTATACAATAATATTTCCTTATATGAAATCTGTTTTTCTCTGCAAATCTGTATAATTGATTCATTCTCTGTTTTAGATGACGCATGAATCTGGTTCTAACGCAACTCCGGAAACTGGTGGAGCTGAAGCTGATGCACCAAATATTAATGATGGTGCTATTGATGGTGCTAAAGGGAAGAGGAAGGACATGGAACCTAGAGCAGCAGCTTGGAATCACTTCACCAAATTAAAAGGCGTGGATGGTCGCACTAGGGGTAAGTGTAAAGGCTGTGGTAAAGTATTCCTAGCTGACTCTAAGTCGAATGGCACTAGTTCACTTAATTACCATATGAGTCGTTGCAAGCATATTAAAAAAGTTGAGGGGACAAGCCAATCGCAATTGTCATTTACAAATGCAAGTGGGGGAGAATGTGAAGATGAGAGGATAGGTACATTAGGGTCTTGGAAGTTTGAGCAACAAGCTAGTAGAAACAAACTTGCTAAAATGGTGGTGATTGATGAGTTACCTTTTAAGTATGTTGAAAATGCAGGCTTTAGGGAATTTGTTGCAAGCTTGCAACCTCGGTTTCGTGTTCCATCTCGGTGGACAGTAGCAAGGGATTGCTATGATTTGTTTATAGATGAGAAGGCTAAGTTGAAAACCTTTATAAAATGTTCATGTGATAGAGTTTGTTTGACGACTGATACGTGGACATCATTGCAAAGGATCAACTATATGTGTCTTACGGTTCATTTCATAGACAAGGAATGGAAATTGCATAAGAAAATTTTGAGTTTTCGCCCAATTGATAGCCACAAAGGTGATTCAATTGCTAGGGCAATTGAGAGGTGCTTGGTTGAGTGGGGAATAAGTAATGTGTTCACCATTACGGTGGATAATGCTAGTTCTAATGATCAAGCAATGAAGAATTTGCAGAAAAAAATGGCAAATAAAGACGGAAGTATATTGAAAGCTGGGTACCTTCACATGAGGTGTATGGCACATATAATCAATTTAATTGTGCAAGATGGGTTAAAGGAGATGAATAGGTCTATTGAGCGTGTTCGTGGGGCTATCAAATATGTGAGGCATTCTCCGTCTAGGATTGCTAGATTTAGAGAATGCATCGAAATGGAAAAAATTGAGTGTAAGAAATTCTTGTGCCTTGATGTAAGCACTAGATGGAACTCCACGTATTTGATGTTGGAGTCGGCGCAGAGGTTTATACCGGCTTTTGAAAGGTACGTAGACTTGGATCAAATGTATGCAACTGAACTACAAGCGGGAAAGGGAGTTCCTGAGAATGATGATTGGGAAAAGGTGAAAAAATTTGTGGTCTTTTTGAAACACTTCTATGATCTAACTTTGAGGATTTCTGGAACTTCATATGTGACATCCAATCAGATTTTTAATGATATCAGTTCAGTACATTGTCTTTTGGATCAATGGAAGAACAGTTTAGACCTTGAAATAAGTCTAATGGGGAGTGCAATGAAACTGAAATTTGACAAGTACTGGGGGGATTTTGGGAAGATGAACATGGTCATATATATTGCAGTTGCTCTTGACCCTAGGTTTAAGATGGAGTATGTAGAATATGTGTTGAAAACAATGCAGCCAGGGCAAGTGGGTGACAAGATGGTGAATGATGTGAGAGCTGCCACTTCTGATATGTTGGCCGACTATCAAAAGAAGTTCTCTTCTTCAAGTGGGCAGTCTGTTGATAAATCTCAAGCTCTAAACACACCGGCACAAGAAGAAGCGGGTGAAAGCTTCACAAATGTCTACCTTTCTAGTTTTAAAAGGTTCAGATCTGAAATTAAAGATGAAAATAGAACAGAGTTAGACAAGTACTTGTCTGAAGGAATTGAAGATGCAACTGCTGATTTTGATATATTGGGATGGTGGAAACTTAGTACTTCAAGGTACCCAGTTTTATCACAAATGGCTCGTGATGTGTTGGCCATTCCAGCATCAACTGTTGCTTCTGAATCTGCTTTTAGTGCCGGTGGACGTGTCCTTGATCCATATAGAACTTCTTTAACTCCGAGGATGGTGCAGGCATTAATTTGTACGAAGGACTGGCTTACTGGAGAACCCATTTGTAGCTACTTGGAGGAGGACACGGAAGCAATTGAGAAATTAGAAGAAGGTATTCATATGGTGGTTATAACTTATAAATTGGATACGAGTTGTTGCAATGCATCTATGTATTTTGGCATAATTTTAGTACTAAACTTGTTATATGTTTTATTATGTATTAGATTTGTCTAAACTTGGATTGGAGACAGACATCAATGACGTATGAGTTTGAGGTAATACATAAATATTACTCTTTTAAATTCAGTTCAATTGCCATCTGCCAAGTTCTGGTAAACTTGTCTCATAATTGTTTATAACTGATCCATGTTATAAGTTAGCAATTGCTTAAGTTAGCATTGAGTGAATTTACTCTGCTGAGTTATCTGAATCAGTTTTTGTAATTGCAGGCTTGCTTTTTAAGCTGTTTGGAACTTGGAAGTGATACATGTTGCTTGGCTGCTTGCAGACTTGTGGTGCTTTTTACACATTGCTGTTGCTGATTTCAGACTTGAAATTCTTGGACTTATTAATGTTATCTGTTGTAAACTTGTTAGTTGTTAGTTGGAGTGTTGTTTATGGTTACCTTGTTTCAAATGCCATGTTTTCTTCTCACACTAGATTAAAGAGTATTATCGTACATTCATCCTAGTAGATCCAACATATCAACGTTTATTAGATCATGTTCTTTATAGACATAAAAATCAAATGGTGGTGTAGATGGAATGGAGGTAAGAATTTCTGATCTCAAGGGTAGCCCACTTATTATGGGTGTATAAAAAAAATAATACATTAATATATGGTGATAAAGGATTCAGATTCCTGACTCTCTTTCCTTGTGAGTGTGCCTTGTTGCTCAATTAAAAAAATCAAAAGAAGGAAAGAAAGTTAGACATTATATTACAAAGAGAGTTAACAAAATGCATCACATTAACCGAACCGACCGAAAAACCGAACCTAAATAATTCGGTTCGGCTCGGTTCGGTTAAAAATTTTACCAAACAGCAAATCGGTTCGGTTCGGTTAATACATTAAAGTGGTCAAAAAATCGGTTTGGTCAAAATTTTTTACAATAACCGACCGATTAACCGATTGCTCACCCCTACCAACTACGAAGTAAAAGGACACCTATGTGCTGTCACAATAGAAGAGCAGAAATAGGCCTAATACAGTGAATTATTGAAAAGCTTAGGAGTGCCAAGGAATTAGGAAAAGGGGGAGATTGGCAAAGACCTGGGATGAAGTATTGGGCAAAGTAGCAAAGACACACTAGAATGTGGAGTTGCAGAGAGTATGGCTTGAATAGGGACAAGTGAAAAAGTAAAACAAAGGTGACCCTTACTAGATGAGCTAGGGCTACGCTTACGAAAGTTTTTTCTTTTTTTGGTACCCCAGCAAAGGGGGCTGGGACACAAGAGAAAGCCCGCAAACATACGGAAAGGTAGCCCACTCAAGTGGGAAGGAGGCCCGCACAAGCGGGGAGAAAGCCCACACAAGTGGAAAAGGAGCCCGCACAAGCTCGTACCCGGGGAAGTGACTAGTTTAAGAATCCACGGTGGATAATGCTTGTTCAAGGAGTGGTATGGTAGGATTCTAGTATTTTTCTTTAAGAGTATTCTGTCTTCCTAGGGTAACATAACAACCATTTTATGAACAACAGGTAGAGAGATTACTAGTCTCTCGTGAGCTTATTCGATAGTGATCTTACCGTATGCATGGGTAGGACTTAAGTATTTCCTTTTGAAAGATCTTTCTATGCCTTGCTATAGGATGAATCCCTTTTCCCCTTCCAATCGGGAGTGGGCCACCACCTTTTCAGCACCATAGTTAGAAAATTATAATATTAGATGATGATGGGATAAGACAAAGACAACAATCATGATTATGATTTATGAAAAGAGAGTGGCTACCTACACACTACAAAAGGCTCTCTATATGCTGCATTTAAAAAAAATCCCTAAACTACCCCTCACCATAACATGTTTGGCCCTAAGTGGCAGAACAAATCGAGTTTGTTCGGCCGTGTGTCACCAAACGAATCAGATTCGCCAAGCTTTCGTCTTCAATGGCCAAATTTTTTATTTTTTTTTTTACTTCTCTTAATTTGCTTCTCCATTTGCTTGTCGCTATTGAAATCTTCAAAAACCACCATTTGCTTGTCCATTACTTAAAAATCACAAATGACTAGGAATGAGAGATGAATGAGGTTGGCGGGACAGGGAGGGGTGGGGGAGAGGGAAAGAGGGAGAGGGAGAAGGAGAGGAAGGGGAGAGGATGGGCGGGCGGTGGCCGGCAGCCAGCGAAGACCAGGGAGAGGGGTCGGTCGCAGGCGGAGGGGGCTGCAGGCTGACATGGAGAGGGAAGGAGATGGAGGGGGGTAGTTTAGGAACTTTTTTTTTTTTTAATGCAGTGCGTGAAGAGGAGTTTGTAGTGTGTAGGTAGCAACTCTCTTATGAAAAGGATGTTGATATTATGTATGCAGTTAATTTCTTCCAAATTAAATAACTTGAGAGGGGCAGTGAGCTCACAATTGGATATAAAATGACAACAGAATGCTCTGGCGGCATAAATTACAATGATCTTCAAATTTGTGCTCATTATGGATCACAAATCCCATACAACAAGTTCAGCAGTATGGAGATGCCCCAAGAAGTGGCTCCATGCTAGCCAATTGATGCCGTAAAAAAGTGTACACTGATTCAGTTGTCATTGCAGCTATACGAACCACAACGCCCGCTGACTAGAACCGGAAGCCGTAAAAAATAAAAGAAAAAAGGGAAATCAGATATACTCTCCATTGCGATATTATTGAGGGTATTCTTTTAACATAATGATGGGAAAGCATGTCCAAGACACAGACAGAAAAAAGTACCTTTGGACCAAATGCACTGCAAGAAGCGATCAGAGCTGGTTTAATTTGGCAATGCTCTGATTTCCTTTTCATGCCTGGAGCATAGAATTGTGTTGACATAATTTTCTTCACTTCTCCTTGTACTTGAGTCTGAAGATGTTTTAACTGTGGCCTGTATTCAAACATTAAAATGAGTGATGTTTTTTTTCTTGCTCATTTTGATGTTTTCATTTTCCTGACCCCAGATAGATGGGATAATGCTACTCCGATGATCATAAAAATGATGGTGATTGTAACAGTAATGCTTTTTGTCATGCATATGTAAATCAATTTAGAAGAACGCATTAAATAAAAACAATGTGACAAGGACTTTCACATCAGGATAACCTATGTGAACATACCCAATGAGTATGACCATTGCAATGACTTGGTAATCCTGCATGCGTTCTGCAATACTGGAACAAGACCCTTGCTCTAGCAGTACCTGTTTCAGCAAATAAAAGTCTTTCTAAAACCCTGGTGAAATGTATTTCCAGTTTCTTCCCATAGCCAGAAGCATAATACAGCCACCACTGCTTCTCTTGATGAGATAAACACCATCATGCTACAAACCAAGAACAACATCATACCAATACAAGAACCAAAACCAGGAAAAAGAATGCACATGTAACAACTGTACTGAACATGGAGTTCATCCAGTTATCCATGAAAGAGCCAATGTTGCTAACAATGTTTCTGCAGATCTTTTGCAGATGACTGAGAATGGTTGTCTTAAAGTACTGTCAGTGGGACCTTTTTTTCCCATGAGCCACTAGGCAGAAGCCTTGCATAATGTATGGTTCACATCACAGGCACTGTGTACAATTTTTGTGCAACAATGGTTGGATTTCCAAAAAGGTGCAGTCCCTGAAGTTGGTGAAGTACAAGATCATCACTGAAAAGGAAACCTATTTGAATATAAAACTCCAGCTCTATTCATAATATACGCAATGGCACTCAAAAGGCCATTCAGAGAATGTCCAGAACTAAATTAGTATCTTTCTAAGAACATCTATAATCTTTTATAAAAGTATTGAGTACCAAACAGAACGAACATATCAGTAACTAAATCAAAAGGATAATAAGGGGACTAAAATCACAAATGTTACCTCCCCAAGTTGAGATATATGAACTGCACATACAAGATTTCATCACAGGTTTAAGCGTCATTCCTTTGACAAGCCTCCAGCAAGAATTTGACAACCAGATAACAGAACAGAACCACTACCCAATTACTGACGATATTTTGATAATATCAAGATGTATAATTGAAACAGAATTTTGCCAATAATATTGAAAACATTCAAAATCTTGTCAGAAAATGAAAGCTTTGCGGGAAAATAATGAAAAATGGGAAAATACATAAAAATGTACTGCTAGCAGTATTTTATATTTATTCATAAATAATTCTTAATCACGTAAAAATAATTTATTTTCTGAGACCTTTTCCTGATAATATCATGAGAAAACCACCAAATTCAAAAATACCCAACATTTTACCAAGATGATAATTTCCCAAGGACAATGTTCATGACAATGGACTAACGTAATGTGGGTTTATACCACTTGTTTCAACATTTTCTCTAATAAGTTTGGAGTTTTTTCATATACATGACATAAAATAAAACTTTCCTCAAGTGCATATAAAATATAAAATGGGGAACCAGTGAGATTTTTAATATATAATTTAACACAAACCCCTCCTCTTCTCTTAGAGCAGGAAAATATCCCTTATTTCAAGGTCTAAGATCCTTCTTGAAGAAGCAGGGTTGGATTACCTCTTATAGGAGTGAGGGGTCAACAAAGGTACAGCAATAAGGCCAAGAGGAATAGTGCTGACAAGTTACATCAAGTGACAACCCCAGCTTGCTTGTGCACACCAGCTCTTCCAAAAGTAGCTCCTTGTGGGTTTCCAAGTTATTGACTTTTTATGTGAATGCCAAATGGCTTTTGGCTCAAGCTATCCTGATCAAAGGGAGCGGCAAAAGAAAAGAAAAAACAAAGAAGAGAACCTCCAGCTGCTGAATCTACTAGAGCGCCATAGCCAATATTTATCATACATTTTTTACTTCGAAAAAAAAGAGGCATCTTTCAGGAGCATTGAGATTTGTCAACTCTTTAACGGGTGGGGCCATAAACTACATCTTTGGTGCCTCTAAGCTAGGAAGGATAGGGAACGTGATTCACAATGAAGAGAACTACATATTCTTAGCAAATAGACTAACCACAGGTTGTTGAGGTAAACATTCTCAGATGGACCGGCACAACAATAGTAGCTCACCTTCTCAATTGGCAATATGGATCAATGGCATTCCTTGAACTGACTTAGATGGTTAAAGGTAACACTTTAGCTCACCACTGCAGACATGCTGAGATGTCAGAACTCAGAAGACTCGGAAAATTAAATGTATCCTTTACTCTGTTCTGTGCAATGGTTTATTTTATTATCATGAAGCAAATAGTAAGGCCCATGAGCTCACAAATCTAGTGTTAACCGCAAGTTATTAATGGAGTAGCCATACATGCAAAAATGCTACTCTAGATAATTGATTTTCATTCAATATTGCTATGGTTCTCATTTTAGAGGTTTTGTAGAAAGCAAGCACATCCAAAGAAAATAAAACACTTTTGGCCAAAGAAATCTCATATTATGTGTTAGACAATGTTCACTCTTATAGATCATTTCCCACCTTCCTCCTCTTGTGGCTTTATTATCAGATATCAATTGTTCTTTTTTCCTTCCTCCATAGCACAGTTTCCACCTCTAAATTACCACTTCCCTCAAAAGAAAGATATTTATTCTCCAATGAATGCCAAAACTACTTGATGCCCATGCTTTTGTTCATATTTTCATTCAAGAATAAAAACATTCTTTAATATTTTTTTTCTCAAAATCCTTCAACTTTATTCGTGGCATTCATGCAGTAATTATATTCGATGCATTCTTCACTCAAAGAACATCATTTTAGAAAATTACATCAAGATTTTTGGGAGTAAATGACCAATGCAGATTTTCTTCCTAGGCACCTCAGATTTGGTTAAACTACATGCTTGCTTCCATATTTGCTTCTCTAAAATCATGATAAAAGGAATGATGCTAAGGTTTGACTTTATTCAAATAGTAGTGAAATCTCCAAGGCACTTTAGATTTTCTCTCAGCCCAATTAATAGTATTTCTAGAATCCAACTTAACAACTACGAAACCATAAAACCAAGACACAATATTTCTTTGAATGCGATCACTTGCACACTGTTAGAATCTCCTATTCTCACCAGATTAGATAATGCTAACGAATTTTCATGAGACATTACTCTTTAATATTAAAAAAAATAACTCTTTACATTTTTTTAATGATAAATGAAATATTAATATAGACATAATACATGCATGAGCACACGCGCAGAGAGAGAAAAGACCTTACTTTATTGCATCCAGGGGTGGACCCAGGTATAAGGTTTTGGGACCAGGCACCCCAGTGGACCTGGAAAAAGCCCGAAAGGGGTTATGGGCTATACCAGGAATAAGCCCTCACCCCCCAAAAACACCAAATCCCGTTACTTTTCATCTCCAAATGGCAAAATAATGATTGACCTTTTCAATTTACCATCATCCGCCACCCTCAAATGAAAAACCTGGGTCCGCCACTATTGTCACCTTTGTCGAATAGTTATAATATAACATGACTTGTTTTTCTATAGATTTATGGCAGAACTCCTCGAACCGATCCAAGATTCATGGGATAAGGGTATGATTATTGGTGGTGATGATTATAAAACAAGATACTATTAATAAAAATTAAAAAAAAAAAAAAACAGATTGCCTTTAGCAATTGTCTGTCACGGTAGTGAAAAATGTCAAATCATATCCTAGTGGGTTGGCAATTGGCATCATCTCTCCAGCACAACATGCCATTTTCATTAGCCATAAGCCTCTACTTTATGCTTCCCAATCTTACTGCAATGAAAATTAAGAAGCACTATGCATCTATCCTTGAATACATTAAGAAAGGCCAGCTGATGTTTTCCATGAACTACCTTGTCATCAGCAGCGTCAATCCAATGGAAGAATGGTAATGAAAAAGATTCTCTATTTAAGAAGTTTTAAAAAAAAAAGGTGATGAAGATATACTCTAATCTGCTTCTTCTCATCAGCTTAACCTCATCCTAATCAACAACTACTGACAAGATTATAGCTCCATTGATTACTAAGCTACAGAAGATCCTAGATCAATTTCTTAATAGATGCAGATTACATTGTAAAAACACTAACACTCATTGATTGAACTATCATATAAGACTATGCAAGCGCTAGAAGTTATATATCCATTATTCACATCTTGAAAGTCCTTGTGAGGGCCAGATGTAGGTGTTGGGAAGCTACCGCCAGGAACCCTAGATATTGCGTACAGATTAATGCGGAAATAATGATGATCAAAGATCATACCTACGAGATTTATCTGATTTGATCTCGGTATAACAGTAACTCGAAAATCTTAAGATCTTCTTTTGTATTCCTCTATACTCGAATCCGCACAAGGTGTGGGCCTCCTCTGCGAATTCTCTCTGCTCTCAAAAACGAGATTTCTCTTGTGTGTTTTGACATAGAGAGCAATAGTGCATATTTATATGCTACAGTAGGGACCCTAAGAAGTAAATAAAGGATAGGCTTCTAATGGAAGTAGAAAATCCTAATTCGACCCAAATTAGAATCTTAGTTCCATAAATTATAATTCAGTCCACTAGAGAATTATAATTGCACTCCTGTCCTTTTATTCTCAAAATAATATTCCGAGATTCTGTTATTTAAATGCTTATTAATCTCCCCCACGTTAAGATTTCCAATATCCATCGATTAAATATTTACTGACATATATATTTTTTTTTGTAATTCCTTGAGACCTTACGCTCAACTTATTTGATATGTCGACCACAAAGTCCACCTGCAGGAATTTGACAATACTAAAACGTAAAAGCTTCATCAAGGGGATATCAACAATCCCTATTACGGAACGTGGATTCGTCAATAAACTAATTATGCACCCATACACGTAGTGTAAGTCATCCAATTACTTGAGATAACGTTGGATAAATTTACAAGTTGTTGCCATCCCCATCATAAGCAAAAAGGTCAGCAAGTTTGAGTTATTTACATGTATTGCCATCCCTTCTTCATTTAAAAAAAAAAAAAAACTTCATTGATGATGAGATGGGACCAAGATAAGAAGATGAGATGAGCAAATTGGGTGAAAGATTTTATGATTCAGTTGTGTTAAGAATAAATGAATGAATGGAATTATATCATTTGGCAATCAATTGAATTTTTTTTTTGTGGAATCCATTTTATGGTTGGACTTGCTTTCGAGACGCATGGAACTGAGGTTCGGTCGGTCTGATGCATATCCAGGTCCGGTGGTGCGTCGTGCCTTCAGGCACGGGAAATTTCTAGTTAACCCATAAAAGATCTCACTCCTTTGTAAATCAAAATGTGAAACACTAAATGTATGTGTCTATTATTTATATCGGGATTAAGAGCACAAGTACTCATAATAACCATTTGGATGTTAATCGTCTTATATAGTCAGTATAAAGACAATAAACCCAAAAGCGGTCATGTTCAATACACACAAAGCGTACTAGCATAATGAGTTGAAACTATTCCGTGTCCCGCAGCCAAGACAAGCCTGCTGAAACATCATGCTACAATCGTACCGATGGTGTGTCCAAATCCATCTAGATTGTGAACAACAACTTATATTCTATAAGAACCGACAAACAAGTCTTCCGTGTATAAGCGGAACTCTACACACTAACTTGTCTACTTTATAGAATAAAAGACACACTCATGCATAATACTAAACAATGCAACCATTTGCCCATACAAATTTTCATAAAGATGAAAGACCAAAATAAACTAATAAATAAATCAGTCAAAGACAAATACATAAAAGTATGCTTTTAGTATAAATTTCCAACAGGTAGGGTCTAAATGTAGTCTTCACGGAAGTTTAAAAGGCATTCATGTTCTTGTTTTTGTTCTCCAAACACTATGTTAGCATCAATTTTATGAGCATAGAAAGGAAAGGATATTGTCAAGAAATAAACAATTTTAGTAGTTCCAAATACTCATGTGATTTCAGCTGCACAATGGTAATCAACAAACATGCAATACACAAAGAACACAAAATATTCCAGCAAACCGCCTCCATTAACACCGTCGTCTAGAGCTTTTAATTGAATTACAACGCAAAAATGCATGAGAAAAGGGTGTTACCGAATCAAGAAAAAGAGGCTGATCTCCTTCCAAAAAGATGTTGTTGGTGCTCTTATAAAACTCAAAATCCCATTTCTCTCCATTCTCATGGCGCCCACTAGTAAGCCAATCTACAATGAGCAAACTTGAGTCAGATGTGACCCTGAATACTTGCTTCTGAGAATACCTCGCAGTCGCGAAACACGTCACTGGGTCTGGAATAACAGCCAAAAGAGCATTCCCTCCGACTCTAGCCTACTGCATGGCATAAACTAGCCACTGTTAATTGGAAACCTTAGCCATGACTATAGAATCAACAAAATAGCAACTACACTGGATAGCTAAGCAAACAGTGGTTAATTCATATACAGAAAAAATAAAATGTGCATAATCAAGATGTTCAATTCTGGTTTTTATCCTCAGCACTAACATGTTTAGATTTTTTTTTAGGACCAAAGAGTCACATGTCAATTACTCCATATTGTTGCATTGACTCATTTTAAATTTAAAAGAATGTGAAAAGAATATACCTCTAAGAATTGTTCAGAGCACTTGGATCCCACAGATTTGTATACCTGTGTTCAAATAAAATCTAATTTGAGGAAAAAGAAAGGCAGTAATACCCATAAATGTTTCAATGCCTTGAGCTAAAACATCCTTACAGAGACTAATCATAGAAGCAAAATTTCTAATAAGATCAAACACCTGTTGATGACAAATTATGTTTGTGATCACTGATAGTAACAAATTAAACACCATTAATCACAAGTTTGTAACATCACAGCAGTTTTCCTGTTGTTATAGCTTTCTTTTTATCTATATGTCTTCAAATTGATTAATCAAAAATGAAATTGTATTTCCAATAAAGAGAAAGCCAAGGCGAAGTGAAGCCAAGAGGAAGTGGGGCCCACTTTCCAAGATCAGATGCTGATAAAGATTCACACCAACATAGGAAGATGGTGTGCAGGGGAAGAATCACACTGATCAATAAGATGGTGAAGTGGGTGCCAAACTATGTCAAACCCCACCATCTCCCAAAAGGCTCCAAGTAAGTGGGGCCCACTTTCCAAGATGTCACACTGACAGTGATTCAGCCAAGGCCTATTCCAGATCAAAATCAATTCCTCCAAGGGTTAAAGAGTTGAAATATTTGCATTGACCCATTACATCTGAAAAGTGAATAATTACAATTGAACAAGGAAATAGGGAAAATGTCAGGCATTTCAGAATGGGAAACTCACTTTAGTGGAAGCCTGAGTGGTCAAGACAGTGGTGCACCCATCTCCCACTGTTATTGCACAACAAATGCTATCTCCCTACACCCAACATACACAACATGAAATAGAAATCAATTTAGAGGGCTTGTTTCATTTTCAAACAGAGATAGATAGAGAGGGGTAGAAGTAAAAAAAAAAAAAAATATAGATATATACCGAGACAAATCCGCCACCATAGGAGAGGGTGTAGATCCACACTGCATCTGTGTTGGGGGAACCCACCTGGGGTGCATGTGGGTTTGTTTTGTGACAATGACAACAACAGAATGATTGTCAGATGATGATTCATTCATTCATGAAATGAAATGAATTGAGATGGTGTTGATGGATAGATGGTGGTGATGATACATACCTTAGTGGGTATGATTAATTTGAGGGGGCACTTGCAAAAGCAGCGAGTGACCGTTGATTTCCCAGCGACCTTTTCTACCACCACGATACCTGTCTCCATTGGATGCCTCCTTTTGCCCTCTCTTCTCCCCAAAGCTCTGCCCTCCGAGTCCGAGTTATGAACAGAGAGTTTTCTAATGGGATTTGTGAGAAGGGTCCAAAATCCAAATCCTGCAATGGTGGGCCCACTTAGGCCTTTTCCCTTCTTATTTTCCTAAGAATTCTTATTCAGGATTTCTTTTCCGTTTTTTGAATTTTTTTTTCCAAATCTTGTATCTAATTCATTGTGAAAGTCTTAAGGTAACCATGACTTTTTAGTTCGGAATTGAAGAGTTAGAAAAAATGGGACTTTTTATTTTTTTGCTGAAATTTCATATAAGAATTTTGATTGTCAGGAATTTTCCTTTTTTTGTGGGATTTAGAAAGTCCAAACTACTCAAGTTTCGCTATATATTGTAGATTTCTTTTGGAGCTGAATTTAAAAAAAATTAATTTTATACTAGAGATTTCAACCCCTTCTCGGCCACTTTCGGGTTGGGAATTGGGATACCCTTTTTTTTAGGAGAGGCTGGAACTCTCGTGTACAACATATGCGGTCAATATATCACTGATCAGCTTGGGCATAAAAAGTCCCTTGCAATTCAAGGATAAACTTAATGAATAAAGAGTTTTATATAGTAGTAAAAAATTTATAAATTTCTAAGTTGTAATTTTTATATACTTTCTTAGAAATAGTAAGAACAGTAAATATGAAAATCATGATAAATGTAAAACTTATGGCTATAAAGCTTATTCATATCAATCTCATAATGTTTACGAGGGACCATCTTTATTTGATCCAATTTGGTTGTGCTACATGCTTGCTTTTTATAGGAACTTTTTTATTAAGATATAAAATGATATCTTTGATAATATAAATACCGATTCCTTATCTTTTATGTTTATTGTTATTCCTCCTGAATTCAAGATTATTCTTTACAATGCCTGACATACAAAAATAAGAGAGAGAGATCTGGATTGGAAAACTCATGCTTTTCAAAATTGTCGGTTTCCCTTTTTTCTTTATCTA
The DNA here is from genome assembly GCA_012931725.1 of Litsea cubeba. Lineage (NCBI taxonomy): Eukaryota > Viridiplantae > Streptophyta > Magnoliopsida > Laurales > Lauraceae > Litsea > Litsea cubeba. The sequence continues at coordinate 80,773,210 of CM022945.1, forward strand.
TTTTATCTATTATTTTATGCATAAAGTGTTTTTTTTTTTTTTGTAAAAATAATATTTCATTAAACAAAGGAACAGAAGAACAATAGCAAATGGCTCGAGACAAAATTTAAAACAAAACATGACTAGGGTCCACACCCCTAAACCTAAGACAAGAAGAGTAAGCATTTAGCCAGCCACATAATTTGCCCTCCTATAAATAAAAGAAACTTCAACTGCTTGAAAAGCTTTAGCAACAAACTTAATATCATTGCAAAATATGATCAATGGACCAATCGTAAGATCCATTGATAGCACGTACTACTGCCATCGCATATGTCGAAAGGAGAACTTAAGCAAAGTTGCGAGCTCTACCCTCAGTTAGTAAAAGCAATTCCATTTGTGTGTGGAAACGCATAAGGGGTCGTTTGTTTGCACTCATTTATATATGTAATTAGCGAACATGGATAATGATTACGCATCTGTCATGTTTGTATGCACTCATTTACGCATCTGGTGCGTAAAATAAGTGTGTAAATGATGTGAAAATAAGCCATCAAATTTGATCACCTCAAGAGATGATCAAATAAAGAACACCCCACTCTCATGTTCGACAAATGCATATCAAAAAGGCGGGACAGTGAATTAGCGTCACAAGTATGCCCGGTTTCGAATCTCCTCTCACCGTTTTCCTCTTCTTCTTTTTTTCAAACGAAAAGAATAAAAAATTTGGAGTCTCCCAAACCGGGATTCTTCTTCCTCACCCAACTCGCCATTTTAATGCTCGAAGGCTCGGCATCGTCCCCACCCCCCGCACCACTCTATGCCTCCCTCTTTGCTCTCCCTCCACGACACTACATTGAGGGTCCACCTGGGCAAAAGTACATTGTAGGATCGAAAGGTGCATGTGGCTCCTGGGACAATGTTTGGTGGGTTGGTGGCAGTTATGGGAAGTGATCATGGCCTCTAATGGGTCTGTGAGGAAGCAACCATAATGCAATGAGCAAGGGGCTCTGGTGCATTCAACATCAACATGCATGACCTGCATTCCTACGAGCATTGATTTTCCCACCGCACCTGGAGCATTGATATTTTTTGAAAATAGAGAGAGTGACAGTACTTTTTTATCTGTAATTATTTTGAGTGGGGAGCATGCCCAATATGCAGACCTAACAGAGGCATTTGAGGTTGGTGTTACAGGTCTAAAATTGCCAAGAGAAGGGATAATAATTACTTTGGGCCTGTAATTATTGGTGATTGTTCATGTAAATAACTAACCTTTGGGCCTATTTGGATCTTTCCAAGCCAATGGTTTATATGCAAATTGAGAGGGTTCATGTGTTTGGATAACCCAAGTTACCAGCAAGTGAGAGTTGCTTTGTTATTTGACTTAACCAATTACAGGAAAACAAAGTTGCAGGTAATTAAATTAGTAAGTTAATTGATAGCCAAGCAACCAAGTTTGAGGTCCAAACAAGGCTTACGTAATAGAGGTGACTTTGACAGCTAGGAACTGCAAGCAATCCATGGATGGTGGGCTTGAGCTTCATTCAATTTTATTTAGGGGGTGTTTGGAAAGCAAATATTTCTAAAGATTTTGCTATATTATCTCATACTTTAGAATGTAATCTACACACCTAAAAATTAAGTGTTTGGATAACTTAGAAAGTATCATACAATATCTCACTTTCTTATAAAAACCTTCATATTCTAATATTCAAGTATATGTTGTATAAAATAATCTTTCATTAAGAAATCTAACCAAAACTTTGGTCAAGAGTGGAAGTTTATGAGAAACTCCTACCATGGTGGCCAACTACATTTTTTTAATATTGATGGTTTCTATAGAAATTCTACTATGACTCTCAATCTTAGATGGGCCCGTTAGTATTTATAAATTTTATGTGGGTCCCATAGTCTTATCATAATTACATATTTTCTTTATTGATTACTAACATTAGGTGGGTCCTACGAATATCACATTAGACAATTTCTACCATGATTGCCAATATTAATGACCCCCTAGTGATTACTATAATTAGCTTGGTTAATATGATTGTTAACATCAAATGAGTCCCACGTTGATTTTTCATAAATAAATTCTTCAATGATGTTTAACACTCAGACAGGTGTCTCTGCTATAATCACCATGGAATGTATTACATTATAGTTATTAACATTTGGTGGACCCGCATTGATTAAAATACATTACTCGTGGGTTTTAACATTCCGTCCAATGATTTTCTAATTAGATGGGCCCTACCATGGTTATCGATATTAAATCAATCTAGTATGACTCCTTTATGCCCGTGGGCTCATTTGGTATCATCCCGATTTCTCTATTCATTTCTTATTTTGGTGCATCATTGGTGAAAATTTTATAAATTGCCAAACACTTCAAGGTATATTGAAATTTATAGTAATTGCCAAACACCATCAGTAAAACAAATATTATAATATAACACTATTTTATTATGTGATAATGAAATCTTATAATATTAAAATTTGGTGATATTATGTTCTTCTTTTATCCAAACACCCCCTTAAACATATTTTATAAAAATAAGTTTATTATATTTACACATGTCATTCAGACAAACATGGCAAAACAAAGAACATGCGTAAATGACGTAAAAATGATGATGGTAGACAAACGTTGTAAAAAGAAACACATGAGTAAAGCTTACATACTCAATTATTGCATATTCAATAACGACATATGTAAATGGCATTTACACTGAACACGCATAACAGACAAACGACCCCTAAAGTTTCCACACACAAATGGAGTAGCTCTCTCTTGTGACCTTTTCGGATTCACCCTTATTTTTCTTTTTCATTCCGGATTAACATATCATCAATCCAGTCTATTGACACTCAAATGCCCTTCTAAATTGGCACTTTATCTTAAATCGCGCATTATTCTCAATTGGATTTTATGTGTAAACACTATTCTTTTTGGACTAAAACTAAGTGTTTGTTTCTTTACTAGAATTCCTCAGGTTTTCAGGCTGTCTGTCTAGGAATTTAGAATTCCTGTCAGAAATTCTCTTTTTCTTTGCTAGAATTCAGGGGCTTTTCAAAATCTTGGCATTTGAAATCCCTGGCATTTGAAAAACCAACTTTTGCAAGAGGATTTGGAAATCTCTCTCTGTGGTGGATTTTTGGAAACGGGACTGTGGCATTCCGACTGTATGGAGGACTTCATTGGCTTTGTATGGTTTGGCATTTTGGGATCGTTAAAAGATGGGTGACAAGTTCCATTTGTAGCATGATGTCAAAATTTGTGGCTAGAGCTTTTGGGATCAATGCATCATGTTACTACTGACACATGCCCTATAATTGAGAATTATTAGATTGTCTACAGATGGGATTTGTGGATTTGGGGTTTATAGGATAGTTTTAGAACACAGTTTCTTGGGATTTCTATGAAATGGAAGGGGATGAAAAACCTATAATTAAAGAGTTTATTCCTAGGGGTGTTTGGATGTTATATTTTGTAATCAAGTGGGGCCCATGTATGTATCATATTAGACATAGGAGGGCAATTTAAAGTTGAATCTGCATATAAAAAATATATACATGACAAGAATTCCAGTTAGAAGTTCTACTAGCCTTCACACAAGGAATTTGTGGAGATGTGATTCAAAACTCTCAGGCATGAATTCAGGTCATGAATGAAACAAGGAATTTAGAATTCCAGAATTTAGTAGTATTTTAAATACCAATATTTGATATCCTAGGCAACCACCAGATATAAATTCTATGAATTATAGTAAAGAAACGGGCCATAAGTGCTTGTTTCTTTCCGTAAAATACAAACCAATTGAATTCATAGGATTTCATTGTGTGAAATGAGCTCCACTGAATGATTATTAAAAAGGTGAACGATATAAGGTGGATATGTAGATGGGACCTTGACTTTTCTATATATTATTTTACTACGGTGATTCAATTTCCAATAAGGAGGAGGTTATTTGATGGTCAATTTTAATTTATTTTTACAAACTCAATTCTAAATACTCAATTACATGAAACAAAAAGGCCTTAACAGATTGGATCTTTCTATCCACATTTATAATTAAAGAGCATGATAGAATATGATAAGAAGAAAATATCATTTGACAAATCCATTTGTGGATAAATCATTGCATACATGACCACTGGCCTCACAGCAGCCTGCCCATTTTTATCAACCTCACTGTGCCTATATAGTTTTTGCAATTTTATAAATGAAATTGGAGAATTTGGGGAATTCTGGGAGACAAGATTTTTCTAGCATTAAAATAGTGAGACATAAAACTCCACTTATAAAATGGATCTAAGGAAAAATAATTATTGCAAAGAGCACACTTCATCCCTTGGAGGGAGATCTGTGACACATTGCGCCACTTAAGGTATGAAATTACATGAGAAAATAGTGATGAAGATGATCATGGATAAACTCTGCATGATCCACTTGATCTGTTGGAATGTAGAGATATTTTAGTATAAACACTACTCTCTGGTGAATTCAAAAAAGAAAGAGAAGAACTCTAATTTGTGGGGCTGATGGATAGGGTGGGTGAGAAAAAGGGATGGGAATAGTGTATAAGGAATCTCTTTCCATGGAATAATCTCTCCTTCCTATGTAAATCCTTCCATGTCATATTCAAGAATAGCCCTAATGTGTAAGGAATCTATTCTTCGTTCCCATGTCAACTCGACTTCTAGTCAACTTTTGGCTTATAAATGGTGTAGAATAAGAATATGTTGGACTGTGGGAGCCTGGTGGAGCCCATATGGTTTGATCATAGATTCTCAATGGCTCTTTCACGATAAGAACAAAATGACTGGTGATAGTTTTACACACGGAGAGCTATTTCCCTGGCTTAATGGAGAAAATCGATCTATTGGGTGTTACATATATGGATGTTGAGATCCATGAATATTGACACAAAAAAAATCCTAAAAAAGAAAGATATTTGGAGAAAACCATTAGTCGAAGATCACCAGCCCCACGGCATTTATCTCTAGTTGCAACTTTGTAAGATTTACAGATTAGTATATCGTACGTATGCCTCGTTTTATTTTGATATGAAAATATGAGAAAATGAATATGTATAAGGTTATAATGGTCCACCACAATTGGTCTAGTATGTTAGTTTAGTTCAAAATTTTCTTCTCTCCACAAGAATGAATGTTGCACCAACCTGTAGAGAATAAGTTGTTTTTTACGCCATTAAAAAATGTTTGGCATGAAACAAACATGTCTTTGTTTTATTTATCTATTTCTATAAATTTGTTCTGTATCCTCTTATTCCATGCCTATGGGCTGCTTCATAAGTCAGCCCTCTTATATAAGGTCATGAGCTATCTCTCACACTCCAAGTTTATTGCTATCTTTATTTTAGTCAGATTTAAGATTACTACATCCCCCAACATTGCGTGAAGGTTTAGCAAGTAACAACCGTACATTTGAATTTTGAAAGCAACAAATTGTCACCATTCAAGATCATTTGTGGGCCTACTTTTTTTAAACATCAACCAGTGTTCTTGTTCTTTGAAGGCATGAGATGTATACATGATGCCTTTATATTGGAGTAACAAACTCGACGTTAATTTTTTTACTCCTTTTGTCATTAACTTTGACTACAAAAATTTAATACAAATTTATTAATGTACAATTTACCCTAGTAAGCAAACGGGCTTCTCATAAATAGAGTTCACCATCCAAAAATCTCTACACTCCTATGATATAGTAAAAAACGCAAAAGGATTAAGAAAGAATATCATCGTCCTCAAGCTGATAATAAGATTTTGAATCTAAACAAGAAAGAATTAGAAAAAAAAAAAACTAAAGAGAAATGAGATTTGCATTATTCCTCTTTAAAAACACTACAATGACTTACATGGCATTCCAACACTCTAGCGTACCTGAAATTAGTAAAAAAACCAAATTACATAAAAACCTTTGAATTAACTCTAAATTACCTTTGAGATATTCTATAAAAATTTAGACTCAAACATGCTAAAAAAAATCCTAAAATAAGAAGTGTTGAAAATTACTATAACAGTAAGTTTTGTACGAAATTTGCAATTTGACATTTGAAATATATTAATTTCCCCTTCAATGTCGATAATCATCTTCGGTAGTTGCCCATGTCATAGAGCACATCAATAACTTTGAAATGATTACTTGCGTTGCGTGTCGTGATATATATGATAACTGAATCAAAAGTTATCATCATTCATTTGAAGCTGACACCATCTTTTAGGCTTGATTTCTTATGATATTTGTGTATAACAATTATCCCACAACTTGTTCTAGATAGGACCCCCTTTCAGTGGCTTCATATGAAGCTTCCCTCAAATTAGTCTGATGAACATCATTGGATGGTTTACGTGTTCAGTACATGATTGGCTTCATTTACTTCTCTCCAAAATGGAAAAGGATGGAGTTCATAACATATAAAATGGAAAATGGAATAGGATGGCCGGAGTCCACTTTCTCATCATGATTAACCAAACCATACAAAATAATCATTTTCTCCTTATTTTAACAGTGAGAGTTCTACTCACTCCTACATAGTAGGGTTTACGTTGGATTGATAAGCCGACAATTATTTAATGAAATTCATTTATTGGTTAGTTGTGATCGTTTGATCAATGATAATGTTACAGAGCATAGTTGAGAGGATAATATTGAAAGCCACTCACCAATTCATGATGTGAAGTCCCGTGAGGGGTATGAAACTCCATAGCACATCCCATCTATTGGAAATTTGAACTGCTCAATATATACACCCTCCTCTTCAGTGAGCTTTCTACAAATTCAACTTTAATAGAAATTCGTCCGGTTAATGAAATCAGGGAGTTATGTTCTACGAGTCCTGTCGAGTTTTGTTATGTGAGTAGATCAGCTAACTCTATGGTAGATGCTCTAACTAAGCAAGGGGTTTAGAGGTCCACTCCTTGGTGGGAGTGGCTATGTAAATGGCGGGTGGGATTGTAGTACAATGCTTTTGTACTCTCTTTTTCTTTTTTCTTAATTTGTTTTGTCTTTATAAGTTACTTTGTCTTCTTTATTGAAAGTTGTGTTACATAACAAAAAAAAAAAAAAGAAATTTGTTCGGCTATAAAATTGAGTATATATGATTAAAATTGTTATATGCTCAATCTTACAATATGACCAATTTCTATAAGAGTGAAATTTGGTTACAACCCACTAAGAAGAGATTTTCAAACGAAATGCTTCTTATATGAAGTTCGAACACTCTTCACTGCCCCTGCAGGGCCTCAACACTACTTGCCTCCGCCTATGGTTCTATCCAAAAAAAAGGATAGGATCCTTATTGTGTAAAGAAAGCTGTGTGGGGATATTCCCGAACTCATCAGAGTCCTGGCCAGATGTTCCATCTCGGGCCCCCGCACCAGCAAGTCCATCCCGGCAGGCTCGGTCTCGTGCTCCCGCCTTGGTTTTGGATGAGAGCTCCACGCATCCTGTGCACAACTCATCCAGTACTTCGGCAGTGTACGACCAGCAGTGCCAGACTGTCCCACTTTGGCCAAGTGCTCCACCTCGGCGCCTTTGCCAGATCTCTCTCTAGCCAAGTCAAGGTCGTTCTCGACCTCGGCTTCCTAACCTCGGCAACACACCCTAACCTCGGTCACAATGCCAGAGCTAGCCAAGGCAGGGGCTGACAGCTATCCTCCCATGGATGCTCAAGCATGCTATGGCACTGTATCGACAAGACAAGGGCACCCCCCATAGTCCCTGACAGATCGCAGTCCATAGTCCAAACGCCCTGACCCGTTTGATGGGACTGGCCATTAAAGAAAAGTAAGAAAAGAAAAGTATTGCCTACGATGGACTGGCGCCATCCCTAGTTAAAAAACCTGACAGAGTGGGACTATTACAAGACAGTCAACAACCTCCTTGCCTTCCTCTTTCTCTATATAAGCACAACCCCCGCTCCAGCGCATAAGAGGCCAACATTACTACACCACACTGCTGGTACTTTTCTCCCCAAAAATCTCAATCCTTATGTTCAGTTCTTAAACTGTGACTTGGCAATCGGAGAGCCTGCACTACCCAAGCCAGGGTCCTCAACCCTACGCTTCTTCTCTCCTTTTCAGTTTTAGGCACAGCTCTGGTGTTTCCTAATCTCTTTGGATAAGTCCGTGCAGGCACCCACCCTCTTCTTGTGGAGTTACATCTTTTTCACCTACAATTGGCGCCGTCCTGTGGAAAACGAGCAAAAAGTCATCTTCCCTACACACCATGCCTCGAAAAACCAGAAATGGAAATGAACCATTGACATTGTCGACACAGCTGCCAACGGTCCCCCGCCGAGAAAGGTCAGGAGCAAGATCTGGTCCAGCAAGCGTCCAATAGCAGGGTATTCAATCGGGTTAGTCCTCTAAGGATTCGACCTCGACTCCACCTTCTAAAAGGCGCACCCTGAAGGACAATAGAAGCAACCGAGCTCATGGCGAAAGCTCGGGTAACAACCACGACTTCAGAGGGTGGCTTGATCGACACATCGAGCATGCGGTATGATAGAACATGGAGGTAGCCGGTTTCGCTCGAGTTCGGCTGAACTCTGACGATTTCGACACATCCCCCTTCTCTCCAGAGATGAGAAACTTCCCCCTTCCTGAAGATTTCAGCGTCCCGAGGTTCGTCGTTTACGATGGGACCTCGGACCCAGCAGCACACCTTCGGCACTTCACTCAGAGGATGTCGATGTAGGGCGATGCAGGCCACCTGAACTGCAGAGTCTTCTCTTCCAGCCTCGGGGACCTCCCCCTAAAGTGGTTCTGCACACTCCCCCAAGGATCGATCAAAAGTTGGCAGCAGCTTCGGAGTTCCTTCATGACGAAGTTCCAAGCTCACAGGGTCATCCCCAGGTCAGCCGCCGACCTCATGGCCCTCAGAATGAAGCAGACCGAGAACGTCACGCAGTTCGCCAAAAGGTTCTGGACTGTCTACAGCCAGATCGAGAATGCCTCAGATACAATAGCAATCATGTCTTTCCAACAAGCCCTCCTACCAGGCAACGAGCTTCGGAGGGACTTGGTCATGCATTCCGTGGTCACTATGGCAGCACTGATGACCAGGATAAACCGGTTCGTCAGGCAAGAAGCAGACGAAGCCCGAGCCCAGGAGCATTTCAACCTCTACGAAAACGACCAGATAGCTTCCAGCTCGGCGGATGTCTCCAGCTCGGCAGCAGCCTCCATCTCGGCGGATGTCTCCAGCTCGGCAGAAGTCTCCAGCTCGCTAGCAGCCCCCAGCTCGGCAGAAGTCTCCTCCAGCTCGGGAGGCAGCTAGATGTCTCCTATCATCACTTAGCTTCGACCGCCCGTCAGCTTCGATCGCACGACCCTCTACCGTCATTTCGACGGCACGGTCCTCTACTGTCAGCTTCGATGGCGCCGTCAGCTTCGATGACACCTGGCACGACCCTCTACTGTCGGCTTCGATCGTACGACTTTCTACCTGTCATTTCAACTGGCACGGTCCTCTGCTGTCAGCCTTGATCGCACGGTCCTCTACCGCCATCAGTCATCCAGAGCCACCAAGCTCACCCTGGAGTCGTTCCATACACCCAGGCTTCTTGGCCTCCAAACGACCTCATGCTGGTCCGTCCACGTGCTGGTTTCTGCCTCACGCTGGTTTCAGCCTCATGGTGGTCTCGACCGCATTTAACGACCTCATGCTGGTCCGTCCACATGCTGGTTTCCGCCTCACGCTGGTTTCGGCCTCATGCTGGTCTTGACCGCATTTAACGACCTCATGATGGTTTCCGCCTCACGCTGGTTTCGGCCTCATGTTGGTCTCGACCGCATTTCACGACCTCATGCTGGTCTGTCCATGTGCTGGTTTCCGCCTAACGCTGGTTCCGGCCTCATGCTGGTCTCGACCGCATTTCATGACCTCATGTTGGTGTCGCCCTCGTACTAGCTACGCGCTTCAAGCAGGTTCGGCCTCATGTTGGTCTCGGCCAGCACTAAAGAGACTGCTCTGGCGTACCGTCCAGACTTCTCCATCTCGGCCAGCACCAAAGAGACTGCTCTGGCGTACCGTCCAGGCTTCTCCATCTCGGTCAGCGCCAAAGGGACTGACTTAGGTTTATACACCCAGTCGCTTCTAAAACTCTGGGTCATACACCCTGGGACTGACCTCGAGTTCATACACCCAGTCTTCCCTAAACTTTGGGTTCACGCACCCATGGACAGACTTAGGGTTCATACACCCTGTCTTCCCTAAACTTTGGGTTCACGCACCCAGGGACTGACTTAGGGTTCATACACCCAGTCATTCCCAAAACTCTGGGTTCATACACCCCCCGAGATAGATCCCGGACCAGGCTCGCACAGCCGAGATCCTCGAAATTTTGGGTTCACCTCGGCCAGAAAGACTGCTCCACATCCCCACCTCGGCCAATGGCAGCTCAACGAGAATACCGAAGAGACTGTTCCATATCACCTCCTTGGCCTCATGTTGATCTCGGCCACACTCATTCTCGGTGGCAGTACCAGATCGCCGGCCAACGAGACTGCGCCTCTGGTGACGAGCCAGTTGGTCACGTCTCGATTCTCAGCTACACTCAGCTCGGTAGCAATGCCAGTCCTCAGGTCGGCAGCAGTGTCAGTCTCCAGCTCGGCAGCAATGCTAGCCTCCTCGGCAGCATCACTAGAATACTTCCAACGAGACTACACCTCTAGGGACGAACCAGCTGGTCACGTCTCGGTCTCTCAGTTGGTGGCAAACCAGACACTGAAGACTACTAAGCTCAACAACTCTTCCCTTCTTAGCTTCCGACCTCAAAGAGTACTCTCAGAGCTCAGAAGTTGGGGGGCTATTGTGTGGGGATATTCCCGAACTCATCAGAGTTCCGGCCATATGCTCCATCTCGGGCCCCCGCACCAGCAAGTCCATCCCGGCAGGCTCGGTCTCGTGCTCCCGCCTTGGTCTCGGATGAGAACTCCACGTATCCTGTGCACAACTCATCCACTTCGGCAGTGCACGACCAGCAGTGCCAAACTGTCCCACTTCGGCCAAGTGCTCCACCTCGGCGCCTTTACCAGATCTCTCTCTAGCCAAGTCAAGGTCGTTCTCAACCTCTGCTTCCCAACCTCGGCAACACACCCTAACCTCGGTCACAATGCTAGAGCTAGCCAAGGCAGGGGCTGACAGCTGTCCTCCTATGGACGCTCAAGCATGCTACGGCACATGCGACAAGACATTGGCACCACCCATAGTCCCTGACAGATCGCCGTCCATAGCTCCCAAAACACCATGACAAGGCTTGATGGGACTGTAATTAAAGAAAAGTATGCTACGATGGGACTGCGCCTCCTTAGTACCTGACAGAGTGGGCTATGACAAGATAGTCAAAAACCTCCTTGCATCCTCTCTTCTTCTATATAAGCACAACTACAGCTCCAGAGCAGAAGAGGCCAACAACTACACCACACTGCTGGTATCATCTTCTTCCCCAAAAATCTCCATCCTACTGTTCAGTTCTTAAACTGACTTAGGCATCGGAGAGCCCTGCGCTGCCCAAGTCAGGGTCACCTGACCTACGCTTCTTCTTCATTTTCTCAGGTTTCTGGCACAGGCATCGGTGTTCCTAATCTCTTTGGATAAGTTCGTGCAGGCACCCCCTTCTTCTTGTGAGTTACATTTTTTGCACCTACAAAAGCCATATGGAATTCTTAGAGGCCATCTCCATAAATTATTACTTGGTTTGACGGTGAAATTCAAATCGTTCAAAATCACTCCATGCAAGTGCTGGGATAAATTTTACTTAGCCCAATATCATACTAATCATATGTCAAACACATAATTTTACAACATTCTTTTATTATTTTAGTCTACATAATTCTTAAAAAAGGCATTCTGAGTTATTGTTGCAGCCAAATACTAGTTTAGTTTTGTCTTCAATTGTCAAGGGGGAGAGGCGGTTGTGGCATATCATCCAACCATGCACATTCATTTCTAACCGATGAACTATCCCTTGTTTACTTAAGAGGATTAAAAAAAAAGTGGGATCAAATAACGAGTATAGTAAAATAGTACGGGTTAAAATAAAAAACACTAAAAGACAAAATTTAACTTCTCCCAAATTATTACAATTGATTGAAGGAAAAAAAGCACAGAGGCAAAAGTGGAGTAGAAGGCACCAGCGGTGTCATATTAAAATCTTCTTTTCTGTTCTCCTTTTTCCATCCAAATAATAATGAAGTAAAGAAGATATATTACACTTTACTTTTTGCTTTACTTCTTTCATCCAAAACCAAAACAAGTAAAAGATGTGTGTACTTTACTTTACTCAACCTTTGAAATCTCCCCAAATACCCCTAGAGTTAAAAATCCAACCGTTTCAGCCCATTTCAACCCTCCTTTATTCTACTGCATGACAAACAAACATGCCCTAAAAACAAAAAAGAGAAACCTTGGGTAATGCAAATTTCATTCGTCCCATTCTCGAAGTGGAATAAGTGGTTACACAGCAGACATCATGGGGCATGTCATACACCCTTTTCCTTTTTCATCTGCATGAGTGGTTACACAGCAGACATCATGGGGCATGTCATACACCCTTTTCCTTTTTCATCTGCATGTCATACACCTTACCCTTTCTGCATAGTGTTGCAAGTCAGTTGCAAATTTTATATATGTGAACTTAGAACCTAACGTTTGGCACTGTAGGGATTTTTTTTTTTTTAATCTTTTGTTCAAAAGGATAGTAATCTAAACAACCAAATAAGTCAAATACCTACTTCACTTTTATAATACAAAGTGGAACTCTGAGTAGCTTGGACAAGTTGATGTACATCCCCAGCAATACTAAAAAAACCAATTATGGCCAAAAGGAGATAGCTAAAGGCACGAGCTAGAAGATTAAATATAAAAGAAGAAGAAAAGCAAGCAGCGTCACCGACATCTCTGTCATTTTGATGATCTTATGATATTTGTATAAGAAAATTATAGGATGTTCCATTTGCATTGGGCTCTTGTGTCAGATCATATCACAGTTGAGAGGATATGATTGGTGAAATAGGCAATTTACATTTAAATGATATTATTAACAAAAGAAAGAAAGACTCTTTCATAACTGGGTAAATTACGACGTACAGGTGCATGTTTCATCAATATTTTAGATTTTATGATTCTGTCCATACGTGAATTCTGCTGAAGAAAGAGCCACCGCATCACATGTCAAACTCAAATGCTTTGGATTTTCAATCTGCATTGTTTTTGGATTTTATGGTCGGTTGGACAAGAGGTACGAATTTAAAATCCATTGGGAGCAAGAGTAGAGGGTCCCACTGATTAGGGACGACAGGTTAGAGGAGGAGAGGGGTGAGACCAAGAAATTTCGTGGTGTATTCCTTTCACTATTGTTTATTCTATGGTAAGTAAGCATCTCGGATAGGATGGGCATCTAGGATTTTTAGTGCGCCCCGAAAAATAAGTGCTCTTCTATCCTTGTAAGCCACGCATGCATGTTGTCGGTAACGTCGAAAACGAACCCCAAAAAAAAGTATTACAAAAGGGAGAGAGGGAGAGCAGTTTCTTCCTACTCAAACTGATCACAATATCAGTGACAGAGATAGAGATAGAGATAAAAGATAGAGAGAGATGAATGAGATTGATCTTAGAACAGAGTCAGCAGATTACAGGGTGGAGCTTCTATCTCCAGGTCCAGGAGGTGCAGATACAATAATCACACCAGATGAGCCCTCATGGCGTCTTAACTTCAATGATTTCCAACTCCCTGATCGACCCAAAGATCCTCCTCCTTTCATTCACCACTGCATCAGGCCCCTTTGTAAGATCTCTCTCTCTCTCTCTCTCTCTCTCTCTCTCTCTCTCTCTCTCTCTCTCTCTCTCTCTCTCTGTTGTGTATGATATGAGTTTAATAAAAAAAAAAGAAAATAAAGAAATAGGGGATTATCCTCCATTAATGGAGGATCAGCTATATGCACATGGTTTGGAGGTGGGGTCCGCCATCGATTGAGGTGGTTTTACCCACCTTTCAGACCATCCGCATGCGGTGAAGTTAGAGAACGAGTAGCTTTCATTGTATTTTTTATCTAGTAAAATATGACATGAATGAGATTAGGAGGGAAGAAGGTTCTTTTTTAAAAACTTTTTTTTGTTTCAACGTGGATGGTTTATATATATTTTTTTATCAATGGGATTTTTATTATTTTTATAAGAGGAGGGTGTACCAACCTTTTAACCTTTTGTGCGGAACTAATTCCTTCAGGTCAAGAGAGCATGCAAATTCCTTGTAGTCCTGTGACCCCAGTGTGATAGGAGCTACCCCTCAGGTTATCAATGGGATTCTGATTACAATGTGAAAATAATTGAGATGGTCAAAATCCTTCTTTTTTCTTTCCTCGTTTGTTTGATTGATTATTGAATTGTTAAGAATTCTAACTAATGCTTTCCAATTAAAAGGCTATCTGTTCCAATCTCTCACACAGTGGGTTTGATACCCTCTAGATTTAGCTGGTGTCTGTGTTACAAATACTACGGGAATACCCTCGTTGGCAATATATATATAGACAGGCGTGATCCAGTGTGCACAATGCACACCACGCTATGGGGCCCACCCCTGGATGTGACTTTGGGGAATTTGACGATCTGGGTTGGGCCCTCCTACATGTAAAAGTCATTGGGCTCACAAGTCTAGTACATTCACATGGGTTGTTAGTCGATCGAATGATCCAATCCATTTTCATGGATTTGGATTTGGTCCACTCAGATGGACCATCAGGTGGGCCCCACTAATGATGCACCCTATGCGCAAATTGCGTATGGGACAATTTCCCTGTATGTACACATAAAAGACTAAAATTGAATTGACTAAAGATGGAGACCTACCTGGGGCCATCAATTTGATCTTCCCTTGTTAGGTGTCAATTCCTCAAGTAAGAATCTAGTAAATCAAATCCTTTAGAAAAATGAGGGTCTATCAATTTGCCTTTTCACCTTTGTATATATTCTTTCCTCAAAACCCACTTCACAACCAGTTCTTCCAAATTTAAGAGGTAAAGTTGTACCAAACCTATGAAAAATATTTGATTCGGAATGAACTGCTTATTACTCTGTAATCGACCATTACACAATATTCTTATCACATAGCGGTTAATTTAAGCAATGTATCGAATACGTACCAGTCCCATTTGCATTTTGATTGTATTGAAGTATTACGATTTTTGGGGATTTTATTTCTTTTTTTTAAAATTTATTTACAGTTATCTTGGGAAAATTACATGTAACTAACTGCAGTATTTGGCAATTTATGGTTAATTACTTGTCTTATTTTTAGAAATAATCACCTCTATTAATTTGAAATCTTGGTCAATCACTAGGAGTCAATGGTGGAACTGGAGTGGGGTTCGGGGTGGCCAGGGGGGCATGGCCCCCAAGAAATTTGAAACACTTGGGGGTCGGGTTGGGTCCAGATCAGGTTCAGCACTATAGCTAACATGGTTGGGCTCAATCCGACAAAAATAACAAATCAGGTTTGAGTTGAGTTGGCGAGTTATAGTGAAGGTAGTAGAGTTGGGTCCGGTTCAGGTTGATCGATGGGTAAAGTACTAAGAATGGTTCGACCCATACTCAACTAATTTATTAATGGGGTAAGAGATTTCAATTCAAACCGTGAATTACCATGTTAGGTTTGACTTGGTTTTGCTAGTCACGTTTGGAAATTTTAGATCTGAATTCTGAACTAAGACATTTCTGAGCAACAATGTAAGCTTGGAAGGTAGGGGAGGGGCCCTTCTAATCAAAGTGACCCATGGTCAAGAATTTGCACAATTTTGACCCACTTTTTGATGTACTCAACTCAAAAGCACATCAAGGCGGGTTGACTCAGCCATGTCAGTGCTGCCTGATTCCAATTGTGTTTTTAAAGGTGAAAATGGTTTGACTCTTTTTCCTCAGACAAACAAGGCAAGATTGCTCAATACTACAAGAGGCAGGAGGAACTTCTACAAGGATTCACCGAAATGGAGACATTAACTGAGTTGGGTTGTGCGCCAGGAAGTCTCACAGAGGTTGGTACTTATGGCTAATGTTCTAATAATAGAGAATAAAAGCTAATGTCACTAACTTTAGTAATGAGTTTCTCACTTTCTCTTCTTTTTTTTTTTTCTATTCCCACAGGAAGAAATGAAGAATCTTGCATGGAGTGAAACTTTCGCAATTCGATTGTCTAACTGTGCTAACTTAGTCCTTTTTGTGGCAAAAGTTTATGCATCAATAGAGAGCAGATCATTGGCAGTTATCGCGTCGACTTTGGATTCTCTGTTGGATCTTCTCTCAGGTTTCATTTTATGGTTTACTTCACATGCAATGAGAAAGCCAAATCAGTATCGGTATCCGATTGGGAAGAAAAGAATGCAGCCAGTGGTAAGTTGTAAACCAGAGTCTTAAAACCAAAACTTTGAATTTGACTCGATACACTGTTGAGTCGAGTAACTCACCGAGTTTGGAAGAGTTGTTAGTCAAATTCGGTCAAATGCACCCGATTCACTTAACAAGGTGTTGGCCGAGCTGATTAGGCCAAGTTGACTTGTGGCTGGTCTATTGTGCAAACACTGTCAATCTTAGCCATGCTTTCAGTGGACCATTTCTTGGATTGGTTAGTTATTTTATGTCGGGGAGTTGTCATTTATCAGTAAACCAACTAAGTACTAAATTTAGTGGAATGTTCTAATCTGTAAACCATCCAAAATGGGGCCTACTAAATGAATGGTATGGATTAGGACATGAAGATCAACAAAGGCCAGCAGCAAAGCAATCATCCAGCAATTAATATTAAAACACATAAAAGTGAAATTAACAACTTTAATTGCAGGGCATTATTGTGTTTGCTTCAGTAATGGCAACTCTTGGGTTACAGATACTGCTTGAGTCTGGTCGCGAAATCGTCTACAAAGGTATGACTAGTTAATTTGTTTTTTTAAGGAAATGTAATAATAAAATTGAAAATGATCCATGTCACTGTTATAAGCATAGTCTAAAACTCACTGGGACTTGGCTGAGAAAAAAGGTCCTTAATGAGTTTTGGCCTTACTCGGTTAACTCGATAAAGACTCAATCGACTCGGCAAGGACTCGGCTGCCTCTGAACATCGCAGTATGCATTGGATCATTTTCCTGATTTAGCTAACATTTACAGGAATTAGACATTTTTTTCATTAGGTAGTTCCTAATTTACATTTAATTCAAATGCAGTCCCAAATTTCAATGAATCCTGCACAGGAGATGTGGATGATTGGAATCATGGTGTCAGTTACAGTTGTGAAATTTGGTCTCATGATATATTGTAGAAGGTTTAAGAATGAAATCGTCAGAGCCTATGCCCAAGACCACTTCTTTGATGTTATTACAAACTCAATTGGTTTGGCTACAGCAGTGCTTGCAGTCAGATTCTATTGGTGGATAGATCCCACTGGGGCCATACTGGTAAAGTTTCTAATGTTTCAATTTCAATTTCTCATTTATATTTATGACCTGTTTGTTTGCAATATTAGAATACATAGGAATTGAATATTGTATAGGGATTCATGGTCAAATGAGCTCCACCAAAGGATTATTAAAGAGGTGAGTTTGTGAATGAGATGAGGTGGGAGGTGAATGATACAAGGCAAGAATGTACACAGGACCTTGACCTTCCTAGGATTTGAATTACTAAGGTGATGGTCAGGTATTCATGTCTATCTTCACTTGATTCACTTTCCATTAAAAGGGAGGTTACTTGATGGTCATTTTTGTATATTTACACTCATTGACATGAATTGATAGGTACTCAATTCCTATGTATTCTATGCAAGCAAAACAGGCCCTTAGGGATGCTCATGGCCTACCATGGTCCATGTATTGCCTCATTCCATCCATTTGGGGTCAATGTAGTAAGTTCTACTCATTTAAGAAACCAGCTTTGTCCCATGAATTCTCCATCAGTAACATTAAACTTAGGTATGCTGGAATTCTAATGCAGATAGCTTTATACACAATGAGCACATGGGCGCGGACAGTTCTTGAAAATGTTTGGTCCCTAATTGGAAAAACAGCACCCCCCGATTACTTGTCGAAGATGACATACCTCATCTGGAACCATCACGAAGAAATCAAGCACATCGACACTGTTCGAGCTTATACTTTTGGTTCGAACTACTTCATAGAGGTGGACATAGTGTTGCCTGCTGATATGCAATTAAGCCAGGCACACAACATAGGTGAGACTCTTCAGGAGAAGCTTGAACGCCTGCCAGAAATTGAGCGCGCCTTTGTTCACGTCGATTTTGAGTATAGTCACAAGCCAGAGCACAAGCAGAAGCCATGAGGAGGGTGCAAAGAACCGGCAATGGTGCTGGCAAAGAAGATACTGTTACATTAAAGAAGCTTTTGATCAAACCTTAGCGCAGATATTTCATTTAGTGTTTTTTGATGATTGTTGTTATGTTATACACAGGTATATGGTTTCATTACTTTAAAACCTCCAAATTTAACCCAACTCAGAAGGTCTCTGAAATGAGTACTCGGCCACTCTTGGCCCCATTGACTCGCCTGACTCCTTTGAGTTACTGAGCTGAGTCACATCGAGCAAGTTTGAACCAGTTTAATAACTATGTTATGCTTTGTTTGCTTATGCACCAGAGCTGGTTTCTAGGCTTGTTTGGCCTTTCTAATGTGGTGTGTTTGGGCCATACTTTAATACCCAGAACTGGCCCAACATTAGTTTCATTTTTCTGAGTACTGTTTTATCCTTAAGTTGAATGATGTTAATGCTTGAGGGGGATAATCTTATTTTATCTCAATGTAAGCAATTCATGATTCTCCAGAATATTAGTTCTTATAGTTGGATCTGGAGCACATGTTGAATTGCATTCAGGGTCCTGATGATTAAATCAATCAATGGACCATCTTCTCAATGAGCAATACCTCCAAAATGGGTTGATTAGAAATGCATGCCAATTTTTATTAGATGGTTTCAAAATAGTAGAAAGTTGACATTCCAGAAGAAAATGAGGTTGCAAGCATTAAGCAATGACACATTAGTTCAAAGAGGAAATTACGACTGATTCATTTTCAAACTTTTGTTTGTTACAGTGTCTAATAGAAATAATTTTTATAACGAAAAGGCACTGAAATGAATGGTTTGGACCATTATATTGACCTAATGATCATTATGAGGTCCAAAATCATGTTTTTAACCGTGATCGCATATTGACGAAGGTCGGACTCATGTAACTATCGGACAAGAAAATTTAGGCCATTCTACCCCAGAGCCCATTATGCTCCAGTGCTTGGGCTGACCCAGTAAGTTTTGTTCATTGGATGGTGTGGTTAGGTTGGGCATCTTGAAGGGGGACAGACATATTCATTAGCTTCCATGCTACATAACCATACATGTGGCTGGTATCCGACCATCCATCCGAGCCTTCCATTCATCCGATCCATACAGGAATGGATCATTGGCAGTCATTCTCAATGATGGGTTAATTCTAGCCATCTAAAAACTTGATTACAAATGGACAAAACTGTTGATTGTTCATCTAATGTTGTGAGAGTCCATTAGTTGTAAGTTAACAATTTGTGCAAGGCAACTTTGGATTAATGTCTCAGCCCACGGATCCTCATCACTTGTAGCAGATGGTTTGAATATGTCCACATCAATCATATGTAAGGGATGGCGATTTTGGGGATGCAATTTTCCTGCAGTGATGCAAGCAGTCTCTAAAATACTTAATATAAAGTGTAAAGAGTTGTCAGTCACGAGGCCAAACTAGCTATCTTTGACTGCCACAAGTAGGTATTTGCTTGCTAATTCTCCTGTCGTCTTGATTCAGAAAATCTAGCAATGGATAGGAATCGATTAAATCACAGTGAACAGTCAAAGGCAATGCTGCCACCATCCCGATAACTTTACCATTTTCACATCTCTCTGGAGACTGAAACCTCTTTGTCTGGGGCAGACGTCGGCTATTTGAAATGCCAACTTAGAGGCAGATTTGGAATTCTGAATTTTGTAATCAGAAAGAGCATTTGAAATGTCTAAGATACAAGATATCACATCATGTCATAAATCCTCAGAATACCTCTAACAAAAAAAGCCCTAAGTGTTGATACGCGGGTGGTGCGACCACACCTGTGAGAACCGTGAAACTCTTTAAATAAGACTTTAAAAAATTCTATTTTATTATTTGACTTCTTAACTTAACCATTGCTTGCACCACTAAATTAAAATCCTGGGTCCGCCACATTTCTTAATAAATGTAGTATAAAGTTGTTGTTATAGTAAAAAAAAAAAAAATGTTTAACCTCATCTTATGTATCTAGGGTTCAAGGGTATTTTGTTATTTTTGAATTGGGTTGTTTTATATATGAGCAAGGCTCTCCTAAGCTCAAGCTTAAGATAAAAGTCTCGTAAGCTCATGCTTGTGGGGCCCACCTTTGGTCTATCCAAATGGACCAAACACATGACCCCTCTAAATTGCGTATATCTATCAACTTTCGGTCAAATCTGAATTTACTGGACCGTTTGATCGAGTATGTATCGATCTGAATCGACTATTGACCATTAAACTTTTGGGCCCTTATGGAGATGATAGAAATCACGGTTGGGGTTGATTTTTTGCAGAGAGGAAGATCTCAGGGAGTCCTTAAAATCTCACCCACCCCCATCCCCATGTGGATCCCCAGGTGGGCCCCACCACACACTTGAATTTACATTATCCTAAGCTTGAGCTTAGGAGAGCTAGCCCCTTTATATATATATATATATATTGATGTAGCTTCCAACCTAAGTATGTGATAGCTAGAAAGAGGATCAGACAAAGAATTCTTCCCTGTGGATGTAGGCATGCTTGTCGAACCACATAATCTTTATTTACATGATTGATTTTGTGTGTGCATTGTGCAATTTGTCGTTCACTATTTGGCAAGCACATAGCTTAGGGCCTGTTTGTTTGGAGAAATCTTTTATCGGAACTCCATGTGTGAGGAATTTCTAACATCATTGGCAATAGCGTTTATGCAACATTTGTACTTAGGAAATGATAAGTACAATTTACGAAATCCAGGCATTTGAGATGTCACTTTTATATATGAAATTCTCCAAATTGTACCTTTTTTTAAACATAAGAATGCTAAGTTGCGCGTGAGTATCTAGAATCCCGCTCATAGGTAATCAGAATTTCTACAAACAAACAACCTCTGAAAGTGACAAATAAAAAAAAAAATTAACCATATGCTCCTCTAAATGGCTAACACTTAATAAAGAATATATATATATAGCAGTTGCTCTCATTTTATAAAGCAATTGCTTCCTTCCGTCAGATTCGCATCTTCATATAAACAATCTGTTTGCCTACTTCATATTGGATTTTTAAGAAATAAGGAACAAGGCAAATTAGGATGCTGCTGCAATATATAGAGATATGAAAGGCAATTATCGGAAGTGGGTGTGTTGTTCGTGACCACAAGGATGCAGTTATGGCATGTAACAGTGGCAAGTTGAACATGTCAAGAGGAATGCAAATATGGTAGTACACATATTGGAGAAGGAAGCTCTGCTCTAACTGACAGATCATATATGTAGAGATATATATCCCATAATTTATTCATGATCTTGTAATCCACGAATGTGATGTTTCTTATTAGTCTTAATACAATCTGATATTTTCTCTCTCAAAAAAACAAAGAAACAAGGAACAAGGTGGTTTATTCCATAGTTCCTACATCTGGATTAGTTATTTAAAGTCTATGTAGTGATAAAAATTGCTATTAGTCTCTAGTTTTTATAATTTATTGAAGTAAAGTTGTTTTTGTCAAATCAGATGACACAAATATAGTTTCTTAGTGAACAAGTTTTGAATTTAGACATTGAATATTGACTTTTAAACGGAGTTTTGACCATAAAACTGTTCAAGAACCTAGCATTTGCTAGTTAACAATTTAAATTTAAAAAATCCCCATAGAGTTATTCATACAATAAAGTTACGAATGAAGGAAAAATTGTGAAATAACATATAGATGTAGGATACCGCAAAGCGCGATATCTCACGGCCTAAGATATTACATGAACAACTCTACAGGAATTTTTTTAACCTTCAACCGTTGAAAGTCAAACTCCAGGTCTTAGGATAGCCGTGCGGTCAAAATCCCCTTTTAAAATAGTAGTTTCTTATACTCTACATTGCGTATCGATAGATGGGTTGATGGCTCAAAAAAAGGAACCAAAAGGAGAATCACAATTTTTTCATATTCTGAGAATTTTATGAAAATTGTTTCCTAAAATAAGAGTGCTTAAACAAACTTAAATATCAGTCCTAAAAAAGGGCATGTCCAAAACCTGTTCAAAGCATGGTCATGTCATAGGTGGGCATGCTGGGAGACTCAGCTGACACATGCCATAAATAAACCGATTAATAGCAAGAGGTAAGATAATAGTGTAGGCCTCACTTTATCTAATCATCTTCAAAGAATAAAGTTGAACATCATCAAACATTAATTAACAAAAAAACTGGTCTGGTCCAAATTGAGAATACGTTACATCTTGGAAAGAATGTTGCATATGTTTTGCATCATCTGGTCCTAATTCCTAAACCACACTATATCTGGTCCTAATACATTCTAATTTTCTTTCATATTTGGATTCAAAATTAGATCCATATTTTTAAGTTGATGTCGGATCCGAATAAGTTAGGTTGTGTATTAGGTGATCTTATCCAAAATTGGATTTACAGCTATAAAGATGGATTCAATTTCGATCAAATCCACCATGGTTTCAACCCGAATCCGACCCATTTACATCCCTAGTAGCTGGGGAGTAGTTGCAGCCATCTCTTCCGATGATTGCTTGGCCCAAAAAACCAACGGTTGGAGATGCATGTGAATTTTCTACAATGAGACATTTCAACTTTGTATCGAGCCACATGAATGAACCCGCAGACTCACAAGCAGACGGCGAACACGTGTCCAAAGGAAGACCATCCAAGAAAAGACCAAAAGGATGACGTCAGGCCTTGTACGAACCGTGCCACATCTTCCTCCCCACTTCCAGAAGACCCCTGTAATTAGATCCAACGACTGACTTGGTCTTCCTCATACTTCCTCAATCATACACCGTACACGTGTCCCCTGGCATTGATCTAGACCATTAAATAGTGGGCCACATCATGGATGATGATGACCCCAAAAATCTATTGGGGACATAGAGGCTGCCATTTTCGTAGATCTTCAAATCCAATGTTTTGTAGGGGCCACCAGAGCATAATCAAAAGAGCCTCCAAGGAAATCTCCGCGTGGACACCGCATGATCAAAGGATGTCAGACATACATTCAACGGTCCTGATTCAAGGAAAGTTGCAATTGGTTGTTTATAAGTAGGGAGCAAATGGTTGTCTTCAATCCTTTAAACAAAGAGCAAACCTTATGCCTTATGGTCATGGGTGACAATAGACAAATCCCAAGTGAGTGGGTGCAATCCCACTATGGGAGGACCATAGGCCGACTGGTGGATCCTTCCCGGACACCGCCCGGTGAACGCTCCTTGATCGAAGGAGAGTCCACTCTCAGAACGACCACCACCACGGCCACGGCCACCACCACCAATACCAACACCAACACCAACATGCATGTAAATGCTCATGGTGGCATCGGAAAACCAACCAAGAGGAGGTCTAGGGCTTCAAGGAAGGGCCCCATCACTCTCTTCAACACTGACACCGCCAATTTTCGGGCCATGGTGCAGCAATATACGGGGGCTCCAACCGTGGCCATCTCATCTGGGTCCCAGCCAGGTCCCGCTACTATCAACTTTGGGTTTGGTGGGCATGGGCTTGGTCCATATCAGGGCATGATGGTGCCACCCTCTCAGACTCATCCTACTCTTCAACAGCTTCAGCAGCAGCTGGTGTTCCAAAGGGGAGGAGAGTCTTTGTTTTCATTAGGAAACAATAACAGAGCCAGTGCTGATATGGGGATTTCAGATGGTTTCTTGGAGGGTATGTCTTCTTATGGGCATACTTCAAATGACCACAACAATGGCTTGCATTTTACAAGAGAAGATAGGTTCAGAAGTCAGTACTAACTTTCATAGCCAGGCTTTTACACATGTAGATAGTTCTTTCTGTTCAAATTCTTGCCCAAGTTGCAAGTATATTTACATAATATATGATCTTTGGTTTGGCACTTTTTTTTTTTAGCTTTGATCTGCTTTGCTGTGTTTTGGATGTCTCTGGTTGTGTTTAACCGTTGAGGTAGTTGGTTTTGATTTGGAAAAAATAAGGATGAAATGGTGAAATGGATGCTTGAGGTTAAAGAAAATCTCAAACCCATTCTTTTGCTTTTTCTTTCCTTTTCAGAAAGAAACATGCATGAGGTTTTCTCAGTTATTATTACCAAAATAAATGACGCATAATTTATGGATCATGAATTTTAAAACACTTATTTAATAGATCATGAATTATGCAAATAGTAATACTTCTAGAAATTCAATATTTTGATATAAATAAATATAATATAAAGACATTCTCAAAAACTCTCCATTTGTCTCTCAGTTTTTAACAATTTATTTAAGTGCAATTATCATCAAGCTCTATCATATATACTACACTTATAATCTTGGATAGAAATGTTCATCTTGTGTGTGTTACCATGGATTGGTCATATCCAAAGCTCATGCTGCCCAGACAATTTTATTTTAAGTACTGTTTATTAACTTTAGAGGCCACACTGCAATTGTATGTAGTATTCAATTGATAATAAAGACTTTTTTAAAGAGTATAATCACTTAGCCCTAACATTTAGTTGAATCAAATGTCATCTTGACTCAAGATACCTCTATTTTCAGAAATACAAATTCAATCAAATAATCCTAATTAACATTTTAATGTAAAACTTAATAATAAAAAACCCAACCTTTCTAAAATATAATCTCAATCTTCATAATATTTAATACTCTGTATCGCTTTATGTATATAAATATATTAAAAAAAAACCCTTCATTGGGATTTTGAGTTTTTTTCATAATAATCACAGTAATTTTCATGATACTGCTGCGTGCGATTGGTTAGGAATGATCAATACGTTCATTTTGTAGGTTGCAACACACGTAATTAGGTAGGACCTTAATTTGTTAAGTTCTACACTTTTGATCAATTAAGAGCTTGATCTGGTGGTTTAGGTCATACACTGGGTTTGTGTAGGATTGAACTCTATTTGGACTGGTTAAAACTCAATTTACTCTAGTCATTGGGCTCTTGAATCATCTTAATTTGGTGAGGTAGACCGAATCATATTAAGTGCATTATCATCCCTCTACAAAGGTAAAGAAAAGGGGAAATTACATATAATCCTAACCCAATTTGTGCTTGAAGCTATTATTTTCCAAATAGATATATTTTTTACCTGCTTTTATAGTGTTCTACTGAGTTCATAGAAGGTTATATATCTAGAGTAAGTATTTAAAAATCAGCTGAGCCCCTTAGACTGACTAGCAGTGCCGCAGCTAGGTTTTCCATTTTATTTTATTTTTTTTGTAAGAGAATATATAATAATCAAACAAAACACAAGCAACCCCTCTCAAAAACCGCCCATAGAAATTAACCTAATTATTGATAGGGATCCCTAGCCCACACAAAGTGTTTTTCCTTTTGGGGAGGCATGTGGAAGTCGGTCAATAAAATATTATATTTGCTGATCTATTCTTAATCATTAAAGATAAATTTGGTTTTTGGTTATTTTTAGTAATGTTTGAAGAAAATCCTGAATTTGAAAAAAAAAAAAAAAACCCAACATTTCTCAACACATAATTTCTCAAAATTTGTGAGGACGGCCAAAAAACTTTACTAATAGGGCTCATTTTACTCAAAATAAGTGATCTCTTTATTTTAGCAGTGAGAGTTGTATTGCACTCTAACCAAAGTTGGTCCTGCCATGGATTGATCAAATGTAAACTCATTCGCTCAATTAATAAATGAGGCCTTGATGACCCATGACATAAGTTGCAGGCATAGATGGATGGTTGAGAAGGCAACATCTAAAGGCAAGATTTAAATGATATAATGCAAAGTTATTGATCTTCAAAGTGTCACTCACGTTTCCTTTAAAAAATGTGAAACTCCACAATGGAACCCACCTATTCAACATTCACATAATGCAACGCTCTGGATATTATAATGGTTAGATCTAAAGGCAGACCATTAGATAGGTATTTGTGATCTTCACTTATGCTTCATTTTCTCCTTTGATAGGAAGGCATGGTCTAAAGTTCCAATAGTTTTGAGGCCCTGAGGGGGACACCAATAGACAACTTGGGAGTTGGGAGCAATATATAAGATATACCTGCCGGTCAGATAGGGAGCCAAAGCTTAGACCGGACAGTGTTTACTCATTACAAGCATCTCTTCAAAGGCATTCAAATCTAGTTTTGACCATTAAACTCTGTACAAACCAGCAATTGGAGCAGTTTGAACAGATAGTTTAGAGATCATCTTTCTTAATTTATGAGAAAAGAGTTCGATTCTTTTGTCGTTTTAGGCCCCACCCCCAACAGAAACGGGTTCGCCGAAATTGGATTCCTTCCCTTTCTGGAATTTTTTTCCTGAGGAAACGAATGAAGTCACAAAATTCATATTTCCAAACCTTGGTAATGCATGCAGAAGATTTAGATATGAATTAAAGTGGGTCAAAGATCAAGACAATTTATTGATCATAACCATTTATTTAAGGACCACAGATTTTAAATGATATAGCTAGACGGTTTTATATAAAAACTGAATTTAATCGAAATGAATATCCATCATCATCATCATAGCAAGAAAAGTCAAGATTCCATAAACATATCTTATATCCTTCACTCCCTAACCTCTAATAATTTTTTTTTTAGCTCATCTGACTATGAGTTCTAGCTTGTTTGTTTAATTCCATGTAAACTAACGGACCCTAAATGTTAGTGCCATTGATTGATAGTTATATTTATTAGATCGTGTTCATATTTGGGCCACTTTTAATCTGCAATGGTTTCTTTAAATATTATATTATTTCTGTGTGATTGTCATGCATCAAAATGAGTCATACGAAAGTTCCTACATAAATTTTATAATGGTTTTGTACCTAATTTTCCTCACTCTTTAATATATCAAAAGCTCTTGAGTAGTTGGGAACCTTTGAAACAATTAGGAAAGAATGTCCAATCTATAAGTGGTTAGATGCTGTACTAGTTGTTTTCAATCATGTTGGCAGAAATGAAGTAAAAACTGAAGAGGGGATGAATGTGACGTCATGCCATGGACCACATAAGCATTAAATCTAATCCTCTTTACAAATATTCAAACAAGGCACCTTATGTTTGAATTTTGATTGCAAAGGTACCTAAGTAGGTGACAAAAGAATCTTCCTTCATTAAGCTTTCAAGTGTTCATATCCCAACTTGAGAATATTTTCACCTAGGGGAGTTCTATAGGTCTGTCAGCGGAATTTTTGGTAGGTGTCTTTTAATTCGGTGGTTTCGTATGGACGGTTGAGATTGAAAATCCAATACCTTATTTATTTGTATTAGTATCTTAAAACCATTTTAGTGATCCATCTATGGATGTAGTGTTGGAAAATTCCATCATGTGGGGCCACACATGTAACCATTAAATGTGTTATGCTATCTTTGGTTAAGCCTAATTGAAGTGATCTAATTAAGACTTAAAGATTTAAGGCTTAAGGGTATAATTATCATGGGATTAATGTGTAGATACCAGAATACTAATTCTAATTTGATGAGGGGACAAATTAGAATTAGCAAATCTCATTATTATATATATTAGGGTTATGGTCCCCAATTCATATGGTAAGTTCCTATTCTTTCTGATCTAATTTGATGAGGGGACAAATTAGAATTAGCAAATCTCATTATTATATATATTAGGGTTATGGTCCCCAATTCATATGGTAAGTTCCTATTCTCTCTGACATCCCATCATCAGAAAGAATCAAGAGGGTTTCTCTGGGCAACCATATTGGATTGGAAGATCAACAACCTGCAAACAACTTTCACTATGGATCAAGGTATGTTTCCGCTTTACATCTCCCGATGATTTGACATGGAGGATCTTGGTTGACAATAAAGTTTTCTGGATCATAGATCTAGATCTTGTTTTCTAACATGTAGCTGATGGACATGTTGGTATTCATTCTATGGAGACAAAATGGATTTGAATAGTCGCACTAGAAGATAATTTCAGAGCATGTGTCTAGTTTTGAATTCTAATCCTTCATAGAGTAGATGCTCAATATAATACAACTTTTTAAATAAGACACATGAAAGAGATGGTGGGGCCCATTTAAAAAACCTTGAGTCTCTTAAATCTTGCCAGCTGCTCAAATTTAAGAAAATGTCAGTCAAAATACTCTCTTTTTGACTAATCCTTTTTTGTAAATGGATGATTTTTAGGTTTTTGAAACCCAGTGGATCTAAAAAAATGTGTCAATGTGTCCCATTTTTAAAGCTAGTGATTGCTAATCAATCAGGACATTTTTAAAGCTAGCTTCCCTACACATGATGGAGTTGAATATTCAGTAGTCTTCTACTTAAACGGAGACTCTGCTTTTATATTTGCTTTATTCCACGTGCATATCCGGCTTGTTAGGTGAGATTTGTCTTCTGCTCCTCTGGTCAAAGAACACGCGACTTGCATGGGTCTCACAAAATTCATTGGCTCCACCAATCAGAATTGTTAGTTAGCCTTTTTCTATTTTTTTATCCTGGTAAGGGTGTATTATTTTCTCCAACACGTGGAGTTCCTACCTCTCTCGTACCCCCATTGGATAAGTCAGACTTTTGTTTGGACAAGTGGCTTCAAAGGAATAGCATAAATTATAAGTTAGTCATTCACCAAAAATTAACTTTTCGAGGAATTCTTATGAAAAAAATGTCTTCATTGGTGTCGCTAAATGTTTCGAAAAATGACGGTAGACCAAATATTTTCTTGGGCTTGTTCTAAACTATACACAAGTGAGTTGTGACTCAGTCTCCCCTCATCTCTATCTTCTTCATCTCTTTTTTTTTTTCCCCCTTTTTGCTACTCTTTCGTAGGGGCTCTCATGGGACTGGCAAGCCCAAGCACAGTTTGGACCCAGCATGCTTTGGGTCGGGCTTGGATTTAGAATGTAGGCTTGTTTAGTATCTGTGCTTGGCTTGGATTTAGTGATAAAGAGCCCAAAGCTTGACCCGTCCCGGTTGTAATTTATTGGTGAATTTGTCCAAAGAATTGCTAAAAAGCAAAAAACAACTAATAAAAACCTAGTTCCCCCAGCCCGATTGACTAAATGGGTGGGCTCATGCCTGACATTTACTGTTCATGTTGGGCTTGGGCTGGATATGGGCTTGTGTTTCTAAAGTGATCGGACTGGGCCTTAATATGCCCCGGCCCGGTCCGACCTACCCCCGGACATGAACACTCCTATTCATTCCATCCTCACCTCTCGGTTATGATTAGAACCCATCTGACCATCTCAAGTCTCAACCCATCACCATGTGAGAACAGAGAACCTATCCCAGCCCACCATTTTTGAACCTATAAATCCAATCTCAGTATCTCACCATCTAAAAACCCAGCATCTCCAAACCCATCCCATCTCACCATCTTTGAACCAATCTCATCTCAGAACCCATCCCATCTCACCATCTTTGAACCAATCTCATCTCAGAACCCATCCCATCTCACCATCATAGTTTTCTGGTGAGAATCTCTGGGTGGGGGTGGTTCTTGCCTGTTGTAATACTTTTTTCCCATTAATAAAGACCTTAATTTATCCTTCAAAACAAATTAGTGATATGTTTAACAAGAACTTTTCATAAAAATCTCAATTCTCAATTAAAAATATTATTTATCTAATTCCATGGCTTGAGATTGGATCAACTCTAATAATTATTAAATTCATTGGTGTAATAGATGGCTGACTTATAACATATCTAACGATCATTAACATGTTAGTCTTAATTATCCGTGCAACTTAACTTGAGTAGGCTATCTTACCTCACACGAGGTCTACTTCCCTCCTAGGGCTGGGTTCCCAGCCCCCTAAGGTGGACACAAAAAAAAGAAAAACCTTAAGTTGAGTAGGCAAGGGTGGGCATCGATTAAGACCGTGCCCAACCTTTATAGCAAGCCTGAGTGTGAGCGATGCAGCCTGAACTTCTAGGGCGAGCCCATGTCTCAAACCACATAAAAATGGCAAGCCCAAGCTAAATTATCCTGGTTTATATTACAAATACATAATAAACATGGTATGTATTATAGAAGGTACATCACATTGTAATGCCCCAGTTCCGAATGCTGAGTTTACCGTCAAGGTACCTGAATTTGCCGCGCTACTTTCCGAATAAACCTGAAACTTCCAAGATCTTAAGTCCGCAGTGAGGTCCAATTTAAAACTTTTACATCAATACCAACAATAACAATTAAGAGACGAAAGCAAATATAGATTAGCGGAAGCAAATCATAAACTCATGGTACCATAAACCACATTCTAAGCTAATATCACATGAATGACGCTCAAACCCAAAATAAGAGTCACTCAACCCTAGCCGCAGGCTCTCCAACATCGGACACTGCCACAAGGTCACTCGGACCCCAACCGAACTCGTCTGCTAGTGGCGCCTCGTGGAACACCTCACCCTCGGGGGTAAAGTGGTCAGTGTCAAAACCTAAACACCAAATAATGGGCCGGGTCAGATCCAAAAGGCCTTAGCAGTACAGTAAACAAATAACATAGTATGGATGCATAAAAAAGGAATAGAGACAGTGATAAGATCAATAGAGTAACAAAAGGTAACCATGCTAGGCAAATTATATAGTCATAAACATCATGGATCAACATAAAAGGATAAGCTAAACCATCCATCTAATCAACATAGCACATCCACACAAGCTAGTACCGTTGAAAATTATAACGCTGCCCTCCCGTACTACCTTCGAGTCGCGGCGGGAAAATGCACGGGATCGTAGCCCAGCCGTATCGTTTTACCGGGAAAATTGTGTTATTAATTAGGTGCAATAGAGAAGTTCTTCACGAGTGTCATGGTGTGTCAACTTTGAGCACAAGATATGTAGCTATCTTCTGAAAATGAAGGAATTATGTCGTTATCCAATTATTAATCTTCGATATTTTTTAGCATTTGATCATTTATCGAATTATTTGAAATGATGGGATCAATTTCTATTTGGAATGACTAGGTAACATAATGGTTGATAAATGGGGCATTCCATTTGAGTGATGGAATGTTTGAAATTAACCATATGCAATGGCTGATGTGGATGTCATACAGTTTAATTTAGATTTGAGAATCACAGAAATATGTTATTTTTGGATTATAAATGGTGGTGGTTGATGAATGCAGTTGGTCACAATGCGGTTTATGATTGTGGCATTCCATTTGAGTGATTAAGTTCTAGTATATTTTTGTTTTGTGAATGTGGAACAATGGTATGATGCTATTTTCTTACCATGTCAACATCTTCTGGACTGTGTTAGCCATTTGCACAATTGTGTATCCAGGGCTTCATTGATGAAATGATGGCTTTTTGTATGTTTTTGTATTAGGAATGTGGTGAATTTGTGGAGGTTATGAAATGCAGTGTTTCTGTTTCTTATTGACTTTGATGATTCAAACTCCAAGAAGTGTTGAGTTAGTCTTATATTTGCAAATGTTGTTTTTTATTAGTCCATTGGTGGGTTATCTGTAATGAATGTTGTTGAATGTTGGTGTTGATGAGTTTAATGTATATGTTCATTGGTTGAATGACTTTTTTTTTTTTTCTACGGAAACGGTATTATATTGATATCAACTATAAGAACATAGCAGTCTTTTAGCTCTAAAAAGTGTTGTCTTTGTTGGAATGCATCCATATACGTGCACCATGGACTGAAGTTTCATTGATTTCCAGGGCATGCCTATGAGGCTTAAAGAAATTGATTTGAAGTGTACTCATCCATGTACACAAAAAGTACCCATCCTTGCTGACAGTGCAGTTCGTAAAGCTTCCACCGAAAATCTGGATTTTGTCTTGTGTATTGGGATAGCAACCCATAAGATATCAGTCATTTGGAATTTGTGTGAATGAATGATTGAATGATATGGAACTTTTGTTATTTTTCCAAATAGAAGTGCCGCACAAAAAAAAAAAAAGAGAGTAAAGAATCTGCATTGGTATGAAATAACATCAGCACCAATTCATGGAGAAAGAAATTGCACCAAAAATGAATTCTCAACTTCCACGGAACTCCTTTTCCTAGTATCCATTTAACCATGGACTTTTATGATGTGGAAATTTCCTCTTTCTATGAAAACGGCTTGTACACGAACTTGCCCTAATGCCTTCATGGTTGAGTAGGTTTATATGTTTAGCATGTAGAATAGATGTTCTTGGTTATGTATGCTTTACTAAAATTTTGCTGGAACATTTAATATGTTTGTATTATGTTTAGAAATCAAGTATTGGGCTGATTCCTAAACACAAATGTCAAAAAAAAAAAAAGATAATAAAAAAAAGAACAAAAAATGGTTGGAGGCATTTTATACCATCCATTTGATGTCAACTTTATGTCACACTAATCAAGTTGATACTGTCATCTGGCTCAAGGCTCAACTACAGGCGTCCAAACCTTCCATTGAATATTTCTTTTTTGGGAAATTTTCAAAAAAAATAAATAAAACTTTTAGCCGATTTTCAAAAAAGTACATCAAGCTTGGAATATTTCAAAAAAGTTAAATAGTTTTTCAATTTTCTTTTAATCAAGTCTTGTCCATAAAAAAGTTTTTGAAAAATGATAAAAACACCCTTATATAATTTTTAAAATTTTTTCTTTAGAAAATCATTTAAGAGAAATGATATAAGAGTATTTTTATCATTTTCTTATTTGTTTAATGGAGAGGACTTGATTCAAAGAAAACTGAAAAACTTTTATACTTTTTTTAAAATACTCAAATATTGATGTACTTTTTTGAAATGACCAAAAATATTTATACTTTTTTTTATAAAAATTTTCCCTTCCTTTTTAAAGAGGAGAGAAGGGTGCTTTACTTATGATGGGTCCCATCATATTAAGATTTTCCAAGGGCCTCGCCATGCCAGGAGCCTACTTACATAAATTAGAACGACACAACGTTAGGCCCCTTTCCTTAAATTTTCAGCACGAGGAATTCTATAAAAATACTAGTACATTGCCCGTGCCTGAAGGCACGGTGACGTATATACAAAATAAGATTGCGAGTTTATGCCCCTTTTGATTTGTCCTTTGAAATGATGCCACATCACAGTATAGTTGTAGAATATTGGAGAGAGAAACCGAGAGAATATGGAACCATGTTACGGATATAAACCTCCTTTGAATACACCTATTATTTAGGAGATTCGAGAAAATTTAGGAAAGCATTAGCAAGAGAGTCACGATATTTTTTTTATCTACATTGGACCACCGCATGACAATGATAATACCAATCAATCATAATCAGATTTCACTCCAACTTGGGCCCACTATGAAATTATAAAAATATAAAGTTTCTTATATTTATCAATCTTAGGTTGGGTTGTTTGTGGACCCCACTAAGAACCATCGTGAATTTCTTACCTTTGTCAAATTAAAAAATTTAATCCTTTCTAGATAACGTGCATTGTTACATGTGGAGGCAATAAAGATATAAGTATGCCTAATTATGTAGTTCCATGGGATTACATGTATTTCCAATTTTCTCTAGCACAATGATTGTACTCTCGAAATAAGAAACTTCACTCCTTAGATAAATCTATCTCGGGTTCTACTAATCTAGTAATCTCAAGACAATTGACACAGGCTTTTCTCCAAAGTGAGCATATCATTTGCTTAATTCCTTGTTTGACTAATTAGTAACGCATTGTCTACAAACAACAAAACACCAAAAAACATAATACAGAATCCACAATTCACCAACTGTGTATTCCTCAAAATACCTCATACACAAATAATATGATCTTCTTCTCCAATATAGAGCACCCAATGAGGAAAAAGATTGGACCCAATAGCAATAACAAAAAAAAAAAAGATTCAAAATTCAAATGCTTATGAAGTCTTATTTAGAGCTCATTTACAAACCGTTTGTATTTTTATTTTATTTTTTTATCATCGTTATTTTCCCACTGAAGATGATCTTCAATCAGATTTGATTTCATTGAGAGAAAAAAAAAAAGAAAAAAGAGAAGAGATTGGAATGCGAACCTGGGTGAAATAAATCAAGGTAATGAGCCAGATCCAGACGAAATTGATCAACCTCGTAGACTCAGATCCAAAATATAACAAAATCCTAAACCCATTCCTCAAAAACCAATCTCTGACACGGACTTTTCCTTCCCCGAAATAAATACCCTAGATCCAAACATGAAAAACCCGCATGGGGAAACGAAGGCTCTGCATTATATTGATGTCATTCAGGAGTCTCTGCCTGATATATATTGGGGGAAACGAAGCCGCGTGGTATTGGATGTTGGTTGTGGGGTGGCCAGCTTTGTAGGCTATCTCTTTGATAGAGATGTCCTTGCCATGTCATTTGCTCCGAAAGACGAACATGAAGACCAAGTGCAGTTTGCACTTGAAAGGAGAATCCCTGCTATATCTGCTGTGATGGCACCAAGAGACTACCTTTTCCTAGTTACAAACAGATCATATAATTATAACAGATTTGAACGGTTTCAAGCAGAAAAGACCCCATTAATGGCTGCCAATCCAACATCACTTTTGGCCTCCAAAATCCTCTTCACAAACTCAAATTGCTTATTCCCTCCCTTCATCAGATCAAGATCTTTAACCCTATGAACGAAAACAGAGAAACAGGACTCTAGTGTTTCTATACCTTTTAATTAGAACCAAACCCTTTAATCCTTTAAACTGCAGAAATATTTGAAAAGGAATCATGAGAATTGAACAAAAAAAAAAGGGGAAGAAAATCACATGCCTTCTGCTAACCACATATGCTTAGAATCTCCGCAAGAGGGAATAAAAATGGAGCCTCATCAGAAAAGAAAATCGTTGTGTTCTCTTTGAGTTGTCTCATAGGGAAAGATATGGAGTGACAAACTTGGAGAGAGGCGAGGAAAGTGATTGTGTTTTAGGGGACGTTTAGTAACTGTCTGTAGAGCATGATGGACATATCTCAGCCCTTGGATTTATGTACATAAATCCAAGGGCTCAAAATGTATAAGGATTCAAATACTGTCCTCCCATATTATATAGATATATTTTGCCCCTCTATGTTTTTAGGGCGTGGAGCCTACATTGAGCCAATCAAATCATTTTACACTAACTATGCGACTACGCCCCATGAATTGGTATTTAGCCTAAATTTGACACTCATCCAACTTTTAAATACTATTGGGTTGAAATTACAAGAAAGTGATGCCTCTAAAGCCATTAAACTTTGAAGCAATGGATCAAGGGGTCGGGATAATTTAATGAAGTTAATTATTTTTTACATAAATAAATCTCATTTAGATTATTTCATCTAGTGGCATTCCATTGTTGTCATACACGATAGCGCGTTTTGATTTAAGAAAAAAAACTCCAGAGGAGTTTTCTAATGCTTCATACAAATAGCTCCCTAGAAACTACTTAAACTTTGGCCACGACGAATGTCAGAACTAAGGACAGCCGTTTTAATAATTTTTTCAATTTTTCTTGAGGAGGAGAGAAGGATGATTTACTTAGTTATGATGGGTCCTATCATGTTAAGATTTTCCTAGGCCCCACCATATCATGAACCTAATTACACAACCCGCACGCTCTCTTCTAAGGAAATTAGCTGCTGCGAATGACAAATCTTTTTTAGGCTCTTTTCTTTAAAATCTCGAATCTCGATAACACATTCCATTTTCTAGATTGGAATTCCCAGCAATGTTTGGAGGCATCTGTTGGAATCCATCCCCTTCCATCCTCTCTATCTCGTCCAATTGCAGAAATCATCCAAATCCAAAGGCTTTCAGTTTGAGAGCATCATCATCAGCTAATCATCTCCCTCTCGCTAGCAAAGTCCTCGTTCGAAGTAAGCATTTTCCTCTGCCCCCAAATCCCACCTCTCTATCAATCTTTTTCTTCTGTTTTCTTTTTATATGTTGAAGATGCTTATGATTTTCTTCCATTACCAACTTTCAATCTGAATAACAAAATAAGAAGAAGGAATTGGAAAAGACAAACCAATAGAGAATTACCCCAAATTATGCAAGCAGAAAAGGCAATCAAACAACTTACATTAAGCAAACAGTAGTGGGGGATCAGGATTTTAGAGTTTGTGTAGCAATAAAAGAAAAGATGATCAACCCACTTTTCCTTAGACCAACACCTAAGCAACTATCAGGGAGATGAGGATTTTGGTGTTTAGGGTTTGTGTAGGGTTAAATGTTTATTCCATATAGACGTCCAAAGAGTGAAATCTGGACTGGTTAAGAAGGAAAAAATGATGGATGGTTAGGAAGTGTGAAGGTAAGATTCAACTAATTAAAAAAGAAAAACCCACAAAGGATTCGGTTTTTGAAGGGACATTTTTTTTTTCCAATTGAGATTCAAAATCTTTAAAGATTTCTTCTAAATCTTGAATCTCATGACAATGTTTTGCACTAATACTAGTAATATTCCTTGGTGAGAGCACCTTTTCAATTTGATAAATAATATCCCTTGGTGAGAGCACCTTTGCAATTTGATTCATATGAAGAGATTGATTTAAAAGCCAATGAAGCAACGCCCCAACCATTATTTTTTCCACCATTGAATCCTACTCCCATCCTCCTCTGTGGTACTACCCACCACCATTGGCTTCCATTCCCATGTTTGAATCAGTTTCCAAGCAAGAGTTTCTGTGATCTAATCAAACTTATGACTCTAGCATATGCATCCAATGCTCTTCACTGTTATGACGTGAGCGTAGAGTGTTGCCTTTGGGTGGGTAAGGGTTTATTTAATTTGTTATGTTTTGAGTCAATCAAATTGTAATAGATGATTAAGTTGTTTTCAGTCCCTTTTTTCTTTGTTAAGAGTAGCTTTATAACTGACATACAGTGGTGAGTTTCTGTTGACCGTTACTGTTGGAGGCAGATGAAAACTTTTTAGGTGATCCTAGAGTCTCTATTTTGTGATGGTGTCCTTCCACATTCTTACTTTCTTAGGTATGAAAATGAAGAGCCGGGCAATCTGGCTGAGGGGATAAGTAAAAATCTGAATTTTATGTTTGGCAACTCTTTTATGCTGTTGACCTAGCAATGGTGTACCCGTTAGCTTCTCAATGCAGCTGTAATCTATGTTCTTTTGAATAAACTTAACATTGTTTTTCAAGGAGATAAAAAAACAAAAAAAATGAAAACGAAAAATGCTAAAATTTAATTGTAGTGCTCATACGTGCTAGATGATCAACGCATGCTCATTAGCAAGTCTTCCCTGAATTTTTCATGGTTTTCCAAAATAATTCATTTATTTCATAAGTTCCCATTTTACACTAATTATGTAGCATGATGTGTCAGGTTGGATAATTAAGTTTCATGACTAGCATTTATCTATTGTATTTCAAGTGATTTAGATTTGAACAGCATCGATTCAAAACCTGTGTCCTTTTCTTTTTCTGCCTTGACTGCCACTTGTGTATCCTACTGTCTTAGAATCTGGAAACACACGTATGTGCACTATCTATGTTGTACAGGAGTGATGGAGAGGAAACTTCCTAGCTCCATCTGAGCCTCCTATAGCCCACTTTTCACGCCACAAGAAAACCAAAGGAGGGTTTTTGATATTTTTCTATCAATGGCTTCCATGCATGCTTTAAAATTGCAGTTGCAAAGGTATCATAGTCGGCCACAAAATGTGATACATTGTGTTAATCTGCAAGAATTTGTGGCCATCAGGTTTCATTACAGAAATATTACAAAATGCTAACTCTTCTTTTTTTTTTTTCGTTAGTGCCCACTGCCCAGTATAATAATATGTAGTGGAACCCCAGAGTAATAAGGTCTTGTATTCCATTATTTTATCCTTAAATTGTTAAATTTGTTGAAATTTACTGATTGCATCTTTTTTTAAGGAATTTATTGTTCTTCGAGGTTGGCTTTTCGATCTAAAATGATAGCAGCATATGCATGAGATTTTTAGGAAGTTCTTCTAATCTATGATATGTTGTCTCTATTTGCTTTCTACCTTTCATCATAATGAATGCTTCCTATTCCACTCTATACTACAGTTGGTGGTATTCTCAAGTATGCCCTAACAAAGTATACTTCACAGAGGGAACTATACTATAATTGGTACTATATTTCCCTAGAGCCCATTTACCTACATGGTTTTTAAGTCCTAGGAATTTATGAGCAAAAGGGTTTTTTTTTATTAAAGGGGTATTAAAGAGGTGAGGAGTGAAGGGTCTAAGCCTCTAAGGTGCAGATCTAGAGGAGACTATCACCTCACTAGGATTTAGTTTACTTGGGTGATGATAAGGTAATAATTTCATATCAAATGGGGTCATTGGATGGACTTTTGTGGGTCTTCACCTTTGATGTTTCACTTATAGCCCCTTTTATAAAAGGGCATTGTTTAAGACTCCTAGGAATTTAATACCTATTAAACAAGAAACTTCTAGAAAAAGAAAAGAAAAAAAAATCAAAGCTGTAGTGGCTGATATTATCAGCCTATACTGGAGATATGAGTTGAGTACCGAGTCAACATCATTATAGTGGTGGCTAAGGCCAATATGTGTTACTCTGCTGATATATTTTGTATCTGTAGGTAATACGCTTCTATGAGAATGGACAATTTTATATGTAGTTTAGGTCTCCTTAATGCTAGTTTATTTGTTTTGCTATTTTAGTTTCTTAAGATGGCTATGCTATGCTATTTATTTCAAGTTTTTCAAACTGAGGCTTGAAAATGGATTGTGGATCATGATAGAATTGAATTTTATTAATGTTTCAGAAACATATTTAAGGGTTTATAGCTGTACTCCATCTTAGTTGAATTCATGGAGATTTATCAGATTTGCACATCGATTTCTTTGTGAAAGTTGAGGCTATTCATTTTCTTGGTGAAAATTGGTTGTGATACCTATCCCATGTGATTCCTTGGCTCAAGTATGTGCCTTGAACATCAGCCACCTTGATTCAAAATCTTTCTCGTTTGGTTTTCTCCTCTGTACTGCAACAACTAGGTTCATGAAAGAGATTTCTGGAAGCAGTTCCACTTTTTTTTTTTGCTTCTCAGAAAGTTTTAACCTGTTGCTTTTATTCTGTCGTGTATGACAGGTGTGCTTCAGGTTTAGTGAAGGGTTTGCATTCAGAATGTTTGGGTGGTTATTGTTATGCTTTTTTGAATACGACCGCCCAAGTTTGTGCATGTGACTGTATTACAGATGGCTTGTTTTCCATTGCTGGTACTGCACCAATATACACAAGCACAATGAAAGCAATATAGGTTCCAAGCTTAACAATCATAACTGTTTAAAGTTTTTTTGCACCCCAACCATTATTCTGTTGAGGATAATTTGCTGGGAAGACATTAAACTACAATATGTATGTTTCTCTGCTTGCTTCTTATTTTCTCTTTGGTCCATTATTATATTGTTCAAATGAGTAGCCACTTGGTGGAGTATCATGGAAACTTCTGGAGTGTATACTGGAATGAAGAGGTTCAGTACTAATAAGTTCCTGGGGAATGATCTGATTTGGGCCTTGACTTGTGTTCAGGCTAAAACAGAATTTGGTCCAGGCCAACCCACTGTACTGATTTTAGATTGAACCCATCACCTATTTGTACCTCTCTCTTACCCTATAATGTCTGAACAAGCTCATATATCCTTTCGTATCTGGATACTTCAAAGTAGGCAACATATTGTGTCATTTTCTTTTCGCAATACTTCAATTTTCATGTGTAAAATCATTGTCCCTGCGATATCCGTGGCATGTCCCTGCGATATCTATGCCATTTCTTTGCATCACATCATGTATCTGCATGAATGTATTACTGGTCGTTGTTTGTGTGATTCTCTCTTATTTTTAAGTTCATTTTTCTACAACTGTAAATCTCTTCCAATATTCTTTTGTGTCTCATTTTCTGGCTTCTAATTGTGCGTGTCACATGGAAGATCTGTCATATTCTACTGATGAAACCAGCCTAAGAAAAGAGTTCTCAAGTTTCGGACAAGTAATAGAAGGTACATGCTACATCTCTTTTTATCTTTAAGTGCTGGTTACAATAACCTGAGAGATGAGATCTGGTGTGCTGCAGTGGACATTAGACCCTAACTGATTGATCAAACCATCACAGTGATCAGTGGGGACTGTGCCATCTATATATGACTTTCTATCATGTTGTCGATGAGCATCAAAGATGGCACTGTCCAAAGGACTTTACAGTCACTATTTTATGATTAGTAGTATTTATTTATATTATTTTTGGTTCTTGCATTTCTAATGATGATTCAACTGTTATGCCAGTTAAGCTTTTTAAGGATGAAACCACAGAGAGATCAAGAGGGTTTGCATTTGTACAGTACACGTGTCAAGATGATGCCATGCTAGCCATTGAAAACTTGGATCGGAAGGTTATATTTTTAACTCTTGGCTTATTTATTCATTATTCTAAGTTACAAATCTGGCTCATCATCAACATGTTTCCCTCTCTCTATCAGCGTATGGATGGCAGGGTTGTATATGTGGAACTTGCAAAGCCCATGAATTTCCGGTTTGCTGCTTATCCAAGAACCTCAGGTCCCCCAACAGGCCAACATTCAAAGAATGAGATCTGCAGTGAAGAATCATCCAATGGAGAGATGCCCTAAGCTGATGTACTTCTATCAACATACAAGAAACTACACAAGCTTTTATGTTTAGGCTCTCCTTGTGAGGTTGTAGGTGTTGTTGATTTTCTGATTGGTTGTTGGCCCTTGCTTTAAAGACCAGCTAATCTAATCCATATTTATGCCCAAGTCGAGTTGGGGTCCAAGTCCCCTTCTTAAAAGTGAATTGAGCAAGTCGCATTGGATTCGAACGAGTCCCTACAAAGCGCTCCTTTGCAAGGTTTATGAGGCTCGGGGCGGCTTGTTTCTACTCGCTCAGAGCCACCCCCTGTTTGGAACTGAGAGTAAAAGGAACTATGGAAGAGGTACTCAATGGATCTGATGATAAATTTTATTTGTAAGTTGCACATGCGTGAGATATGAACTTTTCATCCATTGGACACCAACACTGATTGATCATACTTTCATACTGGTGGACTTTCAATTATTAAGATCACTCTGTTGATTGGACTTTCCTATAGTGTGCCGTCT
This sequence comes from Litsea cubeba, assembly GCA_012931725.1. Lineage (NCBI taxonomy): Eukaryota > Viridiplantae > Streptophyta > Magnoliopsida > Laurales > Lauraceae > Litsea > Litsea cubeba. Next base: position 80,814,524 of record CM022945.1, read on the forward strand.
TGCTTTATCATCATCATCATCTGAAAGACATGGCCACACCAGTCAGTACAAAAGTAACTAGCCAGCCAAAGTGGACAGGTGGTGCACTTTTGGTCCATTCAGATCGAAACCATTTGATAAGTAGCTGTTCAAAGAAATTCATAGCCCTTTAGCCAAAAAAGAAGAAAAAAAAGAAACAGAAAGATAGGAATCTGGACCAGACTAATGAGATTTTTGGGTGGTTCTTGAAACATTAACTGCAGTGCATTTAGAGGGGTAAGTTTTGCCGACTGTTGGAGTAGTTTGCATATACTATAAAAGGTGGTCTCTCTTTAAACAAGTGCCTGGTGAATTTCTGTTGGGGTTCTCAAAACTCAAGGATAAAAATAGAATAATAGAATTTTGCAAAAAATTGAAAAAAAAAAATCATACATAGTAGAAGAACTGATGAAGGACAATGAGAATGCAAATAGGAAAAGAATATGGAATTAAGTTCAGAACATTGGCATGAGCTAGGCATTCATTAAGGACTAATGATCTTGGACTGCTGTTTGGTTATCTGAATACCTCATTTGGCGTGGTGCCCACTTTGAACGTGCCCATATCACACGCCATCCTTTGTATACACGATGGCATGGTGTTTACTCTAATTGGAGTGATATCCACCATTTGTTTGGTCGTCGTGGAAATATCTATCACTCCGAACAATATGTATAACGAAGCTTTTGATTAGATCAAGAAAGATGGGCCCCATACAGGTCCATCAGGTTTTTAACTTGTAATTCAGAATAAATTGGTATGAAAAAGAGAATCAATCACCCACGCAACATAAGAAGATGTACATGGTTCACCTTACGATTCACTGTTTAAACAGAGGTAAGAAGGAGAGAGAGAGAGAGAGAGAGAGAGAGAGAGATAATTAGTGCACAATGTACTGTTGGTACATCCAAAATTCAAATTCGCTTTCTCTTTCAAGAACTTTCCAAGCTGTATCACATGAATTATGCCCCCAAATGAAACTCATGGAAGTCCAAAGTCAAATGGCCCACCATTTTCTTCACAAAAATTGCATATGGGTGTTTCCTTTGTAAAGAAAAATCAAGTTTTTTTTTTCTTCTAAGAATAACATTCTTCACAAAAATTGCATATGGGAATTTCTTGAGTCTCAAAGGCCACTGATTCCCCAAACTTCCTCTCCAATAATCCAGCATATGATTAAACGTGGGTAAAAGGATGGAAATCAAAGTTCCCAACACAAAACTGCACGTGAGTGTTAAGGCAGTGTCTTGATTTGATGGGCCAAGAAGGACTAAATCAATCCACCATTGATCGATCCGTTTTTGTTGATTAATAACAATAGATTGGTCAAGTCAGTGAAAAGTCAAGTGTCTTTTGTTTTCTCTAGTTCTCTCATGGCTTTGAGCTGTGCATGACATCCTTGAATGCTCAGTTGGTAGTGTTTCTCTTGTCTTCCTCGTGAATCATTCTCATCCGACTACTATTCAACGCTATAAACGAGTCAGATTAGGGTGGTCGCATGGTGACTTGGACCCAGACTAATTGGCCCCATTGTGGGCTCAGTCCAAATCATTTACCCAATTAACACAAAACATTTCACCATTAAGGAATCAAAACTTATCAAATGAATTTAAACTTTGAAGACTTACATGATTTATTTATTTTACTTTGTAAGCTTCTGCACTTATAAGCCAATACGATGCGAATCTACTTAATTAATTAAAATCTAACTCTCTCAGTTCGATTATTATATAATAAAGTATATATTATATGTGCATGGTTAGATAGATAGATAGTTGGTGTTAGCTTCTTTAGACTTTATTAGTGGAACTTACAACTAACCCTAAATTGCTGCAGTAATCACGATCGATGATGACCACACATGTTGTACTGGTACATAAATGGGTGTATAATATATGATTATGTATACTATCTATATAATAAGGGAGCTCAGTTTTTGAATGCTTGGCCATTTTAGACCTTGGATTTATGTACATAAATCCTAAGGCAGAAAAGAGATTCAAGATCCTATTGTAAAGGACAAGAGGATATGGGAGTGCCCTTGATTTTCTGTGAGATTACGAAACGTTCCATTATCTTTTCCAAGAGGATATGGGAGTGCCTTTGGTTTTCTGTGAAATTACGAAACGTGCCAAAATCTTTTCAAAACTGCCATGCAGATATGATTAAATACACGGGGCTATAATTGCAATTGAGTGATTGAACGGTGTGGAATTTGGGCCCACAACTTACCAGTTTGCCCCTTCACATATATATGCTGTTTTTCACGGATTGTGGAATCTGGGCTAACTTGGATTGTTTTGGTAGCAGATGAAAACGTGGCTTGCATGCAATTGAACTAGACTGCTTATAGTAGTAGGCCACTCTGGTTTGCAATGGTGGTTAAACAAGGGTCCAATTGGCTGGACTGTTTTATCTAAAAAAAAAAAATCCGGCCGGGCTTGACTTGAAGCCGATTGATCCGATGGGCAACATAGAAAATTTGGGTTAAATTTGTTAAATTATGGGTGGTGTGGGTTTGGTTTTTTCCATATTTTGGACAATTGGATTTATGTACATAAAGCCTAGGGCTGAGATTACTAGAGATTATTTGTATGTGCTGATCATTCTTCCTGTGCATTTAGACACGGGCAATTACTAATGTTTGTAAAATTAGCACGACCAATTATTATTTAGGAAAAATATTCTCGCAAAATTCAAGTTAATTATTAGGTGGTCAAAAGAAGAGTAATTAAATTTAGTTGTGCTCAGAACATGGTGCGCCGGCACTGACAATAACTAGTATACAATATTATACACCAGGTAAAAGGTGTTCTGGTGTGGACCAAAATAGGCTTGGGCCAAGTCCCTTTTACCAATAGGTCCCAAAATTGTTTCATCCCCTTTTGTTTTTTGGGTCTAGACTTTTGGATAAATGAGCTTCCATGTAATCAAAGAAAGCCATGGAATCTCATGTCCTGAATCCTCAAGACATTCAACCAACCAGAGCAAATATTGTTTCTAGGATTTCACTTTTTTTTATCCAACTACTTCTAATTACAGATGTTCTTGTCTTGTTTGTCTTCTCTGTTAGGAAGGCTCTGTCCAACCACACCACCTCAAAAAATATTAGCTGACGCTTGCAACACCTTACCAACTTAGATTTTCAAAAAGAGTAGGCCACAATGGGCAATGTTGGGGTTATACTTGCAACACTTCTCACATGTGACATGACTATGAATCTCTAGAATTTTTGAGGATTCTCTGACATCTGAATTGTGCTTTCCCACTTTACTGGTGGAACCAGTCCAAGTAACTAGATGAGGAGAGATCTGTAAAAAAAAGTTTGGTGCACTTGAGATTAACCACTAGTAAAAAATAATTTTTTTTAAGGGTCTTATCATAATCATGGGGATGTTGAGTGGAATGTAGTGCCATGTGTTTCTGTTGGACCCAACTCATTTGGAGCTTGATATATTCTTCACTCACATAATTTCCTTTTACTTTGGGTATTAAGTTTGTTAGAAGTTTGTTTAGCAAACGGAAATGGGTCATTTATTGTAGTCCAAAACTAACATAATTTATACTTTAATGGGTTCTCAGATTGACTTCTAATGCTCTCCACCGTACATTGGTACCTAGACTTGGACCTGATTTCAAGCCCCAATCACATATAAAATTATAAATGCATCTACAAAATAATATTTGTGATAGCACAAGATTGAATTTGTAACGACTTTATCGTATACAAAGATAGAAAATATTTAAGTGAGAACTAGTTAACCTATTATATGAGAATTTTTTTGCGGGACTCAACTAGCAACTCATCCAAATCTAACAACCAATAGGAAACCCCCTGATAGTCACTAATCCCAATGATTGGACACACATCCGAATGGACTGAACCGTTGGATCGAGGGTTGAATATTTTTTTGAATATGAAGCCATTAAACTCGTGGGCCACGGATGAAAGGGTTAGGGGCATGGGTTTGGGGCAAACTTGATACTTGAGGTGGTCTCACATAGATCTTTCCATCCCCCTGGTCCTATCCTCAAATGGGGCCCCACAAAAAAAGTTTTCATATAATATGTGAGAACTAGTTCTCACCTGAATATTACCCTATAAAGATATCAATATAGTCTATATTAGTATCTTTTTTTTTTAATATCTAGTAACAATTAGAAAGGATATGAGAAGAAATAGTTCTCTTTGCCAGATAATAGAGGAATAACTTTGGAACATGATCAGTTTCAAACAAAATTAAAGTCAAACCTGGAACATTTACATGTTGTTGGACTGGTATTTCAATTATTTTGACCCTTGTTCTCTAAAAATACCTTTATAAATGTTAAAAAATGATTTTTTTTATTTTGAATTGGTTTTATGTTATTTTAAATAAAATAACTAAATAGAACAAAAAATACCGAGAATGGGATCCCAATCCATTTTAAGCTCCAGAAACACATTACAAACCAGCATCAGTTATGGTAAAAAAATTTACACCCTGTATCCTTTTTACCTATGGAGTGAAATGACCGACTCGAGTTTAATTATAAATAGAATTATTTAAGCAAACCCCATATCGATGGAATAGTGTAAGACGATGATGATGGATTTCATGGCTATCAAAGTACAAATAATTTTTCTTACCATCCAAGGAATTCTTTGAAAGCACATGTACCCTTGAGAAGAAAAGTATTTTCAAAGCAAAGTGTGAAATGGAACCCAATCAGTAAACTCACATATTCTTCAAATCATTTCAATGGAAGAAAAGGTTAACAGGTCATGTGGGTTATAGCCAGCTCATAATAAACAATCAAAGTCCAATTTTATACCATTGATTTCCATTTTCCATGCTATTACTGTTTCCATGTTGATTTTTCCATCTTAAAAAATTCCCCTCATTGAACTTGGGCCTGAGTCTCAATAGACAATAGTCCTTCCTGTCCTACCATTTCATTTATACATTAGTAAAACGTCCTCTCTTTGGGAGAATAAAAAAAAAGCAGTCCTTTTCTAGGCCTTTGAAAACCATTTTCCTGGACTCATTTCTGCACCCAGTGCATGGTAGCTCAAGTTGCTTCGCAACACTTGACTTTGTCAATGGTACATGTCATTCTAATATTCTAACAACCTTCTTGGACTTGGGTATTGTTCTTGGGTAAAATATCCTAAAGGGCAAGTTTGGGCGAGGCAGTTTTTAACAAAAAATCGACTTCATCTTCTGCAGTTTCAATTTCCATGTTTGGTGTTGGGAAGCATTTTCCACGCTGAAATATATTCTAGTGCTTCTGTGTGGATAGTAGATAATGGTTTTGTACCTCTTGAGGCTGAATTTTCTTTTGCGCAACAATTCTTTCTCAACGTGGAAAATGTAACATGGAACAAGAAAAAGTCATTCTAGCACAAAAACCATCTTAGTTTTCCACAAAAAATGTGTCATACAAAAGTATCTTTAACTTTAAGCACCTGAGCTGTATTAGATATCTTATAAACAGAATTAACATAAAGGCTTGTGCCCAAGATGATAAAAAAAAAAAACTCCATCTTACAATAGTATACACAACATGGAAGCATACACTTTTGCAAGAAATTCTTGCAACAAACAAGAAAAGAATGATCAGTGTGTTTGCTAAATAACTCAACACACCAATTCCTTCACTGAATTAAATAACCTCATGATGCTGCCTTCCCGTAGAATGGGAAGATGATATTTCACCAGTAACTTAATAGTCCATACTCTTTTCAATTTGTATCTTCATTTTAATATATCAACTTGTCAGATCACCCAATGCTCACTGAACCCTGATCCACCCACGCATAGACGATAGCCCGCACCGGCACATCTGACTCGATCACTACTCGATTTCTGGAAACATTCCGTAAGGCATGGTTAGGGAACAGAGCACTTGATTGTAGAGTATACTGCACATGTTTGATGAGGTTTGGAAATAGAAGTGCCCGTGAGAAATCGAGGGTCCATATGCTCCCATTCCCTTGCACCAGTCCCCTAGCCACTGTAGATTTTAGTGTCATCCCCTGTGCGTTGTTCCTATCGATGACAACTTGATCAATGGTTGTGAAGGGTCCCGCCTGATTGGTCTAATTGGACAATTTCAACCCCACTACCATCCCCAGAGAACATGTTGTCAACAATGTTCAGGCCGCGAACGACACCCTTTATGGACTTCAGCAGCACAAAGGCATTGCCAAGGAAGAATGAACCTGTAATGTGTAGTTGAACTGGATCTTCGGCTACAATACCAGTGTAATCCAAGTAACAATTCACGATTCGTGTCTGTGTTAGATTGGGTAACCGGAGATAAATTCCAGTCCCACCCCAACCAGTCGCCTTGTTGTAACAGTGTACTCCTGTGAGAATATTAGCCTGGCCAGAAATTAGTACTCCAGTCGCGGCAGAGAAGATAACAGTATCAGTTACAGCATTGTCATTGCCCATGAGATTGATTCCAATGCCCGAGAAGTTCTTCTCGTTCTTGTCGCCACCGGCTGTAATTTGTTGGCCCAGGAAGGAGTTTCTGATGTATGTCTCATGGCCACCTTGGACTAAGATACCATCTGTTGTGAAATGTGTAATGTAACAGTTGTCTATGGTAGTCCTAAGTGAATTGATGACTGAGATCCCCCCACCTCTGTAGTTAGAGTCTAACATGAGGTCTCTGATTGTGATGTATTCATAGGATGAGGAAAATGACAAGGGTGCTTGTTCCATGGAACTCTCTAAATCCTCTACTTGGTCTTGAGTTTTTAGCATAGCCACTGAAGATGGCCACAGCTCAATCAAGTGTCTGTCTGTTGGAAAATCATCAGATGCATGTAAAGATCCTCCATGAATCTGAAACCAAATCAAATAATACTGTTAAGAAATTGAAGTTATAAAACCCAGTTCATTTCGTTAGGTGTTTGGTGCATTTTCTTCTTTTACCCATTATATAGTTTGAAACAACTTTGTACAGCAGACCAGCCAAATATTCGGTCCAATCGCAATCAGTTGCTGATTGGAACCGTGGCCCATCCAACAAGAGCAAGTCTTTTTTATCAAGTTGAGAAATAGGTGAATGGCATACACATCTAGTGGCCATGCGCATGAATGACAGCTTTTCTGTGATGTCTCTTCAATATTGGAAAAACAAAACTTGGCGTTGAAGTGAAGCAGAATTGAAGAAAGATAAATGATTTGGCTAGAGACCTCACAGCCATCTGATTATTAAGGTTCAGACAACTTTGATTGGTGGGCCCTGTTACCCCTCCATCTCTGATAAAAGGACAAACCAATCATGACCCACATCCAATTTCAATTAATTGAGTGGAAGAAAATCACTCAAACAGTGAAATTAAAGCAAAGTTGTTTCAAATCAAAAGTTCCCAATATCATATCAGAATATCACAATTTGTTGGGTGCATTTACCATTAAGTTTCCTCCACCAGAAGCAGGCAGTCTCAAGGGGCGGCTAATCTTGTAAGTCCCTCCTTCAAGATGAACCTCTGCCCCTCCAAGATCAGAGATTCCTGTCATCAAAACCTTGCCATCTTTATCCTGAAATGCGTCGGAAATGGCTCTCATGATCGCCTCCGTGCTGTCAGTTTCACCGGTTGGATCAGCACCATAGGTTGTCACTAGATGAACACGCGAACTTCGGGACATCTGCACAATTACCAACATGATCATCACAATTGTCATAATTAATGAGTCCCACAACAATAATTCCAAGATTTACAAGGAAGAAAGTACTGAGACAACATGACTCATCAACATCATTATAGTAAACAGTAACATTAATTATGATCAATGAAAGAACAAGAAGAATTGAGTCAAGTTCATAAACTCATTAAAATGTACATGATCGGCATTAATATTGCCGAGTCCAGTACCAAGAAGAACATCAAAATTCAGATTCTTCCCTTCTTGTTTTCTTTTCTTCTTTTTCCCTCCTACTTTCTAATCAAATTCACGTGTTATTAACACAGAAAAGAGCAAAACCCATCATCATCAATTGCAATAAAACCCAAGAATTGTTAAGAACAAGTTTATGATAATCACCATAGGAGTAGGTGCAGGCGCGTAACTCAGTGAAGGTGAGGTGAAGGTGTAGGTGTAGGTGTAGGCGAAGGAGAAGGAGAAGGGGAAGAAGAAATCCCACTCCTCAGGAGGAATGAGACCTTGATGGACTCCATAGGCTTCACCTGCTCATGGTAATGGCCAAAGGAGTACCTTCCCACATTCCAATTCTCCCCACAAACTTGGATCACAGCCAAACTCAAAAGCCCCATAAGCACTGTAAGCACCAAACCATTTGTTCTAGCCATCATTCCCATAATAGCTTCTTCCTGCCTACCAAGTACCAAAGAGCTGTAGGAGAGGATTACAGGGCATCTATTACATATAGGAAAGGGGTGTGGATGCAGGTCATGGAAAGATTGGTGCTTTACTAAGATTTCCTAGAAAGATGCCATTTTTTTCAAAGTGGGTCATAGGAAGAAATTAGAAACAGTAGGCCATTGCTTCAAGTAGTTTTGATACATGAAAGTTTTGATACCGTTTCCTGTTTGAATTCTTCTTACTTGAATATGACTTGAGATAATAATGTTGAAAACTTGAAACATAAGCAGTGAAAGCATGCGGAGCTCCTATAACTGTAAAAAGTTTGGTGTTGACACTTCATTTAATTTATGTAGAATCATTGAGTGGTTAACCATCCACACCCACCACTTCAATTTTGTAGCCATTTACGGCAGAAGAATTACAGTAATACCCTTGCTTCTGTTGTCAAAATTGGTACAATTTCCATTTGGGTAGGGTTGAAAATGGATATGGGGCCTCTGATTAGGAATGGACTTTGGGGTTAATGTTGAAAGCCACAGGCTATATATATATATAGTTTGAAAAACTGTAAGAGGGCTCGGCTTGGCTGAGTCGCCAAACTGACCAAAGTAGTCGCTGGCAGACTCATTTGACTGACCCGACTCTGAGACTTACCGAGCCGAGTGAGTTTTGGTGAGTCGGAATTGAGTCTGAGAACTCTGCAACGGGCTGGCGGGGCGGATTATTCCGGCCCGGGAAGGAATGCAGCCGAACCCAACTAGGTACTATAGTTCTAAAACTCGGTGAGACTCGTTAATGCTGGTCCTAGTTACTTGGATGGGAAGAAAGGTTGAGGAGTCAGGCATTCAGTTCTTCACGAGTTTGGGTCAGACTCGGGTCAAGACTCATCCGAAATTCAGCAGTGACTTGGTTAACTCAGCCAAGACTAGGTCAAAATTCACGAAAACTTATCAAAAACTGTTATATATTATTCGGACTGAGTTTCGAATTTTTTACTAAAAAAAAAAACCCTCCCAATATACAATATTCCTCAAATTTTAACTTCATTGGAGTCAACCCCACCCTTTCAAAAAACATGATTAATGAGTTTGATCAAAAGGTGATAATACTGTTTATAATCAAAAGGCCAATCTTATTGTGGTGCTAATTTCTATTGGAGTAAAATTTGGGGACATCTCATAAAATTGGAAGGACATTTATTTTGAACGATTCAGGTTCTCAAAAGGTGGGCCTAATGTGGAGTTTCATTCCTTCGGCTCAGCATATCTCTAAGTCAAACCCTCAAGGATCTAGACTCTAACACGGCTAATAGGGGGGACCGGCTCCTGCATCTAAGCTAGAGTGGTTCAGGACAGTAGGTTACAAGCAGGGTTTGGATGATGTCGAACACTGCTCTTTCAAGACTACACCCAATAGGCCCCTAACAACCGTGGTCTATAAGTGCTTATGAGCTTACATGAATAGTATTGAAGAGTAGGCTCATCCCTATGGGAGTATTGAAAAGTATTTATGCTGTCTCTACTAATGTCATGAGATTTTATTAATAATAGTTGACTGAAGAAACTTAATATGGTATCAAGCCAACCAGTCTTGAGTTCAAATTCCAAAAATGCACTGACCGGGTTTCACTTGAGGGGGAGTATTGAAGAGTAGGCTCCACCCGAATGGGAGCATTGAAAAACATTTATGCTACCTCTACTAACGCTTTGAGGTTTTGATAGTAATGGTTCAGGCTACTTCTTTTAGGTATGAAGCCCTAGAGTTTTAACTGTACGACAGTCTCTGCTTTATCATCACCACCACCGGATTGGAAGTTTTATGTTTGTTTTTTCGCTAGTTGGGTGCGTGGTATAAATTTTATAAAACTGTGTACCTACCTAAGGTTCGATCCTTGGAGGACGTGTAAGATGGGACGCCCTTACAGGTTGGCTGTCCCAAGTTTATCAAGGTCTTACTTTTCCCTCATTCACACAAACACACAACACATGTTAGCTTAATAGCTTGCTTCCATTTTACGAAGGTTTAAATGTCATATATACTATATACCGTTCTTTTATTGGTTGGGGGTGGGCCTGCATATAAATTATGTTTAAAAAAAAAATCCAAAGCCATTGACAAATGTATAAAAAAGACAGATACACTAAGATACAGGCCATAAACGGTTTATTGCATGGTATAAAACAGATCAAACCCACAAGTGGGCCACAAAATTAACCTCTCTGAAAATATCAATAGGCCTAAAAAGATCAAAACCTTCACCACACGCCTGGATTTTGCAGACAATTAAATAAATTTGCTGGTCCACGATAGCTTTGACAACTCCTTTCTGGAAATGATTGCAATGAAAAAGGTGTATATATACTTATTTAAATGTATTTCCATTGAGATGGTGTGAAAGGGAATGGGAAAAGCCCATCTTTAGCCATTTATTGATCCAATTTGGCTTGGCTTGATAGCTAATCTTGGTGGCAAATTTGTCGGTAACTGTTGCAGTTCCTTGTCTTATAAAGTACAATGATAGTGTTCCTGCAACCCTAAATGGCTGAATAATTGCCCACATTTTATATGTAGTCCAGCTATGTGGAGCCCACTTGGGCACACCTTTGATTAGTGCAGACACCCCTGATCTAGCACTAGGGACAATTTCACTCTTAAAACTTTTATCCACAGTTGGATTGAACCTTTAAGAAATCTGTATATGGTTAAAAGACCACTAAATTATATGACAATTTAATCAAGGGCTAGAATAATCCGACGATACTGATTTTCTCGTTGACTCTTATCTATAAGGAGACTTTCCCACGTACCCAACCACCACTGATTAGAAGGCATTTAAGTGGGTCCCACGAGCTGTACTGCATATGAGAAGTCTACAGTTTGCTTGTAGAACATCACCCGTAACAAGCCATCAATTCCCTGCAGCCGTAAATCCAGACTACATAGTTATAAGAAAATCACATTTTGATCAAATGGTTATTAGAAAAAGAAGACAAGTTATAGGACTTTTGGCTATTATGACCAATGCAAAAGGATAACCAAGCAAAATAGTTCATAATTCGTAAACCGAAGCCAAGAGTAGATAAAGAAAACATCATGAAGAAAATCTGACACACAGAAGACGGAAAGTTTTTCCTGGATTGATTGATATATACATAGGAAGGGAATGGGCCTTTGCCCATAGCAATGTTATGCATGACATGCGCAGCCCAAAAACCATTGTGGAACATAGCCAATGGGGCATGAAGAGAAAGGAATTGAAATGACTGTACATATCAGTTGAGGGCAAAAAAGAATGAAGACCAACCGTAAATATAATGTAGACATAAAAAAATGTACAACAGTAGAGACTAAAAGATGCCATCCCATGTCGATGTATCCTTTCTCCAGTCACAGACGGAGAAGCCTTTGCTCCCTCCATATATCCAGCACAGATGGCCCCGATGACCCTCTTCACAAAGCCGAATGATGATGGTTGTGGTGGTGGTGATGACTGCAACCATAACTTCCACTGCAGCTCTGGATACCAGATACAGATTTCTCCATCATACCAGGATGAGCAGCTCCCAACTGAACAATCCCATGCATCACATCAAAAGGTAATAGAATTTCCATCAAACCACTTGATGCATAGATACAGTGATGTACTGAAATGTGCATGTAGAACTCACAATTGAAAAAGTGTAAAAACTGTCAAATGCATGGACATTGCTATTTTCAATCCAACTGAAGGAAGCCATACAACATACTAGCAGTTGTAGGAATAAAGTGTTATGCCCAATTGCTATAAGGGGCTGCTTCAGTAATCTGCAAACTAGAATTATTCAGACTCTCATTGGCTGTAAAGATAAGGGATACAAAGAGTATCTGGAAAGGTTCCATCACTCTAGCCATAGTCCCATCACTATCCACCAATGAGAGTCCATCAAGAGGAATCTGCAGAGAGCCATACAAACATTTGATAACATATAAGTCACTACTTTCTCACCTGTACAGTAATGATACAAGATCATGTAAGCCGGATGCCTGTCCCTCATCCGCCATTGACAATCATTCAGCCCAGTCACATGCTTCATTACCCTGGTCCAGAAACCGAGGGTTGTGGATGTAGACTGCTACCTTGCCCTTGTCCTTGTTGCTGTTGTTGAGGCTGTTGTTGCTGTTGCCGTTGTCCGCCAACACCGTGACCATGGATCAGAACGCTTCCTGAGAAATGCCCCTGGCTTACTAGTCTTTGGCTGGACGAAGGCATTGATTCAGTTCCAGAAGCATTTGATTGATGTGAGTTCCCCATAGAAGACAAGTGACTGGGAGGAGAGACATTTTTCATATCATACGACGACTCTTTCCATTGAGATGGAGGGGAGGCAGCACAGGACACAGCAGGGGCATTGTTTGGAACTGTGCACTGGGTTGTTGTGCTTGAGCCCATTTGAAATGTATTGTTAAACAAAAGAGAATTGGCATCAGCTTGATCAGCCGGAGTTTGAATTGGAGCATTAGAGCTTGTCTTGTGATTCTTCTGTAGTACTCTCTGAACTGCTTGTTGTGGCTGACTTGTCTGCCTATGCACTTTCTGCTGTTGCTGAGAGGCCATAATAAGTGAAGACGACAGAACAGGTTGTTGAGATGCTGATAAGGGATGACCAGGAGGAACTTGCACCTGGCCTTGACTGTTGCTATCAAGATGAGGGGGTGTCTGTGACTGTTGATTTGAAGATGGTTGCACCGGACGAGAAAACATCTTTTGTTGTTGCACCTGGTTTGAGGCCTGGGCCCCCATCTGTTTTCCCAACGAAACTGGATTTCGACCTGAGCCAGGAAATAAGCCTTCGCCTTGCATCAGATGCATCACCGGCGGCTCCCCTTTCTCAGCAACCTGAATTCCTGCAGCAGGAGAAAGGCCATTCACATGTGGGGCATCAACAGGGAGATTCTGATGCAGCAGCATGCTCCCTCTGCCTACACCCTTCATGAGCTTAGCTTGCTGTTGTGATTGTTGTCGCTGTTGCGGGTGGTGCCTAGGTTGTTGCTGAGGCTGCTGACGTGGACGTTGCTTTAGCATCTGATTTGGTAGAGCACCACCAGTTTGAGGAATCCGACTAAGTCCCTGAGGCCCATGATGCTGCTTTTGTTGGGCTTGCAAAGTGGCAGGGTTCATAGGAGGTGTCAAAGGATGTTGTGAGTTTGGGGGTGGAAGCGGTACTGATTGAGCAGATGATTGTTGTTGAATGTGTGAATTGTTGGATACTGGTGACATAGGGTGCTGCATTTGCAATTGAGAGTGTGGCAATGGCGAGTTGCGAGCAGCAAACTGCTGCTGCTGCATCCGTTGCTGTTGTATCCTCTCTTTAGCCATATGAATTACAATTGGCTGCTGATGTGGGTTATGGTTAGTGCCTTGAAGATGATGCTGAAGTGGATTGGTGAGAACGTGCGATTGCTGTGGCATCTGTTGCTGTTGGTGTTGGACTGGAAATGTTTGAACTGGTGGAGGACATGTCTGATTAGGAAATGCTGAACTCAAGCCATTATAAGGGATGACGCCAGAACCATTCCCTTGTGTGACCTGCATCTGAAGCTCCTGCATCATCATCTGCATTTGCTCTGGATTCTGAGCAGGCTACAAGCACAAAGAAACATTCTTAAAAAGAAGGGGAAAAGCACTGTTCAAGCTGGAAAACTTAAGTAAAAGCTTAAAACACAAAATCAAAAACATTAATTCATTCTTAAGTTAGAATTAAGGCATGCTTACCAATATTAACCATTTTCGAACTGTAACAAAGTACTAGAAAAAGAAGACGGTTTGAACGATAAGGTCCAACCGGTCTGCCTGGACTAGCACCAGTTAGGATATTTGGTAGTTAATTGCACATTTTCTGTGTATGCAGGAAATAACAATGCAAGAAATGGAATGGGTGTAGTTGTAGATAAAGATTTGAAAGAGAAAATTGTTGGGGGTAAAGAGCTATGAAAATCAATTTGGTTTTATGATAGGGAGGTCAACTATGGAAGTTATCTTCTCACTTAGCAATTAATGAAAAAATATCGAGTGAAGAGGAAAAATCTACATGTGGTCTTCATTAATCTATAAAAAGCTTACAACAAGGTACTTAGAGATTTAATTTGGTGGATTTTAAATAAAAGGAATGTTAAGAGGTTATATTGAAATTATTAAAGACATGTATGAAGGAGATAACGAGTGTAAGAACTACCTGTGGAGAGATCAGCCCTAAGCCCTTATTGCTATGCTTTAAAATAAGCTATGCAAAAACAGAATATATAAACTGCAACTTCAGTGGGGCATATACAAAGAACTGAAACTACTGTGAGAATTAAAGCCCACAAAAAGATTCTTTCTGCTATCTTGGCTCAATAATTAGTAAGGATGGGGAGATTGATGAGGATGACGAACATAGGATAAAAGCGGGATCGTTGAAGTAGAGACTTGCTTCTAGAGTGATTTGTAATCGACGAGACGAATGCCAACAAGATTGAATAATTTTTTTTTACAGAACATCGATTAGACCGGCTATGACCTCTGAAGCAAAATATTGGCCAATCAATAAGCAACATATGCACAAAATGGATGTAGCATAGATGAAAATGTTGAGGTGGATGTGTGGTAAAATTAGGAAGGATAAAATCAGAAATGAGCTCTTTCGAGAACATTTAGGGGTAGCATCAATAGGGGGTAAAATTAGAGAAATCCATTTGAAATGGTTTGGGCATGTCCAACGCAGACTGATAATGGCGTTGGAAAGTAAAAGTTTGGCCATGCAAGTTGATGGCCCACCAAAGGGAAGGGGTAAGCCAAAGAGGACGTAGATGGAGGCAGTAAAAATAGATATGAAAGTGCAAGTTATCTTAAGAATTTGGCTCATGATAGATCGAAATGGAGAAATAAAATTTATATGGCCGAGCCCACAACATAGTTGGGACAAGCTTTGACGAAGATGATGATGAATTGCACCTTTTCTGTTATTATTATTATTATTATTATTATTATTTAGCAGGGTGGTCGGCCAAGAATCTAGTGGTTACAACATTGAGCAGCTTCCAATTTTTCCACGGACTCATCGGCTAGTCTTCATTGTATTTTGCAGTTAATTACACCTTCTCTATGATGATTTCAATCCAATATTGAATTCTTTCTTATCACTCCAATCATAGTGAAAAGTAAGGCCGCCCATGACCTCACATGGATAGAGGTTTAGATCTAACAGCATACCTTGAAGAGTAGCCCATTGCATAAATTGCAAATGGCTGGCCAGTTGTGCTACAAGTGTATGTGGCATCTTTTTATAGCTTGGAGATTAAAGTTATTCAGCGAACTCCGCCTATGTTGGGGTATCCTTGACATAGCCGGTCCCAAGCCCGGACAAAGGAGGGTTGTGCGTTAGGTAGCCGACAGCCAGCACAATACTCAGTCGGATTTTTTATGGATTTGAGACCTAATGAAATTTCGTTGGGGCGTCCCCTACTTAGCGACGCGCTGTATGGTCCGGGTACAGTGATAAATGAGCAAGGACCGCTGCATCGGCGCCCGGGTGCAGTGCTAAATAGGCAAGGGTCCTCACACTTTATTGGACGAGTGTGGGGGGTAAGGAAGCTAGTCCAAAATAGAAGGCTGAGATTGGACACTTGGAACATTGGGAGCCTAACTGGGAAACTTATGGAAGTGGTGGATACAATGGAAAGGAGACGAATCGCAATTGCTTGCTTGCAAGAGACAAGATGGGTGGGACACAAAGCAAAAGAGATTGAGAGGACCGGGTATAAGTTATGGTATACGGGACTTAATAGATCGAGGAATGGGGTCGGCATAGTGGTAAACAAGGACTTAAAGGAAGATGTAGTGAATGTAAAGCGCTATGGAGATAGGATTATTGCAATTAAGTTAGTATTAGGAGAAGAGATAGTGAACGTAATTAGTGCTTATGCCCCCAGGTGGGCTTAGGAGATGGACATAAGGAGAAGTTTTGGGAAGACTTGGAAGGAGTGCTACTAGAGATACCCCAAGGAGAGATGGTCTTCATAGGAGGTGATTTGAATGGTCATGTAGGACGGGACGTAGATGGATACATAGGAGTACACGGGGGACATGGGTACGGTAATAGAAATGAAGAAGGGAAGGATATCTTGGAGTTTTCAGTGGCTTATGATCTCATGGTAACTAACACATTTTTTAGAAAGAGAGAGGAGCATTTGGTGACTTATAAGAGTGGCTCATCGAGGACACAAATTGACTTCTTCTTAACTAGGAAAAGAGACCGTTTAGCTTGTAAAGATTGTAAGGTTATACCGGGGGAGAGCTTGACTTCCCAACATAGGTTGTTGATCATAGATGTGCAGTTACAAAGGTGGACTAGAAAAAAGAAGTTGTATAGATGCTCAAGGACTAAATGGTGGAACCTGAAAGGTGATAAGCAACTAGCTTTAAGGGAAAGAGTACTAGAGGAAGATGTTTGGGCGACAGATGAGAGTGCAAATAATATGTGGGATAAGGTAGCAGAGTGTATTCGGAGGGTAGGGAAAGAAGTCTTAGGAGAATCTAAAGGGGGTGCTCCGGTACAGAAAGAGGCATGGTGGTGGAGCGAAGCCGTCCAAGACAAGATAAGAGTTAAAAGAGAGTGCTTTAAAACGTGGCAAAAGGATCGAATTGAAGCGAACTTGGAGAGGTATAAAGAAGCAAAAAGAGAAACCAAAAAGGCAGTTAGTGAGGCCAAGGCAAAGGCATTTGAGGAGCTATATAGACGACTTGACACTAAGGAAGGCGAAAGAGAGATATTCAAGCTTGCTAAAACTAGAGATCGGCGGACCAAGGACTTAAACCAAGTTAAATGCATTAAGGATGAGGATGAAAAGGTATTAGTAAAGGAGGAGGAGATAAAGGAGCGTTGGAAGAGCTACTTCTACAAGTTATTTAACGAAAGCAGTAGTAGTGACATACAATTGGGGCAGCTTACCATTTCTAGAGAAGAAGCGAATCATATGTTCTATAGGAGAATCAGTAGGGAAGAAGTTAAAGAAGTATTGAAAAGAATGAAGAATGGGAAAGCAGTTGGGCCAGATGGTATCCCTATTGAGGTATGGAGGTGCTTGGGGGAGGATGGTATTAGTTGGTTGACAAAGCTTTTTAATGTGGTGCTAAAGAGCAAGAAGATGCCTAATGCATGGAGGAAAAGTATTCTTATACCCATATACAAGAACAAAGGAGATATTCAGAACTGTGCGAACTACCGTGGGATTAAATTGATGAGCCATACGATGAAATTATGGGAGAGAGTTATTGAGAGAAGACTAAGAAGAACAACAAATATTTCAGAGAATCAATTTGGTTTCATGCCTGGGAGATCAACCATGGAGGCTATCTTTCTCCTGAGGAGGTTAATGGAACAGTATAGAGAAGGTAAGAGAGATTTACATATGGTGTTCATTGACTTGGAGAAGGCCTATGACCGGGTTCCTAGGGAGATTCTTTGGAAAGTTCTGGAAAAGAAAAGAGTTTGTGTCGCTTATATTGAGGCGATAAAGGATATGTATGATAGAGTCGTGACATCTATAAGGACGACTGGCGGCGAAACTAAGGAGTTTCCTATCACGATTGGTCTACACCAAGGCTCAGCGTTAAGCCCGTACTTGTTTGCCCTAGTTATGGATGAGATTACAAGACATATCCAGGATGAGGTGCCGTGGTGTATGTTATTTGCAGATGACATTGTTTTAGTGGATGAGACGAGAGAAGGAGTGAATGCTAAACTTGAATTGTGGCGGAAAACATTAGAGACAAAAGGGTTTAGGCTAAGTCGATGCAAAACGGAATATATGGAATGCAAGTTTAGTCAAAGTAGGACACCTAGTAACATAGAAGTAAGTTTGGGCACACAAAAGATAGTAGAAAAAGAAAACTTTAGGTACCTTGGATCTATGGTGCAACAGGATGGAGGGATTGATACTGATGTAAGTCACAGGATTCAAGCCGGGTGGACCAAATGGAGGAGTGCTTCGGGGGTCTTGTGTGATCGGAAAGTCCCCCTCAAGGTTAAAGGAAAGTATTATAAGGTGGCGGTAAGGCCAGCGTTGTTATATGGATCAGAGTGTTGGGCAGTAAAGCATAATCATGTCAACAAGATGAAAGTTGCGGAGATGAGAATGCTAAGATGGATGTGCGGGATCACAAGGAGAGATAGGATTAGGAATGAGGAGATTAGGGGCATAGTAGGAATAGTACCGATTGGAGATAAAATGAGAGAAAATCGACTGAGATGGTTCGGCCATGTTAGAAGGCGTCCAACAGAGGCACCTGTTAAAAGGTGTGAAAGCATGGAGTTTGCCAAGAGTAGGAGAGGGAGAGGGAGACCCAAGAGAAGTTGGAAAGAAACTATTAAACATGATCTTGCCTACATGGGTCTAACGGAGGACATGGCCCTAAACAGATTTGATTGGCGTCGTCAAATCCATAATCAGAACCTAGTGGGAAAAGGCTTAGTTTGGTTTGGTTTGGTTTGGTTAGATTAAAGTTATTCAGCGAACATGATACAAGATTTTGATCCAAAAGCATACATTAACATATTAGCCTCATTTCACAAACTTGAACAGATGCTCATGTAGGCATGTTACTTAGAGGTAAGCTGCACTAAGTAACAATAATGACAGCCCATTTAGATGCACGGAATCCTGACATCCATGTGGTCCAGGTATCTACATAAGGACTAACAACTTTCAGTGACGGGATAATTCCTTCAAAACCAAGGATTGAGGATTCCTTGGAATTAATTTTAGAATTCCAAGCACAATAAAATGTAAGGACAGCTTGGAATCCTCACTTCATGGATTCCAAGTTAGGATTCAACACATTGACGCAGCTCACAAGTTGTGTGTACAGTGTAAGCACAAGGGACCCTCACATGCAGCAAATTGGGAAAACCTGAACCCCTAAAGTCAATTATCACATGGGCTAATTGCCTAATTCCCAATTATAGTCGCACTCCCAACTCCAAGTCATCCTTGGATGGTTATAAACTAATTGAACGGTCTGTGTTACAAATATGGGATCCACAAGAATGAAAATAGATAAATAAAAGTGGTTGATGGGATTTGATTCCGTGACCAATTGCATAACCAAATGCAATCACCATCATGGATTAAAATAACAGCTACTACGTACTGAGTTTATCATTGCTCTCACCCAGAGCGGCCCCGGGCCACTAGATTGAAAGCTACTTTCTATCTTCCTTAAAACGCAAAGAAAAGAAGCACTTCTTTCTTCTCTTCTTCTCTTAAAACACATTTCTACACACCACTTTGATGCAGGCCCTATGGTTAGGGCTTGTGTGGGAAGTGCTAAAAGCATAGTGGGTGCCGAAGCACGTGTCCGAAGACACAATCAATCTCCGAAGAGACAATAAACAAGGACAAACCTCAATGGGAAAACCCAATTTCATTAATCAACTCTCTGAGAAATAATTCTCTACAATGCCATATAAATAGTAAAAGTAGACTTAAGCCCTAAGAAACCTAATTAAACTAGGAAACTAAATAAATTGGAAATCTAATCCTAAATAGAATTCTTTAAATAAAATC
Organism: Litsea cubeba; assembly: GCA_012931725.1. Classification (NCBI taxonomy): domain Eukaryota; kingdom Viridiplantae; phylum Streptophyta; class Magnoliopsida; order Laurales; family Lauraceae; genus Litsea; species Litsea cubeba. The sequence continues at coordinate 80,834,449 of CM022945.1, forward strand.
AGAAACTAATGACATATAGTTAGTTAATAAATTCTCCTAAATCTAAGTGGGCCCTACAAAATCTACGCTGCATCACACTTCTAACCTTATATGCTTTAAATTTAAAAAAAAAAACCAAACAAAATACAAGATCTCACTGAATTGGGCCAATAGATAGAGTACCTCTCAAGGGCTCTTCTGTAGGTATATCCTGAGCCTGGCAGACAACACCCCACTTTGGTATTAGTAGAGGCATTATTTTCTCAACTCTCAACGAAAGTACATTGTTTGTTTTGATGAAAGTTAATCTGCCATTCGTGTTTGAATTTTAAACTTTAATTAAACATTACTTTATTTCTATAAAAAAATTAAGTATTACTTTATAATTTCTATATCTTATGCATGCACAGATGCGCTAAATTACTTATTTGAATTACGAATCTAGAAATGCATAATAGTTTCTAACTTAGTATGGCTAACTAACATGAATACACAAGAAAAGAAAAACTGATCAGTATTATTATTTTATAATCATTCAACAATACAGGACCTCAATGCATCACTAAGCTCCCCTATCTTACTCAGTATTGAAAAGGAACATCAAATACTAACATTTCAATATCAGAGTTTTTTAATTTTTTTGACAACTACTTTTATTCGCATTGTTACAGCACTATGTATCGCTGCAACTACTATGTATGGCGCTACATAGCGTTTTGGCCTCCGACCGCTACATCTACCGCAACTGCTATTTTGATCCTTGATCACTACTATTAAATAAGTATACTAACGCCTATTGCAAGTGGGAAATGTGATTATTCCACACTTATTGAGGTGTGAAAATGACATTATTTATACCAATTCTCACTCATTTACTTATCACATGCGTAGATGTGCACAAACAAATATGAAGATGTATAACCATTGCAAGTGAATCATGTCCATATGTAAACCAGTGTAAAAAAAGGACCCCTAATTGAATAGTAAACATGTGAGAGTGGTGAAATGTCTACAATAGGGACACTAAAGGGCTGAATGCCCCCTCCCATCCATCCCCTATAAGGTGACGTATTCTCCTTAATCAGTTCGGTTAATCTCATGAGTATTGTGATGAATCTCGTACTCTTTGGTGCTTGTGCTTGACTTTATTGAAGCTCCTTTGACGAAGACTATCAAGGCTTGAAGCCTTGTGAAGACCGGGTGCTGACTCCTCAAAGCATTCGAAAGAATAATCATCAAACTATTTTCCTGGGGATATTTTCCTTTCAATATAATTCGTTATTTCACACAAAAAAAAAAAATACAATCATGAATAAGCATGTGACATTGAAAATGATTTCCACAAATGTCATGATAGTGATGAAGGACAAAACAGAAACGTGTAAAACTAGACTTGTCGAGATTTGCATAATTTCTAGAGGATGCTCATTCAATCTATTCTCTGTTTCCTTTCTTTTTAGATCGGTACTCTACTTTGTTTCCTAGTTATCAGTTATTCCCTTAATTATCCCAAAAATTATATGTGAAAAACAATGTGTGATTTAAATATTTAAAAATCATCTCACCGTCAGCCTCTGCATAGCTTCACGAGGTCTCAGCATGGAGTTTCCTTGACCAGAAACAGAACCATTGTGCATATTTGCAGGGCTTGGCATTCCAACCCCATTGGAAGGGAGCATATTTCCAGGTGGAACCATGCTAGTCATAGATGGTGAGCCCATTCCCTGAAACCCAGGCCGTGGCATTGGCATGCCTCTGTTAATCCCACATGTCATGCCCATGCCATTTGCTGCAGGTGGCATACGAACCCCACGATCAGCTCCCACTGACAGAGCCCCAGAAACAGCAGCACTTGAATGCTGATTGCTTCTATTAGAAATCATTTGACTATAATGTTGCATTCTTTGTTGTTCATCAACTGGTAAAGATGATGGTCTCTGCATTCCGTATCTTTGCATATCCCTGCTAGAAGCAATCCATCCGTGTCATAGTAAGCAATTAGTATGGGACAAATATAGAAAAACAACATTTGCAGGACAGATATAATCCATAATACCTAGCAGGCCCATTAATGGCAGCCGAAGGTGATGGTAGGCTACTTCCTATGACCATACCAGAAGATCCTTGTAACATCGAGTTTGCACTAGAAGCAGATAAAGCTGTGGCCACAGAACCCTGATTACTTGTAACAGCTACACCACCATGTGACCCCTGGTAGCCATCTGGACTTGACGTAGCCGCATCACAGAGATCAAGAGGCCTTCATCATAACAAACAATGCCGACTTATTATTAGATCTCATCAGCAAAAGAAAGGCATATATTATATAAAAGAGAACGAGCAAGTATCCCCATTCAGTAGGGCTCCATTTCAGAGAACTGAGAGATAAAATACTAATAATAATAATAACATCAATTAAATAAATCAAATGACTTGAACTTACGTTAAAAAGCCTCCATTCAAGTTAGTTGGGCATGCTTGCGAGAGAAGATGTGAACTATGGACTGTGCTCGGTTTCATTTCCTGATCAACCTTCTTCACAAAACACCAAATGTATGAGCAAGCTTTGACACAAAAATAGCAGAAAAAAGGGCACGTAATTCAAAAATTATTAGATGCAGCACAAAAGGAGAGCATGAAATGATAGAATAAAAAATGGCCTGAGGTCAATCAAAATTGTACCGTAACAAATGAAATTCTGAAAGAAACTGCATTTGTAAATACCACAACAACAGATTTAGACCAAGGGAATAGATATATGAGGAATACAAAAACTTTTTGCACCACACATTGATTCCATGTCAGAAGTGTACACGGGAAAGTGGTAACAAGACCCAAACCATCCATTCAAGAGGTCCTCACAAGAACTTTTGTTTTACAGAAATATTAAAATGACTAGACAATTCTAAGCCCACTCGATCCATGGTGTATAAATGACCAGGAAGAAACAAAATTCTTGACCATCAATTAGTGATAAACGCCTCAAAATACACATCTGAAAAATAGTAAAAAGTTAGTTATAAAAAAAAAAAAAAAGTACCCTAGTAAACTAAATCCCAGCGATATAAACTTTACAAAATTTGAAAGTTTGGGGTGTGTTTTGGGTTTTTATCTTTTCTTTTCTTCATTCCTTTTTTTTCCTTTTCTTTTTCTTTTTCTTTTCTTTTTTTTTTTGGGGGGGGGGGGGGGGGTTTGTTCAGTTTGGTAGGCTAAAAACTGAATTAGACTACCATGATCGTGGAAGATCAAGCCCCGCTCTCCCACTATAAAAGCGGGGGGGGGGGGGGGGGTTGTTTCAGTTTGGTAGACTAAAAAACAACTCATAGGTAGGGGTGCACAGCGGGCGGCGTGGGCGGGTTATTGGGCGGTTTAGGCAGTTTTGTTTTACGGAGGTTTGTAAAAAATAGAAACTGTAACTGCCCAAAGTATAGGCAGTTTGGGGCGGTTTTTTTAGCGGGCGACTTGGGCGGTATGTTGGGCAGTTTGGTATTTGTACCTATCTCTCTCTTTTTTATTTTTTATTTTTAATAGAATGTAACTAAAGTTTCAAAGTACTTAACATAAAGAATAAAAATTAAACATGATTTTTAATAAAAGTCAATAATCAGTAATAAACAAAATTTTCAACTAAGTATATCAATATAAAATTAAAGTCCAAAGGCATCACCAAAATTAAAAAATACAATCACTTATATAATCTAAAGTCCAAAAGTCAAAAATTTTATAAAGAAACATCTAAATTCGAAAATTCAATGTCTAAATTTCAATAAATAAACCTCCAAATTTCAAAATTCAATGTTCAAATGCTAAAAGAAATTCAAAATCTAAACTTCAAGTTCGTAAAGACCGATATATAATTTGAAGAGTTTTTTTTTTTTTTTTTTTTTAATGAGCGGGTGGGGCGGTTTGAAACCACCTACTCAAATGTCAAACCGTAACCGCCCGCTCATTAGTACGGATTGAAACCGCCCCACCCGCCTAAAGGCGGTTTTGATATATATCCACTTGTAGCAGGGCGGGGCGGGGCGGAGCGGGCGGGTTGGCGGGTTAAAGTTATTTTTGTGTAGCCCTACTCCTAGGAGTGCAATGGGTGAAAGTCTTCTAGAAAGTGGGAACTCCAACCACCATTTTGGCAGAATCTATTCCAGGAAGTTGCACTTCTGCTGTTGTGATGTGATCAATTTGGGTTGGGGGAAAAATCAAAGAAAGACTTCCATTAACAAGTCTACATCCACAAATGATGTTGCAAGTAAGGCTCAAATTGTCATTATTCCTTGGGCTACTTCATCATATCATATAATAGGAATTGCAAGGTTCAATATTTGGAATGCTGTTGGAGCAGAGATGCTATGTCATTCTAACATCTGATCTTGTTTATCTAGAATCATTGGCCAGCCAAATGCAAGACTTTAGGATCTTCAGGTTCATCTATCTGATCAAAGATCATTCAATGGATAAAACTTTGGCTTACTATCAATTCAATGACCTTAGGAGGACAGCTAGCAAAATCTAGTTGACTTGAATCTGTTGAAGATGGATCGATCATAATACCTGTCCATAGTTCGATTAATTCTCATTTGAGCTTTCAATTGGTAATTTAGAACCTAGCTTGATTAGAAAGTTAAATAGAGTAGTTCATTTGATTCACTTTTCAATTCGTTTGGTTCAGAGTTTGTACACGACAAGTTCAATGAACTAATTTATCTGTATCCATGCAAGGGTGCAATGCTTTTGGGAAGATTAAATTTTTAGGTACACGCCACTAATGGATTTATAAGAGCCAACATAGTGGTTCACTAATAGTTTGCAAATCAAACCCTCCCTCCCTCCCCAGACTAGAAGGTTACACACCCTTCATGGAGATGAGAACAGGAGATCTAATCTTTTCCAACCTAATCTCAATAAGATACAGAATAATATGGTAGAAGACCGGTCAACAAGGTACATGGTCTTTCAGCTTTCACAAACCACATGTACATTTTTTTTTGTACCAGACCACATACGTACATTGAATGTGACAACATCCTGTTTTTAAAAGACCATATTTTTATACAATGGAGGGCACCGGAACGGACAAGCAGCAAATCTTATCTTTCACCTAAAGCATATAAGGGAGCCCAGCTGACAAAAGGCCAGCTCTTACAGATGTATCCAATGCCACTAGTGTGCAGAGAAGACAAAGTATCCACTATACAGGATTCACTGAAAACAAATACATGACCACCCACATAGAGAGGTAAATGTATGTAAGTTCCACACAGAATATTTAAGGATAAGCAAGGAACAAACCTGGCTCCTACGGGAATGCAAATGCCTGCCAAGATGAATGATTTTCTCAAAATGAGCCTTCAGAGTATCCTCTTCCATTGGTCCTTGCAAACGCTGAAACAGCTGTCTGGCACTGCCCTGAAGTAGAATGCCAACATCAATAACAAAGCTAAATTTAAGCATCATGTGTTGTCTTTTAAACTAAGCAAGTATACCAATTTTTTTAGCAGGTATGAAAAGAAAGGGAAGAGAAAAAAGACTCTATAGCATGCCTTTGGAATGCCAGGTAAAGTCGAAGGATAAGGTTGAGAAGACCCTGAGTCCTCTGCACTATCGGCCCCATCACCGGCGTTCCTGTCCATAAGTTCTTTGTGGCGTTCCTTGCATTCTTTAGGTTTACGAAAGATACACTGGAAAAATCGAAGAAGTAAAACAGCACTGATATCTTATGTCACCAAAAAAAAATTAAAACAATATGAATAGGTGTGTAGAGTACAATTTCCAAAAACATTAGAAATAAAATTAGCTTGGAGTTTCCCTACATGATCATATCCTTTGAAAAAATTTATAACACATATTCACCTTAAATTGCAGAGTGCTGTTAATAGCGTCGCTTATTAGCTCCCAATTTGGACCCATATCATGCACAAGGACAACAAGTGCCTGAGATAAGAAAAGTTTTATATTTAGAGAACTTCCTGAGCTTTCATGGCAATCCCAAAAGACAACTCTCTGAAAGAAGACTAACCTGGTCTTCATAGACTGACCATGGGCTTCCTGACCCTGACTGTCCAGTGGGTATCTGCATAGAGCGAGCCAGGTCACTGGGTATATTTGACTTCGTAACAAATATAATACTTCAAGGAACAAAATGAGTTATTATTAATTCCTAATATAATTTAACAGTTCCCACAAACTGCACAAAAGACAGCGGAGCCCAAAAAACCACATTTATAGAAGACGGGACTAATAAAGATGCAAAAGCATTGCCACGAAATTTGAGATTAGATCCAAATAAAGGTATAAGATGATGATGATGATGATAGTACTGCTTTATGTAGGCTGAGATGTTTTAATCTCAACCGTAGGAATGTTTAGATGATTGAGATCAGTTTTAGGGTTATATTTAAAGCCACGCAATGCTTCTTTCACAAGTAAAATGACGAATAGCAGAATTCTAGCTTTTGGCTTCCTCTCCTGTGAATGGAATTGGTGTGAGGCCACGCGAGTTATCTTCTGCTCCTCCTTTAACATTATTTGAGGTTTCGTTGGTTTTCAGCCCCCCAAGTTATGTCATCTTCAACACATCAGCCCTAAACCATAGCCATATCCATCAAAACCATCACCATAACCATAGAGCCCAAGATCCCCATAGCCGATCATCACCCTACCAAACCACATCAGCCGAAACCCATTTTGAACCCCCAAAACCATCATACATCGCTACAAAACCCCTCCCATACCCTATACACCCTAACCGAACCAATCCAGAGCCTACAACTCTGGCCAAGCCCATCCAAGGCCTCAAACAACTAGACTGAGACTATCCAGGCCCACTTAGTCCAGTCAAACCCCTTTGAGGCAATTTCCACTCTATTTGAACCCTAGTCATAGGGTTTTGGAACCTTTTCAACAACCTCTTTCAATTTCTTTGCTATGTTTCAGATATGAATGTGTTTATTGCATATTTGGAAATATTCAACTCCGGGGATTGTTATATTTCTAAATCTGAATTTATTATCCTCAATTCCAAACATTCAAGTTTTGTTAAAATCCCTTTGAACCTAGACTCTTTTGTCAAATCCTCAAGAGGGACAGCAAATCTACTTGTCCTTGGTTGATCTGTAAGGGCACATTTGGTAAACAGAGAAGAATCCTCTTTCGTTCTCCTGGAACAAGCTATCTTTTTTTTTTTTAATGATAACCAAGCAATCTTCAAAGAGAATTTCTGAGGACCAATGTTTAAAATATCGTATCGGCTCGGACCGTGACGATATTGTGTTGGGATATCGGTATTGGTATCGTCACGGTCCAAATCGCCAAACTATCAGCCATTACGGGCGGTATTTTCAAAATATTGGTTGTAACAGCCAATACAACCAAAACTTAAAAATAAATCAATCAATCAATCAAAAAGAGAAGAGTTGGAGAGGAATATGCATTTCACTTTTCCAGAGAAAAGGGGAAAACACAACAAAAACAACATGCAATTAAAAAAAAAAAAAAGGAAAAAACATAAAGATGGATCACCATTCAAAAAAAAAAAAACTCATACTTGGATCCCTAAGAGGCTGAACCAGGTAGCCCCCCGGAAGCCACCCCTTTCTCCTCTTCTTCTTTTTCTTCCTCCTCTCTCTTTTCCTCTTTTCCTCTTTCCCTTTTTCTTTTCCATCTCCCCACTCCCATTGCTTTCTGGCAGAAATGGAAAGAGCAAACCCATTTGAGGGTTTTTATCTCTCCATTTGATTTCCCCGGTGTGAGTCTTCCACACATATTGTGGCCCACATTTTTAAAAATTAAACTATATAAATGCAGCCTCTTAAATGGTCTCACAAATCACAATAAATTTTAGAATTTAAAATTTTAAACCATTAAATGCCCTCTCTTATTGTCTAAACTATTAAATGCCCCTTTTTAGTTTCTCCACTCAAAATAAATGTCCCTTTTAAATGGTCCCTTAACAAATATTAATTAAATTAGAGTTGGCCTAATGTCACATTGATCACTTATAAACATCAAAATAAAATGTTAAAAAAATCAAAAAATATCCAAACGTTTTATTTTATTAGTAAGCCTCTAACAGGGTATACTAATGAAATATCTAATCTACTAAAAATAAATGCCCTTCTTTTTTTTTTATGAATAGTGTAAATGCCCTTCTCCTTAAGATAAAAAAGTGAATTTTTTTACAAATCAACTATAAAGAGTGACAATTATTTTAATTGATCGGGTTTCGAATTTAAATTGTGGGCTACTACCAAGGATAAAACATTAAAACTAGACGTATTCAACAGTTTCAGACATCTGTTACGGTCTTGAATAGTTATAAGATTTAATTTGACGCGTTCCATCAATCCTAGGGCTTTGGGCATATTGGTTAAGTCCATAATATTTGGTATCAAAGCCGACCTCCGTGTCTCGGGTTCGAATCACGGAAAGGGCTACCTGGCGTAGAGTGAGAGCCGTCCTAAAAAAAAATGGGAAAAGAGCTACCAACTGCCGGTTAAATATCATATTGGTTTTTTGGCCCGACCAATACCGCGATTTTGAACCATGCTAAGTAGAGTTTCAAGTTTGGCAAACATAAAGGAATCCTGCCATCTATACAATGTGTGATCCAACAGTTATAAGTTATTTGCAATTTTCTCATAAATCATGAAAAATCAAGACCTGAGCTTTCACCCCCTAGCCATTTTTGGCTCTCTAGAGAATTTGAACGGTTCGGATCTTGCAAATGGGATAAAAATGGAAAAAAAAAAAAACCAATTTTAGGGTATGGACTTTTTCGCAAATATTTCAAAACATATGAGGGATCTACGGTTGAAATTTGAGCCCCTAGCCATGTTTGGTCTTCTCGAAATAATGCTAGATCTGGATCATGATTTTGGGGCCCATGTGTATCAAAAACTTAATAAAAAAAATTTTGCACTTTGGCAGATCAACGGTTAGGAGTTTTTTGCCATTTTCTCATGATCCATGATGAATCACGCTGCCAAATTTAACCCCGTAGCCATTTCAGGCCTTCTAAAGAGACTAAACATTTAGGATTTGGCAACAGGGGCTCAAAGAAGTCTAGAATTTGTGATCCAATGGCCTGGACTTTTTTTGCAAATATCTCAAGATTTATGAGGAATCAATGGCGATATTTAAGCTCCGAGCTATTTTGGGGCTTTTAAAGATGATGAATGGTTCGGATCTTGATTGTGGGACCCATAAAATCACAAAAAATAGGTGAGATCAACACCACCATTTTGGAACATTATAGCTCCGCTTTCCATCATCACATGGACTTGCCAAATCCGCAGGGAGAGGTCCGATCCTCAAAATATTTGCGTGCATTGATTGTGGGAATCCTTCATGCCCTTTTCTCTAATGAACCAAATGTGGATTTTCTATGCGATCACGGAAAAGCGTGAGAAATCAGTGCCGTGGACATTAACCAAAAGTACCCTAAGCTAGTGAAAGAGATGTTCTTCCATTGAGACTCCCCATTCAGATTTAGCAGGTCCACATTTTGGGATTGTGGCAAGGCCTAGATTCATCACCAATTCCCTAACTAAAATTCTACATAAGTGGTGAAATCTGAGTTTTAATTTTATATTTTATTTGTGATTGTTAGTCTTTTCTAATCTCATAATATCATTTAGGTTAGCCTTGCATGCTCCTGCATCAGTTTGTGATACAATTATACAAATAGTAGCGGATCAACCAGAACATGTAGCAGTGAATTGCAGCAACTGCAAAAAAGAAAGCAGAAAAGGAAGGTGAAGGTAGGAAAAAGATAAAGGGCCTCCAGCATTCACAGAAATGCAGAGCACAGCTTTCATAGTTTTCATTTCCATGTCATAAAGTCTTCCAAAATATCAAAATTTGGAAAAAAAAATAAAGAAGAAAAATAAATCCCCTTAGGCAGGAGCAATGGATTTAATAGTTATAATGGAAAGCAAAGGCCCTCAACAAATTTTGACCCTTGATGGAATCAAAATTCAAAAAGCTAACCCTAAGGGAAAGCTAATTAATATACTAAACAGGACCCCTATTGTTAATCAAATAATAAACCCCATCAACATTTGTAACATAAATGAAAAATCAAAGTGTTTGTGTAACTAAAACTAGAGAAAATTGGACCTTCATGAGGATATGTAGAGTGGGACTCATGGAAATGGCATGCATAAGCAATTCAATGTGGAAAAAAAATACGTGTAACACAAAGCAAGAGAAGTAGCAAAAAGTAAGTAAGACAGAAGTCAGAAGTAATAAAAAAAACCCTCAAACTTTTCAGGAACATGAAAGCATAGGGAAAAAATCTGGAAAGTGAAGGATTAAAAACTAAAGATTAATCAAGATTCCATGAACATTAAAAAAAAAAAAAAAAGTGTGATCCCAGTTTACCATCTCATATGATAGTTGGAATTTTATGATTTTTATAACCTCAATTGCGCATATCATTGCAGCTATTTGTTTGAATGGGATCAAAATGATACATATTTGGGTAAAAAAATCATGAAATGAATGGATCATGACTTGAATTCTAAAAAATCAGCATCAATCAATCATGCATCGATTGGGATACACCAAAGTAAATATCAGAGACGATTTCACCTCAGAGGTGTAGTACATACCTTGACTGCTTTAGCTTTCCTGCCTCGATCTCGATTGGCAATCAATTTTATAAGTTTGTTTGGATTTGACATATTACTCATTTGTGATGCAACTGGCGAAGGAATTGACCCAGACACTGGATTCATAGGTTCCAAAGAAGCATCTGGCAATTGCTTCAAGACCTTAGGCTTCTTGGCAGCATGTTGTCCATGCATACCTTGAGAGAAAGCAATTGAAAATCATTCAAACAGTACATTCAAAAAGTAAAGAACATGAAAGTTGCAGCAATTGTTGAACTGAGTTCAGTATGAGAAAATTCGAGTTGATGCAATTTACCAGTGTTTCCATTTGATTCCAACTGGTGATTCTCCACTCTCTTTCTTAAATGATCCCTCTGCAGTGGAAGATATCCATGAAAAGTTTAATAATTACTGCAGAAAAAACTAACAGATAGGCACACCCGAATTGTCACACGTGAAAAAGTTTAATTTGATGACATCAAAGCCTTTGTATTGTCAACATAAAATCTCTAACAAATAGACATCAAAAGAGTGTATTGTGAAAATACAGACAATAACTCTTGAAGGGAACATTTTGGTTCCATAGTCCCTCAGATGATTACACCACTGTAAGTATCAGTGTATATATAGTAAATATCATAGTAACCCTTTTAACACGACATAATCCTATCATTGATATCAAAAGGATAATATTCCTTTAGATAGGCATGCAACTGATTTGCATAGAGATTGGCAAGCTACAAATGATGGTCTGTGGACACACCTTCAAGGATCTCAAATCAAATTGCTATACTGAGCGAGGGTAATAGATGCAGGTTGATGAGAGCTCTCAAGGGAACCAGAGAACATCAGGTATGAGGCCGGCGCACCATCAAGAACCATTTCAGAGACTGCCGTGTCTTTTCAGTTCCCAGGGAATTGGTGACTCAAATAGAGAAAAAAACATTACCAACTAAAGACTCTAAATTGGTGTGATCTCATTTTCATGATTCAGCAATGATGGAAGGCGATTCACGGCAAGCAATATTTTAATGTGGTAAGATAGAGAGCCCTTGGATATTCTTCGATATCTTAAATGAAATAAAGGCCTTATCACTCTCCATAAAATACTTCTTTCGGGAACATTCAGAAGGAAGAACAATAGAGGCCGATGTTTAAGCAAAAGAGTGAATGGAAAGGGAAAATTATATTGGTGCAAATGGGCTAGTCTCTTGAGATTTCTTATATCTTTTTTGTCCTTCCTACATCTGTTCTACATTATGTTCCATTTGAATGTTCCATTTGAGTTCTACTCCATCGCTTTGATGGGCAGCAATCCTTTCTACATTCTATATTCAAAGGAAATCTTCTTCTTCTTTTTCCCTTAAAAGAAGAAGAAGAAAAGAAGAGGAAGAAGAAGTGAACTGAACAAAATCACCTGTTCATGTTGAGCAATGGAATCAAGCTGCCATCGTGGTTCAAAACTGGAACCCTGCAACAACATATTATTCAGCCAAAGTGTGACAGAACAATTGATGATGATGATGATGGATTATCACAATTAAGCAGAGACTTGAAACTAGAGAGTTAAAAATAAATGTTTGGATGCTAAGGAGGAGAAAACCGTACTTTCACTGAACAAGCAAACCCAGCGGAGTCATTTGAACTCAATGTGTTCCTATATTGCTTAGCTTTCTTCTTTTTCGGTTTCAAGGATGTGTCAGTAGTATCAAATGGTAACTGTTTCACACAATCTCCAGTGGACTCAACCTCCAGGACTTTCCTAGGCTGAGATCCACCATGCACTGAAGTCTGGTCATCATGGAATGAGCTAGTATCTCCACTTGAAGCATCAGTCTTGGTTGCCACTTGTCCACCCCCAGTAACTCCAGCACCAAAAGGACCCCCAATCCTTTGCCTTGCAGCTGTACGGACACGCTTTGTTGGAATTGGACCCACTAGGCTACTGGAAGACCTTTTTTTTGTTAATGGTGAAGGTTGACTTCCCAGTTTGCTTTCTAGGCAATGCCCATATGGCAAATCAGACCCAATTTCATAAGATCTTGCAGGATATGACTTCTGCAAGCCTTTCTTTGTTCTTTGAGTAAACTTCGATGACTTTCTACCTTCAAAAGTTCCAGGCAAATAATAGAAGCCTGTCTCTCCTTCATCTTCTTCATTCGCACACTCTCGAGCTCCAAAATCTTAAGCCAAATGACAAGGTGTCAAGAACAAGAGGATACTCAATTTATAGGGAAAGAGATCGCTTATAATAGTCCTAATTAATACCTGGTACAGAATCAAAAAAGGATGTCTCAAACTCCTCTTGGTGCACTTTGTTGCCAGTTCTCTGAAAACAAAGCAATTCAATAAAATTAGATTATATAAACTAACAACCCTCAATAAGCTGGTAAAAAATCATTTTACTGGCTGTACGCTATGATACCCAGATGCTTGTACATGCCAAGTGTACCCATGTCGAACAGATACAACATTTGTATCGGTACTCAATACCCCACCAAAACCTCTAAGGTAGAAGTTAGCATATCTTACTTAACAAGTCCAATATTTCATACGTTTTTATCAGTTTTCTTACTTTTCAATATAAAAATGTTAGGAGGGCATGTAAACAATGATAGTTCCATTAATTTAGATACGTTCTAAAGAAAAAATTAAGACACTCGTATAGGCTGGAAGAATGTTTGTGGATGCATGGCTACGAAAAAAAAAATCATTCAAACAATATAGTTTACCAACCCTTTCACAATGAAAAACAACTTTTATTGAAAAAAGAGACAAATGTTAGCATGACTGGGCCATCTCAAAGTCAAGAAACTATTCTTACATTCAAAAACATGAGCTTCACATCCAAAATCTGGACAGGCATCCAAATTATGATAAACAAAAATGCAAAATACACACAAGACATGTTTCACTAGGTTGCTTGACTAGTAAAAAATAAAGTACCAATAGTAAATTATGTCCAGCTCATAGCAGCAAAATGAGCATAAAAAAATGCCACTACAGAATACGCCACTAAAGGGACTTGAATAACCAAAATGTGCAACCTTAGATAACTGAGTACAAAACCACAGGTACCAAGAAAAAATGTGAATACAAAATCACAGGTACCAATAAGAAAATTTTTCCCCCAAAAAAAAAACTATTTTCCCTTTGGAAATATAAATAATAATATCCAACTCATACAACAATAAAATAATTTCGACATAGCAATGATAACTCTAGGTATAATCAATCATCAATTTTAGCACTTTGAAGTTTGAACTCATCTACTGTACTATGCAACCAAAGAAGAAACTCCAAATAACCATAACTAAGATGTTTTATCCACAGATTACAGGTTCATAAATATACCCCATCAAGTATGTCGCCAATGAGACTATCATGGGCAACAGGAAATGTGTGGCACACCTATTATCCGATATCTCCATAACTCGAAACCCACCTTTTTTTCGCTCTCTCCTTGGTTGAATTGGCACCTATGATGCCCAGATATGGGGTGCCACAGGATTGACACACCATTGATATGACAGGCAGACAAAGTTTACACATAAGAAATGAAGTATTGGATTTCATACAACATAATATTTTGTCTATATCTGAGTATCATAGGTTGGCACCAGCCTACTTTGGCACTCGTCCTAGAGGTGGCAATCGGGTCGGGTTGTACTAAACAGGTTGGACCCGTTTATTAAACGGGTTACACAGGTCTAACCCGCATCCGACCCGTTTATTAAACGGGTCAGAAACCCCTAACAAGCACCCACCACGGGTCAACCCGACCCGACCCGTTTAACCCGCATAACCATTACGGGTTATACGGGTCAAGTCGACCTGCATAACCCACATCCATCTAGTAAATAAATCAACTCAACTATGGTTCCGTGCTTGACCAAAACTGACTTTTAAGATCAAATTTGGTCTAATCTCATTTCAACAATCATTTGATGCGCATTACCTTGCTTTCCATTAATAAAAAGCGTGGGGTTGAATTGGTTAAGGTTCATTTATTTTTTTTTAGCATATGCATTAAAATAATCAAATTCAATTTTGGCTTAAATAAGCGGGTTATGCGGGTTAAGCAGGTCAACCCTAACCCGACCCGCTTAATGGCGGGTCATGAATACTTGACCCGTGACCGACCCCGCCTATTAAACGGGTCGGGTTAAGCAGGTAATACGCGGGTCGGGTTGGCGGGTCGGGTCATATTTTGCCACCTCTAACTCGTCCTGCCTTTATCCTCTTGGATTGAAGTTATATAAAGCTTAATCACTTTCCCACACGGTCGGTTTTTTGGGGCCTCAACATCTACACCATTTGAAGTCTAGAAAACACGATTTTCTGTCGATCCCTTAGCCTCCCAATTCTCATAGAGCTTTCCACCCACCCACTCCCCAATGATCACCAGTTAGGCCCTACATGACTCTTGCCCACATATCAAACAGACTCATGATGGATAAGACTATAATGATGATGATGACGATGATCGCAGTTGCTTTCAGATACTACGATGGTCAGATATAACATGGATATGAGAAGAACATTTCATGAACATAACTGGGACATGTATTTAACATATAAAAATGGAGTACATGATATGACATGATAAGGATGCATTGTCCCTTTGAAAGTATCCAAGAAT
Organism: Litsea cubeba; assembly: GCA_012931725.1. Taxonomy (NCBI): domain Eukaryota; kingdom Viridiplantae; phylum Streptophyta; class Magnoliopsida; order Laurales; family Lauraceae; genus Litsea; species Litsea cubeba. The sequence goes on from CM022945.1 coordinate 80,849,680, forward strand.
CATACTCTGATATTCAGGCCTACTACAATTGTTAGTGCATGCATGTCTAAAGCATACATATACTCTGCCTATAAAACTTGGAAAATAAAGAGAGCGGGGGGAGGGGGAGGGGGAGGGGGGGCACAGTTGGAATGTGCTCGGTTTTGCTATCACAATGATACCGGAATGAGTCCCTTACCCATTAAAAAATTCATATGAAAAAACCACACTAACCGATCCAATCTAATTAAACACAGGGCATTCCATGATGGAAATGTATGTCCAGAGGGAATTTTAAAAAAGACCAATTTCAACCTTTTCATTTATGACTATGGTGTCCAGTTGTTTGAGTGAAAGAGTTCAGGAATTTGTTAGATTGAAGAGTCACTGCATGCTTGTTATGGATATTCTCAGAAAAACAGAATGATGGTGTCATATTAATACATGCATGTCCCAAAGGAATGGAAAAAACTCTATTTCAAGTTTATTGTTGATGAATGATGATTGCAGCGTCAAGTTGATGAAAAACAAAAGCAAGAAGAAATTTCTAGGATTTTGCTATGTTGCGGAGACAATGTGCACGTCCACTAAGGTTGTTATCAGAAAATGAGATGGTTATTCCCTCCTTCGATAGTAACATGATTCAAAGCTGCAATCTCATGGTTGAAACAATGACTACCTTCAAACTTCTGCTTCCATATACTTGAATAGAAGCTCTAGGAAAGCTTTTAAGTAGATGAATAGAGAAGCACTGATGTCTAATCTATATCTCTATTGGAATGTGCTTTGCCTTCGGATAACCAAGTCCTCCAAACTACAAATCCTAATTTTAGATAATACATCAAAACAGGTGTCAAAATCTCCATCCATGCCAACTCTCGTCTCTCTCCACTCTCCTCTCTCTAAACTAACTGACCCGCATAACTTCCTCCAAAAAAAAACCAACTTACAAAGAATATTAAAAAGAAAAGAAAAGAAATCGACTCACAGCACAGGAGGAGAGAGATACAAAAGGGAGAAGAAAACATAAGGAGATCCCATCTTTTCCAATCAGCGATTCTATTTTGATGTCATGTTAGTATCTCTCTCTCAACTTCATTTTTCTCTCATTTATCCCGATTCTGTTTCATGATCTGCTGCAACACAGTAGCTTAGATGAATTTCTTCTATCATTTGATGATTTGGGTCACCTTCACACATGCATAGTAATCCACATTAAGATCTCTCAATCTCATCCCAATTCCAAGTTTGGGTTGCTAGATGTTTATGTATGGGTTTAATATGATTCTTCTTTCCTTAATGAGTTGCAGGATGCACCGCTTAACTTGATAAAAGAAAAGGTATACTGAAGAAGCTTTAAGGATTCTCACTGAGGTATTTAATACTTTGTATGTGTTCATGTTGAATTATATGTTAGCATCACCAAAGACGAACCAGCACCCTAAATAGAGTAAAAAAAAAAAAAGCAACAACCAAAATTAAATAATTATTGTTCATAAACTAAAAATGACATAGGATTTAATGCCTTTCCAACTTTAACAACTTAAGGAATTGGGTACTAGGTCTAACTGCAAGCCTATGATGAATTAAAGACCCAAGCCTGATATTAGGCCCAGTAATTTATATTTTGAAATTCTTTATTTAATATATTTTTCCTTTGAAAGAAAAACACATTTTATTGAGCTATCTTCAAACGGAAGCTTCACTCGGGAAAAATTTAAAAAAATAACAGAACTATCTTGGCATATGGACCGGGGGCTAGAGTAAACAAATTTCAACTGCAGTTAGGGGTTTAGGTAGGTAATTTCGCGTGATCTTTTTTCTTTTTTTAATGATGTAAGTGATGTTATAAAGCCTTTTAATTGTGCTATGTAACTCATTGACACTATTATCCGAGTATAATTTATATGTTTGTCGTACCTTTCTAAGTACGAATCTCCACGGGGTTTCATAAGTATAATGACTCGATAAAAAATAGAAATAAAAAAAAAAGACTCATCACAGAAAATGAACATAAAAATATATATAATGATCATATCCAAAAAACAAAAGAAATAAAATAAAAGGAGAAAAACCCAACTTAGGTCAAACAAAAAAGATATATTACACAATATTGACAAAATGAACCTTAATAGCAATACATGTAGCTGAAACACACTCTTACAGAAAGGACAATTATATAAACTAACAAAAAAATGTTTGAGAAATTTAAAAAAGACCACAAACAAAAAAAAAAGATTAAAAAAATAAAACCCTGTGCTATCTGGTGAACAAATTAATTTTAAAGGATCAATAGATACAAATAGGTAGGATTACTTCTGCAATAAAAGAACAACCTATCTATCCAGTGTAATAAAAGGATTGAAATTATATATGTTCAGGATGGATACACTTCCAAGTGTAGAAGTTCGTCAAAAATTAATCAAATATAAGATGGCTCGGTTGGCTGCTATAAAACGATTGCTCATCTTACGCAATCCAGAAAATAATTCTCTTCAGTTTAGAAATTGACTCTTACAAATTCAAAAGGAAGGTCGATTCTTAAGGTTATCGATTTTGCGTTGTAGACGACCTCAGCATTTCGATGGTATGCAAGAAGCCACCTATTCTCACAATGGCTACCATTTCATGCATAAAAGAATCGGTAAATATATACGTCTTCAACATCTACATAACTCGATATCATACCTTATTATATCTACAAAAATAATAAACACTTGTGACCACTCAAATCTAGGTGCAAATACACATGATGTTGCGAACCCCGTGTTAATCAAATTAAATCTACTTGCTTTATTCTTTTGTTTTATTGTGAATATGTCTTTTATTTATTTTTTTCTACATGTGCCCGAGCTTCATCAAACTCCATTTACACCTCACCTAAAGAATAAAACATCTGAAAAAAAACATAAAGATCAAATTAGCAACAAAAAGGACTCACAAGTTTACTAATTAATAAATTTATTAAAAATAATTCGTATTAGTCTTTGCATTTGGTGGTTCCGTGGTCCGTGCATAGCACGGGGTTTTGCTAGTACTTGCACAAAGGGATGTGAGAAATGGCTTCAATGTAATGCAACAAGGTACTGATTGAGAAGCCTACCAGAGCTCGCCTGCATTGTCTAAAGTAATTGAATTTGAATGGCCACAGTGGACCGCACATGGACTAAAATCACCCTGATTGGATTTGATAATAATTGTCATGCAAACAAGGGCCTAAAAGTTGGAAGACTCTAATAGTAACAAGCTTCTATTTCTCAGAGCCTGAATTGTACAATTTTGACCATCCAATGAGGGTACTTCAGGCGAATGCAACCCACTATAGGCACTTCCTGTCCAGTCTGTCCGATCAGCCACCATCACTCAGGTGGTTCACACAAGGCAACTAGGAGTACCTCATTGTAACAGAATAATGCCATCTCTCAGTGGATTATTAAACTACTTGCAAATGACAAAACATTCAAATAACAATAACTAGGCTAACTGCTTTGGTCTATTTCTCATTTCACCGATACAAGAATTTTGGGAGTATATTCTTACCTCATTTTGTGCCCAATGAGATTCCACGGAATTTCTGTACTCTTCTATTGCACCAGAGGGGACTGTGTAGAAGAGGCTTTCCTGCCAAGGGGAAAAAATAAGCAACTTGTGTTTGTAAGCATCCATATGTAAATGAACAACATTTGTTACACACAGTACATCAAGAGATACAAATTCTGCCGGGCATTTAGAAGATCCTCAAAGCATGAAAAATATATATATATATATATATATATCTCAAAGACTTTTAAAAAGACATCAGTTATAGAAATCAGCCATCATCACCGAATACGAGTATGGCCATTCAAAACTCATTTTAAGTGGAAAAAGACATAGCTCATACTTCTGAATATCGATCTTCACATGACAGTTGCAAGATTCTAGCATCGGATATCCGGTCGGGTGTCATTGGTGCTTCAGCTTGAACAGAACAATCAGCAGATTTACTATAGCTCAAGAATCTTAATGCATATTTTTTAATAGGAAGTTGAAGCCTTTGCTTAAAATTGTTTTCCTCCATATCCTTGTCACTTTCCTGAAAAAATGCCAAATTTCAATCAAGATCTAATAGAGGCAAGTGCAAAATGGCTCCACAACAGGCAAATATCATAATGTTCAAGAAAAATAATTGAATAGAAATGCACACTTGCATTATTTTAATAAAGAATCAAATTTAAAAAAAAAAAAAAAGTGAACAGCCATAAGAAACGAAACACTCAATAATCATATCAACGGAGAATCTTAACAGTATAGACATTCGTTGCTTAATCAGGACTATGTTTATCAAAGGAAAATCTCAAGGTAGCCTTTGTTCGATAGTTCGATTCTGCTAATCAGGACTACGTCAGCCTAGCTTCAGATCTGGATAAACTGACCGAATCAGATTCAGGTAGGACTGTCCAGAATGGATGGCTCAGCATAGCAAGCTCATAGCCCAACCCATGTAAAAATGGCTTGCTTAATAAATACTATTGCTTGATTTTAAACAAAAAATAAATAGCATCGCATACGCTTAATGTTTTTTGGAAAAATAAGGTATATTGTGGAGGTTTGGTTGGATATGTTCATGTTATAATAATTCTAACCGTAATTATAAAAATCTTAAGTAGGCTGCATGGGTTGGGTAAGGGATGACCCGATCATAAATGGGATGGGAACACGTTGAGATCTACAACCCGTTATGGCCAGGTTCAGGTTGGGTTCCACCCAAACACAATCCATTGCCACCTACATAAAAGCATAAATGGCATGCCCATGTCACAAATTCAGTAACGAGGAATAAATGGAAGGAGCATGAAATTACTGCTTGTCAAGCAAGCATGTTCATGTTAAATTATGGCGTGAGTATACATTTCCAAAATAACTGTTGTGAACTTTATTTTATATATATATATATAAGTTTAAAAGAAAAACCTATAATCTGCATAAACTTATAATGTAGCACTACATCCTCACTTCAAAGTTTAATTATCCATACAGGAAAGAGAAATGCAAACCAATGAACATCTACCAAGAAAGAAACAAAAGACAGTAAATAATACGATCATCCTTGTGACAATAAAGCGTGTAAAGAACAACTAAAAATCTTGTGGCATCAGCAACATGTAACAAGGTGATCCACGGTAACAACCTGTGCAACAATGGGTTCCTCAATCTTCTCCTTAATAGATTGCACCGACTTAGCCTTCCCAGATACAAATAAAGATGAATTGTGTTCGTCTGAGTCATTACTTGGATCATCTCTATCTTGAGACAATTCAACTGAATTCCAGAACTGCAGAATAGCCTTTGCCAAGGTGTGAGCCACCTTCCTCTGCTTCCGGCACAGATTTTCATGATTGAACTTTAATCGACCACTAAAAGAAATGCAGTGAGAGATTTGTGCTGCAGCAGTTGTCTTCCAAACCCGCTCCTATACACAGAATCCAAAGGATATGTAAGTCTCAAGACAAAGGCATAGCAGCAATGAAGCTTAATCCTCAGCCGAAACAGATGATAATTTCAGTAAGCATTGTTTCGAAAATTGAAATCATATCACAAATCGTCCAAGGGGATGAATCAAATCGTATCACGAATCCTAGGATCTTTTATTTTTCTTATAAAAATGAAAAATATTTAAAAGATAAAAATTAGTTATTTATAACCCATCCATTTTCCAACTACAGCAACAATCATGCAATGATAAATTAGATTGATACAATCATATTTAGAACATCATTGACATATATTAATAGATCAAAAATGATACGAGTAAATAGGTAAATATGTTTATGGCATCTATGCTACTAGGGAAATAAACAGGTTGCGATATTTTTTTTGGTTATCGTTAAATAAAAAAATAAAATTCAAATCATCAATCTTACATTTTAAGATATCTCCTTAAGTTAAAAAATGTTCATGAAAAAATCACAAAAACAATTTAAAAAATGGATACAGGAACAAAAAAAACCCATGCATATACCCGAATGCTTAACTTCTTGATTGTGGCTATTCTCGCTCAACCGAATCGCTTGAATCGTAAGGTTCGATGAAATAAGTATCGAATAGTAAGATTCACACGTGAATCCTAAGATTCGCTTGTAAATGGGATTCATAGTATAGGTACTAATCGTTTTCCTTAAGATTCGATATCATAGGATTCGGGACGCAAATTGTAGGATTCTAATAACAATGTAAGTCACAAGCTAAATCTCACGCTTTGTATATACCTCAAATTATCAAAATCAATCTAATAAGCATAAGCAAGCACCACTTTTCATCCGAATAACACATAAATAAAACAGAAAACAACAAAGATGAAAAATAGAAGTTGGGAACAACAGACCTGCATGAAGTCATTTGCCAGCCATGCCATTTCCTCAAGGACAAAGTCCCAATGAGATTTCCGCCGCTTCTCTGAAGGAGCATTGCTCAAAGATAGTTCAGCACTCCTCTTGCGTCTAGCCTGTCCATTGAAATCATAGTTGAACATTTCTGGCTGGATGGTAGAAGCATTCATCCAAACAAATTAAAAAAAAAAAATACATAAAAGCATAGGGTTTACCTCTATCATTCGAGCCTTTTCTAAAATAACATCTTCGTGCTCCTTCTTTGCTAACTGCAAGCGGTTCTCCATACTATTTTCAAGCTCCATAGCAGCAGTAGAACTTTTCACAGGAAAATTTGCTTCCAAAGGCTCACAATTTAGGGATACAGAAGTGCATGAAGTTCCAGGCTCGGGGCATACACTTGGCCTTTTGGAATCAGAATTATCACCCAACTGAATCAGCTTCATCTCCTCAATATTGGTGAGAGGTTCAGCCTCATTTTGCAAAACAGACCTGCTATTGCAAAATTCTTCTTCAGTTTTGACCTGGACATTGGAGTTGCTAAGGTTCTTTGGAACTGGTGTGAGAGTGCCACTAGCAGTAGCTTGAACATCAATCGATATGGACTCATTTTTTCCTTCAACAGCACCTACATCTGGCATGGAAGGGGTTGTGTCAAATACTTCTGTCTGATCTTTGGCATTTCCATTTGAACTATTGTTCACCTTCCTTGAGATTGTACATCGATTGCTAGCAATATTTTCATCTAGGCTACCGTTAATCTGGTTACAAAAGAACTTCGAATCTAAACCTTTTGCACCAACAACTGCAATGAAAGTATCAGAGGAACCATTTCTGCTATGTTGACTACCATTTTTCAAAGAGTTCTCATCCATATTTGAACTCAACCCATTAATCTGAACAGTGGTAGTGGAGTTTCCCTTCTTTTCCGTAGATGCACAGGGCACACAATGGGAACCAGCTGAAGTTCCATGCTCCCCCTCTCCCACCAAAACAGGTGGTAAAGACGAGACATTAGGATCTTGCTCTAGGGCTATTTGAGAATGCTCATTAATTTCACTCTCCTTGATTTCTGACTTACCTGCCAGTCCAGCTTTTGTTGGATCAACCATGGTGTCATGACCCTGATCAGCACCTATATCCATATCCATCTGACTATCAGACAGCACAATCCTGGAAACCACATTGGAATTTGGGCTTGTTGTTTTTGAGTTGCAAATAGATGAAATAGTGTGATCTTTATCCAAGTGTTTTTCAAATAGCGAACCCTTTACATCCCTTGAATTATGGCGAGAAGAGGGTACCATGGAAGATCGATTATTATGGCCAGAGGGAACAAAATTGGTCGAACAAGCATGAGCATTATCACGAGTTGATCTAGACCTATTCCGTCGGGCGTATGCTTGACTTCTCACCCCAAGGCGGAAAATCGCTGAGTCTTCAGATTCCTTTACATTCTGACTTCTACCCCGTCGGCAAGATTGTTCTGACAGAGCAGTATCACCCCTTCTACTAAGACATGCCACATTTCTATCCCCATAAACCGCATCTCTTTCAACATCAAAAAGCAAAAGATTGTCAGCAGTAGTAGGTTCTTTACCAAGAGGTCTCGCACTACTATCAACAGAATCCCCATGAGGTGAGGCAGTCAATGCAAAGCTGCCTTTAGCTTCACTGCAACACCAAAACATACATCAACCAACAAGACAATTTATTAATACCATATTTTCTCTATACGGTCATATGATAATTTGTTATAACATACTGCTCCGTGTGCTGATCTGTAACTGAAGTAGATTGAACACTAATTGAGGTTGCAGGTCCGACTTTGAAATCCAACGGGTTCCCCCCCTGCAAGAAACAAAAGTGTTGAACCACCTAAGTATGCAGTTATATCGGTACTTTCTCAATAAGAGCAACTTAAACACTATACTGTCTTACTCTCTCAAGAAACTCTAGTTCCCTCCTCCGTTCCTCACGCACATCAAATTCCTGCCTGCAATCGAGAAAATAACAATAAAAAAATTTCTCCATACAAAAGCCAGGCAAATGTGTATATAAAGATGATGCCAGCATACCGAAGCTCCGCTTGAGCCTTTTCGATCGCCACACAGTGGGGAGAGGTTTTGTTATCTAGACCTGCTCCGCCATCAATGATCCCTCCCATGGAATCCACTTCTGCATTTACAAAGAAAGCAGACCCGGGGCTGAGTCCATGCATTCCTTCTGTAACTAAACTTCAATATATATATCTACAGAAATTTGAGTCCCATGAATCCAAGAGTTCCCTCAAATTTCTACAATAAAAAGAGATAGTTTAATGAGTTTATGAATCATTAAGCACAATGATGAAATTTGAGCAAACTAAAAAAATAGTTCAAAACTACTATTAACATTGAGATCTGATGATATGACGCCTGATTTAAAAAGAAACAGATGTCAAAAATATAATAATAATAATAACAACAACAACAACAAAAACAGTATATAAATTATTAGTTTATTTATTCCACGCATGGAAGGTCATGCAGGTTAATGGCCCACAAAAGGGAAGGTGTAGGCCAAAGAGGACGTGGATGGTAGTAGTAATAATAGATCTGATGAAGTGCAACCTATCTACGGATTTGGCTAAAGATAGATCGGAATGGAGAAACAGAATTTATGTAGCCGATCCCAACTTGGCCAGGCCAAGGCTTTGATGATGATGACAACGGCAATTCATGGAAGGTCAAGGAATAGTACAATCAGCAATAGAGCAGTCTGCTCCCTGCACCTACATCCTACTAGTACCTGGTCCAATATTTTAAGACCATCTCCCACCGAATTCAATATATTGAGGCTATGTAACAATTCAGGTTGTTGTGACTATCGTATTTGTGCTAATACCATTGAGCAGTCAGTTATCAGTAGCAGAAAGAGACTAACTGCCAAATACACCTAATTTTTCCCAAACAGCTGAAACATCCTCTACAAATAGGAATAAAAAAATAGAAACAATCATCAAGATGTTGTTTAATCCCATTAGACTTTTACATTCAGAATAGGGCATTCCGGCTGAAAAAGCCTTCATTCAACCGCAATGGAACTGTAAAGAAAATAAAAGGAAGGAAACACAAATCATAATGAGTGAGTTATCTCTTAATTGAATGAGAAAAATAGATAAACGAAAGCCAATACAAAAATATAGGAGACACCCCAATCTACGGCCATCACTGAGCTCAACAATAATAACCGCCCACCAGTTCCACAGAAAATATTTTCCAATAAAGAACCGCTGAGACAATGATATTATACAGCCAAGGCCTTCCAAACACTCATGGGGCTGCTTCTGCAAGTAGATCAGACTAGCAGTAGCACCTAGGATTCCCCAGTGTTGCACCAAGGAAAGTATGGAGTCAGCACTACACCAGGGTTGTGTCAAGAATCTGGTTTGTGAAATTTGAAATATGAATAAAGAATTTCATCTCCATCAAAATTTTCTTATAGAAATGCCACTAAATAGAAACAAAATAATCATCAACCGGTCAAGGTTTAGCCAAAGCAAACAACTCCAAGATAGTATATAAAAGTCTAGAGGAGACCTTATGGTCTTCTCATATCTATTTCAACTTGGCAGGCATTAGATTATTCACAAAGTTTATGAGTAAAATATATTTAAAAAAAATCATCAATTGATAAGTTCATTCACCTCCAAAATGGTTTAGAAAATCAGCTAATTTCATCCAATTTTTTTAAAATTGAATTCGATTGTGCAGTTGTAAAGCAACTACATTACGAACAGAGCTTTATTCCTTCTATCTATGCTATGTGAGTTACTAAGTTCTACTTAACCCTATTTAAAGCCATGTTTTGTGTAAATCCACAAGCTTTCATTTCTTATCTTCTACTACGCTTTTATTAGTCCCACACTTTCCCCGGTTTCTATAAGTCGTAACAATTCAATACCTTGAGAGGGGTGCTATTTGTAATCCTTCTATATGAATGCCGAAACCATCTCAAACAGCATTTCAAGATTTTATCTTCAAAAGGAGCAATCGATATATTTCATTTTGTGTGCTCATTCATAAATTTATTCCTTCCAGTAACTCCACACATCCATCTAAGGATATGCATCTCAGCAGTAGTACTCGGCTCATATACAAACCATATTGTACATACTTCACTGTCCATTCACATTATCTTGTACATACTCCAACTTATCCCTGAATCAATAAAAACCATATTGTACATACTTTACTTCCCCTTCAATCTTAACTTTCCAAGGGTTATCTTAACAAAAGTGACTTCTGTGATAGACATACTTGGTATAAACCAAAACCCTTTGAACTCTACTTGTAAGTGTATTTCATTTAAATTCTCCCAATATTTCATCAAATGGAAACTAAATAATTGCACGGTTCTTGTAAGAAAAACAAAAATCGTGAATTGTATATTGTAAATCGCAAAATGATAAGATTTTTAATTTTTTTCCATCATTGCCATTATCATCATTAAAGCCTTACCATATCTCATGGTACATTATCTTTCACATACACTCTTACCTCTTAACCTTTTTCTGAAGTTTGCAGTCTCTCTCATGCAAGCTCAAACCTGGATCTCCAATACAGACTCGCTATGCACGTTTAGCTCACATTATTACATTTGGCTTGACATAAAACCAAGACAGAATAAGCCGTTTCATGATTATCATTGCTTATATAGGTTATCATTGCTTAATATAAGTTAGAGAAGATATCATTTGGACCAAAAAGGTAAAATATGAAAGCAAAACAAAAGAAAGAAAAAGGAAAAATTGTTAACTTATTGGTTATAGCTCAGTACAAAAACATGACACCCGCAGTCTAAAAGGAATCGTAAATCTTATATTTACCAAGAGAAATCATAAAATTCTACGAAAAGGAACTCAATCAAGAGATCCAAATCATTTTCCAAGAGATTTTATTAAAATCAGAAATCATAAGGTTTTGATTGGTGGCGACAACAATTCATCAGAATCAAAGGATCAGGCAATTCTTTCCAAGAACAAAAAAAGGGTTCACTGTCAAGTTCCAATTTAAAACTGCACCACACAGGATCTAAAAGCATTTGTCAGTTGTAAAAACTATACAAGCATCAGGAGAACATCAGTGCTCCCCACACTAGCATTGTTTCCTGGAGAGAGAGAGAGAGTCTTTTTCAGTATCACCTTCCCACATATATAACAAAGTAACAACTAAAAAAAGTGAAGTGACTTTTCCTTAACAAATGCATTAGTGACAATGATACCTCCAGAACTCAATAAATGACTCAAACAGATATAAGAGAATAAACTGTACAAACACCATTGGGTCTCCAACAATTTTAAAATTTATCATTAACAATCACACAGAGAGAGAGAGAAACTCCATGCTAAAATGACTAATGCAAGCAAATTCCAATTGAATGCAACAAATTGAAGTAAATTAACAAACCAAAGAAAGCTCCACACCAATCGAATTCAAACAAAGAACGCAAGTAAAACCTAATTCTCTTCCCAATGTCAGCCGACACAAATCACATAAAATGTAATACGAATGGTATTCAAAACACTTTCCACTTCATCAAACTAACCCAAACAAACGCTGTCCAAACACCATAGAAACAAAAATGACCCAACACCAAATGAGGTTACAAAACCAAATGAAACGAGCAGCAGCGAAGCTAAGCAACTAATTCCATCCAAGAATACCGCGTTCTCAGTCGAATCGAGACGCCATAACCTCAGAAAACCACTGTAATTCCTCTAGAATCAATTCAAAATTCCAAATTTTAGGGTTCAAAGATCAAATGGATCCGTACCTCAATCGATCGAGCTATGCATTCGCGAGCGAGGAGCTAGGGTTTCTAATGTCGGATAGAAAGGAAGAGGGCGTGCAATTGGAGATTCGAAAGAGGAAAACGTGTTCTAGGGCTGGCTTGAAAGGGAATGACCGAGGGCTTTTTTCGCGTTCGTGTTTGGGAGTTCGGGAGATTACGATTTGGGGAAAACGAAAATTCGCGATTTGATTTTGGGTCCGACCCAAATCGCCCGTATGCATTTCATACATGCAGTGTGTAATATATTAGTCTGGGCGCTGTATCTAAATACGTGGGAATTGGTAGATCGTGTGTAAGGATCTGGCCGTTATTGGTGGGCCATCATTCATTTGATATGATCATTCCCAGAAAATCAGGATTGTAGAGGATCCAAGTCGTTGATTTGAGAGTTAAATCTGGACCGTTGGTCAACCTTTTGGAAGCATGACGTTCATCGTTTGGAAATTTTACAATAAGGGAGACGCTCAGGACATGATGGAGGCTCAGATCATCATCAGTTTTACTTGATCTAGGGCATATAAGTTGTTGAACCATTTAAAATAAGTACACAGTCAATCCAACAGTCCAATGCATTTAGATGGGTGTTAAACCCCGATAAGTGGATTCCTATTTTATGGTCCACTCGAATGGACCATAAAATAGGGCCCCACATGTGATCACATGAGCGTGACGGTCGATTCAGAGGCTCCCGGCAAATAAATTCTCAAGTCTCTATTCCTGTTTAACCAAAAAAGAAAGGACTCAGTATTTACAAATTGTCCCGGGCTTTTTCACAATAGGAAACACCCTTCAATTTTGACATTTGGTCAAACATATCCTACAACCATTTTCACTTTTTACCTGAGTTTTTTTTTTTTTTTTGGTAAATGACTGCTTGGAGAATGTTCTCCTGCTAGCAAACTGGATATTGCTAATTAATGAGCAATCTAGCTCGTGGCCCTTGGAGGCCACGTAAATACATTTCCATAAGTGTGAACGGAGTAAATGGGAAGGTCTCTTTATAGATAATGGAGAGCACAGACAACCAGGCCGTTAGATTATCCTAGCAGTAAATTTAATAGCATTAAATATTATTTGCGACATTCAATCCAACAATGAGTGGAGGTTCAATGAGTGTAAAATAAGACCCTATGCCAAATCATAAAATAACAATATTATCAAAGGGACCGTACTGATCAAATGTAGGGCTAAGCGAACCCGTATATAGCTTCACCACTATACATGCAATCAGCTCATAAGAAAACATTTTTCATGACATTGAATTCCAATGATTGTGTGAATGAAGTAGGCCTTGAAGATCTTCATTTGAATGGCCCCACATTTACGTGGTCTAATCGTGGTGGTAATGCGAGGATTGAATGCAAATTGGATCATATCTTGGTGAATGGACATTTCTTAAATGAACAGGCTTATTTGTGGTGAAGTGCTTCATCCAGGAATATCGGACCACTCTCCTATCCTTTTTGAAGAGTAAAGAGTGGTATTAATGTTCGAGCTCCCTTTCGATATTATCATTTTGGGGCTAAAAGTGAGTTTTTTTTTTTCTAAGATTCTGAAATCTGCTTGGAGCCAGAAATTTAAGGGCACAATGATGTTTCAAGTTGTCTCAAAATTAAAGGCTGTTAAGCGTAGTACTCTAATTGAATGGCAAATTTTTCAGATTTATTTGCCTAATGCTACAGCAGAGGTATGGTTCATTATTGCTGATCTTCAATCTAAATTGGCTATGAATCTATGCAATCTGGAGGAAAAAGCAGCTAGGCTGAAGTTGGAGAAGCTTCTTTTTTCATGAAGAAAGTGTGTTTAAGCAAAGATCTCGGAATACTCGTATTAATCTGGGTGATGGTAATACAAGGTATTTCTATGGATTAATGAAGAAATGACACTCTCAGGCTTTCATTTCCCCAATCACAGACTCCAAAATTTGCTACATTCTCTGATCCTCATGCAACTGCTCTGGTTTTTGTCTCTCATTTTCAGCAATTATTATGTCCTACTTTTGGAGCCAATTGAGGAAGATCTTTCTTTGCCTGATCCATTTGGGAGATTGAATGTCGAGGATGTAGCTAAGCTCCTTAAGCCAGTTTCCATTTGAGGAGATTGAATATGCATTGAAAATTGCTAATCCTCATAAGGCCCAAGATCCAAATGGTTTCAATGAGCACTTCTTTAAGTTTTGTTGCCCTATTATTGGGAAAGAGGTAAGTTATGCAATTATGGAGTTCTTCCGAGCATGATCTCTGTTGAATCAGTTAAACTACATTTATTGTGCTAGTACCTATAGGAGACAATGTATTGAAGTTGTAGTAAAAGCAGTACCAGCAAACTTGTCATGTATTTAAGTTACATGGGCAAACTTATAGAAAAGAAGAATTTTTACTAGGAAATCCGTCTTAAACATGTAATCAACATATTTTTGAGAGACTGTTTTCTACCAGAAGGCAGAATGAGACTGGGAACATAGATTGAGATAAGGGAAATGCAACCATTTGTGGAATAGTCTTAAATTCCTGCTTGTGCATGGAGACATTCTCCGCACATCTTCTCAGAATCAGAGGGTGGCAATATATAAACCAAGGACCTTCTTCCGAAACTTTCTGCCCATCCTCAAAAGTATAAAATCTAAGAAGGAAAAATCCACTCACCCACCCTTACCACCCGAAGATCATTTTTCCTCCAAGCATTTTGCATAGCATTTTTAATTCCAAGCACATGAAAGGTTGTCTCCAATTATATATAACCAACTACTTTTTTTAGCCGCAAGCACTTCTTGATAATCAAAATTCACTTGATGCTGCATTGAGGCAGTTGCCAGAATAATTGAATCATGGACCCAACAGAATGGCACCTCCTGCCCAACAACTTTAGCTGACAAGTTCCATACATCATGTGATGTCAACTTAAGTCAAATCTAGCATGTGTTTGTGTGACTCTTGAATTCTGTTTCCAAAATGAATTTTTGTGGAGTTGAAGAATAGTTCAAAATTTTCTTTCCACCCGAAAAAAGTGTTGCACCTGATAGAAAAATAGCAAGCGTGGAAAATCTTCTTTCTACCTAGAATCCTCAGCATTGCACAAATGTTGTCCTTAGTGTAAGTTTGCATCCCTCATGCTGGCTCACTTAAGTAACAAAAGTGAAGGGAGTGGAACTCTATGGTGGGGCCTATCTATTGAAAATCTAAAAGCTCCAAATGAGAGCCTTACCCTTTCGTGAGATGTCCCTTCATTTTTACTCCAGTAGAAGTTGGTCTCATCACAAGGTTGAGCGTATGATCCATAACATGATTAATGCATATGACCAATACATAATATTGTGTTAATTATGTTATTAACATATGCGGTGGGACCAACTTCTATTGGAGTAAAATTTAATGACGGTCTTGCTGAAAGAAAGCACATTTCTATTCGAGCGGTTCAGATTTTCAATAGGCGGGACCCACCTTGGAGTTCCACTCCCTTTACACGTGGGAAGCATTGAGAGAGGCAGGGAATCCCCGGACTCATTTAGTGTGGTCAACAAGCACCTGACAGTTCTGTCTGTCATTTGTTGGTGCGAAGAACTATGCCATTGATAGTCATACAACTGAATTGATGATGATTACTTATACAAGGAAAAAAAGTTTCCTATCCTCCCCCAAAAAAATGAAAAAGTGATGTTAGGGAATGTAATTATGTTGTATAAGCTTCCATGGTTACATGATTCGTAAGAAGAAAAATCAGGGTTTCCCAAAATTACATTTGCCAAGGCGAAATGAGGATCTGCCGATCACATTTGCAGAATGATGATACAAATCTAAAGCTGAACAAAGAAAACCAAAAAGAAAAAAAGAAAAAAACTTACAGCAAAGCACAATTTATATCACAGAGGAAGCCTATCTATGGCTTTTATCCCAGCCACACAGCTGCAATCTGGCAGTAGGTACTTCTCATATGTAACTTTAAGTTGCCCCTGACCAGCGGCTCTTTGGAATCTCAAGATCATCTCTGCACAAGGCCTGCAAACGAAACACAAACATATTACATGCCATGAATCGGTAACAAGAATAAACTCTTCTGTTTAGGAAAGAAAATGTAAAAGAGAATGCCTGAGTTGTGATTCTTCATAGCGTGCATGTTTTGTAAGCAGTTCTGTCCATGCTGGAATCAATTGCAGAGTACAACGTGCAACATAGATTGCCGATGCACACAACATGGAGGGTTTAAACTTCAAAGCCTCATACTCCACCAAGCACAATTCAATGAGATAGAATGCCAAATGCTCCAGCTGATAATGAAGTACATAAAAAGGCAAACTACTATTAACATATCAAGCGACAAATAAGTCTAGGAGCATATTACAAAAGCATTATGACACACCTTTTTATCTGATTGTGCGGCCTTCAAAAACCTTAACATGAAAACATATGGAGTTGGTGTATTGAGACGGAACATCAACTTCTTGAGAATAAGCTTCTCCTGAGCGGAGATGACAAATTGTTATTTCCTACTAATGCAAATAAATCAGAGAGACCAAAGGAAGATGCAAACCATTGTAAGCATGTGATCTCTTGTGTAAATGTCAGCTGAGATGCTAATCAAATCCTTTATCTGCAAGATAATACAAACAAGGTAAGTGACAAGGTAACTGAGACAACTATACAAAAATGAGGAAACGTATAATGCTCAGCCAGAAAAGATGAGCAGTTTGCTTCTTCTTCTTCTTTTTTTAATCTTTACAAGTGAGGGCTACACTTCAGTGATCCAACATGTTGATATTATGATGGATCACACTGTGATTGGCCATGTACAGAATATTTCACAAACAAAATTCTAGCGGCCCAATATTTAGCCCTTTTCAGTTATTAATATTTTGTATCAGTGACCAGTGGAAACTGTCTAATGCACAGCCCAGGCAACAAGAGGTCCAGAGTTTCTATTATCCTCTATCTCTCCAGTGAAACCACAAAAATAACCAGACTACAATACATAATATGGTGGAAACAAAAAGCTAGAAACACATGGAGACATGCCCGACGAAGTTTTGCATAATACAGTAAAATGAATACATGCATCAAAATGACCACTTTCTGGGATTTGCACAATACAACAAAAAGACAACCAAAAACTATGGCCATTCAGGATTCAACTCTCTTGTTATAGTTGCATATTTGACATAAAAGCAAAGCCATACAAACGATCACAAGTACTCAAACCATCTATAGATGTTTTCATCTTAACCACACATAATAAAATGAATAATGACTAACATATCCATTGATGAGAATTGACTAATCTTTAAATATCATAATTCTACCATAACCTCTACAGAACGGCCTTTGACTTTATCGACATTTGTCAAAGTAGTAGCAACTTGGGCTTGTTGGCCAGGTAATTGACTACAACTCATGTCATTCAAATATAGACATGAAATACCACCACATTTTTTCCAGTACAGCCACTTGCTAAAAAAATACAAAAATAAACTATAATGTTTACTATCCATTTGAAAATGAATAGCCCGTGGCTGCATCAATTTACTTAATTCCCCTTTGCCTGGCTACAAATTGAAGGAATTCAGATGACTCCCATATGGGAGACTATCTGTTTATTAGCCTCAGATGATAGGTCACGTCGTATTAATTTGGTCATTATAAGAGACTGCATCCCACGTGTATAAGCTGAAACCCTCAGTAAACTATACATCTTTACAGTTCAAGGACTGTATATCTAAAAGACCATAACTACTGTGGATCATTAATTCATGACTAGGATCAACCTTTGGATGCCAAAAGTCTTCATATTTAGAGGCAAGCAAGAGAGCAGTGAGGCCAACCAACTGCATTTCATCCTTTCTTATTGTAACCATAGAAAGAAATCTGTCAAGCAATTCTACCATGAGAAAGAGTGTTTCTTGCATCAATTCAAATTTGAGGTGTACCTGTAATCAATGAAAAGAAAAGGATAAAAATTTAATTTACAACTTAGAAAAAAAAAAGTATATGGGAAGACATGCATCAGCAACATATCATACTTCAAGTAGCCAGTTGATAAGTATGCCCCGCATTCTAGGAGTTATGTTTGTCTGTATTGCCATGTAAGTCTCCAGTGAGGGATTTATTGCTTGCTGTTACAGGCAACATTAACAAAGATGTGATTGCAGTTTTACAAAATCAATCTTAGACTGAATTTCTAGGTAAAGTGATAATGAGTAATAATTCTTATTTGGTCATGGCAATGATTTTTTAAGAATTGAGAAAATTCTCTCCTATTTTGAGGGTTAAAAAACATATCTGGAATCAGGAGAAATGATTTTGGATGTTTACTTGATGCATAAAGAACTCACTAATGATGAAGGCAAAAGCTGTAACTATTACAAACAAAAGTTTGGGAGGTAAAGATTTGATACATGAAATTTCAAGAATAAAATTTGGTTGGACATAAAAAAATTTGGATAAAATTTTACTTTTACTGATAAAAAAAGAAGAATAGTTGGAACAAGGCTTTGATGAAAACGACGATGATCAAAAGAAATGGAGAAAATGCAAAGGAAAATACCTCCATGATCCAATAATATTGATATATGTCATCAACATATTCCACTACCTCCAGATGATTCGTGGGATCATCAATATTTGGCAACTCCACACAGTCTGCACATTCACCTAAAACCTGAAGAAACAACATCAATTATGGTTAAATTGCACAGCTAAAGTAAATTTTTTAGTAAGCTTATGTAGGGATCTACCTTAGATCTTTCCATTAGCAAGGATGTATAAGATTTCCGACGTCTACTCTTATTAGGCTTAGAAATAACTGCTGTCACACTGTCGCTGGAGCATTCATTGCCATCAGATGGGTTCTTTTCTAGACTACGTCCGTACGGAGCCACAAGTACAGCATTCTCGCAAGTGTACCCAGTTGCTACTTTCCCCTCCTTTTTCATGGATGGATTTACACTAGACATGGATTTCTTCTCTGTACACAAAGTATGTTTGGCCTTTGAAGTCATTCTGACCTTTGAGCTTGTATTTGTAATTCTCCG
The DNA here is from genome assembly GCA_012931725.1 of Litsea cubeba. NCBI lineage: Eukaryota > Viridiplantae > Streptophyta > Magnoliopsida > Laurales > Lauraceae > Litsea > Litsea cubeba. The sequence continues at coordinate 80,868,883 of CM022945.1, forward strand.
TGATGTCTAAATCATGCAATAAAACAATAAGATTCAAAGAACTCAACTAGTGAGTGCACAAGAAGTAGTGATAAATGTTCTAGTGATTATATTTGTTCCTGAACGTTAGTACTGTACTATGAACCAACAATTGTCAGGCAGTCTGTATGTGGCTATATGTGTGTGTATATGTATAACATCCCCCTCACACACACACAAAGGGAAAAGGATTAAAGAAGAACGAGAAAAAAGGTTACTAAAAGTATCAATTGCAGATGTTTAGATTGAGCTCCATCTAGAGAATGATCTTCATTTAAGTAAAGGAGAATTATTTCATGGGCATCTGAGAACCATCCAACACATTTGAAATTTGAATTCGTTTACTATGAAGTCGTTAAATTAGACAACACTCCAGAAATTATATTTTCTTTCACATTATCTTTGACACAACAGCACTCAGATGATAATAAAAAAAACCGAAATAATCAAGTATCAACAATGTTGGTAAAGACTATATCAGTATGTCATTTTGCATGCTGAGTTAGAAAATAATTGGCATTCATGTTGTGAATATTTGTTCTAGCATGGACACCCACTTGCTAGATCTTACCATGAAGAGCCTGGTTGCTAGTACAAATACACTGGTCCAACTCAAACATATCTCACATCCCAAACTCAAAGATGTTGATGCAGTTCCAAGAGTTTACACTTTCTAAAATCAAATGTATTGTCAGAGATATCATCAAATAAGCCCCATCATCATAAGATTGCATCACATTTGTTGTGGGGCTATCCATATCAGGCCTAGTGGGAACATCCAACTCACCTTATAAGTGCCTTTGTGCATGATAATGGTGAAATGATGTACTTGGAATTGGATATAATAGTTACATGTGTTTGCATTAATATTTGCATCTGTACAGTTGAAGTCTTATGAGAGATTGAATAATAATTAATAAATTTAGAAAAAAGCAGTTGATGATAGGATTGCATGTGGTGAAACAACAAGTCTAATGGGAGATGAGTTTCTAATCATTCTTCAGAAGAATGTCTGCTAATATTTAATCATTGCATATAGTGAAAGAAAAAGCCTTATGGGAGACTGGAGTGAGAATAAAGTGATTAGGAGAACATTGGATGTCATTTAATTTAAGCATTCTAAATTCCCATATGTATATCATTAATTCGCTTTGCATGTAACAGTCTATATTAAAGAAATATACGTGTATATATATATATTCAATTGGTATTCTCTTAATATTTGCATTTCACCAGAGGCTTCTTTATCCATCCCTCAAATCTGGTTAAAATTCCATCAGATTGATGACATGCACATCATGTAATTAAAATAAAACCAAGTGAAATTCCACATTTCTACAGGTGATCTGTACCCAAGCCCACTATCCACATGATATTGTACACTTTGGCTCATGCGATTTCAACCCAATCTTGCCTCACGGTTTTAAAAGGTCTCATGTGGGGTTAAGGCCAGGTCACACATTATAAGCCCAAGGTCAGAACTTGGATATTTCTGATGTGGGATTTGGACAAAGACTCACGGTGCTAACTGCTAACTGAAGCACTCTACCCTTACCCCTGCGGAGTCCCCTTTCTTAGCTCACAGGATCAATTGACCTGGTTTTGCCTCAAGAGATTACCCAGGCAGATTGGGGTCTCATACTCTCCCCCAACGGAAATAGAGCCATCCTCGGCTCAGATACCATTCTTTGACGACCCAAGCGCACTATCCACATGATATTGTCCGCTTTGGGTCATGGGATTTCCACCCAACCTTGCCTTACGGTTTTAAAAGGCCACAGGTGGGGTTAAGGCCAGGTCGCACATTATAAGCACAAGGTCAGGACTTGGATATTTCCGACGTGGGACTTAGACAAAGCCTCACGGTGCTAACTGAAGCAATCCACCCTTACCACTGCAGATTCCCCTTTTTTGGCACACGGGATCACTTGACCTGTTCTTACCTCAAGGGATTACCCAGGCGGATTGGGGTCTCACATGATTGACCAGCCTTAAGTTGGGGCCACCTCTGAATCTGATTGGACATAGATATGGAGTAATTTTCATACATATGGTGTAGTGGTTAGAAGCAACTTGAATTTTTAGGTGGGACTCACTGATGGATTGTAGGAACCGGCTTAGAGAATTTTATGAAAACAATTAGCACACTGAAAAGTGAATTGTTTGAAACGAACTATTCGCAGCTCAAGGGCCTTGGGTGTCTTTTAGCTTAGGCACGCAAATACTCTAGCGTCTCTAAGATACATTGCTTCATTATTTAGATCTGTTTTTGTCACCTTTTTCCTTCTACTAGGTTGGTACAAGTGAGAAGTGAGATTTTGGAAACGTTTTATTTGAATCTCCTATTGTGCTAAGGTATTCGCTAGGTCAGACTGAGTTGGACTGCATCAGTTCTCTCTCTCTCTCTCTCTCTCTCTCTCTCTCTCTCTCTCTCTCTCTCTCTCTCTCTCTCTCTCTCTCTCTCTCTCTCATCAAAACGTAAAAATTATCCATGTAAGAGAACACATCAAGAACTGCTTTATTTTTTTCCTCCAAAAATTCAAGCTTGTAAGGTACACCAATAATCTAGCTAAGCTTTGTGGAGTGGAACACATTAAGATTGCATCACATAGAATCCAATTGACAATGAAATAGAAATAAAAAGTGCAGTATATGTCTTGCATACCACAACAGGCTCTCTTGACGATGTATTTGCATCCTTGACCTTTTGAATTGTTAATGAAAGCCTACAAACATAGCATAGATATAGAAATCATATTACAGATTTAGAGGAGGGGAAAATGGAATCTGAATTAAATTAGATGCTTGAGGAAAAATAGAACTTGAATTAAGCTAGATACTAGGCATACCTCGGCTTGGAAAGAAACTTCACACTCTGAGTCTTGCTGCAGGGGGAAAAAAGTATTTAAATATCGAAGAGATGAAAAATGCAATAATGTAATTTAATTTAAAAAATCCCTTTCCACTTTACATAACGATGTAAAAATAAGGAACTAAAAATAAGGAACTACAAGGTCTTCAGCCTCTGTAAACTTTACATTACCTGAGATCACAATTCTACCAATGTGGAGCTAATATGTAACAATCAGTCATCTATAGTTCCATATTGACAACTGATAAAATCCAGTTTGAATGGGGATTTCTAACAGCTGCTCAAGATTGGAAGACAAAATCTTTAGTTAAAGAGACTTTTTTTTATTATTGTGGTAACATATATGACTAGAAAATGTTCGCCTATGAGCAACTGCAAGTTCAGTCCACCACCGGGGCCCAACTGCGCCCACCTTTTATCAGAGCAGCCCCTTTGATAGTCTTTTCATCCCATGATCTAGCATCAGGCCCAGTTTTAATCACAGTGAACTTTCACTTGCAGTTGGATTGAATTTCAAGAAAATCTACGATTAAGATGCCATTAAATTTTAAATCAAGGGCCAGGATAATCTGGTGGGGCAGATTTTTTGGATCACCCTTGTCCATGAGGAAACCTCTCAATGTTCCCTCCTCCCACTGGTAAACTTGCATCTAAGTAGCACCCATGAGCTGCACTGCATATTTCCATGACTTGAACCCACAAACTCAAGGTTACAACAGTGAGCATCTTTCATTGAGCCATGGGCTCTTGTGAAAAATGAGGCTGGTAAAAATTAAACTCAAATTGAAGCACTTCTTATAGACGGTTGAAAAGGAAAAAAAAAAGTCCAGAAGAAAATCAGGAACATAGAGATTTAATCTTCCAATCTCAAATATTATTTTGCACATTCCCTGTTACTCATTCAATCCTCAAACAAAATTCCCCACACCTCTGCATCAAATTTCTCTTTCTACTTTAAGTTCATTCCAATAGAGATTCAGACAGAGACACATCAATGTCACTATAATTGGATCAAACCAACTTGCACCAAAGCATTAAAATTTTAAATGATTTAAAGAAGAGTATTTAAAATTTCCCCACAACTCTAAAAATCTATGAATCACAATGAACAATGCCAAAAGAAATATTTCTAGCATGTTTATAAACAATTACTCACAATCTACTCAGTCTTCATCAATAAAGGCACAAGCACATGTTCTAAGGAAATTTACGAAACATCGAATTATCTACATACATCAGTTTTAAGCCATCATTTGATCCTTCCAACGGATGAGTCCTACTATTGCTGATTTCTGCCAATGGTTTTCTTCTGGTTCTGGTATCAACTGAAAACAAATTTAGCATAGCGTCATTACATTAAAGACTAGATGAATATATACAACAACATAAACTAGCATTGGCTTCCCATGTTCTGCTGGGTACTGGAAAATTACAACATCATCACTCACCAGAAATGCTTGATTTTGCCTTAATTTTCTCTGAGTAATTGTAATTTGCCTGAAAAAGAACAAAGTGAATCAGAGAGCAGATTCTCTAGAATTAACACAAAGTGTAGCAGATAGGAGCAATAAGCATGCCAACCGTGACAGAGCTTGATTTGTGCTGAGATCCCTTTGTCGTTAAAGTTTTTGCTTCACTGCATATTGCAAAGCAAATATAAGTCTAGTCTTGCAACTGAATCCATAGTAGATCCAACAGGTAACAAACAAATTTACCCTGATAATCCTTTAGAAATTCTTCGAGAAGATATTGACTTCCTTCACAACATAAAAAGGAAGCATAACATCAATTCAGATACATGTTAATTTAATAGTTTATGCATGTAAGAGATACGTCGTCATTATACAGCTCATGCTAATTTACTGTGTTGCCACTGGATGCTTACTTTTCATGCCAAAGACAACTTATTAAGAGCTTCCTCTCTTAAAAATAGAAATTGCTCCTTACAATCCAAATTCAGACAGATGCAAACTTATACAAGGAGACAAAGGAAGATTACTAAATTACCCATTGTTTTCAACCAGGGATCTACGAGACTGCCCATTAATCTTTTCATTATCAGAGCAATTCTTCACAATTTCAGCACCTGCCGTTTTGCATGATCCTACCCATTTCAAAGCGAAGTATTGCATATAAGGACATGCATTAAGGAATAGGAAAGTTGGCTTTTGCAGCTGCTGCAAATGAAAAGGACATGCAAATATAACAAGAAGTTTACCACTATTGAGTTCGTGGCAATCTTCTAATACTTGAGAATTGAGGATTGCAGTCTTTCCCTGATTCAAATGCAACCAGTTAGGTTCATTCGTGACTCACAATTGGAATTACATGCAGAACATGAAAAAGGTAGTGCACAATAGGCATATCTTAGCCTCTAAATTATCATTTGAGATTATGATTTAAGGAAGATTAAAACCATCAGAAATCAAAATATAAATAATTGGAGGCTGGAGCAAGAGGGGAGAAGTCCAACACTAGTCCATGAAATAATGAAATCCCAACTTTATAAGAAAAAGAAAATTGCTGCTTCCAATACTCCCAGTGTCAGACACGCAGACACAACTAAACACATATAGCAAGAAAAGAAAATAAAATCATATAAGCAAATGCTGTGTCCAAAACTCCATTTCTACTAACCAACTTCAAATGGATGGGATATAGCTTGGATGATGGTGGTGGTGGTGGTGGTGGTAATGAGACTCCATTTTTATTCATATATTTTAAAGATAACTTAAGTTACCCTTTATCTGTCCAACCACAACCTTGACATCAGAACACTAAAGTACGTACAGATTGTTTGCATTACATCCATGATCTAATACACTTGTACTCTTTTAGAAATTGTTTTCCATTAGTTATTGGAATATTATAGTGATACATAATTTTAAAATATATCAATATATTTCAAAAGACATCTTGGGATGCAGGGCTTCTTGAAGTTGCTGCATTGAATACCTTGCATGCATGATTCCATGTCTGATACCAGTGCCCATGTCCATCTCCAAATTCCACGTCTAGGCCATATATATCAGTTATTTAAATTTTGGTTCGATAAATTTCTCAAACATGTTAGTGACATGGTCATTGAGTGCAGACTACCACAAATGGCATTTTGTGACTATCATCCAGCATGCACCAATGCATAAATGCCTTAGTATAGTAATTAAAAAACCTTCATCGGAATATTTTTTTGGTATCAAAGGTCACTGATCAAAGAAGACAACATTAAGTTTCAATTTTCAAATACAACAAACTGCACGTATGTTGAAGCAACACGAATCTTTTGGGCGAAGCTAGTTGCTATGATAAGCTCAATCAACACCTGAATGCATAGGACAGCTCTATTAGAAGTTATGACTGCTTAGTGCTTGCAAATGTCATCCAGTAAGCTTGTCAACTTTCTATAACTAGCTCTACTTTGGTTCGTGCTGTGGGGGCTTTTGGCTAGTTAAGGGGGTGTTTGGAAGCAAGACACAATTTAAGATTTTGGAATATTAGTGGGTAGATTGGGATCGAATCTACCAACTATAATGCAGGTGTTTCTCTTACAGTGTTCCCCAGCATTAATGGAAAACAAGAAGTGGTCCGACCATATAAACAGCATTAGGTGGATCCCACTGCCAAACTGCCAAACATTTCAGTTCAGGATTTGCTATAATTTGCAGCAATCACAAAATGGCAAAGTGTAGTATTACAATATTGCAATTCCCTTCTCAACACAAATTAAATCGGTGAATATTAAATCCGTAAATATTGTGTCAAGGAAGAACCTTAAACAGATTTCCCAAACGCCGGAATGATGATGGGTGAATGTTATTGGTGAGAGGCTACTGAAAACACATACAACAAAAAAAAAAATCAGAAAATCAAGAGTATCTTCCGGTTGTGGTTTTGGAGAAGATGAGTTTGGCTGTGAAAGAAAAAAAAAAGGCTTTGGAAATAGAGAGGGGGAGATGTAGAGAGAGGAAATGCAAGAGAACGGACACACAGAGAAGATGAAAGAATGCATTAAAATGTTGGAAACATACGGAGAAGAGGAGAGGAGTGCAGAGAAATGAGGAGTTTCAGTATGAAAGAGTCATAAGGGAGGAGTTGGCAATAATTATATGTGGGTCCCATTGGCAGCCCACCCATCTCTTTCTAATGAAACAATGTTAGTCTAGAAGCCATGTAGAGATAACATAACCCCAAGTTAAATTCTTTGATCAGTAATTATCAGTAAATTTGTAGAAGCTACATAAAACAAAACATCATCATGAGTTAATTTTAGTTAGTAGGGACTAGGAAGTTCCACTTTCAATGGCTATGCACTGTAGTAGTTAAGCAGTTATCCACATATCTTCCACCCAGCATTCCCTGAAATGAGTAAGCAACTCGGTGGATTTCCTCTCCATAATCTCCATTATAGCTCTAACTTAACTGTGTTTTGCCATGAGATGACCATGATGGTAATTTTTCAAAGATCTTTATCGAATAACAATACACATACAGATGTCTTTTAGGATCCACTAATGCATTATTATCACATCTCTGGCATTTTTTTGTTAATTACTCTTTATTAGAGTGAAACATGCAGGAAAAAAATTTGTTGCAATACTCAAAAACAAAATTTTTCAAACTAAAATTAGTGAAACAAGGACACATGGAGTTATAAGAACTTGGTAGCATTTAATTGATAGGAAACAAACAGGCAATTTTAGACATGAAAAATTAAATATACTCAAAATGTGGCTACATACCATAGTAGGTTTTCTTGATGACAAATTCGCATCTATGGTACCAAACCTCACTGAGACCCTGAATCAATAACATCATGCAAAAATAAAAATAAGATTTTAAAAAAGAAGAAAAAAGAAAAAGTATAAAATAAAAAATCTAAAATCTAAAATAACTCTCCACCTTGTCATATAGAGATTTGCAGTTTGAGTCTTGCTGCAAGAAAGTATTGAGACACAAATAAGAAATTTGAGGTAAGACACAAAATAATGAGCATATTTGTTCTTCTAAAGTTAAAACAGATGAAAAGGGAAAAAACAACAATCCAAAAATGCCATTGCACCAAATTAACTTTTTAAAAATATCTTTCCTGAGACAGGATAATTGATAACATAACAATCTCAGACAGGATAATTGATAACATAACAATCTCAACATCATTTAAGATTACTTCTCAAGAACAAATATTTTCAAAGGAAAAAACAAAACCAATTTGAGACATGATAATAATATCAATGTAATTAAAGGTGATAATCCAAAGAGAAAAACTATAGTAAAAACTTGCTATGCTATTGGCCTAATCTTATGATGAAAGGAGCTAGGTCCTGCTTCATCCCACCAACTCTTAAAGTCAAAGTGAGATGATTTCCCAGTCCCAGTTCCTTCCAGTTTTAACAGACAGCGGAAAGATTCAGAAAGTGTAAGAACTCTCAAAGCATGAATACCACAGGAGCAATGCACCATTCTTAATGAGCAAAGGTTGACATGTGACACAAATTGAGAAGTTCTATATCAAAAGAAGAGAAAGTAAAAGAAAGCATGTTCACTCACTTCAGTCTGGAACCATCACTTGGTCGATTTCCCAATGGATTCCTCTTAATGTTACTAACATCCGCCAAAGCTTTTCTGCCACCCTTAGTTTTGACTAAATTCAAGAAACACAAGTAAGTGCTATCACAACCAAATACACAATTCTACACTCCGTAAAGCAAAACTAAATGTCGCATGCAACACACCAGAAGCAACAGATTTTTCCATAATTTTCCCTCTATTTTCAACATCAACCTATAAAACGAACAGGACAAGCCACATGTAATTAGCGATCCATCAAACCAAGATAAATAGAAAAGAGGAAACTGTAAAAGAGAAAAGGTCTGGTGTTAGCCACCCGCATTCCTTAATTATCCAGCATTCCCACATACAAGCAACACATGTATAATTCCCAGGCTGCCATGAGTTCTTCCAAAGATGGCCCTCGCCCCAATAACCCAAATAAAAGATTTTTGCCCATTGAATGTGAACCAGTGGTTGGATTTTTTCTCCAACTATCCACTCATAGTACTCCCAACGACCTCATGGTCCGTGCGGATCATTTTTTCCATGTAAGAAAGTTTTTCCTTAGTTTACTTTCATACACTTGTCATTTTATGAGGTGAAATCATTTTCCGCATTTTTTGAGGAAAGCAGATTTAGTCCTACGAGGTAGAAAACCGATTTCTGCAGTCTTGCAAACAAGTCGCAAGAACACATCATCATGGAAAATCATTTACATCAACAAACAATAGAAACTAAAACTGTAGGAAATAGGAATCTTCAGTTTCCATTGTTCGCAGAAAAGTAAGTCGCTGTGTAAACTAAAATTTTAAAATGACATGGAAAAATGTTGCACACAAACACGGCCCAATTGCTAACCAAGATCACCCAACTGCTGACAATTATTTAGTAACCCCAAGAACCCCAATCCACAGTAGGTCAAGCACCAGATAACCCGTCTAAATCGCATACCCGTGTACTAAATGGGGTAGAGTGACAAACATCTAACATAAGAAAAATGCCTAACCCCAGATCACTAATTCAAAGTTAAACGAAATTAACCTTTACACCCTGTTTGGAAACCAAATTAGCCGGAACAGATTTCCTTCAAAACAAAACAAAAATAAACACAAATTCATTAGCATGACAAGATAGCATTATAAGTCAGAACTCCCAAACTGCATTTCACATCAGTACCGAGTCGCCAACGGAGGCTTTCTTGCAATCTTCCTATAATATGAAAAGAAACAACACCAATTACAACGAGAGCTTCTCGAGAACTACAAAAAGAACAAAAAAAAAAAGCACCCCAAAGATCGGGATATACCGTTCATCAGCATCTAAGGATTTTCTAGCGCGGGTTTTCATCTTCTCGCTGTCAGAATATATCTTGAAATCTCTGACAGAGACTGTTTGGGGGAAACACAAAATGCACAAAAAATTAAAGAATCGAACGAGAATGGAAAGAAAAAGAGGAAATGGGAAGGAAAGAGTGTGGTTTACAGTTCTTGAAAGTGCGAAGATCTTCTGCTAGTGTTTCCCTGCCCTTCGTTTTCCCCTGATTTGCAGAAAGAGAAGCCAAATTTAGGATCAAATGAGAGAGAGAGAGAGAGCGCTAGGGTTTTGAATTACCTTGAAAGATGAGACCATGGTTTCAAGATTTCCCAATTTCTGCTTAGAATTGAGAGAGAGAGAGAGAGAGAGAGAGAGAGAGAGGAGAAATGACTGTTCCTCTTTTTGCTTTGTAGAGAATTCAAATTGGGGGGATCGTTAAAGAAGACCGCCCTTTAATATGTTTGAAGAAAAGTCATTTTTCCATGTGGGGCCCAAATATCCATGATGTGGGCCAGCTCTTAATTCCATCAGTGTGGCCCACCTTTGAGATTTAGGGTACCTTTGGTAAAAAGAGTGGATTCCTTCGTTCCCCTAAAACCATGCTATAAGGGATGCAAATAGGACGGTTCCAGATCATATCAGATTCCTTCATTCCCCTGTAATCATGTTATTAGGGTTTCAAACGGGACGGTTCCGGATCGGAACCATAGTGGATCCGGACCCATTTCTAAATAACGATTTTGACTTCAAATCCGATTTTGACTTGGAACTTATTTTGTTGGTTCTAGACCCAGTTCCGATAAAAAAATCCGGATCCGAAATCGAGCCCACCTAGAGGACTGAAATCTAGTTCGAAAATTGATTCCAATTTCTCTTTATTCTTCATTTTTCTTAAAATAAGCATATCATTCAACTTATATCGGTGCATTAAATCTACTACATCTAGTATTATACATAAAAATGTAAAAAAAAAAAAGAGAGAGAGTTGATTTTGAGGTACAATTTGTAATATTAAAGGTTCATATGCCGAGTCCTGAGTCCACACGTCGGAATCTATATGGATTCGGAATCAGGTCCGTTTTTTTATCGAAACCTAAAATAGGTTCCAGACCCGATTTTTTGCGGGTCGAAACTTCTAGGTAATTGGAGAATCGGATACCCATTCGCAGCCCTACATGCTATCATCTATGAGGATTCCTAAATGGGAGGAATCATGCATTCCAAGTTTGCAAAACACAAAAAAGGTGTCACTCTTTTATATCTCAGGCACTTCTTTGCCTTTGTGGATTTGCAAAAGCCGGATGGGGGAAGGACTCAATGGAAAAGAGGATTTTTTTTTTATGGGTTTGGACTCTCACTTTTCCTCTCTTCATCCAAACGTTTTTTTTCTTCAGAATCGAGGGAAACTAGAGAAAATTCCTCTCAGAGTACATTATCCAAACATGCCGTTAGAGACTCAAAAATCACTGCCCTCTTTGTATGGAGGCTGGGACGAATCTCACATGATTGGAGTTTGGCCCACCATTGATTGCTGTGAATGAAGTTTATCCTTTTTTGTCTAATGGGGCAGATTTTAGCCCATTGGTGGAAGGGAAGTTTGATTTGAAGTGTTTGGACTTTAGTGGGTGGGCCATGATCATAGGTTTTGATAAGATACGTGGGTTTTACTGGTGAGTTTGAGTTTCAATGGGTTTATTTGATGGTAATTTCAAGTCGGGTGGGAGTTCCTGACCTGACCCAACCCCCAATCCAACCCAACACTGAACTGATAAGTTGGGGTTGGGTCAATTCCTTTTTATTTTCGAATTGGGTTTGGGTTAGCAGTTCTTAACCAATTATAAAATAGATCAGGTAGGGCGTGAGTGAATTGTTGTAATTCAACCTGCCAATGCAATCACAAGTCATGACCCAACCTCATCCAAGCCGACATATTGCACTATGACCCATGAATCCAATCAGAAACTGATCGGTAATTTACGGGTTTGGATTAACCCTTTTAACTCCCTGTTGGGTTTTAGTTGACATGTTCAGCAGCCCTATTAATAAATGGGTCGTGTTCTCACTGAGCATACTCAGCCCAACCTGATCCGACTCATTGCAACCCAGAGTATGGAGTGGGTGGGTCTGGCTGTGGCAACTACAATCTAAACAGGCAGATGCCAAACTTGGGTCAAAATCTAATCACTGTGTCCACCCGAAGCCATCAAAACCACTACCAAACCTGCCCCTGATAGGGGTGAGTTGGTAGTAGATCACCTGTTTAACCCAACTCTTTATAATCCCTAGGATTTTGGCTGCCCTGCCTATAGAGATTATCTGGATCCTAAAGAGAGTTGGGCCCAGGCTCTTGATTTTAAGCGTCCAGCCCCTTCAACCTGCTGCTCACGGTCTTTTTTTATTTTTTTGGCTTCTTGGTTTTGGGTTGTTCTTGGTGATCTATAATCGCAATTTTAAACCAATACTGTGTAAATGCAGACATCATTTAATCTTATTAGCACCTAATTAGAAAAATATCAAAGGATGGCTGAAATTAAATATAAAGAGATTTTAACATGTTTTGCACGGGCTAACTGGGCTTGGTTTTTGGTTAGATTATGAACAAGCTGGGCCTGTGCTTACACACAGAGAGATTTGAGTTAATTAGTAGAACCCATTAACCCAACCTCAGGTAGGTGGGTAAGGTTCTATCAGAAAACTTTAATTAAATTTAGGCAATTTTACATGTACCCTCAACCTTTGGGTCTGTTTGTAGAAGTACCAGCCTTTTGAATAATTATTTATAGACCCTTGATTTTTTGTTTATGAAATCATTTAAACCTTCTAGACTACTAATTTTGAATTATTTGTTCCATGACCAATCAATACTGTTTGTATAACTTTGCTAAATTTTTAACTCACTCTTTAGATTAATAATTTGTTCAATTTTTGAAGCAGAATTTAAAATCTTTTTAGACTCATAGAAACTTCAATGCAGAAAATAAACACATAAATCTTTGTATTGAAGCTTCAAGAAATTTTATAGGAGCGAACAACTTTGCCTCCGCTTAGAAGAGAAGAAAACTTGCAAAATGAAATATACCGCTGATGCATATCGCGGTAAACCCGTGACATGCCTACTTTTGTATTTCCATGGAACTGACTATATTTGATGGCCATAATATAAATTAGATTTTTTTTATCGGTAACGGTAAAATATATTAAAGACTTAAGAAAGGTACAAAAAAGATGGACCTACGAAGGTATTAAAGCTAAATACTAACACAAAACAACATATTACAAAGGAACAAGCAAAGCTACCTCTCTTTCAACCCCTAACTTAGCCAAAGCATCTGCCATGCCATTCCCCGACCGAAGCACATGATGAAACTCAAATTTCAAAGAAGATGACCCATCTAAATTAAAATAAAAATAGGCACTAAATAATACTCAATAATGTAAATTAGAATAAAAATAGGCACTAAATAATACTTAATGGCCCGTCTATTATTTTGTGGATAATTAATAGGTCACACTTCTCCTTTTCATTTTGTGGGCCTATTTCAAAAAATAACAGTCATTAAACCATTATAATTGATTAGTTAATATATTCATAAGTATGAAAGTACCATCTAAGAATATTATGACCCATCTAATCAATTTCAATATTTTCTGGCCTGGACAATGATTATTTCACCTTTTCAATCATGTGTAATGTGTTGAATCTTACCATGGATCCACTCCTATTAGAGTGAAATCTGGGAATAACTAATTAATTTTAATATTTTATGGCCCATACAATCATTATTTCACGTTTTCAATCATGTATTCAATCTTATGATGGGACGTACAATTCTATTTAAGTTAAACATGAGGATAACTATTAATTTCAATATTTTATGACCTAAGCAATCATTATTTCACATTTTCAATCATGTCTTAAATCTTACGGCGGGACACACTCCTATTAAAGTGAAATATAAGGATATGTTAGTGGAAGCAAAGAGGTCATCTTGAATGGTCCGGATTATTCATTTGTGGGCCCTAGGATGGAGTTTCCAACACGTGTTACATGGTCCCGGTGTAATAGCTTCGAGACTCTCCTCTTGGTGGTATATGTAGAGAGATTTTAGGGAATTGAAGATTTGAAAGAATGACCGAGAAAAAGAAGGGAGGGAAGAAGTTTGTGTTCAATATGTGTTGAGATATTTTACTAGTTAAATTTTTTTGTTCAAACTTACAATACAACTCACTCCTTTTGAAGTGAGATGTGAGGATATGCCATTGGAAGGGAGCGGGTTCATCTATCCTCCTTTTCCCCTTTATTGAGGCTTCTTGCCGCATTAGATCTGATCTTGGCTCGGAACCTATGAGATAAACCCGGATTCATGAGAAACAGAGAGAGAGATCCAATTCCACTTGCAAATTCAAAAAAAAAAAAAATCATAAAGAAAATCGTGGCAAGAAAAAGAGACAATAGGGTGGAGACATTGACATGTAGGATGAATTAATTAATCAACTGCCCCCCTCTTTTTCTTTTCTTTTTTAAATAACTTTTGAAGACTAAAATCAATTTTTACACCCCCAAAGTTCTTTTTGACATGTCATATACGAAGGGTACTATACAAGTAGATGAGCTGATCCACTGCACTACATATATATAACAGTGGGTCCAACCAAGATTTTGTAATCAGTTGGATGTATGTTCTTTAATAAAAAAAAAAATATTACCAAACAATGGCTTATGTTGGACCTGTAAAGAAGGTGGCGAGCTTCACTTTCTAGGGTGCCACTGCCAGTGGATTCCAAGTAATTGAGCATGACAACATTGGGTTATTCCTTAAAGAGAGTAGCACTTAATCTTAATCTACACCACTCTTTCATTAGTAGACAAAAAGTGGGGCATAGATACACCAAATCCTTGCAAATCTTAGACAAATGAGTGATCTAAACACCACAATCCACATCCGATGCATCTTTAATTAAAGGAGACAAAATCCAAATAATGAAGCAACTGCAAACAGGTCAGGAGCCAGGAGGGTCATATGGGAACAAGAAGGCACTAAGAAAGAAGGCCAATGATCTCATGCAAATGACAAGGCTCAAGCTAGTTCTCTTAACTTCGGAAGAATGGGCTGTTCATTAGCCAATACGACACCTAGAATTCGGTGAAAAGATGCTTCATGTTTGGATGTCACAATTTCATACATTGGCAGTTCAGAGTCCTACTTGGTAAACTACTCCTAGCCTGAAATTTTACTTTCCCTGAGATTGAATGGTCACCACAGCTAGAAAAGTAAAGTACCAGCTATCAGAAAATTTTTCTTTTAATTTGTCAGCATCAGAAAAAAAAAAATATATATATATATATATATAATTCAAGTAAACAATTTTCTTTTACTTTACCTCTAAGAAACTTTTCATCTCACTTCTAATTACTTTATTTCATGAAAACAAGCCCAAATTTTACTTTATCAAAAGTTTACTTCTCCTTTACACCACCATTATCTGACATGTACTTTTACCATTCATTAATTGTAAGCGCCTAGTTGTTTGCATTAGAGTATATAAGAATTCACGGTCAAATGAGTTCTAACAAATTATCAGTAAAGATGAGGGGTGTAAATAATATGAGGAGAGGGGAGGGGAGGGGAGGGCTGAAAGATATATCATATAAGGTGAGGATGCATGTAGTGTTATTCTATTATTAACATGAACCCTAAGATCGAGAACATCATGATAATCACATGTAGGATTTAATCTTAAATAGATTGAAGATTACTTCCAGACATCCTGATGCAGAGAGCTTTCTGATCCTGCTTTCTGATGCTGTTGTTGATTGATGATGAGATCCGTCCAAGAAGAGTCTAGGGGAATAATTTCGGTTTCTCTCTCATTGCCTATAAACCTTAATGTATTGAGTTTCGTGAGTAATCTTTGTGATGGAGGAAAGACTCTATTTTATAGGTGGAGAGAGGACCGAATTTCCAATGAGGATTTCTTTAGTTTTAATCTCAATCGTCCATCAAGGTAGAGAATATTATGGAATATATCTCATTAGGAAACCGTATTTGAGTAATTGATAGCATGTATCCTATGAAAACGGGATTCTTATAATAACCATATTTCGGGAAAGGTAATGACTTGTGGTCTAATTAATGGACCTAAAGTTAATTTCCTTACATGTAGGACCTTTACTTTCTTAGGTATTGAATTACTATGGTGATGGCTAGGTATTTACTTTTCATTGGTTCGATTTCCATCAAAGGGGAGGCCATTTGATGGTCATTTCTTATATCCAACTTTATTATTCAATTTTATCCATTTTTGACATGAGTTGTATTCAATTCATATGCATTCTTTGCAACTAAATATGCCCTTGGACCTATTTGTTTCATATAATTGCATTACTAGGAACTCCAAGGTTTTGTATTTATATATAGTGGTTAAAAATTTAAAATTTTAGGTAAATATGAAAAAAGACCATGAAATAACTACCCCAACTCTATCAAAATTGAATAAAGAGAAGATGAAAAATGAATAGATAGCTATCACCCTAATAACACAAATCTTAAGAAATTGAAGATCTCATATCACTACCTCATAACCTTCAACACTCACCTCCTTACTAATTATAGGGGAGAGCACATTTGACCAATTCCTATGCAATCAATTCCAATGTATTCTAAACAAACAAACATGCCCCAATTTTTTCTTGCCACATTGGACGATTGGTCAACAGTGATTTTTTAAAACGTTGAAAGCACCCGTGCCAACACCAATCAAACATGAAACCCTAGTACTTACGATATATAGGAAAGTTAAGGTACTCTCCACCTTATATCCTTCTCTTTAGTAGTTCTTTGGATAAGTTCATTTCACCGAGAATTCCTGTGTAATTTAATACAAACAAACAAGCCTAAAGGCATATCACTCTTAGAAATATGTTGCCCCACCCGACAATAGAAGCTAGAAGCTGAAACTATGCAAAATGAAACCTTCAATTTTCACCTGGTAAAATATTACATCACCATGGAAATAAAATGCAGGGAAAGATGCTGTACACCAACATGCCCTTGACAAATCCGGTGATGAGGTCTATCTTGGTTGTTTTTTTTTTTTTGGGCTAAGAAGGTCTATCTTTCATTTACTTTCAAGTTTCAACTTAGCAATTTATTCCATTTAAAATAAAATCTTTACGTTCTGACTTCTGACTAAGAAAGGGTGAAAAGTAATGGGAGGGACTGTTTCCATAGTGTTCTTTTCCTCATGTCCAAACCACACTTGAGTCGCTGGCAAGTGGCAATTCCAATTCCTATATATTGAAAAGCCAAACGCCAGTGAATGCATATGAGATAATGAATATGACCATATGCAAATTCCATGAAAAAAGAGTAAAAGACAAGTGCAAACAAAATGTTGCATGACAAGACAGACACCCAAAACACTAGTTTTATTCCCGAGTGGAGAGCGTTTGTTTTCACATCTGTTTCCCACTTTCCAAAGAACTGAAGAAGTTTGTTTAAAGGGAAAATTAAATACAAAAACTTTCAACATGCACATCCCAACCACAAGAATAATACTCCAAATGAATTAGGGGAGGGTTTGCCATGAGGTTAGTGATCACTGCTGCCTTAGATACTCCTGAACATCTCTTAAAACCCATGTATTTTTAGTGGTCTGCATCCAAGGGAAGATGGAGTTCATATAAAGGTTCCTTCATGGTTGGATTGCTTAGATTATGAGGAAATGGCTCTCAATCAATGCTAGAAGATGATATTGGGGTAAATTACTGTGTTTAATGATACGGTTACGGTTATAATTACGATAAAGTTATGGTGTTTAAATAGAGCCACTGAGGCTCTTTTGTAGCCATCATAAGTGGACCTTATGGTCTATATGTTGACAATCTATTTAGCCTTACCATTTGCCATCCCTTTATGTAAGTACCATTACCTAGATTACCCCAACCGGATTACGCATGAGTTGTATATCTCACTCTGCCTCATGCTGCTGATCCAGGAACGCATTGCTCAAAAGAATACAACAATTATCTTTTAAATTCAGAAGTGAAGTTTCAGGTTTAGATCAAAGATTTCATGTTATTGATATGGTAAGCCCATGTCTCATTCTTAGGAAAATGTTCTACGAGCAGACAATATCACGTGCACACCAGTTTTTATGGGGCTACTTGGGATCCCCTTTGTTGAGTACCCCTTTACTCTTGTTATATATCCCATGATACGACATTAATTTTACACACGTTGAACTTTGACTCACCATTGAATTGAATCTAAAAAAAAAAAAAAATTTACGGTTAAGATGCCATTAAAATTTATGTATATTAAATCAAGAGCTAAGATAACCTAGTAGAGCTGATTTTTCGGCTATCCCTTGTGTATAAAGAAATCAACCTTTCCATCCACTTTCTTCCATTGATAGACATACATCTAAGTAGGTCATATGAGCTGGGCTGCATACGACTAATATATATGCAGTTTACTAGTATGAGAACATTCTCCCTCGATCTAAATAGATTTGCAATATGTATATTCAGCGATAAAAAATTGTCAAATTTAAAAGGATCATGTTCTCAACCTTTTGATGAAATGAGGTAGGAGAAAAAAAAAATAATGTAGATATTTTATCATTTATTATGGACCATAAACAACAACCTAAGATCTAATTGGCCATGATACACATTGCCGCTGGCGGAGTAAGCATCAATCCAGGTAAGGCACATGCAAAGCCTATTCTTTCTCAAACATTTGAAGTAAAAAGGCAATGGGGGTTCGAATGGTCAATGTTAAAAGAAAGTATGACTCAGCCTATTTTTGAAAAAGTTTGTTCATGGGCGTTTTTTTTTTTCGTTTTTGACAAGTAGTTGTTATGATCACAAAGCCATTGGAATGTTTTATTGTGGCTTTGAGGTTGTTATTCTGCCTTGTTAGCTGTAGTGGGCCTCTAGACTCTGATTTCTGATTGAAGTTTCTAATAGAATCATCTCAATTTTGGAAAAAGAAAAGGTACCACGTTTTACATAACTATAGTACTACGTTTTACATGAGCTGTCTAGCTCTTTTTCATGGCATTTAGATTAGAGGACTGCAAAACTGAGTCCGTACAGAAATCAATGATAAACCCCATGTTTCACCAGTCACGTACAACACTCTTGTTTGTCTGCGTTTTTCCACTTAGCGAAGTAGACTGAGACCCAAGGAGTCTACACAAGTGGGAAGGTAAACCATACATGTGGGAAAAGGAGCCCACGGGAAGAATGACATAGTGAGGGACGATTCCCGGGCAGCGGGAGACATTTGGGGGTGTCAACCAACTGAACAATCCTTGTGATCTAGTAATTTGTTCTTATTTTTTTGTTTTGGTAAACGCAGTTATTTGTTATAATGAAAAGCATTTTCGCTGCCGATATTAACACTAAGGTTTTGGTAGTATTGATCATCGGAGAAAATTTTGATATGGTACGTGTTAGAGCCAATCAGTAGCTAATTCGAATCCTAAGAGGAACGACTCGGCACCAAAATATGCTTGTTGCTAAAAGTGCACCAACCGAGTTCAACCCGTTTATTTGTAGGATAGAGTAAAATAAAATAAAATAGTTGTAAAAAAATGAAATGAAATAAACTATTAAATAAAGAAAAACAGATACTCAAGGGAGTTGCTGTAAGAAGCACAAAAAGACAGAAAAAACTACTTTTAGCTCTAAAAAGGGCACAATGATTTTAAATATATATATATATATATATAGTATTGTGCGACTTTCGTACTGGATTAGTGTACGCAGCATAACTTGGGGCCCACGTGGGCCCCACCTCGGATTGGGACAAGGGGGATCGAAAGATCTCCCTTGGCCCTTCATCTCTAAAAAAAAATTCGGCCCCATCCTTGATCATCATCACCTCCATCTGGGCCCTACAAATTTTATGGTGTACAGTCCATTCGGATGGGTGTATAGTCAATCCAACGGTGTATAGTACATCGGATAGGTGCAAAGGTGGGCCCCATGTGAACTTCAGGGGGTGTGTTTCTGTGTTCCACTCGGATGGACCATCAAGTGGGCACCACTTCTTGTGCTAAGGGCACATGATATATATATATATATACACACACACACACACATACCTTAAAAAGCACAAAATGACAAAAAATGTGCTTTTACGACCAACTTCGTCTAGGGATAGAGCTAGGATTTTCTTCCGGTGGGGTCAAAGTTGATTGACCAATAATATTAGTAGGCCCACTTATGAAAAATCTAAACCAATTAAGAAATGACCCCTTCCTTTAGTATCTACATAAAATTAACTTAAAAGGAAAAACATTATATTACAAGTAAATCACATGTAAAGTTCAACTTTATGGTGGCCTACTTGAGCCAACCTTTCATCAATTTAGCTCATTTCATACTTATATCCCCACCTTGATTTGGCACCATGCCAAGTTTTGATGCCCAATGATCCTTTACCCACTATTGGATTGGAGCTCATAAAAAAAAAGATAAATTATTATTAAAATAATATTAGACTTTAAGGTTGTTAAATCAAAAGCTAGGATGATTTTAATATTCTTGGATGCCATCTACACAGTAGAGATGGTAACAAGAGAAAAGAGAAAGAAAAAAAAAAAAAAAAACATGATAGAAGAGTTCTACAACAATAGGCCCACTTATAAAACATCTAAATTGTTGAAAAACACCTTCCTCATATCGTGTATGGACCTTATCAGATTTCACTCAAATGACCTAGCTTAAGATTGTTACCTTTTAAATATATATATATATATATATATTCATAAAAAAATTAATAAAAAAATTCAATTTTTTCATGATCAATTTAATCTTGGGCCCATATCATATTGAGTTATATTTTTCATAGAGAATTAGAGCATTTATTTTATGGGATTTATGTTTTTCCAAAGTATACCCCATTCAAGAGCATCGGCCTAAAAGGACCCACATTTCGAGCTTGTTTAATTTTATTAAGTGGGCTCTACCCTAAGAGCTTCATTAAATACTCTCTAAACATGGTTGGATGTGGGATAGGACATTGGCAATGGATGAGATGAGAATGATGACATTGCATAGAGAGATAATTCTATCTTTTAGAAAAAGAAAAGGTCAATAATACCCTTGTTACTCTCTAAAGTTCTCAAAGAGTAGAGAAAGTTGAGGAGGGGCAAAAGGGCATAAAATAAAAATGCCTAAATACACTCCGGCATTTTCTCTTGTTTATCGAGATGAAAGAAAAATTGAGTGGGGCAAGTGCCCTCAATCGACACTCCCTCCCCGTCCTTGACTCCATTTACTATTTTTTCTTTCTTATCTGACACTCTATTTTATTTTATTTTACTCCACCCCGCAAACAAATAAACTGAAAAGTGTTTTCGCTGATCTACTAACAAGGTTTTGATAGTATTAGAGGAAATTTAAATACCCCTTCTATTTTCAAGGTAAGAAAGAGAGTATCTAAGTTAGTGCAACTCCGGCAGGCTAGGTCAGGTATTGATTCAGCCCAAGCTCAACCTAGTTGAATGTCGGCAAGCATAACACGACAAGGTCGAAACATACCCGACCCATCTTTTAAGTTCCCTACCCAAAAGCAATTTGTGTTTACACAGGTTGAATTTGGATTGGGGTGTGTGCTTACTTCTGAGTTTGGTTTGCTTTTTAAACGTAAATATATAAAGGGATTTGATCTAGTGAGAATTGTTCTCACGGGAGTCACCGTGAGACTTTTTGTAGGGCCCATTGGTGTCTCATTTGGGATGGGACTGGTGGGAGATTGAACATCTATAGGACCACCATGGCATACTCCAAGTTTGGCCACCAATTCCATGCTCTTAAACCCCTTCCATCCATGACCGAACACGTCTAGTTCATTCCTATGAGAGATAGTCGATCCAAACTGTCCTAATTCATTCACATTGGTGCCAAACCCTTGAGGGTGCTGACTAAAGTGGTCCCATGTCTTTGCCAGGTTTGGATGGGTGATAGGTGGGCTCCACCCATAGTTCTCACGGTTTAAACCGTGAGAACTGTTCTCATCGGATCATTTCCCATATATAAATTATGTGAAATATATCTACTTCATATATAATGTAATTATATTTGTTATGCAGATAAATCAAGTAATTGGGTTTAATTTGGGTTCTGGAAGCTTAAATCCAAACTGGACCTGGATTTCATCCATGTTTCAAAACTCAGGCCATGACCGAGCAGCCCCATCCCAAATCTCACTTTTAGTTTTGATTTGAATAAATCTGATTTGGATTTACTTCAAGAAAGCTCAATCGATTTAGGACTCATGTTTGGTTAATCAATGAGAGAATTAAGGAAACTTACTTCTAATAGATTTTCTTAATAAAAAAAAATCTCTCTAGGGTAATCTATAAAAGTGGTTTTCCAGTTATCTCTTTTTATTCATGTCATAATGCATAATGCTCATTAACTGTCACGCATACCAGAATGAGTGACAAGAGAGAAAGGAGAAAACCCTATTTGATCAAGGCCGTTGATCGCAAGGTGGGACAATCTAAATATCATATATGAACCACCCATCGTCAAGATCATGGAACAAGATATGTTTTCAGTATATTTGATTATCCATTGTTTAATACATAAGTCTATATCCGTAGGTTTGATTTACGTCCCAAGCCATATTAGATCCTAACAGGCTTCACTAAGCAAGATAGTGCGCTCACCATTTGGTTAAGATTCCTGGGGATATAACTGACATAAAGAAAAACTCGAAGTGACTCCGGAACATGGTTTAAAATCTCAGTCTCGGTCGCGGTATCGGCCTGGCTGAAAAACCGGTATATATCGGATATCGTCGCGGATATTGGTCCGTCGCGGTCGTCGCGGTGTAAATTTTTTTTTAATC
Source organism: Litsea cubeba (assembly GCA_012931725.1). NCBI lineage: Eukaryota > Viridiplantae > Streptophyta > Magnoliopsida > Laurales > Lauraceae > Litsea > Litsea cubeba. Next base: position 80,891,509 of record CM022945.1, read on the forward strand.
TAAAGAAATTCTCAAAAATATCCAAAAAAATCAGAATATTAGAAAATACTGGAAAAAATATTTTTTTCCATTAGTAACAACAATAAATCCAAAATATTAGAAAATATTGGAAAAAAATATTTTTTTCCCATCTTTTAAGTTCCCTACCCAAAAGCAATTTGTGTTTACACAGGTTGAATTTGGATTGGGGTGTGTGCTTACTTCTGAGTTTGGTTTGCTTTTTAAAAGTATATATATAAATTATGTGAAATATATCTACTTCAAATATAATGTAATTATATTTGTTATGTATTATACATTATATTTATATGTAGATAAATCAAGTAATTGGGTTTAATTTGGGTTCTGGAAGCTTAAATCCAAACTGGACCTGGATTTCATCCATGTTTCAAAACTCAGGCCATTACCGAGCAGCCCCAACACAAATTTCACTTTTAGTTTTGATTTGAATAAATCTGATTTGGATTTACTTCAAGAAAGCTCAATCGATTTAGGACTCATGTTTGGTTAATCAATGAGAGAATTAAGGAAACTTACTTCTAATAGATTTTCTTAATAAAAATAAATCTCTCTAGGGTAATCTATAAAAGTGGTTTTCCAGTTATCTCTTTTTATTCATGTCATAATGCATAATGCTCATTAACTGTCACGCATACCAGAATGAGTGACAAGAGATAAAGGAGAAAACCCTATTTGATCAAGGCTGTTGATCGCAAGGCGGGACAATCTAAATATCAGATCCGAACCACCCATCGTCAAGATCATGGAGGAAGATATGTTTTCAGTATATTTGATTATCCATTGTTTAATACATAAGTCTATATCCGTAGGTTTGATTTACGTCCCAAGCCATATTAGATCCTAACAGGCCGCACTAAGCAAGATAGTGCGTGCACCATCTGGTTAAGGTTCCTGGGGATATAACTGACATAAAGAAAAACTCGAAGTGACTCCCGAAACACATAATGTCAATATGAATGTTGGGAGTCCTTCCTCCCCCATAGCATTAATAACTTCGAGAGGAGCATTTCCTCCTTTTGCTTGTGTGGGCTCTCCTTTCTGCATGGGCTCTCGCAGGGCAGACCCACGTTATAGCACGTGGGTGCGGCCGCTCCAGGTACTTTTGAAAAACTCTTTAGACAACTATGAGCCGTTTGATGCATGTCCCAGTTTGAAGTGTCTCCCGCCCCACCTTATGAAGTCCGATGACAAAAAGTCCGCAGGTCCCAACATCGAAAACCTTCCCCTGCCCAAACCCTCAGTCACCTTTCCGACTCCATTTTTGTCATATGGTCTTCTCCTTCTCTCTGTCCGGCTCTTTTTCATGCAGAAGTCCTCAGTCCTCACAATGAAATCCACTGTAAATACCAGTGCCCCATCCTCTTATCTTATTATTCTTCTTACTCCTAGAGTTATAAGCAGAATGAAAAAGGAGGAAGAAAACAAAGTAAGGGAAGGAAAAAAAAAAAAACTTCTACTTGCCCATCTGGAGATTTTTTCAGGCTTTCTAAGTAGTCATACCTGTCATTTTTTTTTCAATGATGGTACTCGCAATTACAACTACTTTACAAATTCATTCAAAACCTATTTTCATTTGTTAAATAGCAGAACATGTCAAATTCAGTTAGAAATACACCAAAACTACTCCAACCCCATGCATGATGAACCCATCATAATCCATGTAATACTTGAATGAGAAACTCCTCTAGACTTGCAATTGGACTAATAGTGAGGATTCTATGAAGTCCTTTTCTGATCTGGAATTTTTGGAACTGCAGGAATGACCTCCTTCTTTCTAGTATAACATTGATTCTCTCCTCTATAAAATCTGTGCTGGAGGATAAGCTTGATTCTCCACGAGTCTACATGGATCTAGTTTGGCACTATAACAAATATTAATGTAGAAAACCAATTTGTCCAATTGTTATAAGTGGGATTTTCTTTTGTTATTGTTAATATGAAAAAAGGTCTAGCGAAAGAATGGTTGACATTTTTAATTGACCATTGTCCGTCCCACCTAAATGAAAATCTAGGTCTACCACTGGGCTCTCGGGCTTGGTACCTAAAACTAAGAAAAACAAAAAGGAATTGGAGCACAAGAGGATTTTAAAGAGTTCACAAGCTATAGACGCCTCTAATTGTATGGAGGATCAATCTTGTTTCAGCTTTTGTGTTAGAAAGTACTCGTCCCTTTGCTGCTCTTGCAGCAATAAGATAGCTCTTAAAAATTGTAATGAAACCAAATGCCCAAGGGTAGTTTCTCATGATATAATAAATACTATGGGATTGTGTTTCATGTAATTTGATTCCTTGGAATTTTAACACTTTGTATTTCTTTAAAGGGTTAAAAATAAAAATCAATGGTGAATATCCAAAATCACCATCAAATGACCTCCTCTTTAATAGTCAGGTTTGATTGTTATGTGTGGAGGCTGATTACACCCGGGTCAGACTGTTAACTCAGGCCCACTGTCGCGGATCCAACTCCGCGGTGAGTTGGCTGGGGGGTCGCCGGCCCCCTGGCTAGGGCTTCGAGGGCGGAACCCCTGACCCGAAACGTGTAAGGGTATTTCCGTAATAATATTACCATGCGCCTTTATGCAACCCTAGTATAGTGTATCTTGTATTCTCATCTTCTGCCTTTGAGCATAGTGGAATCGGTGTGATCCGTGGACGTACCTCAATCTTGAGGGAACCACGTAAATCTTTGTGTCTTTTTTGTGCTGTTTTGGTTGCATCTTTGTTCTTACTTTCCTAACATGAGTCAAGCCGATGTTCTCCAATGAGCAGACTCTTTGAAGGAGCTGAGCGCAATTACTGGATTACCTATCCTTGACAAACTCTACGAAGAGTTTATGCCGATCGACAGCGTCCTCGAGGAGCAGTCGGAGGAGTTTAGGCTTATGTACTTTCAGTTCGTTGCCTTCTATGATTTTTTAAGGGGAACTCCTCCATCTCGGCAGAGCTCCACCTCGGCCAGGGCGTCCCCAGCCCGGCTAGGGACTTCATCCCGGTCCTCCACTTCGGCGTCCCTGCGAGGTCTCGGCAAATCAAGGTCGCTCACCAACCTCAGCTCCCCGACCTCGGCAACATACCCTGACCTCGGTCTCATGGAGCCTACTTAGACACATGTGACATATCCATAATGGGAGGAGGGTAGATAAAAATGTCTCTTTATAGATAGGAGAAGCCCAAACAAAATAAATAAATAAATAGCACCATTAGATTAGCTAACTCTTGATTTTGTTGGGTACGCAAAGGAATGAACAACTTGCGATCGACTCAATCACACACGACCCACACAAAAATTAAAGCAATCCCACAAAGAATATAATGATTTATATGGTTCGACAATATAGCTACGTCCACGGAAAGAGCTCTCATCAATTCCTCTTTATCCCTCCCTGTTGGGCTCAGGGTTAGGGTTATATTTACATCACTAATTCATAATACAATATTTGCCAACAGATTTAACAATGTTAAAATTTAGTAGCATCTTAACTATATATTATTTTAAGATTCAGTCGACACTGGGTGAAGGTTCAATGGGAATAAAGCTGGTCACGATACTACATCATGGGTTGAAAACGGTATAAAATTTGAAAGGTTTTAAACTAGAAAAACTTTTCACACTAAAAAATTCAACCATCCATTCCATTCTGACGAGTGCAAACTCTATGGGATCCGTGACGTATTTGGTTTAGATAGTTCATTTGGATCGATAATATAGTAGGCCCCACTAAGCGTCTCGCACAGTAAGACCGTTCTATCTGAGCCACAGTGAACGCTAATTGATCATGGGATCAAAACCATACATTCACACACTATTCTCAGCCATCCATCTCTTCCCATAAAAAAAGATCAGTCCACATGCTTCCATGACCTTAAGATCTCTCCACAAAAATTCTTGGGTCCCAAAACTCCACAAATCACGACCAATTAAAAACCAAATCCCACTAGCCCCTGGACTGCGGAACCAGCCTTCAATCCTTACCAAAACCACACGCCAGATGTAATATACAGTGGCACATGAATAACGACATGATGACTCTGTCTCAGCCAATTTCAGAGCCACGATTGTTGCATATCAAGCCATACTTCCTTCAATAGTGTTCCAAATGACAACATGGTGTCAACATCTCAGCTACTAAACTTAGATCAAGAGTTTCAAAAGAAAATCCTTATAAGAGCAAAGAGGCCGCTTTTCCTGGAAAGAGCCATGGGGCCTTTTGGTCATTTTTTGAAAAAAGTTTGTTATGGCGAAACAATGTGTTCATACCAACTTACCACTAGAGAAAGCCTTCTTTCATTTCAAATTGTATACCATAACAGTAGACTTTCAAAGTATGGTAGCCTGCATGTCAACCCAGAGAGAGAGAGAGAGAGAGAGAGAGAGAGAGAGAGAGAGAGACTTGTTGGACCACCCAAAACTGGTCCCAAGCCAGGGGTTCAACTAGGGCAGGTTGGGTCGGGGTATGGTCCAAAATTCAAGTGGGTCAGGCTTATAGCTTCTTAGTTGTCACCATGGAACCAATCAAAATTTCCTAACCATTATATTGGTGGACTGGTGTCAATTGATTCATTGCCAATTATGAATTATCCAAGGGATCCCACCAAGACAAATTGGGTTAAGCCAACTTGACCCAACCCAAACATGGGTCCTTTATGCTACCTATGACCTTGAATGTGACATGTTAACTGGTTCAGTTGGACCACATGATCTTCAATTGATGGAGCATAATGGGGCCCATGGAGAGTTCCAAGTCCCTTTTCCCTCCATCTGATGTAACCATACATGGAACACTTTCCTTATTCTATTATGTTCAGTGCTTAGTAGAAGTTCTCTCCACTCCAACAACTGCTCAAATGACAACATCCTGTCACCAAAATTAATCACAGTTTCAGTCAAAAGACTAAACTAACCCCGAATCCACACTAAAATAAACCTCCTATTCCATCAAAACTAGCCACGATTGCTTCCTTTCGCAATGCAAATCTACCCTTTTGTCAATCTGCAATTCTAATGACTTCCATTATGATTTTTTTTTAAGATCTTGGGCTTCTATAAAACCATCTTCTCCATCAAGTTGCTGCATATACAGCCTTGTTTCATTGCTTTTGCAGCTCTTCTTCAACCATGAACATGAATAAGTTCTGTGTTCATATGAAGCTGCTAGTGCTCTACTCCCTCCTTGTACCATTACTAGTTAGAGCTGAATGCGAATGCGAAGAAGGTAACAATGATCGCAACAAGACCAAGGCGCTTCAACTGAAGCTTGCCGCGATCGCTTCAATTCTCACTGCTGGTGCAATTGGTGTGTGCCTTCCAATCTTAGGAAGATCAGTGTCCGCACTTAGGCCTGAGAAGGACATCTTCTTTGTTATCAAGGCCTTTGCCGCCGGAGTAATTCTCGCCACCGGCATGATACATGTATTGCCTGATGCTTTTGATAACTTGACATCACCATGCTTGAAAGAGAACCCCTGGGGGAAGTTCCCCTTCGCGGGTTTTATTGCTATGATGGCTGCAATTGCAACTTTGATGGTTGATACATACGCGACGGGGTATTATAAGCGGTCTCATTTTAACAAGGCTCAGCCTGTGGAGGATGGGAACAAGGATGAAGAGCACGCGAGTCATGTTCATGTGCACACCCATGCAACGCATGGTCATGCCCATGGGGAGGCGTTTGTTTCACAGGAGACAAGCTCTGGTGATCTTATCCGGCATCGGGTTGTTTCTCAGGTGAGGTTTTTATTTGTAAGGGAGGGTTGTGGTTGGGGAATTTCAATTGATCTGTGATTTTTTTTTTTTAAATCTTGGGTTCTTTTGATGGTGACTAAAGATTTTTGAGTCATAAGGAATGAAAAGGCTCTGTTTTTTTCTCTTCTTTCTGTGCTTTGTTTTACTCTCTCCCTTTTCCTTGGATGGATTCTTGTCTTCTCTGAAGGAGATTTTCTTTAATGTGTAGCTATAACATTTATTCCCCCTTAGATGAGATTAAAGAAATTATTGATGTATTTCCAGTTCAAATATAGTTAGAGTTTAGTAATTTCCAATAAATCATTGTATATTCTCTTCTGCGTTTGTGAATGTGTATTGGTTTTTCGCCACACCAACTTGTCGAGAGCTTTTCGTTCATTGATGGTATTTTTTTATTAGATCAGGTAATTTCTTCTAATGGGTTTCAGTAAATCAGTGATCCTGTTTTTTCTGCGGATTTAGAAATGGTTTAGTAGATTACTATAATCTAATCTCCAAATGGGTCTTTTTCATTTTGTTGAATAGGCAGTAAAAACTCATCTCTTGATTTCCACTGTTTTCATTACAATTCAAGAAAGAAATGAGCAATTCATTTGCTCTCAAATGTAATTTAGACATGCCAAAAATACCAATGTTTCTTTTTTAGTGCTAAATTTAGGTTTCAAGTACTTCTTGTTCTGATGGAGGATATGGTGGTGCAGGTTTTGGAATTGGGAATTGTGGTCCACTCAGTAATTATTGGGATTTCTTTAGGTGCTTCAGAGAGCCCTTCAACAATAAAGCCCCTAGTAGCTGCCTTGAGCTTCCATCAGTTTTTTGAAGGGATGGGACTTGGAGGATGTATAGTTCAGGTATGTGCTGTATATAATCAGACTCTTTTGTGTGTGTAGATGAGTAAATTATACATGGGATAGAACTGTAAATTGGGACACATCAGAGCAAATCCATGTGGGGCCCAAATCATGTAAGGTAAATGATTGATTAAATAGAATAAAATGTGTTAATTGAGATTGGCCTCTGTGAGACTCACTCACCCTTGGATTGAATTTGTCATCTTCAAATGGGCTACTTCCCATTTATCCTACTGGGATAAAGAACATCACTCAATCCAATTTATTTGATACCCACCCCTGTGAATGAGCTAAATGGCAATTTGTTGTTTCAACAGGCAAAATTCAAGGTGAAATCAACCATTATCATGGCACTCTTCTTCTCTCTCACCACCCCAGTTGGGATTGCAATGGGTATAGGCATATCCTCCGTCTACAATGAGAACAGTCCGACTGCTCTGATAGTTGAAGGGAGTTTCAATTCGGCGTCTGCCGGAATTTTGGTTTACATGGCACTGGTCGATCTACTGGCGGCAGATTTCATGAACCCAAGAATGCAGAACAATGGGAAGCTTCAGATGTGGACCAATGCTTCACTTCTTCTAGGTGCAGGGTGCATGTCCGTTGTGGCCAAATGGGCATGAATGAATGCATAATATAGGATGAACCACCATCCCTTTTCTTAGTTTTGTTTAGAATGTGCATAGCTGCCTACTTCAACCTGTTTTGTAAAATCCTGTTATGGGTGATCAATCACATACTGCTTTGAGCCATATAATTACTGGAATTGCTCTTATGGTTTCCATTATGTTGATAAAACCTATTCTTTTAAGACTAATAGACTTGCCCATATTTGACACCTCTATTTCCAGCCTCTACCTGTCTAAATGTCTAAAGCAGGCAGGGGATATTAAAATAAGAGCGTTTGGCACAACATTCTGGCCTCTGTCTGTTTTAGACATTTTAGAGGCAAATCCTCTAAAATTCAAATGCTCAAAAAGCGGGCAGCAGAAAAATAGAGCTTTTACCTCTTCTTTGTATGGCTCTATTTTTACTGGATCTGTCAGAAAAAGAATAGAGATACCAAACATGGCTACTAGTCAACTTGGCTCAAGAAAGGATTCGGGGTTGAGTCTGAGCTTTGGGTCTTAAATTAACCATGGGAAAGGGTAAGTTTCAAGCATGCACTTCTTTTTTTATTTTATTTTATTTAATCCTCCTTCATTGGGGACTTGAACTCACGTGCTATATTCACACGCCCATGTCCTTAACCACATGTGCTACAACTTGTGGACAAATTTCCTCTGTCGTGTTTAACGATGCAGCTTGTGGTGTGTATGTGTGTATATACACCCTTGACTAACAAATGTCTTAATTTGTGCTGAGCTATAACCAGATACTTACATCGATACGACGCTCATATTGATACCAGATATTGCAACGATACTAAGGATATAAGTTTAGCATATCCTATTTATCAAATTCATTATTTCATATATAATATATTTTTAATTTTCTTACTTCTCAACCTAATATATGTTAGAATTGAATGTTAATAATGATAATCACATTACTGCTTCAAAATTGATCTAAAGAAGAAATTAAGACACCGGTATTCATATCTGTGCCTTAAAATTTTGCAAGCGAAAAGTTTATCCCCAATCCCCATATCTATATATGTATCTTGGCATTATAGGTGTTGGGGCTTTTAGTATGAATAGGGTCAGGCCTAGCCTACTTAAGTTATAGGGCAGAGAAGTAGGCCCAGATCAAGCTAAGGGCCTAAAACACACCCACATCCAGCCAGGCTCAGGTGACCCTTCTCTGGCCTAGGCACCTAGCCCATGAGCATGGATGCCTGATAATGTGAACATAGTTAATTTTTTTTTTTTTTTGTTGTTATCAGGAGGGTTCCCAACTTTTTGGGCTGGACTAATCCCTCCGGGCCTAGAGGGAAGCCGGATAAACTCCCCTGTGTGGTAGTACAGTTTTGAACCCATAACCTTCTGATGTAAACAGTGGTCCTAGACCAACTAAACTATCCTTTGGAATTGAATAGAGTTACCTAGGTTGACCTACAGGAATTAAAAAGTATCTGTATCGGTTAGTAAGCAGTCCAGCTCCTCCACAACATGACAAATTGCAGTGGACTTAGTCAACGATTGGCATGATCTTTAGTCAACTATAGGCCATGCCTGGCTGGATGCAGATCCGTTAAAGAGTCACTATTGATTTTGACTCTTGAGAAGTCACCTCATTATATATACTTTTATCAAATGTGAAGGTGTTCTGTGGATCCACCCCTTCAGGTGATCTCTTCATCAATTCTCTGAAAGCTAGATGAATATTGGTAATGTAAAATGAAACAAGGTATCCTGGGCTCCTTTCAAACCGGACAATGTTTGAGAACATTGAGATAAGCACTTGTTTGGGCATCTATTTCTCATCTAACTGTCTAAGATTCGATCCCCAGTCCTCCCTCAGGGTTGATCCTTGGGTCCTCTCCCCTGCTTGTACTAAAATTCACTCCCATATCTATTGGTCTCTCATGGATCTAGCCTCCTCGGCTGGTTAAAAATAGAAATAAGACATTTCAAAATTATCCTAGACCTAAAATCGCTTTACATTCAGACCAAAGGTTTGTATTTCAAAACTGGGGCACCCTCTTCTAGGCACCTATCAAGGTTGTGGGGCCCCATGCCAATCTTGGGTAAGTGGGGGATTAAAAGATCAAAAAATCTAAATGGCCTGATGTCAGGCCTGACAAGTGGCCCGAACATCAGGCCATGTAGCAGGACTCTTAAAAGATTTGAATGAGCCTTTGGGGTATACAAAAGTCAACCCTATTAGACCATTCTAACCCTTCGAATGGTCCGAATTATTTTAGAAGGCATCACTTTTATAAAAAAAGAAATCCTCAAATTTGGGCTTCTGCCAATTCATTGTGGGCGGGTGCCACATGCTAGTAAAAATATGTGAGATGGTGCTCATTTGAGGATTTTCCTTGAAAATCATCCTAGAGCTCAGTTTTAGGTGTGCCTCACCTTACATTTGGAAAAGAAACAAAATAAAAATAAAAATAAAAATGTAACTGTATAAGGTATATTTGGTGTGCCCCCTTGTTGAAAAAGGAGGCCACTTTAGTTATAATTCAAATTTCAACATGTAACACAATTTGTTTTTTTTTTTATTTTAAGGAAAATGTTGAATTGGTTATTTTAAGAACTTAAAAAAAGAAGAAGAAAGAATTAAGACAGTTACAGCAAGGATTATGGTTACCTTGATTGCTAGATCACAATTCATGATTCTTGATTCGTGGGCTATATACACAATTCACCTGGTCTCAAATCTTAGTATTTTAAAGCAATGTGTGTTCAACCCTAATTTACATGTAAAGTGAGGTACTCACTTGTTTTCTAAGGATCCAAACAGGCTCATAGGACTAATTATGATTTCAGCATAACTTGGCTTTGTGGCCAACATCAGGCCTGGCACATTTGCTCACTAGCCAGGCTTGACCAAACCTCATCTCCCTATTTCTGCGTGCATGGCACATCTGGTCAGGGAAAGGAGTGTGAGATCATGGAATTTTTACAATATTAGAAGATCCACGAAAATTAAAAGTGCATTTGTGGGATAAGAGAATTTTAACATAGGAAAAATGCTCTCATTTTACATGTAGCCCACTAATTCACTTAGTTTGGTGCGACACATCTTTCTTGTGAAAAAGGAAAAAAGCAATATATCATCCTTGCCAAAAAAAAAGATGGAAAAATGAACTGAGTTTCCTTGATAGAGAGGATTTCAATTTCCCAACCTCATCCCCACAGATGCAGAGAGAAATTCGTGGAAAGTAGGATCCGCTCATAGAAACTAGCTCTAAAAGGGGCCTTCTCCTTTTTTCTTGTATTCATTCAGATGCTAGGGCTAACTGGATGCCATGGACACTCCCAAGGGCCTGATGTCTGCATGGTAAAAACCAAAAATATTCAGTGATCAAATATCAACATAGATATGTTCAGTAATGGTTGTAAGGATTCTGGCTAGGATGATGTGGATGGTTCCACATGTATGTTTATGGGACATCTTGCTTAAGCAGAGTATCATTGCTATTATTCTCTTTTAGAATAAAATGCCATTATTCTCTTTGGATGGTGTCTTTTTTAGGTATGCCCTGGCAGTGAATAAAGTTGTGTGTGACATGTATGAGAGGACTTGAAGGGCACTTTTGATTAGTCTTATGTATTCTTGACTGAGTGATATTCTGCATTCTCAGAGGCATCACCTTAATGGCCTTTCCTTTAAGAAATGATGGAGACTTTTTGAGGGGGAAAAAAACTACGGTGGAAAACGGTCTGGGCCAAATCAAGGTGGACCTAGCAAATCCCCTTTGGATTGAATATGGGGGGTGAGCTTTTAGCCCTGTAGGATGGGCCCATGCCTGATATTTTGACCTTGCAGATACGAGGTGGGCTGGGCTGTAAGATTCTGTTTTGGATGTGGAGAAAATGATGGCGAAAACCGTCCATAGAACAAATTTGAGGGTTAAAAGGCTTTTCCATTTCCATTTTCTCCGCCTTTTCACTAGGGTTGGATTGTATGAGGAGAGAAGTGGAGAGTAAAAAAACATTTCTCCAGAGACATCTCATTTCTTCTATTTGGACATAACCACTTGACTACTGTTTTGCAAGAAAAATAGAGATGTTTTCTCTCTAAAGGGGTGGAGAAAAAAACCCTTTTTCCAGCTAAATGGACTTTTCATTGTAAAAAAGGTGATAACTAAACACACAAAAAATAGTTTTGTTCAAAGGAGTTCTAAAAATAATATTTGCTGACATGGATTTCTCTGTTTAAATCCAAACAGTGAAAAATCACTTCTAGAAAAAAAAAAAAAAAAAAAAAAAAAAAGAGTTGTAAATCTCCATAAGAGGATTCACCACCTATAGATATCTACTTGTTTCTCCACCTATTGGAGATTCTCTGCTTATCATTTTTTTCCAAACGGGGCTTTTAAGGTCTGCTTGAACAGAGAAAATGTGGAGGAAACTGTCCAAAGTCCAAACTTGTGTGGACAAGTTTTCCATACAGTTTTTTATTAATTAGTTTTTTTTCCTGAAAAATAGTAAAATTTAAATCTCATCCACATGGCACTTGTTTGAATAATGAGCGAAAAGTGGATATAAAATTGTAACATTTGGATATGAACTGTGGACAGTTTTCTCCACCCTAGCCTCCCACTTGTTTTCAACACCATTTCCCCACATCCAACAAACCCTTAAAACAGAACCATACAGTACTAGACTCCACGGGACACGTACTGAGCTACAAAAGCAAAAGCAGAAGCACAACTACAGGGCAGAAAGACTGACCAGTTTGGTTCCATTCCAATTGTGCTAAAAGAATTCCAGCTTTACCTATTTTATTCAACTCCAAGTTCAGTGGCTCAGAGTCAGAGATGCTGGTTCTGTGGTGAGAGGTTCCGCGGCTTGTTGGGAATGTCTGCAATCCTGTATTTCTTCTTTGCTTGCTGGGATGGTCTGCAATCCTGTATTTCTTATTGCTTGGTGGGATGGTCTGCAATCCTGTATTTCTTATTTGCATAGAGAATATAACAACATTGCTAAAGTCTAGTAAGAAGGAAAGAAAGACTAAATCAAGTCATCTCCATCAGAAAAATACATGTTGCTTAGGAATGCCAAATCTCGACCATCCAGATTGTGGATCGTGTTTTGGATGGAGTCTAATTCAATGATCTCAAGCATTTGTTTTTACTTGTCTTGAACCATTGGCCATCATTTTAACTGTTTATTTGATGATGATGGTAGGTTGATTGACACAAGTTTCATGATGTATTCCATCCACAATAAGGTGCACGTTTGGATAACATAGTTTCACCGTGGATGAGTTACCATGAAATTGTTTGGGGTGCAAGATCAACAACCAGGTTTTCTTTAACTCCTTTTGTTTTCTGACAATGAGAATTTGGTGAAATTTCTTCAGACAACAAAATTCAAAAGAATCAAATCCATACATCATAGTTTCTTTGACCATCCATCACTAATTTACTTATTAGATATAATGAGAAAGATTGGGGCGGACCACCTCAATCACCATATCTTTCAAAAAGCTTCCCGACAAATAAATGTCGCTTCATACTCATTAGAAAGGGGTCCATTTGAAATGCAAAGTGAGTGACATGACTAGACGATATTTGTCCCGTGCGATAATTTCTCTTCTACTATTTTATATTTTATTTTTTTTAATCAGTAACAGAAAATGTATGTTAAAATAAAATTCTGGACTACAATGGTAAACCAAAAGAGAGCCAAAATAGAAGCATAGGTATAAGAGCATTATACCATGATTTTCTCTTTAGATTAAAGGATGAAATAGAACATGGAGAAGTCTTATCACATCTATGATTATTATGGGCTCAAGGAGTTCTATTTTTCAACTTAAAAGAATGCAATATTTATAAATATGGTATATATGCACATTTACCCAAAATGTTGAAATCATGGTGCTGTAGATGGTGCATAGATACCAAACCAAACCAAACCAAGCCTTTTCCCACTAGGTGGGGTCGGCTATATGGATTTGACGACGCCAATCAAATCTGTTTAGGGCCATGTCCTCCGTTAGATCTATGTAGGCAAGATCATGTTTAATAGTTTCTTTCCAACTTCTCTTGGGTCTCCCTCTCCCTCTGCTTTCACACCTTTTAACAGGTGCCTCTGTTGGACGCCTTCTAACATGGCCGAACCATCTCAGTCGATTTTCTCTCATTTTATCTCCAATCGGTGCTATTCCTACTATGCCCCTAATCTCCTCATTCCTAATCCTATCTCTCCTTGTGATCCCGCACATCCATCTTAGCATTCTCATCTCCGCAACTTCCATCTTCTTGACATGATTATGCTTTACTGCCCAACACTCTGATCCATATAACAACGCTGGCCATACCGCCACCTTATAATACTTTCCTTTAACCTTGAGGGGGACTTTCCGATCACACAAGACCCCCGAAGCACTCCTCCATTTGGTCCACCCGGCTTGAATCCTGTGACTTACATCAGTATCAATCCCCTCCTGTTGCACCATAGATCCAAGGTACCTAAAGTTTTCTTCTCTACTATCTTTGTGTGCCCAAACTTACTTCTATGTTACCAGGTGTCCTACTTTGACTAAACTTACTTCTATGTTACTAGGTGTCCTACCAAGGTGCATAGATAAAAAAAAAAAAAAAAATAACACAAATATTGTGACTTTTAACCATATATTTGCTGGCCATCAAATGGGACAAAAAGGTGGAGAGTGATGTGTTCAAAGGTTTAAGAGTGCAAACATGGAAAACATAGATGAGGAAAAAGACAACTCTCACAAATTAAATTGGTCGAAGAGAAAATGTGATCTAGAACAAGTGCAGGAACAATTTCTAGATTATGAAGATCATAGAAAATCAAGCCGGAAGGATAGTCTTGTTTTCGACACATGAGTGCTCGTTCCAAAGCTATTGACATGCTCTACAACATGAGCAACCATTTTCAAGGTGAAATAAGTCCTTGAATTTCAAAACACAGTTGTCATGGAAAACTTACTCATCCTCAAAGCCTTGTCCCAATTATGTTGGGGTTAGCTACATGAATTTGGTTTTGCCATTCCAGTCTATCTTGGGCATAATCCTCGAATACGTTATAATTCTTCAAATCTATCCTTACTACTTCCATCCATGTCCCCTCTGACCTATCCCTTATTCCCTTTTCCCTGAGGGGCCGTCAATCTACATAGAGAAACAGAATTATTCTGGGCCAAATCCTTGGAAAACAGAAAACTTACTATTTATAGTAATTTTCTACTTTAGATACCTTGCCTCAATAATTAGTAAGAATGGTTGAAATAGAGACTTGCTAAGTTGCTTCTGGAGTGCTTTGTGTTGGTGCATGCTAGCAAGTTTAAAGGGAAATTTTATAAGACAGTGATTGAAACAACTATTAAACATGACCTTGCCTACATGGATTTAACGGAGGACATGGCCCTAAACAGATTTGATTGGCGTCGTCAAATCCATATAGCCGACCCCACCTAGTGGGAAAAGGCTTGGTTTGGTTTAGTGATTGAAACAACTATGACCCATGGAGTAGAATGTTTGCCGGTCAAGAATCAACACTCAAACAAAATGAGTGTAGCAGAGATGAGAATGTTAAGATGGATGTGTGGTAAAACTAGGAAAGATAGAATTAGCATTTGGGAGCATTTATGGGTAGCATCAATAGGTAATAAATTAAGAAAGACTCATTTGAGAAGCTTTGAACACGTGCAACACAAGCCGACAATAGCACAGGCGAGGAAAAGTCTTTCTTTGCAAATTAATATCCCTCCAAGGAAAAGGGATAGGCCGAAGAGGATATAGATGGAAGTAGTAAGGTTAGATCTAAAGAAGTGCAACCTATCCGAGGATTTAGCCTAAGATAGACAAGAATTTAGAGATAGAATTCATGTAACTGACCTCAACAAAGTTCGGACAACACTAAGATGATGATGGTGCTTTTTTTTTTGGAATCAGTTTGAGTTTGAGATTGTTTAGGAAGGTTTGTAATAAGTAATTATAGTCATTGTAAGGAGTTTTTATGGAATTAGGGATTTTATTATTTTTTGTGATTTTTACTATTTCAGGGATGAGTTTTGGGATACTACATAGGTCATTGTTACGTTTCTAATTGCAAATAACAGAAATCAAGCTTTTGGGTTTTGCCCTAGTGTTCTCCTTGTGGATTCAGGGCTTTGATCATAGGTAGGAAACACTGATCTTCTTCCTAAATCCTTTCGTGCTTCTTGCCCTAGTTTTCCCCTTGTGTATTCAGGGCTTTGATCTTAGGTTGAAGATGTCGATCTTCTTCCTAAATCATTTTGCCCTTCCTGCTACACAAAACATGACTGACTATTGAAAACTGTCACTCTGCCACTTTCCATGCTTACATTCCTCCCTAAAGTGGAAAGAGTTACTGTAATGAGAAGGTTTTGTTGTTTGGATGGCAGTGGTTAAGATGTCCGGCACATGTTCATAAAGTAAACAAAGTAATTAAATTCCTCTATATTTCAACCAATGATATGTGGCTTCACCTGTATTTGTATTTTATGATAGAAAGCCAATGAAAAGTCAGGATAAGTTTTTTCTTGAATAATGGAAAAGTATTTCAAAGTAGACAAATAAATTTGTAGATCATAAACTGTATTGATGGGATAGGAGAAACACAAAACAGCGATTAACATGTAAGAACAAGCACATCAATTTTGTAGCATAAGCCACACAAAATTTGTGCACGCTCATAGAAGGTATGAGCATAATAAGCAATGCATGGGACCCATTCTTTTCTTTTTTAGCAAAAGAACTCCTAAAATGAACTTCCCAAAGACAAATCATCCGTCCATTAACTAAAAAGGATAAAATATTAACTCAAAATGTGGTCCACATTGTACACTGAAATGTGTGAAACCTATATATTGCCCAAGTCAGAGATCATCTGTTTACTCAATTATTCATCACAAAGATGTCAAAGAAGGGGAATTTCAATATATATATTATGAAAATGAGACACTCTTTACGCACAACTAGAAGTGTCTGTTCCATTTTTCTGCCTGAAACATCACCTGGAACAGATATACTGTAGACTAGTTAGAAAAGGAATTGCAGACATGCTTCCTAAAGTAAGAAAACTTGTTCAGTTAGTTTAAGATGCATATATATTGAAACTTGCCCCCATTTATCAACTGATAAATCAATTTGATGAAGCTATCAAAGGAGATCGTCACAGTCCAATTTCTAAAATCCTATCAGAGTAAGATGAATCAGATATGGAATGTAAAAGGTGTTTGTAGTTCAACCTGTCAGTCTAGCATTGAAAATTTTAAGTTGTTCAAAGTAAACAAAAAGTACCATTAGGTAGTCATATATAATACATCCTAAGCAAGATGTGTTCTGGCTGTTCAGCTCGAAAGCTTGCCAAGTTTATTTTGAAGCTTATAGAGAGCAATGGACATTATTCATTTAAAAAAAAAAACCACATCAAACCAGTTGTAAACAGCTGCATGAGCACATGAGATGTATTTAGTAAGACTTAGCATGTCAATTAATATCATGACTATCCAGTGTTAATGGATTCTGGTCAGCTTGCAAAACTTATAACTGCCCTAAAATTAGCATTACGAACAATCCAGGGAGTTTTGCTATCCATGAGAAAGTGACTAGTGAATTTGTTGCAACAGTGAACAGGAGCCAAGCTCCTGAAGATATCTGAAGGAGCCTTGCAAGTAGCAGTAGAGTTTATTGTCATAATACTATGACGGTTTACTGAGATGTGTTTCTTGACCTTCAGCTTGAAACCAGCATATATATTTGCTCTACTGTACTAGGAGAAAATGTTTATGCTGAGAGAAGAATGATGCAGTTTAAACACAATAAATCATAAAGTCCATCAAACCTTTTGAGACGTCAGCAAATCAATATCAACCCAAAAGTATCAGAAAATAGGTTAAGTTATTCATGTGCATGAGGAAACTGTCCAAGAATTTGAAGCAAGCCACCTGACCGTCAGCATAACTTCTTGATACCTCCAAGTGTTTCATAGAAATGCAACTGACACAAAAATATGCTAGAAACAAGTCAGAATAGAAAGAATTGTGAGCAGTTCATCTTTACTAAGGGCCTTTATTGTATTCAGCTCCAGTAAAATCTGTCACTCACGAGAAGGGTGAACTTCAAACACACTAATAGAAAAGGGGTAAACCTGAAACAAAATCCATATCTAGACTTGTTAAATTCTTTTGACCTGACATGAGTTCTCTTCCCTCTAGTTCACATTCTGACTCCTTGACAAAATCTAGCATTTTGATGAGGCACTAGACCGAAATCATATTGAGAATTCAGAGATGTCACTGAGGATAGGACTTACGCTCTCACCATACCACCCAGGGATCGATCCCTATGAGGGTAGAGTGGAAAAAAAGAGGTAGAAATCATGTCAAACATATACACTAATGGGTCCAATACTTGGAGTACTCGTAAAAAGAAATGATACATCTGCATTTGGAATTTAGATACAGTATGGAATTGAATAGCAAGAATTAATTCTAGAAAGCATAGACTACCAAATTTAATTACTTCATATTGGAGAACTTATCACAGCATCTACAGACAGAATTGCTTATCATCGTTGTCGTCATCATCAAAGCCTTGTCCCAATTATGTTGGGGTCAAATACATGAATTCTGTTTCACTATTCCAGTCTACCATGGAATGCCAAGTTTTCAGAATCCATGTTTTAGTTGTGACAGATGTTTTACGCAAGTTGTCAACCTACCTGACTCAACCCTCTTTTATATGGGCTTGGGACCAGCAGTTACGACAAAATGGTGGAGACAGAATTGCTCATATAACCCCTTTTATAGGCAGAGGTTATGGTATTAATTCAGTGGCTTCATCTTTGCACATAATTCCAGATCTCGGTGATGCTAAATGAATGCTATAACAGTCACGTGATCCAGCGTCAAAAGGACTGCAATCACCCACTATGGTAATTATGAGGCATCAAGGCCATGTCCAATTTGGTCATTTCCATGTAGCTAATTATAGCAATTCAATTCAAGATTGGATCCACATCCAACCAAAATAGACCGAAGACTTTCATGGAATATCTAATATAACATCTTAAGTTGTTAATTTATTTACAATAATGTTAGCATTTCAACTTAAAGCATTGACTGCTTATGGAAACTCTGAAAAGTTCATGCATTTGCAAATAATTATTAATATCAAAATAAAAAATAGAAGGAAAATTTTTACAGACAGTGATTAGACCAACAATGACCTTTAGGGCAGAATGTTGGTCAATTAGAAAGCAACACAGGCACATACAGAGTGGAGCAAAGATGAGAACGTGGAGATAGACATGTGATAAAACTAGGACAGATAGAATAAACAGAGTGCATTTAGGGGTAGCATCAATTGGTGATAAATTAAGAAAAGCTCATTAGAGATGGTTTTGACATGTCCAATGCAGGCCAACAATGGCACCACTGAGGAAAAGTCTTTCAATGTAAATTGTAGGCCCATGGAAAAAGGGAAGGCTGAAGAGGACATGGATGGAAGTACTAAGGATAGATAAGAAGAAATGCAAGCTATCCAAGGGTAGACCGAAATGAAGAAGCAAAATTCATGTAGCCAACCCCAACATAGTTGGGACAAGGCTTTGATGATGACGATGATGATCAAAATATAAAAATTCAATCCAACCAAAATTAACAGGTTAATATATCAATCCCAACACATCCCACATGATGAACTTGCACGCCCAATAAGCAATACAGAATGAAACAAGTAAATGAACAAGGCTGGGTCTAGTACCTTGGCGTTTTGGGCGCATGGAAAATTATCTTCTAATTTTGTGAATTTTCAGTTACTGCTCAGCCTATCACATGTCACATGAGTCACATATAGTCACACACACAATTAGATAGAAAGTCTAGAAAAAAACTTCATTTCTGCTTCCAATTTTCTTTTTTAGGTACAGTACACCACTGCACACATGTATGTTGGAGTATCCTTACACTACCTTCGAGAAACCAAAGGCTTTGGAGGAGAAAGGGACCTAATTTCAGGAGCAGAACTAGGAAATAGTGTATTAAGCTTGTGCATAAGGATGTCAGCCCTTGACGGAATCTCATTCAGAAGAAATTGTTGAACAATTGGCTTCTTAAACCACTCCAGGACAGAATCTCCTGGGCTTCTCAGGACAACCTTACTAACCTCAAATGGAGACTCCACCGAACTTAGCATCTGTGCTATTACAATCTTCAAAGTTGGTCCTGTAACTAATTTTATCCGTCTTGGAACAACACCATAATACAACATCCGCTTCCTAAACCTGTGGAGTGTATGGACGACTGCAATAAGTGCAGCTCCAACAGATAAGCTTCTGACATCCAGTGACCAAGCTATATGCTGGTCAAAGACTATGGCCTTGGGGAAAAGTTTATTCTCATAGGCAACCTTCCACACACAGCGGGCCCGATTGATCTGTCCCATGAGCACAAGATAGTTAAGGAGAACATTAACAAAATACCTAGCTGCACCTTCCTCCAATTCGTAATCAATGCCCTGAAAGAATTCCCTTACAAAAGACAGTACAGGCTTCTTCCGCTGTTCTGGGCCTGTAAAGAGTCCACACATGAATGAGTGTGCCTTATGCTTTGTTGCACTCAGAATTGACATAATATGCCTCTCATTCTCATCATCCTGGCATCTTACAAGATGGGCCAGGATAGATGTGTAGAGTATTAGATCAACTTTGGCAGCAGAACCCACATATGTCTCAAGTAGGGGCTTGGCCGACTCATACAGCCCATTTTTCATGCATGATTCGAACAACTGCCGGATTATGAAGTTGTTAGTTCTCATCCCTGATGCACCCATGAAACGCAGCCACCTTAAAGCAAGGTCCACAGAACCATCCTTAATATAGATCATCAGAACATCACTAGCATTCACATCAACAGAAAATCCCACAGCCTTCATCTCAAGTAGAATCTTGGCAGCCACATCCACAAGCTTCTTACTTGCGAGAACTGTCAATAGAGAGGTGTAGGTGTTTAGCCCTGGCCTCAATCCCGCATTTGTCATCGAATTATACAGCTTCATAGCAGAATCAACTTGCCCAGAAGCAGCATGCATTTCTAAGAGACACGAATAGGTTGATGGAGTTGGTAAAAAACCTGCCTTCTCCATATCCGAAAAGACTGACATTGCAATCTCAAGCTTCCCCGATTTCGCATGGGACTCAACAATCATAGTATACAACCCGTAATTAGGCCTAAACCCAGCTTTCTTCATCTCATCCCAAAGCCTCAATGCTGCGTCTAGCTTCCCGGCCTTAACAAATGACTCTATCAGAGACACATACATGGTTGCAGAGGGCCTAAGCCCAGAAGCTTGCATTTCCATGTACACCTTCATCGAAGCATCCAACCTCCCAGCTTTCCCCATTGAATCAACAAGGGATGCGAAAACTGAAAAACTTGGACGCATACCTATGTCTTTCATCTCCTGGAAGAGCTTGAAGGCAGCATCAAGGCGCCCGGATTTAGCAAGACTTGGTATCATCAGCTCAAAAGTCGAAAAATCCAGCGAACACCCGGCCTCTTCCATGGCCTCGTAGATTTCAAATGCCTTATAAGGAAGACCTTTGTTTAAAAACAAGGTTATAAGTGAATTATAAGTCTGGGTATCAATCTTACAGCTCGAATCCTTAACTTTTTTGAAACAACAGAAGGAAACCTCCAACTTTCCAGCCTTGGCTAAATGTTGGATAACTCGATTATAAGCCGTGAAAGAACCAATTCCATGATCGCCACATTCTCTAATCATTTCATCAAACAGAGACTGAATTCCATCGAAATCTCCGTTCTGATTCAACTGATCGAATAACAGCACATAAATTTCATCTTTTGGGGAGTACCAAGATTGCCTCTTGGCCCATCCAAACAACCCCATTGACGCATCCATCTCTCCAATCTCGCTCAATGCCTGTTTCACATGAGACATGTTTGGGACAAAATGGAGTTTATCCAATTGGGTCTCCATTTCAGGTCCCCATTTCCATCTCTTCACTATCTCGATCATCTTCGCAACAGCAGAAGCATTTGAAAATGGCTTCTTCATGCTCCCAACCATGACATGGTCGTCGAGGCCTGGCTCGACGGGCCGGATACCCTTTCCCGAGAAGATAACGTCCCCAGATTCGTCCAGGTAGACGATGTCATCAGTCCACTCGGAAGAACCATCCGTGGGTGTCTTCTCAGAAGCGAAATGGCGGCATAATGGATGATTATTTATTAGTGCAGATGAAAAGTACAACGAAACTGAATTGGGGATGATTGGAATGCGAGAAAATGTGGATTTGGTGAGATGGGGGTGTTGGGTTTGATGAGAATGGAAGGTTTTGGTGTTTCTGTGGATTTTGGGGTGAAAAGGGAAGCATGAAAGTCTAAGGTTTGGGATTTCTGTAGTGTGGGGGAGGTTTTTCAAAGTAGTTTTTGTAAGATTATTGAGGTTTCTAGGGTAGAAAATATTGCGATACATTTGGCTCTGGTGGCGTTTGGATGTACAGGGAATGGAAAAGATGAGAGAAGCTTTTACTTGCCTTTGAGAATCTCTTGTGCTTCGTTTTGAGCTGCTTCTCCTGTTGTTGTCTTCTTTATTTCATTCTCTGCAATTCAAACTATGGACATCCCATCCCTACAAGAGAGAGAGAGGGGGGGTTTTGCCCTATCAAGTCCGGTCCCATGAGCGGTCTATACACACTAATGATGAAATTGGATGTCATGTCCTGTAATTGTAGACCCTCACATTTCACTCCAATTCAAATTTGTTCTGGAGATTAAACACATAATTGATACCATGACTAAGCATAATATTATATATTATTTGTAATCCCATGCATTAATTACATTATCAGCCATGTGTATACGTCGGACTGAATCCTGTTGTGGTAAAATTTAAGGTTATCCCAGTGGAGGAGATGACATTCAATTTTAATAATTTCACACGTAACATTTACAAAAAGAGTGTTTTTTTTTTAATAAAAATTTCATTAAAAGAAAGAGAGGAAACAATTACAGAAAAGGAAAGAAAGTAGAAAAAAAACAAACGACAAAAAGTACAGGAGCATTGTACCCCTAACTCAACCACCTACAAAATAACCTCAAAGGAGATAGATACTCTATCAACTCTTTACTTGGCTAAAGCATTGGTCATGAAATTGACCCACATAAGCACATGATGGAAATCAACATTAATAATCGTGTTTGCTTGTCAAGAAAAAGAAGTTTTGAGATTCAGATCTCGGATGAATCTAAAGGAAATTTTACCCTCTTTCATTTAGAAGAAAAATGAATCCTTATGAATTGATTATAAGAGTTGAAAATTGACTCTTTTACAGACAAATGAATTTACCGATAGAACCTTTTTTTCTTTCCTCCACTTTTTAGATGTTACCAATTTGTAAATGGAAAACTTCATAATCTTAATCCCGACAAAAATAAAAACATGAAATGGTTTCATCAACACAGGAAGAAAAAAACGACAACCCGTATTCACGAAGGAATGAATTCTCATTAAGGAGGCATGAATTGGTTTCAAATAGAAATTTAGATAATAAGATCGTTTCTCTGCTGCACGGCAAGTGTCTATTTTCAAACGGATAATAGACGTTTTATGTCTGAATGAGAAAGACCCAGAATCGCCACCTTGTCAGACAGACAAATTCGTCTAAAGTGGAAAGACCACGGTGCTACAGACTACAGTGCTTCGAAAAGAAGTCTATATTTTCCTTTTCTTATTTTTATTTTTTTTTATACCTCCCCCCGTTTGGCATTTTACTATTAATGTCAAGTAGAGTGAAGTGAAATAAAAAGTATGAATAAAATATGTAGTGAGTTATCATGGTATTTTGTTTTTAGTTGTTTGAAATGAAATATTGTTGACTTTTGTATGAGAAATAGAGTTTTTTTGTCTTTTAGTTAATAAATGTGGTTACTTTTTGATTTTTTGTCGGAAAAGTTGGAGGGAGTTTTGAGAAAAAAATACTTTTGATGTGATGTTTAAGATGACTTAACTTTACTTGACTTTACTAGTCAAGTTACCAAACGGGCCCGGAAGACCCAAATCGTAGGATGTCTCAATAGGCCCAAGAACGAATTTGAACTATTGATGCAACACAGATCTCGAGATATTTGCCAAGAACTATGAGCCATTGGATCTTCATTTTTGACCTTATGTGGGATTGCATATCAAATCCGAACTACTGATCCTCTTAAGAAGCCCAAAAATAGGTACAAAGTTTAAATTTCAGCCTTTGATTCATCATGAATCTCGAGAAGATCATGAAAACCTGCGAGGTTGCTGAGTTCAAAAGTTCAAATCGACTAGGTTTCATGTTTAGAAACCCAGACCGATTTTTTCCTATTTTTCTTTTATCTTGGGGCCGCAAGTATCAATCCAAACTGTTGATCCTATTGATGAGCTCAAAAACGATTATGGAAGAAAATCTCAACCGTTGATTGTTCAAGAATCGCTAAATATTTGTGAAAAAATGTAGACCATTTGATTTGTATTTCTAAGCTTTGTGGGCCCAATTTAGCCGGATATCATTTTTGGACCGCACATACTTTACTGATCTCCCACGTGCTTCCTGATTTGTCACGTCTACTTCAAAAATCATTCGGTGTGGCTCACCTCTTAAATAGAGAGCACTCAAAAGTCCAAAGACCCTACACATAATTCACTCCCTTTACCCCATCCTACCTTGGAAGGGAGCCAAATTAGGCCAAATGAGAGCCAGCAAGTAGGGACCCTGTGTAGTCCGCACCTTGTAAATGAGAAGGGCTCAAAATCCAAGCCCCATCCGAGTCCCGATCCTCTGAGGATTCCTCCCACGGTGACCATGATTGGACCAATTAAGGTCCGTCACGTCACTGATAGCAGCCTGCCATGCATCTGGGCAAGAGTTGCCCACGGTAGACCATGATTGATCCACTTACTGTGGGAAAAGTCCTTCATATGATCTCTATTTAGCCCCACGTGTGTCATAAAAACTTTCCTTCATTTTGGTTTCCTAGGAGGTAAAAGCTTGATCTAATTTATTTATTTTGGATGGAAACCCATTTAATTAGTAATGTCAAGATAGCTGCCTATTAAAGCCGTTGATTGAATGACTAGGTTCATAGCACTGGTGTAGCTTTTGAAATCTATGCCATAAGTGGTACAAGAACTCTTTGATGGATGATCTGATCAATGGCTGGCCTTGCCTGCCATGTTAACAATTACTGGACCAGGCACAACTCGTTTTTCTTTATGATTTTCCCAGAGAAAAGATAGGCTTAGTCTCATATATTGAATGCCCAATCCTTTGCACAAATTTGGCATCCACAGCCGGTGTGCAGCTAAACAGCCAACTAGAATTAAAAGTCTTGGCCTGAGCTCAAATACATAATATAAATGGGGCTAATATGCTGCTGCAAATCGGCAGATACTGATATAGTATATGTTCTTCAAAGACAAGTGAGTTGGTCATAAATGAACGTACATATGGCCCAATAGCTAAAACCGCAAGGCCTCGGAAAACTTAGGCCCAGCAGGCAATGGGCGACACAAACTTCAAATTTTATTCTAATCAAATTTGGACCTATATATCTTCAAATTGATCATGTTCTTAATCACACTACTACATTCATGATCAATTTGACTTTTGGCAAAGCTCGGATTGGAACAGTTGGGCAAAACTTAGCCAAGACAAGGAGAATGGAGATTTGAGTAGTTTGGTCTTGTAAAGGTGAACCCAAATCAGAAAGCATCCAGATTTTTGAAATGCATGTAGGGCCTTTGATGGGAGATGAATTTTGAAAAGATGCAATCTGACTTCATCATCTGTAAGTATGCAATTGCAAATATTTGTTACATTCGATGAATAAAAGCGATCGAACACCACCATATTGTGCGATTCAGAAATCAGAATACAATGAAAATATAAGTGCTAAGAAACAAGCATAAAAAGGAAATTCTTCATGCCATTTATTTCTTCATACCTCTTGCACGTGACTAACATTTTGTCTTCCACATTGAACAATATCAAGCGTTTTTAAAGACGGCAATGCCTCATGGAACCTTTCCCGCTTCTCCTCAAACTTACGCAACCGAAACAAAAGAAGCCGTTCAATTTTCCAAACACCATGCTCTTTTTCCCAAAACCCAGGATCCATATGCTTGAAATTAAATCCCCTAAAAAGTTCAAGAACTTGTAGATTGGGAAATGTCGTTGCATTCAACCAGATAGGTGTACTTTCTCCGGGATAAGAATAAAGACGCAACTCTTCTACATTTCCAAGAGGCGAAAGCTGATGATTCATTTTGCTCGCAAGGGCAGCAGCATCATCATCAATACAACGAAATTGGATGGCCAAAAGTCGGAGATTTTGGAGCTCTGACAACACATTCAATTCTCCTTCTACCAAGTTATTTGGGCTTTGAAGATAAATTGAAAGCTCTCTAAGTTGGCCAAGGTTCTTCAAATGAAGGATTCGACAAGTGTTTGTAGGGCGAAAACCTGTCAATCTCTCCAGCCTTGAAAGCCTTTCGATTCCATCTGGCATGCACTCCAAACCGCGACACGTATCAACATCAAAGAAAGTGAGTTTATCTAACTTTGTGATTGCTGGAGAAAGCATTTTCAAGTTATTCCAGAAAGATAGGCACAAAATTTGAAGATTATGAAGATTTCCAACTGAATCTGGGAGGTTTTTTAGTCCACATCTATCAATCTTTAGGTAGACTAGATGCAACAATGACGCTATCCCATCCAACCAATCCTTCATGAAATCTTCATCATCCCTCCTATAGCTATAGTCCTCGAAAGAAACAGATAACACTCTCAGCCGCGTTAATTTGCAAAGTTCAATATTCCTACTTAAAACATCCTCTTTGCCTATGTCTGACGCCCACAATGTTCGCAACTTGCTCTCACTTGTGGAATTCTTCTTCAGCTCTGTCCTTCCAATACTCTTGATTATGCCATTGCCGAACATGCCCATACGACGAGACTGGACTTCAAGTTTTGGCCTACCTCTTTCATCCAAATGTGTAAAGTTCTCGTCTCTTGCAATCATTATAATCATATCCCGCACTATATCATGAATTTTAACCGACAGAAGCTGTCCTGAAAATATTTCTTTTCTGTCACCTATTAAGACACACCGATTAACCAACTCTGCCACGCATTGTCTCCCAATCTCAAAAGCCGCTCTTCCTTCTGATCCTAAAACAAAACCCTCGCCAATCCACCAATGAACAATATCATCAACTTCTATTGAATAATCTTCTGGTAACATGGAAAAGCATATCAAACAAGGTTTTAAGTAAGGGGGAAGCTCCTCGTAGCTTAGCCCAAGACTCAACATGAGTCGTTCATCTTTCTTCTTTGCTACCATCTCCTCCTTCAGGTGTTGTGCTATTCTCCTCCATTCATGGACCGAATCACCTTTTCCAAGCATCATTCCACCCACCACCTTGATTGCCAAAGGGAGCCCTCCGCATCTTGCAACAATCTCCTTGCCAAAGCTCTCTAGATTAGGATTCGGACACCTACCATCATCCCTTGCAAATGCTATTTTAGTGAACAAGGACCAACTATCATCATCTGAAAGGATTTGGGGACGGTTTATGTGCCTGTCAATAGCACCCATTGATTTAGCCACATCTTCATTTCTTGTTGTCACAATTACACAACAACCATTCCTTTTTGGTAAAGCAGAGTTCAAACTATCCCACCAAGTCGACCTTTCATTTTCCCAAACATCATCCAAAACCACCAAGTACTTCTCATCCTCTGCCTCTAACTTACACTTGAGTGTTCTCAGTAAGTCCACAACTTCTTTCCTTCTCAAACATTCTTCGTCAACCTTAATTTTAGTCAACATCCTCTTCAGTAGGTCTTCCAATTCACAATGTTGGGAAATAGTTTCAAATATTATGCATTTAAAAGAGTGTTTTATGGTATCCCTATTGCATATTTTCTGAGCAAGTGTGGTTTTGCCTATTCCACCCATACCAACTATTCCAATCACAATTGGGGACCCATCTGCCTCGAGGATCAATTTTTCAACGTCTTTCGATTGTTCTGTTAATCCCACAATGTCAGTCTCTTC
Organism: Litsea cubeba; assembly: GCA_012931725.1. NCBI lineage: Eukaryota > Viridiplantae > Streptophyta > Magnoliopsida > Laurales > Lauraceae > Litsea > Litsea cubeba. The sequence continues at coordinate 80,918,854 of CM022945.1, forward strand.
CATTAGAATGGGATAGCTCAATGGTCGACTTTTGCTACTTTCTCCTACGCTTGTAATGGTAGCAGGGGACATGGGAGCCAAGTAGCTTCCCATTCTTTTCTTAACCTTGTCAATTTCTTGATTTGTTATCTTCAAGCGTTTTGCGATCATTGTGCCGGAATTTTAGAAGTCGTGGAGAGCAATAACTCATGAAGTCTGCCAAACACCCATTATGTTCTTTCACGAAGAGAACTTGGCAATCTGCTATGATGTCCTCGGCATCATACACCAACTCTCTCAAGTCTTGTGTTATCAACTTGAGAATCTTCCTTCCATCCTTTCTCCTCATTGTTTCTGCATCCTCGAGCCAGGTTTTCACGTAGCGCAACTCATCTTTGATTTTGTCAAACTGGTCATCTACTTCAAGTAGTTGTTGTCCTTCTTCTAAAAGTAACCTTAGCAATTTTTCCACGAGAACGCTAGCAACCGCATCCGCCATTTTCCTGTGCATATTGCTATTCAGCATTGTTTTTATGAAGAAAAAAGTATATTTGAAGAAAACAAAACTAAGAATATTATAAATGTCCCATTTTTTTTAAAAATTTTTTTATTCATTTTGATGGGAAAGCAAAACTAGGATGAGATAGAAAATGCACTTTTCATGTGCAAAAAGGTTAGGAAAGTGTCCCTCACTCTATGGTGAGGGAAAGATGCATATGAATATTCCCACAATCAAAACTAAGAATATTATAATTAAATGTTCCAATTTGATTTTTTTATTCATTTTGATTTGTTGATGTGCAAAAATTATGTTTTCCATTATAATGCCAATTTTAATTAGATGAAACTAGCTAGGAAAATAGCCGTGCATATGATGAGCCCAATGCATTCGGAACGTCCAAGGGGTGGGGACATGCACCTTTGAGTGATCGCACTGGTGAAAATCTTCTGTAGCTACTATAGGGAAAAAGGGAATGAGATTAGTTGATTGTAGTTAGAGCCGAAGTTCATTCTTAAAATTTCTTAATACAAAAGAATTATTTGAAATACCATTCTTTTACTGAAAATAATTAATATGAGGCTGTTGAAGCCATCGCTGAGTAGGGCTGCACAACCGGAAATCCGGTCCGATTTTTGGACCGGAATCCAGTTGGATTGCCTAAAATGAAGGACCGGACCGGACCACTTATACAAAACGGTCCGGTTATACCCAGACCGGTTTCATTTTTAAGTGGTCCGGTCCGGTCCAAAACGGTCCCGTTGGACCACTTATAAGTGGTCCAGACCGGTTTCATGTTTTTTTCCTAAGCTTTTTTTTTTCATTTTCAGCTCACATCTTAAGATAAAAAATTAGTTGCAAAGCGGGGTTTACTTGATCACACATCCAAATTTGTAAAAACGCATATTTGTAGACTTTTAGTTTATGCTAAAAGTGTTATGTTTGTATTAAAAAAATAAAAAAATTATTATTATTTATATTAATAAATCCAATCCTGTCCGGTCCCAAAAGGCCTGGACCGGACCGGACCGGATATAAACGGTTTCCACAAATCCGGTCTGGTCCGATCTGCGGTCCGATTTTATTCAGCCCTATGGCTGACTCAGCACACGCATAGGAGAAGTTGGGTCGGTGGCGCTATCCAGGGTAGAATATTATTAGGGGTTTTCTTTTCTTATTAAGGTGGTGTTTCCTAAATATTAGATCTCTTATTTAGCAGGGCTTCTTTTCGTTTTTTATATCTGGTGATTGTAGTTCGGAACACGAGAACAAAATAATTGTGTATTTTTTATGCGGGTCGCCGAATCAGGCGAGAAGAGGGTCACGTTCGGTGGATCTTGGAGATCTTGCACAGATCATGTGCAGATCGGACCGGGAGGTTGAGGCGCGACCAAAATCTTGTGCGTGGGGCGAGAGAGTAGAGATGTGGTTAGTCCGGATCGCTGTCTGGGTTTGGCTGGCTCAATGGCTAGGATTTGCAGAGGAGTGGAGTGCACCGATCTACGGAGCCGTGGAAGAGAAGAATCTGGGCTCGTCCGGACTCTGCATCATTGGTAACTATGGAGATCATTGGTGGGCCACTGCAAGGGTCGGAGCAGTTGCAAAAACAGAGAGATACAAAGTGGGCCATGATCGGCTCGGTTTCACCGTTTGGAATTTGGATTGAGTAATGCTACTTGACATACTTTTTGGCATGAATCTTGAACAAACCCCTATGTTACCCCTTGAATATCACTAATATTCAAGGGGTAACTGATGAGTGTTAAATATTGTATATTTTACCCCTCATTAGTTCGGATTTTATCAGTATATCATATGCATATCATTTGCTTTACCAGATATTTTATCATTCTATCACATTAAAAGGATTATCGGATTATTATCCATAAATCTGATTATTTATAGTGCATTTTTATGTAACTTCTCTTGTATAGGTGGACCCCGCGACTACCCCAACCTTCCGGCTAATGTCCCAAGGCATCAGTAGTGTTGAAGAATTCCAAAATAAGATGAGAAGAAGTCATTTTTCAACACAAAGGAGTGGTTTATGAAATAGGTTATGGGTTCAAATCCCAACAATTATATTTTTTTATATAGAAGATATTTCATCCAACTGAAGGACCGCAAAAAGCAAAAGAGCCAATCAAAAGCCTTCAAGTTGCAATCAATCAAATGGAAGCAATCATTGTGAATGAAAATGAGCCAATCATTCTATAAATTGGAATGTTGTTGTAGAGAAGAAGGAGATCTTTTGGCAAGTTAGTCTTTTAGCAATTTTATTTTACCTTCTCTATACTTTTAGATTGTAATTAAGAGCTTTTTTGTAACTAAACTAGAGAGTGTGTAATTGAAGATTATTAATGAAGATTTGGAGCACTTTCTTGATGTTTAGTGGCTAAAGCTCTTGGATTAGTCTCTCCTTTTGAAGCTAAATAATGTGATTAGTTCAATTCCATGCATGCTTTAGTTTAAATTTCCTACTTGTGCCTTAATTGATTAGTAGATTTTAGATCTAGTTGTGCTAATCTCTCACATTTCTCATGCTCTATCTCTACACTTGATGCTCGGATAATCTCAATTGATGCTTTGTAGTTTGATTAAGTTCTCTCACATAGCATGCTCTAGAGCCCTTATCTTTGATCTTTTGTAGCTTGATTTTGATGATTTATTGTTAGGGTAGCTAGATGATGATCTAGGATCTTGGCCTTTGATTTTCTTTTACTTTGATCTTTATTGTTATATCATCCAATCCAATTAGGCAAGAGATTGCTAATTGGATTGTAGATTTGGGAGTTGAATTAGAACATGCATTGTTTGAATTAATTACATACTTAGTGGATTTTGGATTGCCTAATCCCTTATCTTAATTGTTGTTAATTTTAATTTTTGTTTGATTTGTTATTTTCACTTCTAGATTATTAGATCTACATCTCACATAACTTGTTTTAAAATTCTACACATTTCACACCACATCTTCACCTTAAATCTTCCATTTCCACCACCATTCACACACTAGTTTAGTGTACCTTGTTAGATTAGCTTAGATGTAATTAACTTCATATTTTACATTATTAATTATTTGTTTACATTGCATAGTTTAGTAGTTTTACTTGTTCACTTCAATTGTCTATATTAGCTATATCTTAGTTCAATTCTCGTTAAATTGGGTTCATTGCTTGTTCCATCATCTCTCCGTGGGATCGATAATCCGGACTCTTGAGTCCTTTACTACTTGACGACACCGTAGTCTTGCGGTTAAAAGTTGCACATTTAAGTGTCAATCAGTAACATAGGGATTTGTCCAAGATTCATGCCAAAAAGTATGTCCAAGTAGACTTTTTGATTTGGATTTAGCAGATCGAAGCCGCAGAAGGTGTCCGGGCACTGCTTTCTCGCCAAGATAAACCCGGATCTCATTAAGAACTCTTTTTTTTTTCTATATTTCTTATTCATTGGATATTTTTTTAAAGAAAATTGACATTTTTTAGGAGCGAATTCTGAGTGTTTTGATTCTATTGAGTTTGTTGAGAGAGATGGGGAAAGATGAGGGTGAGAGAGAAAATGGTGAGATTGGGAGATGGGTGAGAGACGAAGTCAAGGAGAGATGAGGGCCGTGGATGGAACTGCAGGGTTCAAAATAACGGTCGTTGCCGTTACGATATTATGTATATAACGGCCGCGTTATGAAATCATGGTAAAAAATCGCAAAAATAATGCCAATATTTGTCGTTATTTTGAATTTAACGGCCATACCGTTATAACGGCGCGCCGTTATTTTCAAAATAATGGTTGTTATAACGTGACGGGGATTTTTTTTAAACCATCCTTTGAGTCTTCTCTTTCACTTCTTTTAGCTGCCTTTTGCCTCTGAGAGCTCCCTAAGCACTGCTACAGCCTCTAAGCACCTAAAAGCTTAGTTCTAAGCCACTTTTGGGTAGATTTGTCCGTGGGAAACTTAAATCAAACTCAAGGGTAGGGGTGTACACCGGGTTTCAAAACCCGGCCCGACCTGGTGTCGCGACCCGGTCCCGAGATCCGATTAGCTCGGACAAATCCCGAGTCGCGAATGCATACTTACTCCCGTAAACTCCGAATTAACATAAAGTTAAAACGAAATCCACAAGGGATATCAAATACCATACCTGTCAATTGTATACTATGGCGGAAATTATACATTGACAAAATACAATACAAACGTTTAATCTACATTCTAGAAAGTCAACCACTGCATATTTATATACAATGCAGGTATACCAAACTTATAAAATAAAACCTTCCAAATAATTCCAGAACAGTTTTAGTCGACTCGCACTCCGAATATTTACACCATTCGTTCAACGTCCTCTGTTGATGGCGCGGACAACAGGGCCTGCGATGTCATCAATAACACCGTGAACACGACGGTTCAACAATGTACATACAGTTCTATGATAGTACATGTTATCATATTATTAATCAATAATTACATATATAAGAACCTGTCAATTTACCAATTTAACAGTTCTATATGGGTCGATACAATTCTACATTACCAGATATAATCAGTAGAATCAAGTAATAACCATTAATTACGACTACAACAATAGATTTATATTCCATCTCATTTTATACTTTCAAACGAAAGCTGTTCAGTATATTTGTTAACACCAATATCAATTAGTTATATATTTATAATATAATCCTCTTTGGCTCATGGGCTCACGCCACCTGGCTCTGGCCTACATGTTGCCTCAAGGTTTTAGTATATGATATGGCTCGCGCCACCTGGCTCTGGCCTACGTGTTGCCCAGCTCATGGACTCGCGCCACCTGGCTCTGATCCAATTTTGCCTATGATGTGCCAGCTCATGGACTCGCGCCACCTGGCTCTGATCCAATTTTGCCTATGATGTGTGGGCTTTCCAGTGTCTTGATCAGAGATCACTGGTATTACCACGGAGCTCCGGAAGGCTCCTAGCTCATCTACTGCAGTAGGAATCATTAATTCTTCATTACATTCCGTTCAGTAATTCAGTGTATGAAACAAGTTCGGCTCTATACGAGCTTTACGAAACATTAAATAGCATAGCTCCACATTGAGCTTAAGAATCACAATATCATTTTAATGCGGAATTCAAAGTTAAGTCTATGCAATCCTATTCAACATTATTAAGACTTCTAAACCATACAATTGAGTGAAACTTTCGTTATCCAATGCACGTGTTATCCTTGATGAACATCACTATATATTGAATTGTGCATTCGAAGAACTTAGTTTACACCTATGTAGGTTTATACATTAACATGAAACAGCCTGTAGACATTAGGCTTCAAAAACAGATAATTCTGCACAGCGTCGGTTCACTCGTCGGTCAGCCTATCGGTCGACCGACAGCTTCAGGGCGGTTGACCGACGACGTGTCGGTCGGAATTCCAGCGAGCTGGAATTCCCTGAATTCTGAACCATTCATGTGTTATCGGTCGACCTATCGGTCGACCGACCTCATCATATCGGCTGACCGACATCGCGTCGGTCAGAAATCCAGAGAGCTGGATTTTCACTTCATCCTCTGAATCATACTGTCGGCCAGGTCATCGGTTGACCGACCATGCATCGGTTCGAATTTCAGAGAACTGAAATTCAATGAAAACAGGTTCTATACCTGTCGGTCAGCTCGTCGGTCGACCTGTCGGTCGACCGACAGTCACCCAGAAACTCAGTTCGAGCTCCAGATTTCTGAAGCCAAACTTCTGGCTTTTTGATCTAATTGAGTTCTAATCATACAAAACCAACATAAATCATAAAACATGTATGTACTTGCCTCTATTCAGGTTATACCCAAAAAAAACCCTTTTGACAGCTTGAGATTTGAGATGCAAATTCAGCCAAATAGAAAACTTGAGCCTTAGGATAATGAACTCCAAGGAAGAAGATGAATGTTTTCTCAAAACCCACTTGAAACTTTCTTTCCCAAACACTTGATCCAACTTAAAGAAAGAAGAACTTGGAAGAAGAAAATGATGAAGGAAAGAAGAAACAAAGAAGAAGACATGGGAGCTGCTGCTGGCACTCCCCCACGTTTTCCCTCTCCTCTCAACAGCTCATGCTTCATGTGAGCTTAGTCACAATGCAATTTTTGCATTTACACCCCTATTCATTTACTTAATTCCACTTTGAGTCAAATGAAGATCCAATTAAGTTTACACTCAATTAATAACTTAAGTTAGTCTTTTAAGACTAATTGGATCCCTTCTAAATCCTTAATCACCATTAAGTTGACTAATCACACTTAATCTTTCTTAAGCTCGATTAATTAGAGTTAATCAGGATTAACTCGGGAAGGGGTCTTACACCTGGCGACCCGGTCCGACCCGGACCTAATCGGGCGGGTGACATAAGCTTTTTTACCGGGTCGGGTCTCACCCGGCCCGATAAGTCCTTATCCGGATTGGGTTTTGGGTTAAGAAAGTGTGGTTAATCGGGTTATCGGGTGACCCGATAACCCGGTTATACATTTTTTATATATATATTTATTTGTATATATATACAAATAAATATTAAAAATATATATATTTATATTTACTGTATGTTTACTGTATATATATATATTTATAGTATTTTTTTATCTCAATTATTGAAACTTTTAGTTGTTCTAAAAAAAATATTTTAAACTTTATAATTAACCGGGTGACCCGGTGACCGGACCCGGTAACCCGAACCCGGATAACCCGGATATAGTTTACCTGGCATTCGGGCGGGTTTCTTGTGTTTATAAATTACTGGGTCGGGTCAAACCCGGCCCGATAACCCGGGACCCAACCCGATGTACACCCCTACTCAAGGGACCTCTTTGATCTGCTTTTTTTTTTTTTTCCGGAGTTCTTTTCAAGATTTAACATCAAATTCGAATTATTTTAAGTAAGGTGTGTTAGATCTATACTTTTGGAGAAAAAAAATCACAAGTTTTAACACTTTTTGTAATATTTTTTGTTTTTTCATTATTTAAATCTAAATTATTTCAATATTTTCTTTTGAAAAGATTGTGTAATACATGAACCAAAAGTTTTATATTGAGTTAGATTTGATGTTACTCACTTAATTTTTTAGTGTTTTAAAGCGTAGATCTAGATTTTTTTATTTTCAAGATTTGAGGCTTTTCTTGATATATATCATTTACATTTTTCCAAATTAGTATTCAAATGCATTTATAATGTGTTGAATTAACTTAGAGCTACTCTTTTGGAACAAAAAACTGTAAATTTTAGCACTTTTTGTAATATTTTTTATTTTTAAATCCAAGTTATTTTAGTTTTTTTTAAAGATTGTGTAATACATGAACCAAAGGCTTTATATTGAGTTAGAGTTTATGTTACTTACTTACTTTTCCTGAGATCTAGTGTTTTAAAGTGTAAATCTAGTTTTTTTTTTTTTTAAATTTGGGGCTTTTCTTGAAATCATTTAGATTCCCCCAAATGATGCCCAATCTTAGTAGATCTACTTGAAAAATGGGTAGATCACTATCCAAAAACTTACTTTTCCAGATTTTTTAATAAATCAATATTAAAATATTTTTCTTTGTTGATTTGTCAAACATTTTGTTTGTTTATTATTCTAGGTTTAATGTATAACTCATGTGTATGTTTCCAACGCTAAATCTACTTGAAAAATGGATTGATAGATCTATTGCTACTAGATTTATGTTTAAAAATCTTTTTCCATGTTTAACAATTTTAATGTTTATTATTTTACGTTGAATGTATAAGTAATTAAGTATAACTGATGTAGTCATGTGTATGTTTCTAATTATAATAAAAATTAACGAATTTTTTTTTTTAAACTCCTATGTTTCAAATTCTAAACTACTTTGCTTTATGGATTATGTGTTTAGTGTTATTCTTTTGTAGAAAACAATAGTACGTGAAGTTAACCCGTCGTAGCAACATGGTGTTGATGTGGAAGGAAAAAAGAGAATTCAACTACTATTATTGTGGTAAGGTGGTAACTAGTGGAATCACAAGATTGAAGGAACACTTAGCGCATAAATCAGGGAATGTGGCAAAGTGTACCAAGGTATCCCCATTGTTAAAAGAAGGATATGCAAGCATTGTTGAATGCGGGGAAGCAAAAAAACAAAAAAGTAGTAACTGAGAAAAGGAGAGAGGCAAGGTATGAAGCATGTAGCGAGACGGTGTTTGGGCCTAGGGAGGTGCTTGACTCAGATGATGAAGATGGGGACTCAGATGTTGAGAGAGCAAGGAGAGAGAACATGAGATCATATAATGAAGAAGAAGAGAGGAGAAGAATGATGTATGAGTCTGCTTCTAGAGAGGGCCAATATGAAGAGAGAGGGGGGGTGGCTCAGGTAGTGGTGGTGATGGTATGCTGCGTCGGATATTTAGTAAAAAACAGACTCGCCAACAACTAGATTGGTTGGAGTCTGATGAACCTCCCACACAACATACTTGTGACCAGGGTCGTGGGTCCAATTGACCTTGCTGCATATAGGTCTCCATCTGCAAAGCAACCTTCTATAGCCAAAGGCATAAGCGGGAAGATGGGTTATGCAAGAAATAGGGTTGTTAGGGTAGTTGGGAAATTCTTCTTCGATGGAGCCATTGCACCAAATAAGGAAACTTCACCCTATTTGAAGACCATGTTAAACGCTGCTGCAGAACATGGTCCGTGTATAAAGCCACCCACATCGTATGAGATTGGCCACTACCGTGTTGAAGATGAATATAAAGAGACGATGGATTGAGTGAATACCTTCAAGAGGATCCGGAGAGAGGGGGCTGTACACTCATGTGTGATGGGTGGACTACCATCACTAGACGGTCTCTATTGAATTTTTTAGTATATTCATCTTTAGGGACTGTTTTTATTAGATCGGTTGATGTAACCGAGTATGTCAAAGATGTGACGTACTTGAATAAGCTTTTCAATGAGGTAATTGAGGATATTGGAGCAGAATGTGTTGTTCAGATCATCACAGACAATGATGCAAGCATGAAAAAGGCAGGAATGATGCTCATGCAGCAGAGGCCCAATATTTTTTGGTCTCCATGTGCTGTACATTTCTTGAATTTGATGTTTGAAGACATCACTAAGTGGAAAATGATAAACGGTGCGATATTGAAAGAAAAAAATCACTAATTTTATCTATCAATCACACACGCTCATGGTGATGATGAAGAAATATTCGGACAATCATGAGCTACTACAGCCTGAAATTACAAGATTTGCCACCCAATTTATAGCTCTAGAAAGCCTTTATAAATACATAGGAGGGCTACACCAATTATTTACATCACATGATCGGTTGGAATCAAAGTGGGGGAAAGAGGCCGACGCACCAAGCAAAGCAAGTTGTAGAGATTGTACAGTCTAGGAGATCCTGGTCATTTGTTGGTGAGACCATAAAGGATTTAGAGCCTTCGATAAAGGTTCTTCGGTTGGTCGATGGAGATGACAAGCCTACAACGGGCTTCTTGTATGAGGCCGCAGATCAAGCTAAGTTAGCCATACAAGCAAATTGTAAATACTACAAGGCATATTGGAAGATCATCGACAACCGTTGGGAAAACCAACTCCATCATGACTTGCACGCTGCAAGTAAAGATTCACATACTGCATTTCTAACTCTCGTAACTTTTAAGTAATGTTCAATTGTGGTTTTAGCTCTCTAAATTAATATACTATGCAGGTTATTTTTTCAATCCACAGTATCGATATGATGAGAATGAAGACAGAAGCTTAACAGATGAGATACATGTAGGTTTGAAAAATGTTATTAAAAACCTTGCTGCGAATGAGGATGATGCATGTGTAGCTATTAACCAAGTAAGTGTAATGTGTACTCTTTTTTTTTAAAGAGCATAAAGAGTTAGTTCATCCTTATTTTATTTATGGTATATCTCAGATTGATATATATAGTGAAGCCATTGGTAGTTTTGGGACACTGACTGCCAAACGAGCTATCATGAAGTCATTTCCAAGTAAAGATCATGGTAATTTCATTCATTCTACGTAAGTTTAAAAGTTGAATCATGTATGATTTAATTAATAAATATACTTTCATTTTATTTTCAGCTGAGTTGTGGTCAAACTACGGAGAAAGTGCTCCAATACTAAGGAAAATAACAATGAGAGTCCTTAGTCAAACAACTACATCATCAAGTTGTGAGAGGAATTGGAGCACCTTTTCATTCATTCACACTAAAGTGAGAAATCGGCCGGCGATGCAAAAGTTGAATAAATTGGTGTATATACATTACAATATTAAGCTCCGCCATAAACAAAGAAGAAGGAGAGAGTTTGATGACCAAACAGATTACTTCCGTCTAATCAATCTGGACTATATTTTTCAGAGAATGATGATGTGTTGGCACTAGGGGTGTACAAAAAATCCGTCGATCTGGAAATCCGATCCGATCCGATCCGATCCAATCCGTGGATTTTTATCCGATCTGAAGGTAAACGAATTGGTGACGGATTGGAAATTTGGTAATCCGTTAGCAACGGATCGGTGGCGGATTTCACCCTCAATCCGCGGATTCAATCCGATCTGATCCGTTGGCATTAAATATAAAAAAAATATAAGGGGTCTAAATATAAATTAAGATGTCTAAATTTAAAATAAGAAAAAAATTAAGGGGTCAAAATGTATTTTTTTTATAACATATTTGATATTTTTTCTTTTCAAATTAGAGTGAACGGATTAATCCGATCCTATCCGATCAGATCCGGTCCTCCACGGATCGGATTGGATCAGATTTTAACAGCAACGGATTGGTGACGGATTTCAAATCCGTCAATCCGTTGGTAACGGATTGGCGACGGATTTGGCCCAATCCGCACCAATTTGATCCGTGTACACACCTAGTTGGCAAAATAGATAGAGGAGGCAAAAGAGCCACTTCTAGATCATGATGAAGCGATGGGTAATATGGTCCAGGATTTGACTGGGGAAACGCAGAGCCGATGAGAGCTGCCTAGTGCCAACGCGCGATAAATCTTACCCATCAACGAAGGTGTGGGGTTGACTCTCAAGAGATGCGAGATGAGGTTAATGATGATGAGGACACTAGCCTCAGCAGTAGTAGCTCATCTTCAGATATGCCTCATGATTTTGATGGGGATGGCAGTGGTGATGGTGGTGGCTATGGTCAGGTACCACCCCACATGATGGAGACAGACGAACATTTTCCTTCTGTTAGTAATATAGGCCTGACTCGTGGGTACCAAAGAATTGTCCCACCAACCAAATCATCACATGGATGTGCCAGTGGTAGCAGATATGGCACGGGAGAGGGTACCAGTGGTGGTGGTGTTGGCCACCAACAAGCCATGTATGGTGACTACTATGTATCACCTCCACATCGTATCGTTTCCCCATGGATTTTATCACTAGTACGAAGACTACCCTCAGCCATCTCAGTCTACTAATGACTCGGACTCACTTTATGAAGCAATCTTCATTCCTCAATCGCATCCACAGCACAACAACCTTATGGGCACTATGAGAGTGGAGGCTATGTAACACAACAATTTGGTGTCTATTTCTACCGTTCAAGAAATAATGATGATGATAATATATATCGAGCCAGGACACCACTTGTTCTAGCATTAGGCTCAAGCCCTACCTTCTAAGCATTCATGTCTCATCCTAAAAATCAAGTCAAGGTAAGTTACAATGTCCAAACTCTAACTCCACTACTTTAAGTTAGCAAGTTAATTCATTTTGATGTGGTGAATGTTACTTTAAACTGTAAACTTGAAGGTGAGCATACCTTGATGACTGAGTTATTGAGTTGTGTCTTGAGTACTGCATATGCACTAACTCTATTAGTATTTATTGCTAGATTGTAGACTTTAAATGTTTAACACTATTAGTTTGCCCAAAATTATGGTTGCATTTTGTAAAATTTATGATATTTCAGCTTATTTTAATATATACATCGATACAACCATGATACAGGCTGCTATAACTTGAGGAGATTGTGTACTAATGGAAACAAAAAATTTTCTATCATTTTTATAATATACCGGATTTCTTGGATATTTTCTCGGATTTTTTGGGGGTCAAATAAAATTCTCTCCGTGATGGACCGCAATGCGACGACCGCGAACCGCGATTTTGAACCATGGATGGAAGTTGACTGAGATGGTGGTGATATGAGAGAGAGAGAGAGAGAGAGAGAGAGAGAGAGGTGGTGATTGGGGAAGAAAAAGGGGAGAGAAACGAATAAAAAAAACCCTTGATTCCTCTTTCCTCCTCCCTCTCAGTTCTCTCAGTTATCTTCTATTTTTTTTTCCATTATTTTCAATTTGCACAGACGAAAAAGGATAAGGGAAGAAGGCTTTGTTCGTTTGTATCGTCCAATATATCAGATTCGGCCGGTATTTCCCAATATTTTGGTGAATTTTAACATCACGGAGTCCGATATCAATTATTGAAATGGTATGGGCCGATACGGGTACATATCGCCGACATTTTAAGCACTGATGTTCTACGAATGCATTCTACTTGTGGGTGAAAGTCTTCCTCATATTGCACACCCTTAAATAAATCGATAACTAACTGAATTACAATCAAGGCAAAAATGGTGATAAATTTTTTGATTGATAACTAACTTGTGGAGTCAGAAAATTGATCTTAAGTGAGACAATGAGAACAAAAATCTTGTAAAAGTAATTAATCTGAACCACATGCATACTAAGTATCAAGAGATAAAAATAATAAAAAGAAAAAGCAAGTTTTAGAATTTACCTTAATTTAAAGGATCACGATCCAAGAGATAAAATGAGTAGCTCAAAAGGCCCTCTAAGGATGCTTCACTCCTGCACAACGAAACTTCCACACTTTATATTTTCTTTTGAACTAGAGTTTTCTCCAAACTTCATCCATGCCACCTAATTCTTTACATGTCATTTTGTGCTAGAGAATACACCCAAGTGAAGCAAGTGACAACAATGACACTACTACTTTTAGGGCAGAACTATAATACAGCAACAGGCTGCAGGACCCTTGTTAAATACATGGGTGGGGATACCTTTTAAAAATCCAAGCCAACTCACATTGTAGTGATCAATCTAAAATTATGACTCAAATCAGTAACATGGCCGCCGTTGGACTGACTAAATCTTGAACACCCAATCAACTTCCTTTACTTTTTTTCTTTTTATAGATAGGGAGGGAAGAGTCCCTTATGTGTAAAGTCTATTGATCAATCTAATGGTTACCCAACTGCAATTGATTTTGAGCATAAAAATATAAGGAATTGAGGGGTGTTAAGGCTGATAAGTAGTTTGGATTTTTGAAAGGTGAGCCCCCTCTGGGCATTGCACCCTATTACAATGCAGCTACGCTACATTATAGTTCTGCTCCTACTTTTAATTTTAAAAAAGAAGCTTGTAAATTGTCACTACACCAAAAATGGAAAATTGAAACGGATTACCGTTCATAATCTTTGTGTTCCTAATCCGTTCACCCGTTCCAAAAACAGGAATTGAAACGGATGAATGGGTTAGAACACACGGATTAATAACGGTAATCCGTTCCAATTTTTCATTTTTGGTGTAGTGGTAGTATTGCTACCAGCATATGTAGTTGGGTTCATCTATTGTCAACCCAAACCCTCTATACAAGTCTATCCTCATGAATTCACATTCATCTTTAATTTATAATTATCTAACCATCATGTACTGTTGGATAGATCATAATAAAATATGTACTTATAGAACCATCAAATTTTGAGACCTTAAAATCTAGAGGTTTTTTTATTTTTACAATCTAGAATTAGGATTATCTTACTACTGTGATACTTAGCCAATTCATTAATGTGATTCTTATTCTCTCTACCTTAATGATTTATCAGTATATATGATAGGTCTTGATGATGCCAAAAATGGATTCGGACACCACCCGTCAAGGTATTAATGAAAGTATTAAATGCGGTAATAAAATGAGAGAGAGAGAGAGTTATAGTGGTTCGGTCAAGAGTGACCTACGTCCACTTCAAAATGGAGATCTTCGATTATGGTGAGAAGTTACAGGTATGAGAAAGGTAGTAAAGGCATGTAATCATTGCCCCTCAAGTGATGAGGAGACCCTGAATTTATAACCCTTCCCCAACAGATGGGATGCAAAATTAAAGCAACGTCTCTCTGGAGCCTGGAGCCTCAGACGTGTCCTCGAGGAACGAGCAAGGTGGAGGGCCTGGAGCCTCAGACGTGTCCTCGAGGAACGAGCAAGGTGGAGGGCCTGGAGCCTCAGACGTGTCCTCGAGGAACGAGCAAGGTGGAGGGCAGGTGAGAGTTTCTTCGCGAGATTTGGTAAGAGCGGGTGAGGGGAGGACTTCGTCGTGATGACTCGGAGGCCTTGACGTGACGAGGCTTCCTTTAACGAGTTTCGAATATCAACTGAGCTAACCTGGCCTGACCCATGACCTTGGACGGACCGGGTTGTCTGGACCAGACTCTTTACCGCAATCCGGGTTGGGCCTGACCCATCAGGTCTCATCCATATCAAGGGCTTCCTTTTCAATAGAAAATCCGAGTTTCTTGTATCATTGTTCTTTGATCTTTATAAAGAGGAGACTTATATAATACTAGCAGTTAAAATAACTGAATTTCTCTATAGGTAGAACTTCAATAGAAATGAGAGATGATAAAAATAAATAAATATTATGCCTCTTGTTGTCATACCTTATTCCTATACCATGGAATCTTGTTTGCATAGAATACAACACCTGTAAAAGAAAATTCAAATTAAAAAACAAAGAAAATTCAAATTAGAAAACAAGTTTGAACAACTTAGAAGAAACAAATATGAAAACAAAAGGCCATAGACAATCCAATAATAAGAACAACTTAGAAGAAACAAATAAACTTATGGAAATCCAACGCCTAAAAACCAAAATAAAAATAAATAAATAAAAAGAAAATGGAAATCCACGAAAACCTATTACCACGGAAACTAAAAAGAACTCATCAAAACTAGAAAAAAATAAAACACGACTATGACAAAAGGTGAAAGAATCATTAAACACCAGAAAATGTATAGAAATAAGAAGCGTGATCAAGAAGAAGCAAAAAATTATGAGAAACCAATAAAAATTAAAAAAAAAACTAAAAAGAAAAAGAAACGATCAAAACCATCAAAATTGATAATGACGACAACAATGTGTGGTTGCTCAGTTGGTTTGCAACTCTAAATGCCATCTAGCTACCTAGGGACATATAAACTTTGCCTATAGCATTAGATAAGAAAATCTAAATATACACCGATTGATTAGAGACCGTGGAAGTTTGGACTCTTTAAAAGAAAACTCTTTTTTTTTTTTAGATTTAACTCTTTATTTAGATGGCTAAAATCAAGAATTTCTCTCAATCCCTAAAACCTGCCATTCAACTTAAGATTGAAATTAAAATTGAGATTAAGTTTCTCAATCAATTACGAAATTAGAGCTCAATTGAGAAATCAAACTCTGTCTCTTCCATATATATTAATAATAATAGATGAATGCATGGAATACCTGCTACAACGAAAGTGGACCAACTAAAAAGTTGAATCGTATGAAAGGTAGACCAATTAAATTTAAGTTTGAGGAACCATACCCAACACTATCACCTAGACCAAAAGACCTAAAATCGATGTTCATAGTAATAAACCAGTATATATCCAAGGCTCTCCTAAGCTCGAGCTTAGGGAGAAAGTTTTGTAAGCTCGTACTTGTGGGGCCCACCGTTGGTCCATCCAAATGGATCAAACACATGACTTCCTTAAATTGCATATGTCCACCAACTTTCGGTAAGATCCGAATTTACTGGACCGTTGGATTGACTATATATCAATCCGGATGGATTGTTGACCATTAAACTATTAAGCCCATATGGAGATGATAGAAATTACGGTTGTAATTGGGTTTTTGCAGGGAGGAAGATCCTAGGGAGTCCTTGAAATCCCCTCACCCCCATCCCCATGTGGGTCCCCAAGTGGGCCCCACCACACACTTGAGCTTATTTTATCCTAAGCTTGAGCTTAGGGGAGCTAGTCTCATATTTATATATATATATCTCTAAGTTGGGCCGGAGCAACACATCACAAAAGATAAGTGGTCAACGTTGAAGGCCTTTATAGAATAATCTCAACTTTCAAATTGGGGTTTACTGATTATTAAGTTTTCGAATAGAGGGAGAGATGGAAATCGAGAGAGAACAATCCAATTCCAATCTTCCAAACCCCTCCACTATGGTGACAAAACGATTATATCCAAACCCAACAACCAAATCACCCAACATCCCGAACCCTATCCCTAATCCCCCAAAATTCCAAAACTCCTCTCAAATCAGCCCATCCAAATCCATCTAAGTGACTCCATCCCGAGTGGTAAGGAGCGTTCAGTATATCACCTCTTCTCGCTTGTGTGGGCTCCTTTCCCACTTGTGTGAGCTTTCTTCCATCTTATTCGGGCTTTCTTCCCACTTGAGGGGGCTCTTTTCCATGTGTATGCAGGTTTACTCTTGGATCCCTGCTCCCTTCACTCGGGTAAAATATAAAAAAAAATTGACTCCATCCCTATCCCACCACTACAGAATCCTCAACCTTCTCAAATCCCTGCCCCATCATCAACTAACCCACGAAAACCTGTCCTCCTCCTTCAATCTCGACCCAATCAACCCTCCTCTCTCATTATATCCAAAATTTAATAGAGTTGCTATTTTGGAGGTTATATTTTATTTTTACCAACTAACTATAACTTCATGGGCTGTTTGGATTTTTATTTTTATATAATGGTTATTGTTTTAAATGCATGGCCAATGTTGTAGAAGTGTTATTTCTTAATTTTTTCATGTTGTTTTGATTTCCAATGGATGCTAGTACTTATTTATAATTTATTTGAGTTTCCCTTTTGTTTCTTAATATAATTACAATTTGATTTGTTGTTATTGTTTTCATATAATTGATTTGAAGGGCTTCCATTTGAAAATTTATTTACTCTTCCTTTAAACCTTTGGTTTTTGAAGTATCGTGTTTGTGTTATAAATTATATATTAATATTCATTTATAGTTCATTTAAATAATTATAAATATTTTAATTATTATTTTTATCATGGCCCGTGTTGGGCGCGGGCCTATTGCACTAGTTTATTTCTTAAAATGTAATCTATACTAATGGACTCTTCCCCGTTTCCTTATAATAATGTTTAAATGTTTAATCAACAATGTACATCTCTTCCTCTCCTCTCTCTCTCTCCATCTTCTCTAGGATCTTTTAACCTCTCTCACACAAAAATATAATTTTCATCTTCTCTTCTTTTAATTTATTAATTTTTTTATATCACTTGAATTTGCCGTTCCAGATTTGAGTACAGGTAGGGTGTAAAATTATTTTTTGAATTTTTTATTTTTATATCATTTTTTAGTATTCATTTGATTTTATAATAGTCTTTATTTTTTCTCTTGTTTATGGTGAGATTGTAGAGAATTATGACCTAAGATAATTATCATTGGGTTTGACGTGACTAAGGATTTTTTCCCCTGATGCGACCGAGGACTTGACTTCTACCATAAATTGGTTACAATTTGGATGACTTCATTGTTTTCAAAGTGGATAATCTGTGGTTGCTTAGGTTTATTATCTTGTCCTTTTTCATGTGTTCGATAGTACATTGAAAGCATATGAAAATCTATCTTTCTCTATCTACTCACACACGCAAAACACGCCCACACTAAGCCCAGGCCCAAAATAAAAATCTATTCAATTTAGGGCTATTTTTTGAGATCCTAATTAATAAGATGAACACAAGTCCAAAATAAATGAATATTTCATCTATAATATTCAAAATTTCATATATCAAAGTTTATTTTAAAGGAGAATGTGTAGTAAAACTACATAATCTGCAAATCAAATTTTCCATCCAACCGCATTCAATGGTTGTCATGCATAACTAGAAAACATGCCTGTGCTTAGCATGGGAAATATAATTATAATATTAAAATTTCTAAAAAAAACTTTATGATCAATTTCTTTAAAATTAAATACAGAAGGTCATATTTTGAGAGAGAGGGAAAAAAGAAGAAGAAGTCCATAAGAATTCAGTACCTAATATCAAATAATTAAAAAAAAAAGCACAAGCCCATGAAGATTGAAGACTAATGATTTATAAAAGTTAAAGCCACAAAAAAAAAATCAAGCTCCACCCTTTCTCCCTCTGCAAGCGTGCATGGTAGAACATCAGTTACATGGAAAGTTTTCCGCCTCCTCTTCAATTCCACGCTGTTGTCGTGAGTTTATCTTTTTCATTAATAGTGTCATTTTCTTAGGAATTATGAAACTTATTATTTTTGTTGATCGATTTCATATATTATATATTCATTTGGATTTAGTTTTATTGTAAAATGGTTATCATAGAAAATTAATGACTATATAGGAAATCATATAAAATAGTTAGTTCAAAAGTTTGATCACCTATATATGCTTAAAATACAATGCATAACTATGAAAATGATAACAACAACAATATTCATAGGAGTCAATATTCTAAAAATATAGTTACTTTTATAAATACCTCGTAGATAAAGTCCAACTCCCGGTCATTATTCCAAAGTGGGGCTAGGGTCCCTTCCTCATTAACTATTTAACCTCTTGTTGATAACTATTAACAAAAAGACGCTCCGTTGTTTAGTGGCGGGGTCGCCCCTTTGAAATCCGAGCTGCCCTGAGTTCGAGTATGTGGGAGGGGTGTTCCTTTCCAAACAAAACTGCTCGAGCATTTTTTAGTGCTCCTCATATGTTATATATAGGAAAATTATCTGAGGCGCCTAGTGGGACTCGCCTCATGGTCCATCTGAGCGGACCATCCAAACCCCTTATTTTCATGCGTCCCACCAGGTGTGCACTTATCTTAATGGATTGAACTTATAGGCCTCGGATGCGAGGGTTAAGATGATATGATGGGGATGATTCTTTTTCCACATAGGAGGGCTCCCGCAGATCTTCAAATCCCCCAACCCAATCCTGAGGTGGGTAGCATGTGGGCCCCACATCAAGTCACTCAGACTAGATTGTGTCAGTATATTTATGAGCTATTAACATTAGCAGGGCCCAACTAATGGTCCATCCTAGTGGACCATCGAATGGACTGGACTGTTGGATCAAGTGCACGGCCCATTCGAATTGATTGAACTTGTGGGCCCCTCAGGATAGGGTGAGAAAGATTGGATGAAGCTTTTTGTTTTTTTTTTTTTTTTGAAAAGAGGAGGGGTCTAGGTAGATCTGTGGATCCCCCCAGATCCCATCTTGAGGTGGGTAATATCCGCGCGCACCTGATATCTATGAGATATATCTCGCACCTTATATGAGAGATAGGAGTGCATGGGAGCCCTCACATTTAAGTTATTGGCATTAGATATGGATGTGAGGCCCCCCACCCAATCTCTCATATAAGGTAAGAAATATCTTTCATAAGAGTATCTCCCTATATATATATTTATATAGTTCATCTTATGTGTTGGGAGCCCCCTTTCAAAAAAAAAAAAAAAAAACAACTCCATCTAATCATCCTAATATTTCATGCACTCCCCAATCAATTTTATTATAAAAAATGGGTATACAATAAATCCAACGGTCAAGCCTAAATGCAAACCCAATGTATCAATGACAATCAGAGGGTGTGGTCCGAGAGAATACGCATACAAGTAGAAAATAGCTACAATATGATTAAGATAAACAGAACTCACCTTCCAAATGTTAATATTGTTGGACTGTAGCGAAAAGATTACACTTGAAAGTTGAAGAGATGGCTAATGAGGATTTCAATCAAGCAAGAGAGAGAGCTAGTTGGAGTGGAGGGTACGAGGAAGATGAGGAGTCCTGTGGAACGAAGAGGTACATATGTAGAAAAAACAGCTGTCATAGAGGACCCACAATAGTTGCTTTTTTTTTTTTTTGTAAAAGGGACCCACAATAGTTTTTTTTTTTTTTTTTTTTTTTCTTTTGAGGTGGGTAAACCCACAAAAATTAAGGAGAACCGAATTCCCTGTTTCGTCGAAACAAGGACCTGTTCGGATGAATCAGAGGCAACACGCAAGGGGGCGGACGAATCGAGGGATCCGGATTGTGAAATAAAATTATTAATGTGTCAAGAACCCCAATGGTCCAGATTTATTTAAATATATTCACTTACAAAGTAGTAAGTAACCTTCCTTTCAATTATTGAAGTACATGACAAATGCGGACGGCAAGGTGATGCCACTAGTCCCCAACAATAATATTATGGGGTTTTCTCACCATTTTAAATGCAAGTTGGTTTCTCGGGTGGTTTTAAATGCCGGCCGGAACTGGGTCTACTCGTCCGGACAGGTCCGAGTCGGGTCTGACTCTGAGCCCAGCACAGCAGAGGACATGTACCGGTTTATAGCTCTTTATTTTATCTATAGTTATACTGTTCAGCGCATGATTTTATAATGCTACATTTTTCGTACTTGAAATCATAAAAGTTTATTGCGATATCGCAATACTTAATTAGATAATGCGAAATTGCATGCATAAAACTGCATTGTGGAACACGTAATCTAATAAAGTTTTGCGATGTGGCAAAAAAAGAGCATGGGAACAAAAATGCCTCGGCTTTGGTCACTAGGCAGATCGACGACTAATGGTGACCATATAGGAAAAACCCCTAATATTATTCTATTTTGAAAAAAAAGAATCATATTGATGGCTAAACACCTCTTAAACAAAGATTTTAGATTTCTCAAATAATATGCAAAGTTAACTTTAGAGCCATTGATTAGATCATCAACATCATCTGATTGGAGTGGCTTTTGAAATTTAGGTGAATCACTAGCGGGGCTCTAAATGGATGGTCTGGTCAATAGTAAACCCCTATTTTGCAGCGCTAATGATTTTTTTTTCTTTATTTAGGCAAAAGTATATTAAATAAAAGAACAGGCTTAGAAGGAATTAGCCCCATAAATTCAACACAACAAAACAAAAAGGGAGAGAGAACCCAGGAAAAAAAAAAGCTGGACTAGGCTAATGACACACTCAGGCTCAAGAATAGAATGGGAAATCTTCCCAAAGATTTGGTACAACAAACCCTCAGGGCCCAGCCACTGGACCTAACATTCAGGTCAAATATAACATAATCCTCCCATGGGCCGCCCCTAGTGCCATTAATAGAAAGTGAGAGACAGAAGCTGGTATATATAGAAATGAAAATCAGCATTCCTTGCTGGCATGGCAGCCCACACATAGTTTGCACGCAAGGCCCACCTTCAGTAATCCAGATTGCTCCAAAATGCACTCACCCCATGTATTAGGGGGAGCACTAGGCACATAGTAGTTGGGCCCATGTTTAAATTGATGATATATAAAATCCATGATCCAAATTCCTTTTGTTTTTTCATTTAATCATTTGTTCAGACATGATCAATCAGATGATAGTCCAACTTCAATTGGTGAAGGACTGGTATTATCCAAAATCTTTGCAAATGAGTGTCCAATGAACAGAGGCTGAATATTATGAAGTGGGATTTGATTTAATCACACAAAAGCAAATGCACGGACAATAGCATTCCACATGTTCTATTATATTACAAATTACAGTGAACATAAGCAACACTCCCACACTGTACGATTTACAAAGGACTTACAAGGCACACATAAAGACAAATGTTTGGTTGATGCAGTGCTTGATAGCTCTTAAACTTGAGAAACAGCAGACGTGTCATTTGCTTTTTTAGTCTGCACTTGATCGTTTTCGGAAACATCAGAAGGAAATGACTTGATGAGCTTTGAACATGAGTAGGAAACCTCCAACATTCTCAAAGACGGCATTGCTTCAGAGAACTTTGACTCCGACTCCTCTAACTCAGACAAATCATCCAAATCCAACACCTCGATTTTCCAAACCGCATTCTCTCTTTCCCAAAACCCAGGACCCATATGGGTTAATTAGTTTTCCACCAAAAATCCTCAGAAACCGTAAACTAGGAAAGGTCATTGGATTCAGCCAAATAGGTGTACTTTCTCCCGGAAATTGGATAAGCTGAAGCTCTTCTAGATCTTGAAGATGCGAAAAATGATGGTTCAGCTTATTCATAAGGGCACTGCTCTCATCATTATTATTATCAATTTCAATCCGTAAAACTCGAAGATTTTGAAGCTCTGACAACACCTTTAACTCTCCTTCTTCCAATTGGTTTGGGCTTTTTAATACAATATGGAGGCGTCTCAGTTGACCCAGGCCTTTCAACTGACCAATTTGAAAAGCATTTTTATGTATTGAACTTGCAGGACAAAACTCTTCTAATCTCTCTAGATTTAAAAGATTCTGAACCCCATCTGGCAGGCATTCTAAAGAAGGACAACCATGAAATTGGAAAGAAATGAGCTTACCCAACTTTATGATTGATGGAGGAAGCATTTTCAAATTTGGCCAATCAAGTAAATCCAAAAGTTGAAGATTAGAAAGGTCTCCAACTGAATCTGGGAGCTTTTCCAATGCACAATATCCTATATGCAGGTAAACCAGATGCCATAATGACCCTATTCTATCCAAGCAGTCCTTACCAAGGATTTCTTCATTTATCATCGTTCGTGAGTCGTGACAACCCAAGGTATAAAACCCTCAGCCACTTTAAATCGAAGAGTTTCATTTTTAGGTTTAAAATGACCTCTTTCTCTATCTGTAAGGCAATTTGCTACGGGTTATTGAATTCTTCACTACTTTGCTTCCACTGCTCTCAATAGCAGAATTCATGGATATGCCCACACGACGATGCTGCAAATTGAATATTGGCCTTTTCTTTTCATCAAAACTCGTAAAGTTCTCATCTCTTGCAATTTTAATAACCATATCCCGCACCATATCATGCATCCTGCAAAAAAGAAACTTTCTGTTAAAAGCATCTTTCTTTGAATCTATTAACAAACACTGACCCATTAACTCCGCAATGTATTCTTCTCCGGTCTCGAAAGTCGTTCTTCCATTCGTTTCTGAAACAAAACCCTCACCAATCCACCTGCCAATAATCTCATCAATGTATATGTGAAAATCTTCTGGATACATGGCAAACCATAAGAAACAGGGTTTTAGGTGGGAAGGAAGCTCGTCATAACTGAGCTCTAAACTTGACTTTACCAGCATACCTTTCTTATGTTCTGCCATCTCGTCCTTTAGGTGCATTGATATTCTCCTCCATTCATGCACTGAATCACCTTTTGCAAGCATCATTTCACCCACGGCTGTGATTGCCAAAGGGAGCCCTTCACATCTTGCAAAGATTTCCTTACCAAAATGCTCTAAATCAGGATTACAACACTTACCACCAGTCCTTGCAAATGCTATTCTAGTAAATAAGGACCAACTATCATCATGTGAAAGAGTTTTGACTTCATGTACGTGATTTTGGTCAACTCCCATAGAGGCAGCTACCTCCAACTTCCTTGTCGTAACAATGACACGACCACAACTTCTTTTAGGTAAAACGGAGTCCAGACTATCCCACCACATCCCCTCAGCTGTTTCCCAGACATCATCCAAAACCAATAAGTATTTCTTATCTTCTAATTCCCTCTTAAGCATATCCAATAGCTCATGAACTTGTCTTCCACTGGGAGAACTTTTCTAAGCAATCTTTTCTCTAAGCATCTCTATGAGTAGGTCCTCAAATTTGAAACATTGAGATACAGGAACAAATTCTATGTATTTAAAAGAGTACTTTACAATCACGCTACTGCATATTTTCTGAGCGAGTGTGGTTTTGCCTATTCCCCCCATACCAACTATTCCAATCATAGTAAACAACTCATCTGTTTCTAACACCCACCTTTTAACTATGTCCACGCCATCTTCTAATCCCACTATTTTGTCCTCATTTATTAAAATGGGGTAGCTCAACGGACGAGTGTTGCCTTCTTCCCTCCTTGTAGGCGTAGGAGTTGTACTTAAATAAGAAATTATACTCTTCTTTGTTAAAGTGTAATATTGTATCATAATAGGCCCAGGGACCCAGTCCACTTGTATGATAATAAAGCCCAGCCCACTTATAAAGAGGAGACTTAGTCATATTTTGTACAGCTAGGCAACACCGTAGATACCAAGTTGTATTCCCCTTTTTTAGAGATCTAATTGATCTGATTAGCTTTAATTTCTTGATTTGTAGCCTAATCATAGGCATTGTAAACTCTATTTAAAGAGAAGAAATCCAAGATAGCTAGGGATCGAAAGAAAGCAATTCACAGACTTTCTCTCTCTCGTTTTTGCATGTCTCTGAATGTCATGGTATCAAAGCTTCAAGCCTCTGAGTGAATCTTCTCCATCTTCCAAGCATTGGAAGTTGTCATAGTCTCTGTGAGACTCTCTGGATATTTTTCTTCATCTTCTAAGCACTGGAATTCGCCAGATCAAGGTGTGATCAGACGTGGCCCATCCCAGATCAGCATCATTGAGTCTGGATATTGTAACCAATCTGGTCGCCTGCTCCTTCTAGTATTTGTGGACAGTTTCTAAGGATTCTTTTGCATACAGATCGCAGATCTGTGTTTTGGGGAAGCAAATCGTGGCTGTTCTCTTCTCTGATCAATAGTGGCCCACTTACGATCATCTCAAAATCCACCAGTTTTACTTCAGCCTTGGTCGTCCATTTCTTCTTGGTTTTTTTGAAGATTTTTTCAGCATTTTTCAGAGATCAGAGGTAGGCGATTTGTTCCATCTTGTGATTATTCACTTTCCTTAAATGGTTTCCATCACAGCCGCACAGATTACTTGATTCTGATTGGATCTGGATAAAACTACTACTGCTGGAACGATAATTGGATACTAGTTTCTGGCTGTTGTTCTGATCATCCATTAGATCAATCTGTGGGCCCCACGCAAGGATACCAACCAAAAAATTCAGGTCGTCTGGGCTATTTTTAGTGCATTTTTGCACTGTTTGTGTTCTGTGGCTGCACGTCTGTTCTTTTGCTCTAATTCTACTACTGTTGTATGCTGTTTTTTAAAAAAAAACAGACATTTTTGTTGATCTGAGGACTGTTTATCTTCTTGGTCGCTTTCTGCATTGAAAAAAACAAAGGAAAAAAAAGTGATTATTAGTACTTCTGATTAGTGCTACTTGTTCCTGATTCATGCTGTCTGGTAAAATTCTACTTTTTATTGTGACTGTTAGTGTAGTTTGAGTTGCACGTCTATTGTGCTGATAGTCGGACTGCTGCTTGTTCTGTTATTTCTGCATTGCTATTATGGAGAAAGGTGATCTCAAGTTGATCAAATTTAATGGTAAAAACTATACCACTTGGGATTTTCAATTTCAAATTTACCTAAAGGGTAAAGAACTCTGGGGACATATTGATGATTCCGATCCCAAACCATGATGACAAGCTCCTATCTAAATGGGAGGTTAAAGATTGCCAGATCATGACCTGATATTGATTTATTACTATCAAGCGTTTTGTCTTCTCATGTCGAAATTTTAAGAGTTTTGGAGAGCAATACCGCAAATAATTCGATAGGCAGCATTTATGTTGTTTGGCAAATTTATTTTGACAGTCTGCTATGGCATCTTCAGCATCATATACTAATTCCATTAAGTTTTTTGTTGCTGTCTTGAGAGTCTCAGTTTGATCCTTTCTCCTCACCCTTTCTACATGCTTGAGATAGCTTCGCATAAAGAGTAACTCATCATTCATTTTATTAAAGTGTTCACCTAATGCGAGTTGTCAATGCCATTCACTTTCAAGTACTTTCAGCAATTTGTCCAAGAGAATGCCAACAACCACATCCACCAGTCTCCTGTGCATACATCAATACTCAATTCCATTCTTTGAAGAAAACAAAATATGAGTTTGATTTTCAAAACTAAATGAAGAATAAGACTATAAGAAAAAAAAAAAAACTACATTACAAATTTATCACGTTGATAGCACCCTAACGAAGCTTTAATGATTATTATTAACCACTATGATGTTCATAATAGAATCTGAAACAAATCTGCTGCTAGTTTGTTTTATTCTTTTTATGAATATTTTGATCTGAGTGATAAAAAAATAAATAAACCTTCCTCTATAATTCCAATTATAGTGTGAAAAATAAAAAAATTAATACCTAAATTTTTATTTTAGAATAGAAACAACAATAGGAGGGATGAGGAGAGAGGCTGGAGGACTGTGGCTGGTCAATCAATAAAACCGTTTATACCGGTCAAAGTTCATTCTTAAATATATCAAATTGAAAGAAGAAGAAAAGATCTTGACACCCAACTCTTTAAATATTTTAATTTAATTGAGCCCGTTTGGGTAATTCACTTAGAAAGTGAATTTAAGTCGGGGTCACTTAATTAAGAGATCAAAAAAGAAGAGGGGACTTATCAAAATATACAAAATTTCAAAATACACCCTATTAACCTTTTATCATTTTGTGGCGCGTGAATAAGTTTTTTTTTCACTTTTTTGAATAAAAAGAAGAGACCTCTTTGTCTTTTAGTGAAATGAGAAACTTTTGACATTTATAAAACAAAGAGATAATTTTGTAAATCTTGTACATTTTTATAAGACCCATCTTTTTTTCTTGTCTCCTAAAATTCGAATTCACTTTACACGTGAATTACCCAAACAAGCATTCATAGTTTTAATGAAAGTATCTTGAGATAGTGAGATTTACTAAGATAAAATAAAGGATTGGTATATCAATTATCCATAAAACTAGCAGTCATATGTTACACATCAATTACATAAAGTAGTGAGCGGTGAGCACCAAGTCAATGACTCAACGCTCAACAACAATGAATATCATTATATTTGTGATAGTAGGATATTAGTTAAATATTTTAACTTTCACATTTTTACTATTTTTTATTTTTCTTTTTTAAAAATTCTAATACTTTTTAGGACAGGCATGACCGAACCAGTGACACAGACTATAAGGAAAGTTCATGGATCGGTGGGTGGAGTCAAGTAAAATAAAATACTATCTTTTTTTTATTGATTTGACACTTTATTTTTTATTCAAATCAGTTCGGTTTGTTTCATCTTAAATTAAAAGAGAAGGTGAGAGAGGCATATGATCCTATCGTTTGTTCTTTAGCAAACAGGACCCATTTGACCTAATTTTGACGCTAGGAATTTTACATAAGGACCAAATCTTAAGTCTCCTACTATTTCTTTACTATAATCTCGAGTTAACCAGACTATTTCCTAAATTTACTTCAACTGATCCGGATTTTGAAGAGTTGGTAGGTCACAAGGTTCAATTCTCTTGATCACAATAAATAGTTGTAACCTAATTCGGAAGATACATTATATATATTAAAGCAATAGGGCGGTAGGTTGCTGAGCATCAGCACTCTTAAACCTCATGATGCCACATGAGAGTTCTCACAAATGACATGTGGCAACGCAATCTTTCTCTCCTAAAATCTCCTTTCACCTCCTAAAATCTCTTACATTTTGAAAGTATCTCACCTATAGTTACCCACATTCCAAGTGTATAATACATACATACATACACTAGCGATGTATCTCACGCTTTTTGAAAGAACCATAGAAGGCCCACTTAGTTCATGCCAATCATCAAGAATGGATTGATAGAAAGCTTCATATTTGGATAAATGGTGGGCCAAAAGTCAGCCGATTGGACATCATATGGTGTAGATAATGAGGTGCCCAATTGATGAGATCTTTTAACGTAAGTTTAAATTGCGTTAAAATTAATGCGTGTTTTTTTTTTTCTTTTATTTTCTTTGGTAACTCCTTGATTGGGGACCAAAGAGTACAAGGAAGCCCCGGTTGCAGGCAGGAATGTTAGCATGATCGGGTTTGGATGATTTTTTTTTTATGTAAATTCACGAGCTCAGAATTTGAGGGGTTTAGGAGCAAATAATATTTTATTTATCAATATATGAATAGATTTTTATGGTGTAGTCATGTATCATTGCAAATACTTCATTCTAGGGCCAATTTTTTTTTTCTTCTTCTTATCTCAAATTAGGTTTTTTTTAAAATATGTTCTACCTTTTCATGATATTCTTCTATAATGTAGTTGCGCATTAGTATATATACTTAGCTAGATATTTGTTGATTTTGGATGGTAAGTAGGCAAATACAGAATTATAACCAAAATTTAAATTTATTCTAAATTTGCTAATCCTCCTGCCTAAATTTAATAGAGTTGCTATTTTGGAGGTTATATTTTATTTTGAGGCATTCGGTAACGGGTCCCTGAACATTTCATTTTAATGCCTTAGGTCCACAAAAAAAAGTTATAGAGCCAAAGGTCCCTCACACACTTTTTCATACCTGAAATGTCTAATTTACCCTTTCTTTAGATCATATCCCATGATTGGTGGGATGTCCCATTAATAATAGTCAACTACCATTTAATTGGTCATGATTAATGGAATCCCCAGATTTTCAAATAAATTCTAAAACCACACAAATAAATTTCAAAATAACGAAAATAAATTTTAAAAAATAAAATAATTTCAAAAAATGCAATAAGTTAAAAAAAAAAGCAATATATAATCAAATAACGCAAATAAATTTAAAAAGATGCAAATAAGTTTCAAAATATCCAAATAAATTTCAAAAGACTCAAATATATCTCAAAAGATCCAAATAAAATTTCAAAAAATGCAAATAAATTTAAAATAACGAAAATAAATTTTAAAAAATGCAATAATTTCAAAAAACGCAACAAATTTGAAAAGATACAAATAAATTTCAAAAGACGCAAATAAACTTAAAAAATGCATATAGATTTCAAAAAACGTAAATAAATTTGCTAAAAAACTCAGATAAATTTACCAAAAACACAAAGAAGAATGACAGAAAACAGATAAATTTGAACAACACTCGGATAAATTTGACAAAAACTCAGATAAATTTGAACAAAACTCAGATAAATTTACCAAAAACTCAGATAAATTTTGAAAAAAACTCAGATAGATTTACCAAAAATACAAAGAAATATGAAAGAAAACAGATAAATTTGAACAACACTTAGATAAATATGACAGAAAACAGATAAATTTGAACACTCAGATAAATTTGACAAAAGAGATAAACAACGCAAAAGCGATCACCGGGGGATGTCAGTCCTCCACGGAATGCAAACGGGTCAGGTCAACTCGACCCGGAACCCAACCTGGATCTGGGTAGAACCTGGCCCAGATCTCTTCTTCCTCTTCGTTCTGGTTCTGGTTTCTGTAACCAGAATCATCCAAATCTCTTCGTTCCTTCCGGTTCTGCAACAGGGAGACATCGTTGTCTTTTGCTTCTCCGATGGAGCAAGACCGGCGAAGATGGCACAGTGACAGCGGTGATGCTCCTTCGCCGGCGACGCGTAGCGGCCCTCTTCTCTGGCGAAGATCTGCGCAGCGGCCTGCTGCCTCTCCAAGTCAGAAACCCAAGTGAAAAAAACTCTGGTCTTCTACTCCGGCGAAGATCGCCTTGCAAATTCGGTGGAGATCCTCCAAATCAAGAGCCCAAGCGGCCCTCTGTTTCCTCCAGTGATCTGGAACTGAGCGAAGCGAAGAAGAATCCGAGAGAGCACATAGAAGAGATTAGGCAAGTGGTTCAGGTTCTGGATCTGGTTTCTGTAACCAGAATCGATCCAGATCTCTTCGTTCTTTCCGCTTAGAACTTAGACGTCCTCTGCAAGTTCTTCTCAGGCGACTGGAAGGTACCAGTCGTGTGGCCCACTCGAGATCTGCAACGAAGACGACGTGCAGATCCGGATCAATTCCTTGCTCCGTTCCGTCGATCGCAAAGAGTTTAGGCAAGTGGTTCAGGTTCTGGTTCTGGTTTCTGTAACCAGAATCGATCCAGATCTCTTCATTCCTTCCGCTTAGAACTTAGACGTCCTCTGCAAGTTCTTCTCAGGCGACTGGAAGGTACCAGTCGTGTGGCCCACTCGAGATCTGCAACGAAGATGACGTGCAGATCCGGATCAATTCCTTGCTCCGTTCCGTCGATCGCAACACAGCACAATCCAAGTCCTAGAAAAACGATTCAATTATGTCCGGGTTGCAGAAGAAGAGGGATAATATAAAATTTCAAATTTCAAATTTTAAACTTTCATGCCTAAAATGGTTGGAATGGCAATTTAGTCTTGAAAAATGAGATCATGTGGACGCAGGGATCTAAGGCTGGAAAAAGTCTAGCTGCTTGGACCATAGGCCTTAAAAAGTTTTTCCTTGGACTGGAGGCTGGAAACATTGACTTATAGGGACCTTTCGCTAATTTTCCCTTTTATTTTTACCAACTAACTATGACTTCATGGGCTGTTTGGATTTTTCTTTTTATATAATGGTTATTGTTTTAAATGCATGGCCAATGTTGTAGAAGTGTTATTTCTTAAATTTTTTATGTTGTTTTGTTTTCCAATGGATGTTTGTACTTTATTTATAATTTATTTGAGCTTCCCTTTTGTTCTTAGTATAATTAGAATTTAATTTGTTGTTATTATTTTCATATAATTGATTTGAAGGGCTTCCATTTGAAAATTTATTTACTCTTCCTTTAAACCTTTGGTTTTTAAAGTATCGTGTTTGTGTTATAAATTATATATTAATATTAATTTATGATTCACTTAAATAATTATAAATGGTTTAATTTGGAATCTTAATTTTTTTTTATCATGGCCCGTGTTGGGTGCGGGCCTATTGCACTGGTTTATTCCTTAAGATGTTATTCATACTAATGGACTTTTTCCCGTTTCCTTATAATGTTTAATCCACAAGATACATCTCTCCTACTCTCTCTCTCTCTCTCTCTCTCTCTCTCTCTCTCTCTCTCTCTCCATCTTCTCTAGGATCCTTTAACCTCTCTCACACAAAAATATAATTTTCATCTTCTCTTCTTTTAATTTATTTTCTATGTTTGATATCACTCGATCTTGCCGTTCAGGTAGGGCGTAAATTATTTTTTTTTGAATTTTTTATTTATTGTAGAGAATTACGACCGAAGATAATTATCATTGGGTTTGATGCGACGGAGGATTTGAATTCTACCATAAATTGGTTATAATTTGGATAACTTCATTGTTTTCAAAGTGGATAATATATGGTTACTTAGGTTTATTTTCTTGTCCTTCTGGTGTTCGAAAGATTCTTTTCTATTTTTCCTCTTTATATTATTTTTTAAATTTTCCTTATAGTTTATAATTTTTTTTCTTCTTAGAATTAAAAAAAAAAGTTACAAAAAAAAAGACCCTAGATAGCCACTAAACGAAAAACACGCCACTAGTCAATATGGCACGGAAGTGATTCTCAATGACCACTTCCGTTTTTTTATTAAAGATTTAAATGTGACGACGTCGTCGCATTCAAACCCATACAAATCGCCCGAAACCACATTTCCCTTATTTTCCCCTTCTTCCTCCCATCATTTTCCCAAAGGTCCTTACCTTGATGATTTAGCCACCCAAATATAATCATACAACAAAGATAATGAAATAAATAAACTATATATCAAAACCCTAATGAACTTTTCTCGAAAAGTAAACATGAAAATCAGGCTCTATGGTAGATAACGCATGAAAGAAGGTCAGAGTGTGCTATGCCTACCTCGTTAATGGAGATCATCAACCTCCACAAGGAATATTCAATGTTGGGGGAGAGTTCTGTTCTGGTCCATTTTGGTATAGAAAACCAACAATCGCATATGATAAAGGTCGGAGAAGAGGCAAATTTGACGAATTAGCGACGACGTCGACACTAACTCTCGATATTCGCTTGTTGAAAAAATGCAAAAAAAAAAAAAAAAGAACATTCAGACAGGAATATCGGTTCTGTTGCATCAAAACTATGGGTACCTCTTTTGGTTAGTGGACCTCTAAGGTGCTTTTTCAGATAAAACTCTCTAAAATTTAAAGACTTAATGTTTTCTTCTCATTAATTTTTATATTAAAAAAATAATATTTATGAAATTTCGTAAATTCAAATTTGATTCGCAGATTATGTAGTTTTACTACACATTCTCCTTTAAAATAAACTTTGATATATAAAATTTTGAATATTATAGATGAAATATTCATTTATTTTGGACTTGTGTTCATCTTATTAATTAGGATATCAAAAAATAGGGGCTCAGACCCGATTTTTAACTGGTCGGAACCTTCGGGTAATAGGAGAATCGGTACCCATTTACATTCCTAGTGTCACATCAGCACTCTTAAACCTCATGATGCCACATGTGAGCTCTCACAAATGACACGTGGCAACACAATCTTTCTCTCCTAAAATCTCCTTGCACCTCCTAAAATCTCTTAAATTTTGAAAGTATCTCACCTATAGTTACCTGCATTCCAAGTGTATAATACATACATAATACACTAGCGATGTATCTCACCCTGTTTTGAAAGAACCGTAGAATGCCCACTTGGGTCATGCCAATCATCAAGAATGGAGAGATAGAAAGCTTCATATTTGGATAAAAATGATGGGCCAAAAGTCAACCGATTGGACATCATATGGTGTAGATAATGAGGCGCCCAATTGATGAGATCTTTTAATGTAAGTCTAAATTGCGTTAAAATTAATGTGTATTTTTTTTTCTTTGGTAACTCCTTGATTGGGGACCAAGGAGTACAAGGAAGCCCCGAATGCAGGCAGGAATATTAGCATGATCGGGTTTGGATGATTGTTTTTTTATGTAAATTCACGAGCTCAGAATTTTAGGGGTTTAGGAGCAAATAATATTTTATTGAGGATTTTACCGGTAAAATCCCGAAATATGACCATATATCCCAATGGGTCCTGGCCATTTATACAGCACCAATTGGGCCCGTCAGTACTATTTGGGTTTTTTTTTAAAAGCCTAGGATAAGTGACGCTAGCGTCAATGGGTTTCTGACGACTGTTCGACAAACCCTATATCAGCAAATGGGGGCGATTTTTACCATTTTACATCATCTCAGCCTTCTTATCAGCCTCCATCAAGTTATCAGGCTAGGAAGAAGACTACCAAGGCAGCTGCCACTCCCAACGCAGCTACCATGGAAGAAGAAAGCCAAATGGGTGCCGTTGAGGTCCGTCACCAGAGAGCCACATGAATGCAAGAGCATAGAAGGCACATTGGTGTCCAGTTTAAATATCTAGTCCACACAACAGAAGAACAATGCTTAGAACCCAAAGAGCAGTTGCTGAAATTCTGGAGAGCACTGCTACTGATATTTATATAACGATAATCATTGCGCAAACTAATGGCACATCAAGCAAGATTTTGGTCACTTGGCATGTGGAGATGTGAATGACTCTTTGCCCCAAAGCCAGAATGCTCCAGCTGGTGGATGTGAACAGATCTTCTTCTAACATGCCATTTTTAGATCCTCTCCCTGATCATGAAAGCCAGAATGCTCCAGCAACGCCAACATGAGAATCTTCAAGGATCCTCTCCCTGATCATGCATCTGGTTCCAAGGAGATCCCTATCAACGCGCTCAACCTCCCTCTCACCCTCGATATCATTCAGGGAAAGTAGAGATCATGAGAAGGTTCTTCGAATCGCTTCTAGCCCGGAGAAGAAGGTGACCGAACAGCGACGAAGTGAAGTAATATAGGGCGCGAACAGCGACGATAGCGTCACTCAACATTTCTTTGAGTGACACTATCGTCGGTAGGAATAAAAAATAAAAGAAATAGAAATGTGGCGGGAAGACCCCATTGGTGCTGCATAAATGGCCAGGACCCATTAGGATAAATGACTGTATTTGGGGATTTTACCGGTAAAATCCTCTATTTTATTTATAAATATATGAATATTTTTTTTATGGTGTAGTCATGTATCATTGCATATACTTCATTTGAGGGCCAATATTTTTTTTCTTCTTCTTATCTCAAATTACGTTTTTTTTAAAAAAAATATGTTCTACCTTTTTATGATATTTTTCTATAATGTAGTTGCGCATTAGTATATATACTTACCTTGATATTTGTTGATTTTGGATGGTAAGTAGGCAAATACAGAATTATAAACAAAATTTAAATTTATTCTAAATTTGCTAATCCTCCTGCCTAAATTTAATAGAGTTGCTATTTTGGAGGTTATATATATTTTTTACCAATTAACTATAACTTCATTGGCTGTTTGGATTTTTCTTTTTATATAATGGTTATTGTTTTAAATGCATGGCCAATGTTGTAGAAGTGTTATTTCTTAAATTTTTTAAGTTGTTTTGTTTTCCAATGGATGTTAGTACTTTATTTATAATTTATTTGAGTTTCCCTTTTGTTTCTTAATATAATTACAATTTGATTTGTTGTTATTATTTTCATATAATTGATTTGAAGGGCTTCCATTTGAAAATTTATTTACTCTTCCTTCAAACCTTTGGTTTTAAAGTATCGTGTTTATGTTATAAATAATATATTAATATTCATTTATAGTTCATTTAAATATTATAAATAGTTTAATTTAAAATTTTAATTATTTTAATTATTTTTATCATTGCCCGTATTGGGCGCGGGCCTATTGCACTAGTTTATTCATTAAAATGTTATCTATACTAATGGACTCTTCCCCGTTTCCTTATAATGTTTAATCCACAAGGTACATCTCTCTCTCTCTCTCTCTCTCTCTCTCTCTCTCCATCTTCTCTTGGATCCTTTAACCTTTCTCACAAAAAATATGATTTTCATCTTCTCTTCTTTTAATTTATTAATTATGTTTGATATCACTCGATTTTTCCGTTCAAGATTTGAGTACAGGTAGGGTGTAAAATTATTTTTAAAATTTTTGCTTTTTATATCATTTTTTAGTATTCATTTGGTTTTATAATAGTCTTTATTTTTCTCTTGTTTATGGTGAGATGTAGAGAGTTATGACCTAAGATAATTATTATTGGGATTGATGCGACCGAGGATTTGACTTCTACCATAAATCGGTTACAATTTGGATGACTTCATTGTTTTCAAAGTGGATAATCTGTGGTTACTTAGGTTTATTTTCTTGCCCTTATTGTGCTTGATAGATTCTTTTCTATTTTTCCTCTTTATATTATTTTTTTAATTTTCCTTATAGTTTATAAAAAATTTTCTTCTTAGAATTTAAAGACTTAATGTTTTTATTATTATTTATCATTAATTTTTATATTAAAAATAATAATGTCTATGAAATTTGGTAAATTCATATTTGATTTGCAGATTATGTAGTTTCATTACACATTCTCCTTTAAAATAAACTTTGATATATAAAATTTTGAATATTATAGATGAAATATTCATTTATTTTGGACTTGTGTTCATCTTATTAATTAGGATCTAAAAAAATAGCCCTAAATCAAATATATTTTTATTTCGGGCCTGGGCTTAGAGTGGGCGTGTTTTGCTAGTATTTGTAGATAGAGAAAGATTCTCATATGCATATACCTCACGGTATTACAGAAAGAGGTAGAATGACAGGACCCATCTAACACCAATTTGAACCCTACATATACGGGACTGCCTGAACTACACCTCATCAGTCCGTCTATCTTTTTAGGGTGTGGAGCTCATCTCGAGCTAAGCATGCCTCTTCACACACACAACCCTCCCATGAATCATCACAATTCTAAATTTGACACCATCCAACTTTTACTCATTGTTGGATTAAAATCCTAAGAAAATAATGCTTCTAAAATCATTAAAGTTTAGGGTCATTGATAAAGGGACTAGGATGATCAAATAAAGTTGAAGATCACATAAGTACGTCTTGTCCAAAATTTTCCATCCAACCACATTCAATGGTTGTCATGCATAATAAAAGGCCCCTGTGAGAGGAGCGTTCCTTTCCAAACAAAACAGCCCTAGCATTTTTTAGTGTTCCTTATACGTTATATATAGGAAAATTATCCGAGGCGCCTAGTGGGACTCGCCTGATGGTCCATCTGAGTGGACCATCCAAACCCCCAATTTTCATGGGTCCCACCAGGTGTGCACTTATCTTAATGGATTTAAATTGTAGGTCCCGGATGTGAGGGTTAGGATGATATGATGGGGATGATTTTTTTTTTTCCACATAGGAGGGCTCAGGCATATCTTCAAAGATGGGAGTGGCATAAACCCCGCCCCCCCACAATCCCTAGTGGCTTCAGTCTCCAGGCCCATGTACTTGGTGGAGTGGCAAATATCACATGTGCTTTACATGCCCTCTCAAACTTATCTGCATGGATATAATGTTGAGTTTGCTTTGCAAAATACTAAATTCGAAAAGTTGATAGTCCTTTTGTTTGAATGTCTGACAAGCTGATCTTTGGTAGAGATGAATTCAACCTAACTTTGTCCTGGACAAAATAAAAAGCAATTTCAACGTGCTTTGTGCGGGCATGAAAAATTGGATTTGTCCCTGAAAAAATGAAAAGCAATTTCAATGTGCTTTGTGCGGGCATGAAAAATTAGATTTGCTGATAAATATGTTGAGCCAATGTTATCACACCATAGTGTAGGTCCGGTTGGAGAAAAAGACCAAGAGAAGAGACTGAAATCATGTGAGTTCTGCAGTGGTAACGTGCAAGAGATCAATTTCAGTGTTAGATCGGGCAATAAATAGTTTGTTGCTTATGAGATTAGGACCCAAGTAAATTAAATATCCCCTTTGAGGTTTTCGATGCCAAAGAATCCTTTTGACAAGCATCTAATGATCATCAGTGGGATGTTGCATGAACAACATCCTTTTTTCACTGCAAAAGAAATCTCTCCCCGGGTGAGGGTGACATATTGGAGGTCTCCCACCGTGCTTCAATATAAAGTTGGATCATTCATGGGCTCACCATAAAAAAAATGATTTGAATGTTTTATTTACTTGTTTTTTTGTGTAAATACATGACACACCTATTGAAGTAATATAATTCTTCTTATTTATCATTTTCTTCACAGACTAATGTCAAAGGCAAAGGAAAAGGGAAAATTTTACTTATTTGAATTTTCATTTTAAATAAACTTATTCCAATTTATCGTGAAAAAGGATTAGCATAATCTGATGGGGTTGATGTATAGGTGATTCTCATTTTTGGCCGAAAAGAAATGCCATCTCTCTTATTATAAGAAATCAATGACTGAATGGAGAATTTGACATGGTCTAAACGGCATATCTAAGAAGTTTAGTTAATAGTCGGACATTGCTTGCAAAAATTTAGCAAAACCGATCATATTGGAATAACTACTCGATGTGAAGTAAAAATGCATACTTCGCCGATGGAGGAATGACACCGCTGATCAACAAACTTCCCAATGCCATTTAGCAAATTAGATTTAGGATTTCACACGACATTCATTGTTAGTAACTCAGCCTCTTTCCCTTAGCTTGTATAAGTGCAGTGCAATTTTCGGGACTCCCCAAGCCATTTCCAAGGATTAGAACCTGTTATTGTTGGCCTCGCTCAGTTTTCCATTGACTGCGCACAAACAGAGGCTTCGAGCGAAGAAATCTTCAAAATGATGACTGGTGGATGGTTTGCGGAGAGAAGAAAGAGTCCACAGATCACCAATCTTTTCAGTGCCCTTGGACAAGATGGATTTGGGATAATATTAGGCATCTATTAGTGCTAGAACTCAACCTGTCTCCCCTTGCTTTTCAGTGTA
This sequence comes from Litsea cubeba, assembly GCA_012931725.1. Classification (NCBI taxonomy): domain Eukaryota; kingdom Viridiplantae; phylum Streptophyta; class Magnoliopsida; order Laurales; family Lauraceae; genus Litsea; species Litsea cubeba. The sequence continues at coordinate 80,956,874 of CM022945.1, forward strand.
AAATGCAACGATTTTGATTCTTTCCGAAAGAGACTTCCAAATCATTGCCCTCGTCCAGTTTCCATCTGTTGCTTGCAATGTATTTAGTTAAAATAGCAACGAAGAAACCTAGAGAGATTATTTCAAAAATGTTATTCTAGATGTATCAATGATATCTATTGTTTATGAGAAATAAGATCTCTAATCAAACATTAAGTCTAAAATTTGGCGTTTTCCTCCGCGGCCTGATTGGCACATTCACCCACCATCAAAATCAAGCAAAACCAATCACGAAACGAGTCCTGACCCTCTCTTGCACCGCGCAGAAGACCTAATACAAGGTACCTATAGTACAATAAATAATTTGCTCAGAATGATCTTATCCAGGTCCACTAGTGATATGGAGCATCATTTAGCGAGGAAAGGGTGCTAAATGACGGAGCTTAATTCGAATGATTCATAAGTCTCTCCTGCACCAAGAATAAGACATATAACACGTTACCTATCGTCATTCAAATTATTTGCTCCGTATGATATTATCCATCTCCTTTAGTCAAATGGAACTTCAATTAGCGAGGAGAGGGTGCTAATTGATGGAGCTTCAGCTCTCGAGAAATGAGTGCCGACTGAAGCAAGAACACATAGGTGATTCTCATTTTTGGAAGAAAAGAAATGCCATCTCTCCTATTACAAGAAATCGCTGACCGAATGGAGAATTTGACATGGCCGAAAAGGCATATCTAAGAAGATTCATTGACGGCCGGACATTGCTTGCAAAAAATTAGCAATATCAATCACATTGGAATACCCAGTCGATGTGATGTAAAAATGCATACTTTGCCGAGGGAGGAATGACACCGTTGATCAACAAACTTGCAAATGCCCTTTAACAAATAAGATTTAGGATTTCACACGGCATTTATTGATAGTAACTCAAACTCTCTATTCGTTGGCCTCGCTTACTTTTCCATAGACCGCGCACAATAAGAGGCTTCGAGCGAAGAAATATTCAAAATGATGACTGGTGGATGGTTTCCGGACAGATGAAAGAGCCCACAGATAACCAACCATCAAAATCAATCAAAAGCTACCATGAAACGAGTACAAACTCACCCATTCACCGAGGAGAAGAGCTACTACAAGGTACCTCTTGTCATTCAAATTATCTACTCCCCATGATTTTACTGATCTCCATTAGTGATATGGAGCATCATTTAGTGAAGAAACGGTGCCAATTGATGGAGCTTCATCCGTATGATTCATAACTCTCTCATGCCACCAGGAAGAAAACCCATTACAAGTTACAATTGTCATTCAAATTATTCGCTCCGTATCCATCACCAATCTTTTAGAAGCCCTTTGACATGGATTTCGGATTAAACTAGGCATCTATTAGTGGTAAAACTCAACCTCTCTCCACATGCTTTTCCGTGTAAAATGTAACGATTTTGATTCTTTCCCAAACAAATTCCAATGATAAGAGACTTCCAAATCACTGCCCTCATCCGGTTTCCATCCGTTGCTTGCAATGTATTTAGTTAAAATAGCAACGAAGAAACCTAGAGTTTATTTCAAAAATGTTATTCGAGATGTTGCAGTGATATCTATTGTTTACGAGAAAAAGGATCTCTAATCAAACACTAGGTCCAAAATTTGGCGTTTTTCTCCTCGGCCAAATTAGCACATTCACCCACCATCAAAATCAAGCAAAACCTATCAGGAATCGAATCCCCACTCTCATTTGCACCTCGAAGAAGACCTAATACAAGGTACCTATAGTCGTACAAATATTTTGCTCCGTATGATCTTATCCATGTCCACTAGTGATATGGAGCATCATTTAGCGAGGAAAGGGTGCTAAATGACGGAGCTTCATCCGTATGATTTATAAGTCTCTATTGCACCAGGAAGACCTATTACAAGTTACCTATCGTGATTCAAATTATTTAATGCGTATGATATTAACCATCTCCTTTAGACAAATGAAGCTTCATTTAAAGAGGAGAGGGTGCTAATTGATGGAGCTTCAGCTCGCGAGAAGCGAGTGCTGACTGAAGCAAGAACACATAGGTGATTCCCATTTTTGGCCGAAAATAAATGCCATCTCTCCCATTATAAGAAATCACTGATCGAATGGAGAATTTGACAAGGTCTAAACGGCATATCTAAGAAGTTTAGTTAATGGCCGGACATTGCTTGCAAAAATTTAGCAAAACCGATCACATTGGAATAACTACTTGATTTGAACTAAAAATGCATACTTCGCCGAGGGAGGAAGGACACCGCTGATCAACAAACTTCCAAATGCCATTTACCAAATTACATTTAGGATTTCACACGACATTCATTGTAAGTAACTCAGCCTCTTTCCCTTAGCTTGTATAAATGCAGTGCAATTTATGGGACTCCCCAAGCCATTTCCAATGATCAGAACCTGTCATTATTGGCCTCACTCAGTTTTCCATTGACCGCGCACAAACAGAGCCTTCGAGCGAAGAAATATTCAAAATGATGATTGGTCGATGGTTTGCCGAGAGATGAAAGAGTCCACCGATCACCAATCTTTTCAGTGCCCTTAGGACAAGATGGATTTGGGATAATATTAGGCATCTATTAGTGCTAGAACTCAACCTGTCTCCCCAAGCTTTTCAGTGTAAAATGCAACGATTTCAGGTCTTTCCCAACCAAATTCCCATGATAAGAGACTTCAAATCATTGCCCTCCACCGGTCTCCGTCCATTGCTTGCAATGTAAATAGTTAAAAAAGCAACGACAAAACCAAGAGAGTTCATTTCCAAAATCTTATTCCAGATGTTGCATTTATATTTATTGTTTAAGAGAAATAAGATCTCTAATCAAACACTATCTCTTAAATTTGGCGTTTTCCTCCTCGGCCTGATTGGAACATTAACCCACCATAAAAATCAAGCAAAACCTATCATGAAACGAGTACAAACTCACCCATTCACTGAGGAGAAGAGCTATTACAAGGTACCTCTCGTCATTCAAATTATCTACTCCCCATGATTTTACTGATCTCCATTAGTGATATGGAGCTTCATCAATATGATTCATAACTCTCTCATGCCACCAGGAAGAAAACCCATTACAAGTTACAATTGTCATTCAAATTATTTGCTCCGTATCCATCACCAATCTTTTAGATGCCCTTTGATAAATGGATTTAGGATTAAACTAGGCATCTATTAGTGGTAAAACTCAACCTCTCTCCACATGCTTTTCAGTGTAAAATGCAATGATTTTGAGTCTTTCCCAAACAAATTCCCATGATAAGAGACTTCCAAATCATTGCCCTCATCCGGTTTTCATCTGTTGCTTGCAATGTATTTAGTTAAAACAGCAACGAAGAAACTTAGAGAGATTATTTCAAAAATGTTATTCGAGATGTTGCATTGATATCTATTGTTTATGAGAAATAAGATCTCTAATCAAACATTAAGTCTAAAATTTGGCGTTTTCCTCCGGGGCCTGATTGGCAAATTCACCCACCATCAAAATCAAGCAAAACCAATCACGAAACGAGTCCTGACCCTCTCTTGCACCGCGCAGAAGACCTAATACAAGGTACCGATAGTCCAATAAATAATTTGCTCCGAATGATCTTATCCAGGTCCACTAGTGATATGGAGCATCATTTAGCGAGGAAAGGGTGAAAAATGACGGAGCTTAATTCGTATGATTCATAAGTCTCTCCTGCACCAAGAATAAGACATTTAACAGGTTACCTATCGTCATTCAAATTATTTGCTCCGTATGATATTATCCATCTCCTTTAGTCAAATGGAACTTCAATTAGCGAGGAGAGGGTGCTAATTGATGGAGCTTCAGCTCGCGAGAAGCGAGTGCTGACTGAAGCAAGAACACATAGGTGATTCTCATTTTTGGACGAAAAGAAATGCCATCTCTCCTATTATAAGAAATCACTGACCGAATGGAGAATTTGACATGGCCGAAAAGGCATATCAAAGAAGTTTCATTGACGGCCGGACATTGCTTGCAAAAAATTAGCAAAACCGATCACATTGGAATACCTAGTCGATGTGATGTAAAAATGCATACTTTGCCGAGGGAGGAATGACACCGCTGATCAACAAACTTCCAAATGCCCTTTAACAAATTAGATTTACGATTTCACACGGCATTTATTGTTAGTAACTCAGACTCTCTATTCGTTGGCCTCGCTTACTTTTCCATAGATCGCGCACAATAAGAGGCTTCGAGCGAAGAAATATTCAAAATGAAGACTGGTGGATGGTTTGCGGACAGATGAAAGAGCCCACAGATAACCAATCTTTTCAGTGCCCTTGGACAAGATGGATTTGGGATAATATTAGGCACCTATTAATGGTAGAACTCAACCTGTCTCCCCTTGCTTTTCAGTGTAAAATGCAACGATTTTGAGTCTTTCCCAACCAAATTCCCATGATAAGAGACCTCAAATCATTGCCCTCCACCGGTCTCCGTCTGTTGCTTGCAATGTATTTAGTTAGAAAAAGCAACGACGAAACCTACAGAGTTCATTTACAAATTGTTATTCCAGATGTTGCATTGATATTTATTGTTTAAGATAAATAGGATCTCTAATCAAACACTATCTCTAAAATTTGGCATTTTCCTCATCAGCCTGAATGGCACATTAACCCACCATCAAAATCAAGCAAAAGCTACCATGAAACGAGTACAAACTCACCCAGCTACTACAAGGTACCACTTGTCATTCAAATTATCTGCTCCCCATGATTTTACCGATCTCCATTAGTGATATGGAGCATCATTTAGCGAAGAAACGGTGCCAATTGATGGAGCTTTATCCGTATGATTCATAACTCTCTCATGCCACCAGGAAGAAAGCCCATTACAAGTTACAATTGTCATTCAAATTATTCGCTCCGTATCCATCACCAATCTTTTAGATGCCCTTTGACATGCATTTCGGATTAAACTAGGTATCTATTAGTGGAAAAACTCAACCTCTCTCCACATGCTTTTCAGTGTAAAATGCAACGATTTTGATTCTTTCCCAAACAAATTCCCATGATAAGAGACTTCCAAATCAATGCCCTCATCCGGTTTCCATCCGTTGCTTGCAATGTATTTAGTTAAAATAGCAACGAAGAAACCGAGAGAGTTTATTTCAAAAATGTTAATCGAGATGTTGCAGTGATATCTATTGTTTACGAGAAAAAGGATCGCTAATCAAACACTAGGTCCAATGATCAGAACCTGTCATTGTTCGCCCCGCTTAGTTTTCCATTGACCGCGCACAAACAGAGGCTTCGAGCGAAGAAATATTCAAAATGATGACTGGTGGATGGTTTGCGGAGAGATGAAAGAGTCCACCGATCACCAATCTTTTCAGTGCCCTTGGACAAGAAGGATTTGGGATAATATTAGGCATCTATTAGTGCCAGAACTCAACCTCTCTTCCCCAAGCTTTTCAGTGTAAAATGCAGCGATTTTGAGTCTTTCCCAAACAAATTCCCAAGATAAGAGACTTCCAAATCATTGCCCTCGTCTAGTTTCCATTCGTTGCTTGCAATGTATTTAGTTAAAATAGCAACGAGGAAACCTAGAGAGTTTATTTCAAAAATGTTATTTGAGACGTTGCATTGATTGCTACTGTTTATGAGAAATAGGATCTCTAATCAAACACTATCTCTAAAATTTGCCGTTTTCCTCCTCGGCCTGAATGCCTGATTCAATCACGAAACGAGTCCTGACTCTCTTGCACCGCGCAGAAGACCTAATACAAGGTACCTATAGTCATACAAATAATTTGCTCCGAATGAACTTATCCATGTCTACTAGTGAAATGCAGCATCGTTTGGCGAGGAAAGGGTGCTAAATGACGGAGCTTCATCCGTATGATTCATAAGTCTCTCTTGCACTAGGAAGAAGACCTATTACAGGTTACCTATCGTCATTCACATTATTTGCTCCGTACGATATTATCCATCTCCTTTAGTCAAATGGAGCATCATTTAGCGAGGAGAGGGTGCAAATTGATGGAGCTTCAGCTCGCGAGAAACGAGCGCTGACTGAAGCAAGAACACATAGGTGATTCTCATTTTTGGCCGAAAAGAAATGCCATCTCTCCCATTATAAGAAATCACTGACCGAATGGAGAATTTGACATGGTCTAAACGGCATATCTAAGAAGTTTCATCGATGGCCGGATATTGCTTGCAAAAAATTAGCAAAACCGATCACATTGGAATACCTAGTCAATGTGATGTAAAGATGCATACTTCGCCGAGGGAGGAATGACACCGCTGATCAACAAACTTCCAAATGCCTTTTAGCAAATTAGATTTAGGAATGACACCGCTGATCAACAAACTTCCAAATGCCTTTTAGCAAATTAGATTTAGGATTTCACACGGCATTTATTGTTAGTAACTCAACCGCTTTCCCTTAGCTTGTATAAGTACAGTGCAATTTTCTGGACTCCCCAAGCCATTTCCAACGGTTAGAACCAGTCATCGTTGGCCTCGCTTAGTTTTCCATTGACCGCACACAAACAGAGGCCTCGAGCGAAGAAATATTCAAAATGATGACTGGTGGATGGTTTACGGAGAGATGAAAGAGTCCACGGATCACCAATCTTTTCAGTGCCCTTGGACAAGATGGAATTGGGATAATATTAGGCATCTATTAGTGGTAGAACTCAACCTGTCTCCCCACGCTTTTCAGTGTAAAATGCAACGATTTTGAGTCATTCCCAACCAAATTCCCATGATAGGAGACTTTAAATCATTGCCCTCCTCCGGTCTCCGTCCGTTGCTTGCAATGTATTTAATTAAAAAAGCAACGACGAAACCAAGAGAGTTCATTTCCAAAATGTTATTCCAGATGTTGCGTTGATATTTATTGTTTAAGAGAAATAGGATCTTTAATCAAACACTATCTCTTAAATTTTGTGTTTTCCTCTTCGGTATGATTGGCACATTAACCCACCATCAAAATCAAGCAAAACCTATCATGAAACGAGTACAAACTCACCCATTCACCAAGGAGAAGAGCTATTACAAGGTACCTCTTGTCATTCAAATTATCTGCTCCCCATGATTTTACCAATCTCCATTAGTGATATGGATCATCATTTAGCGAAGAAACGGTGCCACTTGATGGAGCTTCATCCGTATGATTCATAACTCTCTCATGCCACCAGGAAGAAAACACATTACAAGTTACAATTGTCATTCAAATTAATCACTCCGTATCCATCACCAATCTTTTAGATGCCCTTTGACAAAATGGATTTAGGATTAAACGAGGCATCTACTAGTGGTAAAACTCAACCTCTCTCCACTTGCTTTTCAGAGTAAAATGCAGCGATTTTGAGTCTTTCCCAAACAAATTCCCATGATAAGACACTTCCAAATCATTGCCCTCGTCCAATATCCAATCGTTGCTTGTAATATATTTAGTTAAAATAACGAGGAAACCTAGAGAGTTTATTTCAAAAATGTTATTTGAGATATTGCATTGATTGCTACTGTTTATGAGAAATAGGATCTCTAATCAAACACTATCTCTAAAATTTGCCGTTTTCCTCCTCGGCCTGATTGCCACATTCACCCACCATCAAGATCAAGCAAAACCAATCACGAAACGAGTCCTGACCCTCTCTTGCACCACGCAAAAAACCTAATACAAGGTACCTATAGTCCAATAAATAATTCGCTCCGAATGATCTTATCCATGTCCACTAGTGATATAGAGCATCATTTAGCGAGGAATGGGTGCTAAATGACAGAGCTTAATTCGTACGATTCATAAGTCTCTCCTGCACCAGGAAGAAGACATATAACCCGTTACCTATCGTCATTCAAATTATTTGCTCCGTATGATATTATCCATCTCCTTTAGACAAATGGAGCTTCAACTAGCGAGTAGAGGGTGCTAATTGATGAAGCTTCAGCTCGAGAGAAGCGTGTGCTGACTGAAGCAAGAACACATAGGTAATTCTCATTTTTGGCCGAAAAGAAACGCCATCTCTCTTATTATAAGAAATCAATGACTGAATGGACAATCTGACATGGCCGAAACGGCATATCTAAGAAGTTTCATTGACGGCCGGACATTGCTTGCGAAAAATTCGCAAAACCGATCACATTGGAATACCTAGTCGATGTGATGTAAAAATGCATACTTTGTCGAGGGAGGAATGACACCACTGAACAACAAACTTCCAAATGCCCTTTAGCAAATTAGATTTAGGATTTCACGCGGCATTCATTGTCAGTAACCCAGCCTCTTTCCCTTAGCTTGTATAAGTGTGGCATTCATTCTTAGTAACTCAGCCTCTTTCCCTTAGCTTGTATAAGTGCAGTGCACTTTTCGGGACTCCCCAAGCCATTTCCAACGATCAGAACCTGTCATTGTTGGCCTCGCTTAGTTTTCCATTGACCGCGCACAAATAGAGGCTTCGAGCGAAGAAATATTCAAAATGATGACTGGTGGATGGTTTGCGGAGAGAAGAAAGAGTCCACGGCTCACCAATCTTTTCAGTGCCCTTGTACAAGATGGATTTGGGATAATATTAGGCATCTATTAGTGCTAGAACTCAACCTGTCTACCCATGCTTTTCAGTGTAAAATGCAACGATTTTGAGTCTTTCCCAACCAAATTCCCATGATAAGAAACTGCAAATCATTGCCCTCCACCGGTCTCCGTCCGGTGCTTGCAATGTACTTAGTTAAAAGAGCAACAACGAAACCAAGAGAGTTCATTTCCAAAATGTTATTACAGACGTTGCATTGATATTTATTGTTTAAGAGAAATAGGATCTCTAATCAAACACTATCTCTTAAATTTGGCGTTTTCCTCCTCGGACTGATTGGCACATTAACCCACCATCAAAATCAAGCAAAACCTATCATGAAACGAGTACAAACTCACCCATTCACCAAGGAGAAGAGCTATTACAAGGTACCTCTTGTCATTCAAATTATCTGCTCCCCATGATTTTACCGATCTCCATTAGTGATATGGAACATCATTTAGCGAAGAAACGGTGCCAATTGATGGACCCTCATCCTTATGATTCATAACTCTCTCATGACACCAAAAAGAAAACCCATTACAAGTTACAATTGTCATTCAAATTATTCGCTCCGTATCCATCACCAATCTTTTAGATTCCCTTTGACAAAATGGATTTAGGATTAAACAAGGCATCTATTAGTGGTAAAACTCAACCTCTCTCCACATGCTTTTCAGTGTAAAATGCAACGATTTTGAGTCTTTCCCAAACAAATTCCCATGATAAGAGACTTCCAAATCATTGCCCTCATCCGGTTTTCATCTGTTGCTTGCAATGTATTTAGTTAAAATAGCAACGAAGAAACTTAGAGAGATTATTTCAAAAATGTTATTAGAGATGTTGCATTGATATCTATTGTTTATGAGAAATAAGATCTCTAATCAAACATTAAGTCTAAAATTTGGCGTTTTCCTCCGGGGCCTGGTTGGCAAATTCACCCACCATCAAAATCAAGCAAAACCAATCACGAAATGAGTCCTGACCCTCTCTTGCACCGCGTAGAAGACCTAATACAAGGCACCTATAGTCCAATAAATCATTTGCTCCGAATGATCTTATCCAGGCCCACTAGTGATATGGAGCATCATTTAGCGAGGAAAGGGTGCTAAATGACGGAGCTTAATTCGTATGATTCATAAGTCTCTCCTGCACCAAGAATAAGAAATATAACACGTTACGTATCGTCATTCAAATTATTTGCTCCGTATGATATTATCCATCTCCTTTAGTCAAATGGAACTTCAATTAGCGAGGAGATGGTGCTCATTGATGGAGCTTCAGCTCGCGAGAAGCGAGTGCTGACTGAAGCTGATTCTCATTTTTGGCCGAAAAGAAATGCCATCTCTCCTATTATAAGAAATCACTGACCGAATGGAGAATTTGACATGGCCGAAACAGCATATCTAAGAAGTTTCATTGACGGCCGGAAATTGCTTGCAAAAAATTAGCAAAACCGATCACATTGGAATACCTAGTCGATGTGATGTAAAAATGCATACTTCGCCGAGGGAGGAATGACATCGCTGATCAACAAACTTCCAAATGCCATTTAGCAAATTAGATTTAGGATTTCACACGGCATTCATTGTTAGTAACTCAGCCTCTTTCCCTTAGCTTGTATAAGTGCACTGCAGTTTACGGGACACCCCAAGCCATTTCCAAAGATCAGAACCTGTAATTGTTGGCCTCGCTTAGTTTTCCATCGACCGCACACAAACAGAGGCCACGAGCGAAGAAATGTTCAAAATGATGACTGGTGGATGGTTTGCGGAGAGAAGAAAGAGTCCACGGATCACCAATATTTTCAGTGCCCTTGGACAAGATGGATTTGGGATAATATTAGGCATCTATTAGTGCTAGAACTCAACCCGTCTCCTCATGCTTTTCAGTGTAAAATGCAACGATTTTGAGTCTTTCCCAACCAAATTCCCATGATAAGAGACTTCAAATCATTGCCCTCCTCCGTTCACCGTCCGTTGCTTGCAATGTATTTAGTTAAAAAAGCACCGACGAAACCAAAAGAGTACATTTCCAAAATGTTATTCCAGATGTTGCATTGATATTTATTGTTCAAGAGAAATAGGATCACTAATCAAACATTATCACTAAAATTTGGCGTTTTCCTCCTCGGCCTTATTGGCACATTACCCCACCATCAAAATCAAACAAAACCTATCATGAAACGAGTACAAACTCCCCCATTCACCGAGGAGAAAAGCTATTACAAGGTACCTCTTGTCATTCAAATTATATGCTCCCCATGATTTTACCGATCTCCATTAGTGATATGGAGCATCATTTAGCGAAGAAACGGTGCCAACTGATGCACCTTCATCTGTATGATTCATAACTCTCTCATGCCACCGTGAAGAAAACCTATTACAAGTTACCTATTGTCATTCAAATTATTCGCTCCGTATCCATCACCAATCTTTTAGATGCCCTTTGACAAAATGGATTTATGATTAAACTAGGCATCTATTAGTGGTAGAACTCAACCTCTCTCCCCCATGCCTTTCAGTGTAAAATGCAACGATTTTGAGTCTTTCCCAAACAAATTCCCAGGATAAGAGACTTCCAAATCATTGCCCTCGTCCAGTTTCCATTCGTTGCTTGCAATGTATTTAGTTAAAATAGCAACGAGGAAACCTAGTGAGTTTATTTCAAAAATGTTATTTGAGATATTGCATTGATTGCTATTGTTTATGAGAAATAGGATCTCTAATCAAACACTATCTCTAAAATTTGCCGTTTTCCTCCTTGGCCTGATTCTATCACGATACGAGTCCTGACTCTCTCTTGCACCGCGCAGAAGACCTAATACAAGGTACCTATAGTCATACAAATAATTTGCTCCGAATGAACTTATCCATGTCTACTAGTGAAATGCAGCATCGTTTGGCGAGGAAAGGGTGCTAAATGACGGAGCTTCATCCGTATGATTCATAAGTCTCTTTTGCACCAGGAAGAAGACCTATTACAGGTTACCTATCGTCATTCACATTATTTGCTCCGTACGATATTATCCATCTCCTTTAGTCAAATGGAGCATCATTTAGCGAGGAGAGGATGCAAATTGATGGAGCTTCAGCTTGTAAGAAACGAGCGCTGACTGAAGCAAGAACACATAGGTGATTCTCATTTTTGGCCGAAAAGAAATGCCATCTCTCCCATTATAAGAAATCACTGACCGAATGGAGAATTTGACATGGTCTAAACGGAATATCTATAAGTGCAGTGCAATTTTCGGGACTCCCCAATGTTAATGTGTTAATGATGCTGCTGCTCCAAGCCCAGATTCCCAGGCCCATTTAGGCCCAGGCCCATACTTTGTTCTTATCATTAGTTACAGTCACAGCCACATGTACATACTAATTTGGTTAGCTAATTATTAGGATCTAGATTTGCTTTATTGATTAGTTGATTGTAATCAGGGCTTTCAGCCCCTATTTATATGAGATTCAGACGACCCTCAAAGGGATCGAACCTTATTCCATTCATTCTCTCACATTCACATGGTATCAGAGCCTGAGGTCTCGAGTTCGAAACCACGCAGGGCAGAAATGCCCCATGCCGCGTTGTGTGTTTGTGCGGGCCAAAATGCGCAGGGAAAAAAGGCCCCATGCCGCGTTATAGTCTTGTGCGAGTGTGTGCTTCGGATCCGGGCGGTGTCCCGCCCGAGGGGGGTGTTAAGTAGTTGTTTGTGCGGTTTCCTATCACCAATTGGTTTTGGGATACAGTGAATGTCTTAATCATCTTCCATGTCTTGGAAGCCAATCTGTGATCATATGGGATCATCTTCTTCAGTCAAAGCCAATCTGTGATCATCTGTGATCATAATCTTCAGTCAGATCTGCTCCGATCATCCCTGATCATCTCAGATCAGGCGTGGCCCACCTGTGATCAGGCGTGGCCCATTTCAGCAGACTTGTCCACATTGGTCGACCAAATATTCTCTTATTTGTGAAGATTTTTACAAGATTTATTGATCATCCGAAGTGGGACTTCTACCTTTTTTTGTATCAACTCAATTTGTTGGGTTTGTTTTCATCTCGGCCGTTCAAAATCCTGGATCTGGATTTGATTTGGTCGCAACCACTTCCATTAGCTGCGTCATTATCCTGCTCAATCATCCCTTCTCCCTGATCTATCAAAAGCTCATCAGTTGGGGCCCAGACTCTCTGTTTTCTCCCAGACGACCTGGACGTGTTTTACTGTTGGTGGGTTTTTTTTTTCCGGAATCTGTCACTTCGGCTCACAGACAAGGCTATCTCTTCTCCTTGCTTCTTGTTCTGGCTTATTCTCTGTGGATCTTCTCTGTTGTTGAGGTAATTTGCCAGTTTTATTCTGTGGCTCTCCATTGTAGTTTGGATTGTCTGTATTTCTGCTGGTTCACCTCTATCATTATACATGGAAAAATCTGAAATCACATTAATCAAGTTTAATGGCAAGAATTATCCCTCATGGGCTTTTCAATTTGAACTTTATCTCGAGGGTAAAGAATTATGGGGCCATATCTCTGGCACTGATCCAAAGCCCACAGAGGATGAAAAAAAAATTCTGTCATGGAACACAAAAGATGCTAAGGTCAAAACCTGGATTCTCGGTTCCATGGAACCACAATTCTTCATGAATTTGAGACCTTACAAATCTGCCAAAGATATGTGGGAATATCTGAAAACAGTATATCATCAGGGGAATTCTGCTCGACAGTATCAGTTAGAATTCGAAATTGCGAATTATATGCAAGGGACTTCTTCCATTCAGGAGTATTATTCGGGTTTTCAGATTTTGTGGACAGAACTAAATGAAATTAAATATGCCAATATTTCTGCTCAGGCCCTTCCCGAATTACAAGTCATACTAGCAACTAGTCATCGGGATCAATTTCTTATGAAATTAAGGCCTCAGTATGAATCAGTCAGATCCAATCTCATGAGTAGGGTCCCTTCTCCTTCTCTGGATGCTTGTCTTAATGAATTATTGCGAGAGGAACAAAGACAATTGACGCAATCTGAGGTGCTTCAACAAAACAGTACGGGTACTATGGAGGTTGCCTATAGTGTACCCACCTGTCAAACACCAACCTCCTCTGTCAGTGTTGGTTATTCTTCCAAGGGGAAACAGCCGAACAGAGATCTGAGTAAAGTACAGTGCTTCAAGTGTCAAACTTTCGGCCATTTTGCAAATCAGTGCAAGCAGCGGATCTGCAATTATTGCAAGGCATCTGGACATTCGATCAATGAATGCCGCAAACGTCCTCAAAACAGAAATCCGAAAGCTTACCAGGCGATTACTGCTACTGGCACTATTGATTCATCTTCTGCACCTTCTTCGGCACCTGCTTCTGCTGCTCCAATCTCTCCTGAAATGATCCAACAGATGATTCTCCAGGCCTTGTCCACTCTTGGTATATCTGGTAAAAATCAATCTCCCTCTCACTGGTATTTTGATTCTGGTGCCTCCAATCATATGACATCATCTTCCAAAAATTTCTCCAAAATTAAACCATATGATGGCAAGATTCAAGTCCATGCTGCTAATGGAACCACTATACCTATTACATCTGTTGGTGATATCTCTCATTCTCTACCTTTACATGATGTCTTTTGTTCCAAAAATCTTTCTACCAACTTAATTTCAGTTGGTCAATTGGTTGATAATAACTGCAATGTTTGTTTTTCCTCCTCTGGTTGTGTGGTGCAGGATCAGGAGACGGGGAAGGTAATAGTGAAGGGGCCTAAGTGGGGGCGTTTGTTTCCTCTTCACATAGTAACACCGACTCCAGATATGTCCTTGTTTGCTTTATCAGTTGTTTCTAGGAATAATGTGCAGTTGTGGCACAATAGATTAGGACATCCAAATTCAACAATTTTGTTATCTTTGTTAAATTCTGGTCATATTAATAAAATGAAGTTTTTATCATCAGATGTTGCTATTGATTGCACCACTTGTAAGCTGGGTAAAAGTAAAACTTTGCCCTTTCCTTTACATGTCTCTTCTGCTACCCAAAGTTTTGATTTAATACATAGTGATGTTTGGGGTGTTGCACCAATTATTTCTCATTCACAGTATAAGTATTTCGTAACTTTCATTGATGATTATAGCCGGTTTACATGGATTTATTTTCTACATGCCAAATCTGAAGTTTTTGATGTATTTAAAAAATTCTTGAATTATGTTCAAAATCAATTTTCAACATGTATTAAGATTCTTCGAACCGACTCAGGGGGGGAATATGTGTCCAAACAATTTCAGGAATTTTTACAAGACAGAGGGATTATCTCCCAACGGACTTGTCCCTATACTCCTCAACAGAATGGTGTGGCAGAACGGAAAAATCGTCATCTTCTAGACATGGTCAGATGCTTATTATTAGAATCCTCCGTTCCACCCAGATTTTGGTCAGAAGCCTTAACCACTGCTACTCATATCATCAACCGACTTCCTTCTCCAAAACTTCAAAATACCTCTCCATATTTTCGTCTTTTCAAAACTAAACCAAAATACACATCTTTCCACACTTTTGGTTGTGTTTGTTTTGTTCATCTTCCCACACACGAACGATCCAAGTTATCGGCTCAATCTGTAAAATGTGTATTCCTTGGTTATGCTTCCCACCAAAAAGGTTTTGTTTATTATGACCCCAACTCCAAGCGTCTTCGCATTTCTAGGAATGTTGTTTTTTTTTAACATCAGTATTTTTTTCAGGCTTATCCTGATTCATCTCCAAAATTTTCCTTTTCTAAAGTACCATCCTTTGATGATGATTGTCTTCCTTCACCTTTGCGATTTCATCCGGACAAGGTGTATACTCGTCGACAAAGAACAAATGCCACTACTTTGCCTCCTTTGCAAGAACCAGTCCCGATTCCTGATCCAGCATCATCTTCGCATCAACTTGCTATTCGTCGTTCTGCTCGTATCTCTCGTCCACCAGATCGATACGGCTTCTCTCATTCTTCATATTTTGCTACGTTATCTTCTGTATCCATTCCTACTTCGTATTCACAAGCAGCAAAACAGGAGTGCTGGAGACAGGCTATGGAAGAAGAACTTAGTGCTCTACAGCAGAACCAAACCTGGGTGACTGTTCCCTGTCCAGCTTCGGTTAAACCTATTGGGAGTAAATGGGTTTACTCTATTAAATTAAAGGCAGATGGAACTTTGGACAGATATAAAGCTAGGCTTGTGGCCCTTGGCAACCGACAGGAATATGGCATTGACTACGAAGAGACTTTTGCGCCTGTTGCAAAAATGACTACTGTTCGCACCATCCTTGCTATAGTTGCATCTCAATCTTGGCCTCTTTTTCAATTTGATGTGAAAAACGCATTCCTTCATGGTGATCTTAAGGAAGAAGTTTACATGCGTTTGCCTCAAGGTTTCACAAAAACATCTGAAAATCAAGTTGCTCTTCTGAAAAGATCCTTATATGGGCTAAAACAAGCACCACGAGCATGGTTTGACAAATTCAAAGATGCTTTACTCAAGCTACAGTTTCAGCAGAGTCCTTATGATCCATCGTTGTTTTTACATCACGCATCAACAGGAATCACCATCCTTCTCGTCTATGTAGACGATATCATCATCACTGGGACAGATACAGCCACGATTCAAGATCTCCAATTCTCTCTGCATTAATCTTTTCATATGAAGGATCTGGGCCCTCTGCAATATTTTTTGGGATTGGAAGTTCATCACTCCGAGAAAGGGTTGATTTTACATCAACATAAGTATACCATGGATTTGATTGAATCCGCAGGCCTGTCAAACTCCACCCCTGTGGATACTCCTCTGGAACTGAATCTCAAACTCCATAGTGACAGTGGTGATCCACTGTCTGATCCGACATATTTTCGTCAGCTTGTCGGTAGTCTTATATATTTGACTACTGCTCGTCCTGACATCAGTTATGCAGTCAACTTAATGAGTCAGTATATGACGAGGCCTCATCATCTACATTTAGCGGCAGTTCGGCGGATTATTCGCTATCCTCTTGGCACTTCTCATAGAGGCTTGTTTTTTCCGGTTGGCTCTAAGATGACATTGACTGCCTATTCTGATGCTGATTGGGCAGGTTGTCCTGATACTCGTCGGTCCACCACGGGCTGGTGCATGTTCTTAGGTGATGCTCTTATTTCCTGGAAAGTGAAGAAACAGGACAGAGTTTCAAAATCATCAACTGAGGCAGAATATCGTGCCATGTCTGGCGCATGCTCAGAGATTATATGGCTTCGAGGTCTCCTTGAGGAACTTGGCTTCTCACAGAAATCTCCCACACCGTTACATGCGGATAACACCAGTGCAATTCGGATTACTGAGAATCCAGTTTTTCATGAGCGCACTAAACACATCGAGGTTGCCTGCCATTTTATCAGAGATGAATATCTTCGCAATGTTATTTCCCTTCCGTTCATCTCCTCAAGCCTCCAGACTGCTGATATATTTACAAAAGCACTTCCTCGACCACGTCATCAATTCTTAACAGACAAATTGATGCTGGTTGACTCATCGGCATCAATTTGAGGGGGGGTGTTAATGTGTTAATGATGGTGCTGCTCCAAGCCCAGATTCGCAGGCCCATACTTTGTTCTTATCATTAGTTACAGTCACAGCCACATGTACATACTAATTTGGTCAGCTAATTATTAGGATCTAGATTTGCTTTATTGATTAGTTGATTGTAATCAGGGCTTTCAGCCCCTATTTATATGAGATTCAGACGACCCTCAAAGGGATCGAACATTATTCCATTCATTCTCTCACATTCACACCCAAGCCATTTCCAACGATCAGAACCTGTCATCGTTGGCCTCGCTTAGTTTTCCTTAGACCGCACACAAACAGAAGCTTCGAACAAAGAAATATTCAAAATGATGACGGGTGGATGGTTTGCAGAGAGATGAAAGAGTCCACGGATCACCAATATTTCCAGTGCCCTAGGACAAGATGGATTTGGGATAATATTAGGCATCTATTAGTGGTAAGAACTCAACATGTCTCCCCACGCTTTTCAGTGTAAAATGCAACGATTTCGAGTTTTTCCCAACTAAATTCCCATGATAAGAGACTTCAAATCATTGCCCTCCACCGGTCTCCGTCCGTTGCTTGCAATGTAAATAGTTAAAAAAGCAACGACAAAACCAAGAGAGTTCATTTCCAAAATGTTATTCCAGATGTTGCATCGATATTTATTGTTTAAGAGAAATAAGATCTCTAATCAAACACTATCTCTTAAATTTGGCGTTTTCCTCCTCGGCCTGATTGGCACATTAACCCACCATCAAAATCAAGCAAAACCTATCATGAAACGAGTACAAACTCACCCATTCACTGAGGAGAAGAGCTATTACAAGGTACCTCTCGTCATTCAAATTATCTGCTCCCCATGATTTTACTGATCTCCATTAGTGATATGGAGCTTCATCAATATGATTCATAACTCTCTCATGCCACCAGGAAGAAAACCCATTACAAGTTACAATTGTCATTCAAATTATTCGCTCCGTATCCATCACCAATCTTTTAGATGCCCTTTGACAAAATGGATTTAGGATTAAACTAGGCATCTATTAGTGGTAAAACTCAACCTCTCTCCACATGCTTTTCAGTGTAAAATGCAACGATTTTGATTCTTTCCGAAAGAGACTTCCAAATCATTGCCCTCGTCCAGTTTCCATCCGCTGCTTGCAATGTATTTAGTTAAAATAGCGACGAAGAAACCTAGAGAGTTTATTTCAAAAATGTTATTCGAGATGTTGCAGTGATATCTATTATTTATGAGAAATAGGATCTCTAAATAAACACTATGTCTAAAATTTGGCGTTTTCCTCCTCGGCCAGATTAGCACATTCACCCACCATCAAAATCAAGCAAAACCTATCACGAATCGAATCCTGACTCTTACTTGCACCGCGTAGAAGACCTAATACCTCTCCATATGATCTTATCCATGGCCACTAGAGATATGGAGCATTATTTAGCGAGGAAAGGGTGCTAAATGACGGAGCTTCATTCGTATGATTCGTAAGTCTCTCTTGCACCAGGAAGACCTATTACCGGTTACCTATCGTCATTCAAATTATTTAAGGCGTACGATATTATCCATCTCCTTTAGACAAATGGAGCTTCATTTAAAGAGGAGAGGGTGCTAATTGATGGAGCTTCTGCTCGCGAGAAGCGAGTGCTGACAGAAGCAAGAACAGATAGGTGATTCTCATTTTTGGCCGTAAAGAAATGCCATCTCTCCCATTATAAGAAATCACTGGCCGAATGGAGAATTTGACATGGTCTAAACGGCATATCAAAGAAGTTTAGTTAATGGCCGGACATTGCTTGCAAAGATTTAGCAAAACCGATCATATTGGAATAACTACTCGATGTGAAGTAAAAATGCATACTTTGCCGATGGAGGAATGACACCGCTGATCAACAAACTTCCCAATGCCATTTAGCAAATTAGATTTAGGATTTCACACAGCATTCATTGTTAATAACTCAGACTCTTTCCCTTAGCTTGAATAAGTGTAGTGCAATTTTCGGGACTCCCCAAGCCATTTCCAATGATCAGAACCTGCCATTGTTGGCCTCGCTTAGTTTTCCATTGATCGCGCACAAACAGAGGCTTCGAGCGAAGAAATATTCAAAATTATGACTGGTGGATGGTTTGCGGAGAGAAGGAGTCCACGGATCACCAATCTTTTCAGTGCCCTTAGACAAAATGGATTTGGGATAATATTAGGCATCTATTAGTGCTAGAACTCAACCTGTCTCCCCAAGCTTTTCAGTGTAAAATGCAACGATTTCGAGTCTTTCCCAACAAATTCCCATGATAAGAGACTTCAAATCATTGCCCTCCACCGGTCTCCGTCCGTTGCTTGCAATGTAAATAGTTAAAAAAGCAACGACAAAACCAAGAGAGTTCATTTCCAAAATGTTATTCCAGATGTTGCATTGATATTTATTGTTTAAGAGAAATAAGATCTCTAATCAAACACTATCTCTTAAATTTGGCGTTTTCCTCGGCCTGATTGGCACATTAACCCACCATCAAAATCAAGCAAAACCTATCATGAAACGAGTACAAACTCACCCATTCACTGAGGAGAAGAGCTATTACAAGGTACCTCTCGTCATTCAAATTATCTGCTCCCCATGATTTTACTGATCTCCATTAGTGATATGGAGCTTCATCAATATGATTCATAACTCTCTCATGCCACCAGGAAGAAAACCCATTACAAGTTACAATTGTCATTCAAATTATTCGCTCCGTATCCATCACCAATCTTTTAGATGCCCTTTGACAAAATGGATTTAGGATTAAACTAGGCATCTATTAGTGGTAAAACTCAACCTCTCTCCACATGCTTTTCAGTGTAAAATGCAACGATTTTGATTCTTTCCGAAAGAGACTTCCAAATCATTGCCCTCGTCCAGTTTCCATTCGTTGCTTGCAATGTATTAAGTTAAAAAAGCGACAAAGAAACCTAGAGAGTTTATTTCAAAAATGTTATTCGAGATGTTGCAGTGATATCTATTGTTTATGAGAAATAGGATCTCTAATTAAACACTATGTCTAAAATTTGGCGTTTTCTTCCTCGGCCTGATTAGCAAATTCACCCACCATCAAAATCAAGCAAAACCTATCACGAAGCGAGTCCTGACTCTCTCTTGCACCCCGCAGAAGTCCTAATACCTCTCAATATGATCTTATCCATGTCCACTAGAGATATGGAGCATTATTTAGCGAGGAAAGGGTGCTAAATGACGGAGCTTCATTCGTATGATTCGTAAGTCTCTCTTGCACCAGGAAGACCTATTATCGGTTACCTATCATCATTCAAATTATTTAAGGCGTACGATATTATCCATCTCCTTTAGACAAATGGAGCTTCATTTAAAGAGGAGAGGGTGCTAATTGATGGAGCTTCAGCTCGCGAGAAGCGAGTGCTGACAAAAGCAAGAACATATAGGTGATTCTCATTTTTGGCCGTAAAGAAATGCCATCTCTCCCATTATAAGAAATGGCTAGCCGAATGGAGAATTTGACATGGTCTAAACGGCATATCAAAGAAGTTTAGTTAATGGCCGGACATTGCTTGCAAAGATTTAGCAAAACCGATCATATTGGAATAACTACTCGATGTGAAGTAAAAATGCATACTTTGCCGATGGAGGAATGACACCGCTGATCAACAAACTTCCCAATGCCATTTAGCAAATTAGATTTAGGATTTCACACGGCATTCATTGTTAGTAACTCAGACTCTTTCCCTTAGCTTGTATAAGTGTAGTGCAATTTTCGGGACTCCCCAAGCCATTTCCAATGATCAGAACCTGCCATTGTTGGCCTCGCTTAGTTTTCCATTGATCGCGCACAAACAGAGGCTTCGAGCGAAGAAATATTCAAAATGATGACTGGTGGATGGTTTGCGGAGAGAAGGAGTCCACGGATCACCAATCTTTTCAGTGCCCTTAGACAAAATGGATTTGGGATAATATTAGGCATCTATTAGTGCTAGAACTCAACCTGTCTCCCCAAGCTTTTCAGTGTAAAATGCAACGATTTCGAGTCTTTCCAACAAATTCCCATGATAAGAGACTTCAAATCATTGCCCTCCACCGGTCTCCGTCCGTTGCTTGCAATGTAAATAGTTAAAAAAGCAACGACAAAACCAAGAGTTCATTTCCAAAATGTTATTCCAGATGTTGCATTGATATTTATTGTTTAAGAGAAATAAGATCTCTAATCAAACACTATCTCTTAAATTTGGCGTTTTCCTCGGCCTGATTGGCACATTAACCCACCATCAAAATCAAGCAAAACCTATCATGAAACGAGTACAAACTCACCCATTCACTGAGGAGAAGAGCTATTACAAGGTACCTCTCGTCATTCAAATTATCTGCTCGCCATGATTTTACTGATCTCCATTAGTGATATGGAGCTTCTTCAATATGATTCATAACTCTCTCATGCCACCAGGAAGAAAACCCATTACAAGTTACAATTGTCATTCAAATTATTCGCTCCGTATCCATCACCAATCTTTTAGATGCCCTTTGACAAAATGGATTTAGGATTAAACTAGGCATCTATTAGTGGTAAAACTCAACCTCTCTCCACATGCTTTTCAGTGTAAAATGCAACGATTTTGATTCTTTCCGAAAGAGACTTCCAAATCATTGCCCTCGTCCAGTTTCCATTCGTTGCTTGCAATGTATTAAGTTAAAATAGCGACGAAGAAACCTAGAGAGTTTATTTCAAAAATGTTATTCGAGATGTTGCGGTGATATCTATTGTTTATGAGAAATAGGATCTCTAATTAAACACTATGTCTAAAATTTGGCGTTTTCTTCCTCGGCCTGATTAGCAAATTCACCCACCATCAAAATCAAGCAAAACCTATCACGAAGCGAGTCCTGACTCTCTCTTGCACCCCGCAGAAGACATAAAACAAGGTACCTATAGTCGTACAAATATTTTGCTCCGTATGATCTTATCCATGTCCACTAGTGATATGGAGTATTATTTAGCGAGAAAAGGGTGCTAAATGACAGAGCTTCATTCGTATGATTCATAAGTCTCTCTTGAACCAGGAAGACCTATTACCGGTTACCTATCATCATTCAAATTATTTAATGCGTATGATATTATCCATCTCCTTTAGACAAATGGAGCTTCATTTAAAGAGGAGAGGGTGCTAATTGATGGAGCATCAGCTCGCGAGAAGCGAGTGCTGACTGAAGCAAGAACGCATAGGTGATTCTCATTTTTGGCCGAAAAGAAATGCCATCTCTCTTATTATAAGAAATCAATGACGGAATGGAGAATTTGACATGGTCTAAACGGCATATCTAAGAAGTTTAGTTAATAGACGGACATTGCTTGCAAAAATTTAGCAAAACCGATCATAGTGGAATAACTACTCGATGTGAAGTAAAAATGCATACTTTGCGGATGGAGGAATGACACCGCTGATCAACAAACTTCCCAATGCCATTTAGCAAATTAGATTTAGGATTTCAAACGGCATTCATTGTTAGTAACTCAGCCTCTTTCCCTTAGCTTGTATAAGTGTAGTGCAATTTTCGGGACTCCCCAAGCCATTTCCAATGATCAGAACCTGCCATTGTTGGCCTCGCTTAGTTTTCCATTGATCGCGCACAAACAGAGGCTTCGAGCGAAGAAATATTCAAAATGATGACTGGTGGATGGTTTGCAGAGAGAAGGAGTCCACGGATCACCAATCTTTTCAGTGCCCTTGGACAAGATGGATTTGGGATAATATTAGGCATCTATTAGTGCTAGAACTCAACCCGTCTCCCCATGCTTTTCAGTGTAAAATGCAACGATTTCGAGTCTTTCCTAACCAAATTCCCATGATAAGAGACTTCAAATCATTGCCCTCCACCGGTCTCCGTCCGTTGCTTGCAATGTAAATAGTTAAAAAAGCAACGACAAAACCAAGAGAGTTCATTTCCAAAATGTTATTCCAGATGTTGCATTGATATTTATTGTTTAAGAGAAATAAGATCTCTAATCAAACACTATCTCTTAAATTTGGCGTCTTCCTCCTCGGCCTGATTGGCACATTAACCCACCATCAAAATCAAGCAAAACCTATCATGAAACGAGTACAAACTCACCCATTCACTGAGGAGAAGTTATATTACAAGGTACCTCTTGCCATTCAAATTATCTGCTCCACATGATTTTACCGATCTCCATTAGTGATATGGAGCTTCATCAATATGATTTAGTTAAAATAGCAACGAAGAAACCTAGAGAGATTATTTCAAAAATGTTATTCGAGATGTATCAATGATATCTATTGTTTATGAGAAATAAGATCTCTAATCAAACATTAAGTCTAAAATTTGGCGTTTTCCTCCGGGGCCTAATTGGCAAATTCACCCACCATCAAAATCAAGCAAAACCAATCACGAAACGAGTCCTGACCCTCTCTTGCACCGCGCAGAAGACCTAATACAAGGTACCGATAGTCCAATAAATAATTTGCTCCGAATGATCTTATCCAGGTCCACTAGTGATATGGAGCATCATTTAGCGAGGAAAGGGTGAAAAATGACGGAGCTTAATTCGTATGATTCATAAGTCTCTCCAGCACCAAGAATAAGACATATAAGACGTTACCTATCGTCATTCAAATTATTTGCTCCGTATGAAATTATCCATCTCCTTTAGTCAAATGGAACTTCAATTAGCGAGGAGAGGGTGCTAATTGATGGAGCTTCAGCTCGCGAGAAGCGAGTGCTGACTGAAGCAAGAACACATAGGTGATTCTCATTTTTGGACGAAAAGAAATGCCATCTCTCCTATTATAAGAAATCACTGACCGAATGGAGAATTTGACATGGCCGAAAAGGCATATCTAAGAAGTTTCATTGACGGCCGGACATTGCTTGCAAAAAATCAGCAAGACTGATCACATTGGAATACCCAGTCGATGTGATGCAAAAATGCATACTTTGCCGAGGGAGGAAAGACACCGCTGATCAACAAACTTCCAAATGCCCTTTAACAAATTAGATTTAGGATTTCACAGGGCATTTATTGTTGGTAACTCAGACTCTCTATTCGTTGGCCTCGCTTACTTTTCCATAGACCGCGCACAATAAGAGGCTTCGAGCGAAGAAATATTCAAAATGATGACTGGTGGATGGTTTGCGGACAGATGAAAGAGCCCACAGATAACCAATCTTTTCAATGCCCTTGGACAAGATGGATTTGGGATAATATTAGGCACCTATTAATGGTAGAACTCAACCTGTCTCCCCTTGCTTTTCAGTGTAAAATGCAACGATTTTCAGTCTTTCCCAACCAAATTCCCATGATAAGAGACTCCAAATCATTGCCCTCCACCGGTCTCCGTCCGTTGCTTGCAATGTATTTAGTTAAAAAAGCAACGACGAAACCTACAAAGTTCATTTACAAATTATTATTCCAGATGTTGCATTGATATTTATTGTTTAAGATAAATAGGATCTCTAATGAAACACTATTTCTAAAATTTGGCATTTTCCTCATCGGCCTGAATGGCACATTAACCCACCATCAAAATCAAGCAAAAGCTACCATGAAACGAGTACAAACTCACCCATTCACCGAGGAGAAGAGCTACTACAAGGTACCTCTTGTCATTCAAATTATCTGCACCCCATGATTTTACCGATCTCCATTACTGATATGGAGCATCATTTAGCGAAGAAACGGTGCCAATTGATGGACCTTCATCCGTATGATTCATAACTCTCATGCCACCAGGAAGAAAACCCATTACAAGTTACCTATTGTCATTCAAATTATTCACTCCGTATCCATCACCAATCTTTTAGATGCCCTTTGACATGGATTTAGGATTAAACTAGGCATCTATTAGTGGAAAAACTCAACCTCTCTCCACATGCTTTTCAGTGTAAAATGCAACGATTTTGATTCTTTCCCAAACAAATTCCCATGATAAGAGACTTCCAAATCAATGCCCTCATCTGGTTTCCATCCGTTGCTTGCAATGTATTTAGTTAAAATAGCAACGAAGAAACCTAGAGAGTTTATTTCAAAAATGTTATTCGAGATGTTGCAGTGATATCTATTGTTTACGAGAAAAAGGATCTCTAATCAAACACTAGGTCCAAAATTTGGCATTGTTCTCCTCGGCCTGATTAGCACATTCACCCACCATCAAAATCAAGCAAAACCTATCACGAATTGAATCCTGACTCTCACTTGCACCGCGCAAAAGACCTAATACAAGGTACCTATAGTCGTACAAATATTTTGCTCCGTATGATCTTATCCATATCCACTAGTGATATGGAGCATCATTTAGCGAGGAAAGGGTGCTAAATGACGGAGCTTCATCCGTATGATTTATAAGTCTCTACTGCACCAGGAAGACCTATTACAAGTTACCTATCGCGATTCAAATTATTTAATGCGTATGATATTATCCATCTCCTTAAGACAAATGGAGCTTCAATTAAAGAGGAGAGGGTGCTAATTGATGGAGCTTCAGCTCGCGAAAAGCGAGTGCTGACTGAAGCAAGAACACATAGGTGATTCCCATTTTTGGCCGAAAAGAAATGCCATCTCTCCCATTATAAGAAATCACTGACCGAATGGAGAATTTGACATGGTCTAAACGGCATATCTAAGAAGTTTAGTTAATGGCCGGACATTGCTTGCAAAAATTTAGCAAAACCGATCACATTGGAATAACTACTCGATTTGAAGTAAAAATGCATACTTCGCCGAGGGAGGAATGACACCGCTGATCAACAAACTTCCAAATGCCATTTAGCAAATTAGATTTAGGATTTCACACGGCATTCATTGTAAGTAACTCAGCCTCTTTCCTTTAGCTTGTATAAATGCAGTGCAATTTACGGGACTCCCCAAGCCATTTCCAATTATCAGAACCAGTCATTGTTGGCCTCGCTTAGTTTTCCATTGACCCCGCACAAACAGAGGCTTCGAGCGAAGAAATATTCAAAATGATGACTGGTGGATGGTTTGCGGAGAGATGAAAGAGTCCACCGATCACCAATCTTTTCAGTGCCCTCGGACAAGATGGATTTGGGATAATATTAGGCATCTATTAGTGCTAGAACTCAACCTGTCTCCCCATGCTTTTCAGTGTAAAATGCAACGATTTTGAGTCTTTCCCCAACCAAATTCCCATGATAAGAGACTTCAAATCATTGCCCTCCTCCAGTCTCCGTCCGTTGCTTGCAATGTATTTAGTTAAAAAAGCAAAGACGAAACCAAGAGAGTTCATTTCCAAAATGTTATTCCAGATGTCGCATTGATATTTATTGTTTAAGAGAAATAGGATCTCTAATCAAACACTATCTCTAAAATTTGGCGTTTTCCTCCTCGGCCTGATTGGCACATTAACCCACCATCAAAATCAAGCAAAACCTATCATGAAACGAGTACAAACTCACCCATTCACCGAGGAGAAAAGCTATTACAAGGTACCTCTTGTCATTCAAATTATCTGCTCCCCATGATTTTACCGATCTCCATTAGTGATATGGATCATCATTTAGCGAAGAAACGGTGCCACTTGATGGAGCTTCTTCCGTATGATTCATAACTCTCTCATCCCACCAGGAAGAAAACACATTACAAGTTACAATTGTCATTCAAATTAATCACTCCGTATCCATCACCAATCTTTTGGATGCCCTTTGACAAAATGGATTTAGGATTAAACGAGGCATCTACTAGTGGTAAAACTCAACCTCTCTCCACATGCTTTTCAGAGTAAAATGCAACAATTTTGAGTCTTTCCCAAACAAATTCCTATGATAAGAGACTTCCAAATCATTGCCCTCATCCGGTTTCCATCCGTTGCTTGCAATGTATTTAGTTAAAATAGCAACGAAGAAACCTAGAGAGTTTATTTCAAAAATGTTATTCGAGATGTTGCATTGATATCTATTGTTTATGAGAAATAAGATCTTTAATCAAACATTAAGTCTAAAATTTGGCGTTTTCCTCCACGGCCTGAATGGCACATTCACCCAACATCAAAATCAAGCAAAACCAATCACGAAACGAGTCCTGACCCTCTCTTGCACCGCGCAGAAGACCTAATACAAGGTACCTATAGTCCAATAAATAAATTGCTCCGAAATATCTTATCCATGTCCACTAGTGATATAGAGCATCATTTAGCGAGGAAAGGGTGCTAAATGACGGAGTTTAATTCGTATGATTCATAAGTCTCTCCTGCACCAGGAAGAAGACATAACATGTTACCGATCGTCATTCAAATTATTTGCTCCGTATGATATTATCCATCTCCTTTAGTCAAATGGAGATTCATTTAGCGAGGAGAGGATGCTAATTGATGGAGCTTAAGCTCGCGACAAGCGTGTACTGACTGAAGCAAGAACACATAGGTGATTCTCATTTTTGGCCAAAAAGAAATGCCATGTCTCCCATTATAAGAAATCACTGACCAAATGGAGAATATGACATGGTCGAAACGGCATATCTAAGAAGTTTCATTGACAGCCAGACATAGCTTGCAAAAAATTAGAAAAACGGATCACATTGGAATGCCTAGTCAATGTCAAGTAAAAATGCATACTTTCCCGAGGGAAGAATGACACCGATGATCAACAAACTTCCAAATGCCATTTAGCAAATTAGATTTAGGATTTCACACGCCATTTATTGTTAGTAACTCAGCCTCTTTCCCTTAGCTTGTCTAAGTGCAGTGCAATTTTCGGGACTCCCCACACAATTTCCAACGATCAGAACCTATCATCGTTGGCCTCGCTTACTTTTCCATAGACCGTGCAAAGAAAGAGGCTTCGAGCGAAGAAATATTCAAAATGATGACTGGTGGATGGTTTGCGGAGAGATGAAAGAGCCCACGGTTAACTAATCTTTTCAGTGCCCTTGGACAAGATGGATTTGGGATAATATCAGGCATCTATTAGAGATAGAAATCAACCTGTCTCCCCATGCTTTTCAGTGTAAAATGCAACGATTTTGAGTCTTTCCCAACTAAATTCCCATGATAAGAGACTTCAAATCATTGCCCTCCTCCGGTCTCCATCAGTTGCTTCCAATATATTTAGTTAGAAAAAGCAACGACGAAACCAACAGAGTTCATTTCCAAAATGTTATTCCAGATGTTGCATTGATATTTAATGTTTCAGAGAAAAAGGATCTCCAATCAAACACTATTTCTAAAATTTGGCGTTTTCCTCCTCGGCCAGATTGGCACATTAACCCACCATCAAAATCAAGCAAAACCTAACATGAAACGAGTACAAACTCACCCATTCACCGAGGAGAAGAGCTATTACAAGGTACCTCTTGTCATTCAAATTATATGCTCCCCATGATTTTACCGATCTCCATTAGTGATATGGAGCAACATTTAGCGAAGAAACAGTGCGAATTGATGGAGCTTCATCGGTATGATTCATAAGTCTCTCATGCAACCAGGAAGAAAACCATTACAAGTTACCAATTGTCATTCAAATTATTCCCTCCGTATCCATCACCAATCTTTTAGATGCCCTTTCACAAAATGGATTTAGGATTAAACTAGGCATCTATTAGTGGTAGAACTCAACCTCTCTCCCCAAGCTTTTCAGTGTAAAATGCAACGATTTTGAGTCTTGCCCAAACTAATTCCCATGATAAGAGACTTCCAAATCATTGCCCTCATCTGGTTTCCATCCGTTGCTTGTAATGTATTGAGTTAAAATAGCAACGAAGAAACCTATAGAGTTTATTTTTGTTATTCGAGATGTTGCATTGATATCTATTGTTTATGAGAAATAAGATCTCTAATCAAACATTAAGTCTAAAATTTGGCGTTTTCCTCCTTGGCCTGATTGGCACATTCACCCACCATCAAAATCAAGCAAAACCAATCACAAAACGAGTCCTCGCCCTCTCTTGCACCGCGCAAAAGACCTAATACAAGGTACCAATAGTCCAATAAATAATTTGCTCCGAATGATCTTATCCAGGACCACTAGTGATATGGAGCATCATTTAGCGAGGAAAGGGTGCTAAATGACGGAGCTTAATTCGTGTGATTCATAAGTCTCTCCTGCACCAAGAATAAGATATATAACACGTTACCTATCATCATTCAAATTATTTGCTCCGTATGAAATTATCCATCTCCTTTAGTCAAATGGAACTTCAATTAGCGAGGAGAGGGTGCTGATTGATGGAGCTTCATCTCGCGAGGAGCGAGTGCTGACTGAAGCAAGAACACATAGGTGATTCTCATTTTTGGCCGAAAAGAAATGCCATCTCTCCCATTATAAGAAATCACTGACCGAATGGTGAATTTGACATGGTCTAAACGGCATATCTAAGAAGTTTAGTTAATGGCCGGTCATTGCTTGCAAAAATTTAGCAAAACCGATCATATTGGAATAACTACTCGATGTGAAGTAAAAATGTATACTTCGCCGATGGAGAAATGACACCGCTGATCAACAAACTCCCAAATGCCATTTAGCAAATTAGATTTAGGATTTCAAACGGCATTCATTGTTAGTAACTCAGCCTCTTTCCCTTAGCTTGTATAAGTGCAGTGCAATTTACGGGACTCCCCAAGCCATTTCCAAAGATCAGAACCTGTCATTGTTGGCCTCGCTTAGTTTTCCATTGACCGCACACAAACAGAGGCCTCGAGCGAAGAAATATTCAAAATGATGACTGGTGGATGGTTTGCGGAGAGAAGAAAGAGTCCACGGATCACCAATATTTTCAGTGCCCTTGGACAAGATGGATTTGGGATAATATTAGGCATCTATTAGTGCTAGAACTCAACCCGTCTCCTCATGCTTTCAGTGTAAAATGCAACGATTTTGAGTCTTTCCCAACCAAATTCCCATGATAAGAGACTTCAAATCATTGCCCTCCTCCGTTCACCGTCCGTTGCTTGCAATGTATTTAGTTAAAAAAGCAACGACGAAACCAAAAGAGTACATTTCCAAAATGTTATTCCAGATGTTGCATTGATATTTATTGTTCAAGAGAAATAGGATCACTAATCAAACACTATCTCTTAAATTTGGCGTTTTCCTCCTCGGACTGATTGGCACATTAACCCACCATCAAAATCAAGCAAAACCTATCATCAAACGAGTACAAACTCATCAAAATCAAGCAAAACCTATCATGCAACGATTTTAAGTCTTTCCCAAACAAATTCCCATGATAAGAGACTTCCAAATCATTGCCCTCGTCCCGTTTCCATCCATTGTTTGCAATGTATTTAGTTAAAATAGCAACGAAGAAGCCTAGAGAGTTTATTTCAAAAATGTTATTCAAGATGTTGCATTGACATCTATTGTTTATGAAAAATAGGATCTCTAATCAAACACTATGTCTAAAATTTGGAGTTTTCCTCGTCGGCCTGATTGGCACATTAACTGATTGACCCACCATCAAAATCAAGCAAAACCTATCACGAAACGAGTCCTGACTCTCTCTTGCACCACGCAGAAGACCTAATACAAGGTACCTATAGTCGTACAAATAATTTGCTCTGAATGATCTTACCCATGTCCACCAGTGATATGGAGCATCATTTAGCGAGGAAAGTGTGTTAAATGACGGAGCTTCATCCGTATGATTCATAAGTCTCTCTTGCACCAGGAAGAAGACCTATTACAAGTTACCTATCATCATTCAAATTATTTGCTCCGTATGATATTATCCATCTCCTTTAGTCAAATGGAACTTCATTTAGCGAGGAGAGGGTGCTAATTGATGGAGCTTCAGCTCGTGAGAAGCGAGTGCTGACTGAAGCAAGAACACATAGGTGATTCTCATTTTCGGCCGAAAAGAAATGCCATCTCTCCCATTATAAGAAATCACTAACTGAATGGAGAATTTGACATGGTCTAATCGGCATATCTAAGAAGTTTCATTGACGGCCGGACATTGCTTGCAAAAAATTAGCAAAACCAATCACATTGGAATACATAGTCGATGTGATGTAAAAATGCATAATTTGCCGAGGAAGGAATGACACCGCTGATCAACAAACTTCCAAATGCCCTTTAACAAATTAGATTTAGGATTTCACACGGTATTTATTGTTAGTAACTCAGCCTCTTTCCCCAAGCTTTTCAGCATATAGTGCAATTTACGGTACTCCCCTAGCCATTTCCAACGAAAAGAACCTGCAATCGTTGGCCCAGCAAGCAATTCCATAAAACGCACACAAATAGAGGCTTCCATCGAAGAAATATTCAATTTGATTTCTAGTACATGCTTTGGGGAGAGATGAATGAGTCCACGGATCTCCAATCTTTTCAGTGCCCTTTGACAAAATGGATTTAGGATTACATTAGGCAACCATTAGTGGTAGAACTCAACCTCTCTCCCACTGGCTTTTCAGTGTAAAATGCAACGATTTTGAGTCTTTCCCAAGCAAATTCCCATGATAAGAGACTTCCAAATCACTGCCCTCATCCGGTTTCCATCCGTTGCCTGCAATGTATTTAGTTAAAATTGCAAGGAAGAAACCGAGAGAGATCATTTCAAAAATGTTATTCGATATGTTGCATTGATATTTATTGTTCATGAGAAATAGGATCTCTAAAATTTGGCGTTTTCCTCCTCGGCCTAATTGGCACAGATAGGTGATTCTCATTTTTGGCCGAAAAATAATGGCATTATTCCCATTATAAGAAATCACTAACCGAATGGAGAATTTGACATGGTCTAAAGGGCATATCTAAGAAGTTTCCTTTACAGCCGGACAATCCTTGCAAATAATTAGCAAAACCGATCACATTGGATTACTGAGTCGATGTGATGTAAAAATGCATACTTTGCCGAGGGAGAAATGACACCACTGATCAACAATCTTCCCAATGCCCTTCAACGAATTAGATTTAGGATTTCACACGGCATTTATTGTTAGTAAGTCGGCCTCTTTTCCCAAGCTATTCTACATGCAGTGCAATTTTCATTACTCCCTAAGCCATTTCAAACGATAAAAACCAGTGATCGTTGGCTTCGAGCGAAGAAATATTCAAAATGATCACAGTTACATGGTTTCCGGGGAGATGAATGAGTCCACGGATGTCCAATCTTTTTCGTGCCCTTTGAAAAAATGGATTTAGGATTACATTAGCCATCTATTAGTCGTAGAACTCAACCTCTCTCCACATGCTTTTCAGTTTAAAATGCAACGGTTTTGAGTCTTTCCCAAATAAATTCCCATGATAAGAGACTTCAAATCACTGCCCTCCTCCAGTCTCCATCCGTTGCTTGCAATGTATTTAGTTAAAAAGCAACGAAGAAACCTAGAGAGTTCATTTCGAAAATGTTATTCGAGATGTTGCATTGATATTTATTGTTTATGAGAAATAAGATCTCTAATCAAACACTATCTCTAAATTTGGCATTTTACTCCTCGGCCTGATTGGCACATTAATCCACCATCAAAATCAAGCAAAACCTATCAACACACGAGTACTTACTCTCCCATTCGTCGAGGAGAAGACCTATTACATGGTACCTCTTGTGATTCAAATTATATGCTCCCTATGGTTTTACCAATCTCCATTAGTGATATGGGGCATCATTTAACGAAGAAAGGGTGCTAATTGACGGAGCTTCATCCGTATGATTCATAACTCTATCATGCCACAAGGAAGAAAACCTATTACAAGTTACCTTTTTTCATTCAAATTATTTGTTCCGTATGATTTTATCCATCACCAATCTTTTCAATGCCCTTTGACAAAATGGATTTAGGATTAAATTAGGCATCTATTAGTGGTAGAACTCAACCTATCTCCCCATGGTTTTCAGTGTAAAATGCAACGACTTTGAGCCTCTCCAAAACAAATTCCCATGTTAAGAGACTTCAAATCATTGCCCTCCTCCAGTCTCCATCCGTTGCTTGCAATGTTTTTAGTTAAAATAGCAACGTAGAAACCTAGAGAGTGTATTTCAAAAATGTTATTCGAGATGTTGCACTGATATTTATTGTTTATGAGAAACAAGATCTCTAATCAAACACTATCTCTAAAATTCGGCTATTTCCTCCTCGGCCTGATTGGCACATTGAGCCACCATCAAAATCAAGCAAAACCTATCACGAAACAAGTCCTAATTCTCTCTTGCTACGAGCAGAATACCTATTACAAGGTCCTTACTACCATTCAAATAATTTGCTTCGTATGATCTTTGGAATAATTAGTCGATGTGATGTAAAAATCCATACTTCGCCGAGGGAGGAATGACACCACTGATCAACAATCTTCCCAATGCCCTTTACAAATTAGATTTAGGATTTCACACGGAATTTATTGTTAGTAACTCAGCCTCGTTCCTGAAGCTTTTTTGCAGGTAGTGCAATTTACGGTACTCCCTAAGCCATTTCCAACGAGAAGAACCTGCAATCGTTGGCCCCGCATGCATTTCCATAAATCATAAACAAACAGAGGCTTCGATCGAAGAAATATTCAAGTTTCCTTCACGGCCGGACATTGCTTGCAAAAAATTAGCAAAACCAATCACATCGGAATACTTAGTCGATGTGGTGTAAAAATGCATACTTTGCCGAAGGTGGAATGACACCGCTGATCAACAATCTTCCCAATGCCCTTTAACAAATTAGATTTAGGATTTCACACGGCATTTATTGTTGGTAACTCTGCCTCTTTCCCCAAGCTTTGGCTCCGTATGATTTTACGGATCTCCATTAGTGATATGAAGCATCAAGCGAGGAAAAGGGCGCTAATTGACGAAGCTTCATCCGTTTGATTCATAACTCTCTCTTCCACCAGGAAGAAGACCTATTACAAGTTACTTATTGTCATTCAAATTATTTGCTCCGTATGATTTTATCCATCTCCTTTAGTGATATGGAGCTTCATTTAGCGAGGAGAGTGTTTTAATTGATGGAGCTTCATCTCGCGAGAAGCTAGTGCTGACTGAAGCAAGAACAAAAAGGTGATTCTCATTTTTAGCCGAAAAGAAATGCCATCTCTCCCATTATAAGAAAGCACTGACTGAATGGAGAATTTAGACATGGTCCAAGAGGCATATCTAAGAAATTTCCTTCATGGCCGGACATTGAATGGAGAATCTAGACATGGTGGGCATATCTCAAAAATCCTTTTAGAATTTCCTTGGATTCATAAAGATGTATTGCTTAGTATTGATAATGTAAACGATCTTAAGTTAGCGTGGTTGACGCCGGAATTCATAGTCATCATGGGATGTTTATAACTGGCGAGTTTTTTAATACATTGTTTTTGTCTGAAGTTATAAGCACAAAATGTTGTTTGGTTCTATATTAACACATTTTTTTTAATCTTTCGAAGCCATCTATCGTCCATACAAAAATAAGAGTTACACTCACCCAGAAGTTTAAAACACTAGAATATCATAAAGCTTGGATTAAGTTGTCATGGTCTGCAAAGCGAATAATTGTGATGACAAGTCTGAATAATTGATCATAGTCTGTAAAGATTGTTCATCTTTATAGCACTGGAATATCACAAATCCAATACGAGTCAGGTTAAGTCTAAGGTTGTTATGGATTGAAAAATACGTATGTCAACGTTAGTTGGTTTCATGCCCCTTGATTGGCAAAGATACATAGCTTTGTCGTTGATAATTGTGGTGACAAGTCTGAATAACTGATCATAGTTTGAAAAAGTTGTTTATCTTTATAGCATTGGAGCATCACAAAGCCAATAGGAGTTAGGTTAGGTCGTCATGGATTGAACTAAGGTTGCTATGGATTGAAAAATACGTATGCCGTCCTTAGTTGGTTTGATGCCCCTTGATTGGCAAAGATGTACAGTTGTCACAATAATTATGGTGACAAGGATGAAAAATGATCATAGTTTGATAAGGTTTTTTCTGTTTATAGCATTGGAATATCACAAAACCAATACGAGTCGGGTTGAGTCACCATGGATTGAACTAAGGTTGTTATGGATTGAAAAATATGTATGTCATCCTCAGTTGGGTACTTGGGTTGATGCCACTTGATTGGCAAGATGTATAATTTTGTCGTTGATGTTTTTCAATAAACAAAAAGTTGTCGCTGAAAATTGTGGTGACAAGTTTGAATAATGGATTACTGCCTGAAAAGGTTGCTTATCATTATAGCAATGGAATATCGCAAAGCCAAAGCGAGTCAATTTAAGTCACTAGGGATTGAACTAAGGTTGTTATGGATTGAAAAATATGTATGTCATCCTTAGTTGGTTTGATGCCCCTTGGTTGGAAAAGATGGATAGTTTTGTTGATGATAATTGTGGTGACAAGTCTGAATAATTGTTCATAGTCTCTGAAGGTTGTTTATGAAATGCAAGAAGTGATCAATGGTGGTTGTATTTGCTTGGTCATTAAAGGATTTGACCAATGGTTGTTTGTCGAGATTGTAGATTGCAGGAGAAAGTGATCCTTGTTGTTGTTTCGCATTTTGGATGTAAGTGGTCACGAGTTATTTCCGTTGACTCTAGGAGTCCATGGTAATCAAGCGTTGTTTATTGGAGAAGTCTAAATAAAAAATCAATATATTGTTGCTATTGTTATTGATAGTCATGAGCGTTAAATGCTGATATTAGAAGGTTGTTGGACAGATTTCATAATATTGACTTGTAACTAAGGTCTGTTAGAATTAAAAAATATGTATGTCATCATGGGTTAGAAAATTGTTGTTTTCTCATATGTTTGATGTATGTAATCATGAGTTATTATCATCAACTCGGGAATTCATGGTTATCGAGAGTTGTTATTTAAGGAATTATAAGAATAAACAAGGGTGGGAGAAAGTTGTTGTCGTTAAAAGTCATGAGCACTAATTGGTGGACGTAATGTTAAGCACATAATTCGCTTGTCGAGTTACGGGTCAAGAGTAAGTTCGTTGCGGATTGAAAACAATGAACACCATGCTATGTAGGCTAGAATTCCTTTGGATTTGTCAGGAGGTATTGTTTTGCATTGATAATGTAAATGATCGAGAGTTATTGTGGTTGATTCCAGAATTCATAGTGATCGTGGGATGTTTATAAAAGGCAAATTTTTTAATATATCATTTGATGTTCGAAGTCACTTGCATAAAATGTTGTTTGGAATTGTTGACACGTGAAGTTTGTTGTATCTATCATCTAAAAACAAACTGGAGTTCCACACACCTAGAACTATAGCATTGGAATATCAAAAAGCCAAGACAAGTCTGGGTAAGTCGTCATGGCATGAAATAGGATGTTATGGATTAAAATATACGTATGTCATCCTTTGTTTGTATGATGCTCATGATTGTCAAAGATGTATATAGTCTTGTCGCTGATAATTGCGGTGACAAGTCTAAATAATTTGATCAAAGTCTGAAAAGGTTGTTTCTGTTTAAAGCACTGTGATATCACAAAGCCAATACGAGTCAATCTAAGTCGTCATGGATTGAACTAAGGTTGTTACGAATTGAAAAATATGCATGTCTTCCTTAGTGGGTTTGTTGCCCCTTGATTGGAAAAGATGTATAGTTTTGTCGCTGATAATTGTGGTAACAAATCTGAATAATTGATCACAGTCGGAAATGGTTGCAGCATGCACAAGTTGTTTATCTTCATAGAATTAGAATATCACAAAGCCAATACGAGTCGGGTTAAGTCGTCATTGATTGAACTAAGGTTGTTATGGATCGAAAAATACACAAGTCATCCTTAGTTGGTTTGATGCCCCTTGATTGGCAATGATGTATAGTTTTGTCGCTGATAATTATACTGACAACTATGAATGATTGATCATAGTCTACAAAGGTTGTTTCTCTTTATAGCACTGGAATAAGACAAAGCCAATAATACAAGTCAAATTAAGTCATCATGGATTGAACAAAGGTTGTTATGAATTGAAAACTACGCGTCATCCTTAGTTGGTTTGATGCCCCTTGATTGGCAAATATGTATTGTTTCGTCGGTGATGTTATAAGAAAAAAGTTTTGTTGCCAATAATTGTGGTGACAAATTTGAATAATTGATTACAGAAAAAAAAAAAGACAGAAAAAATTGAAAGACAGAAAAAAAAAAAGAAAGACAGAAAAAAAGAAAAGAAAGATAGATAGATTAAAAAGAAAGACAGAGAAAAACAAAGAAAAAAAAATAGTTTTGTCGCCGATAATTATTGTGGTGACAAGTCTGAATAATTGATCATATTCAGGAAATGTTGTTTATGATTTGCGAGAAGAGATCAATGGTGGTTGTATTTGCTTAATCATGAAAGGATTTAACCAATGGTTGTTGGTTAAGATTGTAGATTATAGGAATAAGTTACCACTGTTGTTTCAGATTATGGGTGTGGGTGTAAGTTGTCACAAGTTATTTCGGCTATCTCAAGGAATTCATGGTCCTTAATTGGAGAAGTCAAAGAAAAATTGCAATACATTAATGTTGTTATTATCGATAGTCGTGAGGGTTAATTGTTGATATTAGAAGCTTGTTGGTCAGACTTCATAATATTGATCGTAACTAAGGTTGTTTAGAATTGAAAAATACGCCTGTCATCATGGGTTTAGACTATTGTTGTTTTTTTGTATGTTAATGTATGTAATCATAAGTTATTGTACTCAAGAATTCATGGTTATCGAGAGTTGTTATTTAAGGAATTATAAGAATAAACAATTGTGGGAGAAAATTGTCGTTGTTGAAAGTCATGAGCAGATTTTTGAGGATTTTTGCGCGCAGAATTCAGTTGTTGCGGTATTGGCCAAGAGTAAGATTGTTACATATTGAAAACTATGAACGCCATCCTTTGTAAGTTAGAATTCCCTTGGATTCGTAAGGATGTACTGTTTTGTATTGATAACGTAAATGATCGTGAGTTATTGTGGTTGACTCCGGAATTCATGGTGATCGTGAGACGTTTATAATTGGCGAATGTTTTAATATATCGTTGATGTCCAAAGTCACGAGCATGTTGTTATTGTTGATGTTTGGAATTGGATTGTTTTGAGTATTGGTTGAAACTAAAGCTTATTTTTATTTTTCCATCTATCAAGGTCATCTATCATCCAGACATGAACTCTGATTCTACTAGGCCAGTACTTTATAGCACTAGAATATCACAAAGCGAGTATGAATCAAGTTAGGTCATTATAGATTGAAACTAAGGCTGTTATGGATTGAAAAACGTATAAGCCATCCTTAGTTAGATTAATGCCCCTAGAGTGGCAATGATGTATACTTTTTTCACTAATATTGTTGTGACAAGTATATAGATAATTTGTTCATAGTAAATAAAGGTTATTTATGATTTGTGAGAAATGATCATTGGTTGTTGTATTTGCTTAATTATGGAAGTATTTGATCAATGGTTGTTGGTCGAGATTGTAGATTTAGGAATAGGTGATCATTGTTGTTGTTTATCATTTTTTATGTAAGTAGTCATGAGTTATTTCAATTGTCCTTGGGAATTCATGGTCATAAAGGCTGGAGAAGTGTAAGATATATTTCGTTGTCATTTTTGTTGATTGTCCTGAGCGTTAATTGTCGATATAAGAAGGCTGTTGGGTTAGAGTATTGAATATAACTAATGTTGTTATGGGTTAAAAAAAATGTATATCGTTTGGATGTCATTGGGTTGGTGAGTTGCTAAAAAGATGTCATCCTTTGTTTGTTTTATGCTTTTGATTTGGTAAAAAGACGTACTCTTTTGACTAATAATTATTGGGGCACAAGTGAATAATTGATTGGAGCTTGTGGAAGAAGTTTATGATTTCGTGAGAAGTGATCAATGGTTGTTGCATTTGCTAATCTCGAAGATACTTACAAATTATTGTTAAGTTTGTACATTTTAGGAGTAGCGACCATTGTCGTCGTTTCTTATTTTGGATGTAAGTAATCACGAGTTATTGTGGTTGATTCGGGAATTCATAGCAATCAAGGATTGTCATTTCGTGAATCTTAAAAATACATAATTGTGTGAGATCGTTGTTGTTGAAAGACGTGAGCATTGATTGTCGTTGGTAATTGATGGCACGTAAGATTTGCTTGTTAAGAGTATTGTTTCACAAAGGTTGTCAACATCCATCCTTACATGGTTAAAAGATTCACATTTTGTCACAGATAATTGGGAGGTTGTTTCTTGACCAATGTAGAAATTGTAGATTTTTGGGAAGTGGCCACTATTTTGAAAGTTTATTTTCGGTGAGCCCCACAATGGAGCCTGTGAACCCCACCCTAACTCGTGCGTTACCCCTTTTATCTCGACCGAACGGCAGACAAAAAAATAAAAAAAAATAAAAAAAGAAGAAGAGAGGGAAGAAGAGGAACATAGGGAAAAGAAGAAGCAATGTGGAGAGCGGTGAGCCTAGGTTTTCTCCAACCCAAGTACACTCTTCTTCTTCCTGTTTTTCTGCCTTTATTTTCTGTGCAATCATTCTAATTCTTACTGTAATTGTACTATCATACGACAGTGGTGCCCGCTACGACCTTCTTCTTCTACTACTATCAATACGACTACTTTCGGTCAAACGAATGTAAGGAATTAAGGAATTAGGATTTTTTTTCTTTTCTTTTCAAAATTTTGACCAAAAACAGCAAATTCAGACTTGTTCAACTGAAATATGCAATTTTGGCAAAACTGGTCCAAAATTGCCAAAATATGGACCGAGATTTTGTTGGGGGTCCTTCGCTTCGATTAATAATTTCAGCGATTTCAGCCTAAATAAACCAATATCATAACTATGCTCACCATCCTAAATCTCTGATGTTGACAGTCCTACTACTTTTATTATTTATAAGTTAATATAAGGAATCCTTTCATTTAGTGAAGACACTCAATCATGTTAAGAGAGTCTCTCAGTAATGTCATTGGATAAGTTCAAAATAGGAAAAGTATTTCTATCATGGGCTGTTTGTTTGCATAAAATACATTGGAATTTCTCATGAAGCGAGATGTAGTTCATACGTGTTGAATTACAATGGTGGTGACTAGGTATTCATTTCCTATCTTCCCTTAGATTCAGCTTCCATTAAAGGGGAGGTTATTCGATGGTCATTTTTCGATATTCGCCTTTTGGTTCTTCACTCTTGACCACTTACCGGAATACAATAGTAGATTAGTACGATATTCAACCACATGAAACAAAAAGGCCCTAAGGGGGAGAAACCAATCAAGCCAAAAATTATGCAACTAGCTCGTTCAAGGCACCAAAGATGTCATGAAAACTAAAAAATACAAAACAAATAATATAGTACAAAATAATAAATGTTGAATAAGGAGCAATTAAGGAGGGAACTGATCCATCCCGCCTTCCATCGATATCAACCATCACTTGCAAAGAATACAAAGTTCTCATCTAAATATAAAAAAGTACAGTTAAACATCAATATCAACTATCAACCAACACTTGCATCGAATTAAACAGAATTCTCATTTAAATATAAAAAAATGTAACAAATAAAAAGTTATAGCTAAACACCAACATCAATATCAACCATCACTTGAAAAGAATTATACATGATTCTCATCTACATATAAGAAAGCAATAAAAAAAAGACAATTAAACATCCTCTGCTTTCTTCTGTGGGCATCGCAAGCTGAGCTGTGCATGAAAACTCAAGTTCGCCTTCAATGCAGAGGGGCCCCTTCTGCATTAACAGCAGAGATGAGGTTTCATACATGACAGGACTCCCACAGGAGAAAATTCAGTTCCTTGGACTTTCTAATTCGAACTACCTATCAGATGAACAGTCACAACAAAAAAAAAAAGAGAGAGAGAGAACAAAGAATTAACCTACCTATCAGATGAACAGTCACAAAAAATCAAAATGGTCCAAAGGCAGAAAAAAAAAAAGAAAAAAAGAGGACGGCAAAAATTGAATGGGTAAAGCAATTCTCTGACCTGATCATGATGCCACCAATGATCTGATAATCCATTCGCATATAGCTTCAGATTCTTACACCATAGAATTGTTCCAAATTTCAAAACTGCCGTTCAAGAATTTGCACTTGAAGAATTTCAATGGCAGACTCCCGATTTGATGGCCAATGCTTTGAAGATGATGGATATTGCTGTCCAGAAAAGGAGGAAGAAAACCCAACATTAGTACATGATCTCAATTAACCAAATGCATTGGCATAATCAAGAAAATTCCAAAAAGAAAAAAAAAAGATATACTAAGGAAAAAAAAAAAAAGAATCGGCACTAATGAAAAAGACAAAGAAAGACCCATTCTTTCGAAAAGAAAAAGAAAATAGGGTATTGATTTACACCCAATTTAGGAATTGGGGAATTCCCAGAAACGAGATATTCACGGCTAAACAAACTATAGAGAGATTCTCCTCATTACCTCCAGTGGAAATGAGAATCTGCACAAGAATAGGTTAATTTGAGAAGCCAACTTATATAATAACTAAGAGTAGCATCCATTTCATCAAACCAGACAAATCGATAAATACAGAGCTCATTACATGAACATCACAAAAAAACTAAACCTTAAACCCAATCACAATGCAAACAACAATCTGCAAAATGCATCTTGTAATGCATCAAAAACAAATCAGCGAAAAGAACTCAAGAGAGACAGGGAGAGATTGATCACGTGAATATCTCAACCTATTAAAATCCCAATCTCATAAAGGAAATCACAGACGCACACAAAAACGAACACTAAACCCTAATCAACCAACAAGAAACCATCCATCAAAGAAAACTAGTACAGATACCGTTTTCGAACGGAACAGATGAGATCAAATGCATCTTGTAAAAATCAGAGAACAGAATTCAAGAAAAACAGAGGGAGAGATTGATCAAAATACCTGACGAGCGTCGATGCATCTCCTGTTTTCCATCATAAGATCTTAACATTTCTTATTGGCGTGTAGGAGAAGAAATAGCTAGAGAGAGAGAGAAAGGGGAGAGAGAGTGATAACTGACAAGTGAGAAGCACAAAGGCTTACAGAAGAAGCGACCGTTTTAAGTATTTATAATAATAGTCTTAGGACGCGGAAGCTTGCTGCTGTTGTACGCAGGAAATCGCCAAATGGCGGTTTACGCGGAAAGACAACGGTGTGAATTTCGGATATTTATTATTGTGGATGAACACCTCGCATTGTACAATTTACAAAAGAATAAGCACAAGTGTTAGTAACAAATAAACAGAGAAGATGACTTCTTGCTGTCATTCATTCTTGATAGCTTTTAAAATCTGACTAACGCCACATAAGTGTTATCTTCTTCCTTCCCCTAAATTCAAGGGGTGGCTCGCCTGTAAGGCGATAAAAGTCCTTGCTTTATGTCTTCTAAAAAGAAAGTTTCATAGTATCACATGCTATTAAAGTCATCGTTTCACATAATGTTTGGAAACTTCATTAGTAAAGTGGTTTACTATGGTCGATCAAGCCATTCTCTGAAGTCGTGGTTGTTATCCGAGCCTTCGCTATGAGCTCGGTCACTTCTGTTATTTTTCAAGGTGCGCCTTTTGGAAGGTGGAGTCGAGGTCGAACCCTTAGAGGATGAACCCGATCGAGTATCCTGCTGTTGGACGCTCGCTGGACCGAATCTTGCTCCGGACCTTTCCTGGCGGGGGACCGTTGACAATGTCAATAGTTCCTTTCCCTTTCTGGTTCTTCGAGGCATGGTGTTAGGGAGGATGGCTTTTTGCACATTTCCCACAGACGGCGCCAATTGTAAGTGCACAAAAATGTCACTAAAGAGAGGATGGGTGGAGACGAGGCTCTTGAGAAGAACACCGCTGCCCGCCTGAAACCTGAGAAGGGGAGGAAGAATAGTAAATCAAAGGACCTTGGCCTGGGCGGCGTAAGGCTCTTCGATGCCTAAGTCAGTGTAAGAACTGAACAATAGGATGGAGATTTTAGGGAAGAAGATGGCGTACCAGCATGTGGTGCAAGTGTTGGCCCGCTAGAACTGAAGCTGTAGCTGTGTTTATATAGAAGAAGAGAGGAGGCAGGGAGGTGGTTAGCTGTCCCATCATAACTTACTCTACTCTAATAGCTATCCCATCGTAGCTTGTCCTGTCCCATCTGGCCATATCCTGGCGCCTTGTGATATGCATGGCATAATACTAATAACTACCCTTTTATTTGAATTTACTAGTTGTTTATTTTGTCTTAAATGTTCTAATTATAGCATTTTTCTTATTATGCAGGAATTAGAAGGAGCTGAGCATATTTGAGCTTAATTCGGAGAGGTTTAAAGCTAAAGTCCCATTTGAGAAAAGATATACACAAAGAGTATATAGGCTTGTTGGAGGAGAGCTGGAATTAGTTAGAGGTCATGAGTTCAAGACTTGGCACAATTTATTTTTATTTTTATTTTTGGAGATCGAATTTGGTGGCCCCCACCATATCTAATGCATGCTAATGGTTGCTAAAAATTAGCAATCAACTTTAAAAGAAGGGAAGGAATCTCATGGACATCGATAAGAATGTTATTCTTTAGCAAGTAATCAAATCATGAAGGAAAGAAGATTTTCGGAATTGTAGCCATCCTGCGCAAGCTTTACTATTTTGACCATAACTTGTGACACAAGACTCTGATTAAGGCAAGATCAGATGCGTTGGAAAGAGGACTCAAAGGAGAAGAATATCATGTCTCACGAGGATCTCTCAATTCTGACTTTTTGGGGGTCAAAACAGGCTGTCAATTGGAGGGATATGGGGGATGACGAATTTGAAAGATTTATCTTTCTTTTTCTTCTTGTATTTTTTTCTTTTTAAGGGGACGCTCTCTCTTGCTCCAGAAGTAATTTAATTTTTCTTTAATCTTTGTTAGAAAGTGAAGGTGGGGATTGAGTGGTGTAATAAACAACTTTGAAGGCTTTCAATAATGGAGATTTGTTTCTTTATTGTTGTTTGTTCTACAATGCTTGGCTAATCCATGGATTAGGGTGGAGGAGGAAACCAAAACCGGTGAGATCGTTCCTTATTATTCTTCTATGTCTTTCCTCATTAGGCTTAATGATTTAATAGATTCTCCTTCATGAATGTTATTCAACTTCTGATTTTGTAAAGATTATTTGGAATATCTTTTACTTTTTATGCTTGATCTTGACATATCATGTTTTGGTTAAATTCATTTAATGGTTTGTGCTTGATCTTGATAAATAGTGATTAGAGTTTCAACATATTGAAGTGAAGGGAGTCTTAAGTACTAATTAGAGAATTGAATTTGTAAGAAAAAAAAAAGGTTTTCAAAGCTAAATCTTCCGATCCAAGGCAGTTGCTTGCACATTGGATTGAGTTTTATTGGAAAAAGACTATGAAGTAATTTTGGAATGATTAAATCTATTTTGGTGAAATCCA
This sequence comes from Litsea cubeba, assembly GCA_012931725.1. Taxonomy (NCBI): domain Eukaryota; kingdom Viridiplantae; phylum Streptophyta; class Magnoliopsida; order Laurales; family Lauraceae; genus Litsea; species Litsea cubeba. The sequence goes on from CM022945.1 coordinate 81,001,249, forward strand.
ATACCCTGATCTCTCTTTCTCTGATTAGTTTGTGTTTAGATTTCCTTTAATATCATTTTAGTTATTAATTTCTTGATTAATTGTGGTTTTAAAATCCCTAGTGTGAAAACTGATCGAGGATTTTTGGATCTTGTTTCTACAAATCTCTGTGGATCGACCCGTATTTGCCATTATCTACTTAATAGAAAGTTGTGTGATTGCGGTTAATAATTTGAGCACATCAAATTTTGGCGCCGTTGCCGGGGATTTGTTCTTGAAAACGGTTTCAAAAATCTGATTTCTGATTTTTACTCTAGTTTAGTTTAGGATTTTATTTTATTACTTTTTAAAAAAAATAAAATTTCCTTTTAGGATATTAGCTATTTAGCAATTTTTTTTTTTTACTTTGGTATTGTTGATTTTGCAGGATTGAAGAAAGAAAGAAGTTACTAGATTTGGAGCACAAAGAATCTTCGATTAAGTTGCCAAAAAAAAAAGAGAAGAATCTTGCAAAGAAACATACTCAAAGCGGGAAAGAAATTTTTGTTTTAGTAGTAGTTTTTTTTTTTTTAGATCCATTGTAGTAGGACTTTCAAAGTGTAATAATCTTAATTATTTTTAAATTTTGGGAAGGCCCAAGTTGTAATAGTTAGGGGCAGGGAAGGACGATAGTTGGACGATACTGTCTCTGCACCTCGGGTTGGTACACTGAGTCTAGGTATCAGTGGCCCGAGTCGACTCAATAGATCTTCCCCCATCTTGAGTGGGAGGTGAGTACTGAAACCCTACCCATGCCTCTTCAGTAAGTGGGTTAATTCATGGTTGTTGAAATTTGGCAAAAGTGTGATTGATTGAATGTTACACATTGATTAAATTTGAATCACACACTTAGTAAGGGCATTCACCCCCAAAAGATAAGGACCGGATTTCATCACCGGATTCTTGCCCATTAGGTTAACCACACCCCACTTTAGGTACCAAGCCAATAATTTAAAATCAATTAGACATTGGCCCTTGGATCTTCGAGCTCATTAGGACGAAGACCATCAAAGGTTGCACCAATTGCGTTATTTGACCAAAGTTGATCTAAGAAATGCCTTGTCCAGAGTGTGGAGACAGCTAGACTGTTCGAGGCAAGGGTCCTTCAAACGGGTTAATTAAATAATCCTACCCTTACCTGGGGGCTGATCTATCAACTAAGGTTTCATAATACCGGATTGGAGGCCTAGGTGCACTCTTCAACTAGTTAGGAGCTGTCTAGTTGACATAGGCTAACCCATTAGATTGTTGGTGTGTTAACATTAAGGTGTGCTTGGTTTATGCAAACTTGGACACGTGAGAGAGGTCGTCTTGACCGAGTTGAATTATTTGAGATACCCATCAAGTTTGTCGGAAGTTTCTCAATTGATCCCAAAATGGAAAACCGAGAGAGAACTCTGAATGAGATGTTTGCACCCGCTTCTGCTACCCCACCCACTTGCATAGTTCTACCTGCAACCACTGCAGTCCAATTTGAGATTAGAGCTGCTACCATTAACATGCTTCCTAAGTTCCATGGTTTTGAGAGTGAGCAACCTTACATCCATTTGAACAAATTTCTGACAATTTGTCAAACATTTAAAAATCAGAACTTAGATGAACATAATGTCAAGTTAAGGCTCTTTCCCCTATCCTTAGAAGATCACGCTGCGGCATGGTTGAATTCTCTTGCTCCTAATTCCATAACAACATGGGATGGGTTGTCAAAGAAATTCATGGCAAAATTTTACCCAATGGCCAAGACAGAGAAAATGAAGAATGCCATTAGGAACTTTAGGGGACAACTTGATGAAGAGTTTTCTCAAACTTGGGAAAGGTTCCATGACCTTCTAGTTAAATGCCCACACCACGGGCTTGACAAAGCCCAGTTGGTCCACTTCTTCTATAGAGGACTAACCACTGCACAACGTACCTTGATTGAGTCTATGCACAAAGGGAAATTTATGAATCAGACTCCCAATCAAGCGTATGACTTTCTCGTAGAGCTGGCTGAAAATTCGCAAAACTGGAGTAGCAATGATGGAGGATATGAGAGAGAAGAGATAGGGTCTAGAAAGCAAGGACTTTATGAGATGAAAACAGATCCTGATCTCAAAAATGTTATGGCTAGTCTGGTCAATGGGGTGAACAATCTAAGTAAGAAATTTGATGCATTTACAGTGGTGGCCAATAGGAACCCCCACCAAGACCAGGATTCTTTGATGAATGTTGCATCTGAACCAAGTGCGATGTGTGTCCTTTGTGATAGTTCTGAGCACATGGTGGAGTGCTGCCCAAATTTGTCGGTCGTTAAAGCTGAGCAAGCCAATGCCATCAATGGATATAGTACCTTTAGGAAACCTACACCAAATTCTTTTAGTCAGACGTACCATCCTGACAATAGGTTTCACCCAAATTTCTCCTATAGGCAGAGTGAACCTATTCAGCAACAAAGTGGTGGTCCTCCGGGTTTCCAAAGAAACTTTTCAAGGCAAGGCTCTTCTCAGTACCCTCAGACGAACCAAGCTTTGGTTCCTCAACAGCCATATGTTGCTCCTCAACAGCCCAACAACTGTAGAACTCTAGTTCCTGACCCAATGGGAAATTACTCTCCCTCTGTCCCGCAACAGTCTTCATCCTTGGAAACTATGATGACTGATATGATGAAGCTGCAACAACAATTCATCCAACAGCAGCAGCAAACCAACACAGCCCAAGCCCAGTTGAATTAGGCTACTGCCCAGGCCATTGCCAAGATGGAAGTGCAACTTGGCCAGTTAGCGATATCAGTAGGAGGGAGAGAGAAAGGGCAGTTTCCAAGTCAAACAGTTCCTAATCCCAAGGTACAGCCCAATGTTCAGAATGCTCTTAGAGGTCAATTTAGAATAGATAGTACTCCAGGACTACCCCATGATGAGGTACAAGCTATCCACACCTTGAGGTCTGGCAAGCAAGTGGACAACCAAGTCAAAATGCCTGAGGAAATGAATGTAAATGTGGGTGAACCAAACAAGGACAAGGGGCAAGATGTCCAAGAGAAAGGGGAGATGAACCAGGCTCCTATAGAGAACCATCCAGTAACACCCTACATACCCAAGGCTCCTTATCCCCAGCGCCTGCAGGACAATAGGAAGAATAAACATTTTGAGGGGATCTTAGAGGTGTTTAAGAATGTTCAAATCAATATCCCTCTCTTGGATGCCATCAAGCAGATACCTTCATATTCCAAATTTTTGAAAGATCTGACCACTCTTAAGAGAAAGACTTCTGTCCCTAGGGAGGCTGTGATGGCAGCTCAATCTTCAGGGTTGATCCAACAAACAATTGTTCCCAAATATAAAGACCCTGGATGCCCTACAATCTCTATCAGAATTGGAGACACAATGGTTGATAAATGTCTTTTGGATCTTGGGGCAAGTGTGAACCTTTTGCCTTACTCAGTATACAAACAGTTAGGTTTGGGGGAGCTCAAGCCCACAGATATAACTTTGAGTCTAGCAGATCGGTCAGTTAAGGTTCCCAAGGGAATAGTGGATGATGTCATAATAAAGGTGAATGAGTTCTATTTCCCTGCAGACTTTGTCGTCCTAGATACCGAACCTGTCATGAATCCGGGCCGTCACATTCCTGTGATTTTGGGCCGCCCATTCCTTGCCACTTCTGATGCAGTTATCAGATGTAGCAATGGAGTAATGACATTGGCCTTCGGTAACATGAAGTTGGAATTGAATGTCTTTAATAATGGATTCCGGTCCCTTGAGATGGATGATGAGGAAGAGGTGAACATGATTGATGTCCTGATAGGTCAGACAATATAACAGTCCTGTTATCAGGACACTTTGGAACAATGTTTGGCCCAATTCAACTTTGATATTGACATTGATGAATCCATTCGCGAGGTCAATGCAATGTTGGACTCAGCCCCTCAAATGGATATTGGCCGTTGGAGAGAGAGAATAGAGCCCTTACCGGTTTTCACTTCGGTATTTGTGCCTTCCATTGTCGAGCCTCCTAAGCTTGAGCTCAAACCATTGCCTGAGTCATTAAAGTATGCTTTCCTTGGTAATGCCGAGACACTACCTGTCATCATTGCCTCAGATTTAGAGAAAGATCAAGAGGGGAAGTTACTTGGTGTGCTTCGCGCTCATCAAGAAGCTATTGGGTGGACCATTGCTGACATCAAAGGGATTAGCCCCTCTGTGGTAATGCACCAAATTTATCTTGAAGAAAATGCAAAACCCTCAAGAGAACCACAGAGGCGGCTAAACCCTGTTATGAAGGAAGTAGTTCGGAGTGAAGTGATGAAACTACTAGATGCAGGTATTATATACCCCATCTCTGATAGTAAGTGGGTTAGCCCCGTCCAAGTTGTACCCAAGAAGTCTGGTGTCACTGTAGTTGCCAACCAACACAATGAATTGGTCCCCACTCGTGTCCAAACTGGTTGGAGAGTGTGCATTGATTATCGAAAGTTGAATGCCATGACTAGGAAGGACCATTTTCCCTTACCTTTCATTGATCAGATGTTGGAGCGTCTAGCTGGTCATGCATACTACTGCTTCTTAGATGGTTATTCTGGATATAACCAAATTCCAATTGCCCCTGAGGACCAAGAGAAAACAACATTCACCTGTCCCTTTGGCACATTTGCCTATAGACGCATGCCTTTTGGGCTATGCAATGCACCCGCGACATTTCAACGGTGCATGTTAAGTATTTTCTCTGACATGGTGGAGAGGTTTTTGGAAGTCTTCATGGATGATTTCTCTGTCTTTGGGTCTAGCTTTGAAGAATGTTTATCTCATGTGAAGAAAAGAACTTAGTACTCAATTGGGAGAAGTGTCATTTCATGGTGCAATCGGGAATTGTCTTGGGACACATAGTGTCAAAGAAAGGAATCGAAGTTGATAAGGCAAAGGTAGATTTAATTGCAAACCTACCACCTCCTAAGACAGTGAGGGATGTGAGATCCTTTTTGGGCCACGCTGGCTTCTACTGTCTGAAAGTGCAGCTAGGGCCAATGAAAGTGTCCTAGAGGGGGGGTGAATAGGACTAATGGAATTCTTTTCTCAATTAAAACATCTTAGTCCAATTTTAATCCCAACTAGGAACAAGAACATAATGAACACAAATAAGAATACAACTTATGCGGAATATATGTTCAATGTATGAGTGCTTAAACAATCAAAGATAAGACAATTAGTTTCATATTAGTAAGCACAAGTGTGAGTACAACACTCTTCACAAATTCACTTATGATTTATATCAATGTGCTTAAATGAATATTTGTTAAAGAGTGTGTGCTAAACAAGATTTGATTTACCAATATGATCAATGTTGTTTTCCCACAAGTGGATGTGTGTCAATTATACAAAATATCATTCATATCATTCTCCACAACATATAGATATATAAATCAAGCACAAGAGATAGAGATAGAGAAATTGACACAAGGGATTTATAGTGGTTCAGTCACACAGACCTACATCCACTCTCAAGGGTCACACAGTCCCCTGGCTCCACTATGAAGAATCAAACTACACAAGTACTGATTCTATATAAATTTTGTTCACGAGGTTCGACCACACAGATCTACTCCCCATTTTTGTTCACGAGGTTCGATCACAAAGATCTACTCCTCACACACAACTTTTAGAGTGGTTGAATCACACAGAAACAATTCACTATCACAATTTTCAAAGTGGTTGAATCACGCAGAAAACAATCCACTATCACAAAGATATAATTTGAATGGAGGGCGAAGAACACTTGCCTCTTTTTGACAAAGTCTGGAGGTTGCCACTTGCCTATTTAACAAAGTCCGGAGGATGCTCTTCGAAACTTGTCACCGCAGCTCCAAGCTTTGATGCCTCTTGCAATGCTTCCTTGATGTTGATGATGATGCTCCAATGTTGTGCTCAGTCAAGGGAAGAGGTCTTTGGTCTAGGGATTTGGATAATAAACTATGATAGCTAAAGTTCTTCCCTAGGCAATATTGTCTCCACACATCACACTTTCCTTAAGCTAATGAAGCTCTTAGATTTGACAAACCAAGCTCATAGTGTGTGTGGAATGATCTATGAGAGCTCTAATATGATACACTATGGTTAGGACATGAGCTCTCATGATCTTGGAGGCCTTGAGAATGATTTTCCAAGCCTTAGGGATGATTTGGGGTGTTTTTCTATTTATAGAAAGCTTTCCAACGGTCATAAAACGGCTAGTGAACAGTGAACAGTGAATAGTGTTACTGTTCAAACGGCTAGTGAATAGTGTTACTGTTCAAACGGCTAGTGAATAGTGAATAGTGAACAGTGAACAGTGAATAGTGAATAGTGAATAGTGAATAGTGAAGTTACTGTTCAAACGGCCAGTGAATAGTAAACAGTGAATAGTGAATAGTGAAGTTACTGTTCAAACGGCTAGCCGCGAGGTAACAAAAAAAAACCATTTAAGAGAGTTTTTGCTCTCTGGAAAAGTAACCGCGAGGTGACCGAAAACCATGGCGGTTAGCAGACTTCTGAGGCCTGTTTTGAGTCTTGAAAAAGCTGAAAAATAATCTCTAAAACCCTATTAAATAAGCCATTAAACTAAGGGTTTTTAGGGCCAAGTCTTGGTTGGTTTGGAGTCCCATTTTCCTGAATAGGTTGGCACACATATAGACGACTTCCTTTATGAATCCGGGCCTTCCGAGACTTGTCTTCTGCCTTCAAACTTGATCTTCCTTGAGAAATACTGAGAGGCAAGGTCTTGGATTCTTCGACACGGAATTGACAATACAAAAACAAGTGCTCATAGGAATGTGGCATTAACAATCTCCCCCTTTGTCAATTTCGTGGCAAAACACATATTCTTGATTGAAATACAACAAATGGACTCAAATACAACCAAGATTACAAGAGTACAAGATCTTTACAAAAGATACAACAATTACAACTCAAAGACTCATGACTCTAAATACTCCCCCTGAGAATGTGCTTTGTCTCTTAAAGATATACCTGCATTGACATATACATTCTATGGTGGGATTGCTACTCCCCCTTAATTGTTAGTCACAAAATATCATAGATAGAGTGTGTTTTCACCCTTTGTTCTACACACTCCCCCTTTGTTTAATCTCTCCATTTTCAGGATTCAATCCATTTATTCTCCCCCTTTTTGTCACAAATTGACAAAGAGATGTCACGATGAAGCATATGGAGTACTATAGAGAGATAAGGAGAAGTGAGAGATATCAATATTTAGCATATTATGATATCAAGGACATAAAAAGATTCACCTATATGCATAGAGGGGTTAGCAAGCATGATATCAAAAGATTTGACTATAAAGAGATGTAATCATGCTAAGATGGAATTGAACTATATAAATCAACTAAGAAAGTCCATATCAATTCCATGAATCCATTTAAGGATTCTCTAAGTCCTTCAAATGATACAAACCGATTGAAGAGTAAGGACTCAATAAAGATCATATGAAATTTCATTTCATTGACCTTTTTTCACCACTTAACCGTAGTGATGAACCTGCATAATCATACTGATATAACTATGAAGCACATACAAATATTATGAGGAATGGATGAGGTTCCAAAAGAAAATCAATCCATTTAAAAACATATGATAGGAACATGCATTATGATACCAAAGAAAATAAAATCCAAAACCATAACATTCAATCTTTAGAAAAATTTAACTTACAAAGGCATAATGAATGTTATGAGGATCAATGCAATCACCAAATGAATTCAATCATCAAAATATGCGATTATAATCTAAAATGATGAATTGGGTACATTGCATTCCAAACAAGTCATCAAGATAAGAAATTTACAAATAGAGGAGCATATGACTTGCAAAATCATCACACAAAAGAAAAATACAATACAGAGCATAGTGATGATCAAAGATAAAAACATTCATATCTTAGAAAAATACCAGAACTAAAAACTCATGGATGTGGCAATATGAGAAATACATAAAGATATACCTATAAAAGTTAATGCATTCTCAATTAAAAATTATTTTGTTTAAAAAAAATTTAAAAACAAATATTCATCATATTCATATATGTGTCTCCATGATCCTCAAATATGAATTTTCATTTGATCATCTTAACGATGTCTACTCCCCCTTAATATCATTCTCTTCTTTTTGTCAATATGATGACAATGAATATACTGATGTAATGCATGAAGAAGATGTAAGGCATGAAACTAGGGAGTTCTCAAATATAACAATTAAAGCTTACATTGATCAAATTTCTCAAGATGTTGCTAATCATGGAAAGACATAATGATGAATAGATGAGTACCAATTGAAAATCTCATTTTGAAAGCATGTATCTAAACATGGCCCAAAATGAAAATCAATTGCATAATTTTCCATTTAAGTAAAAACTTAAAATCAATGGAAAATTCATTTTTCAAATCATATTTATTTTTAAAAAAACAAAACAACTGATTTGAAAAATATGAGATGGGACATCAATATCACATCTCATTCAATTTTGCATTTTAGAAAATATACCTATCAAGAACATATGCAAAATGAATTGTTGATTCCAAAACATAGACAAGATCGAAAGAGATTTACATGTAATGGAGGACAACAACTTGAGATTCAACCAAGTATATGAATCATGTTTCTTGTTGGTGAGGATATAAGCATCAGAGAAGTGTTTTACGTGATCACACAGAATTACAGGTCAGTTCCATAGCTACCACACATGGAATTACGCTTGGCAAACCCAACACGTGAGGAGTCTCCCGTCTCCTCCCACTCTCCTAGCCAACAAGTGAGGAGTCTCCCGTTTCCTCCCTTAAACGTTAATGTTCGAATGATTCAAATAGATATACCAAAATGAGTGCAACTTGGAATGAATCAAGGTGGAGTATCCAAAGCATTAAATCAATTCCATAATGATGTACATGTTAAGGATACAAAAAAAATAATCATGGATTGTTAAATAATTTTTTTTTTAAATGCTAAAACTCTGAACTGGTTTTGAAATCATGTAACTAATAAATATGTTTCAAAATAGAGAAATCCATGAGAATAGTGGTATTAATCATAGCATAAGCATGTTTAACTCTTGAAAATCATATGCTATGAGAAATATCATCATTTCATATGCTTTATGAAATGAAGTTCAACTATCATGAAGCCAACCTCTTCAAGAAAACAATCATAATTTAGAGGAGGCAAACATGAGAGATACGATACTAAAGTGAATTTTCAATTCAATGTTCACAAGATTTGTCACATTTTAAGACATACCAAACAAATAGAAAACCATGAAAAGAACATGGATGTGACAAACACAAAATTCACTAAGCATCATGAATATTCATCACTTATAAAAATATAAGTTGAATGCATCACGATGAATATAAGAAATTGCATAAAAATAAGATTGGGTGTTGTGTGCAATTTCCAAGGTGTAAAACATATGAACTCAACAAATATAACATCCATCAAATAATAGTTATGATCATAATCAACAAGAAATGGATTTGAAGAGATTCATATGAGTAACAACACACTTATGAAAATTGAAACATGTACAAAGATGAAATCATAAACATGGATCAATTAACATAACCATCCTCCTTAAATAAAGACTAACAAGCACAAGGATGGATTTTATAGTTCTTAGTATGAAGTTAACAAAAGAAAACAACACAACCATACATAGAACCATTTAGCATTTGCATATAGAGGGTCATATCATCAACAAATAAATTTTTTTTTTTTTTACCCTTGCAAATGTTCCTACATACATGAAATAAAGAAAATACATTCTATAAGTACCTGTTAACAAAAGAAATCAAAAATGAAATACATAACAGGGTATCATGTATGGTAGTAGCCTCTAAGAGTTTAAGGCCATGAAGAAAAACGATCATGGATACCAATTGGAACAAGAAATACCAATTAAGATTCAAGGATAAGACTATTAGCTCAATCACTCTAAAATGAAGTTAAAAGGAATATAACTACTAGGATTAATCCAAATTAGAGCTATCCATGATGTTATGGGGTCAACTGATCATAGCATCAATCAATATAACTAAGAAAATCATATGCTATGAATATTTTGAAATCATTTCATCCAATCATAAAATATAACTATCATGTGCAAGATGAATGAGATGAATGAAATGAAGTTCAAACATGAAGCCTACCTCAACCATTAACCAACCAAGATTATGAACACATGAGTATGGTGGTTGTGAAATTTTATAAGAGCATGAGAGGTGGCAATCATGAAAATTATGATGCTAATAGAAAGTGACATAGAATAAAAACATATTACTATCAAGATCAATCCAATGTATACAAGGTTTATCACATTTTCAAGATATGACATCAATTGGATATGACAAAAATAAAAAATGATACCAATTGAATATAGAACAAGATTAAGAGAGAAGATGTGATAAACATAAAATTCCATCAAGCATCATAAATTGATATTCATCACTTTTAATGATATAACTAATGACCATAGTGATGAACATTCTAAATTGCATGAAATGTCTCTTGGTGATACATGCAATTTGAAAGTGTCAAATCATATGAATTCAACATCTATAAAATTCATCAAACAATAGGTATAACTATGAGATACAAGGAATGGATTTCAAAGATGTTCATATGATCAAGATCACTACTATGAAGTTGAAACATGTATAAGGATGACATCACTTATAGAATATACAAGAATCAACATCATAACCATCCATTTAAAAAATAATAATAATGACTAGAAAGCATAAAGGATGGGTTTGGGAGTTCTAGTATGGTATCCACAAATGTAACTTAAGAGCACGACCATACAAGGAACTATTAGACATTTGCAAAAAGAGGATTAAATAAAATCAAGATCTAACAAAATAATCTCCATTTTAGCAAATATACTAAAAGAATCATGAAACATTATCATTATGCATAAAAAAAATGCACAAGAAAGTATAGATTTCAAATTCTATTTCATGATCCACAAAACATACAAATCAATTTGCTCATAAAAGGAATATAACTACAAGAGCTCATACAAATTGACTTGAATAAGTATGACTTGATATCAATTGGAAAATACATTCAGATAAAATGTATAACTATAAGGCTCTAACCAATTGAATTTCAAGTATATCAAAGAATTTGATTTTCATATAAAGATTCTAACTTAGTAAGCATATAATGAAAATCAATTTTGATCATATCTCATCAATGAGGCACAATCATTTTTCAACTTGCATTTTTAAAAGATATGACTTATTTGAAACACAAACATGCGGATTTTTCAAAACAATAATTTTCCATATGAAAATATAACTTGGAAATCTATGGAAAAACTAAATTATTTTAACTCATTTGTTTTTAAAAAAAAATCTTACTTATGACAAACAAACAAATGAATTTACAACTACAATTGATCATGAATAATCTAGCTAAGAGGGTTTTTGAAATCATAATCAATTGATCATGTATAGAAATGCAATGCAAGAGATATAACTCAAAGAGAGCAAAAAGCAAATCTAACATGATGAAATTTAAATCAAATGATTTTGAAAACCATGTTATGAAACAAGAGAAGTACATGAAAATAAAATCAATTGATCGTAAGTAAACAATGTATTTTAAGAAATGTAATTCTATAAAAATAGAAATGCAAATTATTTGTAATAACCATACATTTCCAAAACGACAAGGAAATGCTTTTATTAACAATACTTTTGAAACTCAAAACTTTTAATAGCATTTGTCAAAATATAACTTGAAACCAATTGGAAAATGCGTTTATTCAAAAACACATTTATTTTGAGAAATATACCTATAGATAACCAATTGAGTTTCGAGTATATTACAAGAATTGAATTTCTCATGCAAGAGATTAAATATAAAAAGAGAAACAAATTCAATTCTCATAACTTTCAACTTGTGCTTTAAACAATATAACTATTAGAAGCAAATACAAGTTGAGAATAATTTTTCATTTCAAAACAAAAACTATGGAAAATTTGTTTTTCAAAAATATCTATTTTTTTTAAAAAAGATATAACTTGTGAAATTCATTAATTTTTGAAAAACAGGGGATGTACCATTAATTGATCATGGATAGAAAATCTTTTAAGTCCATAATTAATTAAAGCACATTAAAAGAGCATTGAAATGCTTTTTCATAGATATAACAATATGAATACAAAATGCACATCAATAAGATGCAATCAAGTGATTTTGTGAACCAAAAGATATAACTATAAAAGTTTATGAGAACAAAATCAATTGACTACAAATATTTTTGCATTAAAACAAATGTAACTGTATAAGCTCAAAATGCAAAAGTTCATAGACCAACAATATGAAATAATTGAAAAGAAATAGGTTGGTCCAAAAGGGTTCAAGATCTTAGGTCTTTCTAACAATCTTCCTTTGAAAAACATCCTAAGGTCTTGGATGGTTTGTCCTTGAGGTCCCTCCGATACATGAGGTCCCTCTAAGGAATTGGCACTAGCAATGAAACAAGATCAACTCCGGGTTGTTAAGCCTTTATGGAGTAACCGCTCTGATACCAATTGAAAGTGCAGCTAGGGCCAATGAAAGTGTCCTAGAGGGGGGGGTGAATAGGACTAATGGAATTCTTTTCCCAATTAAAACATCTTAGTCCAATTTTAATCCCAACTAGGAACAAGAACATAATGAACACAAATAAGAATACAACTTATGTGGAATATGTGTTCAATGTATGAGTGCTTAAACAATCAAAGATAAGACAATTAGTTTCATATTAGTAAGCACAAGTGTGAGTGCAACACTCTTCACAAATTCACTTATGATTTATATCAATGTGCTTAAATGAATATTTGTTAAAGAGTGTGTGCTAAACAAGATTTGATTTACCAATATAATCAATGTTGTTTTCCCACAAGTGGATGTGTGTCAATTATACAAAATATCATTCATATCATTCTCCACAACATATAGATATATAAATCAAGCACAAGAGATAGAGATAGAGAAATTGACACAAGGGATTTATAGTGGTTCAGTCACACAGACCTACATCCACTCTCAAGAGTCACACAGTCCCCTGGTTCCACTATGAAGAATCAAACTACACAAGTACTGATTCTGCATAAATTTTGTTCACGAGGTTCGACCACACAGATCTACTCCCCATTTTTGTTCACGAGGTTCGATCACAAAGATCTACTCCCCACACACAACTTTTAGAGTGGTTGAATCACGCGGAAACAATCTACTATCACAATTTTTAAAGTGGTTGAATCACGCAGAAAACAATCCACTATCACAAAGATATAATTTGAATGGAGGGCGAAGAACAGTTGCCTCTTTTTGACAAAGCCTGGAGGTTGCCACTTGCCTATTTAATAAAGTCCGGAGGATGCTCTTCGAAACTTGTCACCGCAGCTCCAAGCTTTGATGCCTCTTGCAATGCTTCCTTGATGTTGATGATGATGCTCCAATGTTGTGCTCAGTCAAGGGAAGAGGTCTTTGGTCTAGGGATTTGGATAATAAACTATGATAGCTAAAGTTCTTCCCTAAGCAACATTGTCTCCACACATCACACTTTCCTTAAGCTAATGAAGCTCTTAGATTTGACAAACCAAGCTCATAGTGTGTGTGGAATGATCTATGAGAGCTCTAATATGATACACTATGGTTAGGACATGAGCTCTCATGATCTTGGAGGCCTTGAGAATGATTTTCCAAGCCTTAGGGATGATTTGGGGTGTTTTTCTATTTATAGAAAGCTTTCCAACGTCATAAAACGGCTAGTGAACAGTGAACAGTGAATAGTGTTACTGTTCAAACGGCTAGTGAATAGTGAACAGTGAATAGTGAATAGTGAACAGTGAACAGTGAATAGTGAATAGTGAAGTTACTGTTCAAACGGCTAGTGAATAGTGAAGTTACTGTTCAAACGGCTAGCCGCGAGGTAACCAAAAAAACCATTTTAAGAGAGTTTTTGCTCTCTGGAAAAGTAACCGCGAGGTGACCGAAAACCATGGCGGTTAGCAGACTTCTGAGGCCTGTTTTGAGTCTTGAGAAAGCTGAAAAATAATCTCTAAAACCCTATTAAATAAGCCATTAAACTAAGGGTTTTTAGGGCCAAGTCTTGGTTGGTTTGGAGTCCCATTTTCCTGAATAGGTTGGCACACATATAGACGACTTCCTTTATGAATCCGGGCCTTCCGAGACTTGATCTTCTGCCTTCAAACTTGATCTTCCTTGAGAAATACTGAGAGGCAAGGTCTTGGATTCTTCGACACGGAATTGACAATACAAAAACAAGTGCTCATAGGAATGTGACACTAACACTGTCGTTTTATCAAGGACTTCAGTAAGATCTCAAAACCTCTGTGTGATTTGTTGTCCAAAGATGCTTCATTTGAATTTACTTCTGATTGCTTAGCTGCCTTTGAAAAGCTAAGGATGGAATTGTCCTCAACACCTATCATTCGGCCTCCTGATTGGACTCTGCCATTTGAGGCCATGTGTGAAGCCTCCAATTATGCAATTGGTGCCATCTTAGGGCAAAGAGTTAATAAACTTCCTCATGTGATTCATTACGCTAGTAAGACTCTGAACGACGCTCAACTCAACTATTCCACCATGGAAAAGGAGTTGTTGGCAGTCGTATTTGCTCTGGAAAAGTTTAGACCCTACCTGATAGGCTCAAAAGTCATTGTATTTACCGATCATGCTGCCCTTAAGTACCTTCTCACAAAGAAGGATGCGAAAGCTAGGCTGATTCGGTGGATTCTCTTATTGCAAGAATTTGATCTCGAGATTCGAGATAAGAAAGGGTCAGAAAATGTGGTGGCTGATCATGTGTCCCGATTACTTGTAGAGCCTACTGTTGAGTCCTTGCCTATCTTAGAAACATTTCCTGATGAGCAACTTATGTCAGTCTCACATGCTGAAATCCCATGGTATGCGAACATTGTGAATTACCTTGTTACAGAGCAAATGCCAATTTCTTGGACTAAGCAAGAAAAGTGTCGTTTTCTATCTATGGCAAAATGGTATTTTTGGGATGAGCCGTATTTGTTCAAGTATTGCCCCGACCAGATCATTCGACGGTGCATCCCCAACTGTGACCAAAGAAAAATTCTTGCATTTTGCCATGACCACGCTTGTGGAGGACATTTTGGGGCAAAGAAAACCGCTGTAAAAGTTTTGCAATGTGGATTTTATTGGCCATCCTTATTTCGTGATTCACATGATTATTGCAAAACCTGTGATCATTGTCAACGATTAGGGAGAATCACAAAATGGAATGAGATGCCCCAACACCCAATCCTGATAATCGAAATTTTTTATGTTTGGGGCATTGACTTCATGGGCCCTTTCCCAGTGTCATATGACTATCAGTACATTCTAGTTGCTATGAATTACGTGTCAAAATGGGTGGAGGCAATAGCTTGCAAAACAAATGACCACAAGGTGGTAGTTCAGTTTCTTAAGGAAACTGTGTTTGCTTGTTTTGGTATTCCCCGTGCAATCATCAGTGATGGGGGAAAGCATTTCTGTAATCGGGTCTTTGCGGCCTTGATGGGGAAATACTTTATTACTCATAAAGTATCCACCTCATATCACCCACAGACAAGCGGTCAGGATGAAATCTCCAACAGAGAGATTAAGACCATCCTTGAGAAGACAGTCAATCCCACTAGAAAGGACTGGTCATTGCGCTTGAGTGATGCTCTGTGGGCATATAAGACCGCATATAAAACTCCAATCGGAATGTCCCCTTACAGATTGGTCTTTGGGAAGTCTTGTCACCTCCCTGTCGAGTTGGAACATAGGGCATATTGGGCGATCAAACGCCTCAACTTTGCTCTCGATAGGGCAGGGGAGACCAGGAAACTTCAGCTTGATGAGCTGGAAGAGCTCCGAAATGATGCATATGATTGCGCCAAAATGTACAAGGACCGAATGAAAGCCATGCATGATAGGCATATTCTCAGGAAAGAATTTCACCCTTGCCAGAAAGTCCTATTGTACAATTCCAGATTGCATTTGTTCCCTGGAAAGTTGAAGTCTCGTTGGACTGGACCTTACATTGTTCATATTGTTCATCCCCATGGTGCGGTTGAGGTCGAAAGTCCCAAGGATGGTAATATTTTCAAAGTCAATGGTCAAAGGTTGAAACCATTCTTGGAGAATGTTGTTCCGGAGGCTGAATCTACACCTCAAGAAGATCCTGCCTACCAGGATTGATTGAGCACTGGATCTGACAGTGTATTTTCTGTGTATATTATACCTGCTTTTGTTGTCTTTTATTTTGTCTAACTTTGGCATGATGTTGCAATTCCAAGTTTTTCTTAGGTGCCCTCCTGTACTTTTATCCCCCATGTTTCATTGATCATTGCATTTCATTAATTTAAACATCGAGGACGATGTTCATGCTAGGTTGGGGGGTGAGAACAAACACACTTGTCCATCTTTAGACAAGAATTTCACACTCTTTTTGTTTGATTTTCTAGGATTTTAGGAAAATTTTCAAAAAAAAAATGTTATTTGTGTTTGAGAAAGGAAACTTCAAAGAGGATTTTTATGAAACGAAGATACCTCGAATTTTGGAATTCTCGATGCTTTGGGCAAAAGAAAACAATGGTTTACTGTTTTGTTTAAGGAAATGATTTTTGGAAAAGTGCTGAATCTTGATCATTCACTTTTACACAGGTGGTATATATTTTCAAGGTTTTGAATGTGAAGCTATGATTTCCGTTGACGATTGGATTGAAAATATGATGAAAAAACCGACCCTTAGTCTTATAGTTTCCTGGTTCAACTGGATGGATTTTATCTACAAACCGGTGAGTTAATTCGGGCACATGGAAAGGGCTGCCTATTGTCGGAATGAAAAAAAAAATTAGTTAGAAGTCTTGAAAAGAATAAAAAGTTTTGTGACTAGTTTGGGTTCGTAGCCTTTTTAACCCGAGCCAGTAAGCCCGTAGGGGTATTTACATACCTAGTGCCCTAAAGTCATCTGGTTTGGGAGTCATTGGCCTAATGCTCGTTACATAGGTTAATTAGAAAGCTTAAGGGACTTAGGCGTCAAACTCACATATCTCAAAAAAAAAAAAAAATAGTGTGAAAGCCGTCATGGTCGCCTTGAGAGGAAAACTGTTTTTCTTTGCTGAGGTTCGGTTGCCCAAAATTTTGGATTGAAAATCGTTTCCACGAAAGTTTCTAGCTGATCATTTGAGACTTATGTCTTTTTACGTATACACACTTTTCACCGTGCACGATCAACTTAGCATGATTTTGAGAATTTCTGACCAAAAGATAGGATTTGTGAACCAAATTTCAGATTTAACTTTGAAAATTCTGAGAATCGAGAATATCGGGTGTTTATAAATCTTCTTTTGGAAAAGTTTCATTTGGTTTTAACTTTGAAAAAAAAAAGAGAAGAAAAGAATTTTGTGGGTAAATTCACTGCAAACCCTCACGAGACAACACTCGTCCACTAGAGGTAATCTAGTGGTTTAACGGCTTGTTGCATATGCTAAATGCAACCGCGATTCCTGCGAAAGTGAGTTAGGATTCCTATTTTCAACATTTAATTTTACTTTTTACTTTTTTTTGCTCGAGGACTAGCAAACTTTAGGTTTAGGGGTATTTGATATGCATGGCATAATACTAATAACTACCATTTTATTTGAATTTACTAGTTGTTTATTTTGTCTTAAATGTTCTAATTATAGCATTTTTCTTATTATGCAGGAATTAGAAGGAGCTGAGCATATTTGAGCTTAATTCGGAGAGGTTTAAAGCTAAAGTCCCATTTGAGAAAAGATATACACAAAGAGTATATAGGCTTGTTGGAGGAGAGCTGGAATTTCAAGTTAGAGGTCATGAGTTCAAGACTTGGCGAATGCTATTCTTTAGCAAGTGATCAAATCATGAATATGCGTTGGAAAGAGGACTCAAAGGAGAAGAATATCATGTATCACGAGAATCTCCCAATTCTGACGTTTTGGGGGTCAAAACAGGCTGTCAATTGGAGGGATATGGGGGATGACGAATTTGAAAGATTTATCTTTCTTTTTCTTCTTGTATTTTTTTCTTTTTAAGGGGACGCTCTCTCTTGCTCCAGGAGTAATTTTATTTTTCTTTAATCTTTGTTAGAAAGTGAAGGTGGGGATTGAGTGGTGTAATAAACAACTTTGAAGGCTTTCAATAATGGAGATTTGCTTCTTTATTGTTGTTTGTTCTACAATGTTTGGCTAATCCGTGGATTAGGGTGGAGGAGGAAACCAAAACCGGTGAGATCGTTCCTTATTATTCTTCTATGTCTTTCCCTCATTATGCTTAATGATTTAATAGATTCTCCTTCATGAATGTTATTCAACTTCTGATTTTGTAAAGATTATTTGGAATATCTTTTACTTTTTATGCTTGATCTTGACATATCATGTTTTGGTTAAATTCATTTAATGGTTTGTGCTTGATCTTGATAAATAGTGATTAGAGTTTCAACATATTGAAGTGAAGGGAGTCTTAAGTACTAATTAGAGAATTGAATTTGTAAGGAAAAAAAAAGGTTTTCAAAGCTAAATCTTCCGATCCAAGGCAGTTGCTTGCACATTGGATTGAGTTTTATTGGAAAAAGACTATGAAGTAATTTTGGAATGATTAAATCTATTTTGGTGAAATCCAATACCCTGATCTCTCTTTCTCTGATTAGTTTGTGTTTAGATTTCCTTTGATATCATTTTAGTTATTAATTTCTTGATTAATTGTGGTTTTAAAATCCCTAGTGTGAAAACTGATCGAGGATTTTTGGATCTTGTTTCTACAAATCTCTGTGGATCGACCCGTATTTGCCATTATCTACTTAATAGAAAGTTGTGTGATTGCGGTTAATAATTTGAGCACATCACCTTGGGAGCTGTGGACGACGATCTGTCAGGAGATACGGGCGGTGCCCTTCTCTTGTCGCACGTCATGGGACGTGGTGGAGTCTTCGTAGAGGTACAGCTGTTAGTCCCTGCCTTGGCTAGCTCTGGTACTATTACCGGAGTGCGTGACCAAGGTCAGGGCATGTTTGCCTAGGTCGGCTGGAGACCTGGCAGGGGTGCCGTGGTGTGTGATCGAGGCCGAGGCGGAGGAGACCAAGCTGGGGGATGGAAGCTGCCGAGCTCGAGGACCTTACTGAGATGGACGAGGCCGTGACCAGGCACTGTTGCCGTGATGGAGCAAGGGTCTTGGCTTTGCTGTCAAGGTGGAGCTCTGACCGAGCTAGAGCATACGAGCTTATGGCTGAAATGGGAGCACTTGGCCGGGCTGAGGGAAGCCGAAACCGTGCCCTGCAGAGATGGAGGAACTGGTGCGGGAGTCCCGGATGCGGCATCTGACCGGGATTATGGTGAGTGGGAAATATCCCCACACAGAGTTTATCCAACTTCGAGATTGTCGAGGGAAGCATTTTCAAATTTTGAAAATGGCTTAAAGTCAGAATTTGAAGATTATGCAGATTTCCAATTGAATCCGGGAGCTCTTCAACTGTACAATTTTCCAAGCTTAGAGAAACTAGGTTCAACAGTGACGTTATTCCATAAAGCCAATCCTTCATGATGATTTGTTCTTGATTATTCCAATGGAACCTAGCACTTAACACTATCAACCGCTTTAACTTGCGTAGTTCCAAGTTTTTATTTAAAAACGCACCTCTTTCTTTATGTCCGACCCCCAGAGTGTTCGCAACTTGCTCTCAATTTTAGACTTCTTTGCCTCGGTACTTTCAACATTCTTGATTGGCTCATTATAAAATATGTCCAAGCCCAAGCGGCGAGACTGGGCGCTCAATTCTGGCCTTCCCCTTTTATTCAAGTTTGTAAGGTACCGTTTGGTTTGCTAGAATGGTTGTAGATGGGAATGGAATGAAGGCCGGAATGAGTCTGGAATGGAATGAAGCAGGAATGGTCATTCACATTCCAACGTTTGGTTCCACTGAAGAATCAACTCAGTAATAGAATTCTGATTTCTGTTCCTGCATTTGGTACGCCAGAATGATGTCCGGAATGGAATAAAATTTACATAAGACTGCTCAAATTACCCTTGTTTAATTTTTATCTTTGGATCAGTCAAAGATGCAGTACTACACCCAAGACTCTAAACTCTGGTCCCTAGACCATACTTCAATTCATTATGAACCACCAATATATATATATATTTTACTAAGTGGGGCCCACATCTTAATATTTGGGGGTGGGCCTACAAAGGTGTAATGAAAAAGTTTGCAATTTCTTATAATAATATATTATTATATTATATTATAATATTTGGGGGTGGGCCCCACAATGGTGTAGTGAAAAAGTTTGTATTATAATATTTGGGGGTGGGCCCACAAATGTGTAATGAAAAAGTTTGTAATTTCTCATAATAATATATTATTATATTATATTATATAATATTATAATATTTGGGGTAGGCCCCACAATGGTGTAGTGAAAAAGTTTGCATTATAATATTTGGGGGTGGGCCCCACAAAGGTGTAATGAAAAAGTTTACAATTTCTCATAATAATATATTATTATATTATATTATAATATTTGGGGGTGGGCCCCACAATGGTGTAGTGAAAAAGTTTACATTATAATATTTGGGGGTGGGCGCACAATGGTGTAGTGAAAAAAAGTTTGCATTTTGCTCTCTTTTATAATAGTAGAGGATGTGAAACAAAGGTATTTTGGTCTCAATAAAAGTTACAAAGGAATGGAATGGCCATTCTTCTGCCTTTCCGGAATGGAATGACCATTCCTCTACATAAGGGAATGGGGATTCCGGAGGTAATGGTCATTCCGTGACTTTTTGGCGAACCAAACGCGGTAATGATCATTTCGTTGGAATGACCATTCCATTCCGACCTTCGTTACAGCGAACCAAACGCTACCTAAAGTTCACATCTCTTGCAATTTTGATAGCCATATCTCGCACTAAATCATGAATTTTAATTTTATAAAAAAATTCTGTCAAATATATCGCATTCACCTAATAACAAATACCAATTGCATAACTCCACTGGGTATTCTCTTCCAATCTAAAGAGTTGTTCTCGCAATCGTTTCTGAAACAAAACCCTCACCAACCCACCAGAAAACACGATCATCAACTTTCATCAGATAGTCTTCCCATGCCAATTCATAAATGAAATGCACGTAAAAGAAAAGAGTCTCCTTGACTCGAATTAACCCAATTTCTGGAATGGTTCGAGGTTCTCAACTTTTTCTAGTCAATGGAGAATTGTAGGAAGGTGATCTTGCAATCTCAAGAGATGAGAAGGTAAAAAAAAAGGGTAAATTAGCCAAAGGTCCCTGCGCACGGTCTTCTAAGGCATCAAGGACAACAACTTTTTCTCTAATGTCTCTAGTCCAGACAGCTGGAGATATTTTGGTGAAAGGTCCCTAATATGCCACATCATATATTTTCATGACTAATTTGCCCCTTTCAACCCTCATTCCCAGGCCAAGTTCTTTCTTATTCTTTGTTGTCCCAGATAACTCCTTCCATCTTCTTCTCTCTCATTTCTTCCATTTTTCGTTCCTTTCCATGGTTGTAGAGTAACATTGCAGAGCACGTTTCGTCGCCTCCATGGTATCAGAGCCCTACAAGGACTCACGTTTGTTTCTCTTCTTTGATCCCGTCATTCAACCATCATGGCCTCCTCTACTTCTTCTTCCTCTTCCTCTCTCACAGTAACTCTCCCCATCACAAACATTACTAATTTTGTCTCCATTGAATTGGATGGCACCAACTATTTAGTCTGGAAATATCAGATGGAATCCATCTTGAAAAGCACTGGTCTCATGTGCTACGTTAATGGTACTAAATCAGCACCACCTGCCAACATCTCTGTAGATAGCATCGCAACACCAAATCCAACCCTTGAAGGATGGACTCGCATTGATCAATTTGTCATCAGCTGCATCAATGCCACTCTTGCCAAGACCGTTGCCCCTCAGGCTCTTGGATTCACAACTGCCCGTTCACTTTGGCTCTCTATTGAATAGACTCATCTGCAGCAGTCTCAAGAACAGAAGTCTCTTATTCACAACCGTTACAAACAATTCAAAAAGCTGCATCACCCATTACTGATTACCTACAATCTATTAAAACATTGGCTGATTCTCTCTCAGTCATTCAAGCACCAGTTTAAGATGCAAAACTCAAATAAATTTACCTGAGTTTTCGGCAAACATATCTAAACTTCTGGAAAAACTCAGATAAATTTATCTGAGTTTTCGGCAAACATATCTGAACTTCTGGGAAAACTCAGATAAATTTGCCAAAACATAGATAAATTTATCTGAGTTTTAGACAACTTTTCTGATTTATAAACAAATTTATCTGAGTCTGGACCAACACAAATTCATCTGAATCTGGACCCACACAAATTTGCTGGCATGCGGACTGAGTGGATGCTGGGCATCACAACCGATCACGTGCAAAAGCTTAGCCGTCCTCTTCCCCTTTTCTATCTTCTTCTTGTAGCTTGGCTTGAATTAAGCCAACTTCTCTCCTATCTCTTTCCCTATCTACCACTTGTCAAGATAATGGGAGAAAAGGCCATGTGCTTTTAATCATGCAAACCGAGACAAGAGAGATGCAATGGAACTCTACAACCCTTGAGATCAGTACTTGAAACTCTACAAAACAAAGAACCTAGACTACTTCTCTCTTATCCGACTCCAACGAGTCTATGTGGCCCATCAGAGATCTCCTCTACACCTCTTCTCATCTTCTCTGGAGAGTTATTGCATAGATCGAAACCGAGAAGTACCGAGTCGAACTAGTTTCTCTCCAATCGTCGAAGAAGACTTTAGGTTTTTGCAGTTTGATTCATTTTTGGTTTCGCTGAATGTGGTTTCTGTTTCAATGAAAGGGTTTGAAATGGTTTTAAGCGAAGCAATCCTTTATGCTGACGTGTACAGGGGCATTTATGTCTTTTTTAGATGGTCATTTTCATGAAAGGACTGCTGCCACTACGAAAAAAGTCCGTGGACCTTAGACTATAAAAGTAAATGATGAAGGACCTACCGCCAAAAGCCCCTAAAAAAAAGACGGAAAAGCACGGACTCTACTCTAAATCCAATGCCCAGCACAAAACACCCCCCACCCAAAAAAAAAAATTAATTAGTATTAATTGATTACCAATTGTGCAAGGCCCACGTTAGATTGATGTTGTGCAAATCATATGCAAGAAGATGTATCAAGAGAAGTTTACTTCTTCATTAGCATTGGCGTGGTCTGGATTTAGAAAGTGGGCCCCACATGGTTGGATTGACTATAACAGGCTCAAAGATCTACATTAGTATGTCCAAATCTTATAAATTCATTAGTGGGCCCCATTTATGAGAAAAGCCAAATATTGACTTCTTTTTTTTGTTTCAATCAACATCTAGCTTTTAATGTTTGGATAATCTATTTGCAAAGTATTGTAAAGTAAAGGGTCAATTCAACATATAAGAAAAGAAATTAGGGTCAAAGGAAAAACTACTTAGTTTCAAGGAGAGTTTACAAAAAACTAAAAATAAAAAAAAATCTAGATGACTAGTAGACCAAAATGGTCACTTTAGCAAACCCTACACTAAACCAGCCTTCCCCCAAAAAGCCATATTATTTTACCTTTTGACCCTCGCTAAAACATGATTGAACACCAAGACATGAGATTGTCTAGACTCTAGAACATCTATAACAATCAAGATACCATATTTAAATTCACCAGGGATCGCTACTCAAAACTTACTAAACAAAAACAAAGAAAAAAGTGTAGAGACTTAGAGATTTTGAAAACTCTTAGTCGTCTACTTCTAATTACTACTACTCAGACAAGAGGGCTGACAATCCCTTTTATAGACAAATTTATAAAAACTATTGCGGACTTGAAGACGCTTGAAGTCCATGAATTATTGAGGCTGCTTGAGGGGGCTGTATCCGAATTATTGAGGCTGCATGTGACTCCGGATGTGAGAGCATTTTAAATTCCGGAACTCTAGTGACATGGCACTATTTGGGTACTATTGAAATAGTAACCAAAAATATTTTATTGAGCATGAACAGTGCTGCAATTGAATTGTCGGCGGCTTGATTGATGAATAGTGACACTAGAGTAGTGTCAAATACAGGCTGCATAGTGTTGCATAGTGGCTGTATAGTAGAATTTGAAAGTGACTTCTTTCGAATCGATTCTTGATAGTCGCTTTCGAGCTTGGGATGTTTGACCAAATTATGGGCTTTTGCCGAGGCGTGCTTGATGAAAGTAGCTGGCTATGGCAGACAGCTAGATGAGCTTGATAGAAGAGTTGTATTTGGCTTGATGCAAGGCATCAGTCCGAACTCCAGTCATCAGACCAATTGTCTTCATTTTTAAATGTATTAATCAATTGGGCTCCTGTTTCAGCGGTGACGTCAAGAGTCATGAGTGTGAATTTATCCAGGAGTTCTTCGAGAATAGCGTGTCCAGATCTAATGGGATCATAGAACACATGTGTTTGATCGGCGAGATCATCGTCGATGCAAATAATTCTTCGACCGTCACTCCAAATTCCTTTGTAAGTGCCAGCGAATTCAAGATGTCTTTTGAGAGTGATGAAGCGCTGGATTTGATTTGCTTGAGCATTATATGATTGGATATGCTCTAGACTATAATTGAGGGTAGTAGCGTCTGAAGTTTCGAACCATTCGGCTGGATGGTCATAAGTGCCATAGTCAGGAGGAAGGGCACAAAGTTTCCTGCAGAATAGATTGCCATCTTCGATATTGGTGAGAGTCCATAATTGATATGGTTGATAGAAGCGAGTTTCTTCTCGTTCTCCTACTGTAGAAGAGATTGTAACCAGAAGATACTGCTTGGTGATGCCGAGGCAGCTGAGAGCATATTTAACAATGGCTGGAAGTTGGCATAGCATTGTAGAATCATTCCTATCAAGGATGAATCTTTGAACCAGTCCTTGTTCAATATAAGAGATATTGAATTCTTCAATTGGAAGAAACTTTTTTGGATAGCCGGTGGACCAGTTGAGATATTGTGCTTTAGACATAAAGCGTTCTTTGAGCTGGCAAGAAAGAGTTTGAGCTCTAATCCGCACAGATAAATCATTCGGAAAGAGGCTATCAACCTTTTCCAGGAGTTGTTGTCTGAATTGTTTTTCAATTCTTTTATTAGATGACGATGCACATTGTTGTTCAAGAGATTGAATCCTTGATTCTAAGGATTTAAGATGCATAGCGAGGTCATAAATATTTTTTCTCATACGAGAATTCCTTTGACCAGAGAGATGGGTACTCCATATTCTGTCAAGAAGAGCTTGAGACTCGGTAGAAGGGAGTGGATTGGAAGAAGGAAATGGGGTGTGTAATGGAAATAGCTCTTGAATTGTAGAAGGTTAATTGGGTATAATTGGCAGCTTTCCTTTGTCAAGTGACATTAGTTGCCGAGTGAAGAAAAGGAGAAATTTGTTATTAAATATTTTTAGAAAATATGAATGAATGAAATTATGCATCAAATTGAAAAATGATTTCTTTTCTCTTGATAGTAGTATGTAGGCCATTAATTTGTAGTGACTAAAAAGGGCTGAATTTGTGTTATGAAAGGTGTTCCGAGAACTAAATTGTGTTGTATATTTGGAACAACAACAAAATTAGTAAGAATACCAATATTGTCCTTTGAGATGATAGCATTGGTTAATTTATACCGAATGGGACACATATTTCCATTAGCAGTGGTAATTGAAGAAGATTTATGTTCTAAGAGACATATGGGGATGAGACCTTCTTTGATGCAATTTATATCAGCTCCTGAATCAATCAGAGCAGTGAGTTCATAAGAAAATTCATGAATTTGTAAAGTGATTGTGGTATACCATTTTTGAAAAGAACGATTTTGGATGGAGCCACAAAAACTTTCAATATTAGCAGAAGTTGAATCTTGGAAAGTTTTTTCTAAGAAATCAACTTGAATTTTTAAAGTACTAACCAGATGTTTTAAGGTTGAAACTTCTTCTTTCAAAGAAGATAGTTCATCGGATAAATCATCATGGTTTTTAGAAAGACCAGAAGAGTTTTGATTTTGCAGTCTATCATAGACTTACTGCATAGTGAAAACAGGTGTGGTGTAAGGAATTTGTTTAACCTGTTTGCTTTTGATATTTTGAGATATTAATTTATTAAAAAATTCATTTTTTGTAAGGGGATCTTGAATAGTTTGAATCATTTCAAGAATTAATTGTTCATTTGCAGAAAGCATATTTATTGATGGTGTAGAAGAGGATTCGTATTCAGAGAGTGATTCTTGACAAGAATGGCAAATATTTTCTTGGTCAGAATTGCCACTTGATTTATCAGAGTTGGATTTATTTTTGATATTATTAATTCTCTTTTTGTGGTCCGAGCAAAACACTTATTTGCAAACTGACCAAGTTTATTGCATTTATAACACCGTTGATTGGGATCATGATTTTTGGGAGGTAAATCATGATTATTAGGTTGTTGGTTTCTTGATTTGGATTTTATGAAATTGCGAGTTCTTCGTTGATTAGGAAGGAAAGTATTGTTAGAATTGTTTTTGGTCCTAGAAGAGGTTTTTCTTCTAGAAGGACTTTGGATTGGGTCATAACCAAATTGGTAGCAAAAATCACCGAATTCTTTTTGGTTATTAGACCGTTCTTTTTTCATTTGGGATTTGAGTTTGAGGTCAGTACAAATACGGAAACCAACTTTATTAATGGTTTGAATTAATTCGCCGTAAGTATAACGATGGTAATTAAGGTTACCATCGCCTTTGTCTCGTAAGCAATTACGAACCTTTTCAGCGAATAGAGTTGGAAGGCCATAAATATTTTTTTTCTTTCCAAAAGGAGCTTTCGCAATTGTCAATGCGAAACAATTTAGAAAGAAATATATCTTTATACCATTGGAAGTCTGTTAATGTATGGCATTTAAGATTGACTAATTGTTCTTTATTTTTCTCAGAAATATCGCCAAGTTTTCCGAGAAAATGATGAATGGTATTAGTTATTAAAGGAAGGACTTGTTCTCCTTGGGTTTCTCCTTTAGAATTGAGAACCGGTCTCCCGTGTTCATCGCGTTGAATAAATTGTTTTATTTCTTCGCGCTGTATTTCAGTTAGATAATCGTTCTACCATCCATGAAGTTGTCCGGTGAAACCAGAAGTGATGGCAAGAATAGTATTTTCCTGTGCCGAATTATGAATATAATAGGCATTACAATAAACAATCATATGTTGCATGACATTAGGGATTTGATATTCAGAAAGGCCGTCAATATTCCATTCATTGAGGACATTTCCTACAAAATTGATTTTAGGCATTTCAGAAATTTCTTCAAATTGGAGATCTTTGGGAGAGGGGCAACGATAATACTTCTTATAAGAAGTTCGTCGAAAAATGGATCGATTAATTTGAGGAATTTGGTCTGCTTCACTGGCTCACGGATACTCCAACAAAAAAGAATGTTTGTCAATCCCAATATCTTCTTAATGCAGAAAGCCAAATTACACTGTTAGATGATATCCTTGCAGGACTTCCTGTTGATCAAATAGCCTCCAAAATATTCCTTTCTGATATGCACTTCTCATCCAAACAACCATACCTCACCATCAACTTTTATAAAGCAATACTCGAACAATCCAATAGCGCACTTGTTACTCATACTGAAAAAGATGGTGAAATTGCCTTCTCCAAACTCAAAATTTTCCATATCCTCTCTCCACAGGAATGACAGAATAATTGGTCCCCAACCAGAATGGTGCAAGCCCAATAAAAAACAATGGCCTTACAATTACTGGGATTACACGAATGCTTGGAAATTTGTTTTGCTTCGCCAAAACTCTAAGCAGTCTCATTCCTGGTTCATCAGTTTTCAAAAAACCTGCAATATTCAAGTCCCAGATTGGTTCTGGATAAATTGGTGGTCACTCTTTGGCCCACTTTCATCCATCCTACCAGAATCCTTAACGAGCCATTTTAAGGATTTTACCTCCAATAAAACCTCATTCAAATCCAGTAAACCTTCATACCTCTTTTTAGCCTATTCCCTCACTCATGGCATCCCCTGGATCCTCAAATGAGATTATTCTAAAACCACAAATCCCCCATTTTTATTTAGAAAAACCTTTGTAAAACGTTGGGATAAATTTGACGTTTTACCAATTCTTCGTAAACAAATCTCTCATTCTTCCTCTAATATTCACCACGTTCCTCCTCTGCCCAAAATTGACCTGTACAAATCCTTAAAGCAGCAGTTATTGAAGTCATTAAAAATCCTGCAGCAGGACCCTTCAAGACTGCCCCAATAGCCAAACCTGCCCCTGCCCCTGCCCCCTTGACAGCATCCACTAATACAGCAACCACCAATACAAATAATAATTTCATAGATTCTCAAGAATATTTAATTAGTCATATTCATGCTCTTCACATGGAAATGGAATCTCTCAAGAAAGAGCCTCTCGCACCACATTATGAAACAGTTCCATCAGCAGCCTCTTCCATCAATGAAGACTCTGATGCTACAAATGAGTTAATTTGAGTGGAACTAATGGAGGAGCAGATGGGCTGGATCTGACCGATCATGTGGTTAATTAGATCCTCAATCAATTGAATCAACTTTAGAGCACAAAGATTATTCTCAATTCAGGCCCAATAATAATAATAATAAAAGTCAAATCATATTTTAGATTGATCTTCTCATTTCGGGAGGAGGGCACCAGCCAGACCTTCAAAACCGCCCGGTCCGAGCCCGAGGTGGGTCCTTAGGTAAAAAAACCACGTTACAGAGAGCACTGCTTCGGTCGACCCGAGATAAAGCCCACATAACATGTTTCGATGAAACCTCGATTGAAATGGGAATCACAGAGTGTGATTGTGGATAGCACACCTGCCAAATACAGCTCCCTCTAGAGTTCGAACGCTGGGGTTGTCGCTTTTCTTTACATCTCCTGGCCAATGGAGCAATTTGACCTTTGGAGCACAACAATAATCCAAATCCAACTCACGATTAGACTCTGGCCTCAGGAGATAGGTTGGGGAAAGCCCCTTTATTTATGGGCCCAATATCATGCACAAAAGAGACCCTGGGCCTGAACATCCCCAGTCCAGCCCATTTGAAAAACATTGCTATTCCCTCGTTTAATATTCCAACTTTACTTGAATATAAGATTCCATCATGTGTGATGCATTAATAAACTCGTTGATTAAATTATTGCACATTAGGGCAGAACTACAATGCAGTGCTGATGCATTGTAGTATATGGTGGTGAAAGTGAAATATGTGTGGGGCTCATCTTCTGAAATCGACTTTAATTATTTAGATATGGAGAATACAATGGGTGTTAGGGAAGATAAGCGGTTCACAGTTATTTCACCAGGGCACTGCACCATGCCCCTACACATTATCGGGCCCTTTCATGAGTCAGCTCTATTTAAATCGGGACCTTAATTTTCTCCTATGCAACACGGGATATGGGAACTCCAATCCCCACCCTTGATAAGGTGGGAGCTCTTCGAACCGGAAGTCTGGCCCAGTCTAGCCCATTTGTAAAAATACACCATTGTATTATGGTACAGCCTATTTAAGTAGAGAAGTGATATTGACACTCCTTTTTTTTTATGGAGGTTGGGATAAGAGAGCCCTGGCCCATGAGCTGCCTTGGTTTGAATTTTCCCTTTTATAATGGTTTTGGGGATGATGATGATGATGATGATGAAGAATTAATGTAAACAACAAGTACCAAGAAGAAGAAATATTTTATAGAGGGGTGATGGGCCAGCTGATTGGGCCGGATCAAATGGGGCTGTTGAGATCGTCATAGAAGAGGTCATGGTGGAAGTCTTCGAGGCTGAGAATATACCTAGTGAGACCGTTGGTGCCGGATCTGCTCGAATGATAGTTGATGCATGTGTTCAATAACGGCAAGAAGAAGCAGGGATACAAAGAAAAGAAATGTGTAGAAATGCGGTAAGTGTAATGGAGTAGTAATTTTTTGAAACAGCCTAACCAAAGAGGCAATAAACTGAACAGTCATTGTTGGAAAATTCCATCATGTGGGGCCACACATGTAAATATTAAATGTGTTATGCTATCTTTGGTTAAACCTAAATTGAAGTGATCTAATTAAGACTTAAAGTTTTAAGGCTTAAGGGTATAATTGTCATGGGATTAATGTGTAGATACCAGAATGCTATTTCTAATTTGATGAGGGGCCAAATTAGAAATAGCAAAACCTATGATAATCTCATTATTATATATTAGGGTTATGGTCCCCAATTCATATGGTAAGTTCATATTCTCTCTGACATCCCATCATCAGAAAGAAGGTTTTGATCAAAATCAATTGACCGCAATTGGTTGATTTGGGCAATTGGATTCAGTTCGCTTCATATGATATATATATATATAATTAGTTTGAATTAGGCTTTCAAAGAAAGAATCTTAGTGGAAAATCCCTTTAGACTTTCTAAAGACCAAAAAGGTCATCAAACATCAATATCGACCAAATGAGGATATCCCCGCTCATGTATACAACTGAAGTAGACAGGCGAGCTGCGATATCACAGCTAAGTAAAACAACAAAAGAAGAAACGAGAGAAGATTTCCCTGTTCATGGCTTTTTTGGTAGATATTGAATTTTGATGATTTCTTTTTTGTATTAACTAAGTCTAAAGAGATTTTTCTGGTAAACTTCTCTTTCTAATAAATCCAAGATAACTTTTCTCAAAAAATCACAAAGCATTCGTTTGTTCGCGTGTAATTGACTTAGTAGGATTTCTAAGAAACATATTTCAAAAATTGGCTACAATTAAAAAGGCAAAGGTGAAGATCTATAAATTTCAATGAAATAATGTTCCTTAATTTCCACCCATCACCCGAGTAAATCAGATTCCAATCTATGTGTAGACAAACACAGTTAAAACAGATTCTTTTTTTTCCATGGACACTTAATGTGGTTTTCAAAAAAAAAAAGTTAATAGAACTACCATTTCTTTTATTTTTGTTCTTGAAGTTACTTGTGTTGTCCCCGAGTAATCCATCATAGATTTGAGAGGAAAAGTGTTGATTGAAGAATCTAAAAGTTGAGGATTTTACTGAAAGAATCCCCTTAGACTTTGAACTAAAAATGTCCTCAAATTTCAATATCGACCAAAAAGGCCACAAACGGAGATATCCCTGCTCGTGTATATAGGTAAATTGGAAGAAATGAGTGGCGATATCTGCGCTCATATAGGTGAATTTCGATATCGCCACACAAAAAAAAAAATGAAATGAGCGAGAATATCCCTTTTCACAACTTTTTGGTCAATTTTGAAATTTGAGGACATTTTTTGCTCTTTAACAAGTCTAAGGGGATTTTTCCAATAAAACCCTCTTAAAAGTTTCTAGAAAATAATTGTTTTTGAGCGTGGACCATTTAGACTGAAAAGAGAGGGGTTCTCCTAAATTTCTCCAATTTCCTATCATTTTCATTAATATTTTTTAGTGGCACATTTCGACCCTATTTAATGTGCAAATTGAGAGAGAAAAAAAAATTCCTAAGAATGGAGATCAATTGTCAACATGATATACTTATTTGTTAACTTGCGAGGAGTGTTCCTATGACCTTTTAGCTAGGCTGGACCCCACCTTTGATATTTGATCACAAAAAGGGCCCAGATGTACATCATGTTGCCAATGACCCACCCCACCTATTATTGCATGCCTAAGTTAATTGTTGATCAAATGCTCATTATTAATTTGTCCACATTTAAGTTCTTAAATTACAGGATTCTTCATGCATATGTTTCTGCCTTCTGACTTGTAGGCTTCACCTCACAGAATTTTATGACCCAATCCAATGTCCTTTTCAGAAGAAAAGGATCCTTAGCGAGTTTGCAGGTCCTTAATGCAATGGATATAATCATCCAATTAGCATGAAATTTGGGCCATTTGCTATCCAAAGTGGCCAGTAGGCATCTCCTTCCTGCCCAACCATCCACTGTGTGGAGTTGGGCCGCACTAGCCTGTGCCATAATGATCTGGATCACTGATCATGGCCTGATATGAATGGAATTAAGAGCCTTCACTAGTCACAACACATTTGTGTGTAGAAAGTCAGACCCTCTAATCCTCTTATGGGAAATAATGATGTTTATACAAGTCAGTCTGACATTTCCTCCACAGGAACTGAAATTTCTGTTCAAGTCACTTTTGCATCCTGAAGGGGTCTTGGCCTTCTTTCCCACCTAATATTCTCCACTGCCCAATTGTATTCACAGGTACTTATCGGTGGCAGTGCTGCACCTTCCATGCTACGCCATCTTTGCATTGATCGTAAAGATGAAATCCTACTTCCTGTCGAGATGGTTTCCTCAGTCATACCAGTGTTTAAAGTAAATAGAGGTTTTCAACATCATCAGTGTCACAACCTCTTTGAATTATTGCCATGATATTTAAATTGGTTTCCACTTATAGCAAGCCATCATCAGAAAGGCGTCCTCCAAACAAGCTGTATAGAAACAGTAAAGAAAGGGAGAAGAGATAAGAAGAATTTAGTTTTTCACTGTTTTACTGAGATCAGATGGGTTTCCATGTTCAATAAGTCATTGATTTAAGCTTGGGTGGGATTGTATGTAGATGACACAATTTCTTATTCTCTCAATCACAAAAATAACTGATCGAATAAGCTAGGCTGCACCATGTAAAATGTACTCACAATCTCGCATGTTGCACACATTTGAATGATGATTGCACCAATTTGTTATAAGGGATCAAGGTTGCTAATTTCTGATGTCTTTCATGATATGAATGTGGGCAGTCATATCTTTTCTTATGACCCTGGCAAATGCAATAGGTATATGTTTTCTGTTTATTTATTTTTACATAATATACTTGGTATGTTTAGCTGAGATGCCAATTAGCTTAATTTTTAGGTCAATTAAAGACATAAAATTATTAATAGGTGAGTGGACATAGAATTGGAAAGAAGGAAGTTTACAGTGTGACAAGGTCTGGGTTTGCTTCTTTTATGTGTCTTATTGTCAACATCAAAGCCTTATTCAGACTATGGGTGTGGTTTGTAATAATTTTAAAACAGGGACACCTGACAAAACCTTTTGTGGTTCACTCGCCAAAAAAATCAATGCAAGAGGCTGAGGTGTCCAATGAGGGAAAAAAATCACAGTCCAATTATAATATATTAGGCTAAGGGGTTTTGGTTTCAATTTTGACCGGCGGTTATGTAACTACTCATGTAACTGCCCACTCATTTTTTTCATCAAACCACTCATATTTCAGTTGTTCCTACGTAACTATACCCTTTCTGCTCCAATCTTTTACCACTCATGTTTCAGTTGTTCCTACGTAACTATACCCTTTCTGTTCCAATTTCTTTATTTCTATTTTACCCAACTTGTCCTATGGAAATAGGTCATTTTCTTAATATGTGATTATTTATTTTACACTGCAGAGAGATATCGTGTTGAGCACGGGTTATTGGGCTAGTTGATATTTAAGGCCAGTCCAACCGGTTACTTTTAATGAGATGTTCTTTTTAGTTGAGTGATTAGATCTCAAAGCTCTCTATATTTAAAGACAGTAGACCTACAACACATGTCCTATTCTAAAATAGCAGCACAAAGCATCCCTCTTCAAAATTTGGTCCTCTGTACTTCTTGTGTCGGTAATCTATATTTTCATTTTTCTCAGATTTTTAACCATTTTATTGAATTTTTTCTATATTATATTATTTTAATATTCTAAAAATGTATTTTTATTTTATCAATATTTTTTTTATAATTTGATGAAAAAAATATAAAATTTGCAATCAATATTGTCCCGGTAAACTACCAAAGGGAGAACCTACACCCAAATCTGAACCAAAATATACATTAAGGATCTGGACTCAAGTAAATCATTGGATGCCGAATTAGTTAGATACTAATATTATATGCCCATGCATACTTCATATATTTATTAATAAATGCCAAATATACATGGTTATAACATCGGGTATGCCATCCCTCTTTTATGAAATCCATGGACCTGCACCAAGAGTCGGATACAAATTTTATTCAAGATCTATATGATGGACCTGAACATAATCATCATCATTATCAAAGCCTTGTTCCAATTATGTAGGGTCTGCTATATGAATTTTATTTATCCATTTCAATATATTGTTGCAGTTATCTCAGAATTTATGCTTGGGGCCGCAACAAATATTTGACGTTGTTTGTCAACCTATCTAAACACAACCCCCCTTTATTTGGACTTGGCACGATATATAGTAAAAACTTTTTACAGTTGAGATAGGAAGTAAGAACTAAGAAACCTGGTCGTTCATGCAATCTCTTTGGTTTCTAATTTTTAAATGCCTTATCTGCTGTTATCTTCAGTTTTCATTTTTATCTCTTTGAGAAGTTGCAATTTTTTTTTCTCCTTTCTTTGGAGAATCCTGGAAATCTGTTTGGATTTTAAGAAATCATTGAGTCCAGATCTCCTATTTCTACGAAACAGGAAGACATTGTTTAATCTCATCTGTATTCACCAACTGTGTAAAATCTTATCTCAGTTAATTCATCCTCTCAATTGCTTTCTTGAAATGAACATACCAAGAAAGAAGTTTTACACAATTGGTGAATGTGGATTGGATAAAACAGTATCTCTGACTCGAAATCATTGAAGCAGATATCTTATTTTCCTAGGAAATAGGCATTTTTCTAGTGATTTCCCGGAAAAGTGGAGACTAGAAAGTGCAAATGGATGGCTGATTTTCACAGGAAAATCATTCCCACTTTTCGGCCCATGAAAATGAATTTACCATGTGAAGTTAAGTTTGGTGGTCATTAGTTTGACTTCCAGGTAATGTTGGACCAAATCTCAGCCTAAAAGTCAATTTGGTCTTACTTTCAAATTGATGATGCGTAAAACCTCTGATTCACTCCCTCTTCTTTTTTATTTATTTATGTTTTCAATCACATATTTATTACATTGAGAATGGATATATAAACACCACCACATCAGTCAGTTTACAATTGAATAAGAACAAGTGCTAATAATAAGAAATCCACACAAAAGATGACTTCTTCTTGATATTCATTTTTCATAACTTTTACGCTTGATTAATGCCCACCAGCAGTGTTATCATCTTCTTTCCTCCAAATTGCTTCGTCTTGAGTCACGTCAAGAGGAAATGACTCGAGTCCTGGGCAGCGAGTAACCTTCACCATTCTTAAAGACGGCATTGCTCCGAGAAACTTTATCCACTCCTCCTCCAGTTCGTCCAAATACATCAAACATAATCCCTCAATTTTCCAATTCCCTTCCCAAAACTCGGGGCTCATATACCTTAGACAGTTTGGTCCATCGATGAATAGAAATTTTAAATTGGGAAGGGAGGTCGGGTTCAACCAGCCAGGTGTACTTTCTTCAGAATAATAAGTAAGCGTCAACTCTTCTAAACATTGAAGCGGCGAAAGCTGATGATTCAATTTGCTGACAGAGGCATCGCCCTCATAGCGATAAGCATAAAAAGAAATTTCCACACGAAGTAGATGTTTAAGCTCTGGCAACACATTCAATATCAGTTCTTGCAAATAGTTTTGGTTTTCTATCTCTACACCAAGTACTGTAAGCTGTCCAAGGTTTTTCAACTGACCAATACGAGAAGCAATTTTCTGACTTCTATGTGCATATGGGAACCACTCTAATCGCTCCAACTTTGAAAGCCTCCCAATTTCCACTGGCATGCAGGTCAAAGATGCACATCGAGAAATTCGAAAGAAACTGAGTTTATCCAGCTTTGTGATTGTTGAGGGAAGCATTTTCAAATTTTCAAAATCGCTTAAAGCCAGAAATTGAAGATTATGAAGATTTCCAATTGAATCCGGGAGCTGTTCAACCATACAATTTTCCAAGCTTAGAGAAACTAGGTTCAACAGTGACTTTATTCCATAAAGCCAATCCTTCATGATGATTTGTTCTTGATTCGAAAGGAAACTAGCAGTTAACACTCTCAACCACTTTAATTTGCGTAGTTCCAAGTTTTTATTTAAAATCACCTCTTTCTCCATGCGCATCCCCCACAGTGTTCGCAACTTGCTCTCAATCTGAGACTTCTTCGCCCTGGCACTTTCAACATTCTTAATTACCCCATTATCGAATATGCCCAAACGACGAGACTCGGCACTCAATTCTTGCATACCCCTTTCATCCAAACTTGTAAAGCTCACATCTCTTGCAATTTTGATAGCCATATCCCGCACTAAATCATGAACCTTAACTGACACAATATTTCTCTCAAACATATCGGGTTCACCTATTAACAAACATCGATTACATAACTCCACTATGTATTCTGATCCAGTTTCAAAAGCCGTTCTTTGATTCGTTTCAGAAACAAAACCCTCACCAATCCACCAGCAAACAATATCATCAGCGTCTATCCCATAGTCTTCTGGTAACATGGAAAAGCATAAAAAACAAGGTTTTAAGTAGGTGGGAAGCTCCTCGTAGCTTAGCTCTAGACTTGACATGACCAGCTCACCTGTCTTCTCCTCTGCAAACGCCTCTTTCAGATGGTCTAATATTCTTCTCCATTCACTGACTGAATCACCTTTTTCACGCATCATTCCGCCTACGACTCTGATCGCCAAAGGGAGCCCTTTGCATCTTGCAACAATCTCTTTGCCTAAGCCTACTACATCACAATTGGGATACTTACCGCCATTCCATGCAAATGCTATTTTAGAAAATAAGGACCAACTGTCATCGTCTGAAAGAATCTTGGGACGATGTATGTGCTTCTCAATAGCTCCCATTGTTCTAGCCACTTTTTCATTTCTTGTTGTAATAACGACACAACAACCGAGATTTCTAGGTAAAGCATATTTCAAACTATCCCACCAAGACCTTTCATTTCCCCAAACATCATCCAAAACCACCAGGTACTTATTTCCATCTCCTAACTCCTCCTTAAGTTTTTCCAATAAGTCGTCAACTTCTTTATTTCTCAAAGATATTTCATCTACATTCATTTTAATCAACATCATCTTCAGTAAGTCTTTCAATTCACAATTTTGAGAAACAGTAACAAAAATCATGTGTTCAAAAGAGTTTTTTATTTTATTGCATATTTTCCGAGCAAGTGTGGTTTTGCCTATTCCTCCCATACCAACTATTCCAATTATAGTTGATGGCTCCTGTGATTCTAAGATCCACTTTTCAATCTTGGAAGCATCATCTTCTAATCCCACTATGTCGGCCTCTTCCAATAAAATGGGATAGCTCGACAAAGTCGTGCTTTCTTTTTCTCTGCTTGTAATGGTACTAGGGGCTGCAGGCACGTAGGATCCCATTTTTTCCTTAACTGCTTCAATCCTTTGATTTAGTTTCTTTAAGCGTTTTGAGGTTTTGAGCCGAAATTTTAAAAGTCGGGGAGAGCAGCAACTCACAATGTTCAACAAATACCCATCATGTTGTTTCATAAACTCAATATAGCAATCTGCTATGACATCCTCAGCATCATACACCAACTCTCTCAGGTCTCTTGTTACCAACTTGAGAATATCTCTTCCTTCCTTTCTTCTCATTCTATCTGCTTCTTTGATGTAGCGTTGCATGTAGCCCAACTCATCTTTCAGTTTATCAAACTGGCTATCAAATTCAAGTAGTTGTTGTCCTTGACGTACAAGCAATGCTAGTAACTTATCCAAGAGAACGCCGACCACAGCATCCACCATTGTCCTGTGCATATCACAGCTCAACACTACTTTCTAGATAAAAAATATTATTAAGAAAGCAAAACTTAAAGCATAATAAATGTTTTAATTTAATCTAATTCTTTTCCTTTTCGATTTGGTTGATTTGAGAAAATCACAATATTCCAAGATAATGCCGACTAAAAGCTGAACCACACACTAGCCAATTTTGATAATGCAATTTAGTAAATAGCAACAACTATATATCTTAGGTCAGAGAAAGGGTGGAGATTCGTTTACTGTAATTAGATAAGATCATTCGTATTAAGGTCTTTACAACAGCATCATCAACAATTAAAAGAGAGGAAATGAAAATGCAAAGATAAACTATTAGATAAACTTGAAAGTCAAAGCTTACAAAATGAAGAGAAAAATTGAAACTCACTTTCAAATGTTAATCTTTCAGGACTATCTCAGTATCTCCCACAGCTGGATGCATGTTGGTGATTGAAGGTCTCTACAACAGCATCATCAACAATTAAAAGAGGAGAAAATGAAAATGCAAAGATAAACTATTAGAGCAACTTGAAAGTCAAAGCTTACAACACAATGCTCCTAACAGTTGATCTCACGGAGAACTGTGTGAGGAACACAGATGCAGAGAAATACACAGACACAGCGAAGAAGAGAGAATGGGGTAATTGAGGAAGAAAGGAAAAAAGCTTTATGACCGTAGAAAAAGGACATCAACTATAAACATTACTGCCACAGGACCTACAGCTTTTATTCTTGATGTGTGACAAAAAAAAAAAAAAAAAAAAAGAAAAAACGAAGGTTGTCTGTGGGTAGTGTGACGTTTTGATTATTTATATATATAAATTATTTATTTTATTATTATTATATAATTAATTGTATATTAATTAAATACGCGATTAGTCTAAGTGGGGACCATGCTAGGCTTAAGTTTGGTGAGTTAGGCTTGTTGGATAGGTATCTTAACTCATAGTTAACTCAGGCCTAATTTAGTGGTATAATTCTTTTCTAATCCAAAATCTTACTCTATTTTTTTTAGACTTTAAGTCGGATTACAATTCTTATTCCTATTCCCTATTTATTACACCACACTCTTTTATTTTCACACACAATTCTCTCTCTTCCAACTTTTTCCTGGGATATCACTTGGGCTTCTAGACCGTCTCCATCAACCGCGGACCTCAGGCAAGTACTTAACCATAATTTATAGATTTAATACTTGTGTTCTTCCTTGATTTGTATATTGATGCATATAGAAACCCTTTGATGCCCTCCTTTTTATGTTAATTGTTTTAATGATAGAGATCGGAGACCGACGATCATTCAATTGATTACTTCAAATTATATTTTACTGTTGCGGTAATTCCGATTTTTAAGGTGATCACCGCCCACCTCGATTTGGATTTCAAAACCCTTTTTCATCTTCTGTAGATTTGTGTTTAGGGATGTGAGAACACGATTCCAAGTGACCTTGATGGACTGGCGGAACCACATAGTTGAGGGAGTAAGGAGGACCGGATCTGTAACAGGGGAATGGAAGTAGTTTCGGACTCTCCATGTTGTTTGACCATGGAACCCAGGTGGGCCACTTGATGCATGATCTGATCCGTGGATCCGAAGGAGGACCCATGGGCGTCCTTAGAGTTGTGGACCTGTGTGAGGTGGACCCCTCTTGGCTCACCATCTGAGGGTTTACACAATTGGGCATGAGACACTTTTGAAATTATTTTTGTATTAGATCTGATAGTGGGCCAAGGGATGAGAATTGATGACCAATCGGGGCCGTAGATCTTATAGTAGGGCCCTGGGCGACCATGAGATCTGGGTCTTGATCAGCGGGACCCACGATTTTAGCAATCTTATGACCCCAGGCGAGAAGCCCTTGGTGCTGGAGACGTTCTATACAAAACGTGTGCTATGGGGAAGAAGAGAAGGATGAGATCGGTAGTCTGAGGGTGCATAAAAAAATGTGGGATTTTTGTGTGTGGATTAGTGAGAGAAAGGATGGACCTCACATGACATGTATGGGAAGGAGAGAGAGTGGGATGACCTGATGAGAATAGGAATAAAGGAGGGAGAGTGGTGGTGACCTGGGATGATGCAATCCCATGTGACCTTGACTTTGGTTACATTATTTACTTAGCCCTTAAGTTTCTGGAAATTAGGAATAAGATAAACAGAACTCACCTTCCAAATGTTAATATTGTTGGACTTCAGCGAAAATATTACACTTGAAAGCTGAAGAGAAGGCTAATTAGGATTTCAATCAAGAGAGAGGGATAGTTGGAGTGGAGGGTATGAGGAAGATGAGGATGCCTGTGGAACGAAGAGGTACACATAGGGCTGTCAAAATTAACCGTGAAAATCGAACCGCCCGGCCGAACTGACCGTTTGGTCGGTTTATAGATTTTTTTTAAAACAAAACCGACCGAACGGTTTTTATAAATTTTTTTTTTCAACGATCGGTTTTTATAATTACGTAGAAACCGTTCGGTTAAAACCGAACTGACCGAACAAAGTCTTTTATCAAAACATCACTTGAGGCCATGATAGTTGAATAGTGTGGTTGGCTGGCACATGACGAAATAACAACATAAGTTATTAATTTGTAGAACTGAAAAACAGACCGTGATTTGTGTACATACTTGTATGATTACATTGAGCACACCGTTTTTTTATGTTTCTAAAGTAACATTATTGTCTCCATGTGGATTGCTTGTAACTGTAGGAATTTGGATCATTCAAGCCAGCCTTCACAGAATCTTTGAGGCTAGCCTTGTATCCATCAGTAGGGCTCATCTCTTCATTGTAAACTACTCATAAATCATACTATCGTCTTCAATTTGGGTGAAAATTTTCTCTCTTTCCTGAACACCCCCCAACCAAAAAAAAAAAAAAAAAACACACAATTAACCGAAGACCGCCGAACCGACCGAACCTAAATGTCGGTTTTCAATGTCCAGTATATGTACTTTGGTCGGTTTCGGTTATCGCAAAATTGTAAAACCGAAAGTTTCGGCCCCGGTGTCATATGTCGTTAAACCGACCGAAAACCGACCGCTTACAGCCCTAGGTACACATGTAGAGAAAGGGTCAACTAAAGTTAAAGATACAGCTATCATAGATGACCCACAATAGTTTTTTTTTTTTTTGTAAAAGGGACCCACAATAGTTTATTTCTTTTGGAGGTAGGTAAACCCACAATAGTTAAGGTCTTCTAAAATGTGAAATATAAATTATTAATGTGCCCAACAACCCCAATGGTCCAGATTTATTTAAATATCTGTCATAGAGGACCCACAATAGTGTTTGTTTGTTTCTTTTTTTGTAAAAGGGACCCACAATAGTTAAGGTCTTCTAAAATGTGAAATATAAATTATTAATGTGCCCAACAACCCCAATGGTCCAGATTTATTTAAATATATTCATTTACAAAGTAGTAAGTAGCCGCCCCTTCATTTTTTATTGAAGTACATGTCACATGCGGACGGCAAAATGATATCATGATTCAAGAGTCCGCAAGTTGATTTTTATTAAAAAGTATTCTTACAAATAAGCCCCTATATTCTGAGACAACCTTAGAAAGGCCAAAAGATAAGTACATCTTCGTTTTTTTTTTTTTTTTTTACTCTTAAGAAAAACTCAATTTACCTATCTCTTGAATTAAAAGATAAAATTGATGAGTGTCATCAATGTCAAGTATTTTTCTAAACATTTTTAGTACTTCACTATTTATGTGAAATCATAAAAGTTTATTGCGATATCGCAACGCTTAATTGGATTATGCGATATTTCATAAAACTATATTGTTGAAAACTTAATTCAATAAAATTTTACGATGTCGCAAAAAAGGAGCATGAGAACAAAAATGTCTCGGCTTTGGTCACTAGGCATCGAAGATCGACGCCTAATGGTGACCATACAGAAAAAACCCCTAATATTATTTGATCTATTTTGAAAAAAAGAATCATATCGATGGCTAAACAGCTCTCAAACAAAGATTTTAGATTCCTCAAATAATATGCAAAGTTAACTTTAGAGCCATTGATTAGATCATCAGCATCCTCTGATTGGTGTGGCTTTTGAAATTTGGGTGAATCATTAGCGGGGCTCTAAATGGATGGTCTGGTCAATGGTAAACCCCTTTTTGCAGCGCTAATGATTTTTTTTTCTTCATTTAGGCAAAAGTATATTAAATAAAAGAACAGGCCTAGAAGGAATTAGCCCCATAAATTCAACACTACAAAACAAAAAGGGAGAGAGAACCCAGGAAAAAAAAAAGCTGGGCTAGGAAAAAATGGAAAAATTGGGAAAATTTTTTAAACGACAAACACCGGATTATAATTTATATCAGTGCAATTGGGAAAAATTGTGCGGCCCATTTGGCATCTACACAGATCTTATGATTTAAGTTCATGAAATGGATCTATGATCATCCACACTGGCGTGTTTTTTCTAGTTTGTGATGACCATTCATCTCAAGACTTTAGATTCGCTCGCCGT
This sequence comes from Litsea cubeba, assembly GCA_012931725.1. Lineage (NCBI taxonomy): Eukaryota > Viridiplantae > Streptophyta > Magnoliopsida > Laurales > Lauraceae > Litsea > Litsea cubeba. Next base: position 81,043,510 of record CM022945.1, read on the forward strand.
CCAATGGATTTGGACTCAAACCTAACATTGTTGTCCAAACAAAAAAATATATCATATGGCATTGTGGGCCATTAGACTTTAGGATTAATTGTCTGGTATCAATGCAAAAGCCATTGATTGAATGGCCATGATAATTTTACTCGTGTCTTCTGAAATTTAGGGCATTGTTGGAGCAAGTACCGTTTGATGGATGTTCTGATCATTGAATGAAGCTGCCTACCATATTATCAAGCGTTGGCCCAGGCACAACTAGGCATGTCAAACGGGCCGTGCCGGCACTAAAATCCAGGCCCGCCCGTGCCACGGGCCGGGCCGGCACGGCCCACAGTGGGGCGGGCTGGAGCGGGCCGTGCCAGCGGGCTGGCGGGCCTTTTTTTTTTTTTTTTTATCCGTAAGCATAAGTCCGTAACGACATGGGTTTGAATTTGATTCTCGATCAATAGACATATTAATTTCTCAATAGTTACTTTTCTAAACATTTAAACTTATACAAACATTTGACAAATGATTGAGTGGTTCAAATTAATTTATATATAGATATTTACTCACATATTACTTAAGTACTATATATGGATTTTCTTTTCTTATCAGTATTAAAAATAAAAATTAGAACACAAGCAGGGAGAATGACAAAGATATTTAAGTGGTTCGGTCAAACTCGACCTACTCCACTGAGAAGAGAGAACCATTTTGGATCTTAACTTCTTGAAGGTTTCTAAATAGGATTACCTTCAAAACCTTACAATCTTTTTAGAAAAAAAAGAAAAAAAGAATGAACAACTTATAATTACAATGAAGAAAAAAGTAAAAAATCAGATTTGTAGTCCACTAATGTATTCTGCTGGATCAAAATCTTCCATTAATGATGTTAACTCTTGCTTCCTCTTATCTGCCAAGTACCAGTCTCGTAGGCAAACACAAACACTCCACCGTTTCTTCAGTGAGATTTGTTCTTTTGTCATTTACTACACGTCCACCTGCACTAAAAGCCTGTTCTGATGCTACAGAAGACTAAGAATAGTCCAATAGATCACGAGCCATGGCTGCCAACACCGGATAAATGCTTTCTTGTTGCTTCCACCAGGCTAAAAGGTCAAAGTTAGATGCATCCTGCATCCTAATTACACCTACGTCAAGATACGATGACAACTCCGTCACAGTGTTGTTACTTAAGCTTGAGCTGGATGCCATGCCCGTGGACATGGAAGAATACCACACATCCCACTCACCAACACCTGTCTGCTGGACTTCTGAATTGCCCATACTAAGCCCAGCTGTACCCATTTGCTCACAATAAAATTGAAAAAGTGCTTGTAAATTTGCCCTTATATTTGAAAAAACATTTAAATTTATATAATTTATATTTTTATTTATTCCATCAATAAAAAAACTGTAAACCACTTAATTTTAACCTAGGATCAAATACAACAGCTAAAGAAAATGTCATTGGAGCCTCTTTCCAATATTTATTAAATTTTTCTTCCATGTTTCTAATAGTGCTACCCCAGTAAAAAATGATCTATAAATCTACTGAATTGTAAAGTAATTTTAAAAAGTTTCATTAAAGCTTCATTAGATGTGGGATAATATATCCCGGAAAAAAATAATGTTGAAGTATAAAAAGGTTCTAATAAATCTCTTATATGGGCACATAACTCCCAATGTTCATCACTAATAATTAATTCTTGTGCATGAAAAGCACAAAATTCATTCAAAATAGTTTTTCTAGAAAGATCCTTGTTTAACAAATCATACATAGAATTCCATCTATGTTCTACTTCTTTAGGCATTTTAATAGCTGATACGCCTTGCCTCGCACATATTTGGGCATACAATTGTCTTCTTTGTGCGGAACAAAAAAAAAATCTAGCAATGTCTTTAATAGCATCTGTATAACTTATAATATGCTTTAAACCAACCTTTGCAATAAGATTTAAGATGTGACATACACATCTATTTTGAAAGATAGAACTATCTATCAAAGTTGCAAGTGGCATCTGCATTCTCATTAATTCAATAGCCACTGTATTATTACTAGCATTATCTAAAGTTACAGATAAAACTTTTTTCTTAATATTATATTCATCTAGTTTTTCCAAAATTAATGTACTTATCCTAGTTCCATTGTGTGGCCATTCAAGAGTGCTAAAACTAAGTATACGTTTATTCATAATTCATTTTGCATCTATATTATGTGCAGTAATACAAAGATAACTATCACCCCCTTTAGAAGTTCACATATCTGTGGTTATGGATATTCTATCAGGAATTTCTGCAAAATAATTTTTTATATTTATTTTATCTTCCTGATAGAGTCTAATATCATCATTTCTGGCTGTATTTCTTGAAATACTGTGAAATTGTGGTTGACAGTATTGCTGGACCCATTCTTCAAAAAACTCATTTTCAACAAAAGCAAATGGTAATTCGGATAAAACAATCATTTTAACAAGACCTTGTCTAGCACTTTGTGCATTAAAAGAAAAAAAAACCCAAACTGCTACTACTACTACCACCACCAGTAGTAGAAATTTGGGTCTGTGAACCAGGCCCCCCTGTCCCTGCATTCTCTAACTTATGCTTTTGTAAACATGTTTTCCTATGTCTTGACAAATGGTCGGTACCCCCTTTTTGACTGGGCACTATAAATCTTACCACACAATTTGCATTTTGCCTTTTCAACATTCTTTCCATTTTCAATAACATCATATCTTGTATATATATCCCAAACTGCTGAAGTTCTACTCCTCTTGTTTGGTTTATGAGAACTCTGAGGAAAGGGGGGTGGTAAATCACCTACTTGATCTTGTAATTCAATAAAATCTTCTTCTACCTCTAAATTAACAGAAGAAGCTTCAGTGGGAAATCTTCTAGCCATGTTTCAAAAGAATAAATTTATAAATAATAACAGTAATATGCTTATAGTCTTCTTTTGTGATAATTTATTATAAGAAAGGGGAGAAAATAAGAGTTAATATAATATAATATAAACTTATATATATAGAATCTCAAATCTAAATAATATAAATACCTCTAAATCTTTGAAGACCCCTTTAATCTTGTCTCTTGATGACTTGATCTTTGGTCCTCCAAAAACTTCTTAGAGAGAGTGAAAGAGTTGAATGCTTTGAGAGAGAGTTAGAGAATGAGAGAGTTGTGTAAATTGGTGAGAAATGAGTGTGTAATTAGTGAGGAATGAGAATGGGAGGGTTAGGGTATTTATAGAACTTAGTATAATGAAAAATGACACAAAATACCCCTTATATGACCGTTTTATAGCTGTTGGGGGGGGGGGGGGGGGGGGTAAAATGGTATTTTTTTATAAAAATGGCCTTTTTTTTGGCTGGCAGGCCGGCTCGCCGGGCCGATTGTTGGGCGGGCCTGGCGGGCCGTGCCAGCGGGCTGCGGGCTGGCGGGCCGTGCCAAACGGGCCAGCGGGCCTGCGCAGCTCGGCCCAGCACGGCCCGCGTCATGGGCCGTGCCCAGTGGGCCGTGCCGTGCCACGACCCATTGACTGGCGTGCCGGGCCGGGCCGGCACGGCCCACTTGACATGCTTAGGCACAACCTTCTAAGAGGAAAAATAAGTCCACGAATGTGCAATATAATTTTGGTATCCATGGACCAATGTCTTTCTCAAGACCCAAAAAATGGCTTTGGTTGACTCACAACATGTAATATAAATGGGCCTAATCTGCTACAAATGGGGTACTCTAGGTATGACTTTCGTGATCCATGACTTGATCATAAACAAATACTGGTCCCTCTAACTAAAAGGACTGGGCTTAGACAAGCTTGCAGTCCACGTTCTAGTAAAACATAGGATTTAATGTTGGATCAAATTTTAGTCTAATCGAATTTGGGCCTACCTTCAAATTGATGATATGTGAAACCTTTAAGTCACTCCCTCTTCTTCTTCTCCTTCTTCTTCTAATTTTCAATCACATATTTAACACGTGATAGAGGTGGAGCCCATTTGGGATTTATAGAGCTGGAGCCCATTTACGATTCTAAAAATACAGTTTTGTGGATGGCAGCAGAATTTTTAGAAATTCAATGTATTTCATCAAAGTGAACAATAAACTTTATATAAGACACGATAAAAGAATACGCACAAGTGCTTGACTAAAGCCACCAGAAGTATTATCTTCTTCCTTCCCCAAATGACCAAATTACATTGCCTTCAGTACTCATATGCCTAATGTAAGATTAGCATGTATCAACTGACAAGCTTAAGCTGATAGATGGAAGGCCCAAAAAGGTATATGAAAGCCCGTGAGATCCATTACTTGGACGATGTGGAATATGGGACTTTTCAAATACTCCCCCTCACATGCGGGCCCAACAGATTTTATGGATCGAACTAACGCGTGGGTTACACAAGAACGACATAAACCGGCTTTGATACCCTATAATTTTTTAGCTGCCCAAGTTGGGATGTTTTTCCCTAATTATTGATAGAATATTTAAATTGGGAAGGGAAACGGCTCCAGCCACACATATGTAATTTCTTTGGGATATTTGAGAAGCATGGGCGTCCCGGGTATAAGGGTTAGGGGCCAGAAGCCCCCCACCCACTACCCTTACCAAGAAGAAGCTTAAAATTTATAAGATACCCCCAACAAATTCTGCAAATTTATATGTTATTTATTTTATTTATTTTATTTTTATTATTAATTTTTTTTATGTTTGCCCTTTTCCTAATATTTCTTTTACATAAAACCCCCCCCATGGTCAATTTCCTGGGTCCGGCCCTGCTAAGCCACAACTCTTTCAGGTAATTGAAGAGCTGATGTGGGATGATTCAGTTCTTTGACTGGCATTTCACTCATAATGACCTGGCAAATGATGAATGAAAAATGAAGATATTGGAGCTTTGAGGACACCCTCATTATCAGTTACTCCAAATGATTTAGGGTTTCAAATCCCACATAAAGTTATCTAAATTGTCACTGGTTTTTTAACCGGCCAACTTTGATCCGTGCAGACCCTTTCGCACTCTCACTTCCCCGTGATTTAGCAACAACCCCAATTTTACTTTCATCAACTCTTTATCCACTGTTGGATTGAATGTCAAAGAAATCTATAGTTAAAAGACCACTAAATCAAGGCTTGGTTGATTAAAAGGGCCTAATTTTCTTGCTGACCCTTATCAAGGACACCTATCTAAGTACCCCACCCACATTGATAAGTAAATATCTAAGTGGCTGGAGTGCAAATGAGAAGTATGTGGTGTAGAACGTTGCCCTTATTTTGGATACCTACGTCAAAGTTATAGCTTATTCAATTAAACTAAGACAGTTTATGCAATTCAACATTGGGACTTTAGAAAATAAAAACACACACACACACACCCCACAAGGAGACTATCCATCCTAGCTCTCGGACCGTAGGGAGTAAATGAGACAGGAATCATCTCTTGAAGCCAATAACAACGGGTGCTTGATCTTAAATGACGTGTGGTTCTCTCTTCCAGTTTTTCGGTACCCCAGCCAAGGGTATTGGGACCCAAGAGAGAGCCCGCTTACCCACGGAAAAGCAGGTCACTCAAGCGGGAGAAAAGCCCGCACACGTGAGAAGATATGACGTATTCGGGATTTGAACCTCGGACAGGTAGGTAAGAACTGACGCTCCTTATCACTCGGCTATAAAGCCGTTGTTCTCTCTTCCAATTAGTAACAACTTAAAACATCGTAGTTAGTTACATAGGAAATGAACTAAATTGGTCTCGTCAACACAGGGTCCTCGTCAAAACCTGTACAATTGTATAATAGTCTATGTAACACATAATTCAAAAAGTTCTTGGGTCTTTTTTTTTTTTTTTTTCAATTAGCATCAATTCCGGTTCACTTTCTTTGAAATGTAGAATGACCAATGGAAAGTTGGATGGATTTTTTGCCGGTTCCAGGTTTTCATTGGTTAAGAAAAAATCACTAGCAAGTTGTGGCACCGTATCTGATTGAGAGCTGTATGTGCCAATGGAAAGTTACAAATGTGGCAACGGAAACTGAGGATAATTTTGGATGTTGTCAAACTGTCACAAACAAATACAAGCCCCTATAGTTTCTGATTTTAATCCAACAAGTCTCATCCAGAGCAAGTACCTAAATGCACCACAAAATTACATATCCATTTACAGAATGCCAGAATACCAATGTCATGGATAGCAGCTGAGGACATAACATAATGTTTAATCTCTTTTATTTTCCTACTGTATGGGGTTTTTCCTGTCATAGGCCGTTGCAGGGCATTTTCTAATTGTGCACTGGGTGTTTAGATTTTAGGGGCCCATTTCATCCCAGGGCCCACTATATATTGATCAGACCATTGAATATGAGGACCCCAGGGACTTGTAGGCTTTATCTTATAGAATGAGGAGCCAATAGCAGTAGGCATTCATCTAGAGCCCACAAAATGGATGTTCAATAATAGAGGGCTAAGATGATTTAAGGCACACCTAGCTTCATCAGAAACTCTTACAATATTATCAAACGTTGAACCCTGCACAACCCTTTTTTAATGTACAAATCTTCCCACAAATTTGTTATCCATGGACCAACGTCTATCCCAAGCCCATCTAGATCGAAATGGCTTACCCTGGCTCTCAACATGTAAGTCGACAAATGGGCCTAATATGCTGCAAACGTGGTGGTCCAGTTTGACTTCCAGTTAATGTTGGACCAAATCTCAGCCCAAGTCAATTTGGGCTTACCTTCAAATGAGAGTAAAATTCACGAGGATTAAAATGAGTGAAACCATGTGTTTTACATGTTATGAATATTACTTTGGCCCCTACCTTGATCAGATTAAATTTCATCAAGCGACAATGTCACTCCATGCGTATATTTTATCAACAATGATGTTCTGTCATTTGGATTCCAAATTAGGTGGCCCCACAAGGTTGGATGCATTTCAATGGCCTTGAAAATTCTTATATTAGTGAGTCCAACCTTATAAATCTATAAATTGGACCCAGCTAGCAATCAAACCTGCTTGATGAACTGAAAAGGAAAAGACATTTAGATTTGCTGTTTCTCTATATTACTCTCATTGCTGTTGTGGGTGAGTGGCTTTAGGAAAAGCCAAATATTGACTCTTTTTTTTTTTCAATCAACATCTAGCTTTTAATGTTTGGATAATCTATTTGCAAAGTATTGTAAAGTAAAGGGTCAATTCAATATATAAGAAAAGAAATTAGGGTCAAAGGAAAAACTACTTAGTTTCAAGAAGAGTTTACAAAAAAAAAAAAAAAAAAAAAAAAAATCTGAATGAACTAAAAGAGTTTGAGTTGGAAGATTCCAGACATTAAACTGTCTTTACAGAAAGCATATGCCCATCCATTGTTGATGAGTAAAGAAGAACTTCAAGTACAACCGTCCCAAGACTGAGGAACTATGCATGGGATGGGTACTCTTTGTAGTTTAGGCATTAAGAGTAACATTTTGTAAAACTCTTCCTCTCTCTCTTCCCATTACCTTCAACGCCTAATCAAAAGACAACCACCATGCTAGGAATAATAATCAAGCAACCCCATTTGATCTTTTTCCTTTCATTTTCTTCTTTCAAAAATACAACTTTAACAGAACCTGACTTTGATTTTTCTTTCAAAAGTACTCTTTGTGGCCTAGTGTAGCTCTTCCGGTGTTCCACCATAGATTTCAATTTGATACTTCGTTACTAATACAACAGATAGGACTCAAATTATATCTCAGAGTCCAAGGGAGGGCAATACTACACCAATCAGAAGGTAACATCTTTATTTTTATGGTTATTTTTTGGGATAACTGTTTTTGATGAGTTACACTTGAATTCTGAAGAAGAATCAATCAAAATAGTGCTCCGTTCAATTGGAAAATAGTGCTTTTACCCAAAAAAAGAAAAAAATGCCAGCCATCATTTTTGGCTAGACTCATTTCCAGCGCTTAGTTAGGTGTCCAACATGTCCCAACAACAATAAATTCAAAGGAAGGGCTATTATCATTCTCTTGCTGATGATCCTCAACAATCCATGGCTTATCAACAGAAAAAATTCAATTAGTGCATAGCATCAAAGTGCTATGTACACTGAAACATTGTTACTTTCAAATTTTCTAAGGTTGAAAATAGATTTATTTCTAGAGTACGATATTTTGGCACACAAACAAGACTCTCAACTGCCCCATATAGACATGTTAAAGGGTTGTATATTGAAGAAAGTAGGAAAAAGAAAACCCAAAATAAAAGACATGATAAATCACACAATTACTACATGGCTGTTGACAGGGTTAGGTGAACAAGTAGGACTAACAAAGCTGCAGACCAAATAGAGGGAAAAGGCTTAAATGACGATGAATTATTCCATTTATTACGTCTGTCCAATTCAATTATACATTTCATACTTTGATTTGTTTTAATACTTAATTTACAATAAATTGGTTCATGAATGGAATGAATAAATATCTACACATTCAGTGGCTTATGATTCTCAACTATACATGAAAAGCCGTTGACTACTACAAGGTCTGTTACATCATATATATATATATATATATATATTAGTTGAGTATGAAAACAAAGTATATACACCACAATCAAAGTCAACATTTGTTTTAGTAGTTATCTTTCTTTGGATGCTCATCCATCATCTACAGGGTTAAAATAAAATAAAATAAAAAAATCATGCTTATGATTCTACTGAGGCCAATGCAGCAGCGAGCACCAACATTGGACCTTGAACAGAGCCCAGACTTTGGGTGAATCAGATTGATCTTGTCGGCCCCAGAACCATCTATTCGTAGTATACCAATAGGAATTTGGCTCAAGATAAACTGCCTGGAAGAGAAGCCACAATTACATTGAAAATGGCACATGTAAAATCTGTAATCTCTTTTTTAGAGACAAGATTCTGCTGCCAAAACAACAACTGTATATGAAAATTTGAAGCAACAAGTAACAACCCTTAAATCAAACCCCAACATTACAAAAGATTGTTTGATAAAAAAAATAAAAAATGTTCCCACCACAAAAAGAAGCAAAGAAACATGCATCAAAACCCACATCAGAAAAAAAAAGGAGTTTGAAAACAACTCACCGAGTTAGGCTCTGCAGTCCACAGAGAGAGAGAGAGAGAGATAGGCTTCGTGAATCTGGGTCTTTTCCTCCTTGGCGTCGCACCGGGAGAGAGAGACGAGAGGAGATGGGAGTCGCAGTGAAGAGGTCGCACAGCGAAAGAAAATATGACATGTACAGGCATGCAAAAACAGTTCCAGGATAATTAAGAAATTAATTACACTCCACGAAACCTCCAATTTTCTACTGAAAAATCCCCCAAGGCAGTGAGGGCCCAGTCATTAACTAGAATCTCATATGAAAATCAAACCTAGAAATGTTCTCACTATCTTTTAACAAAAAAAAAAACTGCTGAAGGCAAAACAACATAGAAATGAGACTATTTGCGACCGCCAGATGCGGCCTTCAGCGTTTTGGTGCGCCAAAAAGAGGATTTCTAGTAGTGATAAAATCTGCTACATTCAACACTAGAAAAAATTTCAAGACTAAAAACCAACAGGACTCAAGTTAAAAAAGAGCTCATGATAAAAATCTTCCAAGAAAGATGATAGATGGCCTTCTTTAAACTCACTGTATCCATTGTTTTGTATTCAAACTAGAAATATGCAGAACAAGTGTATCCATTGTTTTGTATTCAAACTCGCTAATGAGCCTTTAGCGACCGCCACAAGCGGCCGCCCGCATTTGTACTCCGCCAAACTCTTTTTTCTAGTAGTGTATACTGATTTGCAAAGATCGGCCAATCTAATGAGAATATGAGATCATAGAAACTAAGCACCCCTCAAAATTATAAAAGAAACGGCATCATCCACTGCAAGAGTAAGCCTTAGGTTTTTATTATATTTTAGACATATGTAGGATCAGCTCAACCTCCCTTGCCCATCCCCATCCTTCTTGCCCACTTAGACCGTGATTGCCCATAACTTAATAATTTTAGATTATTTAAGAAACCACACTACTGTGGCAAAGCCATGATTAAAGTTCAAAGTAATACCATTGTAGAAATCAAAATAAAATGGTAATCATAATACCATATAGTTTCTTACCAACATGAGATGGAAGAACTGTAATGTGCGGATGTGAATGGTACCATCCAATTACCCTTGTTGTGGTCCCCGTTGTCTGTGTCATTCTGTGTGGTAGGATCAAGGCAAAACTCTTAAACAAATTCATAACTCTCAATCTATAAAATACTTGTCAAATAATTAGACTTTCAAACTAGAACAAAACTAAGAAACCAATTAAAGTTTATTAGGCATAATAAATAAGAAAAGATTAAAGAAACTATGGTGGATATCTCGGCCTGAGCTGATGCCGCTGCCAACTGCTCGGGATTGGTCTCAACTCAGTCTTTACGACGATCAGATCGCGTCTGAGGTGATGCACCCCAAATTAGTGCTGTAGCATTCCCAGTGCTCGAATACTGAAATCTTCCAACATCAAGACATGTGAGAGAGTTATAAGATATTACATTTGTAAATTTTAATTGACAGTACAGTATCTTCCTAGCCGATTGAAGTAGCACCCAAGATTTCTGAACATTTCAATAAACAATCTAACCATCTAGCTGATATCTAGGAGTTTTGTGATGCATGACACTATTTTGACAGGCTAAAGGAAAGGTAATTATAAATCCTTTTACACAAAAAAAAAGGAGAAGATGAAGATTAAGTTAAAAATTCTCAAGGCCTTCTGAGATACAATTGTTTCTAAGTTAGAAAGAACGGACAGTTCAATTTTAAAATGAGAGAGAGAGAGAGAGAGAGAGAGAGAGAGAGAGAGAGAGAGAGAGAGAGCAATGCTGCAAAATGAAAGTCACAAGCCATCCACAAATCTATCAGCACTAGCACAAAATTCCATTTATCATACAAACCACTGAAAAAGTTGCCCAGTAATTTGTTAATTCACACGAGAATGCACAACATCATACAATCATAAAAAACCAATCAAGGAAAAGATATCAATAAAAAAACTCTCTAAGTAAAGAAGATACGGCATGTCAGCATGTCCATTTGAATTAAGACATGGATCAAATAAAATCCATTTTTTCCCCATTTTTGCATTCGAAAATTTCTTCATCCACACAAAATATCCAACATTGAGGGGCAATGAAGTATGACTTAGACTTTTGAAAACAGTATCTAACAATGAAACCCACTTCTTGACAAGAAACAAAATTTAGATGTCATACTTTTCAGACACACATTTTCAACTCCATTTCTACCAGAACACCTCAACCTGCCTAAAGTTATAAATCTATATCTCCAATTCAGTTTGTGTCGTAATTCCTCACCGCCACTCAATAAATCATAGTGTTACAACTAATAAAGCAAAACACCTTTTTATTTTTTTCAAAGGCTTCAACTGAACAGAGTTCTCTCAAAATCTAGATGTAAATAATCTAGATGAGAGTTTATGCGTTTGGATAATTTGAATTAAGACATGGATCAAATAAAATAATAGTGATGCACCCATTTCTCGCAAAGTTTGAATTCAATCAGAACCAAGATCAAACAGAGAAAGGGGGAAATAAGAGAATACAGAGAGAGATCTGAAATTTGGAAGAAAGGGACTGGGAGTATGTGATGCTGAGATTGGGAATCGTACCTTGCGGCATTTGCAGACTACCATGGGATCGAGGAGAAATCTTCAATAATAATAAGAAGAAGGTGTGGAAGAAATTTAGGGTTTGGAGAAGAAGAGATTGGGGATGTTGCCTTGGAGAGGATTGAGATCTGTGGAGACAACTGGTAGAGAAGGTGGAGGTGGAAATGGGAACGAATGCATTTGAGATTGTCACAAGTGGGGTCCACTTCCTTCGTTCGATTCCATCCTCATTCAACGCCTCCTTCTGGCCTCTTTCCTTCTCCATCGACTCCATTTCCTCCTCCTTCTCAGATCTCCTCCCCTACGCCGAACTCTCCCCTGATTTCGCCTCTGAGGCTGGCGCGGTTATTGCAGACGTCGTCATCACCGCATCCGCCCGCAGCAGCGACGCGGATGGGATCGCTAGGGATTTCCTCACGGCGTTATCGCGGAACTGCCCTCCGCTGCCCGCCCGCGAGGCGCACCGGCTCGTCGGCTGCCTCCTGGAGGAGTTTCTCCAGGCGGAGGGCGCCGCGGCCTCGGTGTCCGAGTCCGTGTCTTCGCTGCAGATCATGCCGTCGTCGTCCTCGTCGCAGAGCTCGCCGATGGCTACTTCGACGGCCTCTGTCAGAATCGAGAGCAGAGCGAGAGCGACAGCGAGAGGGAGAGGGGGAGAGGGAGGGAGGGAGAGAAATAGAGCGATAGAGAGGGAGAGATAAGCGCGGGACGAGGGCGGGAGTAGGGGAAAAAAAGGGGGAAGGGAAATGAAGGAAAAATGGGTTTCGGTGGGTTTTTTTTTTGGTAGAAAAGGCTTTAGCGACCGCCTATGGATATTTGCGACCGCCATATGGATATTTGCGACCGCCATGAGCGGCCCGCCCGCTTTTTGCTGTGACAAAGCTCTATTTTCTAGTAGTGTTAATAAGACCCATATAATATTGATAATTAAAAATGACCATGTAATTGTGATATGGTTATAGGACCCCACATTAAATTTGTAAGCATTGTGGGGCCAATGTAATATTAGGATTCATAGTTGCAATGAGGATCATTAAATGTTAAACTTATAGTGAGCCACTACAATTAATAGTTGTCCATGAGTTCTTTCTAAATAAAAAAGATTTTATAACAAAAGATTATCTTATACAGCATATCCTTGAATAATGTAATATGAGGGTTTTTATAAGAAAGAAAGATATTGTAATATACTTTCTAAGTTATCCAAACACCGCCTTTTTTGGTGCATAGATTATATTCTAAACTAGTATATAATATGACAAAATCTCTTGAAATATCTTGGTTTCCAAACACCCCCTAAATTGTGTTGTATATTTGGAACAACAACAAAATTAGTAAGAATACCAATATTGTCCTTTGAGATGATAGCATTGGTTAATTTATACCGAATGGGACACATATTTCCATTAGCAGTGGTAATTGAAGAAGATTTATGTTCTAAGAGACATATGGGGAAGAGACCTTCTTTGATGCAATTTATATCAGCTCCTGAATCAATCAGAGCTAGTGAGTTCATAAGAAAATTCATGAAATTTGTAAAGTGATTAGTGGTATACCATTTTTGAAAAGAATGATTTTGGATGGAGCCACAAAAACTTTCAATATTAGCAGAAGTTGAATGTTGGAAAGTTTTTTCTAAGAAATCAACTTGAATTTTTAAAGTACTAACCAGATGTTTTAAGGTTGAAACTTCTTCTTTCAAAGAAGATAGTTCATCGGATAAATCATCATGGTTTTTAGAAAGACCAGAAGAGTTTTGATTTTGCAGTCTATCATAGACTTACTGCATAGTGAAAACATGCGTGGTGTAAGGAATTTGTTTAACCTGTTTGCTTTTGATATTTTGAGATATTAATTTATTAAAAAAATCATTTTTTTGTAAGGGGATCTTGAATAGTTTGAATCATTTCAAGAATTAATTGTTAATTTGCAGAAAGCATATTTATTGATGGTGTAGAAGAGGATTCGTATTCAGAGAGTGATTCTTGACAAGAATGGCAAATATTTTCTTGGTCAGAATTGCCACTTGATTTATCAGAGTTGGATTTATTTTTGATATTATTAATTCTCTTTTTTGTGGTCCGAGCAAAACACTTATTTGCAAAGTGACCAGGTTTATTGCATTTATAACACCGTTGATTGGGATCATGATTTTTGGGAGGTAAATCATGATTATTAGGTTGTTGGTTTCTTGATTTGGATTTTATGAAATTGCGAGTTCTTCGCTGATTAGGAAGGAAAGTATTGTTAGGATTGTTTTTGGTTCTAGAAGTGGTTTTTCTTCTAGAAGGACTTTGGATTGGGTCATAACCAAATTGGTAGCAAAAATCACCGAATTCTTTTTGGTTATTATACCGTTCTTTTTTCATTTGGGATTTGAGTTTGAGGTCAGTACAAATACCGAGACCAACTTTATTACTGGTTAGAATTAATTTGCCGTAAGTATAACGGTGGTAATTAAGGTTACCATCGCCTTTGTCTCGTAAGCAATTACGAACCTTTTCAGCGAATAGAGTTGGAAGGCCAGAAATAAAATTTTCTTTCCAAAAGGAGCTTTCGCAATTGTCAATGCGAAACAATTTAGAAAGATATATATCTTTATACCATTGGAAGTCTGTTAATGTATGGCATTTAAGATTGACTAATTGTTCTTTATTTTTCTCAGAAATATCGCCAAGTTTTCCGAGAAAATGATGAATGATATTAGTTATTAAAGCAAGGACTTGTTCTCCTTGGGTTTCTCCTTTAGAATTGAGAACCGGTCTCCCGTGTTCATCGCGTTGAATAGATTGTTTTATTTATTCGCGCTGTATTTCAGTTAGATAATCGTTCTACCATCCATGAAGTTGTCCGGTGAAACCATAAGTTATGGCAAGAATAGTATTTTCCTGTGCCCAATTATGAATATAAGAGGCATTACAATAAATAATCATATTTTGCATGACATTGAGGATTTGATGTTCAAAAAGGCCGTCAATATTCCATTCAGACATTTCCTACAAAATGGATTTTAGGCATTTCAGAAATTTCTTCAAATTGGAGATCTATGGGAGAGGGGCAACGATAATTCTTCTTTTTAAGAAGTTCGTCGAAAAATGGATCGATTAATTTGAGGAATTTGGTCTGCTTCATTGGCTCACGGATACTCCAACAAAAAGAATGTTTCTCAATCCCAATATCTTCTTAATGCAGAAAGCCAAATTACACCGTTAGATGATATCCTTGCAGGACTTCCTGTTGATCAAATAGCCTCCAAAATATTCCTTTCTGATATGCACTTCTCATCCAAACAACCATACCTCACCGTTAGCTTTTATGAAGCAATACTCGAACAATCCAATAGCGCACTTGTTACTCATACTGAAAAAGATGGTGAAATTGCCTTCTCCAAACTCAAAATTCTCCATATCCTCTCTCCACAGGAATGACAGAATAATTGGTCCCCAACCAGAATGGTGCAAGCCCAATAAAAAATAATGGCTTTACAATTACTGGGATTACATTAATGCTTGGAAATTTGTTTTGCTTCACCAAAACTCTAGCAGTCTCATTCCTGGTTCACCAGTTTTCAAAAAACCTGCAATATTCAAGTCCCAGATTGGTTCTGGATAAATTGGTGGTCACTCTTTGGCCCACTTTCATCCATCCTACCAGAATCCTTAATGAGCTATTTTAAGGATTTTACCTCCAATAAAACCTCATTCAAATCCAGTGAACCTTCATACCCCTTTTTAGCCTATTCCCTCACTCATGGCATCCCCTGGATCCTCAAATGGGATTATTCTAAAACCACAAATCCCCCATTTTTATTTAGAAGAATCTTTGTAAAATGTTGGGATAAATTTGACGTTTTACTAATTCTTCGTAAACAAATCTCTCATTCTTCCTCTAATATTCATCACTTTCCTCCTCTGCCCAAAACTGACCCATACAAATCCTTCAAAGCAGCAGTTATTAAAGTCATTAGAAATCCTGCAGCAGGACCCTTCAAGACTGCTCCTATAGCCAAACCTGCCCCTGCCCCCTTGGCAGCATCCACTAATACAGCAACCACCAATACAAATAATAATTTCATGGATTCTCAAGAATATTTAATTAGTCATATTCATGCTCTTCACATGGAAATTGAATCTCTCAAGAAAGAGCCTCTCGCACCACATTATGAAACAGTTCCATCAACAGCCTCTTCCGTCAATGAACTCTGATGCTACAAATGACTACAAATGAGTTAATTTGAGTGGAACTGATGGAGGAGCAGATGGGCTGGATCTGACCGATCATGTGGTTGATTAGATCCTCAATCAATTGAATCAACTTTAGAGCACAAAGATTCTTCTCAATTCAGGCCCAATAATAATAATAATAATAAAAGCCAAATCATATTTTAGATCAGCCCTGCTACATGGCCTGATGCCAGGCCCGAAAAGTGGCCTGACATCAGGCTTGTAGCTGTTGGATCAACGAGATCCAACGGCTACAGGCCTGATGTCAGGCCACTTCTCGGGCCTGACATCAGGCCATGGATACTTTTTCATTTTAGATTGATCTTCTCATTTCGGGAGGAGGGCACCAGCCAGACCAAAAAGTCTGAATGGACAGACTTTTTCTGCCCGGATCCTTGCCAGATCCGGGCAGGACCCTCTGCCCGGATCTGGCAAGGATCCGGGCAGAAAAAGTCCATCCATGTAGAACGGTTGCCGGCCAGACCTTCAAAACCGCCCGGTCCAAGCTCGAGGTGGGTCATTAGGTAAAAAAACCACGTTACAGAGAGCACCGCTCCGGTCGACCCAAGGTAAAGCCCACATCACATGTTTCGATGAAACCTCAATCGAAATGGGAATCACAGAGTGTGATTGTAGATAGCACACCTGCCAAATACAGCTCCCTCTAGAGTTTGAACGCTGGGGTCGTCGCTTTTCTTTACATCTCCTGGCCAATGGATCAAGTTTGACTTTTGGAGCACAACAGTAATCCAAATCCAACTCACGATTGGACTCTGGCCTCAGGAGATAGGTTGGGGAAAGCCCTTTTACTTATGGGCCCAATATCATGCGCAAAAGAGACCCTGGGCCTGAACATCCCCAGTCCAGCCCATTTGAAAAACATATGCTATTCCCTCGTTTAATATTCCAACTTTACTTGAATATAAGATTCCATCATGTGTGATGCATTAATAAACTCGTTGATTAAATTATTGCACATCAGGGCAGAACTACAATGCAGTGCTGATGCATTGTAGTATATGGTGGTGAAAGTGAAATATGTGTGGGGCCCATCTTCTGAAATCGATTTTAATTATTTAGATATGGAGAATACAATGGGTGTTAGGGAAGATAAGCGGTTCACAGTTATTTCACCAGGGCACTGCACCATGCCCCTACACATTATCGGGCCCTTTCATGAGTCAGCTCTATTTAAATCGGTACCTTAATTTTCTCCTCTGCAACACGGGATATGGGAACTCCAATCCCCACCCTTGATAAGGTGGGAGCTCTGCGAACAGAAAGTCTGGCCCAGTCTAGCCCATTTGTAAATATACACCATTGTATTACGGTACAGCCTATTTAAGTAGAGAAGTGATATTGGCACTCCTTTTTTTTTTATGGAGGTCGGGATAGGAGAGCCCTGGCCCATGAGCTGCCTTGGTTTGAATTTTCCCTTTTATAATGGTTTTGGGGATGATGATGATGATGATGATGAATTAATGTAAACAACAAGTACCAAGAAGAAGAAATATTTTATAGAGGGGTGATGGGCCAGCTGATTGGGCCGGATCAAACGGGGCTGTTGAGATCGTCAGAGAAGAGGTCATGGTGGAAGTCTTCGAGGCTGAGAATATACCTAGTGAGACCGTTGGTGCCGGATCTGCTCGAATGATAGTTGATGCATGTGTTCAATAACGGCAAGAAGAAGCAGGGATACAAAGAAAAGAAATGTGTAGAAATGCGGTAAGTGTAATGGAGGAGTTATTTTTTGAAACAGCCTAACCAGAGAGGCAATAAACTGAACAGTCATTGTTGGAAAATTTCATCATGTGGGGCCACACATGTAAATATTAAATGTGTTATGCTATCTTTGGTTAAACCTAAATTGAAGTGATCTAATTAAGACTTAAAGTTTTAAGGCTTAAGGGTATAATTGTCATGGGATTAATGTGTAGATACCAGAATGCTATTTCTAATTTGATGAGGGGCTAAATTAGAAATAGCAAAACCTATGATAATCTCATTATTATATATTAGGGTTATGGTCCCCAATTCATATGATGAGTTCCTATTCTCTCTGACAACCCATCATCAGAAAGAAGGTTTCGATCAAAATCAATTGACTGCAATTGGTTGATTTGGGCAATTGGATTCAGTTCGCTTCATATGATATATATATATATAATTGGTTTGAATTAGGCTTTCAAAGAAAGAATCTTAGTGGAAAAGCCCTTTAGACTTTTTAAAGACCAAAAAGGTCATCAAACATCAATATCGACCAAAAAGGGCCTGAATGAGGATATCCCCGCTCATGTATACAACTGAAGTAGACAGGTGAGCTGCGATATCACAGCTAAGTAAAACAACAAAAGAAGAAACGAGAGAAGATTTCCCTGTTCATGGCTTTTTTGGTAGATATTGAATTTTGATGATTTCTTTTTTGTATTTTAACTAAGTCTAAAGAGATTTTTCTGGTAAACTTCTCTTTCTAATAAATTCAAGATAACTTTTCTCAAAAAATCACAAAGCATTCGTTTGTTCGCGTGTAATTGACTTAGTAGGATTTCTAAGAAACATATTCCAAAAAGTGGCTACAATTAAAAAGGCAAAGGTGAAGATCTATAAATTTCAATGAAATAATGTTCCTTAATTTCCACCCATCACCCGAGTAAATCAGATTCCAATCTATGTGTAGACAAACACAGTTAAAACAGATTCTTTTTTTTCCATGGACACTTAATGTGGTTTTCCAAAAAAATAGTTAATAGAACTACCATTAATTTCTTTTATTTTTGTTCTTGAAGTTACTTGTGTTGTCCCCAAGTAATCCATCATATATTTGAGAGGAAAAGTGTTGATTGAAGAATCTAAAAGTTGAGGATTTTACTGAAAGAATCCCCTCAGACTTTGAACTAAAAAGGTCCTCAAATCTCAATATCGACCAAAAAGGCCACAAACGGAGATATCCCTGCTCGTGTATACAGGTAAATTGGAAGAAATGAGTGGCGATATCTGCCCTCATATAGGTGAATTTAGGTATCGCCACACAAAAAAAATAATGAAATGAGCCAGAATATCCCTTTTCACACCTTTTTGGTCAATTTTGAAAATTGAGGACATTTTTTGCTCTTTAACAAGTCTAAGGGGATTTTTCCAATAAAACCCCCTTAAAAGTTTCTAGAAAATAATTGTTTTTGAGCGTGGACCATTTAGACTGAAAAGAGAGGGGTTCTCCTAAATTTCTCCAATTTCCTATCATTTTCATTAATATTTTTTTAGTGGCACATTTCGACCCTATTTAATGTGCAAATTGAGAGAGAGAAAAAAATTCCTAAGAATGGAGATCAATTGTTAACTTGCGAGGAGTGTTCCTATGACCTTTTAGCTAGGTTGGACCCCACCTTTGATATTTGATCACAAAAAGAGCCCAGATGTACATCATGTTGCCAATGACCCACCCCACCTATTCTTGCAGGCCTAAGTTAATTGTTGATCAAATGCTCATTATTTGTCCACATTTAAGTTCTTAAATTACAGGATTCTTCATGCATATGTTTCTGCCTTCTGACTTGTAGGCTTCACCTCACAGAATTTTATGACCCAATAGCAGCAGGCATTCATCTAAAGCCCACAAAATGGATGTTCATTGATAGAGGGTTAAGATGATTTAAGGCACACCTAGCTTCATCAGAAACTCTACCATATTATCAAACGTTGAACCCTGCACAACCCTTTTTTGAAGAGTAAAAATAAGCTCAGGAATGTACAAATCTTCCCACAAATTTGGTATGCATGGACCATTGTCTATTTCAAGCCCAACTAGATCGAAATGGCTTGGAATGTGTAAGTCGACAAATGGGCCTAATATGCTGCAAACGTGCATGGTGGCGTAGGTCTGACTTCCAGCACCCACGACTTGATCAGAAACGAGCACTGGGCTTAAAAAAGCATGCGGCCCATGTTCTAGTAGAACATAGAATTTAATGTTGGACCAAATCTAAGCCTAAAAGTCAATTTGGTCTTACTTTCAAATTGATGATGCGTAAAACCTCTGATTCACTCCCTCTTCTTTTTTATTTATTTATGTTTTCAATCACATATGTGACACGTGATCAATCAGACTCTACAGTGAGTAGTTTAGATTTATGAAGGTGGGCCCAGCTTACAAAGAATCAGGATTTTTAAAATATTATTGGGTCAGTGGATGCGAGCCGAGTTTTCCCAAGTTGGATTAGATTACATCAAAATAAACACAAATAATGTAAGACAATCTTTTTGAAATTAACTGCAAATATTTATTACATTGAGAATGGATATATAAACACCACCACATTAGTCAGTTTACAATTGAATAAGAACAAGTGCTCACATACCTTATAAGTCTGTTTTGATCATTAGCAATGCATAGAACCTTTAAATTGGGAAAAGAGGTCGGGTTCAACCAGACAGGTGTACTTTCTCCAGGATAAGAAGTAAGCGTCAAATCTTCTAAACATTGAAGCGGCGAAAGCTGATGATTCAATTTGCTGACAGAGGCATCGCCCTCAGAGTCATGAAAAGGCCAAAAAGAAATTTCCACACGAAGTAGATGTTTAAGCTCCGGCAACACATTCAATATCAGTTCTTGCAAATAGTTTTGGTTTTCTATCTCCACACCAAGTACTGTAAGCTGTCCAAGGTTTTTCAACTGACCAATACGAGAAGCAAATTTCTGACTTCTATTTGCATATGGTAACCACTCTAATCGCTCCAACTTTGAAAGCCTCCCAATTTCCTCTGGCATGTAGGTCAAAGATTGACAAAAAATAATTCGAAAGACAATGAGTTTATCCAGCTTTGTGATTGTTGAGGGAAGCATTTTCAAATTTCCAAAACCATTTAAAATCAGAAATTGAAGATTATGAAGATTTCCAATTGAATTCGGGAGCTGTTCAACTGTACAATTTTCCAAGCTTAGAAAAACTAGGTTCAACAGTGACGTTATTCCATAAAGCCAATCCTTGATGATGATTTGTTCTGGATTCTTCGAGCGGAACCGAGCAATTAACACTCTCAGCCGCTTTAACTTGCGTAGTTCCAAGTTTTTATTTAAAAGCACCTCTTGCTCTATGCGCATCCCCCACAGTGTTCGCAACTTGCTCTCGGTTTTAGAATTCTTCGCCCCGGTTCTTTCAACATTCTTGATTACCGCATTATCAAATATGCCCACCCGACGAGACTTGGCACTCAATTCTTGCGTACCCCTTTCATCCAAACTTGTAAAGCTCACATCTCTTGCAATTTTGATAGCCATATCCCGCACTAAATCATGAACCTTAACAAACTCAATTTTTCTCTCAAACATATCGGGTTCACCTATTAACAAACACCGATTACATAAATCCACTATGTATTCTGATCCAGTTTCAAAAGCCGTTCTTCCATTCGTTTCTGAAACAAAACCCTCACCAATCCACCAGCAAACAATATCATCAGCTTGTATCCGAATGTCTTCTGGGAACATGGAAAAGCATAAAAAACAAGGTTTTAAGTAGGTGGGAAGCTCCTCGTAGCTCAGCTCTAGACTTGACATGACCAGCTCACCTGTCTTCTCCTCTGCGAACGCCTCTTTCAGATGGTCTAATATTCTTCTCCATTCACTGACTGAATCACCTTTTTCACGCATCATTCCGCCTACGACTCTGATCGCCAAAGGGAGCCCTTTGCATCTTGCAACAATCTCTTTGCCTAAGTCTAGTACATCATAATTGGGATACTTAGCGCCATTCCATCCAAATGCTATTTTAGAAAATAAGGACCAACTGTCATAATCTGAAAGAATCTTAGGACGATGTATGTGCTTCTCAATAGCTCCCATTGTTCTAGCCACTTTTTCATTTCTTGTTGTAATAATGACACAACATCCGATATTTCTAGGTAAAGCATATTTCAAACTATCCCACCAAGACCTTTCATTTCCCCAAACATCATCCAAAACCACCAGGTACTTTCCATCTCCTAACTCCTCCTTAAGTTTTTCCAATAAGTCCTCAACATCTTTATTTCTCAAAGATATTTCATCTACATTCTTCTTAATCAACATCATCTTCAGTAAGTCTTTCAATTCACAATTTTGAGAAACAGTAACAGAAATCATGTGTTCAAAAGAGTCTTTTATCCTCTTTTTATTGCATATTTTCCGAGCAAGTGTGGTTTTGCCTATTCCTCCCATACCAACTATTCCAATTATAGTTGAGGGCTCATGTGATTCTAAGATCCACTTTTCAATCTTGGAAGCATCATCTTCTAATCCCACTATGTCGGCCTCTTCCAATAAAATGGGATAGCTCGACAAAGTCGTGCTTTCTTTTTCTCTGCTTGTAATGGTACTAGGGGCTGCAGGCACGTAAGATCCATTTTTTCCTTAACTGCTTCAATCCTTTGATTTAGTTTCTTTAAGCGTTTTGAGGTTTTGAGCCGAAATTTTAAAAGTCGGGGAGAGCAGCAACTCACAATGTTCAACAAATACCCATCATGTTGTTTCATAAATTCAATATAGCAATCTGCTATGACATCCTCAGCATCATACACCAACTCTCTCAGGTCTCTTGTTATCAACTTGAGAATATCCCTTCCTTCCTTTCTTCTCATTCTATCTGCTTCTTTGATGTAGCGTTGCATGTAGCCCAACTCATCTTTCAGTTTATCAAACTGTCTATCAAATTCAAGTAGTTGTTGTCCTTCACGTAAAAGGAATGCTAATAACTTATCCAAGAGAACACCGACAACCGCATCCACCATTATCCTGTGCATAACACAGCTCAACACTTCTTTCTAGATAAAAAATGTTATTAAGAAAGCAAAACTTAAAGCATTATAAATGTTTTAATTTAATCTAATTCTTTTCCTTTACGATTTGGCTAAGAGGATTTTACGGAAAAATTTCCGGTAAGTGGCCGTTGCACGAAAAAAGACCCCATAGTTTGGGTAACACAAATGGGGTCCGTTAGCCTATTTTCATTTTCTTTAGAATTTCGAGAGGAGCGACGCTAGCATTGCTCGTCTCTAGTGTCACCCCTCATCTCTTCCTCCTCCAGGTCCTCTATCACTTCCTCGCATCGCCCACGTCTCTTCCTCATCCATTCCTCCATCACTTCCTCCAACGTATCACAGCAGCATGGGTCTGGATGCCTCTTCTCTGTCCAAATCAACATCTAGAATCGATTCTGGTAGGACAAAATCAACATCCAGAGCAAATACCACCAAAGTATTCAACACTCATCCCGCCTATGAACAGCATTGTCAAATGAGCTGTACACACCTAATTAGTATGAGAGGACAGAGTCAACCATGCAAGATTATAGGATAGATTACAGGATCAGAATTATCCTCTGTATATATTGTTTCCTAGAATAGCTTTCCAGCCTCTATAAATAACCTATGTATTGCTACATTATACAATATCAATATATATAAAAATGAGATAATGTTTTTCACCCTTTTTTGAGATGGTATCAAAGCAGTCGATCATGACTGTCTCTTGACCTAACCCTTTCTCGCTTCAGCAGCCGCAGCCACCATACAATCACAGAGGATGAGATCGGGGTTTCTTCAATCTTGAGAGGGCCACTGATCGGATTTCACAATATCCGAAGTTGCAGGAAACATAAAAAAAGGGGGGTTCTGGTTCTATTCGCCGGAGAAGACAGAGGATCCGGGACGGCCACCGCTGTGTACAGAAGACTGCAGCACTGCCATCGCTGCTTGGGTTCTCGGTTTGCTGCAACCGGTATCGGATCGGAGTCTGCGCCGCTGCTACTGCCCTCACCGATCATCGCCGGCCACGTAGTCGCCGCTGCCGCTGTGCCATCTTCGCCGGAGAGGAAGACCAGCAGACCGCTGTTCGTTCGTTTCTGGTTACAGTAACCAGAACGAGACAGACGAAGAAGAAAGTGGCCAGGTCCAATCCAGGTCGTCCATCATCCATTGAGCCATCATCATGGCAAGTGAAGAAGATTCCAGCAAATCAAATTCAACCACCCAGATTGTCACCATCCAAGGAGATAATTCCTACTTCTCAAATGGAATCAAATTGGATGAACACAATTATTCTCTATGGCATCAAGTCATGGAGATGAAGATTGCTGGACGAGAGAAACATGGTCACTTGACCGGTGATATGACCCAACCTGCAACCACAGACCCGACGTACAACAAATGGCGTGCGTCGGATTGCCAAGTTAAGAGTTGGTTATTCGATGCCATGAAACCCGATCAGATGAAACGGTTTATCCGTTATGACACAACCAAGCAAGTCTGGGATGCAATCCAGAAAACATACTCTGATGGTTCAGATGAGGCAAGATCTATGATCTACACAGAAGGTCATTCACGATGACACAGAATTGTGCACCCGTTGCCAATTACTACAGTGAGCTCACTGAGATCTTTCAAGAGCTTGATCAATTAAGTCCAAGCAACATGAAGGATCCAGCAGATATTGAAACAAGACGCAAGGAGATTGACCGTCTCCGAGTTTATATCTTTCTTGCAGGTTTGGACAATATTTTTGACCAAATCCGAGGAGAGATTTTGAGGATGGAGCCTAAACCTGAACTTGAGGCAGCATATGCACATATTAAAAGAGAGAGTAACCGACAGGGAACCATGTCTGAAGCTGGTGTTGGTGTCTCATCCGATACCACAGCTTTGGTCGCTGCAAGGTTCAAGCAACCTCGGTTACCCACTCAGAATACTTACTCTACTCGCACCGGCCTCCAATGAAGTGTACCAAGTGTGGTTTAGCTAACCATACAATTAAGGGTTGTTATGAGATCATTGGTTATCCAGAAGGATGGGTTCACAAAGGGCGAAAGAGGGATTCGAGCAGAGCCTCATTCGCAACAACTGAGTCATCCCAAGAGACTGCATCGGAACCTCCATCAGGTACATCTGGTGTAAGGTCTGTGACCTTACTGGGTTAGTTGGGCCCAATACCCGGCCCGTTGACCCATTTAATTTATTATTATTTTATTTAATTGTATTTTAGATATTTAAGTGAGTTTAGATCATGAGCGAGTTTCTTTTAGCATTAGATTAGTATCTGCAAAGTTTCATTTGATTCCGAGTTCGTTTGATCATCGCAGGGGGGTAGTTTGCAATTTAGGAAAAATTGAGTGTTTTTCCGAAATATTCCAAATGCCGTGATTTTTGGGTTCGTTGGAAAGGTCTCGTCGTTCTGATGATTTTTGTCTTTGACTTGTCGCGATCCGACAATCAGAAAACCTTCAAGTGGTCCATTCTTCACCGGACCCACTTAATGGGCAAATTAGTATTTTCCTTTCTCTTTTTTTCTTAAACAAGTTTAACCCTAATTTCGTTCATTACCTCTGCAACTGAACGAGAGCAACAACCCTTTTTCTTCTTCCTCTTCCTTTCTCAAGCCAGATCTCAACTCTAGGAGATCCAACTCGAAGATCCGATCCGCTAGACTTCTTCCTCTCGATCTTCTCTTTCTTCCGGTATCAATTTGGTAAGACTTCTCACAATCTCATATTTTCACTTTATCATTTCTTTGATTAGATTAGGTCCGATCTTAATTCTTTTCCTTCCTATCTTCTTCTTGGCTTTCTAGTTTTCGTTTTATCGGGTTAGATCGGGGATTTCGGAGTAGAAAAGCTTCTCCTCAAATTTCACCCAATTCTTATCTTCTTCTTGGTTGAGACAAGTAGATCTGCAATTCATATATAAGTATGTATGTTTGTTTTCATTTGATTGGCTATGTTTTCTGTAGACTTCCCTTTAATTCCAAGCCTGTTGTAATTTTAATTGGAAATTATATGTTAGGTTAGATTTTGGAAAATGGATAATTGATGATAATAGGTTGTTTTAGAATTTCTTAATGGAATGGAATGAAATGTGGATGGAATGAATTGTTGGGAGAGAAGGAGGCTCAATTTTGTGCAGGATATAGCCATTGGAAAGGTTTAGAACAGAATGGAGATGATTTGGAATGAATAGAACTCAAAAATTCAGCAAACAACACTTTCTGCACACAAACGTTCGAACACTTTTCCTGAACGTTCGAACACTTGAGCTCTCGGGAAATTGGCCTGGGACGAATGTTCGAACACTTTTCCTGAACGTTCGAACACTTGAGCTCTCGGGAAATTGGCCTGGGACGAACGTTCGAACACTTCTTCGAACGTTCGAACTCTTGGTAATTGACCGATTTTAGGCAGATTTTCCAACGGTCATAATTTTTGATCCGTTCGTCGGAATTTTACGGGCTATATACCGTTGGAAAGATCTTGGAATGTAGAATCCAATGGTTCCAGTTTCATCACGATCGGAGGTCGGTAAGTATTGTAAATACTTAGATTATTGATCCAGCTTATGTTTTATTGGAAATGAGACCTGTAACTTAGGATTTGGGACTTAGAGGTTGGAAACCATAAACTTACTCTCACTTGACCATTAATGGGGATTAAAATCGAAGCACATGGCTTGGTGTTCTTCGATGGGTTATCTAGGTATTCGTGTATTACACGTAGTGTAACCGAATGCATATGGAATTGAATTGAATGATGCTCAACATGATTGTACACCAAGGGATTTTTCCTAAAAGCTTCATTGATCCAATTTCCATACGTACTCCGTTAGAACACGTGGGATACAGGGATGACACCACTTGCCTAGGATTGAATTGTAATTCTTCCTTGACTTGTGACTTGTATCCGTTGATAACATTCCTTGTACACTCTTAGCATAAAACACGTAATCATTTATGAAATATAAATTCTTATAGAATTTAGGACTTGGACCTGACTTAGAGTGTACCTTAGGAAACCGTGTCTTGTTTGATGAACATGACTGGCTAGTAATGGAAGGGGATTATCACGTGGCTTGCTTGTCTTATATTGTTTTGGAGAAGATAATCCCTAGGATCTTGTCTTGTACATGGAACTAGCCAGACTTGCTTGTCTTGTTTGTCCTTGTGTCAGAACCACTTTATTATTGTTGCATATCATGGCCATCTGCAGTTTGGGGTTTAATGACGAACTGGTTACTCGGTTGTCGAGGTGGGCAGTCGGCGTAGGACGGCGTCCATGGCGTTGAATAGCTGGGAGCGGGCTAGGACCGTGCTGCTATTCCCAGGACAGGGAGTTAGGATCCCACTGGAGCCGGACTTTGGTATCAGTAGTCCAAGGGGATTGTTACTGGTACCCCGGGAGGTGGCTTTGGACATCCTCGAAGTCTCCCTCTTGTTCTTATTTTGCATTGCATGGATAGTGGTTATTGTTAGATGATTGCTAGGATTCCTGTTATTGTTTCTATGGATTATTAATCTCGCTTTATGCCTAGCTTCGATTACCTTGTATTCAGATAATCATGTACTTGTCATTATTCTACATTTGATGCATATCATGTTTATTATGCATTGCTATCTATTGCTCAACATGTCGTTGACTCTGTTCCTTGGTGTGCAGACACATCAGGTGACTTCTATTATGAGGAACAGACCGGTGAGGAGATCCCAGAGGATCTCCAACCGGCAGAGGAGGCACGAGAGTGGCGTGCCGATGACGTAGAGTAGCGTCATCACCTCCTGGCACGAGAGAGATACATTTGGGATCCATTAGATTTATCTTTTATTCACTATTCTCTCGTTGGACCTTTTCTTATATTGACTTCTGTTCTTTTATTGGTCTTGTATCTTGGGATGACCAATGTAATAAATTACTTAACTCTTAGTTCCTGTTTACTCTTTCTCGCAAACTTTAATTTAATGAGATTCATATTCATTGCTTGAGATTCCATATGTCTAGAGTTCTATGAACTCAATGTTTATTGTATTAAAAGAGGTTTGAAATATTATATCCTCACCGCGGACTATAATCCGTGGGCCCAAAGGATAAAATTTTTTAATTAGTCCTAAAATTCACTCTCCGGATCTGGTTATTTCTTTAATCGGGTTCGGGGGACGTGACATCTGGCTCCAAGGCCTTGGCCACCTCAGGTACTTCCTCCTGCACATCTTCACTTACTTATAATAGATCATGGATTATTGACACTGGTGCTACTGATCACATGACATCTAGTTTCACTGGATTGCACTCCACCAAACCATCAAGCCAACCACATGTTACCAGTGCCAATGGAACCACTTCCCCGGTTCTAGGAGAAGGGTCCCTATCTCTTACATCATCATTAAGTCTAGATCATATCTTGGTTGTTCCTTCACTCGACTATGATTTGTTATCTGTTCCTCAAATCATTGATTCCCTCAATTGTACTGTGTGTTTTTGGCCATCGTATTGTCTTTTTCAGGATCTTCTCACCAGGGCCGTGATTGGATGTGGTACTAGGAGGGGAAAGTTGTATTATCTGGACTTAACAGATAACTGCTGTGAGAGATTGAGTAAAGCACATCATGTAAGAGGGGATGAGTCCGTCAGGATGAAGAAGATTTGGCTGTGGCATAGACGATTAGGACATGCTTCATTTGGTTACTTGAAACTTTTATTTCCAGATTTGTGTTACCAGTTTGCTGCATCAGATTTTCATTGTGAAACTTGTGTTTTGGCGAAGAGCCATCGTATTTCTTACCCATTAAGATTGAATAAAAGTTCTATGCCCTTCATGATTATCCATTCAGATGTTTGGGGTCCGTCCAGAGTTCTTACTATTAGTGGTTTTAAGTGGTTTGTGACATTTATAGATGATTGCACTAGGATGACTTGGGTTTTTCCCATGAAGCAGAAAAGCGAAGTCACTGCCAAATTCAAGCAATTTCACCAATATGTTGCTACTCAATTTGACAAGAAAATCACAACACTGAGGTTGGACAATGGAGGAGAGTACGTCAACAACGACCTACATAATTTTTTAAGCCAAAATGGTATTGTTCATCAAACCACATGTGCCTATACACCACAACAGAATGGTGTAGCAGAACGTAAGAATCGTCATCTTCTGGAAGTTGTCCGTGCCTCTCTATTTGAGGCCCATATGCCTCATTTTTTTTGGGGGAGGCCCTTTGTTCAGCTACCTACCTCATCAATAGAACACCATCCAGTACTCTCCAGTATCAAACTCCAATTCAGACATTGACCACTCTCCTCACCATGCCATCCACACCAAATCTTGAACCACGTGTATTTGGTTGTGTTGCTTATATCCAGGTATATCCACACCAGCGTGGCAAACTTGATCCATGTGCCCTACGCTGTGTCTTTGTAGGGTATTCTAACACTCAAAAAGGTTATAAGTGTTTCCATTCCCCTACTCAGACCTTGCACATTACCGCTGATGTTACGTTCCACGAGAGTGAGTTCTATTACTCAGGGGGAGATTCCGAGCATCCCCTGCAGGGGGAGATCGAGCTCTATCTTTGCAGAAGATACTCAGAATCAGATCATCCAAATTCCACAGAATGTTTTAGATCAGCCTATGTCAGAGCAGCCTCGGACAACACCTGAGGATGTAGTGACTACTGAGTCTAGAGGTGTACAAAATGACCCGTAACCCGACCCGACCCGGCAACCCGACCCGACCCGTGGGTCAATGGGTGGGTCACTCCACCCACAATTCTTGTGCTCGACCCGACCCGACCCGACCCGTGACCATTGGTACGGGTAACGGGTCTCACGGGTCGGGTTGGCGGGTGACCCGTGAACCCATTTTTTTTTTTTTTTTTTGGTAGAAGACCAAGGATAAAAATCCAAGATATATTTGTCAAGATGTGGTTTTAATTTCTCTTAGATGTAGTTCACCGACCAATTTCTAAATATTTGAGTTATTATATTGGTCTCATGTCTATGAACTCAAGGCCCATGTATACTATAATATATTTAGTGCGAGGAACATTTATTTTATTCCTATCAACAGATTAAGGTGATCTCACATGAAAAACACGGTACGTTTTGAAGCCTTATTAGTTATTACATCTATTTGACATCAGTTTGTTTAGATTTGTTAATCTTGAATATCTTGTTGATTATTTAAACATTTAATTGGTGACCATTGAATTAATGGTCAAGATGAGAGTGATTACGTAGTTGAAATTGGACGTGATTTTCGAGTCAAACCGCAACTATTTTTTTTGTATACCCCTACCCATGGTACAAAAGAAGGCCAGCAAACAACCGCAACCACTTTTTATTTTACATAATTACATCTAATCACTTTTAGTTCTCTAACAATTATCTGAAAGTTGTTTACATAAACAATTTGGTCTTACATGAAAAAAAAAAAAAAAAAAAAACTGACCCGAACCCGACCCGCGACCCGTTGAACCCGTGACACAAACGGGTCGGGTTCGGGTGGGTTTTCACCCACAAAATTTTAGACGGGTCGGGTCGGGTTTGACCCGAAACCCGCGGGTTTCGACCCGTGAACACCCCTAACTGAGTCACCAACTATAGAGGTACAACAAGAGCAAGAGCCGCAAGAACTGGAGACTCCAGATAGTGTTTCAGATACAGTCCCTCCTACAGTCCCACCACCACTCATCCAATCAGGCCTTGAGGATCCTCCACAGGTAACCGAACACTCAAACTCACACTCTAGCACTTTACCTGAGTCGAGTCATACAGGAAACACAGGTTATCAGTTACCTCCTCGTACAACTAGAGGGATCTCTAGACAACAATATGACCCTGACACTAAAGCAAAGGTTAAATACCCTATTGCTAATCATGTGTCTCTACATAGGCTATCTCCATCATGTGCATCATTTATATGTTAATTATCCACTGTATCTATTCCAAGTAATGTACAGGAAGCTTTGAAAGATCCCACGTGGACTCAAGCAATGAATGAAGAAATGGAGGCCCTCCAGAAGAATTCCACTTGGGAGATGACTACTCTTCCTAAAGGGAAGAGAACAGTAGGTTGCAGATGGATATATATGATAAAGTTCAAGGCAAATGGCACCATTGAACGATACAAAGCAAGACTAGTGGCAAAAGGTTACACTCAGACTTATGGGATCGACTATGGGGAGACCTTTGCTCCTGTAGCCAAGAACAACACAATTCGGGAACTTCTTTCTCTGGCAGCAAACCTGGACTGGCCATTACATCAGTTTGATGTAAAAAATGCCTTCCTGCAGAGAGACCTAGAAGAATAAGTCTATATGGATCCCCCTCCAGGATGCAAGATGGGGTCCAGTCAGAACAACATGGTGTGTAAACTAAGAAAGTCTCTTTATGGATTCAAGCAATCACCCAGAGCATGGTTTGGAAGGTTCAGCAAATCAATGAAGAATTTCGGCTACAAGCAAAGTAACTTAGATCATACTCTTTTCTTGAAACATAGGAAAGGTAAGGTCACTGCCCTTATTGTGTATGTTGATGACATGGTGGTTACATGAAATGACCCAGAGGAAAAGATAGCATTGCAACGTTATTTAGCCAGTGAGTTTGAGATGAAAGATCTTGGTGCTCTGAAGTATTTTTTGGGTATTGAAGTGGCTCGTTCAGAAAAAGGAATATTTCTATCACAACGGAAATACATCCTTGACATTTTGACCGAAACTGGAATGTTAGCTTGCCAGCCAGCTGATACACCAATGGAGGTGAATCATAAACTTGGTGAATATCCTGACCAGGTACCCACCAACAAAGGAAGATATCAACGTCTTGTTGGTAAGTTGATCTATCTATCACTTACTAGACCTGATATAGCATATGCAGTGAGTGTGGTGAGTCAGTTCATGCATGCACCAAGTGAAGGACACATGGACGCTGTGAATCGGATATTCTAAAATATTTGAAGTCAGCTCCTGGAGCAGGATTGATGTTCTTAAAGCATGGTCATCTAGATGTTCAAGGGTACACTGATGCAGATTGGGCTGGTTCTGTTACTGATAGGCGGTCAACATCTGGATACTTTACTTTTGTGGGAGGCAATTTAGTCTCTTGGCGCAGTAAGAAACAGAAAGTGGTGTCTAGATCGAGTGCTGAAGCTGAATATCGGGGTATGGCACATGGAGTATGTGAACTACTCTGGATACGGAATTTTTTGAGGGATTTGGGATTCAAACCCAAACGTGCCATGCAACTGCATTGTGATAACAAGGCCTCAATAGACATCGCACATAATCCAGTGCAACATGATAGAACTAAGCATGTTGAAGTTGACAGACATTTTATCAAGGAGAAACTCGAGGCCAAGATCATTGAGGTACCATTTGTTAAATCTGAAGATCAACTTGCAGATGTCCTCACCAAAGCAGTCACCGGCAGAGTTTTTCACAGCTCACTTAGCAAGTTGGGCATTGATGACATATATGCCCCAACTTGAGGGGGAGTGTCAAATGAGCTGTACACACCTAATTAGTATGAGAGGACAGAGTCAACCATGCAAGATTATAGGATAGATTACAGGATCAAAATTATCCTCTGTATATATTGTTTCCTAGAATAACTTTCCAGCCTCTATAAATAACCTATGTATTGCTACATTATACAATATCAATATATATAAAAATGAGATAATGTTTTTCACCCTTTCTTGAGATGCATCACATCCAAACAGACCCGAAACTCATAATCACTCCACCCCAAAGTGCAAAAAACCATAAACATGGGTTTGTGTGTGCAAGGCTGAACTCGTCTTCAAGTGTAGGATGTGGTGCTCCAACAGTGACGGAGTGGGAGTCACATCCACTGGTCTCGGCCTGAGTATCAACCCCGCCTGTCATGGCAGCATGCGTCTCTTCTTTTGCATATATGAAAAATAGGGAGTAGCCTGTTATGCGAGTCATCGATCACCAACACGATTTGCTGCTTCTGCGAGTCATCATCACCAACACGATTGGCACATACATGATTGGCACAGACATGTTCACGATCAATCCATCTTGTTGTTCATTGCGTGGTTGGGGATGGTCTCTTTAGGGGCTTCCCCGATTTTGCAGCTATCGTCACCCAGATTTTTTTTTTTTTTGCAACTCTATCGTTGCTCTGCTCGGCCAAAAGTAAAAAAAAAAAAAAAAAAAATTGGTGGGAGCACCAAAACCATTTTGGGGCCCTTTTTTGTGCAACGGCCGCCTACAAGAAATTTTTCTGTAAAATCCTCAATAGGTAACACTAACTAAGATGATGGCTAACGAGACACCTAGATGTTTGTGTAATTTAGAAAATAGCAACAACTATATTTAGTAAGAGAAGGAGGTGTAGATTATTTGATATTAATTAGACAATATCATTCATATTAGTAGCCTAAGTTAATTCATAAAATTCTTGAATAAAAAAATTGTGAAGCACAAGCATCATTGTATCAAAATTAGAGGTTTTTTTTTTTTTTTTATTTTTGTTTTTGTTTAACGATCATCACTATTCTACTGGCAAAAAGTTCACTATACTTTGTTTGAAGTATTTGATTTTGTAAATAATAAGGACTGGGCAAAGAATTAGGATTCTGTCAAATCTTAGGATTTTTTTTCTATTATTATTACTAATAAGGGTTTTTTATGTAATTCAGTTAAAATATCGTTAACTTTCATCATGTTCAGAATTTAGACTAATGGCTAAGATCCAAATGAAGATGATGACAAAGATGATATAATTTTGTATTTGAACAATGGTCGTTGTACTATATGACCTGGGTGTTGGACGTAAGGTGTGGCCCACATGACCACATCCGAAGCCTGGTGGGACCTCATTGGATGGCCATTTGTATTAAAGGAATATTGCATCTTATTTTGTTTTTTGTTTTTTTTTTTTAATTAAAGTGGACTTATAGGAAAGTTTCCAATCATTAATGATCGAAGAACCGTCTGATCATGGGTCTAGGGTAAACATTTAAATTTCAGTTTGTGTTGTTTAGATCTATCTTGATTATATTTTGTGATAATTATAAAAGCAACCAAGTGGTATCAAAGCGAGGTGAATAAAGATAAAGTTTGGAGGACTGATTTTAGTTTGATAAAATTTAAGCAGATAGTGCTAATTATAAAAATTACCTTGAAAGAATAGGCCAAACCATGATCAAATAAATCTGAGGGACAAAGGTTAGATTACATTTTTTTTAGGGAAGAGAAAAGGAATAAGACCCGTGCTTTATCAAATATATATGTGTGCGCGTGTCAGTTATTGAAAGGGATAATCCATGATGAGGATAAAAACGTTAACTTGTTTGTTTAGCAAAAAGGAGTAGCAAAGATGGAGCAAAGGTATGTTGATTTTTTTTTTACTTCAGTCTGTTTAGAAGAAAAAAGTGGAGTGCGGAGAATGATTATGATGTGAAGTTTTTTACTTTAGCTATAATTATATATATATATATATATAAAACGTGGAGTGGAGAAGTAAAGTCATTCACGGCTTGCACTTTTATGCTTTCACTTGCCTTTTTATTACTATAAAAAGAGCGATAAACTGTAGTGTACTAAGCATTATTTGATCTTTTTACTTTAAAATACTTTGTTTTTTTTATTTTTTTCATAATTTGACATCCTCCAACACAAATGTAAACAGATAGGCTCTAGGTCGTTTGCTTTTTATATATGTGATAGGGAAATTTTATATATGCTACATATGCAAATGTTACACATGTACTAAAACACATTACTATATTTATCAAAATCATCATTTGTACATGAATAAATGACTTTATCCAGTAATTTTAGATTTATTTGAATATCTTTATTTTAAAAAATGTCTCAAGATCCATAAAGAATTAATATATAAAACTAAACGTCGTGATATTTATTATTAATATAAGAATATTGAAAGGTTTAGATTATGAATTGATGGCCCAAAGAAGTGCAAATAATCATACCTATATGTTGGGCACCATATCATAAATTACTCAAGATTATGAAGATTTAAAATACTTAGGCCCATTTGGCATTGTTTTTGAGTTGTTTCCAACCATTTGCTATGATTAGGTTATACAGAACCTATAGTGTGCAGAACTTGTTTGGTAATATTATAATAAACTATTTTGCTGAGAATGTGTTGTGTAGTACTTGTTTAGTAACGGTCTAAGAATTTTGTTCCAAATGTTAATAAAATTTAATCTACTATAAATATTTATGAATTCATTAACAATTATTAAAAATAAAAAGAATTATTAAGAAATTCATGAATCCATCTTGTATTTTTTGTTTTATTAAGTAATAAAAAAAGGACCCTTTAATACTCAATCTATTATCCCGTATACACCACAC
The DNA here is from genome assembly GCA_012931725.1 of Litsea cubeba. Taxonomy (NCBI): domain Eukaryota; kingdom Viridiplantae; phylum Streptophyta; class Magnoliopsida; order Laurales; family Lauraceae; genus Litsea; species Litsea cubeba. The sequence goes on from CM022945.1 coordinate 81,078,521, forward strand.
ATTTCCTCAGCCAAAGGCAATAAGTGAAAAAAGAAAAGAAAAAGAAAAGAAAATGCACAATTGATTATTACTTGGACTCTATTAATCTTCTCAAGAAAATAAGTAGAAAAACTAAAGGAGAATGTCATGAATGAGAGAGATGGAGAGAGGAGTTTAAAATTTTAAGATCTTGAAACTAGTTGTAGAAATTAGATAGATGGCGATGAAATTGGTCCATTTAATATACTGAAACAAACATAACAACTTAGGGATCTTGTGGATGCATGATTTGAGTTAAGACCTAGGTTAGGAAGGTGAGCCTTACAATCAAATAACACCATCAATTACTTTACCAAAAGAAAAGGGACACAATTAGTTTTGGACCTTCAGCAGAGAGGGGTGGATGGTAGAGGAAAGCTAGAGTCGCTTCCTATCTCAATTAAAAGTTCTATGATGGGAGGGAATTATATCTGTAAATCTATAGGTATTGTATGGTAACTTGCTTCACTTGAAAATAATACTAGCACGGGCATACTTACAATTAAAAATTAATTAAAAGAGAGTCAAATACATAGAATCATTCTCAAATACTTATCAACAGAAAAGATGATTATGACTGGTGTAGAAATGAAGTTAGAGGAAGTTGGGTAGAAAGGAAAGAGGAGTATATATAAAGTACGTGTATATGAGATTTGAGATGGATACGAAGTGGTTGAAAAGAGACGAGTGAAATATGGGAAGAACTAGAGTGGTTGCATGTGGAAGTAGGGGATAATGTGGGTTAGATATAGAGTAGGTATATAACTCCTGGTCAAAATCTACGGTTACAGCAGTCAAAACTAGCTTTAGAAGACTTGGCTTTAATATATTATAACTAGTATAATAACCCGTGCTCAACACGGATATAACCAATATTGGAATTGAAATATTTATGCATTAAACAAACTCATAGATTTTAGGAAAAAAATAAACGAACAAAAATGTTATGAGTACATGTTTATGTAATCCAAGAGCTAAAGGTGTTGATTTTTTTATTTTTTTTTATTTTATTTTTTGCTATCGGAGGGTTCCCAACCCTTTGGGCAGGACTAATCACTTCGAGCCCAGAGGAAAGTCGGGTAAATATCCCTGTGGCCCCAAGATAGTAGCACTAGTGGACTCAACATTCGATTCCTGAAGAAGGGGGAACCGGGGGTCGATGCAAAGACTTCTAACTCCGGAAGAGGGAGGAACTCCCCTTGGGATAATTGGTGGTATTGAATGGAAATAAGAGAATTGGCGTATAAAGGGAATGGTAGAGTTTGGATAGGAAAAGAGTTTTTGCACAAAAAAGAGAGGTGATGAGTGGTTATGAGTGGTTTCCATAGTGTAGGTAGTTGCATAAGTGGGGAGGGAAGATTTGAAGAAAAAAATTGACAGTCAAAATTCCAACCGACGGTCAAAATAAAAGGCAAAACCTTTCTCTTTAATATAGTATAATTGTCTATAGCTCTCTCATCACTTGAGAGTTGCAAGCATCAAGAAGTAGAAGTGAATTGTAAACTCAGTTCTCTCTGCCACACTCCCAACCCTAAGATTAAGTCAGGTATGCGTGTGATTTATGTGATTTACAAATTGTGTTATTCAGATCAGACTGGCCCCTACGAGTTGATCCTGCGACTCCAATCTAACAGGGAGCTGTGTGGAAGGTAGAGAGTTGAGGTCAACACTAGGTATCGATTTGGGTCTTGAGAGAGGGAGAGGCGGGATCCAATGGCTTTGGCAGAGAAGAGAAGAGAAGAGAGAGAGAGACCTCTTAAGTGGGACATTATATTGGAAGATGGAGGATTTAAATTGTGTTCCAATGAGTTATTCCCAGAAAAAAATTGCGATCATTTCTAAAATGATCTCATTCCAACGAGACATTCCGGGGATCATTTCCAAAAATCAAATATTGAAATGATGAAAAAAACCCTATCAAACTTGGTCTTTACTTGCTCCTCCTGTGGGAACACAGTCAAAACTCAGCGGCATGCAAGGTGGAACCATAAATGTGGATTGGGTGTAGGGGCGGAAGCCCCATGGAAAAGAAGTTCATCTCTCTCTCTCTCCCTCTCTAGAAACCCCCAAATTGTTAGTTATTCTTTTGAACAGACTGTATGCATTTGTTTTTAACAGACTTTTTGAAGTGCCCAATCTCCAATTTTTCAATTAGACGAAGAGAAGAGAGATATTTTGTACTTTGTTAGCTCTTGCAATAGAATTGCTACACATACAATTAACTAAGAAATAAAAAAGTATCGAATATTCTTTTATTCTAGGGCAGATGATAAAAAGGATTCAATTACTAAATGTGGTTTCATCATTTACGAAAATTTCAACCTCTAAGCTTGTCTTACTTTTAATTAGAATGAAAATTCTACTTTCCACCTTTTTATGCTGCTAAATGAATCCTAAATTTTCTCAGGATAACTCTTACATAAGAGGAATCAACATAATTTACTTATTTGCACATTGTTTTACCCAAGGTCTTCATTGATTATGTTCTTCCGGGGATGAATACAAATGCCCAATTGACTTGTTTTCTCTTCTGCCATTGGTAATGTGAAGAAAGTACAATAAAATAATAACAATAGACTTTTTTAGTTGTCCTATGCTCTTTCCACCCCTGGTGGCAGTATCCCAAACAGCCCCTCAACTTCAATTATCTTGCGGTTTATTATGGTTAATTAGTTCAATAAGAAAAATGAATTGTTTTTATTACAAATATATATGGACCCATGGGAATGAGAAAAAATAAAGGTGGTTGATGGGCCCCAAAAGAATACAACCACCGTGTAAGAAGTTTATTGACCCCTTTTTTATAAGTGGGGTGTGAATTACTTTCACACCTGATTTGGTGTGAATTTTTTTATTTTTAAATGATCTTATTTACAAATCATTTTCACATCACATGTGTAAATAATTACAATCAAACATGATGATGACCAAACAAATGTGCTTATTAGCGACATCGCAAAATACTAAATTCCTCAAATGATTTTGCATTTGTAAAATCCAATAAAGTTTGTGATATCGCATAAAAGGGGGCATTTTCTGAGCCTTTATCCAGTTCTATAAAAATAAAAGACCTCTTCTTGAAACTCCCAGCAGAAAACCGGGTCCTTGGGTCATGAACCACTCAGGCTTGTTAGAGGCAGTGTCTATATTCTTGAAATATCCTTGGGTTATGAACCACTCAGGTTTATATGAATCTCACTCAATCAAACCTTCCTTTTATGGAAGACTCAATTCCTCAGCAAATTTCATTTAAAATGACAGAAAATAACAATAAATACAAAAAAAAAAAAACAGCTGATAATACAAAGTGATAAAGGTATATATTGATACTCACCTTTGAATGTTGCTTTCTAGGACTACCTCCTCAGCACTGAATGGACGGTGGTGATTTAAGGTTTCTAGAATAACATCATCAAGCACTTCAAAATGAGGAATTTAAATGCAAAATCAATGTAATAAGCAACTTAAAAGACAAAATCTTACAAATGCAATGCTGGCTCTCAGAGAGGAGTTGTGTAATACAAATAGCGGGGGAAGAGAGAGGGTAATGTTGGAGAAGGACTTAATCACTTGTATTTATAGAATGAGGAGAAATGGAGATAAAGGAACCAAATAGCGGGGGAAGAGAGAGGGTAATGTTGGAGAAGGACTTAATCACTTGTATTTATAGAATGAGGAGAAATGGAGATAAAGGAACCAAAGCAAAGCATCAGTCCCACAACTCAAGAAAAAGAAATGGTAATTCTGAGCTTTAGGGGCCACAACTTTCCTTCACACATGACACAGACGAAAAGAACTGGATTCTTCGGATAATCCTGACCATTTGATTGGATTTTGGAAACATAGATTGGATCGCTTTTGAGGGAAAGAATTACATAGATTGGATCACACTTGAGGAAAAGAATAATCTCTTTCTTAAGTTTTGAAATACTCTATTGGGGAAGTACCCTAAACAGTCAGGTGGGAAGCGTAATTACTAACCAATTGAGAAAATGCACATTCAAGAAAAGAATGGCTTGTTGTTGAGGTCATTAAGTAGTGTTCCATGGAAAGTTCTTTTTTTTTTCTTTACAGGGCACATCGATATGATGAGTAGACCGGTGAATATGAGGGCTAGCTCTTATAGATTTGCTGGAATGACCCTATAAGACAAGGGCCACAGAATGGATGATCCTTGATAGAGAGTTGGAGATGGTTTTAGGGCACACTTGATTATATCAGGTACCCAATGCTAACTGTTGCAGGTCTATTTGTTTGCACGTGAGAGAGTAAATGGAAAGTATATTTCAAATCATGGATAAAGAAACACTACACCAAAAACGAGAAATTGGAACGGATTACCGTCCCTAATCAGTGTGTTCCTAATCCATTCATCCGTTCTAATTTTCTATTTTGGGAACGGATAAACGGATTAGCAACACACGGATTAGGAACGGTAATCCGTTCCAATTTTTCATTTTGGTGTAGTGAAAAAAGGAATAGTAAAGTAAAAAGCACTAGAAGATAAAATTTTACTTCTTCCCAAACCCTAGTTATTACACTAATGGGAGAAAAACACTATGAGTAAAAAAGCACTAGGAGTAAGAAACACTAGTTACTACACTTGTAGGAGAAAAAAGAAAAGAGGGGTAAAAAGCATGTTTTATATATCATGGAAGTTTACTCTCTTCTCCCCGTTTTCCATCCAAATAATAATGAAGTAAAACAAGGACATCATCTTTACTATACTATTCTTTTACTTTTTCATCCAAATAATTGGGTGTTCGTGTCACTGGGGTTGAAGGTTTGAAGTGTAATTACTTGAACTTTTTTTGGCTCACTAGGCTTAGTGGCCCGGAGGTAACTAGACCTACCCACTTAGGAGTTTGCGGAGAGTGAGAGTCCTATCTAGTGGGAATGGAAGGCTATACAAATAGACAGAGTGGCATACTAGGTGATAAGGGAGAGTTGCCAATCAAGGACCAACTGAGTAACCCCTTGTTGTCCAATTCCTTGACCGGTTGACTGGTACTAGTTCATAAGACTGTTATTTGAACCATTATTTTGAGGCAGCAGAATATACTTTTTATAGATATTGTATCTTTTTTGTACAAAAACAACCTCTTAATAGCCCTGATGTGAATATCCCTATAAGCTTCATGATATAACAATTATTTTGCATTTGACCATATGTTTGGCTGCTGAAAAATAAGTAGATTATAGGGTCCACACCATCCCCTGTAAAGGACCAGAACGGAAGGCAAGATTTCAATGGGTACATAAGAATGGGAAATGCATTTGATGCTTAAAAGATTAGAGATGTGGAATCTACATTTGATTGTCAAAGAAGAAAGAATCGATTCCTTCTTATTAAATAAAGGTATGTGGCTGCATCTTTTTTATTACTTTACCTCATAGCCGTGGGATTTGACATTCTTTTTCCCTTTAGTCACTGTTCTAGAACGAGGATGAAGACACAGATTTCATAACTTCACTGAGCCGGGTTGACTCGGGTATTGGCATGTCTGGGTCAGATCATCAGAATCATTGCTGTCAGATGGCCTGTGCCCCGGCCCAGCCTGTAAAATGTAAGACAAGTCATGTCACTCGCATCCCAATTCCTTGATGGCCCCCACAAGAATGATAGTTAAAAAATATTGATGGGAAATTTTCAAAAAGGTCCTTAAGTTTCGGCCTTATTTGAAAAATGGACATAAATTTCAAAGCTTTTCAAATTAGTCCCTAATTAGTTTCTCATGAAGTTTTCAATTAAGGGCATCCATCTATTTAAAGTTATTTTTCGGCAACTTTTTTTTTTATTTTTTTTTAAATACCCAAATTACCCTTCATTGTAATAAAACTCTCATTCACTTCCTCTATATTCTCCTCATTTCCCTCGCCGGTGTCTTTACAGTGATTAAGGACAACCAGTATTCCCACAACGATTGGCTGTATGTAGTGGCTGCCGAAACCATGTCATGGCTTTAAATGAAGGGTAATTTGGATATTTTCAAAATATTGAGGGAAAAAGTCGCCAGAAAATACCTTTAAATGGCCGGATGTCCTTAGCTGAGAATTTACTGGAAGCTTAGGGACTAATTTGAAAAGCTTCAAAACTTGTGTTCCTTTTTGAAATAAGGCAAAAATTGAAGGCCATAGTTGAAAATTTCTCAAAATTGATTTCAACCCATTGCTCTGTCCATTTGGATCGAAGTAAAACACGACTTCACCTGAACAACAGCCATTAAATTATTTTACAAGCTTAAGCCCGCCCTTGATTGAGTTGAGTTGATTTAGATCAACTTGATTTCCAATTTATCAACAGTCGAATCTTAGCCCTCTTTGCATTGAATCTTGAATGCTCTCGCATTCTGTAATGCCCCGAAGCCTGGAGCTCTTCAGATTTCGGGACATCACATTTAGGAAGTCAAGATCACCACATAAATCAAATATGACAAAGAATTGAGCAATGCTTATAATTTATTAAGAAATCAATTTAACTAAAAGGAAAGTAACAATAAATCTTAAACATTAAAATTCATAATTCATAAAGAAGTCAAGTTCATCCTTATTGAAAATAATAATCTATCTCTAAAGTTCTAATTTTCAATTCCAATATGACGCTCTCATTAGCCTTGCAAATTGAAATCCAATCGCTGAACGCCTTCATTTCCAAGCTCCCCCAAAAGACCCGTACCTGAAGTGGGGCGAACCACTTGTCAGAAAACTGGTGAGTAATACTCCTAAATTCATAATTCGAATAATAAGATAGAAAAATAATTTTCAATATAGAAAGTAAGATCATAAGATAAGAAAAGTGTCTTATGGAGTCTCTTATGTTCATACAGTTTTTCTAACATTAAAATCATAACCGTGTCATAGCACTTATTAAGTTCAAGGTTTTCAATCGATGATTCCAATGGTTCAATAATACTCTCTCAAAGAGAGGTTCAATAGTTCAATAAGACTCTCTCAAATAGAGGTTCAATAGTTCAATAAGACTCTCTCAAAGAGATGTTCAATGGTTCAGATCTTCTAGAAAAGAAGTCATTTTCATAAGTGTGTTTATATGGCTAGTCTCATTATTTCATATCATTAAGTGACTATACACTAATAATCGGAACTATTCTACCTTATTTAATATTAAGATGTTCCCAATTTAATAAGGGCACAGGTATCCAAAAGGAAATTGAGAAGATTATCAACACCGCCCAACTTTATCACTAACACAGAGTACATTACAGTGCTTTGCACTGTTCGTGGATCCACAGAAAGTGATTCACTCCTAAGGCATCCTTGAGAAAATGATGGTGGACCCCAATAGAAAATTCCACCTGGGATCAGGCCCATCCTGGTCACCCATCAGGGCCCATTCAGATGGCTGGTCCTGATCATTGATCAAGTGGAGCAATGGGTCCCTCAAATCTAAAACATAACATTAACACATATTCTTAACATCCTAATTCCTGACATGATCCCTAAACCAACAGGGTATTAATATAATTAATCTCATAAGTCAGAACCTTATGCACTTAAAAACTCTTCTAAAGAAGAAACAATCCATCATCTATATATTTGAATTACACCAAACAGTGGGCCCCGCTAACCTATTATAAGATCAGATCTGGTTCCTAAGGTCGCCCAAGGTTATACTTTACTCCTAATAGATTAGATTTATCATTAGATCATTCCTGGTGGCCCATAGATTACAACAGATATTGGACACTTTTATCCAAAATCAATTTCGTCAGTTATCCACATGATCACTAACTGTACGGTCAGATGGGACCTACCCCTTAGGGGTCCACCTCTACAAGGATCGCCCATGGGTCCCCTACAAGATGGGTGGTCTTGATTTTGGATCGGGTCTACAGGTGAGTCTCACAACTGTTGTCGTCTATCTGTACACATTCACGCCTGGGATTCTCTTAATCTATTGAACAGTGGGTCCCACTAATCAGAATCCCAGATGGCTCACATGCCTGTGGTCGACCAAGAGCCCTCTACAAGATGTGTGGCCCTGATCTCAGATCAGGTCCACTGATGGGTCCCACAACTGAAATCGCATCCTACACATATTCTTCCTCATTCAAGCCTGGGATTAGGGATGGCAATTCCGTCCGGTCCGATCCGATCCGATACCCGCTCCGTTTGGATATGGATTTCGGATATTTTTTCGGAGATCGGGTCGGATTCGGATATGGATTTTGAAAAAAATTCGGAGATCGGATCGGAGGCGGATATGGAGATATCCGATCCGAATATCCGTTTGGATATCCGACCCGTATCCGACCCGTTTGGATATCCGTTTAACCCTTAATTGCAATTTTCCCCCTTATCTTATATAATATTATATATATTACACCATATATATATATATATCAATATATTACAGAGAACACTTCAATAATTGGGATTTATATGACTTGTGTAAGTGTCTTGAAACTTGAATGACGTTATTTTGGAAGTTTATTTTTGGATATATTTTGAATTGTATTGTATTTTTAATGTTTTTAATGCTTAAATTATATTTTGAATTGTATTGTCTTTTTAATATTTTTTTAATGATTTGGATATCCGATTCTCCGTTTGGATATCCGATATCCGTTTGGAGGCGGGGATGAAGGATAGAATGGATATCCGTTTGGAGATCGGAGCGGATATGGAGATGTGGAGTCTGTTAGATATCCGACCCGTTTGGATAGAATGGATTCTCCGTTTGGATATCCGACCCGTTGCCATCCCTACCTGGGATTCTGTTAGTCTATTGAACAGTGGGTCCCACTGATCAGAATCCCAGATGGCTCACATGCCTGTGGTCGACCATGAGCCTTCTACAGGATGTGTGGTCCTGATCTCAGATCAGGCCCACTGATGGGTCTCATAACTGAAATCGACATCCATATATCACTGTCGTCATGTTTCTGTATCCCCAATTTCATACATATTCAATGGATGCTTATGGATTTGCACTCCATATCAGTTGTATTACTCAATCAGCCCTTCTTCCATTATTCTCTGGGATCAAATATATTTGATGTCTACTTCCTATTACAGAAAGATTACTGTATACGTGCAATTCAGAGTAAAGGAATCCATACCTATTATCAGTTGTCTTGATTAAATAACCAAATATTTAGGTAGATCACTCACCTTCTTGTGTAGAGAATTGTAGCTCGGTCGATATGGGGCCTTGTATACTGCATCCACTAGATCTTCCGGCCTTTTCTTCCTCCCCACGAGTCTTGCCGGTCTCTGCTGATCTTCAAAGAAAACTCTTCTCCACTCTGTGTTCTCTTCTCCTCTTTAGCCAAAATGAGAGTATCAAAAGACAACAAGAACTAAATAAGAAAAAGGAGTGCAGAAGAAAAATCTGGGGATAACCCCTAATTTCATTCGTTGGAATCCCCTCCCTGGTTCTACGAAGGAAAATCCTCCTATCTTAGGGGATAAGGTTAAACAACTTAACTACTTATTTAAACAAGTCTCCTAATGGATTGAGACCAGGTCATATAAGTCCTAATCCAACCCATTACTATATACCTTGAAATAAAACTGAGCCCAATCTGGCCCAGGGTATTAATTACACATTCACTGAAATCAATTTTACGAAGGTGTCTGCATTTAACATGTAACCATTTTTTCCATCCACTCCCAAGTCTCAATATAAATAATTAGTGGAGCATCCCACCGAAATCCAAGCCATTCAAAGTTACTTTCCCTTCGTCTTCTGTCTGACCAGAGTTATGTCCTCCATCATGCATATTGATCACATTTGATACAAATTATTAAAATAAGGATAAGCTAAATTTGTCTTTTACATATTATTATAATATGATTGGGATAGTTACGATGAGCGTAAAATTATTATTAATTAATAGAATAAAGTGAGACAGTGATTAATGACAATTTGAATTTTAAAGATAAATATGGCCGACGGATTTTAACTATCTCCCGCATAGATGTGTATGGTCATTTAATGGACGTACGGATCATTCCTAGGCTGTAACCATACGACATGCCCAGACTGAATGATGAATATAGTTTAGTGATTGAGTTGCTCAATCAACTATTAGAAAGCCCAACAAGTTATGAAAGCACAGCTCAGCCCAGCATGATTGACTAAACGGGTGGACTCGGTTCTTACATATTGTTTGAGGCGGGCTTGGATCAGGCCGATCAACTAAGGCCCTTTTTGGGCTTAGCCCAAATACGGGCCTTCATTTCTTAAGTCGAGGCCAGGCCCGGATATTCCCCAGCCCAGCCTGGCCAGGCCCATGAACACCCTAACTTACGAGGAAAAGAAATTAAGAAAAAAAAAAAGGAAAGAAAGAAAAAGAAACCAGTTTGACACTCCCTCCACTTTCTTTTTATCTTAATTTGATACTCAATTTTATTTCATTTTGCTCCTCCCTACAAACAAACATACTCAAGGTTTCATCATTAATCATGTGAAATCGGAGCCACCTTCAACTGTCCATTTGTAGGTAACTATCTTGAGTGACAACTGTGCAAATCCTAGAATTTGGTCTTACTTTCAAATTGATGATGCGTAAAACCTCTGATTCACTCCCTCTTCTTTTTTATTTATTTATGTTTTCAATCACATATGTGACACGTGATCAATCAGACTCTACAGTGAGTAGTTTAGATTTATGAAGGTGGGCCCAGCTTACAAAGAATCAGGATTTTTAAAATATTATTGGGTCAGTGGATGCGAGCCGAGTTTTCCCAAGTTGGATTAGATTACATCAAAATAAACACAAATAATGTAAGACAATCTTTTTGAAATTAACTGCAAATATTTATTACATTGAGAATGGATATATAAACACCACCACATTAGTCAGTTTACAATAGAATAAGAACAAGTGCTAATAATAAGAAATCCACACAAAAAATTACTTCTTCTTGATATTCATTTTTCATAACTTTTACGCTTGATTAATGCCCACCAGCAGTGTTATCATCTTCTTTCCTCCAAATTGCATCGTCTTGAGTCACGTCGAGAGGAAATGACTTGAGTTTTGGGCAGTCATAAACCTTCACCATTCTTAAAGATGGCATTGCTCCGAGAAACTTTATCCACTCCTCCTTCAGGTCGTACAAACCCATCAAACATAATCCCTCAATTTTCCAATTCCCTTCCCAAAACTCGGGGCTCATATACCTAAGACCGCTTTCATAAGCGATGCGTAGAAACTTTAAATTGGGAAGATAGGTCGGGTTCAACCAGACAGGTGTACTTTCTCCAGGATAATCGATAATCTGCAACTCTTCTAAACATTGAAGAGGCAAAAGCGGATGATTCAATTTGCTGACAGAGTCATAAAAAGGCCAAAAAGAAATTTCCACACGAAGTAGATGTTTAAGCTCTGGCATCACATTCAATATCAGTTCTTGCAAATAGTTTTGGTTTTCTATCTCCACACGAAGTACTGTAAGCTGTCCAAGGTTTTTCAACTGACCAATACGAGAAGCAATTTTCTGACTTGAATTTGCATATGGTAACCATTCTAATCGCTCCAACTTTGAAAGCCTCCCAATTTCCTCTGGCATGCAGGTCAAAGATGCACATCGAGAAATTCGAAAGAAACTGAGTTTATCCAGCTTTGTGATTGTTGAGGGAAGCATTTTCAAATTTTCAAAATCGCTTAAAGCCAGAAATTGAAGATTATGAAGATTTCCAATTGAATTCGGGAGCTGTTCAACCACACAATTTTCCAAGTTTAGAGAAACTAGGTTCAACAGTGACGTTATTCCATAAAGCCAATCCTTCATAATGATTTGTTCTTGATTCTCCCTACGGAACCTAGCAGTTAACACTCTCAATCGCTTTAACTTGCGTAGTTCCAAGTTTTTATTTAAAAGCACCTCTTTCTCCATGCGCATCCCCCACAGTGTTCGCAACTTGCTGTCAATCTTAGACTTCTTCACCCTGGCGCTTTCAACATTCTTGATTACCCCATTATCAAATATGCCCACCCGACGAGACTCGACACTCAATTCTTGCGTACCCCTTTCATCCAAACTTGTAAAGCTCACATCTCTTGCAATTTTGATAGCCATATCCCGCACTAAGTCATGAACCTTAACGAACACAATTTTTCTCTCAAATATATCGGGTTCACCTATTAACAAACACCGATTACATAACTCCACTATGTATTCTGATCCAGTTTCAAAAGCCGTTCTTCGATTCGTTTCAGAAACAAAACCCTCACCAATCCACCAGCAAACAATATCATCAGCTTCTATCCTATAGTCTTCTGGTAACATGGAAAAGCATAAAAAACAAGGTTTTAAGTAGGTGGGAAGCTCCTCGTAGCTCAGCTCTAGACTTGACATGACCAGCTCACCTGTCTTCTCCTCTGCGAACGCCTCTTTCAGATGGTCTAATATTCTTCTCCATTCACTGACTGAATCACCTTTTTCACGCATCATTCCGCCTACGACTCTGATCGCCAAAGGGAGCCCTTTGCATCTTGCAACAATCTCTTTGCCTAAGCCTACTACATCACAATTGGGATACTTACCGCCATTCCATGCAAATGCTATTTTAGAAAATAAGGACCAGCTGTCATCATCTGAAAGAATCTTGGGACGATGTATGTGCTTCTCAATAGCTCCCATTGTTCTAGCCACTTTTTCATTTCTTGTTGTAACAATGACACAACATCCGATATTTCTAGGTAAAGCAGATTTCAAACTATCCCACCAAGGCATTTCATTTTCCCAAACATCATCCAAAACCACCAAGTACTTTTCACCTTCTAACTCCTCCTTAAGTTTTTCCAATAAGTCTTTAACTTCTTTCTTTCTCAAAGATTTTTCATCTACATTCATTTTAATCAACATCCTCTTCAGTAAGTCTTCAAATTCACAATTTTGAGAAACAGTAACAGAAATCATGTGTTTAAAAGAGTTTTTCATCCTATTTTTATTGCATATTTTCCAAGCAAGTGTGGTTTTGCCTATTCCTCCCATACCAACTATTCCAATTATAGTTGAGGGCTCCTGTGATTCTAAGATCCACTTTTCAACCTTTGAAGCATCATCTTCTAACCCCACTATGTCGGCCTCTTCCAATAAAATGGGATAGCTCGACAAAGTCGTGCTTTCTTTTTCTCTGCTTGTAATGATACTAGGGGCTGCAGGCAAGTAGGATCCCATTTTTTCCTTAACTGCTTCAATCCTTTGATTTAGTTTCTTTAAGCGTTTTGAGGTTTTGACCCGAAATTTTAAAAGTCGGGGAGAGCAGCAACTCACAATGTTCAACAAATACCCATCATGTTGTTTCATAAATTCAATATAGCAATCTGCTATGACATCCTCAGCATCATACACCAACTCTCTCAGGTCTCTTCTTACCAACTTGAGAATATCCCTTCCTTCCTTTCTTCTCATTCTATCTGCTTCTTTGATGTAGCCCTGCATGTAGCCCTGCATGTAGCCCAACTCATCTTTCAGTTTATCAAACTGGCTATCAAATTCAAGTAGTTGTTGTCCTTCACGTACAAGCAATGCTAGTAACTTATCCAAGAGAACGCCGACAACCGCATCCACCATTATCCTGTGCATAACACAGCTCAACACTTCTTTCTAGATAAAAAATGTTATTAAGAAAGCAAAACTTAAAGCATTATAAATGTTTTAATTTAATCTAATTCTTTTTGTGTGGGGATGTTTCCACTAAGCCGAGATCAGGACTAGCCTTGACATCAATCCAGTTAATCATACCTCTAGGACGGACCCCGGCTGATGGGTCACGGCACCTGCCGAGGTGAGAGCCCGTACATTGACCTCGGCAAGGCGGATTTGACAGACGCTGATGGGACTGTTGACAGGACGAAGGCACGCGCTAAGGCGTGCCCTGCGGCCCATCATTCCTAACAAAACGACGTTATGCGGAACACGTTCGCCCCTTAAGCATGGCTCCAGGCCAGGCCCGATGGGACTAGGCCCGAAAGTCAACCACCGCCTGGCCCGATAAGATTGGCATTTAATGAGGAATGGGTAGGTGATGCTAGCATTTAATGAAGTGTGGGCTGAATGGACAAAGCCACTCGAGTGGCAAAACCCATCATGAGGCTCGCCCATGCAAGTCATCTCCCTTTCCTATAAATAGACACTCCAACTCTACTCTAAGGTATGCAACCCGAAACACATACACTTACTCTGCAAATTTCTCTCAATCTCCCTTACTCAGTCCCTGAACTGACTTAAGCATCGGAGAGCCTTGCGCTGCCCACAGCCCGGGTCCTCTGACTTGCTTCCTCTCTTCCTTTTTAGGTCTAGCCGGAGTTACGTTAACCTTCATCCAGACTACTCAAAACAAGGGTCTTAATCCCTGATTCCCAACTTACTCTTAAGGGAGAGGTTGAGGGTTCGATTCTGGGGAGGTCCCTAGGGATGGAAAAATCCACCCTGGGACAATAAATGCATGATTAAGGAGCCACGTCTCCCGAAGTGTATACAATAGGCCCGGGGCCCTGGGCCCCGCCTATTCCCCTGTGGGGAGAGGGCTATAAGAGATTGAGATGTCCCTCCTACAAAAAGGCCGGCCTTTTTTGTAGGGGGAACTTCTCAATCTCTTATAGCCCCGCCCCACAGGGGAATATGCGGGGCCCGGAAACGTGGCTCCTTAATCATGCATTTGTCCCAGGGTGGATTCGGAAACCATGCATCCCAGGGGCCTCCCCAGGACTCGAACCTGCAACATCTCCCTTAAGAGTAAGTTGGGAAGCATCCTGGTACCACTTGGGGGGGACAAATGCATGATTAAGGAGCCACGTCTCCCAAAGTGTATACAATAGGCCCGGGGCCTTGGGCCCCGCCTATTCCCCTGTGGGGCGGGGCTATAATAGATTGAGAAGTTCCCCCTAAACTTTTCCTTTTCGATTTGGCTAAGAGGGTTTTATGGAAGAATTCCCGTTAAGTGGCCGTTGCACGAAAACAAATGGGCCGGGTCCGTTAGCCTATTTTCATTTTCTTTAGAATTTCGAAAGGTCGCTCCTCTCTAGTGTCACCCCTCGTCTCTTCCTCCTCCAGTTCCTCTATCACTTCCTCGCATTGCCCCCGTCACTTCCTCATCCATTCCTCCATCACTTCCTCCGACGTATCACATCAGCATGGGTCTGGATGCCTCTACTCTGTCCAAATCAACATCTAGAATCGATTCTGGTAGGACAAAATCAACATCCAGAGCAAATACCACCAAAGTATTCAACACTCATCCCGCCTATGGATTGCGTCACATCCAAACAGACCCAAAACTCATAATCACTCCACCCCAAAGTGCAAAAAACCATAAAAATGGGTTTGCGTGGGCAAGGCTGAACTCATCTTCAAATGTAGGATGTGGTGCTCCAACAGTGACGGAGTGGGAGTCACATCCACTAGTCTCGGCCCAGGTATCAACCCCTCCTGTCATGGCAGCATGCGTCTCTTCTTTTGCATATATGAAAAATAGGGAGTAGCCTATTTTGCGAGTCATCGATCACCAACACGATTCACTGCTTCTGCGAGTCATCATCACCAACACGATTGGCACATACATGCGACTTTACTCGACCCACCTATTCGCTGCTTCTGCGAGTCATCGATCTCCAACATGATTGGCACAAACATGTTCACGATCAATCCATCTTGTTGTTCATTGCATGGTTGGGGATGGTCTCTTTAGGGGTATTCCCGATTTTGCAGCTATCATCATCTAAATTTTTTTTGGGCAACTCTATTGTGCTCGGCAAAATCCTAAAAAAAAAAAAAAAAAATTTGGTGGGAGGACCGAAACTGTATTGCCCAAACTACTGGACCCTTTTTTGTGCAACGGCCTCCTACCGGAAATTTTCCTGTAAAATCATCAATAGGTAACACTAACTAAGATGATGGCTAACGAAACTCCTAGATATCGATGTTAGATGTTTGTGTAATCTAGAAAATAGCAACAACTATATTTAGTAAGAGAAGGAGGTGTAGATTATTTGATGGTAATTAGATAATATCATTCATATTAGTAGCCTAAGTTCATTCATAAAATTCTTGAATAAAAAAATTGTGAAGCACAGGCATCATTGTATCAAAATAAGAGTTTTTTTTTTTTTTTTTGGTTAAGGAGGGTGTCGCAGCCCTTTGGGCCGGACTACCAAAATAAGAGTGACATATCATCACTATTCTACTGCCAAAAAGTTCACTATACTCTGTTTGAGTATTATAAATAAGAAGTATTTGATTTTGTAAATAATAAGGACTGGGCAAAGAATTAGGATTCTGTCAAATCTTAGGATTTTTTCTATTATTATTACTAATAAGGGGTTTTTATGTAATTCAGTTAAAATATCGTTAACTTTCATGTTCCATTGATATATTTTTGGTCCTATCTTGTTCAGAGTTTATTATTATAACCCTAGCTATTAGCTGACCTTAGACTAATGGCTAAGATTCAAATGAAGATGATGACAATGATGATATAATTTTGTATTTGAACAATGGTCGTACTATATGACCTAGGTGTTGGACGTAAGGTGTGGCCCACATGACCACATCCCAAGCCTGGTGGGACCTCATTGGATGGCCATTTGTATTAAAGGATGGCACCTTATTTTGTTTTTTTTTCTTTAATTTTTTTTTTTTGCAATTTGGTAAGTATGTATTAAAGAAAAGGGCAAAGCCCCTAGCACTACACCAAAACAGGACATACCTAACGGTCCAAAACCGTTACTAAAAAAATTTGTAACGGTTTTTTTGAGTCACAGTTTGGGCGTTTCTAATTTGTTATAAACATCTATAACGGTTATAAACCGTTACAAACATATTGATTGTAATGCTTTATTTCCGTTACTGAAATTAGTTCCTAACGGTTTTAATACTCATTTGTGTTACTAATTTTTAATAAAACAGTAACAGTTTCGCAAGTTTTGTAACGGTATTTTACACTTAAATATTTGTAACGGTTTTGTAAACTTTGTAACGTTTTTTCGTGCCAAATTTGTGTTACTGATTCATAACATTCCTAACGGTTGTGAAATCTTTTGTAACGTTTTTAAGTGTTGTTATTCGAATAAATTAGTAACGGTTTATAACCGTTACAAATTTTTTTCATGTGTAAAAAAAAATTATCTAAAAACCACCCAATACAACAGGGGCAGAGGATAGAAGAAAAAAACCATAGATACTGGCTAACTAAAGCTAACCTGCCCATACAATTAATGCAGCAAGGCTCCTCCACACAAAAGAACAGCTGAATTAAGGATAAACCAGCACCTTCGTCCGCTGATTTAAGGCTAAACCAACTCCTCCGACAAAGAGTGATAGAGCTAAGAACCAAACTTGCCATTAGCAGAAGATACTACAGAGCCTCTTCTTCAGAAGACAATGACACAACCAACTTTTGAAAAAAGAAAACTCCCTGGAAAACTCGACTTTGGCAACCAGCAGCAATGAGAGAATGATTAGAGAAAAGCATAACCCAATTGGGATCAGCAGGGCAGGGGAGGACAGGCGAATGACAGCAGCTACTCCTCAGCTGAGAGCTCCCCTTACAGCACTCACCAGAACCTCCCAGAGCTTCTGCTAGGCTAGACGAAGAGAGAGGCAGTAGCTAAGCCAGGGCAGAAATAGTTGTCCTGTTATCAACCTTGGACTGAGCAATAGGTACTCCCAAGGAGATAGTGGAGAAACCAGCAGAGAAGGAAAAAACCTCCCAGCTATTCTCCCCATCCAAAGGATCTAAAGATAGGATGAGGGGGAAGAGACTTGCCTGTAGACGAAGAGAAGAATCCAGAGCAATTGTCAAAGAAGAGCTTCTGAGCCTTCATCAGATTTGGCCTTTTATTTCGGTGCTTGGCCTCATTACGAAGGAGCCAGAGAGTGTAGATGGCTTGGAAGAAGATGGCAGCTGCAGATGATCTTCCATTGACATCTACACCCTGGCTAAGAGCTGTCCACACCGTACAAGCTGAGAGAGGTGGAACTAAGGGAGAACCTTGAAGACTAAGAAGCCAGCACCACAGCTGAAGAGCCAGTGAGCAGGAAAAGAAGAGATGAAAGTCTGACTCCCTCTCTCTTTGGCACGAGTAGCATCTGGACGCCAAGGAGCTCCCCACTTGCATTGCCCAAGAGTCTGTGGGCGTTTTCCTGAGTAGTAGGCGCCAGCTGAAGCAGGAGAGCCTTGGATGGATGAAAGTGTTCCACACCAGTCCACTCCAATTCACAGTAACACCTCTGGACCTCAGAAAGTTCCAAGCTGATTTCAGAGAAAGAGCCCCTGAAGCTGAATCTTGCCAAGAAAGTTTGTCAGGGTTAGACTGACCAGTGAGAGGGATAAGGTTAGTCTTTAGAAGAAGGTAGGATCGGACCTCTTCTGGAACTGTAGCAGGGATGATCCAGGAACTTCCTTGAATAAGGTCTGCCACCTTGTCTTTGACAGAGAAAGGGAGGAAAGGGAATCTTTGAGCTATAGATTCGTTGTCAATCCATTTATCATACCACAACTGGATGGAAAAGCCGTTTCCCAGAACCCAGCGGCTGCCCTGCTGAAGGAGAGTAGCAAGTGATCTAACTCTTTTCCAGATACAAGAACCTGCCCTTGTATTGCCTAGAAACCAGATTGGATTATGCCTGAAGTATCTTCCTCGAAACCAAGATGCCCATAGGGAATTAGTAGTGGCTGCTGACCAACCCAGTTTAAGCATTGAAGCATTGTTAAACTCTTTCATGCGACGGATTCCTAGGCCTCCTTCTACTTTAGGCAAACAAACCTTTTCCCAAGACACCATATTTCTCTTCTTTTGATCAGAGCTGGAAGACCACAAAAAGTTACGCAGAAACCTTTCTATGAGAAGACAAGTTTTGGTGGGAATGGGTAAGACTAGGGAGATATAAAGAGGGAGAGAAGATAGCACATGCTTCACCATTATAAGCCTACCAGCAAAAGAGAGGCAGTTTGCCTTCCAACCGTCTAGCCTGCCTCTAATTGAGTCAAGAAGATGATTGAAGTGGTAATGTTTTGAGGCACCAAAGAAGATGGGGACTCCAAGGTATACAGCTGGGAGATTGGCCCTGGTAATCGGGATAGTTTCTGAGATCATCTCTGCTTTTCTGGCTGAACATTTTCCTATAAACAGACTACTCTTTTGGAGATTGAAACTCTGGCCAGAGGAGGCTTGATATCTATAGAGCAGCGTTTGAAGGTGTCTCAACCCAGGTTTATTAGCTTTAAGGAAGATCAAGATATCATCTGCAAAGAGCAAATGGCAGGGAGTAGACGGAACTGGGGAGATGGGAATAATTTTTCGGGAGAGCCTGAGATACTCTATGTGAATGCTGAGGACCTCTTCTGCCAAGATGAATAGGTAGGGCGACAGTGGATCTCCTTGGCGCAACCCACAGGAGGAGGAGAAGAACCCAGATGGACTGTTATTAATTAGAACCGAACCTCTGCTTGTACTAATCATCTCCCTTATCAGATTAATCCAGTTTGGAGAGAAGTTGAAAAACTTTAAAGCTCTAAATAAGAAATTCCACTGGAGTTTATCGAATGCCTTGGATATATCCAGCTTTAGGCAAACTGAGCCTCCCCTTATCTTGGTTTTGAGCTTTTGCATAAGCTCATGAGCTAATGCCACATTATGATGAATAGATCTGCCTTTGACGAAAGCTGCTTGGCTAGGGGAGATTAGATGTGGAAGGATGGTAGAAAGCCTGGAAGCAAGAATCTTAGAGGAGATTTTATAGGAGAAATTCAAAAGGCTGATTGGCCTAAAGTCTGAGAATGTTTCTGGAGAGGCAGTCTTTGGAATGAGGGAGATGAAAAAGGCATTTGTCTCTCTCAGGAGGCGGCCTGACTTGAAGAAATGGGTGACTGCCTCAATCACTTCTCTACTAACAATGTGCCAGCAGCTTGTGAAGAATGAACCAGAGAACCCATCCGGCCCCGGAGAACTACTCTTCTTGAGCTGGAAGACTGCCTTTCTGATTTCCTCTGAGGCGGGGACTGCTGTTAGACGCTGATTTTGCTCAACTGAAACTGAGGGACCTGCTAAGAGGAATAGACTCTCATCAGGGACGATAGATTCTGCTTGGAAAAGATTGGAGAAGTAGGAGGCTGCTTGATCTTTAATCTGGTTGTCCACTTCAAAAATAGACCCATCTACCTTGATCTTGTCTATGCGATTACGAATACCTTTGGCCTTGGCAGCCAGATGGAAGAATTTGGTATTTCTATCCCCATCTTGTAGCCACTTAACTTTTGCTCTTTGCTTCCAATGAGAGGACTCTGCATTTAACCAATTATGAAGGGAGGCTTTAGCTATATTGAGATCCCTGAAAAGAGAATCAGAGGGGGATGCTTCAAAAGCAGCTTCTTTAGCCATGACTAGAGATTCAGCCTCTTCTATGTGTTTCTTGTAATTACCATATACTTCTTTACTCCAGCCATGACTTGAGATTGAATTTCAGAATCTTGAGTTTAGTTGCCAAAATGAACTGAGCAGTACCATTACAAGGGGTTGCCCAACTGTCTTCCACAACTTTAAAGAAGGAATCGTGTGATATCCATTTTTCCTCAAATTTGAAAGGCTTATTTTTAAAAGAAAGGCTTTTCCTGAGGTCGAGGATAATGGGGGTGTGGTCAGAGGAGATTCTGGGAAGATGGTTAACAATAGGGTCCTCATGAGTATCCAGCCAAATAGAATTGGAAAAGGCTCTATCTAGCCTTGCTGCCACAAAAGCCTGACCTTGTCTGTTATTTGCCCAGGTGAATTTATTTCCTCTAAAACCCAGATCTTTCAAGCCAGCAGCCAGGGCCATATCACTGAATTCCTTGACCGAGATGGAGGAAGGAGGGCGGAGGCTGAGCTTTTCATTTGCCAGAAGGATCGCATTAAAGTCTCCTATCACACACCAAGGTAAAGAGGAAGAAGAATGGTTGACAAGGTAGTTCCATAGGCTCCTCCTTTGCCTGTAGTCTGTAGAACCGTAAACTCCTGTGATAGTACTAGGAGTGGTAGAGGTAGCAACTGTGATGGAGATGGAAATGTGCTGGGAAGAAAAGTCTAGAAGGGAGAAGGAGTATTTAGAGCTTTGATTGCAAAGGCACCAAATGGAGTTTTCAGAATTAGAGAAGAACGGAAAGTGGCCAAAAGGATAACCGGGACCGAAGGAATCCAGATTAGTCATGGGTTCAGAGAGGAAGAGAACGTCAGGGGAATGTACAGCAATGAGATGAGAGACCATGGTTTTGGTAGGGATGTTGCAGATACCCCTACAATTCCAGTAGATGACTTTGATCATTAAGGAACATGTTTGGGAGGAAGGCCATGGGAATTCTTAAGCTCAGGAGAAGGTGGTTGGAGAGCTTTACCTTTGGATTTCCTTCTGGTTTTCACCTTGAAAGGGGATAGGTCCACCTCTAAAGATATGGCTCTGTTTGGGTCAGGAGAACTAACTTGGGCTAGGACTGGTTCTGGGATGATCCGCTTTTTAATTGAGAGGCCAGCTGACATTTTACAGAGGTTGGCAGAGGATAGGGTTGGGTCAGCTAAAGTGCAGTTCTCCAGGATGGAGAAGGCATTGTTGCAGTCCACAACTGGTGCCGGAATTCTGTCCAGGATCTCAAAGACTGCATCCGAGGGGAGAGCAGAAAGAGGACAGTCTGAGGAGAGTGGGCCATTGCCAGTAGATGTAGGATTGTATGGGAGGATTTGATGAGCGGGTGGGCCAATTGATGAAGTTTCTCGGAGTACCTGGGAGGTGACTGCATCCTGCTCCTGAAGAAGGCTCTCTTTTCCCCGGACGATAGGGTCAGAGTGGGGGATGCCTGCTGCAACTGGGGGATCCTGAGAAGAAGCTGCTGAAGCCGAGACTGACTGGAGGATAGCTTCTCCCTCCTTACTGAGGCCCTCTGAGGTAGACGGAGGAATTAGAATCGCAGCTTGAGCCGGGGTTTTCAGCAGTCCTGGCTTCCTATTAAAAGGACATTTAGAGGTGATGTGCCCTGCGGAGAGGCATTCTGAACAAGGAATGGATTCATAATGGACACTGACTTCAACTGATCCTTCTCCTTCCAGGTCCACAGAGAGAGTGCTCGGAGAGGGGAGAGCTGAGTTTAGCAGTACCTGAATTCTGGCAAAGGAGAAAATCCTCTGTATTTTTTTTTCTTTAAATTAAAGTGGACATATAGGAAAGTTTCCAATCATTAATGATTCCTATCATGGCTAATAAAAGAGGATCTTCTTAAACTTGAACAAGAAGAGGAATGCAATAATTCTCTACTAAATGGTACCAATTGATCATGGCATTAAGGAAGAACCGTCTGATCATGGGTCTAGGGTAAACATTTAAATTTCAGTTTGTGTTGTTTAGATCTATCTTGATTGTATTTTGTGATAATTATAAAAGAAACCAAGTGGTATCAAAGCGAGGTCAATAAGGATTAAGTTTGGACGACTGATTTTAGTTTGATAAAATTTAAGCAGATAGAGCTAATTATAAAAATTACCTTGAAAGAATAGGCCAAGCCATGAAATCTGAGGGACAAAGGTTAGATTGCATTTTTTTTTAGGGTAGAGAAAAGGAATAAGACCGGTGCATTATCAAATATGTGTGTGCGCGTTTCAGTGATTGAAAGGTATAATCCATGATGAGGATAAAAACGATAACTTGTTTGTTTAGCAAAAAGGAGTAGTAAGGATGGAGCAAAGTAGGCATGTTGATCATTTTTTTACTTCATCTGGTTGGATGAAAAAAGTAGAGTGTGAAGATTGATTATGATGTGAAGTTTTTTACTTTATATATATATATATATATATATATATTTATAAAGGGGAGTGGAGTGGAGAAGTCATGCACGCTTGCACTTTTACGCTATCATTTGCCTTTTTTTACCATAAAAAGAGCGATAAATTATAGTGTACTAAGCTTTATTTGGACGTCTTTTTACTTTAAAATAATTTTTTTTTATTTTTTTTCATTATTTGACATCCTCCAACACACATGTAAATAAATAGGTTCTAGGTCATTTGCTTTTTATATATATATGTGATAGGAAAACTTTATATATGCTACATATGCAAATGGGCCAAGGCTCCCATAAGCTCGAGCTTAGGGAGAAATTTTCGTAAGCTTGT
This sequence comes from Litsea cubeba, assembly GCA_012931725.1. Lineage (NCBI taxonomy): Eukaryota > Viridiplantae > Streptophyta > Magnoliopsida > Laurales > Lauraceae > Litsea > Litsea cubeba. The sequence continues at coordinate 81,101,647 of CM022945.1, forward strand.
GCTTGTGGAGCCCACCTTTGGTCCATCCAAATGGATCAAACACATGATCCCCTTAAATTGCACATGTCTAGAAACTTTCGGTAAGATCCGAATTTACTAGACCATTGGATTAACTATATATCAATCCGAATGGATTGTTGACTATTAAACTCTTGGGCCCATATGGAGATGATAGGAATTACCGTTGGGGCTGATTTTTTACAGGGAGGAAGATCCTAGGGAGACCTTGAAATCCCCCTCCCCCCATCCCCATGTGGGTCCCCAAGTGGGCACCACCACACACTTGAACTTACCTTATCCTAAACTTGAGCTTAGGAGAGCTGGCCTCATACAAATGTTACATATGTGAAACACATTACCATATTTATCAAAATCATCATTTTTACATGAATAAATGACTATATAAAGTAAATTTAGATTTATTTGAATATCTTTATTTTAAAAGATGTCTCAAGATCCATGACGAATTAATATATAAAACTAAACGTCGTGATATTTATCATTAATATAAGAATATTGAAAGGTTTAGATTATGAATAGAGGGCCCAAAGAAGTGCAAATAATTATACCTATATGTTGGGCACCATATCATAAATTACTCAAGATTATGAAGATTTAAGATACTTAGGCCCATTTGGCATTGTTTTTGAGTTGTTTTCAATTATTTGCAATGATTAGGTTATACAAAAACTATGGTGTGCAGAACTTGTTTGGTAATATTATAATAAATTATTTTGCTGAGAATGTGTTGTGTTACTTGTGTAGTACTTGTTTAGTAACGGTCTAAGAATTTTGTTCCAAATGTTAATAAATTTTAATCTACTATAAATATTTATGAATTCATATCACAATTATTAAAAATAAAAAGAATTATTAAGAAATTCATGAAATCATCTTGTAGTTTTTGTTTTATTAAGAAATAAAAAGGACCCTTTAATACTCAATCCATTATCCCGTATACACCACACATTTCCTCAGCCAAAGGCAACAAATGAAAAAAGAAAAGAAAAGGAAAAGAAAATGCACGTACAATTGATTATTACTTGGACTCTATTCATCTTCTCAAGAAAATAAGTAGAAAATCTAAAGGAGAATGTCATGAATGAGAGAGATGGAGAGAGGAGTTTTCAATTTTAAGATCTTGAAACTAGTTGTAGAAATTAGATAGATAGCGATGAAATTTCGTTGCTCCATTTAATATACTGAAACAAACATAACAGCTTAGGGATCTTTTGGATGATTTGTAAAGTCTATTTGAAATGGAGTTTACATGATTTACCTCCATATTAAAATGCCAGCAAAAGGGGCATATTTGAATCAGTGGCTTGTGTCTGAAGCGGAAAGACACAAATGGCTACAGTGAAACGGACGTCCTCATAGGACAGTCCATTTTTTCACATTTTTTTTTTTAAATTTATGGGATCCAGGATCATGATCCGGACCGTTAGATATATGAAGAAGTCAAACACGGCCATGTTTGAAAATTTCAGCCGTTGATCTATCTCGGATCTCGAGATATTTGTAAAAAATCAAGAGACATTTGATCTAATATTCTGGACATTGTGGGTCCTATAATCACGATATGGTATGTTGATTCTCTTTGGAGGGCTAAAAATGGCTACATGTCCAAAAATGAGGCTCTAAGTCAAAGTGGATCTTGAGATATTTATAAAAACGTTTTTGACCGTTGATGTACCATGCATTATTGATTGAGTTTTGAAATTGTACACAAGTAGTGTGGTTATTTTTTTTGTAAATCCGGGCACCATAAATCATGATCCAAACCATTGAATATATTCCGAAGATCATTCACCATTATAGGTCTAAATTTTAGTTATTGGATCATCATAAATTTTGAAATATTTACAAAAAAGACAGACATTTATATCTACTTTTTTTAAAACCATGGCTCAAATGCAAGATCCAAACCATTAATTCTCTTTGTAAGGCTAAACACAACTATGACGTCAAATTTCAATACTTGAATCCTCATGGATCTTGAGATATTTAAGAAAAACTTTCAGCCATTATTTTAAAAATGTCTATTTCAATCATTTTTTCTGTGTTACCAAACAAACTATTTCTACGCCATCTATTTCAAACAGAGTCATTTGAAATAGATCTATTTTATACAGATCTATTTCATATAGATAAGAGACGCCAAACAAAAGGAGATCAGAGGGAGAGTCCTACTTAAATTAGGTGTCCTATGATGGGAGGGAACTATATTTGTAAATCTATAGGTATTGTCTGGTAACTTGCTTCACTTGAAAATATTACTAGCACGAGCATACTTATAATTAAAAATTAATTAAAAAGAAAATCAAATAACGCATAGAATCATTCTCAAACAATTACCAACAAAAAAAAAACAAAAAACAGGATTATGACTGGTGTAGAAATGAAGTTAACAGAAGTTGGGTAGAAAGGAAAGATGAGTATATTAAAGTAAGTGTATATGAGATTTGAGATGGAAATGAAGTCGTTGAAAAGAGAAGAGTGAAAAGTGGAAAGAAGTAGAGTAGTTGCGTGTTGAAGTGGGGGATAATGTGGGTTAGTTATAGGGTGGGGGTATATAACTCCTGGTCAAAATCAATTGTTACAGTCAAAATTGGCTTTAGAATGCTTGGCTTTAATATAGTATAACTAGTCTAATCAGTGGCGGACTCAAGTCTCGCACCGCACCGCGAGATTAGAAAAACTCCTTAAGTAATACCTTAAATGTTTTTATATTCTTATTTAACTTCTTCACTTTACCATTCTCCGCATCACCCAAACGAAAATCCTGAGTCTGCCATTGAGTATAATAACCCGTGCTCAGCACGGATATGACCAATATTGCAATTGAAATATTCATGCATTAAACAAATTCTTAGATTTTAGAAAAAAAATAAAAGAACAAAAATGTTATGAGAGTACATGTTTATGTAATCCAAGAGCTAGTGGTGTTGAATGGAAATAAGAGAATTGGAGTAGAAAGGGAATGGTAGAGTTTGGATACGAAAAGAGTTCTTGCAGAAAAAAAAAGTGGGGAGAGATTATGAGTGGTTTCCATATGGTAGGTAGTTGCATAAGTGGGGAGGGAAGATTTGAAAAAAAAAACTAGCAGTCAAAACTCCAACCAACGGTTAAAATTAAAGGCAAAACCTTTCTCTTTAATATATTATAATTTTTTATAGCTCTCTCATCACTTGAGAGTTACAAGCATCAAAGAAGAAGTAGAAGTGAGTTGTAAACTAAGTTCTTTCTGCCATGCTCCCAACCCTAAGATTAAGTCAGTTATACATGAGTGTGATTTATGTGATTTACAAATTGTGTTATTCAGATCAAACCGATCCCTAAAAGTGTTGATCATGTGACTCCAATCTAACAGGGGGCTGTGTGGAAGGTAGAGAGTTGAGGTCAATACTAGGTATCGATTTGGGTCTTGAGAGAGGGAGAGGGGGGATCCAATGGCTTTGGCAGAGAGAGAGAGAGAGAGACCTCTTGAGTGGGACATTAGATTGGAAGATGAAGGGTTTAAATTGTATTCCAATGAGTTATTCCCAGAAAAAAATTGCGATCATTTCTAAAATCTTATTCCTATGAGACATTCCGGGGAAATGATTAAAAAACCCTGCCAAACTTGGTCTTTACTTGCTCCTCCGGTGGGAACACAATAAAAACCCAGCGGCATGCAAGGTGGAACCAGAGAATGCGGCTTGGGTGTAGGGGCGGAAGCCCACATGGAAAACCCTTTCCTCCTCCCTCTCTAGAAACCCCCAAATTGTTAGTTATTCTTTTGAACTGACTGTATGCATTTGTTTTTAACAGACTTTTTGAAGTGCCCAATCTCCAATTTTTCTGTTAGACGAAGACAATAGAGATATTTTGTACTTTGATAGCTTTTGCAGTAGAATTGCTACACATACAATTAACTAAGAAATAAAAATAAGTATTGAGTATTTTTTTATACTAGGGCAGATGATAAAAAGGATTCAATTACCAAATGGGGTTTCATCATCTACCCAAATTTCAACCTTTAAGCTTGTCTTACTTTTAATTAGAATTAAAATTCTACTTTCCACCTTTTTATGCTGCTAAATGAACCCTAAATTTTCTCAGAATAACTCTTACATCAGAGGAATCAACACAATTTGCTTGTTTGCACATTGCTTTACCCAAGGTCTTCGTTGATTATGTTCTTATGGGGATGAATACAAATGCACACACTACAAGAAATGTTGGGATAGACTACGCAACACTTACCGACGCCACATAAACGTCGGTAACTTCTACTTTTACCCACGCTATCACCAAAAGATAGCGTCGGTAAAATTGTATCACTGGTTGGAATATGTGTTGTACAACTTCCCGACGCTAATGGCGTCGGTAAGTTTTGATATTTAATTCCCCGACGCACACGGCGTCGGTCGGGAAGTTCTAGGCGCCAGATCTTTCGCGCTGCAATTTTGGTTCGCGCGTTTGATCCAAAAACTTACCGACGTCGTGAGCGTCGGTAAGTTTGGGAAAGAAAGTTACCGACGCCATATGGCGTCGGCAAGTTAATTAAAGAAATTTACCGACGCCATATGGAGTCGGTAAGTTAATTAAAGAAATTTACCGACGCCATATGGCGTCGGCAAGTTAATTATATACCCTCATCCTTCCCCATCTCCCCCCTCCTCGCCAATCTCTGCAACTCCCCCTCCCCCTCTTCTCTCTGCATCTTTTCTCTCTTCCTCCCATCTCTCTAACCTTCTCACATCTAACCAATTTTATCCTAGCCTTCTTCCCCTCTTTATAAGGTATGAAATATTTATATTATCAGTTTTATTTTTTTGTTTTTCTTCAAATAATTTTTCTCTTTTTTTGTTTAAATGTTTGTCAGCATCCACTCACTACCGGCGACCACCACTATTGCCGGCGTCCACTGCTGCTGCCATTCCCCACCCATGCCGGCATGCCGCTCTTGTTACATCTTATAATCAGTATGTAGTTTTTATTTTTTTTAATTATTGATATGATAATTAGTTTAATAATATGTTTTTATAGGTTTTGTTTTATAAATTTTAGAATAGATATGATTATAAAATTATTATTATCTGAATGTAGTTTGATAATTTATATGGATAATTTATAAAATTGTTGTTATGTGTTTTAAATATGATTTTATGTCTAGGCTTTTTTTATATGGATGTGATATGAGATTGTTAGACTATGTTGTTTATTTTTTGAAAATATGAATTAATAAAAATGTTAATATCTTTTTGAGATATATGTAGTATGTGTAGTATTGTTAGTAGAAATAGTTTGGATTTTATTTATGATTAGAAAGTTATGTAAATTGATTTATACAGTTTTGTTTTAAGTGTTATTAATATGATATGATTTTGGTATACGTAGATAACATTGGTATACATTTTAACTCAAAATATTATTATAGGTCAATCCCAATACTAGTCAATTCCTTGGTGACATTGAGTTTCACAGACTCATGTACACTAACCACCAGACAGGACGTTGGTGTGACCCCCAAGCGGAGCAGGATTACGTGAGTATAGTAATTAATTTCAATTCTTATATAAACATTTTTTTTAACAATTTAAATAAATTTTATATACATTTTTTATAACTCTATATATATATATTTTGCAGAATGATATGTTGGTGCTTAGGGATTCACAATCTCAGAACTCTGATGCGGGGTCTATTGGTCAAAGTCAGCAAGTTCTCACTGAAGAAGAGATAGTTTAAAAGGTTCACAAGCCTCGTCCGGGATACATCAAAGGAAGAATTGTGAAAGGATCGTCCAGTTCTAGTGGGGGACAACTAGAGATTGCCGAGGTCCAGGAGCTTAAGAACAAGGTTGCAACGTATGAGGCCCAAGTTAACACATAAGAATGAAGTTGATCTGATATATTTGGTTTGTAATATGTTTGATAATATTTAAAATAATAATAACTAGATATTTAAAACTAAATTAAAATGACTAAAAAAACTAAATTAAAATTTAATTTAATATAATAATAAAACGGTTCCAATAACTATTGGAGACGTGGTTTTTAAAAAAATAATAAATATTGGCGTCGGTAACTTTAAATAAAAAAATGTCTTTACAGGTGTCGGTAAGTTTAATTTTGATTTGCCGACGCAGTCAACGCGTCAGCAAGTATATTTACCTACGTTTTCTTCCCTACGCCACGGTTAGTTTACCGACGCCTATTTAAGTTTACCGACGCGTTGACTGCGTCGGTAAACTTAAGTTTTGTAGTAGTGACAATTGACTTATTTTCTCTTCTGCCATTGGTAATGTGAAGAAAGTACAATAAAATAACAATAGACTTTTTTAGTTGTCCTATGCCCTTTCCGCCCCTAGTGGCAATATCCCAAACAATCCCTCAACTTCAATTATCTTGTGGTTTATTATGGTTAATTAGTTCAAAAAGAAAAATGAATTGTTTTGATTACAAGTATGGACCCATGGGAATGAGAAAAAATAAAGGTGGTTGATGGGCCCCAAAAGAATACAACTACCGTGTAAGAAGTTTATTGATCCCTTTTTTATAAGTGGGGTGTGAATTACTTTCACACCCGATTTGGTGTGAATTTTTTTATTTTTAAATGATCTTATTTACAAACAATTTTCACATCATATGTGTAAATAATTGCAATCAAACGTCACGATGAGCAAACAAATGTCGCAAAATACTAAATTCCACAAATGATTTTGCATTTGTAAAATCCAATAAAGTTTGTGATATCGCATAAAAGGGGGCATTTTCTGAGCCTTTACCCAGTTCTATAAAAAAAAAAGACCTCTTCTTGAAACTACCAGCAGAAAACCGAGTCCTTGGGTCATGAACCACTCAGGTTTGTTAGAGGCAGTGTCTATATTCTTGAAATATCCTTGGGTTATGAACCACTCAGGTTAATATGAATCTCACTCAATCAAACCTTCCTTTTATGGAAGACTCAATTCCTCAGCAAATTTCATTTAAAATGACAGAAAATAACAATAAATACAAAAAAAAAAAAACAGCTGATAATACAAAGTGATAAAGGTATATATTGATACTCACCTTTGAATGTTGCTTTCTAGGACTACCTCCTCAGCACTGAATGGACGGTGGTGATTTAAGGTTTCTAGAATAACATCATCAAGCACTTCAAAATGAGGAATTTAAATGCAAAATCAATGTAATAAGCAACTTAAAAGACAAAATCTTACAAATGCAATGCTGGCTCTCAGAGAGGAGTTGTGTAATACAAATAGCGGGGGAAGAGAGAGGGTAATGTTGGAGAAGGACTTAATCACTTGTATTTATAGAATGAGGAGAAATGGAGATAAAGGAACCAAATAGCGGGGGAAGAGAGAGGGTAATGTTGGAGAAGGACTTAATCACTTGTATTTATAGAATGAGGAGAAATGGAGATAAAGGAACCAAAGCAAAGCATCAGTCCCACAACTCAAGAAAAAGAAATGGTAATTCTGAGCTTTAGGGGCCACAACTTTCCTTCACACATGACACAGACGAAAAGAACTGGATTCTTCGGATAATCCTGACCATTTGATTGGATTTTGGAAACATAGATTGGATCGCTTTTGAGGGAAAGAATTACATAGATTGGATCACACTTGAGGAAAAGAATAATCTCTTTCTTAAGTTTTGAAATACTTTATTGGGGAAGTACCCTAAACAGTCAGGTGGGAAGCGTAATTACTAACCAATTGAGAAAATGCACATTCTCGAAAAGAATGGCTTGTTGTTGAGGTCATTAAGTAGTGTTCCATGGAAAGTTCTTTTTTTTTTTCTTTACAGGGCACATCGATATGATGAGTAGACCGGTGAATATGAGGGCTAGCTCTTATAGATTTGCTGGAATGACCCTATAAGACAAGGGCCACAGAATGGATGATCCTTGATAGAGAGTTGGAGATGGTTTTAGGGCACACTTGATTATATCATGTACCCAATGCTAACTGTTGCAGGTCTATTTGTTTGCACGTGAGAGAGTAAATGGAAAGTATATTTCAAATCATGGATAAAGAAACACTACACCAAAAATGAGAAATTGAAACGGATTACCGTCCCTAATCAGTGTGTTCCTAATCCATTCATCCGTTCTAATTTTCTATTTTGGGAACGGATTAACGGATTAGCAACACACGGATTAGGAACGGTAATCCATTCCAATTTTTCGTTTTGGTATAGTGAAAAAAGGAATAGTAAAGTAAAAAGCACTAGAAGATAAAATTTTACTTCTTCCCAAACCCTAGTTATTACACTAATGGGAGAAAAACACTATAAGTAAAAAAGCACTAGGAGTAAGAAACACTAGTTACTACACTTGTGGGAGAAAAAAGAAAAGAGGGGTAAAAAGCATGTTTTATATTTCATGGAAGTTTACTCTCTTCTCCCCTTTTTCCATCCAAATAATAATGAAGTAAAACAAGGACATCATCTTTACTATACTATTCTTTTACTTTTTCATCCAAATAATTGGGTGTTCGTGTCACTGGGGTTAACGGGTTTGAAGTGTAATTACTTGAACTTTTTTTTGGCTCACTCGGCTTAGTGGCCCGGAGGTAACTAGACCTACCCACTTAGGAGTTTGCGGAGAGTGAGAGTCCTATCTAGTGGGAAGGGAAGCCTACATAAATGGAAAGAGTGGCATACCAGGTGATAAGGGGGAGTTGCCAATCAAGGACCAACTGAGTAACCCCTTGTTGTCCAATTCCTTGACCGGTTGACTGGCCCTAGTTCATAAGGCTGTTATTTGAACCATTATTTTGAGGCATCAGAATATATTTTTTATAGATATTGTATCTTTCTTTTTTACAAAAACAACCTCTTGATAGCCCTGATGTGAATATCCCTATAAGCTTCTTGATATAACAATTATTTTGCATTTGACCATATGTTTGGCTGCTGAAAAATAAGTAGATTATAGGGTCCACACCATCCCCTGTAAAGGACCAGAACGGAAGGCAAGATTTCAATGGGTACATAAGAATGGGAAATGCATTTGATGCTTAGAAGATTAGAGATGTGGAATCTACATTTGATTGTCAAAGAAGAAAGAATCGATTCCTTCTTATTAAATAAAGGTATGTGGCTGCATCTTTTTTTATTACTTTACCTCATAGCCGTGGGATTTGACATTCTTTTTGCCTTTAGTCACTGTTCTAGAACGAGGATGAAGACACAGATTTCATAACTTCACTGAGCCGGGTTGACTCGGGTATTGGCATGTCTGGGTCAGATCATCAGAATCATTGCTGTCAGATGGCCTGTGCCCCGGCCCAGCCTGTAAAATGTAAGACAAGTCATGTCACTCGCATCCCAATTCCTTGATGGCCCCCACAAGTTTAATAGTTCAAAAAATTGATGGGAAAATTTCAAAAAGGCCCTTAAGTTTCGGCCTTATTTAAAAAATAGACATAAATTTCAAAGCTTTTCAAATTAGTCCATAAGTTTCTCATGAAGTTTTCAATTAAGGGCATCCATCTATTTAAAGTTATTTTTCGGCAACTTTTTTTCTATTTTTTTAAAATACCCAAATTACCCTTCATTGTAATAAAACTCTCATTCACTTCCTCTATATTCTCCTCATTTCCCTCGCCGGTGTCTTTACAGTGATTAAGGACAACCAGTATTCCCACAACGATTGGCTGCATGTAGTGGCTGCCGAAACCATATCATGGCTTTAAATGAAGGGTAATTTGGATATTTTCAAAATATTGAGGGAAAAAGTCGCCAAAAAATACATTTAAATGGCCAGATGTCCTTGGCTGAGAATTTACTGGAAGCTTAGGGAGTAATTTGAAAAGGTCCAAAACTTGTGTTGCTTTTTAAAATAAGGCAAAAATTGAAGGCCATAGTTGAAAATTTCTCAAAATTGAATTCAACCCATTGCTCTGTCCATTTGGATCGAAGTAAAACACGACTTCACCTGAACAACAGCCATTAAATTATTTTACAAGCTTAAGCGCGCCCGCCCCTGATTGAGTTGAGTTGATTTAGACCAACTTGATTTCCAATTTATCAACAGTCGAACCTTAGCCCTCTTTGCATTGAATCTTGAATGCTCTCACCTTCCCTTTTGACTGTCACCTTCTAATCTCTAAATGTAAGATCATAAAAAAAGTACAGTTTTTTTACCTGCATGTAAATATTCTAAAAATACTCGTTTTTAAATATTCTTTGCACTTAGAACATGTACACTTCAGAAACAATTAAGAAATATTATTCTGCTTAACTCAGGAAGGTCACAAGATCCCACCTTCGATCAGTCGGCTTCATTTCACCCTTTGAATTGGCATGAGGACTGATTTGGACACTCATCCAACTTATACTCGCCATTAGATTGAACCTCAAAAAATAGCAAAACTGTAAAACTGTTAAAATTAGAAGACATTAGACTAAAAGATAGATATATCTAATTGGATTTTTTTTTTGTCCAACATTAACACAAAATGAGGGCTTTCCATCTTTCTAATATCCCTCATATCGAAATGCTTTTAGGTCTTCCCGGCCCATGAGTGACCTGCATTGAATGGTATGAGGTGTTGGAAAATTTTAAAAATAAGAAATTTAAGGTTTGGATTTTATTTTCTTGTAAAACACTTTTCATAATCATACATTTCCCATGCATGCAGGTAAAGTGTTGAAAATGCCACGAAAAACAATCCTTTTGAAATAACCCATTTCTTGTTTGAAAACTTACCTATGCGTAGGGTTGTAAATGGGTACCCGATTCTCCGATTACCCGAAGGTTCCGACCCGTTAGGATCCGGGTCTGGGTCCTTATTTTGGTCCCGATAAGAAAATGGTTCCGGTTCCGGATGCTTTTTTTGGAACCGATACCTAAACGGTTCCGGTTCCGGATCCACAGTGGCTCAGACCCGTGGACTCGGGACCCGTCCCAAATATATACTAACATAAGGTAACTTTATTATGTGAGAACGGAACCCTTTCTACTTTTCTACATTAGGATTTCTACTTTTCTACATCTCATTGCCTGTTTGGATGTGATTTCTGAGTTTTGGTTAAAGTGTCTGTTATTGATAGACAAAATGTCACATTAGTGTTTGTAGGTACGTTATCCAATTGAATGTGAAAAAAAAACATAATTTTCTTAAAGAAAAATACAGGTATTAGTCTAGACCCGGAACCGGAACCAGACCCGCCTCAAAAACGGTTCGGTTCTGGTTCCGGTTCCCCTTCTTAGAAAACGTTCGGTTCCGGTTCCACCCTGGCCGGACCGGAACCGACCCGTTTACAACCCTACCTATGCGGCCGCCATTCTTTCTTTTTTTTTTTTTTTAAGAATCCCCACATCGTACAAGATTTGGCTATTATGAGGAGGCCTTTATTTTGTAATTTATTAGGCTTAACCTGGTCCATATTTGGACTAAAAAGACCCATTTCAATTAAGATACACTTCCCACTCTAAACGGTCAAAGTGGCTCTCATCTCTCATGCATTTTGTGAATTTCATCATATGGTTCTACCATTGGTCCCCAACGAACTGATGAGTTCAGAGTTGATTTTTGCACCAGCAAACTCAAATCAACATCGCCTTTAGATGGGCTTGATTGTATTTTGGAGGCGGCCCGGCTTGAATCAATTGCTAATTTATCCCACCAAGTAGATGGTAAAAATGGCTTAAGGAAAGCGATTATCTGGCTTGAATAATTATTGTCTTCTCTCTTCATTCGTCCAGTTCCACCAGCACAACAATGAGAGGTATCGTCGTAGGAGACATTTCTTAATCCACAATGATTCTTAGATGATAATACAGTCCATTTACTGATTTGTTGAACTCAATAATGATTGTCATTCTCAAATCATGTAGAGGGGTCACATCTTCCATTAGTAGTTTCAGGCCAGAGTATATATGGGCGTGTGTACTACAGCATGCTAAACTATAATATGATAGCCTTCAGTTTATTTGAGAGAGAGAGAATGGTTGGGGGGGGGGGGGGGGGGGGGGGGGGGGTGGGGGGGGGGGGTGGCTATCACACCTTACTCTAATCTCTGGGCACCCCAAGTGGCTGAGATATTGGGTTTTACCTCTGTTCATTTTTTGTTTGGATCCTTCCTTTATGGTGAGCAGTTCACTTTGATGACGAGCAAAGGAGAGACAACTTCATCTACAAAACTTTGAGATGAAAGAAAGGAGGTCCCAATCTCTCACGACTTCCAAGGCAAGATCTCCCATCAGTTTGTTGGGCTTAGAGGTCCAGAAATGGGAACATGGGATGGTAATTGTACCGGACTTCATGACTACATAGGTCTGGGAATAGAAAGAGAACATAAAATTGATTATGTACGTACCCTTAGAGACAGACAGAGAGAGTACTCAGAGTCGGTTTCTTTCCCTGTACGTAGCAGATTCCGAACCACGTAATTCTCTGTGGTGATGTTGTCTTGGTTTGATTGTTCGTTCTCCATTCATGTTTCCGCATACACGCGCACAACAATGTTATGATTGGTCCCTGGATCGTCTGCTTTCTCATCTGGGCATTTGCTTTGATAATTTTGTGTTAACTCTAGTTTTGACCATGCAAATATAAGTGGTAAATAATATATATATAATGTCATTCCTTTTCTTTTATTCATTTGTTTTGTTAAGAGCAGGTCAAAGTTGGGTTCGGGGATTTGGCTGGGTTTTCGGCAGCGGGGAGTATGGGTGATGGAATGGGTTCCGCTGGGAAGGATGGGTGATGGACAGATAGAAGGTGGAAGTATAGGCTCCGATCACTGATCGGATATTGATCAGAGGATGTAGATCTTCCATCTGATACCAATTGATGCAATTCTAGGGTTATGATCGCAAGTGTCGGAGCCATCTTTATAACTTATGGTGCGGACTGCCTAGTAGGGCCCATCGTAAGACCCCATTGGTCATGAGATAGAAGGGGACCAAAAGATACAAGTGGGGCCAATCTACATATCAAATTTGAAGTCAATCTAATACATTTAACCCTTTCATCCATGGTCCACAAGTTTAACAGCTTTATATCAATGCAAACAAAAAAAAATTAACCATCAATCCAACTGTCTAGATTTTACTTAGATTGAGTGCAAAAGGGGCGGTTATGAATTTTCAATCGCCACCGGACTCAAAAATGGAAGCTTGAATTAAAGGCGTAAATAGAAATTTTCCCCTTGGGTTGAAGTGGAACTTGGGCATTGCCTAGAGAATGACAAGCATGTATTTTGGGATCGTTTCTCTAGACTCATTTTATTTGAAAAATCTTTTGTGTTTTCTTTTCTAAGTTATACTAGTAATTCATTAACCACTAAGAGCATGTTTTTCCTCAACACTATTACTTGAAAATTTTATTCTCACACTGATTCTTTTTGTTTAAAATATAACTATTTATTTCTTTTTTCTATGATTGTATGGTTTCTATGTTGTGTCAAAACAGGTTCAGATGGTGAAATGTGTTCTTACTTTCATGTAATATTGTAGAAACCATTTTCTACCTCTTGGATTTTTATTCACAAAATGTGCAACAAAATGCTCTTACCTTAGAAAATGAAAACACAAAACTTAGAAGATTAGAACACAAAACAGTACTAGCACAGCCTAACAAAAATTTGTTCTATCTGAAAATCATTCTTTATTGAAATAAAATAAAATAAAAAAAAAACATAGGTCACACAATCATTCCCAAGAACTTAGAAGAATTAGAAAAACATAAACAAGACTCACCTACCATGAAGGTACTCCAAGGTGATAATAAGATAAGTTAATACTAGTCACCAACAACCTCCAAAAACGTACAAAGAGGCTAAAGGTAACAAAGCCAATAAAGAAGAAAGAAGAGCTTACAGGTCGACAACAGTCTAAGGAACCCCACAACCAAGGGACTCATTGACCAATGTGATTGAACTTCGATCACTTTTTAATATGATACAAATTAATCTTCCAATCATTGATGCACTCATAGAGTTGTCATACAATAATATATGAAGACGTCTGCATTTAACATGTAACCATTTTTTCCATCCACTCTCAATATAACTAATTAGTGGAGCATCCCACTGAAATCCAAGCCATTCAAAGTTACTTTCTCTTCGTCTTCTCTCTGACCAGAGTTATGTCCTCCATCATGCATATTGATCACATTTGATACAAATCTATTTATATTATAAGACAAAAACCAATTCCTGCCATGTGTCTCATTTAAAAAAATCTGAAATTTTGACACTTAGCAGTACTTCCCTTAAACATTTAATACCCTATTAATTAGGAGTTATATTAGTATAACTACCCTCACTAATCCCTATTAATTAGTATAAGTAAATATTATATAATATAATTAGAACGATTCAAATATAAGTGAGGGTCCACAAGGGGTGGGGCCTCACATAAGGGAAATAAATTTCTTTATGTAACTAATCACAAATATATAAATATAAGAACGCATTGAACCCATGCTGCTCCAAAATACGGCACGGGCAGCATGGGTTTAATTTGTTCTTATCAAGTTTCATATTAATTTTTTTCTTTTTACCCAATGAATTCTCTTTAAATAATGAAAATAAATTTCTTTATGTAATTAATCACAAATATATAAATATAAGAACACATTGAATTCATGCTGCTCCAAAATACGGCCCGAGCAGCATGGGTTCAATTTGTTCTTATCAAGTTTCATATTAATTTTTTTCTTTTAATCCAATGAATTCTCTTTATTATAATTTTTAGTTAAGTTTGCCACAAAGTTTAAATGATCTTAGTTTATTTTCCTAACCGATCAAAGGGGATCGCAATTTGATGTAAGAATTTAGTAATATTTTTAGACCCGACCCGGGCTTAGCACGGGTCTTTCTTGCTAGTTATTAAAATAAGGATAAGCCAAATTTGTCTTTTACATATTATTATAATATGATGACTGGGATAGTTATGATGAGCGTAAAATTATTATTAATTAATAGAACAAAGTGAGACGGTGATTAATGACAATTTGAATTTTAAAGATAAATATGGCCGACGGATTTTAAGACCGGAACTATCTTCCTCATGGATGTGTATGGTCATGTAATGGACGGATCATTCCTAGGCTGTAACCATACGACATGCCCAGACTGAATGATGCATATAGTTTAGTGATTGAGTTGCTCAATCAAGTGTTAGAAAGCCCAACAAGTTATGAAAGCACAGCTCAGCCCAGCCTGATTGACTAAATGGGTGGACTTGGTTTTTACATATTGTTTGAGGCAGGCTTGAATCAGGCCGATCAACTAAGGCCCTTTTCGGGCTTAGCCCAAATACGGGCCTTCATTTCTTAAGTCGAGGCCAGGCTTGGATATTCCCCAGCCCAGCCTGGCCAGGCCCATGAACAGCCTAACTTACGAGGAAAAGAAATTAAGAAAAAAAAAAAAAAAAAAAAAGGAACCAGTGTTGACACTCCCCCCACTTTCTTTTTATCTTAATTTGACACTCAATTTTATTTCATTTTGCTCCTCCCTACAAACAAACATACTCAAGGTTTCATCATTAATCATGTGAAATCGGAGCCACCTTCAACTGTCCATTTGTAGGTAACTATCTTGAGTGACAACTGTGCAAATCCTAGAATTTTGGCAACTGCAAATAATCACTAACCTTTTCATTTCTACTATTGTTGACCTATGGTAATCTAAAAGTTTTAGACCATATTGACTCTCAATCAAAATTTGATTTTGACTGATGGATAAAATTCAATGTATTTTACAATAAGAAAGGACATAAAAAAATTTAGTCATAACTTGAGATGGATTAAACTAAGGGCATAAACTATGATTAAAGTGATTCCAGTTTAATGATATTTATGATATTGCTCCCACTTTAATCTAAATGAGACAAGATCGATCTAAGAAAATTCTTATCCTTTTCGGAAAACTAATGCAAGAAACTTCATAACATATAGAAAACTTATCTTTCAAAAACAATTATAGGAATTCTTGTCTGGTAGCATTTGCAATTTTTCCAATGCTGCCCCCCATAAAAGTGGGAAATCCAAATCCTCATTGCCCATCTTGCATTCACAAATGCCAAATTTTGAGAATTCAAAAGGTTAGTAGTGGGTTTTCAGGTCGACTGGCATCCGAATGCTACCACCAAATAAAGCATTTGGAATGCTTGGGGTAACACCAGCGTCTAAAAGAAATCTCCAACGTGTAGAATTCTAGTAAAAAATACCTACAAACAAACAAGAGTTCCTAATTAGAGGATTTTGAAATTCTCAAAAATGCTGGAATTTCTGAACACTTATCCTTGAGCATCTAGAAATTTCACTAAAAAGCAAAGGAACTGAAATTTCGAAAACTATAAAGGTCATTTAAGGTCTTTTAGGTGGCTAGAATTTTGAAACTTTTTATAAAAAATGACATTTACGAATAGGAGGGATATGTCATCAATTCATTTGGATACTAAATTTTTGTGAGAAATTTTAGTAAAGAAATACGCCCCTAAATGTGGTGCATCGAGATTTACAACTTGATAAAGATAGATGCGCAAGTGGTTTGGTTAATTGTCAAAAGAAATAGGCGGCCATACCATAGACTTTTTTATTATAACATGATGGATCCACTTGGCCCTCTAGATAGGTGGTCCAAAAGTTCAACTCATGAACACGCGTACGTTCAAGATGACTGGAGGAATATATGCTCTTCAAGGCGTTCAACCTTCCTTTTCTTTTATTTTTAGATTCTTATGTACTTGATAAAGAAAGCCGTGTAGAGGTTTCCAAGAAAGATCTCTTGGTGTCCTTGGGCCACTCCTATCATGAGACCTTTTGTACTAGAGAACTAAAGAACCATCTTTGTACCCTAAGTGGATTCATCTGCTTGATCATCTTGTCCCATTGTGTTGGACCTGTGTGGTCCACAGGCTGAATTATCCAGGATATTGATCTAGTGCGGCCAACTTTGATGACCCATGCCTTAGAACCAACCCCATTAGAATGATCTTAACCATTCAATATTAACTTTATTTTAGGGTGATCAGATGGATGTGTTTTCATTATCAATTTAGAAGGTAGTTCGAGATAAGTACATGATATTGTATATTTACTTTACAATATAAATGACAAAAATCACTATATATGATGATATCAAAGGCCCATGGAATGGTGAAGGAGGCCTCAGATGAGGCCAATATCCACCACTGTTTTGAAGTAATTTTTGTTGGTGATCTCATATTTTACACTATGGGTGACAATGAGAACTTCAATACAACAATGATGTCATGAAGTCAATTTGAGTTATATTTGGGACACTTTACTAGTCTCCATTTTTGCCAAATGGGCTTAAAGGCATGGAATATTAAAGGTAATAAGGATTCACATTGAGTGTCAATAATTATTATCTTCTTTGATTGAGAATTATTATTCTAACTACCATCCTAATAAGTTAAAGCAAAGAAAAGTAATGATCTCTTCCACACAACATTTAACAAATCTTTGTCTTTCTTTTTTTTTCATATTTTTTATAAGGAGTATTAAATGAATTTGTTATTTAAGATGACTAATCCTTAAAGACCCTTACCTTGCTCAAGTTAGGAAGTATTTTGGTTTTTGTTGATTTCACCCATCTCCCGCTAGTGATATAGGTTTTTGTCCACATACTTTATTTTTATTTTTTTTCTTTTTGGTTGTCACACATAAAATATCATCATCGTCCGTCTTATCCTTTCAATCTGGATCATCTAAAACAGTTGCATGCACTATACAACTCATAACCTAAAACTGTAGCACATCAAATCTATGATTCTGAATTATTCGTCCATGTTTCGGGAGGGCCCACTACAGATGGCCCAAGAAGCTTTGAAGGTAAGTAAAGAGTCCAGATCCCCTATTTCTGTGAAATACGGAGATACTATTTTGTCCAATAAAAATTAGCCAACGGTGTAAAATTTCTTTCTTGATTTTCTCATTCCTACCCGTAAATTAAGGGTGATAGACCAAGTGATGGCGCTCCCATTTTTTTAAGATAAAAAGCCTCCTCGTGGAAGAATAAGCACATTACAAAGGCATTCATACACTTGTGTTTGTGAGAGAGAGAATCATTTATCAAAGGAGAGCTTAAAGCCCATGTCTTTTGCTTAGAGGGTGGCAGTGGCACCGAAGGCAGAAGCAGACCCTTCTCCACTTCAAAGAAAGGAAAAACGCACCCAATTCCATTCTCTTTTCTCTCTAATTCCGTCGCTTTTATTGTTGAATCTCTTCCAATTCTCAAGAGAAGCTTGGAGAGAATGTTCCATCCCAAGAACCCTACCATCAATTCAAATGACAGGCCATTGTGTGTCCAGGGAGACTCAGTCCTCGTCCTCACCACTGATCCCAAGCCACGCCTCCGATGGACGGTCGAGCTTCACGAGAGATTCGTTGATGCCGTGACTCAACTCGGAGGACCTGATAGTATTCACCTCACCATCATCACCATCTACTTAATATTCTTCCCTTCTTTTTGTTCTTTCCTGTTTATGTGATATATATGTCATCGATTTTCTCTTTGAATTTGTAGAGGCTACTCCAAAATCCATCATGAAAGTCATGGGTGTCGAGGGTCTTACTCTATATCATCTCAAGAGTCATCTTCAGGTATATATATAGCATATATACAATAGATTCCATGTGTTTTCTCCTTTGTTTTGTACTCCTCTAATTTTGTTTTGATCATGGGTTTCTCTTTTTTAATGATATCTTGGATGATTTTGGTGTTGTTTCTGTAGAAATTCAGGCTCGGGAAGCAACCACATAAAGAATTCAATGAGCAGTCAGCTAGAGATGGTGAGTGAGAAGATGATTTAACATGCAAGAAATTGTATAAGAGTTTTCTTTTCTTTTTCTTTTTCCTTTTCTTTTTTCTTTTTCCTTTTGTTTGGGTATCATTTGAAGCTGATTTTGTCAATTTCCATCACAGCTATGGCGTTGGAAGTGCAAAGAAATGCCATTTCGGCGTCTGGTCTAATGGGTAGAAGCATCAACAAGTATGTATTTAGTTTAAAGCATGTGGGCTTGGGTAAAAAAATTTCATGATCTTTTGTTGGTTGATGTTTCAATGAGGGACTTGTTTTGTAACTAAGATCATCGATTATTTATCCATTGTTTTTGGTCCATCTTATGTGTTTTTGTGGGATCTTTTCAATAGAAATGAACACATCACAGAAGCGCTGCGGATGCAAATGGAGGTCCAGAGAAGATTGCACGAGCAATTAGAGGTAAGCCAATGAAATCTCAACAAAATAACATCCAGCCTTAGCTTGCAAAACAGTTTAATTCATTTAGGTCTCTCTCTCTCTCTCTCTCTCTCTCTCTCTCTCTCTCTCTCTCTCTCTCTCTCTCTCTCTCTCTCTCTCTCTCTCTCTCTCTCTCTCTCTCTCTCTCTCTCTCTCTCTCTTCGAACAGGTGCAAAAACACCTTCAATTGAAGATTGAAGCTCAAGGCAAGTATATGCAAACAATACTGGCGAATGCTTGCCAAACACTTGCAGGAGAAAACATGTCCCCAGGAAGCTGCAAGGGGATCGGCGATCCGGGTTTCGTTTCTGATATCAATGTCATGAAAGATTTAGGCTCTTCCATCAGTTTTCCTTCTCTCCAGAACCTTCACATGTATGCTGGAGAACAACTTAACATGTCACAACAAATAGAGAGAACCTATCTTGAAGGAGTATTGCCAATAACTGATAATATTTGCTTGGGGAATAAGAGGACTGGCACATATAGTACTAGCAACAGGAGCCCCTTATCTTGGGATGAGGAGCTCCAATTGCATGAGTTGGGGATGATGGCAACATGTGTGAGCTCTCAAGAGTACTCTTTCAATGGAGATCAGATGCAGAATGCACCACCGGTGTTTGATAGCATCACCAAATTAGATGCGCTGGGAGGCAATGGTGTGGGCGAAAAGAAATTTGATGTTAGGCGAAGCTCGAAAGGCCATCACCGCGAAGAGTACCACCGACAATGGAGAGCATGAATCCCATGACTATGGGTTACTCTCTACCCCAACCAAGAAACTTGTCTTATGGATGAGCTTGATCTGTCGTGTTTGGATGCTTAAGGGGACTTGAAGAACCAATCTATTCTTAAATTTGGAAAGCAGTTACTAAATCAAATTAACAAGAGTGTGACCATGACCAATACTATGCAAGGACACTAGCATTGAAGCGCTATTCTTTTTCTTCTTTTTTTCAGCTATCATACTTCTCATTCATATGTATTTGAATTCTATCAATGGAAAGATTTTGCATCATGACATTTTTATGCATTATTTTATTTCTATTGTAGTTTCATTTTCTGCAGTAACTGAAGATCAGAGACTTCATTTTCTATGGTTCCCATTTCTGTTACGTTTTGATGCTGATGCTACAAAACATTTCCCATGGTAAAAAAAAAATTTCTACCTCTTGATCTTTAATCTATTTTTGTAAAATCTACAGCAATATTCTCACCTTAAAAAATTGAAAACCATAAAATCTTAAAAACAGGGCAATGTAAAATCAATCTCCTTCAAAAATCCATTTTTTTTTATGGTCTGTTTAGAAAATGTTCCACACAACACACCCTTGAGAGTATGCTTATCATAAGAACACTCAAGTGTCTTCATGGGGGCTTGGTACTAAATTGGAATTATATGTCTTTCCCTGGGGCTGTTGTTTCTTTTGAGGTTGTCATTCTAATGTAGGAAGCTCTTTTTAGACTGCTTTTAAGTTAGTTGCTTCTAGTTAGTTAACACCCTCATTGCAGAGGACTTATGGGGATTGAAGCAATCATGGCCCATAAACCAAGCAAAATGTAGGGTTCTATAGTGGCAGAGAGAAAAAATAAAAAATAAAGTGTTCCAATCTCTCATTGGGAAATGAGCAGAGGGATGGAAACTCTCCTCTTTTTTTCTTGAAGGAAGGAGCTGAAGTGCCGACAGGAAGTATCTCCTGTTCCTTTATCTTTTCTCACCTCCATATAAATATTCCTTATTCATTAGAAGAGTAAAAAGGAAATAGGTTCTCTCCTGTGAATAGGTATAAAGATTGCATGTCACTTAACTAGAGATTGTATTCAAATGAGTCAACTCGGCTCAGTTAAGATATCAATGAGTTCGTAAGGTCGGTTATCAGAGGCAGAAGTATGTGTGTGTGGGATGTGCGCGTTCTTTCAGGATGTATATAGTTTTTTTTCACTGATACTTACAGGATGTATATTGTTGTTGTTCAAGAGTATATTTGTCAATGGTTAAAAATTAGATACTCTTACACCAAAATCAAAATCTGTATAATTCAATATTTAGATTGCAAACAAATTAGGATTAGAACTTGGAGCCACCGCCGTTAACAGATTGAAATCTTAAAAAATAAACCTTGGTCCATTAGCAGATTTAACTAGAATGGTTCTTATTTTTGCAAGGTATCCAACATTATGAATTATCTCATTCTATACCTAGTTAACTATGAGCCATACTATGATTCAGAACATACAAACCATGAATTATAATCCGTGATCCACCAATAGGTAACCCTTTTTATAACTATAAACACCTCCATGAGGTTCACATTCAATCAACTCAATCACAGGAGCAGAACAAGGGGTCCATATTATTGTAAAGTATTTTTATTGTATTTACTAACGCTTTCATATTTTTATAAGAATGATTAGATAAGAAAATTTAATTTTGAGTTGATGAATTGATTCATCTGAGTCGCTATATAGTCGAGTCAAGTGCCAGACTATGCTGTGTTTTTTAAAATATTTATTGGATGATAATAATCTAGTAGGCATTTCCTTTTGTAGATAAGAAAAGAAGGTAGTGCAGCTACTTTATCGGGTATGGTGAAGTTGTGCAAGTTGGCAAAAACAAGGCTAACAAGGGCTCTAACACAGGGACATCTGAGACAGAGTCTCATTTGGGAGAAGATAAAAAAGATTACGCACTCCCACGAACGCAGCTATCGAGGAAGCTTCTTCCTTTGGCATGCAAAAGTGGACGTACCAAAGAATGCTAGTGATTTGACCACGAGGCTTATTTAATTATGGGCAATGAATTTGAGGGTGTTTGGATGTAGAATGAATTAAAGTAAAGTGAAGTAAAATATTAAATTAAAAGAAAAGAAAATATATGATCTTTTATTTTTAGTTGTTTGATATGAAAATTTTAGACTTTTTGTGTAAATAGATGATTTTTTGTCATTTAGTGGAGAAATGAGGTTGCTTTTTTACGACATTTCTTTGAAAAATGAGGAATCTTGAATGTGTGTACTTTTGATATGATCCATTGTCTTATCTTGTCTGGATAATGGAGGCTTTACTTCACTATAACTTTACTAGCAGTTAATTGTCAAACACGTAAGGCTAAGAGTTTACTCATGGGTCCTACCCCCCTTTGGCTAGGTAATCCAAAAATAAAAGGCTAAGAGCTTACTCATGTTGGTTGAGACGATGGTTTGTGCGAGAAGAGAATTCCATGATTTATATATATAGAGAGAGGCAAATTCATAGAAAATGAAAGAAATAATTAACTTTATTTAATGGAGAAGATTTCGATTTCCTTTGAAGAGTATCGATTGCCTATGAGGAGTATGATAGTAGAATTTCTCTCTCCCAAAAATATAAACATGCATGTGCAGAGAGCAGAATCTTCTTACTACACAAACAAGTCATCAAACACTAAAGAGCGGAACCAATTTTATTTGAAATTAAGGATTGTGCCCTTTTTTAGTGTTGTCTATTAGATTCCTAGCATTCTCACTTTGGTTCCTATAACTCTCAGTTTGGTTGCCCATGACTTTGCTAAAGAGACCCATGTTTTGGGTACGAGTGGGCACTCTACTGTTTTGGGCAAGCAAGTGTGGTCCTCCTCTATTTTATTTTATTTATTTATTTATTTATTTATTTATTTATTTATTTATTTTTTTTGGGGGGAGGGGTTTGTTAATGATAGTTATTCTATTTATCAAAATAAAAAAGTAATAATTAAACCTCACTTGAAGTAGGTCAACTTGACCTGACCCTGCTAACCATTTCATAGTAATATGATTTTTTTTAGTTGATATTACATGCAGTGGGCACCTTCACTGAATGATCTGATGTGAATCTAGCTGAAAATGATCACTTGGGCTTGGATCAGGTTGTGTCGAGACTATATTTTATAGAACTTGTTTGGCAATATCCTATTAAATTACTCTATATACTGAGAATATGTTGTACGGAACATATTTAGTAACATTATAAAAGTTTGGCATCAAGGAGAGCAAACATAGAGGACTCGCCTTTTATTATTTGTGGTACTCTCTTATTATCTTACATGGGACCCACTTGTAGAAATTACAACGTGGTACCCACCTTTAAAAATTGGAACATGAAACACATATTCATAGGACTTACAATGTGGGCCCACTTTTATAGGAATTATAATTTGAGGCCACCGCTTAGTGAATGTAAATGTGGTACCCACCTTTAGAAATTACAAAATGGTATCACGTTTAGAAATTAGAATATGGGGCCCACATTCATAAGATTTACTAAGTGGGTCCAAATTTTGTGATCATTACCATGTGACCCACATTTATGAATTACAAAGTGGAGCCACATTTTTTATGACCGTGGACACAAAATCCAACTTTAGAAATTACAATGTGGTGCCCACCTTTAGATTTACAATGTGGGTCTACTTTTATAGAAATTATAATGTGGTACCCACTTTTAGAATTATGAACATGGGGCCATATTCATAGGATGACAATGTAGCCCCACATTAATCGGATTTACAATGTAACTCCACCTTTTGTGATTATGACCATATGGCCCACCTTTAAGAATTATAAAGTGTGACCACCTTTTCTATGATTGTGGACACGGGACTCACATTTAGAAATTACAACACACCTTTGTAAAATTGAAGACAGGGCCCACATTTACAGGATTTATAATGTGGTCCCACCATTATAGGATTATAATATGGTCCTACCTTTTGTAATTATGACCATGTGACCCACCTTTATGAATTATAAAGTGAAAAATATAAAGTTTTTTCGTTCCAACTTTCTTATACTAGGGGGTTAAGATTTTGAGATTCATTCTCGTAAGATCAAAATTCGAAACAGTGATTTATACACACCAAATATGTTTTTCACAACATTATCTCGTGGGAACAATATAAGAACATCCAAATGACACGATGCCAAATACACTCTAGGAAACTAGAGGGCTAGTAAGTGAAAAAAAAAATTCTAGAGGGGCATAATGTAAAAGGCATAAAATTTTCAAAAACATTTCCACCTCTGCTTGTATGTATTTTGTCCATATGTGTTTCTTGATTCGACTATGTGGTTCACAGACAATTTTTTTTCTTTTTTCTAATCTCAAAGGAATGAAGTGCCCAACAAATAATCAGTGTTAAGAGTCTTATCCAAGAAGTTGTTAACCTGAAGAAAATAAATAGGAGGTTCCTATTACTAAAGAAAGAAAAAAAATTAATATTATTTAGTATCATGGCATCATTCATAGATCAACTAGGCTAAATGTTTTTCTAGTTGCTTGTAGTTAACAACTCTTATTATTGAGTGATTGTGTGGCTTATCAATATCTTTCTTCCGACTATCATTGGTGGATAAGTCAAAACAAGAGAGAGAGAGAGAAGAGAGAGAAATTCTATAATTTTGAGACCATTAAATAAGGGATAAGAACATCAAATGGGGCTAGTTAGTTTGTGTACCGGAGAATAAAGGGATAGCCCAATTGTTGGGAGCGGTATGTTCTCACCCAACTGCCCATTGTTTGATTCCCCATGCCCTCTCCTTATCTTCTAGATAAAATACATTTTAACTGAAATCATTCAAAAATAACTAAAGAAAAGGCAAAATATATGAAATGCTAGCGAGACTACAAAAACATAAACAACTCAATGCAACTTGTTAAGTTTTATACTTGTTAGAAATATAATAAAAGAAATGAAGGGCTTGATAAGAACATAGTAATCAAAATGCCTTTGCAAAGAGGAAAGCAAAAGGAAGCTAGAAACTGCAACTGGATGCATGATGCATCTAAATTAATAAGAAAACAAAGCAAGTGTCCAAGATGCTTATACTAAAATAAATATGTGGAGTAAAGATCACCACTGTCATCATCTTATCTTTATTAATATGGGTTCAACTTCAAAGTTTATACTATTTAACAATAAATTAAGCTGCTTGTAATGATTTTCTAACTTTTTAGCTAGGGTGTTTAAAAGTGCTCATGTGGAGTAATGTTGAACATCTAAATAACTCTTCTACAAAGAAAGGAAATCTCCTTGATGCATGCCACCAGTAAGACTGTTTATTAGCAACATAAAGTTGACCTTGTGTTCAAAATTGGTTGGGATCAATGGGACCTTTGCTTTAAATTAGTTGACCAAGAGGAAACCCAAGTCTACAAAGATTTTTTCTACTGTTGATGTTACTATTGTAGAAAGATCTGCCTGCTCTCAGAACAGCTTAATTAACCTCTTAGAATGATATGGATAAGCCTCAGTACTTGAACCCAGGCCCGGCCCTTTATGTCTATGCTTGTCCAGGCCAGACCCAAGCCTGGACAACTTTGGGCTAATCTGGGCTATTTTTTTGAGACGCATTGGCTGGATATGGGTCATTTTTCAAGCCACCAGAGAATTAACCCGGGCCATGACTATTCATGATCAAAAGCCTCGCCAGCCCAACATATTTTGCCCAAGAGGGTGTATATTTTGTGAATGCCTGTCTTGACTTTCATGTCAGGGGCTGAATCAAAGCTTAGTCCAATAACTAAAATGGCCAGGTTTGAGCTACAGCACAACGGGGCCCATGAACTGCTAAAAATGTCAACCCAAGAGTTTAATTCATTGGTCCAGTAAGATCAGTGGATGGGTTGAAATTCAATAAATCGAGATAGATCGGACTTAGTTGACGATGTCATCTTTGGATAAAATGGAAAACCTTCCACTATAATATATAATAATAATTAGTCATACCAAATACAAGAGCGTTTTCAGAATAACTTTTTCTTTTCTTTTTCCAAAACCGTCTTCTATCTATCGTAAAGAGGGCCCTATTGAAGAATGTGATCCCTTGCTTTTATCTTGAGTCCTCTACTTTTCTTTCTTATTTTAATTTTCAAACTAGTTATGCGATTTTTCTTCTATATTTTTATCGTAGTATTAAAATATCATTTCTACTTTAACAATGATTTTTCAATAACAAAATTCCAAAATTATCATGATATCATCTCCTATCAATATCATCCCTGTTATCAATATTATTTGCAGCATTGGTTGCACATGTAGCAAAATCTCTATTGAGCCCTTGGCATTTAGAAACGCTATATTTTCTTTTACTAGAATTCTGAATTCGAACTGCATGAAAAACTTTTAGAATTCCAATCTCCTTGGCATTTATAAACGCTGGCTATGAGAATTTTGGAATTTCCACGAGGTGGGAAAACGGATAATATTTGAAAAATCTGTAAATTCTCCCTACAAGAATTCTCTAAATTCTTGCAAATGAATAGGCCCGAATCATCTAGCGATGAAAACAAGTAGGGTTAAGGTCGGATCCATACTGTACTCGAAACCAAATGTGGGAACTGAGCCCAAATCAGGTCATACATGTACTTAATTTTGTATTAATGTTCAGACCCCTGCAGGGCGTCTCAAGACAATATGTGGCCCCAGGCGAAAGTATAAACGAGGCCCTAGATTTAAATATTGCAAGAATAAGATAATATATAATAGAAAATGTAATACTAAAATATTATAATATTTTTGCTGTTTGGCAATTTTTGAATAAATTACATATTTTCAATTGAGTTGTTTGGAATGTGCTACGATTAAAGTAAATTTTATTATTAGAATAATTTTTAATTAAATACTTTTAATCTATATGTAATTTACGATGCAGTCTGGATAAAAAGTAGTGTGATAAAATAAGTTCAAATGCCACGTTTTTTTAATAAGTTACTTTTCTTTTATCATATAAAACTTAAAAGAAATACTTTACAACTCTCTCCCACTTAATTTCACCACTTACTTCATCTCACCTTACTTATCTATTTTACCATGATGTGATATCAATCTTTATTTTACTTTACCACATACGTGAACGTGTCACGTTTTATTTAACATATAAAATTACAGTAAAATGTGATAAAGTAAAGTCACACAAAAAGAAACTACTTTACCATTCCCTCCCATTTTACTTATACTTATTTCAGATGACTTCTCACCGTGCTGTACATTCTACCTTAAAACTACTTATCTTTTAGAGAATATACATTTTTACTTTGGTGAATCTGTTTCATGCTTCTTCTCTACCATTTTAATACGTCATTTTGAAGATTCTTTTGTTAAATTTACTCACACTGGGGGTTTTAGCTATTATGAATTTTAATGTTACTGAATCAACAAAAAATTATAGGCCCTCTCATGGTGAGGCCCCCACCACTGCTTCACTGCTTATCTGTGAGCCGGCCCTGGACCTTGTAAAAACTAGCTAATTAAGAATGTTTAATCTGTGTCTACACTTGTGTAAATTATGCTTATGAAATATGGACTCCAATCCAAACCCAGACCAGATTTTATTTACAATCTATGTGATGGACCTAGACCCAGTCCCAAACTAAAAACAGGAAAGGAACTGGCCCATTCAGGGACCCGTTTCATCCCAAGTACTCCTCACTTTGGAAACCCTAGAAAAAAAGCTTCTGACCAGTGACTACTAAAGAACCCTAGTTCTTCAGTATCACCTCTCTAAGCTCCAACATCTCAAAGCCTCTTTCATCGCCATATTCGCATTTCTCTTCAATGGGTAAGACTTAGATCTCATTCTCGACTCGAACTTATGCAATTCTCTGGATTTGTTGTTGCTCTCCATGCAATCTCTTTGGATTTTAATTTCTAAGTGCCTTTTGCAGTTACAATCTGTGTAAAAATTTGCAGTTTTTTGCCCTCGATTGAAAGAAATCTTTATGAAAGTTGTTAATTTTTCTAGGAAAGTGGGTTTTAGGAGTGTTTTCCTAGGAAATGGGAGGGGTGGAAATTCCTGTTGAAGGAAATGGAGCTATGGTTGGCTAGAACATGCAAATGGATGGTTGGTTTTAGCAAGAAAATCATTTCACACTATTCATCTTATGAAAATGAATCTTATCATGTGAATGAGAAATTGGTAATCAGTTGTAGATCTGCAACCCCAGACCCATTGCCCCTTTAATCAAAACCGCTTTCCTTGGAAACCATTGAGGGAATCCGAAGCACCCAATTGTTCGATTAGTGTTGGGTTTCTAGGATTTCTTGCAATGTCTTTTTTTTTGTTCCCATTTCTATCCAAGGGGCTAAAAGTGAAGGTTCACAAGGGGTCATCAAAATCTCCCCTTTGATTGGAAATGATCACCCACCAATCATCATAGTAGATAAATAGCGATGGTCCAAGCTAGAGCTCCACCTTAGATCCTTCGCCCTTCACCTTTGTAATACTCCTCCTATACAATCCCCATTTCCATGAATTTGAGGAATTCAGCACCAAGTAGGTAAATGCTCCCTAAAGCAGAGTTAAGTCAATTAGGTATACTTTTTCTTTATTAGATTTTTTTTAGTGCCTGTTAATTTGTATGGAGCTGAATGCATAGGAAATTATGGTCAAATGGGCTCAGACAAAGGATTATTAGAGAGGTCACTCAGGGGTGAAGGATATATGATGGAGATGTAGATGGGACTTTTGACTTTCCTTTGATTTGAATTACTAGGGTGAGGGCTTGGCATTCATCTCCCATTTCCTCTTGATTCATTTCCCATTAATGGGGAGATTATTTGATGGTCATTTTTTGGATATTCACCTTTTTTCTTCAATTTTAACCACTTTTAGAAATTCAAGTCTTTGAATTTCTAGGAATCTAGTTGCACGAAACGGACAGGCCCTTGAAGGCCCAATTTTCTTACTGAATTTTAAATTTCTATGCGATTAAGCATTGCCATTCTAATATTGAATACCTATATGTTTAAGCATTGCCTTTCTATCAAAGGGCGGAAGAGTGAACTGAAGATGAAGGCCTGCAAGGTGCCACTGAATTATCTCCACTTTAATAGGAAATGCATAGCTGTCATTTTGGTAAATTAAATGCTGGGAAGTTGATGAGCCCATCTAAATCTTCACCTTTTCCCTACAGTCAACCTTTTTAATACTTCTTCGATGAAAACCCTTTTCAATGAATTTCAGAGAGGCAATGCCTATTTCCCCCATGCAAGATTTTGTTTCTACAGGATTTTTGGTATGTCTTTATGGTGAAATCTTGCTGCATTTATTTATTCTTTCTGTTGATGATTCATTTATCTCCTTCTGTTACATGGTTTTGGAACAGTCATGGACCTTGTATGATTCTATTGCAAAACCAATACGTATCAGCTGATATATTGATTCCAGCCAAAGCATTGGTCTATGAAACAAGTAATATAAAAATGTTAAGAAAACTCAAAACATTGAATATCCTTGTAATTAATATTTTATGGCGGTTAGAGTGGAGATAACGTTTAGTAGAGTGTAGAGTTTCAGACTGGCACCCTAAAAAAATTGATATTGAAACAGGTCCAAAATCAACATCAACACCAATTCGGTTTCATCCTGAGTTTTAAGAATTCTCTTTTCTTTCCGTGGATATGAATTCTTGAACACAAATCATGAGCCCACCATAAGATGCTCTAATTTCCTATGGCTATTTTTCTTTTCCCTTTCTTGGTCGACTTAGTGCTAGGAAACACCTCTATTGACAAGCAACTTCAGAAATAAATGGGTTCATGGCTTTCATTTTTCATGCATAGCTTCTCTATTTTCGTGCTCTTGATGAAATAAATCAATCATGGGCTGTCTCCTGGTATCACTCTTTTTGTTACTATTTCTTTTGCAGATGTACCTTTTTTATTTTGTATTTATTTTTATAATTCAAGTTTGGAATTTTTTTTATGTGCATTTTTTCCATTATTGCAGCGAGGATTAAGGTTCATGAGCTTAGAACGAAGTCTAAACCTGACCTTCTCAACCAGCTTAAGGAGTTAAAGGCTGAGCTTGCATTATTACGAGTGGCCAAGGTTACTGGAGGTGCCCCAAACAAGCTTTCAAAGATGTGAGTGTTTTACTTTCCATTTAATGAACGATTGATTTCTTTATCTTTGCCATTGACAGTTGTTCACAGTTTATATTTTTATTGTTATTTAATTTTATTTAGTGTGCTGCAACAGTAAGGTGGTCAGGCTCTCCATTGCGCGTGTGCTTACTGTCATCTCCCAGAAGCAGAAAGCTGCCTTAAGAGAAGCATACAGCAAGAAAAAGTTGTTGCCTTTGGATCTGCGGCCTAAGAAGACGCGTGCTATCAGACGTCGCCTTACAAAACATCAGGTGCACATGCTTTTGTTTGTTTGTTTTTTTTTAAGAGGGTGTTTGACATTTTCATGTTGTTTACATATGAAGTGGAGAGGTTGGAAATGGGTGAAAGAAGGAAGATAACATGCAATTGAGTCTCACTGACACAGAAGACAATCCAATTTTCCCACTTTCGATGGGTTATAGTTTCCTATCCTCTTTCCTATGAAAGTGAATTCCGCTATATGTGGGAAAATTTGATGGTCTTCACCTTTGGCCATACTCTAGACATTATTTTCCAATTTTCAAATTTCACAACTTTGACTACTTTTTTAATGTAATGATATGAAAATGTTGAACATCCCCTATAATTTGGTCAAAATCCGTGTTGACCGAACCTAGAAACCCTAGCCTTTTATTTGATGCATTAAAAAAAAGAAAAATGAATGATCGTACAAGATTCTTCTGGGTATTGTAGATACAGCCTAATGATTTCAGTGTCAATGTATCCGAGAAATGTGGGGATTTTGTGGGTTAAATATATTGATTATGATCTCCCAGTTCATTTGGCAATGCATGTGTGATGTGTCTTATCCAAGCCAATCAGTGTGTGCATGGTTTAAAACAGCTGCTTCAGTAGGTGCAATTCAGGCTGCAGAAACTGTTGAATTACACCAGAACCAACTGAAATGGTTTTATTTCCTGAATTCATGATTCCATGAAGCCATCTAACAGCATCAAATATCATAATAGACCCATCTTTTTTCAATATTAAATAAACCCATCTTCTGATGGATATTAAACTGTTTTAGGATTGTTTTAAACATGAAATTGAAAACTCTAGATTCAAGGAAGTGATATAACATAGGTTATATAGAGTTCCGTCTAATTTTATTCTAAATTTTGGATGGTCCTTCAAAAAATATGACATTTTGTTAGAATCATGATCAGCCGTGGCCCCTTTTGTAGAGCACAATGTGTGAAGAAAAGACCACACCATTTTCATGCAGTGTATAACTTCTGTGCAAAGAACCGATCTGACATCTCTTTCAGGTCGACCTTGACTAATGAGAGATGCATATTATTGGCGGTTCTTTTCTTCCTGTGGTGAAATAGCCCTATTATTGTCTGTATGAACCAAGCACCGAAGTACCTGCCTATATCATTTGCTGGTTATGCTAGAAAGTCTCATGCATTGTGCCTCACTATGTGGTGGGTGATCCAGATCATTTCAAGTAGGTCCCATCATAGCTGGATCGTATCAAAAGCTCTCACTTGAGGTATTTGCTTTCCTTTCGAACAAATGGTTTCTACCTGGTCTGGTCAGTGAACCTCCTATCTCAAACACGGTTAGACCAATTACAAATATCAATATATCATCACTCTGGATTAGACAGTGTGCACAAGGTGTGTACCTTTATCAAGCAACTTTAGAAATTCTTTTTTGTAGTTACATGTATGCATGCAAACATGTTACTGCCCAACTAACTATACGCTTGATCACTGCCATGATACATTGTTCCACTTCCTCTTCCAGGCATCATTGAATACACAGAGGGAGAAGAAAAGAGAGATGTACTTCCCTCAGAGAAAATATGCAATCAAAGTTTGAGATGACTTTTGCAGAACTGCAGTGGGTTTAGTGCCCTGAATTTTGCAATTTTCTTTCTCAGTGGGCGTATGGCCACTGAGAAACTGTCCTTTTGATTTTATGTTCTAATTGAATATATAGCTGCAAACTATGAATCGCCAATTTCTTTTCAGTAATCCAAGTAGTTAAAATAACCTAATTGCTGCAATTTGATTGATGGGTTAGGGTTGCTTTCACGCTTTGCTGGAATTATTGTCATTTGGAGTAAAGATTAACCACTGGAAAACTCCCTTGGTGTGCTTGTTGCCAAACACATGAAAGTGGCTTATTGGTAGTCTTTAGCTTTTCTTGAAAGTTGTCATTTTCAGTTTGATTCCTCGTTTTTAACTTGAATGGTCTGATATGAGTATCAGAAACAATTGGGCCCTTTTGCATACTTATAATATAGAGTGCAGGTATGTGTAGATCTCCACGATCACGTGTGCCAGTTACCTGCTAGTGCTAGTGACAGTTTTATTCTTTGTCAACTTATTGCAAGGTGAACTGGATGCTGTAAATTCAATTCTGAGGACCCAAACAGGACAACTCTTATGTGAGTGAATAATGCATATTCAAACTCAGGAAGTGTGTATTGGCCGAAATGTATCAGTTTTTGAAATCATACACTTGAGGCTTGATCACAGTAACATTTAACAGCCAGTAATTCAACAATGATTCTAATGGCTGAAATTCTAATTTTGGTTAATCATCATCATTATATAACCGTATAGCAAAGAAATGGGCAAATTATCGACAAATCCCTTTCATTAGTGCTTTTGTTTTACCCACGTATATGGGCCCACCTATCATCAATCTGATCCCTTCACAAAAAAACCTACCCCCTATGAATTGGTTCAGTTCTGGTTTGGCATTAATTCTGAGAATAGTTACCGTTGGCGTTGGTTGGTATCATAATAACTCCACACAATGTGAGCTGAAACTAAAGACTCAGATCATATGATCAAATTAATATTGAGCATGCATCTAGGTGGGCTCTACAAGATTAAAAAAAAAAAAAAATTGGCCATGGTCTGTTTGTGGCTCAAGAGATGAACTGCATTGTTTGGTGTCGTACAAGTGAGATCCATCGTCGAATTATTTGAAAAAGCTACATATATTTGAAAGTTTAAATGTTATAATTTACAACCTAATAAGAAGCATAAAGCCATAGTGCCTAATTATGAGAACATGCTCATAATTGGAAACACTCAATTTGGTTATTTGTCATTCTGATTCACCAAAAAAGCTTTCATAGTTCCTCGGTAATGGTAGGTAAAGACCCTTCCGCCAATTTTCACCTTTATTTGAGTGACGATATCGTCGCTAACTTCGTCTCTTGTTATTTCTCAACAAACAAAAGTAAAAAATGGCTGAAGGGCCTCTACTGTTAAGGAGGAACTATGAGTATGATTTTTTCAGTACTTTCCTCCCTTGTTTTCATCTGTTATTACTAACTTAATATTTGTTCTCCTTTTCATTTCAATAGAATTCCTCTTTTTGGCCACAGGAAAAAAAAATTTAATGAAGTCACCCAACAATAAATGTTATAATATTTATAGTGACTGTATTTAAAAAAATAAGTAATGACACTTTGAAAAGTTGAAAGTTACCCAGAATCTGTCACCTTGAAAGAAACATCTTATAATATTGCGAGGAGCTACACACACAAAATGAAAATAATTTTTTTTAGACATTTTCCTGGATTTTTTTACCCCTTGTAAGAATCATGCTGATATGGGACTGATAGGGATATACATTGCCAACACTACTAATATGTATCATTTTTTTATTTTTTTTGTCAGAGTGAGATATGAGCTCCAATAGGATAGAAAGCTTCAGAGAACATTGAAAAAATATTTTCCCACATCGAACCTTTAAAACTACAAGGTAGCATTGGGAAATAAAGTCATGGACAATTTCCTCTCCTATAAGCCCATAAATTTATTTTTATGCAAGCAAAGTCATTTTCTCTACGGAATTGGACAAACACAATTTAGTCATGTTTTCACATGCGCCCAATTCAATAGAAGTCAGTTTTCTCCAAAAGGCATATACCAAGTAACCAATACATAGAGTGAGGACTAAATTGACTGTTTGAATCCATATTAAGTGAGCCCCATTGTATAATTTTTTTTGGTTTTATTCAAAAATAGGATTAGTATGTAATCCCACCATTGCTTAAACCAAATAGTGCTGGTTGCGGTGAATAATAAATCTAGAGTGATGAGTGTCAGTGTCAGATTGTTTTTTGTAGGAATCAAATTCATTCCGAAGTTCTTAAAAATGAAGGTCCAAGGTACATATACAAAAGTCACCATCTAACAACCTCCCTTTTACTGGAAAGTGAATCAAGTGGAGATGAAAATGAATACTCAATCATCACCCTAATAATTCAAATATCAAAGAAGTCAAGATCCCATCTATATTAGCATTGCCACCTTATATCCTTCCACATTCACCTACTTAATTCACACCATACCTATTTAATAATCCCATGGTGGAGCTCTTTTAACCATAAATCCCTATATACTTTAATAAAAACAAAGATGCCCCTAATCTTCACAAAGTGGAGTAGTGCACTTTACACAGCCACAAATTGCACTCGACTTTGTATAATCATTCTCATATTTCAAAAATAAGTATCAGGAGATCAATTCCGTGCCACTGCAACAAAAATGGCCTTTTTGGTATAGTGCGCATCTAGATTGAATTTTTAATAATCTTAAAAAAAAAAAAAAAAAAAAAAAACTATTTTTTATAGTTGGGTCAGTCGTCATTTGACCCAACCCAACCACCCAGTCTAAAAGTCTTATAAAACTCCAACGCAGACAACCATTTCAGTGTGGGCCCCAACTAGATCCATCAAAGATATCAGTAACAAAACACAATATGCGTCTGCTATTACTATTTTCCCAGTTTCCACCCATCCTTCATCCCTAACACGTATCATCAACGGCCTAGAATCGCACACACGTGTCCACTACATCGACTTACCACCCGCTAACAACAAACACAGACCAACACGACAGCCCTCAGACACAATATAAATTCCCGGAAAAGAATCCCCATTTCCACACGAAGCCAACATCGGAAAGCTATCAAAGATCTTCAGGACGCTAATCTCTCTCTCTCTCTCTCTCTCTACAAATCTCTCAGCTTTCAAAGGTCAGATTTTTCTCAATCTCTCTCATTACCCCCCTTTTGAATCGAAATCTATTGGGTTCTGCTGAGATTCTCACAAAACCCTAATTTAGTAATTGTTTAATTCCGAGAAGCTTCATCGATTTCTTCATTAATTTCATTCAAAGCTCGGATCTTTGCATCGGATTTCGTCAGATTGAGAAGAGAATCGGATCTGATCGAGTGGCAGATGTTCAATGGAGAGAGAATTGGGGAGAATTCAAAACCGTCGAGCTCTGCCATCGTCCGTGTTGATCGATTGGACGAGTTGTCATCGCCCTGGTTAGAAGATCGGGGATCTGATGTGGGTGATTTGGGGAGTCCTTCGAGTTACTCTTCTTGCGGAGAATCGGAATTCGAGAGGTATTGCAGCGCGAATTCAGTGCTGGGGACTGCGAGCCTGTGTAGTTCGGTCGGGACTTGTAATGAGTTCTTGGGATCGGATTTTGGGTCTGGGAGGATTTTAGGGTTTGTGAGGAGTTCGGGGAGTAGAAGTGGTGTTGCGGTTTCGGAGAGTTTGGATTGTCTTTCGGATGGTGGGAATGAGTTTCGGGTAGAAAATGGGGGGCTTAGAGAATCGATGCTTTCGGATTTCAGAACTGGGTCGTTAGTGGGATCTGATGTGAATTTTTCTTCTTTCAGAGCTAATTATGAAGAAGATATTGATGAGACTATGAAAGAATTGGGAGTTGGAGGTGGGTCGAAATCGTTATGGAGTCCACAGAGAAATTTTCAATCTGGGAGGGGTTTTTGTGAAGAGAACAATGGAACAACTGAGATGTCAGCTGAGCTTGCAAGTGTTTCTGGTTTGTTGCATGTTGGTGTAGCAAATGATAATGTGGACTTGCCTTCGTTGACTGATGAAAGTAGGCAGTGTTTATCGTCCGGATGTCAGGAAAATCCTCTGTCCATGATGGACATGTGTGAGGATAAAGATGCCAATAGTCCCATAGAACACACACATGACAGTTTGATTTTTCGTGATCGACAGTTAATATTGGAGAAATTTGTTCAAACTGATGGAAGGGGAACTGGGGTGGTCCAAGAGGGTAAGGAGGAAACCTCACTGAGATGCGAGCATTCGGATGTGGAGGATTCATCACTCGACTATGGTACAGATGATGACGATAGGGATTGTGCAGAACGCAGAAACTTACAATATTTGAAGGAAACTAAACCTAAGAATGAAAATGTGTTGCTTATGAATTCAGTTGTGGCCTTTGGTTCTGATGATTGGGATGATTACATGCAAGAAACAGAGGGAAACGATATGGCACCTCTACTGTTGGAGAAATCTATTAAGCAACAACAAGAGCATAAAGAAACTGAGAAAACTCACTTGGGAATATTGGGTTCCAGTCTTAGGAGCCATGTTGATACCCTGTTTCCTGAAGACATAGAACAAGATGAACATGTGCGAGATATTCCTATTGCCAGTTATCAAGTTCATGATATAAATGAATCTGCAGAGAACATTAAAGGCTCTTTGGTTGGGAACTTTTTGGTGGAGAAGGAATTGCCCACACAAAACATTCAAGCTGAAACACACTATACAGACAAAGATTCAGATGCTGCTGAAAGTCATTTAACCAACAAGGTTGGAGCTCATGAAAGCGAGCTTCAATGTATATACAGTGAGGAACCTGTTGGTCTTAATGAGGATGGCATTCTTAAAATAGAATTATCAGGTATATCTGATCTTCCACTAGATCCCCTTTCCGACATGAAGGGCGGCCAGTTACAGTCCTCTGCTACCTGAAGCATTTCAGGATAAAGATTCAGGGCTCTGTGAAGAGCAGAAACTGAGTGCACCCCTCTCATTGGCTGGAAATAGCCATCATATTAGTGTGATGCAGATAGCCCAAGAACTCCGCTGCTTCAATACACCTGGATAAAGTGTGTCTTGCACCAGCTGAGGTCAGTTCAACCATTTTATGCACATTATTTGTATAAGGGCATTCATTTACTCTCTGTTTCTCTTGACTTGTATCCATTTATGCATTTGAAAACACCATGCCACTTATGAAATAGTTGATTTCTTTTTTCTTGGAATGGAATAATATGATTCGGAGCCCAGTTAATGTATAAATAGCCCTTTTCCTTGGGTCTTGAGTCTGTAAAGCTGGGTACGGTATTTGGTTATCCAGTCTGAAGATCTGATGGCCTAGTGTGGATGGGCAAAACCTCCAAACCCAAAAGGTCACAAGATAGCTGCAGCCATTTTTCTCTGTCCTATTAAATGTGGACGGTATTGCTGTATTTTTTTTCCCTCCTTTAACCATCCTCTCATTGTCTAGAGTTGGCCCACTTGGGAGTTATTTGGAGTGTGGTCTGCCCACAATGGGGCCTATCAGATCAGAAATGAGAGCATGGTGGGGGCTATTCATTGTGATCAATCCACTGCCTCTGGATTTTGATCCATGTGCTCTTCTTGTAGAAGCTGAAGGTCAGATCCTTACACAGCAGATCATATAATTCCTCTTGATTTAGGCACCAGCATTTCTTGGTAAAGTTTAGGTTGTCATGCAATGCACAAATAAAAAGATTTTTTGTTCATTCAGATTCGTCGTCTGCTTTTCAGTGTTCATAATACAAACACGTGGACACTAATCAAATACTTACACATACTCTCACTTTCCTATGGTTTACATAGGTAAATGGCATTGGTCAAAGGGTTGAAGTGTGCAGGCCGCAGGGTCAATGATAAATCAATGGAAGTGGCCATCAAGTTGCCCGCCTTAGATGATAAATACTCTCTTAGTTCTTCACCTTAGTGGAAGTAAATCGTTTGATGTCTGAAAACTTTTGTCTTCATTGTTGACTACACTCCTTTTTCCCATTGCGCGCACACACACACAAGGAAAAAAAAAACCATTTTCCCATGGAAATGTTACAAAAAATGTCAAACGGCCCCTTAATAGTTGATATGATACTGCAAAACCTGACTGCTCGATCCTCTGTCTGAATTTTCTTATTTTGCAGGTTGAAAAACTTGAGACAGATGAATTCTATGATGAGATGGTTCATGAGATGGAGGAGATTTTACTTGACTCAGGGAGACCCCATGGGGCTCGGATCTCTTATAGTAGTCAAAGATCTTCATCTCAGCTGTCTCAATCTCTTAGAGATGGAGGTTCAACTGCTTCTACATCTGGTACAGATGATGCATACCCTCCAGTTCCATATCCTCTGAAAATTGATTGGGTTGAAGTAGTCGGTGCAAAGCAAAAGAGGGGAGATGTTTCATTTGGAGAGAGACTGGTTGGTGTCAAGGAGTATACAGTATATGTAATAAGAGTGTGGAGTGGCAAAGACCAATGGGATGTTGAACGCCGATACCGTGATTTCTTTACCCTTTATCGTCAGTTGAAGACTTTGTTTACAGACCGTGGGTGCAGTCTCCCCTCTCCCTGGTCAAGCATTGACCGTGAGTCAAGAAAGATTTTTGGGAATGCTTCTCCAAATGTTATTAGTGATAGAAGCATGCTTATTCAAGATTGTATTCGGTCCATTCTCAGTGGGTCTCCTTTTGGCACACCCAGTTCTCTTGTTTGGTTTTTATCTCCTTGCAAACCCCTTAGTAGCTCCTTGTCAATGAATACTATGGTGCCTCATTCTATGCAGAAATTTGCACAGGGTGATAAATTGACATCATCATTTTTTGGGGAAACTTTAAGTGAAGGCACTTCTGCTTTAGGAAAGACCATATCACTGCTTGTTGAAATAAAACCTCATAAGTCTGTAGAACAGTTGCTTGAAGAGCAATTTTATATATGTGCCGGATGCCACAAGCGCTTGGATACTGGAAAGTCCCTGATGCAAGAACTTGTACATACATTTGGGTGGGGAAAACCTCGGCTTTGTGAGTACACCGGTCAGTTGTTTTGTGCATCGTGCCATACAAATGATACAGCTGTTCTGCCAGCTAGAGTGTTACATTACTGGGATTTTTCTCTATATCCAGTTTCTCAGTTGGCTAAAGCATATTTGGAATCTATATATGACCAGGTATTCTTCTTTCTATTTCTCTACATTTTATTTATTTTATTTCATGAATATGACCATCATAAACATACTGAAATAGAAAGCACATGATCTACCTGCAGATGTGCATGTTAGTGTAGGCGCAGAATTCATAACTGGGCCAATGGTACAGGTTGAGTCTGTTGATCTGATGAACCCTTCTGTGGATGTAACATGCCCCAGAAATAATTTAAACATTTTTGGGCATGGTTTCTTCATGGCAGAGTCTTACAGATCAGTTGTCTGGATCATATAAACATGGTTTGGATTGGACCAGTTGTGTAGTAGAGATATTTAAAAAGAATATTGATTTTGTGAGAAAAAAAAAAAAGAGTTCATTGAGATAAAATTTATAATATCATGGTTTAAAAAAAAAAAAGGCCAACATATCGCGGCATTTGGCTTCTTTATATTTGTCTACCATCTCTGGTGGACGTGTCATGAGCCAGCCTCCTTGCACACCATATTTTGTCAGCATTGCATGTTGCACCATACTTGGCTTTTATATTGCCGTCTCTAGCTGAAAAGCTGACCAAAAAATCTTTGGCAAACCTGCATCTCATCTTTTGCAAGCCATTGAATGTGATGTAGACAAGGGCATTTAATGGCTATTTTTACTACATTGGGGGTTTGCACTCACGTCCATGTCCCTAACCAGCTGATCCACAGCTGAGGGATGAGGACATTTAACGTTTATGCTTCAACTGTAACTTTTCTACTATATCTTTGATCTAGAATTATGCATGCTTGTGTCATCAATAATGATTTTTGCACAGTTTTCCCCTCTAATGTGCATTGTATTTTGGAGAAGTTGTTCCAGTCTTCCAGATCATTATTTGTCATCAATTGATGACTCCATATTCATCACATGGCCATCCCAATTTTTGGTTTTTTCCAAAATGGTCACATTTTTTTTTCATCACCTTCTATGTTTTGATTATTTCTTAAAATATGAAAATTACCATTTTATATTCTGTAATCTTTTTTTCTTTTCTGACCTTTCTGAAATCTTTGGACCCGAGTCCATTAAGTAGCCTTCAAATTAGACATTGCTGTGGATGAGTTTAGTAGCAGACCTACTTTTAGCACTTTTCTCCTTAAATTTCATTGTCATATGCAGTTAGAATTTGTCATATGCAATTTAGAATACACTCCAAAACCCTCATTGAATTTCAAACTAAGCTAGCCTCTTGTTGACACCTTACATCAATTGACATAAGCATTGTGCTGCTACTGTTAACGCACTTGGAAAAAATTCCAACCAAATCTGTTTCTTGTAATTTGTTGGAGGGCATTCTCTATTATTTTTATTCAATTGCAGGTCAACTATCATTATTCGGCATTATTAACATTTTACCAAATAATTGATGCATAGGATTGGTGCTTCCTCAAAAGCCACATGCTGCAGTGATGGACCACCAAAGATAATGATCTTCGATTGCTTTACTCAACTAGTTCAATGTAGCCCAAGTTGCACCAAATAATCTCAATAACCACATCAACAATGAACTAATTCTCTTCAACAATAATGGCCTATTTGGAAGTGATGGAAATCTGAAATAAGTTCAGAGTTTCAATTTTGTCAAAGAGCACTTGTTCCAAAGCTGTCGTCCAATTTGGCCAATCAAGCACTCAAATGAGACATCATATGGAATGGTTAATCATAAAATAAGGCAAAACCCCTTC
The DNA here is from genome assembly GCA_012931725.1 of Litsea cubeba. NCBI lineage: Eukaryota > Viridiplantae > Streptophyta > Magnoliopsida > Laurales > Lauraceae > Litsea > Litsea cubeba. The sequence goes on from CM022945.1 coordinate 81,142,501, forward strand.
GAAAACATATAAATGACCATATACCTGTTGGATATAGAGTAGTGATATATGTCTGAATTTGATGTTTTGATTGATCTTGAACAAGAAAAGCACCTTGACCACCTCATACCAGAAATGCTAGATTCTTGATTAAGTGTGAGATCAAGCCAATCTTAATGTAAGATCATATGATTGAGTGCATGGTTGTCTTTTTATCAACATAGGAAAACACTTGATGCTAGGAAAGGAAAAACATTACCATTCAAAAATAAAAGGAAAGGAAAAACATTGCAAGCCTCCAAAGAATTTATTTTTAATTCAACATAGCATCATATACATCAAAAAGCCTGTACAGCTCCTCTTATGTTTACACTTCCAGCAAAAGAATTAAAACATAAGAAATCCCATGACCTTAAATTTAGGAATTAGGACGCGTTAAGCTAGCCCCTTAAAAACATAATGACTTTTTTATTAAACTAAATCAAATCGTAAAGCAGCTAAAACTACTCTATGGATTTAAAAGAAAGTGGGCACTATCCTCGCATGAGATGGGATCCATACCTGGGTCTCCATCAACCATCTGTTGTGTCATGTTGTGTTCATTTTGATTAAGGAAACCTTGTTATCGCCTGTGCTTTATTGTTGACTTCTTAATGTACCTCAGATTCTGCATGCTTATAGCATTCTTAGTGTTTTCAGAGGCTTGTGAATTTTTCACAGGTTGGTTTCCATGCAACTGCACATTCCACATCCAATGTGCAAGATCCAAGCTTTCACATGGTGGGATTTACCCTTGGCAAGACTACCCCATCAGGTGGTCCAGTGTGTGAAACAAATGGGCAGTTGGAAGAACTTGGCCAATACTCCAACCTTCCTAATGAATGGATTGGCTTACTTTATGGCCAGGTTATTGATAAAGCGGGCCCTGCAGAATACATGGTTTGCATGTGACAATGTGCAATATCCACACATGTGGCCTCCTGGAAATTGGTGTTGAAAGAGTGTATGTGATACAGTAGAAAGCCTATATATTTTCAAGCCAACCTTTTGTATATTTTCTTTTACTTTATCGAGATAGTAAAGCACAGTAGCATAACAATAATTCATTGTAACTACAATCATTTCTTTTTATTATAATATTCATATTACAATCTTTCTTATGTGCAGCCCATGCTCTGCGTAAGTGCGGTCAATCCTTTCCTATTTTCAAAAGTCCCCACCTTGCTCCATGTTATGGGTATTAGAAAGAAAATCGGAGCTATGCTTCCATGCCTTCAATGCCCGTTTCGGCGGTCCATCCAGAGAGGCCTTGGATCTCGCAGATATCTTCTTGAAAACAATGAATTCTTTGCACTTCGCGATCTTGTCGATCTCTCAAAAGGGGCATTTGCTGGTAAGCTTTTTTATAACTTCACTTTAATTACCGGGACTGGAGTAGCCTGATACTGACCGTTTCAACTAAGGGGATCCTATTTTTTTAGTAGGTTTGCAGCAGTTTGCTTTTCATGATTTGAGTATTTTATGAATATTTTTGCTTAATTACGCTCATAGACATGACACTGATGGGCCTCCGTGTGGCTTATTGCAATTCATCCATCAGTCATGGCACAAATGTCAGCCTGGTCCTTTCATTAGGTGACCATGCATGGAATTTAGAACATGGGTTATTTTTGGTCAGTCAGGACTCAGGAGGCAGGTGTTCATGCATTCTGTCATCTGATGAGCAGTCTTGCACAATTTTTTGGCGAGGACATTCTTGAATTGGGATGGTTCAGCTGTCAGGACCTTGCACATTTTTGCCATCCAGGATAGTTTCTAATCAAAGATTGATGCTTCAAGCCACAAACTGTTTTAGAGGTTGGAAGAGATCAAGTGATCCCTCTCCTCTCTCTCTCTCTCTCTCTCTCTCTCTCTATATATATATATATATATATATATATGGGAACCAGTCCTTATAGGACCGTCCTTACAACTTACTGTGCGGACTGCCTAGTTGATGCAGTACCGGTTACAATTCCACTACTGGTCCCACCCAACATAGTTTTGAGGATATTTATTTTTAGTAGCTTCCTAATTTTATTGTAATTAGTATTAGCATTCTGATTTATTTGATTTCCTAATTTGATTAGGATAGTTTCTATTATTAGATTAGGTTGTCTTAGGCCCTAAGTTTACTTTGCCTATTTATATTACATTGTAGAGATGATAATCTCAGATTTGGAATTGAATAAAAATTGGGATTTTCCCTTGGAGAGGTTTTCCTCGTGTTAGAAATCTCTGCGGAGATAATTTGAAGTGTCTCTTGACACGTGCTTCGGCATCTACGCAAGCCCTAACTCTAGGGCCTGCATCAGTTTGGTATCAGAGCGAAGATCCACAACGCTCCGATCACCCTCCGGTCACCGATCGGAGCCTATCCGTCCATAACACCCATAACTTCCGTCCACTACGAAAACCCCATCGACCGAAATCCAACCCCTTCATCAGTCCCCTGCGACAAACATCCCACACCCACACCCCTTCACTGTAAACTTCCTCCATCGTCTGCCATAGCCCAAAAAAAAAAAAGGGGGGTATCCCAGCAGAATTCCAATCGTCCCCATCCCATACCCAGCATAGCGAGAAAAGAAAGAAAAACAGAGAAGGAAATAAAGACAGAAGAGGAAGAAGAAGGAGAATCAGGAAGGGAAAGTGTGTACCGTGCACCACAAGCGTCGCCTGATCCGCACCTCGCCACCATCGCCCTTCTCTCCGTTCGCCAACACCTGCTCTCACTCCTTCCTCCCGTCTCTTTTTGTCAACAGAAACCAAAAGGAGCAAATCCCTTTTTTCTGCAGCAAGCCCAAGGAGCCTCATTGACACGTGATATACAGATTTAAGTGATTGGGCTGATTTCAGGTGGATCCGACCCATTTAATATTAAAGCCCAACCTATTTTGAAGAGCCCAGCAGTTTATAAAAAAAAAAAAAAATTCAGTCAGAGGGCAGACATCAGCACATCTGATAAACGACAGATTTGACCAAGATCAACCGTTGGATCTTGGTCAAGCACTATCATAGCCATCCGCCGTCAGATCTCAGTTCCGTTTTCACCAGCGTGATCGTGGAGAGTAGATCTACACATCAGGTCAGTCAGCAATTTTAAATTTGCATTTAACAAACATGCCTCCCAAAAAGCCGGTAGAAGTGGAGTCTTCCTCCAATAATGATGATGATCTGAGGGGAACCGTTGCACAATTATCAGTAACTGTTAATCAATTATCCGCAACGATGGTTCAAATGCAAGTTCAGATGCAAGCGACTCTTGAACGGATTGAAACCTGATTAACCAATTTGGAAACTAATCAACGTGAGGATAATCATCGCGCTGATCAGAATCAACGAGATTCACATGCCGTTAATGTTGATCGTGATTTGGGTATTAAACTCGTGATTCCTGAATTTGATGGAAAATTGAAACCGGATGAATTCATAGATTGGTTAGTGTGTGTTGAAAATATTTTTGCACACAAGCCAATGACGGATGGTCATAAAATTACACTGGTGGCAACTCGATTTCGCAATTATGCTGCAATATGGTGGGCCGAGTTGCAAAAAAGAGAAGAAACCAACAAATTGATCCCGTTGATACGTGGACCGAGATGAAAAATCTGTTGAAGCAAAAATTTCTTCCGGTCAATTACTCCAGAGATCTGCGTTCAAGTTTTCAAGATTTGAAACAAGGCTCTAAGACGGTTGTTGAGTATTCGGAGGAGTTCATGACCATGCAAGCTCGTTGTGGTTTGAATGAAGATGATGATGTATTAGTCGACAGATACTTTAATGGGCTTACACTTGATATACAACATATCCTCACATTCAAGCATTTTGACAATGTTGATGAGATTGTTCAGCATGCTATTAAAGCTAAGGGGATTGCAAATCATCAAGCCAGAAAACTTAATGCGTCTAAATGGTCTGCGCAAAAGACTCCATCAAAGTCAGATTTTAATCCAAATGCTAGTTCCTCAGAAAAGTTTTCTTCCATGTTTGAAGATCCAAACAGGTTCACATGTTTTCATTGTAAGCAAAAGGGTCACCGTGCGTTTGAATGCCCAAAAAGAATAAATTTAATGGAAAGTGCACAAGAAAAACCGGAAACAAAAGATGATCCTAAAAGTGAAGAATCTGATGAAGCGGAGGAAATAGCAGCTGAAACAGATGGCGAACGTCTCTTGGTGCAACAAGAGTCTATACCCACTGTTGAAAAGAAATGGTTGCGGAAAAGTATTTTTCGTTCCACAGGTACAATACATGGGCAAAATTGTACAGTTGTGATTGATGGTGGAAGTTGTGAGAATATTATCTCTCAAACTCTTGTTGATCGCTTGAAGTTAAAGGTTTACAAGCACAATCGTCCCTACTTTGTCAAATGGCTAATGACAGGTGATGAAGCGCAAGTTCGACATACATGTCAGGTTACTTTTGCAGTTGGTAATGATTACAAAGATACAATTTGGTGCGATGTGCTACCAATGGATAGTGGCGATATCCTATTGGGTCGCCCATGGATGTATGACAAGCATGGCACTCATGGGATGCGCAACAACACGTATACCTTCATGCACGGTGGAAAGGATGTTACTCTCATAGTTATCATTATCGTACGATTCACGATACGAATCGTACGATTCGTATCGTATCGGTGCGAAAACGATTCGTATCGTGTACAGGAATCGCTTTTAGGGGTTAATCGTTCGATTCATGTTAGAATCGTACGATACGATACGATTCAATTGGAATCGCACAAATCGTCCGATTCTCTCACGACAGGAATGGAAAGGTTTCAATGTTTATTTTTAGAGTTATTTTTGGGGCCTTTTCTGTTTTGTTAAGTAGTTGCATTTAAAAGAAACTAAAATCCCTAATTAAGAGGGATTTAAAGATTGAGATTGGAAGAAAATGCAAGAAGATTCCCCTTTCTCCTCGTGCGACTGTGTTGCTCCTCCAGGTATGTTGCATGCTTGGTTTTTTATCTTCTTTTTTTTCCATTTCGTCGTTTTTGCTTCATGAAATGAATTGATTTGCTTCATTACCGAATTTTCTCGTGCGTCTATTCCTTCATTTCGGTGCAATCCAGAGGAGATTCGAGGTTTCGGCGTTTCGCTACAAGCCAGACTTTCGCTGCATTCCGGAGATGAGAAGAGGAAACTTTCGCTGCATTCCGGAGATGAGAAGAGGAAGCCTGGAACCTTCTCGTTGAAGCCAGGTACGCTTTTGTTTGCGTTTTTTTTTTTTTTTTATTCCTCCTATCTCTCACCGTCAGAAGTCTTTTTTTTTTTTTTTAATCATTTGGGGCCCAACAGGTGGGCCTCAGTGATGGATCTACAGCCAGCTTCTTTCCTCTTCTTGTTTGTAGATCAAGCAGTGGGGCCCACCTAAAGAAATCCAACCATTTCCAGACAAATGGACTGTTTGGATTTCACTGTGGGTCCCACTGATGGATTTTAAGCTGTGCGTTTTCAATTTGTTTATTAACCTATGAGGCCCACTATAAAATCCCAAGGTTCCCAACTGCTATGTGGACCCCACTGGCTGTGCTGTTGCAGCAGGCCAGCAGTTTTTTATCCTCATCAATCTGTATGGCCAACACGTGAACCCACATCTGAATTGCAAGCTGTAGCAATTCCTTTCCATATGCTATGCTCCAACTTTTATTTCAAGAATAGTGGGTCCCAGAATTCCATACAATTTTATCAACGTGGAACTCACACAGCAACACCTGTTGCTGCAGGTAGCAATAAAATATAAATGGAACTCACACAGTGACACCTGTAGGTAGGAATAAAATATAAATGGAACTCGCACAGTGACACCTGTAGGTTGCAATAAAATATAAATAGAACTCACACAATGACACCTGTAGGTACCAATTTTTTTTTCCTTTTGTTTTTCCTGTATGTTCTTCTTTCTCTCTGATCATTTTTCTCTTTTTTTTTCTAATCTATATCTGGTTTATACTATTCTCTTTTCTTTTTTCTCTCTCCATTTTTTTTTCTTTTTCTCTTTTTTCTCATCTATCTGGTGTACACTTTTCTATTTGGCATGGACTATTTTGCTGGATGATATGGCCTTGCTTGAATAGTGCCAAATATTTTTTTTTTCCCTTTTAACACTTGGGCATTTTAATTTTACAATCTACTTCCATATTTTTAACTTTGATATGATAGATATCATATGTTAATTTTTTTTTTATATCTTAATCAAGTTCAGCGATTCAGATAGTAGTATATAAAGATGCCAATATTGTTCATGTATTGATGTTGATATGGATTGAAAATGAATAATTATAGACATTTATAATTTTTCCTATTTTTTTAGTATTTTTTCATCTATATTAAAAAAAGTTGAAAATATCCTACGATTCACGATTCGATTCGCGATTCGATTCGATTCGACACCTTGAACGATTCACGATACGATTCGCGATTTGACAACCTTGGTTACTCTATATCCAAAGAAGCCCGAATCACCGAAGAAGAAATCTAGGGCCAATTCTACAAAGGAAGTGCTTCACGTACATCATATATACAGAGGCAACTTGAAGAAGACTCGAGTTCGAGGTCGAACTCTTCTTTCAACCTGCGGGGAATGATGCAGTACCGGTTACTATTCCACTACTGGTCCCACCCAACATAGTTTTGAGGATATTTATTTTTAGTAGCTTCCTAATTTTATTGTAATTAGGATTAGCATTCTGATTTATTTGATTTCCTAATTTGATTAGGATAGTTTCTATTATTAGATTAGGTTGTCTTAGGCCCTAAGTTTACTTTGCCTATTTATATTACATTGTAGAGATGATAATCTCAGATTTGGAATTGAATAAAAATTGGGATTTTCCCTTGGAGAGGTTTTCCTTGTGTTAGAAATCTCTGCGGAGATAATTTGAAGTGTCTCTTGACACGTGCTTCGACATCTGCGCAAGCCCTAACTCTAGGGCCTGCATCACTATTGGGGCCCACCGTGAGACCCCACTGGTCATGGGACAGAGGGGGACCAAATGATCCAAGTGGGGCCAACCTACATATCAAATTTGAAGTCAATCTAATACCTCTAACCCCTTCATCCGTGGTCCACAAGTTTAACAGCTTTATATCAAAGAAGAAAAATTGACCCTCAATATATATATGGAAAATTCTCAAAAATGCCCCCTTTTGCGCCCCTCTTTTTTTTGTCGTAGGGCCCATATCGTGTCAATCAAGTCTTTTCACACACTGCCCCCCAATGAATAATCACAAGTCCAAATTTGACATTCATCCAACTTTTCTTCACTGTTGGATTGAAATCATAATGAAATGATGCCTCTAAACCATTAAATTTTAGAGCCATGGATCAAATGGTTAGGATGATCTTATGGGCTCAAGATTTTGCATGTAGGTACGCCTCATATGGATCTTTTCATCCAATAAACTTCCATGATCATCATGCATCCTAATGGGCCAAACTAGGAGGGGCGTTTTTTAGAGGAAAAAAAAAATGCCCGGGCGCTGTGTAGCGCTCCCCTATATATATATATATAAGGAAGAGGAAGAGAGATTTTGAAGGACAATTATTTTAGAACTGGTCCGTACAAAGGCCAAGGATCACATGCCCAAGGATAAACAATTGCCAACAGAAGCAGTGGCAGACCCAAGTACATCCACATGGGGGTGGATGCACTCGTTGGACCTCAGTCTGTTTCTAAAACCATAATGAAAATTCTGGCTCTACTTCTAAAATTTACATAAAAATCCTTTGTCCGCCCCCAAAACCCACATGAACCTTTTTGGGTCCGCGCCCCTCAAATGAAAATTTTGGGTCCGCCACTAAATAGAAGAAGGGCTTCATGTCCAGGAAAAAAAGAAGGCTTTACACCCAAATCATAGGCTTCACATTGAAAACACTTTCCACTTCAATTTTAATAATAAAATCTACATCATAAACATCATCGCATCAAAGATTCCAACTTTTTTCATTTTCTTTAGGGTGGTTATCATGATCTTGCTTTCCTGAGGTTTAATATAAGCTTCTTTCTTTTTTTCTTTTCCATATTTGGTTCATTCCAGCACTCATTTTTTTTCCATTTATTATCTTTTCAAAGAAGCCAAATGATTTTCTCCCTCTCTATTCATCTAGTTGCATGTAGTAGTACTTTAATGAGAAAATCTGACCTGAAGATACTGATATTAACTACTAAGTATTACCAGTACCTGGGGGAATTAAAGTTTCTTTTGTTTTGGGAACGTGAAATGAGATAAAAGCTCACAATTAAATCTGTATGTGGAGGACAACCCCAATATATGGTTGCTTCTGTTGTTTAGTTTGATAAGTAGAGGTGTTCGCACGGTTGCAGAGGTTTTCACGTGTTTTACGTTCATAAGGTTCAAGCTAAGAGAGGATTAAGGACCTTCCTTCAACCGTGATCTAGATGACTAAGGCATTGGTGAGAATGAAAAAAGAATAGCTACGGGGCCAGATGGCATTCTGATAGAGGCTTTGAAATGCTTCAGAGAAATTGAATTGTTGGTTAACTATTAACTAATCTAATCATTAAGATATAAAGGACAAAGAAAACATTGGATGAATAGAGAAGTGTTGTTAGTACCTATATACAATAGCAAAGGATATACATAGAAAGTTGCGTCATGATATGATGATTTTGTCACCAAGGATCATACCTATTTCATCATGAGTGCATGCCATCGTATGGAGTTGTTGCGCTTTATTACATATCTTTACCTTCCAAAGAAATCTGCAGGCTTCAACCAACCATGACATCATCATTATCATCATCAAAGCCTTTTCTCACGTGACAGATCCTATTGTGGATTGCATGTACCATAAAATCTCCACTTGATAATTCTAGCTGTATGATCTTTCCATAAGCAAATTAAGGCTGGCTGGATATGTTCATTGGCAACCCATACCTGCAGAGTTACTTGCTGACCAGGAAAATAATAATTCTCTTGATGGAGCATTAGATAAGACACTATAGGCTCTTGATGAAGTATTATATAACCCCTCTCTCTCTCTCTCATTGTTATGCTTTCTACATTACAGCACTTCCAGCACTGGTAGAGACTGTCTCAGCAAAAATCCTAGAGCATATTACGCAACAGTGTCTTGTGTGCTGTGATGTTGGCATCCCGTGTTGTGCTCGACAAGCCTGTGAAGACCCTGCTTCTCTCATTTTCCCTTTTCAGGTGGGCATTTCTTAAAAGTGTTTGTTGGTTATAAAACCCTAACTACTAATAATCAATGACACTCCAGTCTTGCCTCCAATTAACAGGAAGCTGAGATCACAAGATGTGGCTCCTGCGACTCAGTCTTTCATAAATCTTGCTTCGAAAAGCTTGTGACCTGCCCATGCGGTACTCCTGCTGAGGTGAGTGAGAGATTGAGCCCCATTGAGCAAGGAAAACACAAAGATATAGATAAGACAGAAGAGGTGTTGGATATATCGGTAACAAAACCCGATTCGAAGTTGCCAGTTGGAATTTTCTCCGACCTGTGGAGACCTAGAAAGAATAATCCGGTGATCTTGATGGGTTCTTTACCAAGTACAGCTCTGTAATGCATCCATTCTTTGTATGATTTTAAGAACTGAAAATGTCGGGATATTGGCTGATCTGTTGTACCTGTTCTTATTGGTGGGATTCTGTTTTTTTAATGCGACCACTGGTGCAATATGATAGCTGTTTACAGACCTTTCTGGGTGGGATTGATCTGCGGTTATTCTTTGTAAGAACTGAATTGAATAATGTAAGATTTCAGCTGTTGGATTGTGCTTATATAGTTATATTATTCCTCTGTAAGACCAATGGGTACAAACCGCTTTCTAGTCTCTGTATTATTTATATTTTGAGCCCATATTTTGGACATCCTGACCAGTGATCAAGCGTCAAATGGCTAATGGGCCATTCGTCTAAGATTCGTGGGTCAGGATCTCCAATCCTTTGATTGAGTGCACTCAAGAACTCCAAACAGAATTTGTACGTTTTAGAAATTATCTGCTACATTTTGTGTGGTATTTGCACAATACTATACATGTTTTCGATGAGCTATAGATTACTTGTAACTTTCTAACTGTTCAGAGTAAGTATCTTAGCTGCGTTACTTTGTAGGTTTGAGTGTTTTACAGCGGGAGCATTCTCGCAATCATGCTCTTATCGTTTTATTTATCCTTCGGGTTGCGAATTCGGATACTAGGAATTTCAGATACATGTAGTTCTTTTTTAGAAAATAAAAATAATTCAACTATTGTACTTGATGTGGAGAATCAAAGATTATTTATCTTAGGTATGCAACTCCAAACATGTGTCTGGTCTCTTGAGTACACAAGACATGGCGACCTCAATATTAGTCCCATCAAATGATTTAAGTCCTTACTTTTAGCTCAAAGTTTCATGGCTATATCTAGTGCAAATTTAACCGTGAGGTTCATGATTCACTGACATAAGGTGTGGATTTGCTCCCATGTCTTGTGTTCGAATCTCTTCCCACACTTATCCGGTGTATGAAGGTTTCAGGTCGTGCATGCGCCCGGGGGAATAGTCTTGTCGAGTAAAAATTATACTGTCAAGTAAAATTAACACGAGGATACCAATTTTACTTGGTGCATTGTTTCTTTGCTATTCGGTTATAGAGATAATGATTGGGTAAATTTACAAAGTTAGCATATGGCTCAGCCATTAAGATTCTCACTGGATTATTGGGATCTTATGTCAAGCCTCAATACGTGATGAAAAGCAAATACACATCTGACTACCATTTCTTATGTTCTATTGTTGGGAAAAGAATTTCTTAAGATACTGCATAAAAGCCATAACATCACTGGAAAGTTACATGATATCATGGGATTTATATCACATTATTCCCATGATATCATGGGACTTAGGATAAAACTTTTTTATAAAAATTGTTGACCAGAGTTGCATTTTCTGAATTTCAGTCATGAAATTGAAAAGATCTAATTTAAAAAAAAAACTGATATGTCAAAATCCCAAATACAAAAGCATTGGGCGCCTGATAGCACGGGTCTTCTTAGGAGGCAGATCCAAAGGCAACAACTTCTTGCTGAATGCTTCTCTCAAGGCAGCTTTCTGCTTCTGGGAGATGACAGTAAGCAAATGTGCAATGGACAGCCTCATCACCTTGCTGAACCAGTACACATACAAAATGAATAAAAAAAATTTGAAAAAAAATTCAGACGATAAAATTAAATTAACAATAAAGACGGATAATGTGAACAAATTGTTAATGGCACAAGAATTGAAAAAAAAAAACTGACAGTCACTAAATGAAAAGTATTAAAATCCCTTAATGAGGCATTCCTATTAAAACCTCGACGTGTTGGTAGATGCCGCATAAATATCTTTTCCAGTACTCCCTCTTGAATGGAGCCCACTCAACAAAAATCAAATACTCGCATCTTTGAAAGTTTGTTCGGGGCACCCCCGTTGACCTTGGCCACTCGTAGCAATGCGAGGTCAGCCTCTTAACTCCTTGAGTTGGTTGAGAAGGTCAGCTTTCGACTTTGTTCTAAGCTCATGAACCTTAACCCTCACAGTAATATAATGCGAACATTTCACATAGAAAAGATGTCAAGCTTGAATTATAAAAGGACTAAAAAAACTAATAAACTACGTGCATATGCAAAAGATGCTACAGTAACAAAAGAAGTGGCACCGATCAGATAACCATGATCTTATTCATCTTGCCCACCCAAGGTACAGAAGCCACTACGCATAAGAAATGCCAACCATGAGCACATTTATAATTTATTTTTATTTTTTTATAACTCTGCCATGAGGATTAGGACTCAAGAGAGAGCCAGCAAACACACGGGAAGATAAGCAACTCAAATGGCAAAGAAGTCCGCAGACACACGGAAAGACAACCAACCAACTCAAATGGAAAAGAAGTTCGCACAAGCGGGAAGAAAGCCCACGTAATTGGGAAAGGAGCCTGCACAAGCGGAAAGATGTGACGTATTCGGAGTTCAAACCCCGAGCAGCAAGGTAAGAACTTACGCTCCTTACCACTCAGGTAAAGAGCCGTTCTTATTTATAATTTATTCCTAAAGGAGATTAACAGGAGGTGTTTCTAGTTCTGGCATGAGGCAGACATGGGAAAAAGAAAATTATGTGTGTTGAGGTCAACGCCCACCCTCGTTTCTGAGCGGTCATAATTGTAGTTGAATGCGATCGGTCATAATTGTAGTCGGGCCTTCGCCCTCAGCATAAAACCATTGTTGTGCCATTAATTATCACCAATTGATTTTGAGATAAGTAATAGCTCAATATAAGATCCTACGTATACTGTAGCCATATGAAGTTATATCATCATAAAGGTGGGTTCATGATTGGTGTTTCAAGGATTTCAATTAAAACTATCTCCTCTCTTATATTACAAGCTATGAATCTCTCTCTCTCTCTCTAACATCTACACATCTACCCAGTACCCTAGAAGCGTCAGTCATTAGATATTTAATGTTTTAAATTTTAATGAATTTTTAAAAGTACTCATGGACTGTTATCTTCGCTTCAATCAATTTATCATCTGATACATATTGGGTTTGTGATAGAATCAAACAAGGTCCGAGACTGTGTTCCAAAACCGTGTAATAGAAGGAGCGAATCGAGTTGTGGACAGAAGCAACAAATGAATGCAGAAAGAATTCACAAAGAAGATTAATATCAAATCATGTAGGAAGCAAAAGAAACAAAATCCCCGTATGGGAAAAGCCCAATAGAAGGAGGCATTCATTTTCTATTAAAGTGATGCAGAGGGAAGGAGAATATATTGACAGGGGCATTGCTGTCGTAGAAAAGCATGGTAAATAGATTTCATCCAAGGAATATTAAAAGGGTGAACACAGAAGAGAATAAGGTAAAGATGTAGATAGGAACACGACTTCCCAAGATTTAATTTATCGCAATGATGGCTAGTTGATCATTTCCTATCAAAGGGGAGATCATTTGACGGCATCTTCTTAGACCTTCGGCTTTTAACCCTTTTGATAGAAAAGCATTGCTTAAAACTTATGGTATTCATCGTAAACAAAACGAACAGGTCCTTAAAAACAATTTCATACAGGAAAAATGAACCTAATTGATTTACTTCTTTAATGCTCACCTACTTGGTACCGCGAACTCCTCGAAATTCATGGTAAAGGGAAATCTAAGGATTATCGTGGAGGTATAGTCTCCAAGGACCATTACTATATAATTTAGTGAAAGTGATTGCAGGGTATTGATGAAACAATTAGGTCCTTAAACGGTTTCAGATATGAAAAAATGAACCTAATTCAACTACTTCAGGGCTTGTTCACCAAGGTGAAGTCTCTAAGGACCATTACTATATAATTTAGTGAAAGCGACTGATGGGCAATCACTTCTTATCAATATAGTTCCACGGCGCTACAAAATCTAAAACCTAATAGAGATAAGCAACTTTAATTTAAAATATTATTTCTTCTATTTCTTCTCTTCACTAATTACCTTTTCTAAAGTTGTATTTATCCTTATATGGTTTCAAATCACTAAAAAACACAAAATTGACTGCCATGCAAGATATGAATTCTTTTGATCACTTAAAGAATTCACACCGCTATATATCGCCGTAACTAATATGTAATATTTTGACCATTGGCCACTACACCCACCCCAACCGTTGTTTTAATCCTTGCTTATCAAAGCGAATATTTCAATTGCACTTCATGAGTCGTCACCTTTAATCCTTGCTTTTAGCAGAAAAAGCATTAGTAATAAATCCTAGAAATCCATACCGGTTAAACAAACGGGCCGCTTCGATGTCCTCAACGGTTTCCAAGGAAAGTGGCTTTTGTCAAAGGGCTTAGACATTTACTTATCAGTGGGGGTGGGGTACTTTGAAAGGTGTCCTTGACAAGGGTCAGCAAAAAAATTAGGCCCTTTGAATCATCCTAGCCTTGATTTAGTGGTCTTTTTACTATAGATTTATTTGACATTCAATCCAACAGTGGATAAAGGGTTGATGACAGTAAAATTGGGGTTGTTGCTAAATCACAGGGAAGTAAGAGTGTGAAAGGGTCTGCACAGATCAAAGTTGGCCGGTTAAAAAACCAGTGACAGTTTAGATAACTTTACGTGGGATTTGAAACCCTAAACCATTTGGAGTAATTGATAATGAGGGTGTCCTCAGAGCTCCAATATCTTCAATTTTCATTCATCATTTGCCAGGTCATTATGAGTGAAATTCCCGTCAAAGAATTGAATCATCTCACGTCAGCTCTTCAATTACCTGAAAGAAGACCCAAAAAATTGACCATGGGGGGTTTTATGTAAAAGCAATATTAGGAAAAGGGCAAACGTTGAAAAAAAAAACATATAAATTTGCAGAATTTGTTGGGGGTATTCTTAAAAATTTTAAGCTTCTTCTTGGTAAGGGTAGTGGGTGGGGGGCTTCAGGCCCCTAACCCTTATACTCGGGACACCCATGCTTCTCAAATATCCCAAAGAAATTACATCTGTGTGGCTGGAGCCGCTTCCCTTCCCAATTTAAATATTCTATCAATCATTAGAGAAAAACATCCCAACTTGGGCAGCTAAAAAATCACACGGTATCAAAGCCGGTTTATGTCGTTCTTGTGTAGCCCATGCGGCAGTTCTTTCCATAAAATCTGTTGAGCCCGCACGTGAGGGGAGTGTTTGAAAAGGTTCCGGCCATATCCCACATCATCCACGTAATAAATCTCACAGGCCTTCATATACCGTTTTGGGTATTTCATCTATCAGCTTAAGCTTGTGGGTTGATACATGCTAATCTTACATTAGGACATATGAGTACTGAAGGCAATGTAATTTGGCCATTTGGGGAAGAACGAAGATAATACTTTTGGTGGCTTTAGTCAAGCACTTGTGCGTATTCTTTTATCGTGTCTTATATAAATTTTATTGTTCACTTTTGATGAAATATAATGAATTTCTGAAAATTCTGCTGCCATCCACAAAACTGTATTTTAGATCCTAAATGGGCTCCAGCTCTATAAATCCCAAAATGGGCTCCACCTCTATCACGTGTTAAATATGTGATAGAAAATTAGAAGGAGAAGAAGAAGAGGGAGTGAATTAAAGGTTTCACATATCATCAATTTGAAGGTAGGCCCAAATTCGATTAGACTAAAATTTGATCCAACATTAAATCCTATGTTTTACTAGGACGTGGACTGCAAGCTTGTCTAAGCCCAGTCCTTTTAGTTAGAGGGCCCAGTATTTGTTTCCGATCAAGTCATGGATCACGAAAGTCATACCTAGGGTACCCCATTTGTAGCAGATTAGGCCCATTTATATTACATGTTGTGAGTCAACCAAAGCCATTTAGATCTATTTGGGTCTTTGAGAAAGACATTGGTCCATGGATACCAAAATTATATTGCACATTCGTGGACTTATTTTTCCTCTTAGAAGGTTGTGCCAGGGCCAACGCTTGATAATATGGTAGGCAGCTTCATTCAATGATCAGAACATCCATCAAACGGTACTTGCTCCAACAATGCCCTAAATTTCAGAAGACACAAAAGTAAAATTATCATGGCCATTCAATCAATGGCTTTTGCATTGATACCAGACAGTTAATCCTAAAGTCTAATGGCCCACAATGCCATATGATATATTTTATTTTCGGACAGTTGAGTCCAAATCCATTGGACAGCTAGTGAATCTGAACTCTTGAGATGATCATAGATCCATTTCATGATCTTAAACACAAGATCTTTGGAGATGCCAAATGGGCCGCACAATTTTTCCCAACTGCACTGATATAAATTATAATCCGGTGTTTGCCGTTTAAAACGAATCTCACTTTTATGACACATGGCTCTAATATTTAATTTAAACTTTCACAATCATGGTATATGGCTCTATTTAATTTAATCTTTCACTGTCATCTTCAGAAATTAGGAATGGAAATTTCTATAGAAGAGCTTTGTTTTGGGTAGATTCGGCCGGTTGTTTGTTCTATTGTTGGGTAGCCTTGATTTCTTCCTGTTTATGGTTGTTCAGCTTTATTTGGTGCTGTTTTTTTTTTTTTTTTTCAATGAAATCATCCTTTAAAAGCCAAAAAAATATATATATACATCAACCCCATCAGATTATGCTTATCCTTTTTCACGATAAATTGGAATAAGTTTATTCAAAATGAAAATTCAAATAAGTAAAATTTTCCCTTTGACTTTGACTTTGACATTAGTCTGTGAAGAAAATGATAAAGAAGGATTATATTACTTCAATATCACAATATGTGTGTCATGCATTTACACAAAAAAAAAAATAAAATAAAATAAAATAAAACAGTCAATAATTTTTTTTATGGTGAGCCCATGAATGATCCAACTTTATATTGAAGCACGGTTGGGGACCTCCTATATGTCACCCTCACCCGGGGAGAGATTTCTTTTGCAGTGAAAAAAGGATGTTGTTTATGCAACATCCCACTGATGATCATTAGATGATTGTCAAAAGGATTCTTTGGCATCACAAACTGACAATTAATTATATTCTTCATATTAGACAATTCCCTAATCTTCACTTATCAGCCCTGATGATCGAAAACCTCAAAGGGGATATTTAATTTACTTGGGTCCCAATCTCATAAGCAACAAACCATTTATTGGCCGATCTAACACTGAAATTGATCTCTTGCACGTTACCGCTGCAGAACTCACATGATTTCAGTCTCTTCTCTTGGTCTTTTTCTCCAACCGTACCTACACTATGGTGTGATAACATTGGCTCAACATATTTATCAGCAAATCTAATTTTTCATGCTCGCACAAAGTACATTGAAATTGCTTTTCATTTTGTCCAGGACAAATCTAATTTTTCATGCTCGCACAAAGCACATTGAAATTGCTTTTTATTTTGTTCGGACAAAGTTGCTGATCTTCAAGTTAAATTCATCTCTACCAAAGATCAGCTTGTCAGACATTCAAACTAAAGGACTATCAACTTTTCAAATTTAGTATTTTGCAAAGCAAACTCAACATTATATCCATGCAGATGAGTTTGAGGGGGTATGTAAAGCACATGTGATATTTGCCACTCCACCAATCTTGGATCGGATTACACAATTCATGGAGCCATTATCTTTCTCAATTCAAATTAATTTCAATCATTGATTTTGAATTAAATGCATTGCCATACACAATATACATGATAGCAAGGATACGACAACAAGATAATTATTGGGGCATTTGACCGGAAGTCCCTTCATATTAGTTGTTTTTAGGAGGCTTCGGTCTCAAAGCATGACTTTGTTACAAACAATCCACAAAAAAAAGTCATGCAGCCAAAGGTCCCTCTCACACTTTCTCATATTTAAAATGTCTAATTTTCCCTTTCTTTAAATTATATCACATGATTGGTGGGATATCCTATTAATAATGGTCAACTACCATTTAATTGGCCACGATTAATAGAATCTCATTAAGGAGATTTTCAAATAAATTCTAAAAACACACAAATAAATTTTAAAATAACGCAAATAAATTTCAAAAAATACAATAATTTCAAAAAACGCAATAAATTTTAAAAAAAGTAATAAATCTCAAACGAACGCAGATAAATTTCAAAAGATGCAAATAAGTTTCAAAAGATCTAAATAAATTTCAGAAAATATATATAATTTCAAAAGACTCAAATAAATCTTAAAAGATCCAAAGAAAATTCAAAAAAATGTAAATAAACTTCAAAAGATGCAAATGAATTTTAAAAGACGCAAATAAAATTTAAAATACGTAAATAAAATTAAAAAATGAAAATAAATTTTAAAAAATGCAAATACATTTTCTAAAACTAAGATGAACCAATTTTTCAAATTTCAGAAAAAATTGCCAAAAACTCAAGTATTTTTGTCAAAACTCAGTTAAATTTATTTCAAAAAATACAAATAAAATTCAAAATATACAAATAGATCTAAGAAAATACATATAAATTTACCAAAAATGCAGAAATATTCGTTCAAAAACTCAGTTAAATTTGCCAAAAACTCAGTTAAACTTGGCTATATTTTTCAAAAATTCAAATAAATTTGCTAAAAACTCAGATAGATTTGTTCAGAACTCAGATAAATTTGTTCCAAAACCCAAATAAAAAACCAAAAACTCAGATAGATTTGTTCAAAACTCTGATAAATTTGAAAAAAAAAAACTCAGCTAAATTTGATAAAAACTCAGATAAATTTGACAGAAACTCAGCTAAATGTGACAAAAGAAAATCAGATTAATTCCCTTCTCAATAAAGCCTGCAACTAAGCTCTTCTCTCTTCTCTCCCTCACTTTTCCTCGCTCTCTATCCAATTCGACGGTCGACGATAAAAGGGCCTTCAATCGCCGATTTCTCTGCATTCCACAATAATATACCTCCAGATCTATTATCTCTCACCCCAGATTTTTCTTCCAGGTGAGTTTTTCCTCTGATACGCTATCTCTCACCAGAAGATGTGCTTTCCGGCGAAAAACGCCATTCTCGGCTGTTTTTTACCGGTAGATGTATTTCCCGGCGAGAACTGTCATCTTCCGGATTCTTCTACCTCGACGACGAGCAAACCCTGAACAGGTCGTCGTCTTTAACTGTGTTTTGTAACAGAACCTTGGGCTGCGTCTCGTTCTCCAGCCTAGCAGCGAGAGGGAAGCGCAAAATCGGGCGATAGTCCTCTTCTCAGATTTGGGCAATGAGTTTCTTCTCCCGCAAGAGCAGCCCGCAGTCCTCTGCGTCTCTTCTCCCTCGGCGACGAGCAAACCCGAGGGCCCTTCTTCCTACGTTCAATTTCTGTGAAGCGATGCCGTACTCTGCCACCGGTCACAATCCAAACTAACAAGTAGAGGTGGCAAAATATGACCCGACCCGCCAACCCGACCCGCATATTACCCGCTTAACCCGACCCGTTTAATAGGTGGGTCGGTCATGGGTCAAGTATTCATGATCCGCCATTAAGCGGGTCGGGTTAGGGTTGACCTGCTTAACCCTCATAACCCGCTTATTTAAGCTAAAATTGAATTTGATTATTTTAATGCATAGGCTAAAAAAAAAATGGACCTTAACCAATTCAACCCTACGCTTTTTATTAATAGAAAGCAAGGTAATGCGCATCAAATGATTGTTGAAATGAGATTAGACCAAATTTGATCTTAAAAGCCAGTTTTGGTCAAGCATGAAACCATAGTTGAGTCGATTTATTTACTAGATAGATGTGGGTTATGCGGGTCGACCTGACCCGTATGCGCGGGTCGAGTGGACCTGTGGTGGGTGCTGGTTAGGGGTTTCTGACCCGTTTAATAAATGGGTCGGATGCGGGTTAGACTTGTGTAACCCGTTTAATAAACGGGTCCGACCCGTTTAGTACAACCCGACCCGATTGCCACCTCTACCAACAAGTCTGAATTCTTTTCTCCGATCACAATTTCTGAAATGAATGGAGTCTCCAACCCACTTCGTCTCTTTATGCCACAAAAGGACAAAAAACTCTTTCTTTGACCAAGATAACCAACTTTTATAAGCAAGATTTTAACTCTCTCTTGTTTCTGTTACTATAAAACCAAACCGAAAAATGCAGCAACACGTGTGTTGATGATGGGGGCAAGATCCAATCTTCTGCAACTCCTTAATCGTGTGGCTGTTGTTCCCTGTTTCCAAACAAAGATCGAATTCGACCTCTGTGAGATTGAGCCTTCTGCGAGATCCGATCTAATCTCTGTCGTTGATCGCGTACCATAATAATGCTGTAATACCAATTTGTTCTCCAGAACGATGGGTGAGGCCCACTCAGCTCCTTTTCTAATCTGAATCAGAGAACCAAATGAACTTGGAATCCCTGCTGCCCTTCTTCTTTCTTCCTCTTCTCTGATCATCACCGGCGATTATCAAGAAAGAACAACAGGAATGACGGAGAATGGAAGATTTAAAAGCTGGAAGAAGAAGGAGATGGGGTTATTTTGGGTAACAGAGAAGTTAACAACGAGGGAGAATACAAGATTTGAAATTTGAAAATTTAAAATTTTATGCCTAAAATAGTTGAAAAGGCAATTTAGTCCTGAAAAATGAGATCGTGTAGACGCAGGGACTTAAGGCTGCAAAAAGTCTAGCTGAGTGGACCAGAGGCTTTAACAATTTTTTGCTTGGACTGGGGCTGGATACAATCTACTATAGGGACCTTTCACTAATTTTGCCTAGTTTTTATTGCAAACGGTCCACGAATTAATTTCATAGAGGCAAAGGTCCCTTCCGCCTTTCATATACTTGGAAGGACAATAATGCCCTCATAATCTCTTATCTCTTTATTAAAAAAAGCTAAGCCTAAAATCGCGGTTACTTGCCAAAGAATAAACGAAAGCGAGAAATTGGAAATTTTGAACATTGAATGCAAGGAGAAGGAGGGAAAGTGAATCAAGGAAAAAGATTACCTTACAGAGCTGCAAGCATTCGTAACATCTTTGAAAAAATGGTTTCATGTTTTTTTCGTAGTTACATAAGTAGTTCGTTTGATTTCGAACACTAGAAGATACATAATCAATACCAGTCTAGGCATCTCTTCATACAAATTGTTAACATTCACTCACTTCAAGACAAGTAGGTTAAATATTTTCTCATTTACGAACCTTCATCGTATTGGGGAACTCAGATAAATTTGTCCAAGAACTCATAAATTTTTGAAAAAATTAGATAAATTTGTTCCAAAACTCAGAAAACTTTATCCAGGTTAGCGATTTATGGATTTATCTGAGTTTGTCACATAAACTCAGATAAATTTATAGCGAATGACATGACTGGATTGTACACAGAAATACTCAAGATATAAGAAACATAAAACAAAAACAATACGACGCTGCATTGTAAGAAGCTCTTCTTTCGTTGAAATACGAGAAATCTCAACAGAACTTCTCCTTGTTCATCCGGATTGAAAAAATGAGAAGAAAGAAGATTGTGGGATATAAATCTAAATCATCTGACCCCTAATTCTTTGATTCGGATTGCATATGCTATATTAAATTAAAAAGGTCGGAGGATCTGTCCCTCGCGCTCAGAACGAGTGCATGTGAATTTCTTTTAGAAAGGAGATTTTCTACACATATCACTATCGATTGCCATTACCATTTAAAATTCAAAACTTGATCTACAAGAAATTACAGGGGCAAATCAGTTATAAAGGATCGTGCTTATGCGCATAAAATGAGGGCTACAAATGTGTGATGTGTTCAGACCGTTAGAGGTGCAAATCAATCATGACAATGTGTGATCTGGCGTACTTAGGAACCTCTGGCTGAAATATGTCCAGCTGCATGGACTAGCGGCCTTAATAAAAAAATCATATGGATTAGAGGCTATAAATGACCGTATTAAGGGACCTTGGGCTAATTTTTCCATAATTATAACCTTTTATCTATTCCACAGACCTTGGAAAGAGAACCCATTCAAACATATTCAATTGTTTCACACCCTGTTTTACATGTTTACCAAGGGTGAATGTCACGTAAGATCCATAGTATAAAATCACCCTCTCATAGGCAAAACTTAGCTTAGACAAATAATGAACTGATAAAACTCTCAAAGAATAAAAGACAACTCAACAGAAACCAACTGTAGTTATTGTAGTGTGACCGCGCAGGGTTTTTTTTTTTTTTTTTTTCACGTGACCGCGTTGTTATTAGACAAAAAAGCCCATTATTGTAAGGGTCTGTGTGGTTGTAATGGAAAACTACTTGAGTTTTAGAATTTTGCCGGCTCCATTTTCTTCTCTTGTGAACCTTTTTTTTTTTTATTTCTTTTGTGAACTTGTAAAATATTTTTTTTTAAAATTTATACGATTACTTTCCTAGTTGATTTCGCATCAAATTTTACTTTTACGTACTTATTGCCTTTTAAGTGAAAGAGGGAGGAGCTGCAAAATATTAAGGTATGCGAGGAATTTGTGCAGGACAGAGCTATTTGTCTTTCTAGGAGGGCTCAAGGTTTTCGAGAGTGACATGAGTATGATTTAAGTTGTGTAAGGCATGAACAACAACTTACCTCACTGATAAGTGACATCAGTTCTCACCTGATTGTCTAGGGTTCGAATCTTAAGTACACCACATCTTTTCATTGTATAGGCCTTCTTCTTGTGTGTGTAGGCCGTCTTCTCGTGTGCACGGGTTCTCTCTTATGTTCCGGCCCCTTTGCTAGGTTAACCAAACCAAACCAAACCAAACCAAGCCTTTTCCCACTAGGTGGGGTCGGCTATATAGATTTGACGATGCCAATGAAATCTGTTTAGGGTCATGTCCTCCGTTAGATCCATGTAGGCAAGATCATGTTTAATAGTTTCTTTCCAACTTCTCTTGGGTCTCCCTCTCCCTCTCCTACTCTTGGCAAACTCCATGCTTTCACACCTTTTAACAGGTGCCTCTGTTGGACGCCTTCTAACATGGCCGAACCATCTCAGTCGATTTTCTCTCATTTTATCTCCAATTGGTACTATTCCTACTATGCCCCTAATCTCCTCATTCCTAATCCTATCTCTCCTTGTGATCCCGCACATCCATCTTAGCATTCTCATCTCCACAACTTCCATCTTCTTGACATGATTATGCTTTACTGCCCAACACTCTGATCCATATAACAACGCTGGCCGTACCGCCACCTTATAATACTTTCCTTTAACCTTGAGGGGGACTTTCCGATCACACAAGACCCCCGAAGCACTCCTCCATTTGGTCCACCCGGCTTGAATCCTGTGACTTACATCAGTATCAATCCCTCTATCCTGTTGCACCATAGATCCAAGGTACGTAAAGTTTTCTTTTTCTACTATCTTTTGTGTGCCCAAACTTACTTCTATGTTACCAGGTGTCCTACTTTGGCTAAACTTGCATTCCATATATTCTGTTTTGCATCGACTTAGCCTAAACCCTTTTGTCTCTAATGTTTTCCGCCACAATTCAAGTTTAGCATTCACTCCTTCTCTCGTCTCATCCACTAAAACAATGTCATCTGCAAATAGCATACACCACGGCACCTCATCCTGGATATGCCTTGTAATCTCATCCATAACTAGGGCAAACAAGTACGGGCTTAACGCTGAGCCTTGGTGTAGACCAATCGTGATAGGAAACTCCTTAGTTTCGCCGCCGGTCGTCCTTATAGATGTCACGACTCTATCATATATATCATTTATCGCCTCAATATAAGCGACACAAACTCTTTTCTTTTCCAGAACTTTCCAAAGAATCTCCCTAGAAACCCGGTCATAGGCCTTCTCCAAGTCAATGAACACCATATGTAAATCTCTCTTACCTTCTCTATACTGTTCCATTAACCTCCTCAGGAGAAAGATAGCCTCCATGGTTGATCTCCCAGGCATGAAACCAAATTGATTCTCTGAAATATTTGTTGTTCTTCTTAGTCTTCTCTCAATAACTCTCTCACATAATTTCATCGTATGGCTCATCAATTTAATCCCGCGGTAGTTCACACAGTTCTGAATATCTCCTTTATTCTTGTATATGGGTATAAGAATACTTTTCCTCCATGCATTAGGCATCTTGCACCTCCAGACCTCAATAGGGATACCATCTGGCCCAACCGCTTTCCCATTCTTCATTCTTTTCAATACTTTTTTAACTTCTTCCCTACTGATTCTCCTATAGAACATATGATTCGCTTCTTCTCTAGAAATGGTAAGCTGCCCCAATTGTATGTCACTACTACTGCTTTCGTTAAATAACTTGTAGAAGTACCTCTTCCAACGCTCCTTTATCTCCTCCTCCTTTACTAATACCTTTTCATCCTCATCCTTAATGCATTTAACTTGGTTTAAGTCCTTGGTCCGCCGATCTCTAGTTTTAGCAAGCTTGAATATCTCTCTTTCGCCTTCCTTAGTGTCAAGTCGCCTATATAGCTCCTCAATTGCCTTTGCCTTGGCCTCATTAACTACCTTTTTGGTTTCTCTTTTTGCTTCTTTATACCTCTCCAAGTTCGCTTCAATTCGATCCTTTTGCCAAGTTTTAAAGCACTCTCTTTTAACTCTTATCTTGTCTTGGACGGCTTCGCTCCACCACCATGCCTCTTTCTGTACCGGAGCACCCCCTTTAGATTCTTCTAAGACTTCTTTCCCTACCCTCCGAATACACTCTGCTACTTTATCCCACATATTACTTGCACTCTCATCTGTCGCCCAAACGTCTTCCTCTAGTACTCTTTCCCTTAAAGCTAGTTGCTTATCACCTTTCAGGTTCCACCTTTTAGTCCTTGAGCATCTATACAACTTCTTTTTTCTAATCCACCTTTGTAACTGCACATCTATGATCAACAACCTATGTTGGGAAGTCAAGCTCTCCCCCGGTATAACCTTACAATCTTTACAAGCTAAATTTTTGCTAGGTTAACAAAAAAAAAAAAATAAAGTTCTGATATGATAATTGGAACCTCATTTGTAACGATCGTATGCTAACTCATATGGTACTAAGTTGTGGTGTTGGATTCTCTACCCCTAAGTTTTTCAAAAAGAAAAAAATATTATCAACGTTAATTCAATTAGAGTGCTTCGAGAACGGCTCCTTATTCGAGTGGTAAGAGGTGAGAGTTTTCACCTAACTATCTAGGATTCGAATCCTGGATTCGCCACCTCTTTCCGCACGTGCAGGCTTCCCTTCCATCCTCCTTGGCTGGGTTAAAAAAGAAAAAAGAAAAAAGATATAGAGTGCTTCAATTGTAAGCGTGTATCTTTTTATTAACAGTATGAGGGCACGTTTCTTTATTTGAATTTGTGAGTTGCAGAATAAAGGTATATATAAATAATTAGGCCCATGTTTAATGATCCTGTTGAAATCAATTAAACTAACAAAAGTATCAGAATAAATCTTTTCAATTCTCCTTTCGACCCTCTTCAGTCAAACTGCTAGAAATTTATATATATTAAAGATGTTGGTTTTTTATTAATTCAGTTTTTTTTTTTACTTATCCAATTTTAATTTTGACCACCCAAATTAACTTTGACTTTACATGGAGCCAAACAAATTTGGCGATGTTGGTACAAGTCTTGCTGATGAAATGCTAAAATATATCACTTAAATTTTTTGAACTCACAGTGATCGGATCTGATATGAATTGTAAAAGTATAGATAAATTCTAAAGATTCCCCACTAATCCAATAAATGGCGATGATGGTGTCATCCGATCATGGGGTCCGTATCCTCTACGGCCTTTGTTGCAGTGACCGTGAGTGGACCAATCATGTCCGTCGTATCGGCCACAAACAATGACTTTTGAGCTTGAGCTTTTTGTATATACCCCCTGAAGTTTTAGTATTTACAAATAGGCCTCTGCATTTTTATTTTAATACATTTCGTGTAACTAAAATCAATAGTCTTCCAACCATCATAAGTTTATAGAGTGAAATGACACTTTTGCCCATATCTTTTATCCTTGTATGTATAATTTCAAAAGCTTGGACTTAGATTTTTTATAAAGCATGTAACATTAACAATTACTTAGTGGGAGCGAACAACCCTCCATAAATTCATTTTTTTTTATCAATACAGGGCTCATTTCATTAAATTCAAATCATTCATGACGACAATCAACACATGTACTTATAATCGATTATGATTTATCCAATCCATACATAACCTACCGTTGGATGATAAAAGCTTCAAAATACATTATTATGCTTCATGTGTATGGGGTGTAAAAGATATATTGTGGGAACAGACAAATGTAAATAAAAAATAAAAAAAATAAAAGAACATTAATTTTTAGGATTTGCGCCGGGGGGGGGCGCCGTTCGGCTCTATGTAAAAGAAAGAATATTAACTTTTCTTTGATATGGGTGGTGGCTTCAGTCCCCAGGCCCATGTACCTGGGTCCACCCTTGGTCATGTATATGAGAAAGTTGTTGAGAGAAATCATTGGGACTTGAGATAAAATTATGATATTTTTGTAAATAATAATATACTCATTTTTATTTGATGGATGTAAAGATAAAGTTGTCATTTATATAAAAAAAAACCAACACAAATCTCATTCTTGCTGCTAATTTTTGTTAGGAATATTGATTTTTGGAACATTAAAGGTATTAAAAAGAAAAGATAGGAGCCTATTTAAAAATACTAAAACCTCATGGGCCTATTTACAAATCCTACAAACCTTTGAGGGTATATATAAAAAGCACTTTGAACTTTGAATGGGATGGGTAACATGTGGACCCGATTTATTTAATATTCCCCAATCAAATGGTGATGAGGATTTCCTTCTCTTCCTTGAAACTTATGCAATGATCTTGTATGCAAAAACCTTTCCGTTTTCTTTCCAAATGAACCGATATGGATTCTAAACGGATGGACAGTATTATCTGTTGAAACTGATATTTTTCGTCAATCACATCATAAAGCGAAGCTTAGCCCCTATGGCATTGAAGCAACATTTATAGTCATCATCCTAAGAATGCAAGCAGCCCAGACTAAAAAAAATTGTAGTTGTCATAGACGACCCACAATAGTCAAAGTCTTGTAAAACTTCTGTACCATAAATCAGGCTCCCACTTGTTCACCGCAGAAATTTTAGCTATCAAAAGAGGCTTTGGAATTGGAAATTCAACTTGTGTGGAGGAAAGTAGGTTTCTTTAGTAATCTCAAGATTGCTATTGATTCAATAACAAAGCCTCAACATCCTTTTTCAGGTGGAATTTATGCCCTGCTACAGAAGATCCTAGAAAAAAAAAATTAGATATCTTAACTAGAGTGTCCTATGGTGATTAGTTGAAGCATTAATAGTGAAGTACATGGTGGGGCTTTGTACGCTCATGCCTATATTAGTGATCATGTTGTATCATTCTCTCATGATTTATGAATAGACTATCATCTTTTCCATATATATATATATATATATATATGGGACAGGTTCTTCTAAGCTGCAGCTTAGGGATATCCTAAGCTGCAGTAGTGTAAAGATGGATCACACATGTGCTCACATATGTGCGGTTTACACACTGCAGCTTAGGATACCTCTAAGCTGCAGACTAGGAGAACCTGCCCCATAGATAAATTCAGAGAGACTTATTTTTTTTCTTCAAGAGTGATCCAATCTGATATTTATAACAGATGGGCAGTATTATTGCCTTGGTATAAACGGATATTTTTTTGCCAGTCACATCATAAAGCGAAGGTGTTGGCCCTATGGCATTGAATAAGCTGACATTTCTTATCTCGGACTAAAAAAAATGGAAACGGAAATCCTGTTTGGCACATGGGAGAGATATGTCAAATCAAATGACATCTCATCTCATCTAATAAAATATTTTTTTTCCATGTGGCACTCTTTGATTGGTCTGGTCCAAACAGGAAATTTGGTTAAAAAAAAAAATTGCAGTTGTCATAGTCGACCCACAATAGTCAAGGTCTCGTAAAAGAGGTGTCGGCACAAATCACATGTCGATGATGTGGTGTCATGTGAAATATAAATTATTAATGTGCCGTGGGCCACATTTCCAATGGTTCAGATTTACTTAAATATATTCATGTAGATAGCAACCCTCCTTCGATTAAGAGTCCGCAAGTTGATGTCATGATTTGGCAGGAATGATATTTTGGGTTTTTTTCACGAAAAAGTCTAAACGGCTCGGGATCTAGCCCGGCTGTTGGACCGATCCCAGTGATGGACGCTGGGATCTCATCGCGGTGGTCAACGGCCCGGCCAAAATCTCGAGCCGTATAGAACGGTTGTTTTTTCACCATTAGCTGTTGGTTTAGAAAAAGTCTCCACAGCCCGGGAACTGTGCCCGGGCTGTGGCACGGTCCCCAGAGGGGACCGTTGTGTTCGGGCTGTGGCACGGTCCCCAGAGGGGACCGTTGGATCCCAACTGGGGACCGTGCCACAGCCCGGGCACAGTTCCCGGGCTGTATAGCACGGCTCGTTGGTTTATGTGGATGGTGGTCAAATTCTGTTTTTAAATCAGGGCTGGCACTGGGTTGACTCGTCTGGATAGTTTTGAGTCTTGAGTCAGGTCTAGGCCCAGCATGGTAAAGGACATGTACCGGTTTAAAATTCTTATATATTTTTATACTATTCATATATATATATATAGGGGCAGGTTCTCCTAAGCTGCAGCTTAGAGGTATCCTAAGCTGCAGTGTGTAAACCGCACATATCATATCACATCCGATCACTGTGGGTTCAAGATAATATTTTAGGTTTTCGTCAGCAAGACTTGTACCGATATCGCCAAATTTGTTTGGCTCCATGTAAAGGCAAAGTTAATTTGGGTGGTCAAAATTAAAATTGGACAAGTCATAATAAAAATTGAGTTAGTAAAAAACCAACATCTTTAATATTATATAAATTTCTAGCAGTTTGACCGAAGACGGTCGAATGGAGAATTGGAAAGATTTATTCTGATACTTTTGTTAGTTTAATTGATTTCAATAGGATGATTAAAAATGGGGCTAATTATTTATAGGAGCATTTGGTAGGAGGTCCCTTAATATTGATTTTAGAAGGAAAAATCAGCCATACTTAGGGACCTCCGCTTGAAACTAGTCTTGGCGCATGGACTAGATGCCTTAACCGAAAATTCGATGAATTAACTTAAACGTCAGTATTAAAGGACCTCTTGCTAATTTTCTTTTTTTTAATGGATGGTGGCCACCTTCCTGTATTACTCTACCGGTATGCCTGCGTACAATTATCAGCCATCATTGAATTGTAAGCATGGCTTTCTAGTACTAATATTTTTTATTTTGGCATTTCATTTTTTAGCCCTCTTAAATGTTTAAAGATGTGTGCAAATTTCTTTTTGGCCTTATCGCATTATCCTGGAGAAAGTACACATTACGGGTTGAACCCGACCTCTCTTTCCAATTTAAAGTTTCTAGGCATCAGCCATCAATGAAGTCTGCGTGGGGGTGTTTTCACTAAGCCGAGATCAGCACTAGCCCAGGCCTCCAGACAGAATGATTATGCCTCCCCTAGGCCAAGGGTGACCGCGGCTGAAGGACCGCGGCATTCGCCGAGGTGGGAGCTCCCGAAGTCGGACCTATCCGACCTCGGCATCGACCCCGGCAACGCGGATTTGACAGAGATTGATGGGACCAGCGACAGAACAACGGCGCATGCTAAGGCATGCCCTGCAGATTATCATTACTGACAAAACGGCGCGTACAGGACACGTGCGCTCCCAGGGCATGGCTCCGGGCCAGGCCTGATGGGACCTGGCCCAAAAGTCAGAACCGCCGCCTGACCCAGCGAGCCTAGCATTTAATGAAGCATGGGTCAGCATTTAATGCATTATGGGCTGAGTGGACGCAGCCACTCGAGTGGCCGGCCCAGTCTTGGAACTCGCCCACAATAGTCAACCCCATCACCTATAAATAGCACATCCACCTCCATCCTAAAGGTACGCAACCCATAATACACGCTCTTACTCTGCAACTTCCTTTCCATTCCCCTTGCTCGTTCCCTAAACTAACTTAAGCATCGGAGAGCCTTGCGCTGCCTGCAGCCAGGGTCCTTTGACGTTTTTTTTCCTCTCTTCCTCCTCAGGTCCAGTCGGAGCCACGGCAACCTTCATCCAAACCACCCGTGTCAAGGATCCTAATCCCTGATCTAAAGTCCTTAATTTTTAGGCACTTACAATTGGCGCCGTCGGTGGGAAAGTACTAACCCATACCCCAAAACCTTTCTCAAAACCTTTCCCAAAACCCTTTCCAATCACCATGGCTCCGAGAAACAAGAGAGGCGCAGAGCACCCGAAGTCCCTCCCCGTAGGGCCACTGGTTCTCCCTGGGCCATTGCCCTACGCATCGAGGGAGGCCGCAGAGGTAGAAAGCTACCACACCGAGTCCGCGTCATCCCCGCTAGAGGTGGAGGATCCACCGCGGCTGAACGCTCCCCTCCAGGAGCGCTTCTCGAAGGGCAAGGCCCCGGCAGCGGCAGGGTCACATCGATCCGGGCGCCACTCGGACCGCGAAGGCAACAGAGCCGACCCCGCTCAAGCAGCAATCAGGGCTCAGAATCTCGCCCTCCAGGAGAAAGACGATCTCATCCGCCAGCTTAGGCAGCAGCTCCGAGAGAAAGAAGTAATCCCCGGGGGCGGTGATCCCGTAGGCAGGAAGGATCCCGTCACCGGCAAAGACTTAAGGGAGCATCTGAACGATAAAAGTCGCGAGCGGAGTCACGTCGGGAGTTCTTACCATAACCACGAGGACAGGGGGTCGGTGCCGAGATCGGAGGCGGCAGATCAGCAGGCTCTGATCGACCGCCTGGTCAAGCAGGCCATCCAGAATACCCTGAAAGAGGCAGGGCTCGCCCAAAACCAGCCGGACCTCCCCGACTTCGCTGGCCTCGACTCATCACCCTTCTCCAGAGAAATAATCGAGTACCCCCTCCCTAAGAAGTTCAGCGTTCCGAGGTTCGTACTCTACGACGGAACTTCGGATCCAGCAGCACATCTCCGCCATTTCACCCAAAAACTGTCCGTCTGGGGCGACGTTGGGCACCTCAATTGCAGAGTGTTCTCCTCCAGCCTGGGGGACCTTCCACTCAAATGGTTCTGTGCGCTCCCCAAAGGATCGGTCACGAGCTGGGCTCAGTTGCGAGACTCCTTCCTTGGGAAATTCCAGGCGCACAGAGTCATTCCCAAGACCGACAGCGACATCATGGCCCTCAGGATGAGGTGGAGTGAAAGCATCACTCAATTCGCCAAAAGCATCTGGATGGTTTACAGTCAAATCGACAACTCCTCCGAAGACGTCGCGATCAAGTCCTTCTAGCACGCCCTCCTGCCAGGATGCGAGCTTCGAAAGGAGCTCGTCCGAAACCCTGTTCTCTCTGTAACAGCCCTCATGGCAAGGGTAAACAAGTACATCGAGCAGGAGGAGGACGAAGCACGGGCCAATGAGAGCTTTGGCGTTCCTAGGGGCAAATCTCGGAACGAGAGCCGTCCTCGGCAGGAGGACCGACCGCGGCTGGAGGATCGATCTCGGCGGGAAGACCGAACCTCGGGGGGGGAGAAGAGAACCTACCGCAGAGAAGAAACAAGCCGAGACCACCACTCGGGTGGCCAATCGTCGACCCCGACCCGCGCTCTAGGAGGAAGCAAGAGACATAGACCATCCTACTCTTCCCGCGAGAGGGTCAATACGGTTTTCAAAGAGCCGATTCACCAGATACTGGAAAAGATCCAGGGAAAGCCATACTTTAAATGGCCATTCCCTATGAAGGGCGATCCCTCCACGAGGGATCAGACGAAGTTCTGCTCTTACCACAAGCAGAACGGGCATAACACTGAGGGCTGTTACTCCCTCAAGGATCATCTCGAAAGGCTCGTCAAGGACTGGCACCTGAAGGAATACTACAAGATAGCAGGCAGCGGGAGTAGCGACCGACCTCGACGCCGAACTGAGGAGAATCACAACAGCGACGGGTCGGAAAGGATCATAAGTGTCATCCACCTGGCCCCTACCAAGCAGAGCAGCGGTCAGGCGCGCGCCGAGGCCAGGAGGGCCTCCCATGGGAAACAGGTCATGTCGGCCGAGCTCGGGCCATCCTCTAAAAAAGCTCGCAAAGAGAGGCCGAAGATCTGGTTCTCGGACGAGGACCTGAAGGGGGTTCAACTCCCTCACAATGACCCACTAATTATGACCCTGAAGTTGGGGAGTTGCAAGGTGCAGAGGATCCTCGTCGACCCCGGCAATTCGTCCGAGATCCTCTACTTCGACTGCTTTACTAAGATGGGGCTCACAGAAGAAGACCTCCAGGAGGCGCGGACCCCCCTGATAGGGTTCAGCGCGAAGCCCGTATACCCCAAAGGGAGAGTCTCCCTCAAAGTCCAAGTAGGGGGCACATCAGTGATGGCTGACTTCCTCGTAGTAGACACACCATCTCCCTACAATGCTATCGTAGGGAGGAGCTGGCTACACCAGATAGAGGCCGTCCCCTCTTCCTACCATCAAAAGCTCAAATTCCCTTTGGAAAAGGATGGCGGAGTTGAGATTGTCACAATCGACAGAGACCAGCAGATGGCCAGGCGTTGTATGATGGCCGTGGTGTCCGGCGAGGAAGAGCCGAAACAAGTGCACGTGGCAGAACTAGAAGCAGAGCTAGACAGGGTTGGCCGCGATCCAGGAGAGAAGAGTATCGAGGATCTCACCGAGGTCAGGATCGAACCCAGTGATCCTGAGAGGCACTTCCTTCTTGGGAGTCAGCTCGCCGAGCAGGAGAGGTCCGAGCTGCTCAGTTTCCTGTTGCAAAACAGAGACGTCTTCGCCTGGACCCCGCAGGAGATGCCAGGCGTGAACCCCGAGGTTATGAGCCACAGGCTGAATGTAGACCCTCAAGTCAAGCCAGTGGTTCAAAAGGCGAGAAGGTCCATGATCGACCAGTCTGCGGCCGTGGTCGAAGAAGTGGAAAAACTGCTAGAGGCGAGCGCCATCAGAGAGGTCCAGTACCCGAAATGGCTGGCGAATACCGTGGTAGTAAAGAAGAAGACCGGAAAATGGAGAGTCTGCGTCGACTTCACTGATCTCAACAAAGCATGTCCCAAAGACTGTTTCCCTCTCCCAAAGATCGACCAGATGATTGATGCCACCGCCGGTCACGAAAGGATGAGCTTTCTCGACGCCTATCGCGGTTATCATCAGATACCCATGTACGGACCAGATCAGGAAAAAACGGCATTCATCACTCCTAGGGGAACCTACTGCTATAAGGTAATGCCGTTCGGACTCAAAAATGCGGGGGCAACCTATCAGAGATTGGTCACCAAAATATTCCAGGAGCGGTTCGGCAAGACAGTCGATGTATACATCGACGACATGGTCGTCAAATCCACCCAATCTCGCGACCATCTGACGGATCTCGGCCAGGTTTTCGACGTTCTCCGGAAGTTCGGTCTAAAGCTAAACGCCTCCAAATGCGCCTTCGGAGTCGGGTCCGGCAAATTTTTAAGGAGCCTCGTCACGCGACGGGGTATCGAAGCAAACCCGGACCAGATCTCCGCTATCCTGGGAATTCAGAGCCCGGCAACAACGAAGCAGGTCCAAAGGCTCACCGGCATGGCCGCCGCCCTCAACCGCTTCATCAGCAAGTCTTCTGACAAGTGCCGCCCTTTCTTTCAATTGCTAAAGAAGAACCTAAGATTTGAGTGGACCCCAGAATGTGATTCGGCCCTCCAGGGACTCAAGGCTTACTTGGCCTCGCCTCCACTACTGTCAACCCCGAAGAAAGGCGAAACATTGTATCTATACTCGGCAGTCTCCAGCCATGCTGTGAGCTCAGTGCTGATCAGAGAAGATGGAGGGCAACAGAAGCCCATTTATTATTATACAAGCAAGACCCTCCTCGACGCAGAAACCAGGTACCTGCCAATGGAAAAGCTCGCACTGGCCCTCGTCAGTGCCTCTCGAAAGCTTTCGCACTATTTTCAGGCCCACACAATAGTGGTGGTTATGGAGCACCAACTCAAGTCCGTCTTCCGGAAGGCCGACTTCTCTGGGCGGGTTTCGAGATGGGCCGTGGAGCTGGGGCAATACGACATCCAGTACCAGCCCCGAACAGCGATCAAAGCGCAGGTCTTGGCAGATTTCATCGTCGAGTTCACTTCTCCAAGTTCGGCGCCGAGCTCACTCGACCCCGAACTGGGGGGCAAGGGGCAGGATGGCCTAGTCCCGGAGACCGATTACGAGCAATCTCGATACACCTCCTGAGATCCGGCTTGGAAGGTCTTCGTTGACGGGTCTTCCACCTCTAGAAGGGCCGGCGTCGGCGTAGTCCTCCAGTCTCCAGAAGGGCTAGTCATCGAGCAAGCCCTGACCCTTGACTTCCGAGCATCAAATAATGAGGCGGAGTATGAAGCATTGCTGGCAGGGATGAATAGTGCCAAGGTTCTCGGAGCTCAACAGCTGGTGATCTACAGTGACTCGCAGTTGGTGACGCGCCAGCTCACTGGAGATTATCAGGCTCGCGACGACAGAATGGCGGCCTATTTAACCCTCGCCAAGAAACTCCTCTCCCAATTCCCGGAAGTAGAAGTCAAACAAATCGGCAGAGACTCTAACTCACACGCCGACGCGCTCGCCAACTTGGCCTCCGCCGTCGAGGCTGAAAAAAAGAGAACTATAGAACTGGGCTCACTAACATCGCCAAGTATAGAGCTCAGCCCGCCACGGCAAGTCATGTACGCCGATCTCGGGCCCAGTTAGATGGATCCCATCATCGCGTACCTCAAAGACGACCAACTCCCCGAGGACAGAGCGCAAGCTCACAAGATCAGGCTCCGGGCAGCCCGGTTCTGGCTCTCTCCAGAAGGAAAGCTGTACAGGAAATCCTTCACGGGCCCTTACCTCCAGTGCGTCCACCCAAGCCGAGTTGAAGACTTCCTTTACGAAGTACATGAAGGCATCTGCGGAAGTCACATCGGAGGAAGGTCACTAGCATACCGGGCTATAAGCCAAGGATACTGGTGGCCATATATGCAAAAGGACGCACAGATGTACGCTATGAAGTGCGAAAAGTGCCAGAAATTCTCGCACAACCTCCATCAATCTGCACAGGATCTGAGCCCGCTCTCCAGCCCATGGCCTTTTGCTCAGTGGGGGCTGGACATTGTGGGACCCCTCCATCGAGCTCCGGGGAATAAAAGGTGGCTGATAGTGGCCACCGACTATTTCACCAAGTGGATCGAGGCGGAAGCATTATCTTCCATCACAAAACGGGACTCCAAGAACTTCGTATGGAAGAACATCGTCACGAGGTTCGGCATCCCTCGAGTCTTGGTCTCGGATAACGGGACCCAATTCGACTCCAGCCTCTTCAAAAACTTTTGCAAGGAACTCGGCATCAGGAACCACTACTCAACTCCGGCATATCCCCAGAGCAATGGCCAGGCTGAAATCTCCAACAAAGTGGTCTTGGACGGGCTCAAGAAGAGACTCGATGGGGCCAAAGGAAGGTGGGTGGAAGAATTGCCCAGTGTGTTATGGGCCTACAGAACCACCCCGCGACGCTCCACCTCAGAAACTCCTTTTTCCTTGGCATACGGAATGGAAGCCGTGATCCCTCTCGAAATCGGTCTCCCAACGCTCAGATCTGAACTCTTCGACCAGGCCCAGAACGATAAAAACCTCACCCTGGGACTGGACCTGGCCGAAGAGCGCAGAGAAGCCGCTTCCATCCGTCTAGCAGCCTATCAGCAACGACTAGCAAGAGATTACAATCAGAAAGTGCGGGAAAGGAAGTTTTCCATCGGAGAGCTGGTCCTGAAGAAGGCACTGCACGCAGACAAGGACCCGAATCAAGGCAAGTTGGCCCCAAACTGGCGCGGTCCGTTCAAGATAGTCTCGACCGCGGGACGGTCCGCATATAAGCTTGAGGATATGAAAGGGAAACTGCTGCCGCGGCCATGGAACGCGTCACACCTCAAGAAATTTTACTTTTAAGTGTATTCAATTTATGCAAATCAATGAAGGACGTTTCCCCTCAAGAAAGTCTCTCTTTGTGTTCTGTTCTAAATCGAATGTGCTCCAAGAGAGGGACCGCGGCAACAACGCAATTCCCCAGTTCGACAGGAACTTCTCCATTTCGTGCGCATCTCGGCCCTCGTGCCAGATAGCCAGCACGGCCCCTGGTGACGAGCCAGGGGGACTTCTCCATTACGTGCGCATCTCGGCCCTCGCGCCGGATAGCCAGCACGGCCCCTGGTGACGAGCCAGGGGGACTTCTCCATTACGTGCGTATCTCGGCCCTCGCGCCGGATAGCCGGCACGGCCCCTGGTGACGAGCCAGGGGGACTTCTCCATTACGTGCGCATCTCGGCCCTTGGTGACGAGCCAGGGGGGCTTCTCCATTTCGTTCGCGTCTCGGCCCTCGTGCCAGATAGTCAGCATGGCCCCTGGTGATCGTTGCACGACTACCCAATACTAAATGATCCCAGACACTCACCGAGCTCGTATACTTGAAAGAAAAATGGTATCACTCGCTCGCCATTACGTTGCGAAAAACGCTCAGTCCCTCGGGTAAAACCTACGTCGCACTAGGCACGGCTAATTAATAGTCCCCGAAGTACGGTCTCGGCCATATAGCCGAAAAGAAACACTTAAGCAAACATTCAGATCAAACGCAAGCACAAAGTCACACGGACAGACGTGAAGAAAGATTTTCATTCATTGAAGGTTCCTTTTTACATAAAAGGCGCGATGCGCCTAAACAAAAGATACATCAAAAAACAAAACAAAAAAAAGGGAGGGACAACAGCAGGCAGACTTCACGCGGCAGGCGGAGCTTCCGATGTAGACGCCACGACAGGGGCCTCAGCTGCGGCAGGCGCCTCAGGCACTACGAGGGGGGTTCCGGACCCGGCTGGATGGCTGGTCCCGTCTCCACCTCCTCCGCGGCGCCCGAGCACGGATATTCATCCGGCCTCGCATAGGCGGGATGGTCGTGGGAGACGCCCATCTTGTCCAGGGCCGCCCTCCACCCCATCTCCTAAGCCGAGATCCGGATGTCGTTGACCTGCGCGGCATATTCGTCGCCCGCCGCGTCGACACCGTCCTGGAAGGCGAGCTTGACTTCGGCTTGGAGTGTGAGCTCTAATTCTTCCTTTTGGCTCTCCAGCCTCGCGACCGTCCGCTCCAGCTCGGCCTCCCTCCTCTTTGTCAGGTCGAACACTGACTTTAACTTGTCGTGCTCGGCAAAGAGGGATCGGTGCGTGTCCTCGTACTCAGACACCTTCGCCTTCGCCTCTTCCAGGTCCTTCTTGTGCTGTTCACAGACAGCCTGGATCCTCTTCAGCTCGGCGTGGCACTTCTGAATGCGGGACACCGAAATCTGGGCCATCTGCACGCTCTGCAAAGAAGAAGATCCACCAGTAAGCGAAAGCCATAGCCAAATGAGAAGTACAAAAAGGAAGTAGGACTTACACTCAGATTTGCCTTCATCTGCGCTGCCAGCAGGGAGATGTCGTCCATCTTGTCATGGTTCTCCATGTCCCGCGGCAGGGCACAGGCGCTCCCCAGGCAAGCGACCACGGACGGTCCCCCCGAGAGGCGATCCTCCACCGAGAGCAGCCTCCCAGGTTGGAGCATCAAGTTCGGCCTCCAGGGGGCGGGGTGGGCCCGCGTTGCCATGCCGGCCCCGGACGATTCCCCCGCCGAGCCCTCTACCCGGGCCCTCTTCTTGGCCTGGTCGTCCCTTTGCATGGCCAGAGTAGTGGAAGGTCCCGGGGTCCCGCTCCCGGTCGCGGCAAGTGTCGTCGGGGTCCGGTTTGGTGGAGGCGCGGAGGATGTCGAAGGCGCACTCGATGACGAGGGAGCGCGGGAGGAAGATGGCGCGCCCCGACCTTTGCCGGTCATCGGCACGGCCTTGAGGTTCCGCAGGACTGGCTTCGGGCGGGTCCGGTCCATTTCCTCTTCAGACTCCGAATCTGACAGAACGATCCTTTCGATCGTTTCGGCGTTGTCTTCGGACTCCGAAGTGGACGCCTTAGAATTAGACGAAGAACGATCCCCTGGATCCGCTGCGGTTGGTTCTTCGTCCGCTGCGGCCTCCTTGTCTACCTCCGCTGCGGCTTGCTTGCGGTGGGCAGTCTGCTTCTTATCCTTGTAGCCGCGGTACCTCGGCTCGTACCCTAGCAGCCTCCACGCAGACCTGTCGCCGTGGCCGTGGTAGTTTTCCAAAGAGCGAATCCAAGCTCTGTTCGGCTCCCAGCCCTCTCGAAAAGCGGCCGCTCTTCTCTGACGAACGCCTGTAGAGCAAACAAGGGACATCAGATCGGCAAGTACAAAAAAGCATGAGAAATAAAAGGACGTACTCGGGGTTTAATTACTTGGAGGGGTGCCGTAGTGACGGGGGATCCTGAAATTTCTTACCGAGATGGGCTCGTCATCACCAAACTCCCAATTGCCAGTGACCATCAGGCGATCGTCCCCGGCATATTTATTGGAGTCTTCTAAGGCCTGCACGAAGGGCCTCCGCCCCGACTTGACGCGAAGGTAGTACATGTCCTTCCCAGACTTGCAGATATCGTAGGCCTCCTCGATATCGTGGACGCCGAGACTGATGCCCAGAATTGTATTGAGTGCGTCCGTACCCATTACAATTTTGAAACTGTTAGGCATCAGTTGGCAGGGGCAGAGATGCCATGCTCGGAGGCAGTCCCTAAGCAGAGGGCGGAGGGGAAACCTGACCCCGCCCTCGATCACGGCCACCAAGGGGAACGGCATCCAGCCGTCACAAAAAATCCCCAATGGCATAAGACATGACTGTAGCCGCCATGACCTGGACCCCCTCTGGTATATCATACCTAGCCCTAAGGTCAGCTAGCCCCCTCTCGGACTCTATCCAATGGCTGTAAATACCCATCCCTCAGGAAAAGACGCTAGGGAACGAAAAGAATGTACTAAGAAGCAAGAAGAAAACCCTAGACAGAGACAGAGAAAGCCCTAGACAGAGAAAGTCCTAGACAGAACTGAAACCTAGAAAAACAGAATGGAACAGAAAGAGGTGGAAGGAGACTTACGGAAGGATTAGGGCGCAGAACGGAGTCCTGACAGCACCTCTTTCGGAAAAAGAGCCTGGAGAATCCCTGCAACAGGCCTCTTTCGTTCGACAGAAACGAAGGCAGGAGAGCTCTAAGAGCGAAATGAAGAAGAAAGCAAGGAAGGAGGAAGACAGAATGCAAGTAAAGGAAGAAGAAGAAGGGGCGAGCCCCTATTTATAACCAAAGGATAGGCGCCTAATCATGGCGCCTCTTCGAATTTCAAGAAGGGCGCGCCTTTTCACTACGCGCGCCGTCGTGAAAAGACGAGCCAGCCAAATAAAGAGAGACACGTGGAAGCGCCAGCTTGTTTCTCGTGCGCCATTTAATGCCTCGGGTACGGAAGCAACAGCGGATATGAGTAAAGACGCCAGCTACCGAAACGGCGGCGGAATTTCAAAAGTCAGAAAACGTTTGAGCTCCCCCGAGCCCGGGAGCGGAGTTACCTCAGCACCACGGCATGTTGCATCTCGGCGAGACCTATTCAGCTTCCGACCTCAAAGAGTTGTGACACCCTTAAGAGTTCGGAAGACTGAGGGGCAATTGTGTGGGGGTGTTTTCACTAAGCCGAGATCAGCACTAGCCCAGGCCTCCAGACAGAATGATTATGCCTCCCCTAGGCCAAGGGTGACCGCGGCTGAAGGA
Source organism: Litsea cubeba (assembly GCA_012931725.1). Lineage (NCBI taxonomy): Eukaryota > Viridiplantae > Streptophyta > Magnoliopsida > Laurales > Lauraceae > Litsea > Litsea cubeba. Next base: position 81,181,681 of record CM022945.1, read on the forward strand.
CCGCGGCATTCGCCGAGGTAGGAGCTCCCGAAGTCGGACCTATCCGACCTCGGCATCGACCCCGGCAACGTGGATTTGACAGAGATTGATGGGACCAGCGACAGAACAACGGCGCATGCTAAGGCATGCCCTGCAGATTATCATTACTGACAAAACGGCGCGTACAGGACACGTGCACCCCCAGGGCATGGCTCCGGGCCAGGCCTGATGGGACCTGGCCCAAAAGTCAGAACCGCCGCCTGACCCAGCGAGCCTAGCATTTAATGAAGCATGGGTCAGCATTTAATGCATTATGGGCTGAGTGGACGCAGCCACTCGAGTGGCCGGCCCAGTCTTGGAACTCGCCCACAATAGTCAACCCCATCACCTATAAATAGCACCTCCACCTCCATCCTAAAGGTACGCAACCCATAATACACGCTTTTACTCTGCAACTTCCTTTCCATTCCCCTTGCTCGTTCCCTAAACTAACTTAAGCATCGGAGAGCCTTGCGCTGCCTGCAGCCATGGTCCTTTGACGTTTTTTTTCCTCTCTTCCTCCTCAGATCCAGTCGGAGCCACGTCAACCTTCATCCAAACCACCCGTGTCAAGGATCCTATTCCCTGATCTAAAGTCCTTAATTTTTAGGCACTTACAAAGCCTAAGGTACATATTAGTGGAAGGGAATTGGAATTGGAAAATTGAGGGATTATTTTTAATGAGTTTGTAGTTTGTACATATTAATGGAGTGGATAATGTTTTGCAGAGCAATGTCGTCTTTAAGAATGGTGAGGGTTTCTGACTGCCCAAAACTCAAGTCTTTTCCTCTTGACCAGACTCATGAATGCAATGCTATTTGGAGGAAAGAAGATGATAACACGTATGGTGGGCATTAATCAAGCGTAAAAGTTATGAAAAATGAATATCAAGAAGAACTCATCTTTTGTGCGTATTTCTTATGAGCACTTGTTCTAATTCTATTGTAAACTGAGTAATGTGGTGGTGCTTATCCATTCTCAATGTAATAAATATCAAAAGGTTTATATGGACTAACTCATGGAGTTAGTCTATAGACAGACCCTCATGATTTTGGGAGAAAAATTATATAACGTCAGGTAATTTTTCTTCCAAAATTATGGAGTTAATCCATGAATTAATCCATACAGCAGGGCTCAATATCTACAGTTACATGACTTTCATCCACCGTGATTCCACCTCGAAACCGAACCATTTACATTTTGTAGGTCAAAGTGGTTGGTGGAGGAGGGTGTACCATGTCCATGTGCTTGTAATTTCAGAAGTGGGCCCTATTCACGTGGTTCGCGTGTTGATGGTATAGACTTTTGCTATAGAAAAAGGACAAAAGATACCTGGCGCGTAGATTCTATTTCATTTGTCGTACTAAGAAAAAGCAAAAGCCATTTACTGCTGATGACTGGCACAGCAGATAGTAAAGAAAAAATAACAACCGAACCTGCCCTGGGGAATCCCGTAGAGGCATGTCTGGAACTCCACTTTAAGAAATAGATCCTCATTTTTTTTTTTTTTAAATTTTCATCAAAAATATTTTATCTCAAACTCCTTACCATATTTTTTTTTTAAAGTCAAAAAGTAACCACTAAAAAGACAAAAAAAAACTCTCATTTTTAATAAAAAAATCAAAAAGATTCCTCCTCAAATAATTAAAAATAAATTACCATCATAACACAATCATATTTTATTATTTCTTTAAAATAACCTTCACTTCACTCAACTCTACAAGTAAAGCCCCCAAACATACCCTAAAGCTAAATGGTCCTTACTACGCATAGAGCGAAGGTGTAGGTTAGTGAAACACCACTTCTTGTCTGCTTTCATTGGTTGATGATGTCTTCTTTCAGTTCTTTCTAATCCTTTTTCTTTTTTTTTTCATGAATGGAGGCTCAGGCCACCTTCCTCTATTAATCTATGGGCATGACTGCCTACAATTCTCATCCATCATTGAATTATAAGCTTGGCTTTCTAGTAGCCAATATTTTATCTTTTGGCATTTCAGTTTTTTATTCCTCTTAAATGGTTGATAATGCTTTTACAGGATTCTCGGGATCAGGAGCGGACCCCATCTTAAAATACCCTTTAAAGACATCCTTTGGCCCCTTCATTATGTGGCCATCCACCATTGGTTTGGACTTTTTTTTAAATGATTTTGACTCTTGAAAAAGGAAATAAAATATATTATTGATCTTGGGGAAAACTTTAAATGAAAAAAAAGAAAGAAAAGGAAATAAATGAAAGGAGAACAAATAAGGAAGGCTTGATGTAGATTGGAGAGAATATTTCTCAATTTTCAAATTAATCTATCTACACTAGCCATAAATCTTTGATCCAAGAAGGGAAGAGGAGAATGCACGTCTTCTTGTTGGAGATCTTAAAAAGAGTTGTACGTTGCAAACTTGCAAGACTTTAAGGTATGAAAAAGAAGAATGACAAATCCACTTTCTTTTTTATAGATTTTCTTTCTACATTGTATAGATGTACTGATTTTACCACATGTCATTGGCTTTTATTGAAATCTGATCGGCTCAAATTTAACGTCTATTTGTGTTCTATTATCACATTAATTTTTAGATCAATCAGATAATCCATCGTGGATAAAGGAATGTAGTTGTATTTTTTTATTTCGATTATTATCATCCATGTCAGAATAATTCGGTTAAAGAAACTCATTTAAGGAGATAAAATCTGGCAGAACCACGCTTTTGAATGATTTAGATTTTATATATAAGATAATATTACTACTTTTCTTTGAGCTTTTAAATAATAAAGTCTTAAGTTGACTTAAGAGTTACGTGCATAAGAAAGGACCGGGCCTTGTACCCACTTTGAGACTTTTTTTTACTTTTTTTTTGGTACCCCAGCTAAGGGGGCTGGGACCAAAGGGAGAGCCCGGTTACGCGGAAAGAAAACTCACTCAAGTGGAAAAGGAGTCCGCACACGTGGGAAGAGGTGGCGTACCCAGTGTTCGAACCCTGGGTAGCCAGGTGAAAACTGCCGCGAGCTCCTAGGTAAGGAGCAGTTCTCAAATGAGTAAGGTAGATGAATGAAGTTTGTTAAAGTTGCACTTCGCAACAAAATAAAGGAAAAAGTTTTTATAAATTATTTAATTATATATATTAAAAAAGAAATTGCAGGAAAATCATTATTGAAACCATAATTGATGATTTTGACTCAATGAAAAAACGTCGAGCACAACTTTAATAATTTGATTATTGCATGTTTTTTTACTAAATTTTTTAATTTTTCTTAAATGTTTTCTTCTTTGATCCCCCCTAAATAAAAATCCTGATTCCGCCCCTCCTCGGGATAAAGTTTTTTGTGATTTTTCAAAAAATAAAATTTCCATGGGGAGGCAGAATTTTCATTTTTCAGCTTAACTAGTTTTCTAATGTGTGGTATACAATCGCGCCTCAAATTTGTCTTGAAGAGAGAGCCAATACAAGTACAAAATGACAGCATACCCAGAGAACAAATCCTAGGCAATTGATGAGAAGAGGGGTTGATAACCTACTAAGCAGCCCCATATTCCAAAAAGAGTAGACATGAATAGATATGAAAGATACAGCAATAAGGTAGATAATAATGCCAATCAAATGTTAGCTGATCTGATATTCCAATCAAATGGCCAGGATTACCCACAGAAACCCATTTTTTTTACATCTGATACTAAAGCACCATTTGTCGCCATAATTAAATCATATTATCTTTTTCATCTTAGAAGTGATCCACACTGATATTCCCCAATAACATGGTCAGTATTATCTGATACTCCCCACTAATATGTCCTGAGATGATTGATGTCTCTCTTTTTTTTTTTCTCGGAAGTGATCAGATTAGATATTTCCCACATGAAATGATCAGGATCTGATATGTCCCAATAAAATGGCCGGGGTGATTTTCTATATGTGGTGTCTTGTTTTTACTTTGGAAGTGGCCCCAACTAATATTCCATTCAAATGAACATTACAACCCACAGACAACCTTCCTTTTTCTTCCTTTTTTTTTGTCACATCAAGAATAAAAGCTGTAGGCCCTGTGGCTTTAACGTACAATGGTTGATGTCCATTTTCTATGTTCATAAAGCTTTTTTCCTTTCTTCCTCAATTACCCCATTCTCTCTTCTCCGCTGTGTCTGTGTATTTCTCTGCATCTGTGTTCCTCACACAGTTCTCCGTGAGAGCAACTGTTAGGGGCATTGTGTTGTAAGCTTTGACTTTCAAGTTGCTCTAATAGTTTATATTTGCATTTTCATTTTCTCCTCTTTTAATTGTTGATGATGCTGTTGTAGAGACCTTCAATCACCAACATGCATCCAGCTGTGGGAGATACTGAGATAGTCCTGAAAGATTAACATTTGAAAGTGAGTTTCAATTTTTCTCTTCATTTTGTAAGCTTTGAATTTCAAGTTTATCTAATAGTTTATCTTTGCATTTTCATTTCCTCTCTTTTAATTGTTGATGATGCTGTTGTAAAGACCTTCAATCACCAACATTCAACAAGTTGTGGGAGGTAGTCCTATAAAGATCAACATTTGAAAGTGAGTTTTAAATTTTCTCTTCATATTGTAGCCCTCTTTCTCTCTCTCTTAGTCTTTTCTATGAAAGGATTTGTGTCTCTACATTTGCTTTTCTTTTTTATAATTTTTTTTTTTATTTATATGTCCTGCTTAAAAGCACGCCCCAATTGTTTATTTCCCACTTGGATGTTTGTCTTTTTTTAATTTGTTTCACCCGATCTCATGGGGGCTCATAAACGATAAGGAAGCCTTCGGTGAGAGAAGAAGACATTGAGTGAGGCGAAAAGCCCTCGGGTCAATCCCTAGGCAACCAGAGAACTATAGTTGAATTACATGTTTAAGATAAAAGTAAGTAGAAGGATGCCATGCCATATGTGGTGTGCATATAGAAGTGTAGTGTATGCCGTTGTGTTTAAGATTGGCGTAATTAGAAGGGTACTATGTGTGTATTTGGGTTTGAGAAAATATCATTTCAATCATATGATTCCAACCCTTGATTTAGTGCTTTAAACTTTACTTCTTGTTTAAGTGTATGTTTTAGTGGACTCAAATCTCAATCCAACTATTGAAGATGGACCAATTATAAAATTAGATAGAATCGGAATTCTTTAAGGGCCTGTTTGGTAATTTTACATGTAAAATAAAGTGTAGTAAATCATCAAATCAAGAGAGTATAAAATATAATAAAGTTATTATAATATTTTATTTTTAATTGTTTGATATTGAATCTTTTTGACTTTTTATAAAAAAAACTAGTAATAAAGACCTGTCCTAAACCTAGGCCCTAAAATAAAGATGTCCCCAATTTTGAGTTAATTAATAAATATATATATTTATATATAACATGAGAGTAAAAGTGGCAACAAATATATTATTACATAAATTTCATAATATACTGCAGAAATGCTATAGAATAAACAACAATGGGCAACGATGAAATCTTCAGTGTGCGATGAAAATTATGGAATCTTAAAAAAAAAAATTTTTTTGAAGTGTCATCTTATTCATCTGGGTTGAAAATCATAGCATGTTCACTTAGATCTGCAGGTAATTACCCATAATAGTGCTATATTTGCTAAGATGTGGAATACGAGGCAGACTAAAGGTAATTTTACTTATCAACGCAAATGAAACCAAAAAGACTCTGTAAAATTATTTTATTTATCTTGTTACCATTGCCGCTCAAATTTCCAATTGGGAAAAGGGTTATTTGCCAAACTTTGAATCTCCTTGCTCCCAAAATTCCAATTCCAGACATAAATGCTAAGGACCACCCATACCTGAATCAGACAGAGCAAAGGTTAGAGAGACGAGGTGAAAAGACTGAAACAAATGGAAATAGCTGAAATTATTATAAAAAAAAAAGATTTAATCAACAACATCCCTACTAACAAATAAAAGGCAGTAATAACAAAGCAGAAATCATATTGCAAAGTGTCAATTCATTGAGAAAACAAAAATCCATTGCATTCTATTCTATTTTAAAAAATTAAAATTTATATATATATACCCAAGCCTTTGTTGCTATTTATCCATAAATGCCCAACCTGATAGAAGTTGATGATATTGTTTGCTGGTGGATTGATGAGGATTATCTCATTTTCTCAAGAACACCTCCATCAGAGTTTTCAATTATAGAGTCTATTTCCTCATTTTCTTGAGGTCCTTCTGGTTGAACATTCTCAAGATGCCATCTACCATAAAGGTCTATTGATTTCCATTCTATTCTTACAGAGACAATGACATTATTGTGAAAATTAATCATAAAAAGAGTTGTAACGCCTTTAATTTGATTGGATTAAGCAATATCAGAAACAACAAAATTCATGGCTTTATAATATACTCGTTAAATAACAACAATATTTTGAGAATTAGGCTTCATATCAAATCCTTGAGTTTGAACTCCTAGTAGGGAAATGGCATCATGTGGACGAGAGACTGTCAAAGCGACTGAGAAATTAGGAAAGCAATTGAAGAAATCCGGTCCATTTGCACATCATTGCCTATGCGCATGTAGGCTCACCAGTGAAATGGGGCCGGGGTGGATTTCAAGATCTAGGGTCCATCCCCTATATGCGGTTTGCATGGGAACTCCCATTGCACATCTTCTTGTGGGGCTCATTTGAAGCCCCACCCGCGGATATGGCCGAGGGTATCAAATAATTTCCTGGGTCCTACCTGTGTACAAGATATAATTATATGGGGTCCCTGTGATCAACTTAACCATTTTATCAATGGCCCACAAGATTTTACCACTTAAAAATGGTTCGTTGATCGAAAGGTGGGGTCCATTCAGATGGCAGTAGGAAAATGGGATCAATGACTAATAGGAATGGACCATCAGGTTGGCCGCACTAAGAGTGTAGGTGAAATTTGAAAATTGAAATTTACATATACTTTGATAATCCTCTTTTATTGGCCAATTAGAAAATCCTATGATAGGAAGCTCTCCTATAAGTCCACTTTAGTTTTGGGAAAACCAAAATAAGATGGAGCCCATTAATACATATGGGCGTCAAATGAGGCCCCACCATGGTTGGGATGTGGTCATGTGGGCCACACCTTATTTCCAACACCGAGGACTTTTAGAACAACCAATGTACACATGGAAAATTATGCCGTGGTCGTTGGCATCATCATTTGAATCTTAGCCATTAGTCTAAGGTCGGCTAAAACGAGATATGACTAATATATATATATATATATATATATATATATATATATATTGAACATGAAAGTAAGGTTTCTATAGCTGACTTACATAAAAACCCGATTTTAATTTGAATAGAAGAAAAAAAATATCGTAGAATTTAGCATAATCCTTAATACTTGCCCAAATGTATTTCTTTCCACCTCAAAAAATAAAAAAAATCTGTGCAATTATTATCAAAACCAAATGCTTTTTTCTTATAAATCTTTCAAACAAAGTATAGTGATATTTCACTCTTATTTTGACAAATATGATGCCTGATTTGTCGCTTGTTTGGAGTCTTTTACGTATGTAAATGTAAATGGTGCACATGTCTAATGGTCATGCATGTTTATATTTGTCTGAGATTATTTAAGTATGAAGTGTGAAAATTTGGGGTAAAACTGGTGTGAAAATGGGCTAATTTTGAGCCCATAATTTTCACAACTTATGAGATGTGAAACCATTTCACATGCTACTGCTACCGGGCGGAGTTACATTGATTGGGAATTTGGGAGTCCTCACCATCTAACACGTTTTTTTCAACTTTTACACTTCTGTGGGCCCCAAAAGTCTAATCTGAATGTCAAAAGCATTCAAAAGATAAATGACGGCCAAGGGACCAATTTCCACCATTGATTTGTCTTAAGTTTTGAGATATTGGCAAAAAATAATAATAAATAAATAAATAAACCGCGAGCCAAAAAATGGACGTTTTGGGAATATGTGGGCCCCATTTATGATCCGGACATTTAAATTATAGCTATGGGATAAAATCTCACATCTTAATTCAGCAAAGATTGTGAGATATGTGGAAAACATATACTACCGTTGGATTATTTATTATTTTTATACACTATTTTCACGTCCACGGAACCAATCTGGTTTTTTGCTATTCTCAAAATATGCGACCCCACAATTATGATCTATATCATTTAAACACTTGAAAATGATAAAAATGGCCATGGGACCAAGTTTCGTGTCTAAATTCCACAGATATTATATATTTATAAAGAACCCAAAATCGAAATTTTGTGATTTTGGATTTTGTGGACCCCACTTTTACGATCCCAACCGTTTAAACTCTTTAGAATGCCTTTTTTTTTCCTATGAGATCAAGTCTCATGCTTTTATACATCATATTTTTTAAGATATTTGTGAAATATGTGGAAATGTTGAAGGTTTGGTGAAACAGTGTTGAACAAAGATGTGTGAAATGCCTCGACAACATATGAAAATGTTTCATATGGGAGTCATTTACATATGTAGACAAACCACCCCTAATCGACAATCAATACGAGAGGTATGTTTGAAAGCTTTTTTTTATTCAAAAGTTTTACTAATAAACTTAGGCTAATAAGAACGATCTTATCTAATTACGGTAAACGAATCTCCACCCTTTCTCTGACCGAAGATATATAGTTGTTGCTATTTACTAAATTGCATTATCAAAATTGTCTAGTGTGTGGTTCAGCTTTTAGTCGGCATTATCTTGGAATATTGTGATTTTCTCAAATCAGCCAAATCGAAAAGGAAAAGAATTAGATTAAATTAAAACATTTATTATCTTTAAGCTTTGCTTTCTTAATAATATTTTTTATCTAGAAAGTAGTGTTGAGCTGTGATATGCACAGGACAATGGTGGATGCTGTGGTCGGCGTTCTCTTGGATAAGTTACTAGCATTGCTTGTACGTGAAGGACAACAACTACTTGAATTTGATAGCCAGTTTGATAAACTGAAAGATGAGTTGGGCTACATGCAAGGCTACATCAAAGAAGCAGATAGAATGAGAAGAAAGGAAGGAAGGGATATTCTCAAGTTGGTAACAAGAGACCTGAGAGAGTTGGTGTATGATGCTGAGGATGTCATAGCAGATTGCTATATTGAATTTATGAAACAACATGATGGGTATTTGTTGAACATTGTGAGTTGCTGCTCTCCCCGACTTTTAAAATTTCGGCTCAAAACCTCAAAACGCTTAAAGAAACTAAATCAAAGGATTGAAGCAGTTAAGGAAAAAATAGGATCCTACGTGCCTGCAGCCCCTAGTACCATTACAAGCAGAGAAAAAGAAAGCACGACTTTGTCGAGCTATCCCATTTTATTAGAAGAGGCCGACATAGTGGGATTAGAAGATGATGCTTCCAAGATTGAAAAGTGGATCTTAGAATCACATGAGCCCTCAACTATAATTGGAATAGTTGGTATGGGAGGAATAGGCAAAACCACACTTGCTCGGAAAATATGCAATAAAAAGAGGATAAAAGACTCTTTTGAACACATGATTTTTGTTACTGTTTCTCAAAATTGTGAATTGAAAGACTTACTGAAGATGATGTTGATTAAGATGAATGTAGATGAAATATCTTTGAGAAATAAAGATGTTGAGGACTTATTGGAAAAACTTAAGGAGGAGTTAGGAGATGGAAAGTACCTGGTGGTTTTGGATGATGTTTGGGGAAATGAAAGGTCTTGGTGGGATAGTTTGAAATATGCTTTACCTAGAAATCTCGGTTGTTGTGTCGTTGTTACAACAAGAAATGAAAAAGTGGCTAGAACAATGGGAGCTATTGAGAAGCACATACATCGTCCCAAGATTCTTTCAGATGATGACAGTTGGTCCTTATTTTCTAAAATAGCATTTGCATGGAATGGCGGTAAGTATCCCAATTGTGATGTAGTAGGCTTAGGCAAAGAGATTGTTGCAAGATGCAAAGGGCTCCCTTTGGCGATCAGAGTCGTAGGCGGAATGATGCGTGAAAAAGGTGATTCAGTCAGTGAATGGAGAAGAATATTAGACCATCTGAAAGAGGCATTGGCAGAGGAGAAGACAGGTGAGCTGGTCATGTCAAGTCTAGAGCTGAGCTACGAGGAGCTTCCCACCTACTTAAAACCTTGTTTTTTATGCTTTTCCATGTTACCAGAAGACTATGGGATAGAAGCTGATGAAATTGTTTGCTGGTGGATTGGTGAGGGTTTTGTTTCTGAAACGAATGGAAGAACGGCTTTTGAAACTGGATCAGAATACATAGTGGAGTTATGTAATCGGTGTTTGTTAATAGGTGTACCCGATATGTTTGACAGAAATATTGTGATCGTTAAGGTTCATGATTTAGTGCGGGATATGGCTATCAAAATTGCAAGAGATGTGAGCTTTACAAGTTTGGATGAAAGGGGTACCCAAGAATTGAGTGCCGAGTCTCGTCGGGTGGGCATATTTGATAATGCGGTAATCAAGAATGTTGAAAGAACCGGGGCGAAGAATTCTAAAACCGAGAGCAAGTTGCGAACACTGTGGGGGATGCGCATAGAGCAAGAGGTGCTTTTAAATAAAAACTTGGAACCACGCAAGTTAAAGCGGTTGAGAGTGTTATTTGCTCAGTTCCATTCGAAGAATCAAGAACAAATCATCATGAAGGATTGGCTTTATGGAATAACGTCACTGTTGAACCTAGTTTCTCTAAGCTTGAAAGATTGTATGGTTGAACAGCTCCCGGATTCAATTGGAAATCTTCATAATCTTCAATTTCTGACTCTAGGAGTTTTTGGCAATTTGAAAATGCTTCCCTCAACAATCACAAAGCTGGATAAACTCATCGTCTTTCGAATTTTTCAATGTGCATCTTTGACCTGCATGCAAGAGGAAATTGGGAGGCTTTCAAAGTTGGAGCGATTAGAGTGGTTCCCATATGCACATAGAAGTAAGAAAATTGCTTATCGTATTGGTCAGTTGAAAAACCTTGGACAGCTTGCAGTACTTTGTGTGGAGATAGAAAACCAAAACTATTTGCAAGAACTGATATTGAATGTGCTGCCAGAGCTTAAACATCTACTTCGTGTGGAAATTTCTTTTTATGATTATCGCTATGAGGGCGATGCCTCTGTCAGCGAATTGAATCATCAGCTTTCGCCGCTTCAATGTTTAGAAGAGTTGACGCTTACTTTTTATTCTGAAGAAAGTACACCTGGCTGGTTGAACCCGACCTATCTTCCCAATTTAAAGTTTCTACGCATCGCTTATCGAAGCGGTCTTAGGTATATGAGCCCCGAGTTTTGGGAAGGGAATTGGAAAATTGAGGGATTATGTTTGATGTATTTGGACGAACTGGAGGAGGAGTGGATAAAGTTTCTCGGAGCAATGCCGTCTTTAAGAATGGTGAAGGTTACTTGCTGCCCAGGACTCAAGTCATTTCCTCTTGACGTGACTCAAGACGAAGCAATTTGGAGGAAAGAAGATAATAACACTGCTGGTGGGCATTAATCAAGCGTAAAAGTTATGAAAAATGAATATCAAGAAGAAGTCATCTTTTATGTGGATTTCTTATTATTAGCACTTGTTCTTATTCAATTGTAAACTGACTAATGTGGTGGTGTTTATATATCCATTCTCAATGTAATAAATATTTGCAGTTAATTTCAAAAAGATTGTCTTACATTATTTGTGTTTATTTTGATGTAATCTAATCCAACTTGGGAAACTCGGCTCGCATCCACTGACCCAATAATATTTTAAAAATCCTGATTCTTTGTAAGCTGGGCCCACCTTCATAAATCTAAACTACTCACTGTAGAGTCTGATTGATCACGTGTCACATATGTGATTGAAAACATAAATAAATAAAAAAGAAGAGGGAGTGAATCAGAGGTTTTACGCATCATCAATTTGAAAGTAAGACCAAATTGACTTAGGCTGAGATTTGGTCCAACATTACCTGGAAGTCAAACTAATGACCACCAAACTTAACTTCACATGGTAAATTCATTTTCATGGGCCGAAAAGTGGGGAATGATTTTCCTGTGAAAATCAGCCATCCATTTGCACTTTCTAGTCTCCACTTTTCCGGGTAATCACTAGAAAAATGCCTATTTCCTAGAAAAATAAGAAATTTGCCTCAATGATTTCGAGTCAGAGATACTGTTTCATCCCATCCACATTCACCAATTGTGTAAAACTTCTTTCTTGGTATTTTCATTTCAAGAAAGCAATTGAGATGGTGCATTAACTGACATAAGATTTCACACCGTTGGTGAATACATATGGGATTCAACCACGGTTACCTAATTCGCTGGTTTCGGGCACGAATTGCGAACTGTTCGAATCGAACAATTCGCAGTTTGATTCGCCATGTTTCGTGAAAAATAAAATGCCCGATTCAAGGCAGTTCACAGTAAAAGAAAACTGAAAAATCAAAAGCTGCAGGGTGGGGATGATGAAATTACAGGCTTACCTAAATGCTTTTAGTTCTCAGTTACACGTTCTCCATGGTCCAGCACATGTTTTCACTGCTGGAATCTCGATGATAAAGTATTCGGTCACGGGCACCACTCGAAGGCGTAACGTTTTCAACTGAAAAAGAGGAGTCGTACTCTAGTCAAGAAGAAAACCATGAAAAAGGGAAGCTTCTCGCTTCGCTCTCTCAGTCCGTCAGTCATACTTTTGGAAAAATAGAATTTGACCTTTCCTTCTTCTCTCTCTTCTTAGCAGTCATGTGTACAATAGATTAATATTATATCATATATAGGCTAAAGTCTTATCCTGGATGAGATTACCTAACGCTTTAGTAGCTAGTCTTGCCATATATATATATTATATATATTATATATATTCATGACTTGGGTACTGGGTTTCCAATCTGCACCACTGAAAAATCATGAAGCTATGTATAAAACATGATTGATCAAGCTGTGGGCCTCACTCCAATTGAAATTAAATTTTGGTTACTATTAAATTGATGGCATACAATTTTAGGAGGTTTAAATCTAGCATATGTTTATGTTACCACCATTTTTAGAAGAAAGTTAGATATGAGTTAGACCTAGGAATATGCAAGTCATAACAGATCTCATTAAATTATATATTCGAACTATTATATCGAACATGTCGAATTCGAACTACGAATTAATCGAATCAAGAAACGAACTATATGAACCTAAATCATCGAATTTTCAAATTTAGATAAGTGTCGAATTGCGAACTACGTATTCGAATGCGAATTATTCGAACTACGAACTAGGTAACTATGGATTAAACAATATCTTACTGTTTCGTAGAAACAGGAGATCTGGACTCAATGATTTCTTAAAATCCAAATAGGTTTCCAGGATTCTCCAAAGACAAGAGAAAACAAAATTGCAACTTCTCAAACAGATAAAAAAGAAAACTGAAGATAACAGCAGAGAAGGCATTTAAAAATTAGAAACCAAAGAGATTGCATGAACGACCAGGTTTCTTAGTTCTTACTTCCTATCTCAACTGTAAAAGGTTTTTACTATCGGGCCAAGTCCAAATAAAGGGGGGGTTGTGTTTAGGTAGGTTGGCAAACTACGTCAAATATTTGTTGCGGCCCCAAGCATAAATTATGAGATAATTGCAACAATATATTGAAATGAATAAATAAAATTCATATAGCAGACCCTACATAATTGGAATAAGACTTTGATAATGATGATGATTATGTTCAGGTCCATCATATAGATCTTGAATAAAATTTGTATCCGACTCTTGGTGCAGGTCCATGGATTTCATAAAAGAAGGATGGAATACCCGATGTTATAACCATATATATTTGGCATTTATTAATAAATATATGAAGTATGCATGGGCATATAATATTAGCATCTAACTAATTCGGCATCCAATGATTTACTTGAGTCCAGATCCTTAATGTAAATTTTGGTTCAGATTTGGGTGTAGGTTCTCCCTTTGGTAGTTTACCGGGACAATATTGACTGCAAATTTTATATTTTTTTCATCAAATTATAAAAAAAATATTGATAAAATAAAAATACATTTTTAGAAGATTAAAATAAAATAATATAGAAAAAATTCAATAAAATGGTTAAAAAACTGAGAAAAAATTAAAATATAGATTACCGACACAAGAAGTACAGAGGACCAAATTTTGAAAAGGGATGCTTTGTGCTGCTATTTTAGAATAAGACATGTGTTGTAGGCCTACTGTATTTAAATATAGAGAACTTTGAGATCTAATCACTCAACTAAAGAGAACATCTCATTAAAAGTAACCGGTTGGACTGGCCTTAAATATCAACTAGCCCAATAACCCGTGCTCGGCACGGTATCTCCCTGCAGTATAAAATAAATGATCACATATTAAAAAAATGACTTATTTTCATAGGACAAGTTGGGTAAAATAAAAATAAAGAAATTGGAGCAGAAAGGATATAGTTACATAGGAACAACTGAAACATGAGTGGTAAAAGATTGCAGCAGAAAGGGTATAGTTACGTAGGAACAACTGAAACATGAGTGGTTTGATGGAAAAATGAGTGGGTAGTTGCTTGAGTAGTTACATAACCGTCGGTCAAAATTGAAACCAAAACCCCTTAGCCTAATATATTATAATTGGACTGTGATTTTTTTCCCTCATTGGACACCTCAGCCTCTTGCATTGATTTTTTTGGCGAGTGAACCACAATAAGTTTTGTCAGGTGTCCCTGTTTTAAAATTATTACAAACCACCCATAGTCTGAATAAGGCATTGATGTTGACAATAAGACACATAAAAGAAGCAAACCCAGACCTTGTCACACTGTAAACTTCCTTCTTTCCAATTCTATGTCCACTCACCAATTAATAATTTTATTTGTCTTTAATTGACCTAAAAATTAAGCTAATTGGCATCTCAGCTAAACATACCAAGTATATTATGTAAAAATAAATAAACAGAAAACATATACCTATTGCATTTGCCAGGGTCATAAGAAAAGATATGACTGCCCACAATCATATCATGAAAGACATCAGAAATTAGCAACCTTGATCCCTTATAACAAATTGGTGCAATCATCATTCAAATGTGTGCAACATGCGAGATTGTGAGTACATTTTACATGGTGCAGCCTAGCTTAATCGATCAGTTATTTTTGTGATTGAGAGAATAAGAAATTGCGTCATCTACATACAATCCCACCCAAGCTTAAATCAATGACTTATTGAACATGGAAACCCATCTGATCTCAGTAAAACAGTGAAAAACTAAATTCTTCTTATCTCTTCTCCCTTTCTTTACTGTTTTATACAGCTTGTTTGGAGGACGCCTTTCTGATGATGGCTTGCTATAAGTGGAAACCAATTTAAATATCATGGCAATAATTCAAAGAGGTTGTGACACTGATGATGTTGAAAACCTCTATTTACTTTAAACACTGGTATGACTGAGGAAACCATCTCGACAGGAAGTAGGATTTCATCTTTACGATCAATGCAAAGATGGCGTAGCATGGAAGGTGCAGCACTGCCACCAATAAGTACCTGTGAATACAATTGGGCAGTGGAGAATATTAGGTGGGAAAGAAGGCCAAGACCCCTTCAGGATGCAAAAGTGACTTGTAAAGAAATTTCAGTTCCTGTGGAGGAAATGTCAGACTGGACTTGTATAAACATCATCATGTCCCATAAGAGGATTAGAGGGTCCGACTTTCTACACAAATGTGTAGTGACTAGTGAAGGCTCTTAATTCCATTCATATCAGGCCATGAGCAGTGATCCAGATCATTATGGCACAGGCTAGTGCGGCCCAACTCCACACAGTGGATGGTTGGATAGCAAATGGCCCAAATTTCATGCTGATTGGATGATTATATCCATTGCATTAAGGACCTGCAAACTCGCTAAGGATCCTTTTCTTCTGAAAAGGACATTGGATTGGTTGGATACTGATATCTGACTTGTTTTGAGCAGTGCATTCATGGCATGCTTCTTATACAACAGAGATATTAACCATCTGTCAGAAGTAAATTAGAACATGACGATCATCCTTATGTGCACCAGATGGTCCCATATTTGGAGAAATAATGTATCCCTTTTATCTCTTTCAACAGTTAAGTATGAACTAGGAATCCCTATTTCCAAGTGCAGTCATAGGCATTAGAGACAAATGCTCAATCAAACCAATTGCCTTGGCCCTGCTAACTTTACATATGGGGCTACATCTAGGTGATTCAGATTGTCTGTTTGATGGGACTTTATCATGGATGAGGGATACACCAAAAATCTCACCAGATAATCGTGTTCAGTCCATCAACTTGCCCTTACTTAATGTAGACCATCGCACTTAAATTGTTCAGTTGCAAGCAATGAATTGAACAGCTAGAATCATTTAGAAGGAGGGATATTAGGATACAGCTCCCTTTTTGTGGCCCACAGAACCACTTAGATTGTTGAAAGTTGGTTGAACAAAACATCTCTTCACTTGATTAGGCATAAAATGGAAGGAAAGGGCTTACCAGATCGGAGCATAAGGGGATGACAAGTCAAGAAATGGATATGGCCACCTATAACAAAGAAAATTACCGCCTTAAACATAGTACACCAGACTGTCATCAATGGAAAAAAATGCAATTAGAGGGGAAAAAAACCATACCAAATTGAGACGCAGAAATGGATCATCCATTGGAAGATGACAAATGTAGCTGTCCACAGGATAAAGTACGAGATTCGGAACCATGGGAACCGCTGAAATAAAGATTTGCACAACCGTGTTAAAGTTGCCAAAAGAATCAATGAAAGGGAGAAACTTGCTTACTACAACTTACCAAGCAATTTAATCCAGTATCGCCGAGGAGAAAAACAACATTCAACGAATGCATGCCAACCAGTAGCTGCCATACAATGTAAATAAGCATGCTTTGTTCATATAGAAGGTAATATGTTTAGAAAATGAATGAGAACAATCGTAGGTACGTAGGTAACAAATATCAAACAAAAAGATCTGACAACATTTACACTCTGAATAAGGATGTTGGTCACCAACAGTGGGCAGCGCACAGATTCAGAATTCAGATCGGTGCGCCTTTGTTTTCTCAGCTTTTGTTTTCTCACACTCAAGAAGGTCTGATAACTTGGATGTATTATAGGGGTCGGACACCAGATCCATGAGATCAAGGTGCACGCGAATGAGATCCAATCCACTCAATGGATATGATCACATACCAAAATAGGACCAGTTTAACAGCACTATTTTGTGATCTCATACCACAAGCCTGCTCTAAAATTGTGCAGGTAGGAAGGGCAGATAAATTTGAGGATCTCAAGAAGATGCTGCATTGCTTGATCTTCCATGGGCAGATGACACATAAAATTTAGACCTTTCATAAAAATAAATAAACCTGTAAACTAATCTTGAAACTCAGTTTTCATAGTTGCAGTTGAGTCCTGACTCCTGATGCAACTATTATGTATAAGTAGAAACTGGCTTGGATCCAACCAGTGTTTTTATGGACTCATTGTTCAGGAAGATTCACACAACTGTGCTAGATTAGAAGCCATCAAATAATTGTCCTTTATTTTAGAGTTTCTGTGATTTTCTAGTTGTCAAGTTGTAGCGAAAAAATGGATTCCAAGAGCCCAGAGTAATACAGATTCAAAGACACACCAATGATTGATGGTGGACACGTCTAATCAACAGTCTTGATTAACAAACAACAGGCTCCACAGTTCAGAAGGATAATCAGCATACTTTTCACTTTCTGATAAATCAGGAACCTCTCTACTTCTCGGTATCCAGATACTTTACGATCATACAATATCTCAATAAAGGAATAACACAAGACAATGACCAAAATATCATTCAAAGGACACAATACTTACAAAATTCAGCGCATATGCTTTGTAAGTAAGAAACGGAAAAATGATGAGCCAAAAAACAACATCAGTGAGCATTGCAGCACCTGCACACATCTGAAAACAATAACAAAAACAGTCATTTTTCTACAAAGTAACCAACAAAAAATTATGAATTGTAGAGATGATTCTTCTTTTCTTTTCCAGGATTGGGGGTGGGGGTGGTATGTTAGATTGAACCAACAGAGCACTATCTGCAATTGAACCACACACCCCGGTAGGATCTATGGTCAGTTGAAAATCCTTCAAAATTAAAGTCAATCAGATCTACTCAATCCAAGTTTCTATATAGTACACCACGGGACCACCTAAATGTTGATTGAACATAATAAAAACTTGCTCATGTAGATATAACTGTCTTAATGGTGGCCATAAAATGACAATTAAAATGAAATGTAGGCAATGGTCCTAATTCCACAAACAAATGTGTATCATTGGAGGTTAGGATGGGACTTGGGAGGTACAACAGTACCGAAAAGATATGCCAAAGTGGTCATTTTAACAGACTGCTGCTCATAAATGACATTCGTATGATATATTGTCAATTACCCAAATTCAAACAAATGTCCAGTATCAAGGGCTAGGATACCTGAATCAGTCAACTCCATGGTCTTCATCTACAGTGGAACTACTTTTTTTTAATGGTAACAAAAAAAATTCATTAAAAGAAGCCCAAAATACAAAGCTTAAAGGACAGAAAAGAAGAAAGGAGAAGGGGATAGTAGACGAGTATTATACCACACCCAACCCCAACTAAATAACCACACCCACCCAAGGATACAACCTCTCGACCCCTTGCTTGGCTAACACATCCGCCATGGAGTTGGCGGATCTAACGTCATGACAAAAAGATACATTTATGGTAGCTGATAACTCCCTAATCTCATTGAAATGGAATTGAAAATTCCAAGGATTTGACTTTCGGTTAGAAACCCAAGCAATCGCATTAGACGGATCGCTTTCCACCACAAGCGCACCACGATATATACTCGAAAACAACCTAAGAGCCACATTTCGGAAGTTTGGGTTAAAGTACATGTGTGCTACATGTAAAGTAATAGTGTTTCACAAATCAGTCAGTTTGTTAGAGCTATGAAGACAAGTCCAATGGATCAACCCAACCCAAAAGGTCCAGTCATAAAGGAGTCTATACAATAATAGTACAGTTATAACTGGACCCTTTTGGGTTGGGTTGACCCATTGGACTAGTCTTCACGGTGCTTTCTATTCAAGCAAACAAAGTGCTGGAATACAGTGGATTTTTCAGAACTGCGTATCCATTAACATCTCCTCAGATCATTTAGATTCATTATATAAAGGTTTTTACTCCTTTCTACCACAGGCGTAGCCTAACTTGGTACTAGGCTCGTTTTATCTGATAAAGGACGTTTGTCATCGAATTGCAATCATCGCATTGCCTTCTGAGCTACAACTTTTGTCCTTTTTATTGTGTATAAACATTCTTCATCAGAATCAAAATTAATGTTGGATCTGATTCTTGAGGAAGAATCACCTGATAAATAATTTGAAAGGCATAGCCCCAAATGCTGGCAGTTCGACGAACATAATGTTCTTCCCGCTGTACTGAGTTTTTCACCGTTCCATTAAGATTCACATTTTCCTCAAGTGTAGGTGCAACATAAGTGCCTCTCTCTGCCTCTGACATTATATGATTGACCTTGTCGCCGCCAGATTTGAGAACTTGATAGCATCCATGAATGGAAAGCAAGGAGCCAAGCTGCAAATCCAAGTTCATATTATAAGCAACGTATAAAAATATCACACAAAGAGCTAAGGAATCAGATGATCCAATCCTCCGCCTGAGGATATGCACAGTAATATCAATTTACATATGTCATGTTAATTGATCCAGATGTTGATTTGAAGGGTCCCACTGTGGATACAATTTGTAGGGCAATCCATCCAATCCAGTTGATGACCTGAAGTTAGATAGTTCAAAAGGAAACACAGCAGCTATCCACATTTCAGCATGGACCAAATATTGGGTGCTAGTTGTTTCAATCCGGATTAATTTTGGGAATCCTCTATACAGAAGGAAGCGCCTATAAGATCACTAGTCCAGGTCACCTATGCACCCAAATGTCTTTTAAGGTAAACATAAAAACCCAAGAATCAACTCATACAGAAGAAGATGCAAATCAAGAAGATATGCCAAATACCTATTACGTACAAACAAAGGGAAATGGCCTCCATCAAGTCAACATAAAGATGCAAAATGTGAGACTGTTTCTAAAAGAAATATGATACATTTAAATAGGATTCTTGGAGGTTCCTTCAAGCCAGAGACCTACCCCAAAATAAATAGTAACCAATGTAAATGTCCACCTGTTAAGCACCCAAAAACATTGTGAGGAGTTAGAAAGAAGAAGATGGTAATAAAGATGAATCATCTATCACCACTGGGAAAAATAAATAGATAAATAGAACATAAATGTACAGAGGATAATTGACATGATGCTTGCATATCTGTCTTTACGGACAATGTTCAACCTTAGGAAGAAGCAGTGTTTTTAAAAGCGCGAGGCGCATCAAGGCGCTAAGGTCTCCTGGGGCCTAGGCGCTAAGGCGCGAGGCGAGGCGCGGGCTTCATTGAAGCGAGGCGTACATTGTATATAAAAATATATATTTTTTGGTATAAATAAATAATTCACAAAATAGAACAAAAGTAGAACAAATTAGACAGACTGACAGATAATTAATTGGCAAGGAATATTAGAAAAATTCTAAACGTCATAAAGCATCCATCACTATAAATGTTAAACATTCAACAAAAGTACCAAAATCCATCAAAACCAATACAACTTTAAAGTCAAAGGAACAACATAGATGCTCCTAAGGAGGACCTAACAAGATTGGTGATAACCTGATGATGTTTTGAAAAAAAAAAGCCCACAGACCAGCCATACTAGGTCATCTCAAAATTTCAGCATGGGCCTCACTGATGGATAGTCAAGTCGGTGATGGCATAAGCAAAATATGATTCTTGCCCCACCGATTTGATGATGCGTTTGAAAAAAAAAAAAGCCCCAGACCAGCCAGTGCAGGTCATCCCAAAATTTCAGCATGGGCCCCACTGGCTGCTGGCTGGAGTGGATCGCTGGCTGCTGTTTCTCCTTTCTCTGTTCTCTTCCCTTTTTTTTTTTTTCGTTGCATGATACAAGAAACAACTAGGGCAGGGCACGGCATCTTTATTTATATTAGAAAATTTTCATTTAGCCCATTACATCTCTTTCTTTTTTAAGTCAAAGCCTGGGTGACAATAAGGCGCAATAGGCACGCGCCTTGAGCCTGGACCTGAGGCGCGCGCCTCAGGGGCTTTTTTGGGGCCTGTTTCAACTCGCCTCGACTCCCATCACTTGAGGCGGAATTGCTGGGCCTTGACGAGCCTTGAGCCTAGGCGTGCTTTTAAAACCCTGGGGAAGAAGCCAAAAAATACAATAGAAAACTCTCTCCTAACACGTCCTCCAGACTACAATTTGCAAGGGCTTAAAACTCACACACCCAATGATAGTTTCTGACATTAGATTCATTTAAAAATCATATCCATATTTTTGAAGTTATGAAACCAAGAAATATATATAATAGAGAATGATGAAACCAAAAAAAATGTTGGCTTACTGCGTATAGAAGTAGAATATGCCACCTCCATCAAGGGCTAGGTTGATAATGAGCAATGCCAAGAGTATGAAAAACGCCACTATGCGAAAAGCCAGGAGCCAAGCAGGATGGATTTCTTTCAAACAAGGCTTCCAACACTCATCCTCATACAATGTCCCCGCTGTTTCTGGTTGTGTCTCTCCACTTTCGTGTTCTGCAGCATCTGAACCTTCGTAATTCCTTATCAATATCGCTGCAGCAATCATCGGTGATAAGACCCAAATTGCACAGACCAAAACTCTCCAATTCAACCAATAATCTAAGGTATTCGTGTCGGAAGTCATTGCTGGCTGCCAAGTACTCTCTGTAGAACCTGCTGCCAATTTCATGGAGATTTATGGGTTTTTTTTTACACTTAAGCTTAATTAAATGGTGGGTTTGCTTCCAAATCTCTATATTTCAAAATAACTGAAAGGAATATGCATCAACTAAAAATCAAGGGCAGCAGCAAAACACCCATATCTGGGTTGGAAAAATGAAAAGAAAAAATCTAGAAGTACAAGTCTACAGACTCTGAAAACTACCAACAGAAAGAAAACAAAAACATAATATTTACAAATAAACACAAATTTCTGACTATAAGTTCAAGGAAAAAGGGACAAAGAGAAAGCCTTTAAAACAAATGAGCAAATTCAATAATCCCCAGAGATTAAAAAAAAATCCAAATAAAGAAATCATGGGTTCCAGTAAAACCAAAGAAAAAAAAAACCAAGTACTATAACAAAAGTTCAAAAAATCAATAAAACCCAATTCCCAACCCAGCAACCAATCACTTTGAACTACAAATCTAAGTTTCTTCAAAAACCAAAATCCCCAAAGGAAACAACTCCAAAATCATCATTAGAAAAAACCCAAGTCCCAGAATCCATTTCATCCAATGCAGCTAGACCCCATGAATATTAAGATCAATAAAATACAAACCCATATAGGAATTCCATATCATATCCCATAATCTTTCCAACAAAAGTTATCAAAAGCTAATCCCAACAACTGAATTCAGAAGCACATCAATGAATGAATGAATGAATGAATAAAATTAAACAGAGATTCCTTTCTTTTAGGTGGGTTTTCTATCGATTAAACAACAACCAAATTTCATGAAAGGAGGAATACTTACAGGATATAAAATCATCCAAACTAAAAAGTGAGATGCTTTGCTTCCGATCTGCTTTGACCAGAAAGTAAAAAAGCAATAAAAGAGAAGATTGAGAGGCTGAGATGAGATTACACGACTCTACTCTCTTCTCTCCCAGAAATATAAAGGACGAAAAAGATTTTTTTTTTTTTTTTTTTTTGTTCTTTTGTTTTTACTTAGAAAGTATGAAGATTTCGAGCCTGGTCTGTTCTGAAACACCCTTTCATTTTCTCTTTTGTTTGTGGAGAGAGATACGTGTGCACAGGAATACTTGGTTTTAACTAATATGTGCTTCTTCCACACGCTAAAAATGTTCATTCTTTTTCCTCTACTACAATCAGGCGTATTATTTTAAGTTGTGGGCACGTTTTTTCTTTTCTTTTTTCTTGTCCTTCCATGGCATATATTTTAGAAAAAACTATCCTTGCTACGTTGAGGGTATATTTGTATAATATTTTTTCAAGTAAAAGTGGACAGTGTTTTTGTGAAAAACTTATTTTTAAGACGTTTGGTAATGAGCAATTTCACGAAAATGTTTTTATGTCTCGTCAGCATTTTCATTATTAATGTTCGAAATAAATTTCCTATGGAGGTATGGGAAATAGATTTCATCGAAAAACTTCCTCCCTCTTTTCCATTTCAACCCAAAACCCTACAGCTCTTTTATTTTTTATATCTTTAAATAAATTATTACTTGATGTTAAATAAATAATATACATGTTATGTTATTTTTCTGCAAAACAAATTAATTTTTTATAAGGAATCCACAGCCGCCCCAAACAACATTAGCACCAATTCAACGAGGAAAAAAACTCGCACCAAACATAAAATTTTAAATTATGCGAAAATTCTTTTTCGAGATTTTTATTTCTATGAAATTGCTGACGTGACAATTTTTCCTTTTCACGAAAAGTGTGTGTGCACAAACGTGCCATTAAGGAAGCAACTTCATTTATTTTATAAAATCAAAATTTTAAAATTTCATGGTAACTTGGTTTAAATAGAAGATTACGGAAAAGGTGATAGATAAGATATAAGATGAAGATATAAAAATGTTTGTTCTAAGATAAGATTTTATTAGGGCAACACTAGAGTATTGGTTTTCCATATCTATTAAGTCATTTTCCAATGAAGGATAAATTAGTGGATAGCGTTTATGCAGCTTTAGCTTGGGGTTATTCAATTTTAGTCACTTTTAAAAATATATTTTATAAAGTTGTTGAGAATTCAATTCAATCCAATTAATCATACAAATTAAAGAAAGATAAAGGTGTAAAGGCCTTATATGCGCCCACATCTGCAATACCCTGTGAAGGACGCACAAAGAATATATGCCAATACCTATAAGAGTGTTTGCTAGCACAATTATGTGAGTGGGTAGAATCCAGAAACGAAAATAGACCACGTGATGGATGTCGAAATTACCAAAAATAAACTCTCCCCTGATTGCAGCCCGTGGAAACGCTGTCAAGATTATTGCCATTTGAAAGTAAATAGGAGTACTTGTGGCCACCTAGGGACGAGCTACGGCACATTCAGGTCCCACCCGATTCTAGAAATAATGTCCAAAGCCCGGCACGGGCCATTAAATCATGTCCAAGCCCGCCCACTTAATCAATCGGGCCTGACCAAATCGGCCCTTTTATAACTGTTGCTGGCATTCAAGCAATTGTTCGGACTATAAAATTAAATTACAAGCATTTCTTATACCGACCAGGCTTTGGGCTTTTTATCACTTACTTCAAACTCTGCCCAATTATTAAATGGGCACTAATCACATATTCACGCCTGGCCCATGAACACTCCTAAAAGTAACGGATCTTATGAGGTTGATGAAATCCTGAAGGAACAAAATGGGTTCACTTACTCAAAATGTAACCCTAGAAAATGATGTCCCCTACTTGGATTGACTTGGTGAAATTTTTGTATGGTTGAATTGGCCCTCCATGAGACCGATAACATGTAACTTGTGATTTTTTTTATAAAACTTTATTTATGAATTTTATAGATGATCAATCTGATGATGAATTTAATTGGAGTAAGATTTGGTTAGACTAAAGATAATAATCATGGGACGTTTATTTCAGTCTTTTCACAAGTGAGCTTCACTTAAGAGCCTCACGGATTTTTCATTAGTCGAAAGCTTCACACGATCCTGGCTCAATTAAAGTGAATGCTACTCTGCGATAATTCCTAACCTGTCCCACCAACTCAACTCATCCTAAAAGTTAATAGTTTGGGCTAACTAGTTTTACTTTTAGGCTAGTCATTTTTAACTTGATAAATAAATAAATATGGTGTAGCCTAGGTCATACTTGCTAAACTCAACTTCAACCCACTCATTGGGCTCAGACCTTTCGACTAAACCTAAAACCGACTTGATAATTCAAGGTTTTGGTGGATCATCTTGACTTCGGACTCAGGTTAGCTAAGATTTCATTTGAATTGTGCCTACGCATGTTAAATATCCAAGCAAAAAATATCCAAGCAAACTACTGTTCTTCTATTTGAACATCAGTTGGTTTTATTGCTTCTTAACTGAACGGATAATGTTTTTCCAACATATGATCTATGCTTGTGGCACACCCAAATTAATCAATGGCAGGATACTCTGACCATTAAGCCATGACACCTTTTAGAAGATCCGGCAAGCTATTCTCATAGGCATTTATTATGTACACTAGAGTTGATAGTGGCATTTTATTTCTGCACTAGTTTCATTTTATGCAGAATTGGAGTACTTAAGCTTATGTAATTTCAGTTTTCTTTGTTTGGTGTGTCAGAATATTTTGTGATAAAAATGTGTTTCTGCCTCTTCAATCAAGAAGAGACCTCTCTGAGTCCAAATTTGTGCTTTCCTTAGAAACTGCAAGAAATGCCAGTGTCTCTAAAAGCCTAAAAAGATTTTACATGAAAAATGAAAGTCTCCCTCAAAAATCATTTTCATTTATGCATTTGACTCTTTGCACCACATACCTTTATTGCAAGTTTGGATATTTGTAAATGTCACAGGGTAAGTCCCATATACCAATTACCAGCTATGGAGTCATAGAATGTTTGTTCCATGTAACTGAATTTTTAGGAATTTTAGAACTTTGTTTCTGGTTAAAAATGAATAATTAAAGGTTAATATCCAAAACTTTCAAATAAATAACCTCCCCTTTGGTGCAAAATGAATACTAAACCATCACTCTAGTAATTCAAATTCTAGAAAAATTAAGATCTCTTAAATAATCCTACTGTGGATCTCATTTGTCCATAAATTCTTATATATTCAATTCCTATCTATCTATATTATAAGACACAAAACAGTCCTGCCATGTGTCTCATTCAGAAAAATCTAAAATTTTGACACTTGGCAGTACTTCCCTTAAACATTTAATACCATATTAATTAGGGGTTATATTAGTATAACTACTATCACTAACCCCTATTAATTAGTATAAGTAGATATTATATAATATAACTTAGGACAATTTAAATATAAGTGAGGGTCCACAAGGGGTGGGGCCTCACATAAGGGAAATAAATTCCTTTATATAACTAATCACAAATATATAAATATAAGAGCACATTGAACCCATGTTGCTCCAAAATACGGCCTAGGCAACATGAGTTCAATTTGTTCTTATCAAGTTTCATACTAATTTTTTTCCTTTTTATCCAATGAATTCTCTTTATTAAAATTTATTATAATTTTTAGTTAAGTTTGCCACAAAGTTTAAATGATCTTAGTTTATTTTCCTAACTGATCAAAGGGGATCGCAATTTGATGTAAGAATTTAGTAATATTTTTAGTCCCGGGTCTTTCTTGCTAGTCTATATTCTATGCAAACAAACAAACACGTAGAGAGACAACAGGTAATTAAAATTACAAGTTTCCTAAGCACACCGCAATTGAGTAACAAGTACCTAATGTAAGAGATCATTAATACTCCATCTATATAAATATGATCTCTATAATTAGCTCCGCCCACTTTTTTAAGTTTCTACTCCGAAACTGGGCTTATTTTAATTTTCCTGCTGTGGAGGACACTTTTGGGAGCTCCTAGACCCTCTTATTCACTTCCATGACTTCCTTTTCCTATACCTTGGCATCCTTTGTTTACCTGAAACCAAGAAAAAGAAAAGAAAACGGTCAAATTCTAGTAAATAGACATGTGCTTTCATAACATACATGTAAGCTAGAGATTGACTTATATTCAAATAGAAAATTCCCTATCAAGGTTCATTAAAAAAAAATTATTGTGAGAATGACTATACAAAGGTTAATAACAAATCAATGTTAAAATCTTCCTACTTATTGACATATGTTTGTTGCAATATGCGAAAGACAAATTAGCCATGTCATTTCGATTAAGGACAAAGCACTTTTCGCCGATAATATTTAGTTTGCTTATTGGAAGTCATTCTCATTGATCACCAGTGGATAGAAGCAGTGTGGATGCATGATTGTTTCAATCTGACATTGAATATTATTTATCAAAGGGAGTTGTAGTATCACTTATAACAGGGGCGGATCCAGGACTTCTAATCTGGGGGGCTGCACTTAACTACACTAAAAAAAATAGCAACAATGTCTCACCAAAAATTATAAAAAATTCTTATATTCATCATGTCCTCTAAAAGGAAACCCTTGTAGTGCAAGCATCCGAAATCATTGAATAACATTTCGGAGAGAAGCAACCGATTATTTGTAATTGACTTATTTAGAAAATGTATTGAAAACACTATCTATATGTCGAGAAGGATTCATTAGGTCTTTAATTGAAATAAAATTAAACTATTAAAATAAATGTAAAAACATTGATGCTCATTTATAACTTGAAGAATGGGTCGGCACTAGTCAATGGCCAAGGCACGGTTTTTTTTCCATGTACCACAACCCCGCCAACCTATTTTTCTTTTCTTTTTTATTTCATCAAATTTGCCAAACAAAATTTGGATTGAATGGAAAATACATGCCACTCTGCCCTTTCTTGGAAGCCGTCTGCAGAAAAAATATTGTATTTGAAAGAAATCACATGTACACAAAAGGAGAAAGGGATTTGATAAAAGGACCCAAAAGAAGAAACAGAAACAAAAGATGAATTCTTTCCATAACCAGGAGAGAAGAGAGAGATAGAATACAATGATATCTTGAATACTCAAACTATGAACTGAACATGCAAGAAAACAATCCATATGAAAAACTTTTTTTTTTTTGGCCCCCCCCCCCCCCCCCCCCCCCCCCCCCCAGTTGAGATTTTGGGGTTGATAACAAGAGTAAAAATGAATAAAAAGGTAGCTGCATATATGGGTTATCAGAAATAAGCTGCATTTTGTGGTGTAGCCAAAAACTATTGATCATTTCTCTAATTGATCAAAGAGGTTGGATATTTCAATTCGAAAGATTGCAAGTGGCGCCTAATCGAATCAACCGTCTGAATCATTGAACCATAGGGACCTCTATTAAAGGAATGTTAATAATTTTTCATCTCAAGGTTTGGAGTGAGTTACTGATCTTATTTCACTCATTCACTCGGTTACATACAAAAAAGGTTTTTGGCTGTTAATTATAGTTTTTGTTTCTTGTTGTAGCCCATAAGAACAATTCTAAAGCTACTTAATCAACCACCATCTGATAAGACAAAGCTAAGATGATGATTGCTATAAAAGAGTAAGAGGGTATTTGACAACTATAAAATTAAGCTCTTATTTTGTGATTTAGAGCTTATTTACATATTATAGTGTTGTTAAACCTCTAATTATCTTTTTATTTTATTTTAGAGCTTATTTACAAATTGTGATTTTTTGTCTCTAAAAGAATAGTAAAGAGTTTAATATTAGCTAAAGCAGATGGAGGTCGACAATGCAAGATTTACAATTGTTCTAAATGAAAATAACCTCATACAAGAGGTGGGTTCTACATTGTAAAGGTTGACTCCTATTACCGCAATTCCTAGCAGTGTGACCTAATTACCTCATGGTGAGCCATTTTTAGAATTTGACCAAACACACTAACCGTAAATTAGGACTTTAAATTAGAGATTTTTCAAATCACCTTAATCTAATTAGCTCTTATTAATTAGATTAAAGTTTCCAAAGGGCCCGATTGGACTTATAATGTTCAAGGATTTCTCTAAATGTTTTTATAAGGAGACTTCTCCATGAGATTAAGAAGACTCAAGGAGATTCAAACCTAATACGATACCAATCATTGGGATTTCAAAACCTTATGGACGTCAAGCACTTGGGCCTTTTATAATTGGACTTTAGCCTTTAATCAGATAGTGACGACAATGATATGATGACGACACATCAGAAAGATGCACATCAAATGGTGCATCATGAACACAATTCCTCTTAAGATTATGTTCATGAGGGTCCCAATCACATTACTTCTTAATGGAAAATTCCACTAATCAACATTAGTTAAACATGCACGTAGTGATGGGACATTCTTGTCTTTTTGTCAGACGAGTCATGGACAACATAAACCCAAAAAAAGAACTCGGTTATTATGGTCCAAAATACGAGGTACTCTCGTGGCAGTGGATGCTCTTTTCGTCAACTTTACAAATACATAAGCAATGAATTGATAAAGAACTTTCAAAGGTCAAGTAGTGTAAGCTTACAAGTGAGATGCCTTGGAGAAATAGCTTGAAAGTAGGCTTTGAAAAAACCTCTATTCTCCTTGAGTAGCTCTCTCCACACTGAAACAAACACCAACTTCATAAAGATGACACAAAGGGTAGAAAACACCAACTTCATAAAGAAGGAGAAAATAAAAACACACAGAGAGAGAGAGAGAGACCAGTAAGTGTGATGAGTGGCCGGATGTGTGCATGCTCTGCAAGTGCTTGAACGCAGTCTTCCCTACTCATGCCTAGGATCAAGCACGTCTCAATCAAGTGATGAACCTGCATCAACAAATCAAAGGTTTTTCATGATCAAGGTGTTAGTTTGTCCAAATTTCCTTAATAACCTTCTTTTTGGTAAAAAGAATACTGCTAACCATCTTACTACATATGGATTAACCAAATTCATCAGCCATTCCGAATAATTCTCAGATTATTAATCAACATCACAATTGCTAGAAAAATCAAGTGTATCACTCTTGGCATCCCTATTACAATCTCTAAGAACAAAACCAAATTTAACCATATTAAGTTCAGTTGGTGAGACATTTTCCTTCCCAAAAAACAACCAAAGATCAATTTTTTTGATAGTAGCGTTAATGGTGAGGGATTTGGATGAGATGTGTGAGTTCTTACCTTACAAAAAAAAAATTTTTTTTTGGAGACTCAAAAAAATATATATATAAGTTACGGAAAATTTCTTACCAAGTACTTGAAAAACATTAATTAAACAAGATAGAGTCCCCATTTGGGTCTTTCGTATATGACTTACCATTCTGATGTAGCTTTGTGGGTGGCAATGAAAGCAAGGAAATTTGTTGTCATGACACATTCTCTCTTCCTTGGTAGAATGTATACAAAACATAGAATAATAAGAGAGAGAGAGAGAGAATAAAAGGCAAAAGTGCACAATAAGTTAAAGAGAATGAGAGATATGTGAAGTGTATATATAAAAAGAAAGGGTAGGGAAAGACTCTTGTTCTTATCCTCAGATATCTTAGCGAAGGGCCGATTTCTCACTGAAATCCAAAGGTGGGTTTGCCTCATCCTGTCTTTTTGGAGATAAGAGAAGAGGAGAGGAGATTGGAGAGAAGCATGGCATCGTGGCTAATCCTAAAGCCACTGGCTCATCCCCTTCTCTCCTTTTCCCAGATATAGCTTTGAATGTGGCATGGACCCTTCAACACCTGACCCATTGATATCAAGGTGTGATGACACTGTCGACGGTGGGTTCCACCATTATTAGATTCACCAGCCTAATTATCACTACCGTCCAAGATACTAGATGTGTGCACGTACTGTGTATCACCGCTGTGTCTGAATCAAGCCTCATGATTCTTCAATTAATTGAATGTAACTTTTAACAATCACTTATTAAGCTTAGAGGGAAAAAAAAAAAAAATAGCCACAGGGATTGACCACCCATTTGATATCACATTGATAACTATTTACTCTAAAAACTTGAGTTTTAAGAGAACGATATAACAATGTATATCAATATTATAATAGTAATAAATTTACCAATGTTTGATAATTACTGAGTCAGAAAGGCCCCAAACTTCATGTATTGTCAAGCCAAACTCAGATCGACCTTGCTTGGTCTTGATTGCCAATCATAATAAATATTAAACTTGTGCTTGATTCAGTGCCATCAAGCCTAGCTCAATTTAATTCAAACCAATCATCTACATCCCCAGGGGCGGACCCAGGTAGAAGATCCTGGGGGCTGAAGCCCCCACCCATATATGAGAAAAACTACAAAAATTCTTAAAACCCCCTACAGATTCTGAAAATTCATATATATTTTTTTTACATTTACCCCTTCACCGAATATTTCTTTTACATAAAGCCCCCCCCAAGTTGAATTTCCTGAGTCCGCCTCTGTACATCCCTAGTGAGGCCTGACTGTATCCAAAGTCTGGATGGACCCCTTTAATCAGGTCAGGTCCAATGGACTAGATCGACTCGACGATCCTGCTATTAGAGACTTTATGCTCTTGATTAAGGAGCCGACTGTCCGAATCTAACCGGCTAAAATCAAATGTTTCAGACCATGAACAAAAAGATCCATGCCTTCATATAATTAAAGATCAGGGAGACCAATGTATGTCCACGTCTAGCAACAAATAGTCTGGTCTGATTCACCTTTGAATTGGATCGAGCCAAGCTAGACATCCAACACAATCTACTCTGGCCTTTACACATACAAACCCACGGGCTCGTAATTTAGTTGTCAAGAAATTGGGCCCAGTCCATGGGGCCTAAAAACTTAACCCAGAACCCAGAACCAACTTGCTTGGGATAAGGCTACATTGATAGTAAAGTTGATCTTTTGACCAAGAAGTCAGAACTTAGTCTTATTAGCATAGATTGAATCAACACTTAAAACATTACAGAGAGAGGTTACCAGCTATTGTAGTATCATTATCAGGGCTGACCCACACCTCTCAATACACTGTACAGTGATGTATAGTTTCATCCTCATGTAGAAGAAGAAAGGGAAACATAAGCAATGAGGAGTAAGAAGTCAATACATTTGCCCTCAATTATAAACCTGCCTAGTCCCCTGGTCCAATGATTAAGGAGTTGAATTTGACCCATCTAGCCTCTGGTTAATTCATTCAAATTTTCCTAAGCACATCAAACAAAACAACAAGAGACCAATAATAAAGGCCATATAAATTATAGCAGCATCATCATCATCACAGAATGATAGAAAGGTTCCACTGTAAAAGAAAGAAAGGTAATAAAACACACACAATTTATGAAGCAATGCACTTGGCTTCAAAAACACAAAATTGGTCCTCAGCACTTAATTTTGATTATTGCTCTCAGAGTGAAGATAAACCTAATTGTGTTCTAACTATATGAAGACAATTGGTCTCCTATTTGGCCCGGCCCCCATGTGCTGAGCACGGATCTTGTGGGACTCCATAATTTCTTTGTATACGGAAAAAATACTCTTCTCTTATGGAAAGTTTTTTTTTTCTAAACCTTTTTTCTCCGTAAAACTAGTCCTTTTAATTTTGATGATCATAACCATTTAATGAAGATAGTTTTTTAGTGATTCTGAATCCCTATTTTAACTATTCATGCATAATTGTAGTTGAAGTAGGCCCCACTATGTTATTTAGGTTGTGCTTCTCATCATTTGTCTCAAATAATTTATTAAAGGAAATTTTTTAAAAAATGACATGAGGGTTTTTTTTTTTGTCATTTTTAACAAAGTTTTGGGACATTTACCAAAAAAGCTTCACTAAAAATGGAAACAACAACTGACGACCCAAAACTTTTATATTATCAGAGGAGGATGTCCTACCTAAATCCTCTTCTTTTTTTTTGTCCATTTTTCTCATTATTTGTTGATGTCAACGAAACCTATAACCTAAATCAAAATTGACGAGAAGGAAAAAAAGAAGAACATAATCAAGAAAAGAAGAAGAGATCGTCTTTACCCTTCAATGTCACTCTCCACTTCTTCCCAACAGATCTCCGTCAACACCATTCTCTTCTTCATTCTCTTGCTTTCTTTGCTCCGCCGATGCCATTCCCTTCTCCATTTCAGTAGAAATCGACGGCATCTCCTTCTCCGAGCAAGTAGAAATTGATGTTGTCACCTTCTCTACTCTCCCTCCGCTCATCCTTGTCCACTATCCTTCTCCATCTTTCCAAGCATTTGCAACCACTATGAGATGTCATCTCTACTTAAAAACCCATTTTCTATTATCTTTTTATTGCCTAAATCCTTTTTTTTTTCTCTTTATTGTCTTTCCTCCATTTATCACATAGTTCTCAGTTATTTTGAAAGAGGAGGGATAAAAACCAAATCTTCCCTATCTCTCTCTCGGTCTCTCCCTACAAAAAAAATAAAATTTCCAAATCGGCATCGAGCTCCGGTCACTCTCTGGCCGGTATTCTTCTTCGGCTCTCCCTCTCGATGCCTTTCTCTCTCTCTATCGATCCCTCTCACTATCTTTCACTTTTTTTTATTTCCATTTCCTTGTACTCAAGAAATCTAATATGTAAATGAATTGGGGTTTACTTTTGTCCCCGTTCAAGATCATGTAAGCTATAAGTTTTAATTTAGACTTGTTTTATACTATATATTGTTTTTCATGTAATGGAGTGATTAGGTTTTATGATTTTTAAAGATTTCTTTCAAACCCACTTAGTGAGAAATGATTGCATGAGAATATGAGATCCAATTACTTCTTTAAGTATCTTGGTCATTGAATAACTCCACGTAATTTGTACTCAGGGGTTGTCCTTTTGAGCTGTGTTTGATGATGTGGTTGTGTAGCAATGGTATGATCATTTGTTTGTTTGTAGTGAAGTTTTGGGGTTTTTTTTTTTCCAAAACCCTTAATCGGATGGAGTGTTGCAATTTATTTTATATACCTTGAATTTGTCAAAAATATTATCTCTGTGCATCTATTTAATCTTTTGCCATAGCGAATGTAAAAAAGTACAGCAAAATAATATTGATATTTTCAATTGACCATCATTAGACCTCTCAAACGAAAATCCTGGCTCCGCCACGGAGTGAATATGTGTTGCCTTCCATGTGCTTGTTGAGATGCCTAAGTGGTATTTTCTTGAGTTTTTTCGTATAGAGTATTTTTTTTTTATAGATGTCCAGAGTTAAAGTGGGAGAAGAGGAATTGGATTTTCTTATACGACCATGATGTTATGTAAAATGTGTGTTTGAACAACTTATATGGACCATTGAAGAAATGAAATGTGTTATGTGCAAAGTTGATTATAATGCTGTGCACATTTCATAATGGATATTTGACGAATTAGTGGATGAATGTTCGTTAATTTGAATGTGGGATAAATTATTGATGTGTATGGATGCTGATTTGAATGTAGAGCAGGTTTCAATATGGAAGGTTGTTATTGTTAATGTTTATGGTTAGAATGTAGATAGATATTGATTTATTTGTGGAACAGGTTGTTCATATTGATGGTTATTTATGTGGATCTTTGTTGATTTGAATGTGGAACATGTTTTAATATGGATTGTTGTCATTTGTTAATGTCGATGGTTAGAATATGGATGGATGATACAACCTGAAATGTAGTTATCAGTGATTATTTGTCGATATTGACTAAAAACTAATTGATATCAATGAATTTTTAGTTGATATCAATGAATACTTTATTTCTTGAATGACATGAGAATTGCATATCCAAGTCTATTCGTTGATATTGATTAATATATCGAATAATTAGTTGATATCAACAAATATCGTGTTTTTCTGTATCCATCAGATTTGGCTTTCAGACTGATATAAACTTTATATATGTATCCATATCCACCATTTACCAAAATGCAAACTAATCGAACAAAAACACAATTCCTTCACTCCCTAAAAATTCTATCCACCATCACAAAATCATGGTTCATACATCCACAAAAAATGTATCCACCATTACAGAAAAAAAAAAGTATGATTCCATCATTTTTCATTCACCATTCACAAAAAATATAAATGATATGGTAACATTAAAATACAATCCATTAAAATGCAAATTAAACTAAAAAACATGGTTCCTCCGATACAAAAAAGATATGGCACCACCTTTCTCCATTCATCTTTCACTAAAAAATAACAAAAGATGAGTGGGAGAAGATGAGAAGAGATGAGAAGGTGGTTGATGATTAGTGAAAGGAAGAGGTGTGGGTTAAGATTCTTGAGTTTTGATGATGGGATTAAGATCAAGCTCCTCCAGGATTTTCTTCTCCTCATATTCTCCTCTTCTTTTCCTTCTTTTTTTCTCTTTGGCCGATTTGGGGATTATGGGTTTTGTTGACATCAATGAATAATAGGAAAAACGGAAAAAAAATTAGAAGGTTTGGGCAGGAGGTCCTCTGATATTATAAAAATTCTGGATACTCAATTGTAGTTTCCACTTTTAGGGGGATTTTTTTTTTGGTAAATGTCCCAAAAAAAATTTATGGAGAGAACTTGATTGAAAGAATTGCAGAAAACTTTTATATATTTTTTAAAATATTCAAATATTTATGTACTTTTTTAATAATTAACCAAGAATTTTGGGCATTTACAAAAAAAATATATCATTAAAGATGGAAACCACAACCGAGGACCCTAGAATTTTATAATATCAAAGGAAGACCTCCCACCAAGATTTTCTTTTTTTCTCCCCTTCTTGCCCATCATTCGTTGATGTCAACAAACCCAGCCATAATCCCCAAATCGTAGAAAAAGAAGAACAAGAAGAAAAGGAGAATAGGAGAAGAAGAAAATCCTAGAGGAGATCGTCTATATCCTCCCATCCAAATGAGATCCACCAGCTCTATCTCCCATCATCTCCATCTTTGATTCTCTTCAACCATCCATTTCATCATATCGTTTCTCATTTTCTTCACCGTCCACCCATTTCATCATCATAGAGAACGATCTTATCTTCATCACATGGTAAGTGACCACTCTCTGTTTTCACCATCTTCACTAATTACGCCATCTACCCAAGCTTCGCAAACCCATCGTATATTTTCTGGGCTCCGCAACTTACCTACTGCGACACATGTTTTTACCATTTTTCTTTGTCCACGTCATTTCTTATATTCTTCATTTTCAAAACTTGTACACCTATTGCAGCCTGTAACTCATTAGAACAACCGTTTTTTCTATCTTTTTTATAGATTTCATCTAGTAGAGTTTTTTTTCCACAAATCCCTCACCACTCTCTGTTTTCACCATCTTCACTCATGAGTCTCTTTCCCTTTATTAGTTTTTTAATTTGAGTTTTTATGTTTTTTGAAATAAGTAAAGGTGAAAGGGGGATTGTATTGATTGTTTGAGAAAGTAGAAAGATGAAGGAGGCTATGTCCTTGAGATGATGAAAAGTGAAGGCGTGTTGCCTTCCATGTGTTTGTTAGAATGCCTAATTCTTATTTTCTTGAATTTTTTCTCTGTAGAGTGCCATTTTTCCATGGATGTCTGGAAGTGTCTTGCCTTCCATGTGCTTGTTGGAATGTCTAAAGAATATCTTCTGGAATAGTTTTATGCAGTGAGTACCCTTTTTCATTGATGCTTAGAGTTGAGGTGGCGGAAGATGAATTGAGTTTTCTTCTGAAGTTAATCCTTAACCTTGTGATAGATAAAATGGAAGTGAAGACTTTTATAGAATATTGATAAGGCAATGAAGGATCTAAAGATGCTAAGGAAGAGCACTAATATTGGGGACTATATGAGCATGGCTAGTATGACAAGTGGAGTATTTTATAATTTTGTATCACTCATTTTGTGACCTTTTAATGGTCATTTTGTAAACTTAAATGGTCAATTTGTACTTTTAAAATGGACAATTTGTAAACTTGTAAATGTCATGTGATTTATTTGAGAATGGATGATTTGTGGTTATGTATGTGATTTTTTGGATGAGATCTTTTAAATTTTAATTTTATTTTGAATACTTGACAAGTGGTTAATGTGGAACACTCTTTGTTGGTTTAATTTTGTTAATGTCTATAATAGTATGTGGTTGTTGTTTATTTTGAATGTGGAATATGGTGTTCTTATTGATGGTTGTTGTGGATACTTATTGATTTTAATTGAGCATAGGTTTTGATGTGGATGATTATTGTTAATAAATATCTATGTTCAGATTGTGGATTGTTGTTAATTGCTTTAGTATAGATTTATCATTGAATGTGGTTGGTTTTTGTTTTGAAAGTGATATGAGTTGTTAATGGGGATGGATGTTGATTTGAGTGAGGAAGAGGTTTAAATGTGAATGGATGTTGATTTGAATGAGAAAGATGATGTTATATAGATGATGCTGAGTTTTCAATGAGGAAGAGGTTCCAAATGTAGATAGATTATTGATATAAATAAGAAATAGGTTGTTGATGTGGAACCTATTATTTTTTATTTTGAATGTGAAATAAGTTGTTCTTATTAATGGTATTCTTGTGAGTTTCTCTTCATTTTTTTTATCTAGCTCCAAAATTGGTTCTAGTTTCTTTTTATTTTTTTTTTTATTTTTTTCTTAAAATAAGCATATCATTCAATTTATATCAGTGCATCAAGTCTACTACCTCCATTATATTATATTAAAATATTAAATAAAAAATTAATTTTGAAATGCGGTTTGCAATATCAAAGACTCATGCGTTGGATCTTGGGTCCACAGGTCGGAACCTATATGGACCCATTAGTTTATCAATCGGAACATAAATTAGGTTTCAGACCCGTTTATGAATCGGAACTTAAAATGGGTTGCAGACCCGATATTTTACGGATCAAAATTTTCAGGTAAACAAAAAATCGGATACCCATTTGCCACCTTGCCTACAAGGCATACAAACATCCATCCATGATGAGGTAAGGTGTAGGTACGTCGTGGGCTACGAATGAATTTCGCTTGCATGCAGACTAGTGAAAGTGCCACAGAGCGCGTGGAAATCGCTCAATGTGGGTGATTTTTTTTTATTCTATTTTTGAATGTTCCAATATTTATTGAGAAGTACTTTTTCAATGCAATACAATTTAGGTTTTCCAAATAAATATCGATATTTAGGACTGAAAGTTATCAATACATATTCGTCGACATCAACTAATTTTTTGTTGATGTCAATAGATTATTTGTCGATGGTAACCAATATTGTGTTTTATTGTCTCAACCAAAAATTGGCTATCAATTCACATTCGTTGATATCGACAAATTATTTGTCGACATCAATGAATATTGTATTTACTCTGTGAGCTAAATACCAGTTATCAGTCTATATTTGTTGATATTGACGAAAACTGTATTTTACATTGTGAACTAAAAAGGACTATCAATGCATATTTGTTGATATCGACAAATTATACGTTTTCCATTTGTTGACTATCATTGTATATTTATTGGCATCAACAAATTAGGGGCAGAATGGGAAAAGCAAAAAGGAATTTGGGCGGGAGGTCCTCTTCTGATATTAAACAAATTTAAGATATTCAGTTGTGTTTTTCATTTTTAGTGGGACTTTTTTTATAAATCCCTCAAAAATTTTATACTTTCTTTTTTATAATTCTCCCTATAAAGAAACATGACACAAGTCGTTGTATTTTTTCTAAAATAACACAACACAAGTAAGTTTCTACTGCAAAGGAGGTAAATGAGTCCCGCAGGGGTTTAAGATAAAGAGTAGTGTGATCATCATATCAAAACGGAAACAAATCAGTTGAAGCTGCAAGGAGTCGCTCTAGGGTTTAAGAGATTGATCACTCCACGTTGTTGTTCAAGGTACATGAAGTCCATTAAAAAAAATTGTTCGATCCTCATTGATTCTAACTGACAGTTCTCTTCCCTGTTTCCTTAAATTCACGTTTGTGATTTTTCGTCGATGAAACGATACTAAATCTATTGAAAGAGAGTTTCAAATTCCGCTAGGAGTTAAAAGGGGAAGTAGGAAGTATTCAATCAACTGAAAATTTAGAAGTTTTCTAAACAAAACCCTAAACCCTTCTTCCCTTTTCCTCTTTTCTCTCTCAATCTTAGGATAATGAGTGTGGACAGAAACACCAAATTCATGGGTCGGATTGGTTCATTGTGTAGAATGTACATCCTTAACCCAAACCCTGAGCCATTCATTAATTGGGTTGGTGGGTTGGTTCAGGAATTGCCACCCCTACTTGTAATGTGTCCTAAATCTCCTTCACTCAATCCATAAAAGTAGGTTTTGTTTGGGTGATTCCATGGGTATGATGCATTTCATTGTTTTTGGAATATGAACATCTTGAAGATCATGAGATTGAGTGTCCTTATCCATTTTATCATGAAACTGCTACTTCACTTGTATCCATGCCTCACAGAAGTTATGTGGCTGCAGGGAAAAGTACACTGAAGCTGCTTATATTGTACACTACAAGATTAAAAGTATGTTGCCCATTGATCCTGCAAAGAAGAATTCTTTTCAGCGTACCATATGTGATGGAGATGTTGTTATTGTGTATGAGAGACATGATGTCATGAAGTCTGTTAAAGTATGTGATGGTTCGGAGCTTCAGAATCGATTTGGCATCTTTAAACATTCTGACTGGATTGGGAAACCATTTGGGTCCAAGGTGCTGAGCAACAAGGGCGGATTTGTTTATCTACTAGCTCCCACTCCTGAGTTGTGGACTCTTGTTCTTAGCCATCGGACTCAGATTCTATATATTGCAGATATCAGTTTTGTTATTTCATACTTGGAAATCATCCCTGGTTGCGTGGTTCTTGAATCGGGCACTGGAAGCGGCTCTCTCACTACTTCCCTCGCTAGGGCTGTTGCACCTTCTGGCCATGTTTATACATTTGACTTTCATGAACAGAGGGCGGCATCTGCGAGGTATGCTATTGATTCCATGGATGATATCAAGAGACTTTGAAGTATGCATTGTTTTATCGAGTATTTGATCAGTGTAGCAAAATATATGTGAGAGCCCTACCTTTAATTTAGCAAAATGTTTACATGGTGAGCCCCCGAGCAAATTACTCTGGGATGGCTTATCTTAACCATCCAACTAGAACTACACATCACATGTATGTCAATATGGACCACTGGTTGTTTAGATGGCTAGGATCATTGTCATAGGGGAGTTTACTGTGGCCCATTGCATGATGAGTTCCACTAAATCACGTCTCATATGAGTTTTTTTTTTATTGAATATGTGTTTTTTGGTTCTATGTAGTGTGGAATGTGAATGGTCGTCTTGTTGGTTATTTTCTACTAGTGATAAGGTGCTACGACATAAATGAGAATGTTAGATGCTCATGGCAAGTTTTGATCTTTTTTTTTTTAATCGGTTCGGTTCACAGTAGATTTGCTCTATATGGTAGTTTCTGTTTTTAATATTTACTAGCCTTGCATCTTAATTACTTGCTTTAAGGTAATCATTTTAGGTTAACTTTGCTTGAGGCATATTAGGTTTGATATTGTGGACTGAAAATTCTTGGACATTGAATGGGAATCGGTCAAAAGTGGAGTGTGTGGGGTTATGGCACGTTACTCGACGATGAGACTTCCATCCTTGTTAACTTCAACTGTTGTTTTCAAAAGCATAGTAAAAGCAAGGATATCTACAATCAAGTTCACCCACAACCTTGTAGAAACTTTTGGGTGTATTGGACATATGGCAAGTTGCATGTGCAATTGGTAAATCGGCACGAAGTTTGTAGTGGGACAGAAAACAGAATCCGCCCAGCCACTTGAAATGGATGGTGTGTCTGTTCTAATACGAATTAGAATATAGTTCTATTGGTTCTCTCCATGGTTTGGTGCAGATGGAGAACCGGCTATTCAGTTTCTTAGACATTATAACATCCCACCAAGTACTAACTATTAAGCAGGATGCCAGTTCACATAAGTTGGTTGAGTGGAAAGTTATAGTTCCCTAAGTTTAGGAGCATAAGGCATCATCATCATGTTCATCGTCATCAAAGTCTTTTCAGTGATCCCATCTATCTAGGGCTGCCTTCACGAAAAGTTCTATCCAGTCATCCTATTAAGGGGGTGTGTTTTCCATTTCCCCAAAATGCAACCCATTGCTTCTAACCGGTGCTTTCCAAGTCTTTGTTAGCAGCGGCCATCTCTCTCTCTCTCTCTCTCTCTCTCTCTCTCTCTCTCTCTCTCTCTCTCTCTCTCTCTCTCTCTCTCTCTCTCTCTCTCTCTCTCTCTCTCTCTCCGCCAAAATCCTACTTGGAATAAAAATGGAGGGATGCGGAGTTCAGATATTTGGTTTAGTTGGTTAATAGGTTAGAAACATCCTTATAAGGGTAAAAACCATTGGTTTGGAAGTGGTACTGCTTGAGTTCTCAGTCCATGCCTGTGTAGGTGCTAGGATCTGGTCTATTCCAGGTCCTTCTTGAGTTCTTGCTTTACATTGGCGGGAAATTTTTGTAATTGATCATCTTGAGCATCAAAATGTGGAAATTTTAAATAGATGAATTTTTTTCATGGTAGGTTGGTGATGGTTTATTTACTTGGTTCGCACAATACTATTTTTGGATTTCTTTGTTGTATGAGTTGGTTAATCTGATCTTTTATCAATGGTTTATGCAGTGCTTGGTATTTAGGCTACCTCCCAATGAAAAAGGTTCTGCTCCTTAAATTTTTTTTTCTTGAAAAAAAAGTTTATGAAAAGAGCAGAGTGAGAAAACAATCAGACAGAAGGTGGAGTATGGGCAATAGCTAGGCGAGGTGCACCAACGGCGAGCAAAAGCAAGGTTATTAGATACCAGAGGGAAACCCTGGCCAGAACTAGCAGACATGGAGTGTGGAAAAGTTTAAGTACATAATTAAATAGCGTACTATGTAGTGTGTGAGGAAGGAGTAGATACTTTTTGACAATGACAACAATGAAATGGCATTGGAAAGAGGTTGATAGCAGTTGAGGCTGAAAGCCAATAGATGTGTCAAAAGATGAAAGGCTGACTCCGTGGGCTCTCCTAAGTCCTAAAGCTCAATTAAGAGGGAGGTTTAATTAGAAGTGCTGAGCTTGTCTAATGTCTGTCCTTGTCATTTGGTCTGATGGACCAAATGAGGTGGAAACATGTGTATTGCAGCATGGTGTAGATTCTTTTCTTTAGCGCCTCTTGGAGCCTTTGCTGTGAAGGTGGTTATGTCTTTCGACATTGGGAGGGAAACATACTATGAGATTTGTGGATGTGGCAGGTGAGATTATTACTTTATATCTGCATCTTAGGAATCCTTTTCGAAGAGGGGAATTCTGAATAGAGTCCTTTGCCTAGGAGTTGATAGCTCATTATGATTTTTTTGGGTCTCAGTTTTCTATTGACTAACTTTTGCTGCTGACTTATTTTCATTTTTTCCTTATAGGTGTTCCTGTTTCTGTTTGTCTTTCATTCTTCTCATCTCATTTTCTTTCTTTCTTTCATCTCATCTTATTTTCTTTCTTTTTTTGCCTTTCCTAATAGAGGGCCTTTGTTATTATAAACTTTTGTGTCTACCAAGTACTAGAAGAGCTCAATGGTCCATCTTGACTTAATCAAAACTGAGTTCTAGTTAAGGAGTGATCAGCAGAAACCAAGTGCTTTGAGAAGTAGTGAAAATCCCATAAAATCTGGGAAATTTTGGTTTGATAGCTCATGAAATCAGACTACGTCGTAAGCCGATTTGAAACCTCATCTATCCGACCAAGTCTTAGTCAACTTGAATAATGCTCTCATTGAGTCTCAGTTGATCATTCAAGTTGCAAGTGATTTCAGCCTGTAGAAAGAAAAAAGGTTTCTTGCTGAGGAGCTTTTGATAGGTTTTTAGTCTTAACTGACTGCTATAGCTTGTTCACAAAGATCCTTTGGCTATGTTGCCCAGATATGGTATGGATACGGCAGGGACAAACCATAGACGTGGCAGGGACACGGATTTTGCACATAAAAAGCAAAGTATCATATACAACACGATATGTCGCCCAGTGTGAAGTATCCGTGCATCATAGTCCTTTGGGTTGAAAATGGTCTTTCACTATAGACCACCATAACTATAAACAGCACTGCACAAACCTGTGCTACATATCCAAATTCTAAGTTCTGGGTAAAACTTTTTTTTGGGAAGCAGATATCTAAGGCTGCTACTGTATTTATAACAACATATAAAGCACTATCAACCAATTAGCATAGATGGAAAGCAATCTCCAACTTATTGGTGTCTAATTTGCATGCAACAATGATAAAATTGAAATGAATTGTCTCATGGTTGTCTAGGAGAAAAAACTGATGCAAATTCATATGATAGCATAGTGCATTGCTTGTTCAGTTATAATCTGAAATCTGGGTCATGTTTTTGGTATAGGGAGGATTTTGAGAGAATTGGATTGAGCAGCTTAGTTACAGTTGGCATTCGGGATATCCAAGGTGAGGGATTTCCTGATGAATTTTGTGGGGCAGTAGATTCAGTCTTTCTTGACCTTCCCCAACCTTGGCTAGCCATACCATCTGCTGGAAAAATGTTGAAGCAAGATGGGATATTGTGCTCTTTCTCCCCTTGCATAGAGCAAGTGCAGCGCTCATGCGAGTCATTGAGAATGCATTTTACTGGTAAGTTTGCACATGAGCCTCAAATTATATGTATTGAGTCAGCCAATATTTTGGTATGACTGGTATATACTGATATGTTAGTTGTAGCTTTTGTTATTTCAGTCAGTGTTGAAAAGTTTCAATCTGTTTCCTTCAATATATCAGTGAATATGCACCTAATATTTTAGACCAAAACCATTTCATAATGCCATTTCAACCATCATAGAAACCATGGGTCATGCTAACATCACTGTGCTTATGTAGATATAAGAACATTTGAGGTTCTCCTCCGCACGTATGAAGTCCGAGAAGGGAGGATGAACTGTGGGGGAGATAATGAAGGTGCTTCCCCAGGTTCTCGCCCTTCCAAGAGGAGGCTGCCTTCTTCAAGTGAAGGAAGCAACGGGAAGGAAACCAAGCGTGGTTCTGTAATGGCTAGGCCATGTGGTGAGACAAGAGGTCATACTGGTTATTTAACATTTGCAAGGCTCAAATGCCTCTAATTATGAGCTAACCTGACACATAGGCTGGCCTATGTGTTTGATGCCAAAGGAAAGGGTA
The DNA here is from genome assembly GCA_012931725.1 of Litsea cubeba. Taxonomy (NCBI): domain Eukaryota; kingdom Viridiplantae; phylum Streptophyta; class Magnoliopsida; order Laurales; family Lauraceae; genus Litsea; species Litsea cubeba. The sequence goes on from CM022945.1 coordinate 81,225,571, forward strand.
TGCATATTCTAACCTCTTTGTAGCATTGAGTCTAGAAATGTAGGTATTTTGTTGCGGAGAAGTTCCAAAATTTTGAAAGAAAAATATTTTAACACTGTTGTATTTTTGTGATTATTTATGGTTGAGCCATTTGAGGATCTCAAACAAATCCCTCTTTAAAGGCCTTCTTATTGTTTTACATTTGGTGGTGACTTTTTTTTTATTATGGAATAGTACTTGTTGGTAGATATTATATTTACTTCATAGTAAAAAAAAGGGTCCTCTTTAAAGAGAAGGCAGTAGGTAGATACTATATTTACTTCAGAGACCCAAAAAAAATCCCCTTTAAAGAGAATTTTGAAAATAAATAAATAAATGAAACTCTCCTGTTTTTGGTTCTCTGCTTTTGAGTTGAGGCCAACTCCTCCACAGGTGATGTCACAAACTTTATTTTGGAGTGGATGCCATTTTTATCATTTCAATACATTTTATTTTACACATGACAATCTATAGGTAGACACAACTGTGATTGGAGTGAAACCTGAACTTGTGCTACAAGTACATGGGGAGGGAAAACATGCTTTCCAGTGATTTTAATTCAAGGTGGGTCCCATGCATTTCAAAACGCAGAGATCTCCTGCATTCCAAAATGGAGAAGGATTATCTGTAGGCTGTACTCCGTACATGTAGCAAAATAATCATGGCCGGGTGTGAGAAATTTGGCCTCTTCATACTATTTTAACCATTCAATTTTATTTATAGACCCAACTTGATTCAGGCTATGTTTAACAGGGGATTCAGATACTGCTGGGTTTGAGTTCAGTTCGACTGGACACCACCAAACCCTACCTACATGTTGGTCATTGATGCAGATAGGCATTTGTGAGCATAGTACAGCCTACAGGATCAAATGTGATGTTGTACAAAAGAATACTTTGAAACAAGAGGGAGTCTTGCTTGTGTAAAGATGGATTTTCTATCTTTATTGTGATGACAGGTGAAAGCAGGAGATATTCGTCACAAAGAGGTGATTCTAAGAGTGAACATGGAAAATATGATTTTGCTAGATTTGGTGGTTGTCAAAATTTAGCATCATCAAATGCAACTAACTATTTGAATAAGTCAGATGGCAAGTATGAAAGCAGTGAATGGTTTACAATGAAACTTATCTTCTATAGATAATCTACAAATTTCTTGAATTCAACTAGATGGCGTGTCCTGTATTCAATCATCGATTACAATAATAAACGCTATTGTTTTTGCATAACATTTGCACTTTCATGAGCAATTAAACCTTTTGAGTCTAGGAAGCACGGACACTTCTCCGGGGCCAGAGTGTCGGTGTCCGACACGTGTCGGACACGGACACGCTCCGGACACGCTCCGACATGTGTCGGACACGCCCAAAAGAGTGTCCTGATTATTTTTTTTATTTTTAATATTTCGGACATGCTGGGGACACGCTGGGGACACGCTGGGACACGCAGGGGACACGCTGGCCTCTTTTAATTGGAAAAAAAAATAATAAAAATAGAGTAAAAAATGAAAAGAAAATGGGGCTTTTTATAAAAGGTCATAACTTATTTGTTTGCTAAATTGATTACAAAGTGAAAATAATAAAATTAGAGTAAAAATGAAAAGAAAAGGGGGCTGATTGCAAAAGGTCATAACTTATTTGATTGCTACATTGATTACAAAGTTAAAATAATAAAATTAGAGTAAAAAATGAAAAGAAAAGGGGGTTGTTTGTAAAAGGTCATAACTTATTTGTTTTCTAAATTGATTACAAAGTTAAAATAATAAATTAGAGTAAAAAATAAAAAGAAAAGGGGGCTGTTTGTAAAAGGTTATAACTTATATGATTGCTAAATTGATTACAAAGTTAAAATAATAAAATTAGAGTAAAAAATGAAATGAAAAGGGGGCTGTTTGTAAAAGGTCATAACTTATTTGATTGCTAAATTGATTGCAAAGTTAAAATGATAGTATCTTTTAGTATATGATTAGATATATTATTATTATTATTAATTATTAACGTGTCCCTAACGTGTCCGTGTCCTACTTTTTTAAAAAATGCCGTGTCGGCGTGTCCGTGTCGTGTCGTGTCCGTGTCCCGTGTCCGTGTCCGTGCTTCTTATTGTATTCAATGGCCCTTTAGATCTCCACCCTTTACCCCTTCCACATGTATTTCCTAGCACATGAGTTCATTGAAATGTGAAATCCAGGTAATTTGATACCAATCTGGAATCCAAGGCCAAGCTCTAGAATTATAAGCCCAACAATAGGGTTCACCTTTAAACTCCAAATTGTTGTATGACCAAATTTCACTTCAATCAAAGTTAGAATATTATCAGATTGATCACACGTGAAACATAAGATTTTATTCCATTGTTTTTCTATTATTCAAATCACAAGTGTTTTTCATTCCCATTCAACCACTAGTGCAAATGCTTAACATGATGGTGGTTGCCCTGGCCTAAGAGGATCTTGATTCTGATTTATTGTTTGCACCTTAGACCCTATATTTATCTGGGTGAATGTCAGGTTTTCAAATTTACTAGGCATGTGTTCTTATTAAGTGGAAATTGCGATAGAGCTCAGTTTTGTGTGATATGCACAATTCGATGAGGAGGGCTGCTGAGAAGCTTTCAATGATGACTTATGGCATGCAACTAACAAGGTAGGCTTAAGATGTGCCTAAACGTACAAACTCCATGGTTAAATCAAGACAGTTTCCAGTAGGGTAGTGAAAGTTTCATAGCAATTGGTTGCTTTGTGGAGAAGGGATGGTGTTTTCTTTAGTTTTTTGAAGTGTTGATGGTTCTCATGAATAAAGGAATTAGAATTGGTGGTAAAGGTAGAAGACAATCAAGAATCTCAAATCAAAGTTGTGGATGGTGTTGAATCTGAAGATTCTGAGATGCATCCACTTGGAGAAAGGGAATGAGATGGAGATGTCAAACATAGCTGACAAGCTTCCTGTTGAGGAATCTGAGGGGAGCTTGTGATGGAGTAAGAGCTGAAGCTTGAAACAGCCGATTGTTATGTGGGTGATAGAAAAATTAGAAACTAAGATTCTAGAAGGTAAAAGTAAAACACTAATGTATAAGGTGAGCTAGCATAATAACCCATTGCGAGCACGGGTATGGTCATTATTGTAATTTAAATATTTATGCATTACGAAAATTTATAAATTTTAAAAAGAAAATAAAAACAAAGGAATAAGAAGGTTATGAGAGTATCTGTTTATATAATCCAAGAGCTAATAATAGCAAGAGGAGAATTTGAGCAGAAAGAGAGTGGTAGAGTTCGGATTGAAATTGAGTTTTTGCAGTATAAGAGAAGTGGGGGTGATTATGAGTGGTTTTGATAATGAGATAAAGTGGGTAGTTGGAGGAGTGGAAAGAAAACATTTAAATCAGAATAATTTAAAGTCAAAATCCCAATTGATAGTCAAAATTAGAGCTAAAACCTTCCTCTTTTTAAGTAGTATAATTGTGCGATTTTATACAAAAATGAATAACGAAGTAATTTTTACTGAGAAGTGTTGTGTCTCACCACCGGAGTAAGAGGCCATTTTAGAAAAAACTAAAAGTTTAAAATCATTAAAAAAAAGAAGAAGTAATTTGCACAGATATAACCATCTGCTAGTTAAAATTTGGAAACTTGAAACATACCCATAAATTCAAGATCGTAGAACACCTATATGAAAAATCCTAAAATTTCTTCGTTCGGCATACTATAATATCGTGACTCGAGGCAGCACGAGAAATTCCAAACTATTTGTGTTAGGTAAAGTGCAAGTACGTGAACAAGTTGGATCATATTCATACCCCCACGTGAGATTCTCTGCCGGCTTTTTCATGGGCTTTTAAACTTTGAAGTCTGCAGAGATAATAGATCCTTTTCATGCCCAAATTTATCTTTCCTGATTGGACCCTTTTAGAGGAAATCACATTTTATTAGTCAATGCATGGTGGGACAACTCGTATTAGCGTAAAGATTGAGACTATCCCATAATCGGTTGATCTTGAATGGTTAGAACCTTTAATAGGTGGGTTCTACTGTAGTATTCTACTATTTTTATTCAAAATTTTTCGAAAGTGATAGCTTTACGGCGAGGATTGAAACCCCCAACTATAAATATGGATCCTCAGTCAATGAGTAAGTGATAAGGGGGGAGTATTCTATCTTTAGATTGGCTGCTATAAAGAAATATCGCGATAAGTAACGTCTCGAGAAATTCATGAGAACCACGTTTTTTTTATACCAAACATGGTCAGTGGCATCCTCCACCAACTCTCTTTTCTTAGCGGAACCTCCAAGGACCAAGAGCTGAAATATCACGGGCAAAATGACAAATTCGGATGGCTCGCAGGACCATTTCAAATTATGGCCCGCGCCGATCATCTCCTGCTCCATATTCCGTTCGTACCACGGGGATTAGCATGGAACAGAAGATTCACTACTTTTGTTGTTAATCGATTGTTGGTCCAATCAGTTGCCCACTAAGGATTTTTCATTTGAAGGTGCAGATCAAAACAAGTAGTTAATCAGCGGCCGAGGAAGGATTTTCATTTGAAGGTGCAGATCGAAATAAATAGTTGGGTTTTGGAGGCATGTTGATGATTTTCTCAAACGCAGATGCAAAACATTTATGTGGATTATGGAAGTGGACGCAAAATCTTCATAAGTGAAACTAGGTCGCCACCCCAATAGGTCCACCCATTGGTCCAACTTTATTTAAATGTTAGAAGCCTTCCATCAAGAAACATTCTTCCAATGGAACACATTCTACGTTTTTAAGGAACATTAGGCGGGACTTCTTGAATTTCACCGGATCCCATATGACAAACGACATCGATATACAATGCGTCATGTGCATGGGCCAAAATAATATGAGATGAAAAAATTTTTTTCCTGATCACACTCCTGTAGGAGCACGAATTTGGACCGATACCAAAGGTGGGACCCGTGAGTTTCAAGGGTCAAATTTTGGGTGGTTCTTCATTTTGTGACATTTAATTTTGGAAGAAGTCTCCAAAGTTTGTAGGTCTACCATACCACGTCAAAATACAGGTGTTTCTCAGGACCTTGGGTCATTTTATTCTGGCATCAACATGGAATTTGAGGATATTCCAGAGGAAATGATCAGCCATCATATTTCCCTAGTGAGAATTAGACGATCAGGATCTTTTGCTCGATTTTAGGCCTATGAATGGACCGCTGGATTGGCAAGCAGTTGGACGAATTAGCTAAAACAAGAAGACACATCTCTAGGAGAAATAATCTATTATGATGTAGCAAGTGGGCATCAGTTTAACTTGATACAATCTATTCATATAAGAAGGATAGGTAGAAACTCAAGTTTTCCTTTAATTAAAATAATATATACTACTAAATTTACTATCAAATGAAAAATGAGAATTTAACCCAACATTTAATGACTTATTTGTGCAACGAGAAAAATTTGCTCTACCTGAATTTATGTTTCGACAGAAAGAGAATAATGTGATATTTCAACCCACTCACATGAAATTGATATCCTATTTGTCAAGAAAAATCAGATCATTTTTTTTCCTTTCATAAGGAAAATATGTTCCACTCATGAAAAATTAGAATAATTCTCTTCTCTATTTAAGATATGTTTGTAAGCCCGAAAATTGGATTTTTAAATGCACTTCTTCTTCACATAGTTTTTTTACCCCTTTAGAAAATTTCTTTCATAGAATCACAAAACATTTAACTTACCTTTCTGCATTTTTTACGAAAAAAATTCAATTGTACAAAACATGAAAACCTTTTGCTCTCCAAAGGTCATCAATTTTCTCGGCTTTTCTGTAGAGACGCAGCTACACAAATGCATACTTAAAGCCCTCATTTTTTAATAAATTAAATTATAAAAAATTCGAAGGAATGCATTTTCAAAAGTATTCTCAAAAGTATCTTAGAATGGGAAAAACAAAAATGAAGTTTCACAAAGGACCATCAAGTACTTTCTTTGCTAATTTGAAAATGATCTCTCTCTCTAAGAAATGCCAAAATTCAAGAGGAGGACAAACATACATACATTCTCCAAGTAGAACCAAATTCAAATATAAATACCTGAAAACCCCCACGACTCTTGGATTCTCCGCATCTTTCAACTCCTCTCTCCCAAGATGCAGAGCTCCGCCTTCGCTCTCTCCCCTTCAAACCCCTTCCTAAAACCCCAAAAACCCTTCAAACCAACCTCAAACCCTAGATTCCACTCAATCTCGCTCTCTCCTCCTCCCAAAACCCTCCGTCTCTCTCCGATCCATGGAATCTCCGCTCTTCTCCCTCCAAGATCTTCATCATTTCGACCATCTCCGTCTTGGATCTCTGCTCTTCCTCTCAATCCAGACCATGGATCGAGCAGATCGAGCGATGTTAGAGCTAAAGCCGCATCCGTTCCTGAAAGCGCTGGTGAGGGAGAGAAATCAGCTGGAATTATGCAGACGTTGCAGCTGGGATCTCTGTTTGGTCTCTGGTATCTATTCAATATCTATTTCAACATCTACAACAAGCAGGTTCGATTTCGCATGCTCGTTTTGAGTAGATCCGCTGATGTATCTGCAGTTTCGATTCATCTGTAATGAATTTTTTTTTTTTTTTAAATCTGTTGTTCTGATATGGTATTTGTTTGAGAAGATTCGGTTTTGTTGAATATGCAGTTTACTGATCTTTCGTTTTGATTCGATTTGGATTTGAAATGATACTTTTGAGTTTTTGTTTGAGATGAATGTTAGTTTTAGTCAGTTTGTGAATCGATCTGTTGTGATTTTTCTTCTTTTGTTTGAGCTGAACGTTGGTTTGTGTGGAGGCAGAGAGAGAGAGAGTAGGTAGTTGTTGAATGAGAAATTGTGGATTCTATATTTGTTGTAGTTGGTACACCTTGAAATAGAACTTGAAGTAGGTTGGAGATTTATCTGAATTCTTTGGTCCTTTTCTTTTGAAGTACGTTAGGATTTAGTACTAGATTTTAAATTGGAGTCATTTTAGAATGCAGGTAGCGGGAGCTGACTCTTGATTTAACATGCGTGGGCTTAGCTTTGTTTGATCCGTCTTGCTCATATTATATTCCTCTCTCTTTATCTTTGCACCAGCGGAAATTTCACTTCAATCTGAGTGATATGCACTATGGATTGATCATGTGTGAAATATATAATGTTTTATACACATGATCAATTCAACAGTGCATGACAGTTCGGTTGAAGTGAAATTTTGTTCAGTTAATCTTTGGAGGGTTCCACATGATATGAGTGGGTTTGATCATGCAAAATTGGCCAGACACAGAGGTTAATCAGGTGGATCGCTGCGGTCAGCACCATGCTGACAACATCATGGGGTCATTTCTCATTTATATTTTGGGAATCAGAAATCCTGCTATTGTTTCTTAAGTGAAATTTGAATGTTTTTGCAGATTAATAGAAACACGTCCAGCCTTGAATTGCACGTGCCCCCACACACTCTCTCTCTCTCTCTCTCTCTCTCTCTCTCTCTCTCTCTCTCTCTCTCTCTCTCTCTCTCTCTCTCTCTCTATGCATGTATTTCTATCTTTTTGGGAATCAAGGGTTGTCGCTGTGGTTAAGCCAGCCTGCTCCCATAGCTCCCTCCAGGGATCGATCCATGGAAGGGTAGCTTTCCTTCAGGTTTCCTGGCCACTAGGCCATCCCAGCTAAAAAAAAAATTTATGAGGAGGTCTACATGACACCCAGACATTTTCAAAAGTGAAAGTGTGAACGCACACTTTCCTTGTCCGGTAAAAAGCATGATTTAATGTGGTGGAGACAATTAAGAAACTGTTAAAGAAAAAAAGGGCATTTTGAAAATTTGAAAATAAAGATAACTCCCAATGTAGCTTCCGCATTTAAACCTTTCTCTGTTCTAGTTCCTTTGTTTTCACCTACAAACGGGAGATTTTTGTTTCATACAAAATTTGTGGGCCCTTGATTTCATGATCTACACTTATGGAAAATCGAATCCATTCATTCGTTCCATTCTCAGAAATGAAAATTACTTCCTTTTGTTTTCTCCTACAAACATGGGAGATTTTCATTTCATACAAAATTTGTGGGCCCATAATTTCATGATCTACACTTATGGAAAATCAAAGCCATTCATTTGATCCATTCTCGTGAAGAAAAATCTCTATGTGAATGCCAATAAAAGAAAAAAAAATTTTACGTGAAACTCATCAACACATTTACAATCAAACTCATAAATGTTTGCCCACAAACTCATATACGTTTCCTCCTTTTCTTTTCTTTTTTCTGAAAGAATAGAAAATAGGAGAAGGTAATCAATTGTCCCTTTAAAGAAGGAGAAAAGGTCTCCATTTCAAGTTCTCAACCTTCTCTCATTGGACGAGAAATAGGGGCAGAAACGCCTCTTTTTAAGGGGGCATTCTGTAGTATTCCTATCCTCTGTGTGTGTGTGTGTGTGTTTCAATATTCCACAAGCACACTAATCTTCGATATTCCACAACATTTCTACATCTTCCTTGCTTCTCTCCTGCCAAATCAATTTTCAATAAAGAGAATTAAATATTAAAAAAAAAAGGAATTGTACTTAACACTGATCGTAAACTTCTTAAACTTTAATTTTTAGCTTAGTAAGAATTAAAATAAATGAGTTTACTTTATCCACATGGTATTGTTATGATGCACCTCTTTGTAAAGAATAATGTATCCTACACTTGAAAATTGTGGTGATCATCCATTCCGAAGGGAGAAAAAAATAATATATACTCTCGTGCATATGTTTTTTTAATAATTATTTTATGTTACTTCACTTGAATTCATATAACCAACATGCTCATTTTCACATTTTTTTAAGGTACTAGCAATTAAGTGTGCCCCCAAGAACACCCTTTGCCTAAATCAAACAAGAAACTATATAAGGAGCAAGAAATTGAATAACTTAAATTGGAAAAATGAAACCAGAGGAAATCCTCCCGAAATCATATTCTTACCATCTGTTGAGCCTCAAATATTTATAATAAGAAAAGAAGCAATTGGGTTGCAGTTTTTTTGTAGAATGGATGGATTAGCGCAAAGAATGATTTTTGACATGAATATTGAACATCATCGTGCCAGTGAACAACTCACAACCATCACCTTTAATCGGGTGTCCATAGTTAGCACAACCGATATAGACTATGGAAACACAAAGTACTGCTGCATCTTCTAATAACAAACGCCATCAGTGCAGATCAGCCATGTATGCTATGCAACCAACTGACCAAGCCACCATCCAAAAGATAAATAAAACACAATGAAGAATCAAAAGAAGGCATTTCATACTCTACACTTGATTTTTTTTATCGGTAACAAAACAGATTTATTAAGAAGAAAGGACATACTCTACACTAATCTGTGGAGCATCCAATGATCTATTTAAACTCTCCATCAAAGGCAAAACAAAACAGTCTGTGTATAGCTTACTGATGCAGGCCAGATCTATATTATAAAAAAAATGCTGGCCAGAGCTATGATCGGCCAACCCACTGGGCTCAAGCCCAGAAAAAGATCTTCAAATTGTGCAAGAGTCTCTATTTTAGTAGTAGCTGAATTTTAGGGATAAACTTGAAAATATTTAGAAAGTCTTATGGCAAAGAATCTTGTTTGCTTTAGACTTTTATTTTAAGTAGAATTGTTTCTAAATTAGGATTCGGACTCTAGACTCTATATGAAGGACTATAATCTCTCTTTCATTCAGAAATTCTATTGATTAATAAAAATTTATCCATAGAGTTTTCTCTTGGTTTTGTGTCTGTGGTGTGAGACCAGGACAGTTCCTGACTTCTGATCCCTATGGATGCTTATCCCTAAGCCTTTGGCTTGGAGATTAGCCCGTCGGGCTGCGTCACTTACCAAAATAATATCAAAGAGAACTATCCAGTATCCATTGTAAATAAATATGATCCTTTAACAGAATATTACAATTTGCCCAAATGACGGAAGAACCTTACAGTGACCTGTCAATTGCAAGATAAATGCACCATTTAAACTATGTCCTTAATGACCATATCCAAGAAAATCTTACTTTCAAGCTCAGCTATAGCACTTCACCTGAAAAAAAAAAAAAAAATCTCAATATAAACAATGCAGAAAATATTCAAACTATTAAAAAAAGGACCTAAAGATGAATTCCAATGAGTAAAAAGTAAATCACTTTACAAAATAATAAAATAACGTAATTTCATTCCTCCAGTGAACTTTTCTCTCAAGAATGAACTTTTGAATAACTCAAAAAGACTTCAAAGAAATAATTTAATCATATCAAATATGTAGAAAGAAAACATGCAAACCAACATGTAATAATTATAATTCTACCTGAGAATGAACAAAAACCCACTCTTAAACTAGGACAGAGTAAAGGAAATATAAATCCAAAACTTCTGGACCAGGCTCAGTTTTCCTGCCTCAGCCTGAATGTATGTTGGATGACAGACTGTGATCCACCAACTTTACATTGAATCCATCTGCTGGAAATATAAATTTAAGACCTCTGGACCAAACTCCTGCCCCAGCCTGAATGTACAGTGGACGACATAAACTGTGACCCGCCAATTTTACATTGAATCCATCTTGCTGATTTACATCCATTTTCACCATCCACTTTAGGTTAACAATTCTTCCCCATCGCTAAGTCCCATTTCCACTTCAACCCCCACATTGGTCAGTAACTACTAGTTTGTTCTTCTGAACCAATGTACCTTTCCCAATTGTTTATTTTTGAAAAAAGAGGAAAATGTTATTTTGGTTGAAATGTCCGCTAAATTTCCTTTCCTGATGCATGATTATCTCTTCTCTAGTACAACTTTATGCATGCTTGAATGTTTGAAATGCTTTTAAGAACCCCGAAGCCTGAGAAAGTGAGCTAGAAATAACTTTTTTTCTGTTGTTCGTGCAGGTTCTGAAGGTTTTTCCATTCCCAATAACCATCACAACATTTCAATTTGCGATTGGGACTGTACTTGTTCTTTTTATGTGGTCAACTCAGCTTTACAGGAAGCCTAAGATCTCTTCTGGACAGGTATTGTGTGACTGTTTTGGCTAATCTTTAGCATGTGTTATAATCTAGTTATATTATATGTGTCATGATTTTTGAAGCTTATCTTTTGATTTTTACTGTACACTTCACTTTCACAGCTTGTAGCAATCCTGCCTTTGGCTATTGTCCACACATTAGGAAACCTTTTCACAAATATGAGTCTCGGAAAAGTTGCTGTTTCCTTCACTCACACAATCAAAGCCATGGAGCCCTTTTTCTCAGTTGTACTCTCTGCCTTGTTTCTTGGAGAGGTGAGTTGTTTGTTGTTTTTTAATGTATTTCATTTTTTTCTTTTCACTCCTTACATCAATGGAATCTTATGAGCTGCGAAAATCAATTTGCTATCTAGATTGTATGCTTGGGATTTTTCTATTTCACAATCATATCATCTTTGTGAACGGGATCCCTTTTAATGTTGTCCGTCATATTGAACATGGATATGCGATACTTCTGGCAAATTCCTGAACTATCTAAATCTTCGTTGTATTGTTCTATCTTCTCTGCTTCGAGGTGAATTGGCTAGGGTTGGCATTGGACCCTCATGTCAGCCAGAGCACCGTACATTGCCTTTTGGATTAACCATTGAATCCTGGGTACAACCCACCATTTACCAGGCATGAGATTCAGGCTCAGCCAATCACAAGAAGGCATGGCAATATGTTTGGGGTTTTGCTGGGCCTGATTGCAGATTTGTCAGACATTGGACAATCTCTAGTTCATTTACTTATTCGGTGTATCAGGCTCATCCCCAGTATGAAGATCCAAGCCTGAACCACTGGGACTGGAAGCACAAGTGCCTCCCCTATTGTTGGAACAAGCAAATTTTAGTTGTGTTACTGGTGTACTAGTGCCTGCCTGCATTCACAGCGCAGAATATTGGTTCACCATCATTCTAACTTTATGTTCACATCATGTTATTCACTGCTTTGACAGAAAATGTTATGATTTCACTTTGGTTGTCATATGCATGCAGTTGCCTACTCTCTGGGTCGTATCTTCTCTTTTGCCAATTGTTGGTGGTGTGGCATTGGCATCAATGACTGAAGCTTCTTTTAATTGGTAAGAAAATTGTAATGACATTATGGACATGTTTGTGCGGCACAGATGATTCCTTAGTACCATGGAAAAGCCTCTTATTTTATGTGCTTTCCATTTTACCTTTGTTTGGTGCAACATTTTTCCGCATTGAAAGAGGAAAAAAATTGAACTTTCCTCAACTTTGCTGAAAACCATTTCCTATGGGAGTGATGCAGCGTAGACCTTATGGCCACATATGTAGGGCCCATTTAGATTTAGGATATGTTATTAACTAATTATATGTCATTAGTTTCTGATTTTATTCTATTTAGGATTAGATTTCCAATTTATTTAGTTTCCTAGTTTAATTAGGTTTCTTAGGGGCTAAGTCTTCTTTTACTATTTATATGGAATTGTACAAGATTATTTTTAGATTTAGAGTTGAATAAAATTGGGATTTTCCCTTGGAGAGGTTGTTCCTCGTGTTAGAAATCTCTTCGGAGATAATTTGAGGTGTCTTTGACATGTGCTTCGGCATCTACGCAAGCCCTAACCCTAGGGCCTGCATCAGTTGGTATCAGAGCGAAGATCCACAACGCTCCGATCACCCTCCGGTCACCAATCGGAGCCTATCTAGTCCACTCGTAAAACCCAACCAGAACCCTCACCACTGCCTCCTCATCATCCCCGAGCCAAAAACCATCCGTAGCCCTCTTTTCGAAACCCTTGCATAGCCCCAGACCCCTATTCCCTTTTCCAAGCATCCTGAAACATCCCAAACCTTTCTCTGCCTACCCATTGCTCCCCAACCAAAACCCCAGACCACCGAAAACGCCTCCTAGACTCATCGCACACAGTACCCCATTGCCAAAAAAAAAAAAAACCTTTGCAACCTTCGCCCATCCCACTTCCCTATCTCGGAACGCCCAGCCCACTCAATTGAAACCCCCATCCCAGCTGAAACCCACCCAAATCCAAAACCAAATCCATCCTCTTCAGAAACACCATCACCGGAACCAAAATCCCCATCTTCTCCACCGTCCAAAAAAAAAAAAGAAAAGAAGAAAGAAGAAAGGCAGAGAAGAAGAGGAGGAGAAGAGGAAAGAAGAGACCACCGTGCACCAAGGGCGCTGCTACCATCCTCGTCGATCGCTGGCTCCATCATCGCCGTCGATTGCCGTGGCCCATCGACATCATCCCTCTTGTCGTCGAGACAGCAACAGAAGTGAAACTTATTCTTCAAGCCAGAAGTAAACAGGGATATTTTTCTTTATCCACACGTGTACTTCTTTGCCAAGTGACAAGCTCAAAGTAAGTTTGGGGAGCCGAAGTTGGATCCAGCCCATTAGCAAAAAAAAAAAAAAGAGTGCAGTGAGGATGGCCTAATTTAAATCTGACCCATTAGCAAACGACGGCCTTCCAGTGGAGTGCAAGGTCAACAGATTTGATAAGATCAACGGTTCACACTTCTTTTCAGGATATCTGCGTCATGCACCGTCAGGTTTCCGATCCGTTTTCGCCATTGTGATCTTGAAGAGTAGATCTACAGTTCAGGTTAGTCCATTTTCAAGTCAAGATGCAATTCCATGTCAGTATATTTTACAATAATCTTCAAAGACTCAAATATGCGACTAAATATGGGAAAATATATTATGCAAATAAAGACTGCTTTGAGCCGTATATTACTTTGACACAAGGAAATTTGTTTGTCATGGAATATGCCGATGAATTTGAAAGGCTACATTATTTATGTGAATTGGGAGGTACATTTGATTTCAATCACTTTCTCAAAGGTTTGAGACCAAGTATATTGAAGAATGTGAAGGAATGTAATGATATGTATGAAGCATTTTGGGAAGCGATCCGTGTTGAGCGCTTGATAAAGCTAAGATGCAAGGAGATGCAAGAAGAGAAGTCTCTGCCAACCACAGATGTCCCAGTAGTGGAACCACTCATGGAGAATGCCTCACGTGAATCTGAAGAAACGGAACCTGAGTCTCATCATTTACAGGTGGAACAAGAAGAAACAGACAATGAAGAAAACATTAAGGAGTCTAATCATCTAATGAATCCTATGGCAAGCCCGCCTCCAAAAAATCAAATTAAACTATCCACTGAAAAGACCATTAATCAGGAGATTGTCACAAAAGTTAAATCATCAAAGTTCCTCATATTGACTTTGTTCTTGGAGATCGGCCAATTCTACATGGAGAATGTGTGCAAATGGCCAATATTCGAGAATTAAAGCATCACTTCATTCGATCTCGCATTAATGCAAAATCCAGTCACCAAAATAAGCAGTGTGTCAAGCCTCATTTGAGTTGGAAGAAAAGGTCATGTCAAGCCTCCAAGCCTTGTGAAGAAATCGAAGACCAACCGGTAAATCGAGGATTCATGCGATGGATTTTTTTATCCTGGAGGACATCTATAAAACTCAAGGTCGAGTTTTCTCCAAGAAGGGGAGAATGATGCAGCGTAGACCTTATGGCTAGGGCTGCACAGAACCGGACCGCAGATCGGACCGGACCGGATTTAAAAAACCGGTTATTCCGGTCCGGTCCTGTCCAGGCCTTTTGGGGTCCGGTCCGGACCGGACCGGATATAAATAATAAATATATATTATTTAATCTTTTAAATAAAAAATGGGCCAGACCGCCAGTGGTGAGTGGACTAGGCGTTTCAACTTTCAAACATGGGCCAGTCTGCTGTGAAGCGAACCAATGAATGTGGCCTGAATCTAATCTAACCTCTGAAAATGTAACCCCCACAATATAAGAGAATAATAGCCTGTTTGTGGAATAGACTACTTGTTACGGGTGAGACTTTTGGTGAACTTCTGAGCATTCAACTTGCCAAAATCTATTGAAAGATGGCCAGGATCTTCCCAGCAGAGTTTGGGCCAACCAGATGTAGTGACTAGACCATGTCGCTCATTTCACACGAGAATCTGGTGTATATTTTGCATACAAGCAGATGTCCTGAGCTTTTAATAGTAACTGTAGCTGCAGCTTTTAATAGCCCAATCTACAGCCCAATGTCAAAACTATCTTGACACAGAAAAGAGCATCAGGCCATCAGCAGCACCATGCATTTTTCTTTCCCTCGTTGTTGAAGTGGAGTTGCGATCTATTGATCAAGTATGTAGGAATTTTAAGCTCTTTTAATCCATTCGAATAACAAAGTGTCTCCTGCCCAAAAGGTAGGATTAATTTATAGATTAGGAAAAAAAAAAGCTTAGGAAAAAAAAATTTTAAAACCGGTCTGGACCACTTAAGTGGTCCAACCGGACCGTTTCGAACCGGTCCGGTCCTTCATTTTAGGCCGGACCGGAAATCCGGTCGTGCAACCCTACTTATGGCCACATATGTAGGGCCCACTTAGATTTAGGATATGTTATTAACTAATTATATGTCATTAGGTTTTTATTTTATTCTATTTAGGATTAGATTTTCAATTTATTTAGTTTCCTAGTTTAATTAGGTTTCTTAGGGCTTAAGTCTTCTTTTACTATTTATATGGCATTGTACAAGATTATTTTTAGATTTAGAGTTGAATAAAATTGGGATTTTTCCTTGGAGAGGTTGTTCCTCGTGTTAGAAATCTCTTCGGAGATAATTTGAGGTGTCTTTGACACGTGCTTCGGCATCTACGCAAGCCCTAACCCTAGGGCCTGCATTAGAGAGGGGGTAGGAATTGCTTTTCCGTTGGACCACGGAAAAGGAAGAAGTGGTGTCGCGGAATTCCAATGTTGCACAAATGCATATCCTACAATTAAGCTTGGTTAATAAAGGAAAAGAAGCATGTTTGCATTTTGGCACGAGCATGTTCATTCAGTATCAATGTATCACAGCTCTTTTCCATTCAGAATGCTACTGTGACTGAAATTGGTTTGCAATCAACTTGTTCTTGAAACAGGGCTGGATTTTGGAGTGCGATGGCTTCTAATCTTACCAATCAGTCTCGTAATGTACTAAGCAAGAAGTTCATGGTCAAGAAAGAGGTATCTGACATAACTAGAGCCTAATTTGATGGTCCTTGCAACTTGTAATATACTTTTATTGTCCCAATTCCTGTGAGGAGTTCTTGCTTCTTTTCCCCGATTATCTTGAAATCAATGATTTTATATTTACACACACACACGAGTTCTTGCTTCTTTTCCCCGATTATCTTGAAATCAATGATTTTATATTTATACACACTCATATTCACACACGCACGCGTATATATAGGCACGCTAGAAAACATCTGGCATTTTGGAGATGAGAAACACCCCTCTTGTTAAACAAATAAAATGAGGAAAGGAATTAATGATAGGGGTTGCTTAGTTGGCATCCTTATCCTCTTAAAAACAAAGCTAAACAATATTAATTAACTTTCCTCCTTTTTAAAATTAGAAGTTATGACAAGTTTATAGGGAACAAACCAATGGGTCCTACTTCTCCTTTTTAAAATAAGATGTCTTTGCAATTTTTGGGCACAAATCAATCGGTTCTTTTTATTTGACCGCTTGGGTTTTTATTTGCAAAATTTCCGTATGAGTCTAAAAGAAGCTATACATCAAATTTATGGGACCCGCTATAAAAGGACTATATACTAATACAAGTACAACTAGTTGGTCATCATGATTATTCAAAAGATGAATTAAGTATCCTAGCAGGCCTACCATCAGATTTTATAAGATGGCCCCATTGATGAATTTTTACATTTGGAACCAAAGGATTTAGATATTATCATACCATCTAAATAATGGGGCCCACAGTAAAAATATCATACAAATACAATTAGCTAAATCATTTCTGGGCACCATATGAATTTTTGAAAGAGACCAAAACATGTAAGAAAGAAAGAAGTGAATCCATTTAAGATTTGCATGACTCACGTCTTAATGGTTCCTTGTTTTTCTCTTTTTTTGTCTCCTCATACAGCTGGACACTCAATCCAATGTATAGCCATCGCAATAGTATTAAATACATCCGTTTCTTATTGGATGGTATAGAGGGGCAAAAAGCCCCTTTTTGAGGAGGGGCATTTTGTAGAATTCCTCATATATATCATCTCACATGTTTAACGAATACAACACAGCATTAAATTCTTATTGGATGGTATGCCCCTTTTTGAGGAGGGGAATTTTGTAGAATTCCTCATACATCTCACATGTTTAACGAATACAACAGAGAGAGAGAGAGAGAGAGAGAGAGAGAGAGAGAGAGAGAGAGAGTACTCTTTACATGGGACCCTTTATACGATGAAGTGTTTGATGATTAATCAAGCCCTAATGGATTTATAGGCTTGGATCTAGGGATTCAGATTTTATAAGAGGGCCCTACTGATGGTATTTTTATTAATACAAATATTTAGATTCTCTATAGGTTTCTTATGGTTAGGGTGCTAATTTCATAAGGGCCTTCTACAATGGGACCCACTATGAAATATCATACAAATATAATAGTTGAATCCGTTTGTAAGTACCATATGATTTATAAGAGGGCCCCACTAATGGATTCTTAGCCCCATGATTTTGAAATTAAGAAAACCTTTAAGAAAAAGTGGGACAGATGTTGTAATCAATGTGGCTTTTTAAAAGAAGACACATTCAACTGTTTCATTGGAGGTTAGATGGGGGCAAAAACGCCCTTTTTTAAAGGGGGCATTTTGTAGAATTTCCCATATATATAGTCCTTATCAATCCCCCCCCCCCCCACACCTCTCTCTCTCCTCTCTCTCTCTCTCTCTCTCTCTCCTCTCTCTCTCTCTCTCTCTCTCCTCTCTCTCTCTCTCTCTCTCTCTCTCTCTCTCTCTCTCTCTCCCCTCAAACATGAATTTCACATGGCCCCTATGTTTTGCACCCATTCGAATGTTTTGGTCTGTTGGATCGAGTACACACCCATCCGAGTGGATTGTACACCGTTAAACTTGTGGGGCCCGGATGGAGATGACAGGGTTTAGGGATGGGGGTTATTTTTTACAGAGATGAAGGGCCCACCCCCAGGTTTCAGCCCCATGTTGAGGTTGCACACTGATCCAGTGCACTGGATCAATACTCTTTCTCTCTCTATATATATAGGGTCTTGATCATATGCATGATGCGCTGTGGGACCTACCTGCTAGCCCACTTTAGGGGGGGGGGGGGGGGTGATTTAAAGATCTTGTTGGGGGCCTTCTATGTACAAAAAATCAGCTACATTTGATCATCCTAACCCTTTCATCCACGACCCACTAAACTTCACGGTCTAAAATGGGTGCACAATCAATCCAATAGTCCAGTCCATTCACCTGGGTGCAAACCCAGGGGACGTGTGACTTTTTTTTTTTTTTTTTTTTTGGGGGGGGGGGGGGGGGGTTGTTGTGCAGTCGGATGGAGCATCAGGTGGGCTCCATTATGGTGGACCACACAAACACCCCTCCAGAACACCCCCAAACCCAACCCACCCACCTACAAACATCCCCCTCCCGAATTTGGCCAACAGGTGGGTCCCATAGTAAGGCATGCATGGTGCGCACATGATCACTCCTGTTTATACACACAACTCTGCCAATTTTTACTACCGGTCCCAAGCCCGAGCAAAGGAGAAGGGTTAGGTAGGTTGACATCCAGCATAAAATTTTGTCGCAACCCAAATATGAATTCTAAGATAACAATATTCCGAGCTCATGCTAGAGCGTTCCCTGCTTTAAGTGACGCATTGCAGCGCCGACTGTTTGCAGTGAAAAGTAGGCAAGGGCTAACGCTCCAATATGGACGAGTGCGACTAAAGAAGATTTTCCAGAAGAAGAAAGATTCAACTTGCTACTTGTAATATAGGAACCTTGATGGGCAAGAGCATGAAGTTGGTTGAGGTAATAAAAAGAAAAAGGAGTTAGTTTAACCTGCCTAGCAGGGGCGGATCGGGGGGGTGGCTGAAGCCCGCCCAAGCTTTCAGCCCAAAAAAAAAAAATACAAGTATCTCTTTAATATGACTCAAATGGCCCCCCAGCAGAGTTTGATCAAACTGCCCCTGGCCCCCCCAATCCAACGCTCCTTAAGTTAAGGCTTTGACTTTCTATTCCCATTTTCCCATAAACCCAGTCGGCCAGCCCCTTTTCCAAAACCCTTTCCAGTTTCCAGCCCTCTACCCTTTGACCCTTTCCCTAACCCTTTTCCAAAAAGCCAAAACCTTGTCCCTAACGAAGAAGAGGAGAGAAGAATAGGAAGGAGGAGGAGCGGCTAGGCGCCAGCCGCTGTAGCCTGTAGCACGCATAGGCGCATAGCAGAAGAAGAAGAAGGATTGAAGGACCCAGGTCAGGTACCTTCCTCTTTCATTTTTTCTTTTTCTTTGTTTTTCCTTGCAAGTTGTAACACGCATTCATTCGATCTCTCTCTCTCTCTCTCTCTCTCTCTCTCTCTCTCTTTCTTTGAAATACAAATACCTGCACAAATCTGTGTTTTCATTTTGACAGGTTAACTGTTTTCATAATTGTTTTCAATATTGATCTATGCATTTAGTAATTTTGATTGACTAATAAGATGGATGACGAGTTTCTCGCGGATTGCATGGTTATTTACATCGAAAGAGAGTTTGCTAATGAAGTCGACATAGAGTTGGTAATAGATGAATTTGATAAGAAGCCACGCAAGTCAAGATTTTACTTGTGTCATGTTTTAACTTTTGTTTGTCTTTTTGTCATACTTGTCAGGATCTATTGTGAAGACATTTTTTTTGTTAATTTTGAGTAGTATAATAAAAATGATCACTCTTTTGGTATGATGCTTGTCGAAAATGAATTATGAAGATAGTACATAGATAGTTTTTGGTGGGACATTGTTGCTATTTTTTATAGTTTTTGGTGAGACATTGTTGCTATTTTTTTTTGTGTAACTTAAGTGCAGCCCCCCCAAGATTAGAAGTCCTGGATCCGCCCCTGCTGCCTAGACAAAGTGGAAAGGGGATAAAGCTAAGCTCACCGATAGTCATAAACTTTTTATGCAACACAAAATAATACAAGAAATGGAGTGGGTATAATTGTAGATAAAGAATTTGAAAGAGAAAATTGTGGTGGTAAAGAACTGGATGATAGAATTATAGCAATTAAACTATTGTTAGAGAAAGACATAATTCATATAATTAGTGCATATGCTCCCCAAGCAGGATTAGATGAAAGTTTCAAGAGACAATTTTGGAAAGAGATGGATGGTTTACTACGAGAAATTCCAACTGGTAAGAAGATTTTCCTAGGAGGGGACTTAAATTTTCCTCAATAATTAGGTAAGGATGGGGAGATTGTTGAAGATGACAAACATAGGATAAAAGCTAGATGGTTGAAGTGGAGACTTGCTTTTAGAGTGCTTTGTGACTGACGAATGCCAATAATATTGAAGGGAGAATTTTACAGGCCGATTAGACCAGCTATGACATATGAAGCAGAATGTTGGCCAGTCAAGAAGCAACATATGCACAAAATGGATATAGCAGAGATGAGAATGTTGATGTGCATGTGTTGTAGAACTAGGAGGAATAAAATTAGAAATGAGCGCTTTCGAGAGCATTTAGGGGTAGCATCAATAGAAGAGAAAATTAGAGAAACCACTTTGAGATGATTTTGGCATATTCAACACAAGCTGGCAATGGCATCGGTAAGGAAAAGTTAGGCTATGCATGTTGATGGCCCACTAAGGGGTAGTGGTGGGCGGAAGAGGAACTAAATGAATGTAGTAAAAATAGATCTGAAGAAGTGCAACTTATCTGAGGATTTGGCTCATGATATACTAGAATGGAGAAACAAAATTCATGTAGCCAATCTCAACATAGTTGGGACAAGGCTTTGATGATGAACACGCATGCGCGGAGAGAGAGAGAGAGAGAGAGAGAGAGAGAGAGAGAGAGAGAGAGAGAGAGAGAGAGAGAGAGAGAGATGATGATGATGATGATGATGATGATGGCTCCTAAACCATCCTGTTTTCATTTATCCAATTTATAGTATTTGTATTCTCCTCTTCTTATTTTGTACCCGACAATATATTTATGAAAAGTAATCTCTTTCTCACTTGAAGCTGAGCCTTAACCATTGATTTCTTTTTTAACAGGAATCCCTGGACAATATAACTCTCTTTTCAATTATAACAATCATGTCATTTATCCTTTTGGCTCCTGTAACTCTAGTCATGGAAGGTGTCAAGTTCACTCCTTCAGCTCTGCAATCTGCTGTAAGTATTGTTGACCGCAGTTTTTTATTTAAGATAAATATTTGTTGGAAAAGAAACATGTTACATGATGTTTTCAAAAACAAAAAAAAAAAGAAAGGAAAAGAAACATGTTACATGAAAGTTGGGTTTCTCATTTTTCATTTTTTCATTTTATTTTTTTCGACATCTTTAGGGCCTGAATATTAATCAAGTTAATCAAGTGTATGTGAGGTCCCTCATTGCTGGGCTCTGTTTTCATGCTTATCAGCAAGTGAGTTTCTATATCCTGTTTTGTTCTTGCTTCTACTCCAATTGTGTTTGCTTGTGTGGTGTAGCTTGCAAACACAAGGATCCTTGCTCTGACAGCTGATCCTTGCTCTAAATTTCCTGGCAGGTTTCATACATGATATTGGCAAGGGTATCGCCTGTTACCCACTCTGTCGGAAATTGCGTGAAGCGGGTTGTGGTCATTGTGACATCAGTTCTCTTCTTCAGGACCACTGTCACACCGATCAATTCACTTGGTAATGTCTCCACCTGTTGACAGACCACTATCAAAATCGTTCTTGATTATCAGAGAATCAGTATCTTGCAGAATCATACTATGCTCAGTCAAATAAGTGACTTTTATCATTATTGAGAAATGATCCATTCTGCTGTTAGTATGGTGTTGATGGCAGCTAAAATCTGGTTAATCCTGTGTGGGTGCCATTTTTGCATGATCAATCCCTTTCATCTCACATTGAACCCCTTTGTATTGTTCTTCCTTTATTTTTTTTCCTTTGCTAAAAACCCTCATAGTTGCTGCCTCAAATTTCTCTCCGAAAGGACTGCATTTGTGTGGAAAGCATAGTTATATTTTACATATGATCAATCCAATGGCTCAGATCACTCCAGTTAGAGAGGTTGGATCCATTCCTATAAAGACATGTCCGCATGATCTGGGTGAGTTTTGCCACACTAAGTTAGGCATCACACTTGATAAATTGGGTTTAGCTGCTTTTAGCTGTTGTCTCCATCATACTGAAGGCAGCAATGGGGTCATTTCTGTGTTTATCCAACCTTTCAATTAATATATTCTCAACCCATTGAAAGGATAAGTCATGTCCTAATATTTATCGTATTGTATGCTTCTAGCTATTTCATTGCAACATAAATGTAGACAATCAGTCAGCTTTTCTCATGTATAAAAGATAATCAGATGGCCAGGACCATATTGGAAATTTTTAGGAGTATCACCCGTCGATGATTTGACCAATAATTAGATTGTTTTCTTCAGCAAAATCTGGGCCCCTCGTGAACTTGGAAGCCCAATAAGTTGTGGCATGGAACATTGTGTGTCCTAGTCTACTTTTTTTTTTTTTTTTTTTTGGCTAGATTGAATCAGTGGTACAGCACTGAGACAACCTACCTGCCCAGGGATCAATCCCTGGATGGCAGTGTGAGATGGGTCTCGTGTTTCTCCCTATTCTACTTTCAATTGTAATTCAAATTTCATGGCTGACCTTATTGCAGGAACGGGTTTGGCACTTTCTGGAGTGTTTCTTTATTCCAGGGTGAAGCAGATAAAGCCAAAGAAGGCGTGAGCTCAGCATACCCAATCGACCGTGGTAATTCAGTCAAATGGGTTTGCTTTTTCGGTTTTGATGGGGATGTATTTATAGCAATAGACAAAATATTCTCGAGGTTTCTACAAAGTAGTGTAGATGACATTGAGCACCATTTGGTTCCTATTGGGATGATTGTATTCTTTTTTATGCTTCTTTTTGTTCTGCAATTATCCAACAAAACTTTGAATAAGACTTTTCTACCCCTGCATTTGTTCCTCAATTTCTCTATTTTGATCACTGCCTGGTATATTGTCCTGAATAGGGACTTTCTTGGTTAATGATCTTACAGAGACCTTGGATTGACAGAGTAAGGCTGATGATGAGTATTTAGACCAGGGCTACACATGCAATTCAAAATCTGGGCCCCGGATCCAGAACTCGGGGGCAGGTTCTCTATAGTTCATTTTATCAAATGTATAACATGATTTTGGTCCAGCATTCAGTTTTTTTTTTTTTTTTTTTTTTTATGACGGGAAGGATCTCGAAATCTTGGATTCTGATCGAACTTGTCATGATCCAATATCTAGATCACAAACAGATCAGATAGGAACATGGGCCCATCATGTCCACGGTGCTGCTGGCTAGGGACACAGATGTGCAAGTGCATGAGTTCTAGTTCGAATATATAATGATGACGATGACGACGAAGTTTATACTACAAAACTGGCTTCGTGTAGGCATAAGTGGGTGGGTCAGACTGGATTCAAGACCCAACTCCAGAAGTACTGAGCCTGGGTGAAAGTTTATACAACATGTTACCAGATCCAAGACCCAAAACCCAACAGACATGATCCACCCAAGACACAAAAGTTATGCACCTGACCTTGTTGCTGGCTTGCAGTCCACAGCCAGGAATAAAAATGCTCATATTGCAACAGAACTTTTAGGATTTCTCTCTCCCCTTTTTCTTCAATAAGAACTTTAGGTTTTAATTTTAACATGTTAATACACTGGAATCCTTATCATGGTCCTTGCTTTGGTGCAATGGTAATAATCTTGGGTGCCATGTTTGATAACACAGGTTCAAGACCTATGATTAGCCACTTTGTGAAAAATTACTCTACAACCTTATCCCATCCAATGCAAGTAACAGGATAGACTTCTCTGGGCAATGAGTACTAGATAATCTCCTTTCACACTCTTAGTCCCCCACAGAATGGCTTCATGTCCCCTTTATCCTTAACGAATATTTACTCACCATTGGAAGTATGTATCTGCTAATGAGCTCCAATGAACCCAAGAATTAGATACTTGAGAATTCATGGTCTAATGAACTCCCCCTAAGGATTATTAAAGTGATTGGAGGGATATTAGATAATACTGCAGACAAGAACTTGACCTTCCTATTATTTGAATTACGATGGTTATTGATGTTTATTCATTTCTCATCTTTCCTTGATTCAATTTATATTAAAGGAAAGACTATTTAAAGGTCATTTTTGAATATTCACCTATGATTCTTCATTTTTAACCCACTTGAAATACTCAGCCTTAGAATTCAACTATGTGGAACAAACAGGCTGTAATAATAAAACTATACCGTTTAAATAAATATCCTCCTCCACAGTCAAATTCATCAAACATTAAAACATGGGTTTTTCATAATATTCTTAAATTATCAGATCTCTGATGGCCTGTGCAACCAGCTGACCTACAGTTTCAAACGGTGGACAATTTTATCTACCTGTTCACCTCGACCAAATAAATACACACAGAAGGGTGAGGTGGGGGTACAGTTTCAAACGGTGGACAATTTTATCTACCTGTTCACCTCGACCAAATAAATACACACAGAAGGGTGGGGAGGGCATACAGTTTCAAACGGTGGACAATTTTATCTACCTGTTCACCTCGACCAAATAAATACACACAGAAGAGAGGTGTTTTGGGGGGGGGGGTTAACCAAAAGAAAATGGAAAGCAGGATTAACATGTGCACAAAGAAGGATCAACAAGTTGGGGAAGATATCTATGGCCACCCTTGAGGACTTTTTTTTTTAGCTTTACGATAAACTGTACTAAGCACAAGAAGATTACATAGGCAAAATGATTTCGGCTGTACAAATGTTTGTCCACTAAAAGTTGGTGAAGAGATCTATGCCCACCCTTTATACAATTCATTCGGCTGTACAAATGTTTGTCCACAAAAAGTTTCACCCATTCCTGCCTTCAACAAGAATCAGAAATTGTGCAGTGTGTAATAGCATTCATTATACAAAGCTTTAATCAGGATCAAGCTCCAGCTACAATGGTCTAATGCATCATATATTTCACATAAATGATGAGTATACATTGAGATAATTCGATGACTAAAAAATGTTAAGTATGTTTGAATTTTTGAACATATAGCTGTCACAGACCTAGTATCAGCATGCTTTTGGCGTCTTAAAAAACGAATGCCAACAAGATTAAAACTTTTTGGGTTTTTAAAGGGATATAATTAGGAACACCACCAGAGACACTGGTTGGGACATGGGTGTGAGAGTGGGTGGGTGTGTTCAGTCCCCAGTGCAGAAAAATAATGATAATCCAGGTAGATTTTTCACAAAAATTGTGAAGGAAAGAGATTTTATGACAGCTAGAAAATTTCAGTTACATAGGATCTATCTCATTACACAAATTTCTTTCACAAATATTGCAGGGCTTCATAACATCAGCAACATCTGTGACAATGGGAGTAACAGGAACAAGAATGATTAATTTGAATGTCGGCTACAAAAGAAAAAAAAAATGCAGGATCCTTTAGATCAGCCAATAGTCAGCGGGGTCCACAAGAATTAACAATCTGCACTACTGATTAGATCCATGGTGGGATTTGGCACCATAATGAGCTACATGGTTGTGAAGCAGGAGGTTCCTTGTTTTGAAAGCCTATTCAGTAGCATTTTTCATTGCCATTATCATGTGTTCTTCCCCATGATGCATTTCACAAGGTCCAAAATGCGGAAATAGTCAAAGAAAAGAGCAGAGTCCTTACCCTCGAGCCCATCTCTGCTGACTCTGTTGCTACCTGTCAAATTATTGCAAGGACTGCCACCAATGACAAGATCAAACCCACCAAATGTAGCAATCATCTCTTCCAGCCTATCACCATTCAGTTGCTGTACATCCGCAATATCAATCAAAGTGCCCCTCTGGTTCGTCTGTTCCCACCAACCACGAATGATGTTTCTATTTATTTCAGAGATCTCAACGGAGACAACAGTCTTTAGAGGGATTCCAAGCCGATGAAGAGCAACCTCAGCTCCGCCAATACCCGAGAAGAGCGAAAGTAGCGTGATCCCATTTGGGAAGATATCCTTCAAAACAGACAAGTGGTATGCTACTGTGTCCACCTGGAAAGAATTACCCAGTGATCGAAATCTCTCTGTCCTACTAATCCCGCCCCCTCTAGTGTGGTCCCTTGGAAAGCCCAGCAGCATCTCAATCTCATCCGGCTCCAAAGGTGCAACCTTATGAAGCCCAACCCATACCAAATTCCATTTCCGACATTCAGCAAGGACGTATTGCTGGACTCTCAGAGGTGGTGGGTCATCTGAGTTTGCAAGGGCAGTGCGTATTCTCTCAGTCAATTTGGCACTCGCAGTGCATGTTTGTAAGCAATTGAGATGTGTCCGTGTGTCCCATGATGGCCACCATTTCTTGGTCATGGGAAGTGCCTCATGTATTGTCCGAGGTGGAAGTGGCCGCAAAGGGAACCTATTCTGAATTGGGAAGTTATGAATATATCCTCTCTTCCGAGCAGCAGCACAGAAATGCTTGGAGTCAACAAATTCTGGCTCAATATCATATAAGAAACGTGATATTGTCTCCCAAACTCCTTTTGGAGCTAGGGCCACATTCTCGTAATAGAAGTATGGGGGCCCAATTGCTGCTTCTGGAAGCTTCCGGTGAACCCTCTGTTGTGGCAGCGTAGGAACCCCAAAGCCAATCATGTGCTTCGGAATGTAGAAGCTTGACAGCATCCTATGTTCATTAACTTTAATATTTTTTGGAAAATATTTTTGTCTACCATTAGAGTGTGACCTCTGTCTGCAGCTCCCTTCTTCTTTGGACAACTTCATCCTTTTCATGTCTCCTGGAAACTCATCATCATCCCAAGAGCTTACACCCTAACATGAAAAATGCGTAAAAAGGAGGTCAGTTGTCATAAAAAATTTGATTAAAATAGATTTACAATGAAAAGGTCAACAGTTTTCAGAGCTTATGTTCTCACAAAGGGCTAGGTGGGACTTAATTCAGGCCCAATGATATACACATAGCAACAGCCCATTTGGACAATATTGAACTCCATATTTCAGCCTCCCAACAGGTGGGGACAGGCTTCAGAATTTCACTTTTCACAAGTCCAGGTCCAGACTTATTGACAGCCTGACTGGTATTCTTCTAGATGCGAAGCATCACAGAACCTGAAATGAAAAGGGGGGATTCATGTGCAGGGCATGGCACCTCATCTTCATCAGAATAAAACACCTCGTCTTCATCAGAACTTGAATGTGGTCGCTTCCCTAGACGAGCATCAGATGTCATTGCCATTTGAGCAGCATATATCGAATCTGTCAGTTCCACAAGCGAAGCATCCAGACCTACATATGTTTTGACACCAAACAAGTACGCATACAAGAAATAATCAATATTGCTTACAGACACAACTCACTGGTGAACATAGAATAACCACGACAAGCATAAAGCAGAGATTTCAGACTTCAGAGGAGCTGACAAATTTCATGCCTCAAAAGAAACACAATCGCAGAATGCTACCAGAAAAGGTCACATCACTTTTATCTCTCATAAAAATGGAGCAGATAATTATTACAAAATTATTTGGAGCATGGAACAGCTTATGCTTGTTTCCAGCTAGGGTACATCAGTATATTATGATGCTGAATCCGTCATATTAAGGAAGTTTTCCAAATCTGTTGTTTGGACTGATAAGGGAGTTATTTTACCACATTTTTTTTCTTTTTTGCTACATTACCAGTTTAATTTGCACAATGTATGAGTATTAAATTTAGAGGGCCCTAAACTAAGAGCTAGGATCATTTAGTTGGCTCTATATCTCGTATTCCCCTGATCCACGTTTGAATCTTTTCCTTGCCGTGCTTCACTTGATCATCATGCATCCAGGTGGACCCCACTAAAAGTGGGTGCTTTTTAAAGGAAAATGCCAATCAAAGGGTATGGCCTTATGGTTCCCACTTGAGTGCATGCCAATCAAAAGGGACAGGGAGATGGAAAGCCTTATACCTGGATAGGGGATAGACCAAAAATCAACCTGATTGGGCATCTGATGGCCTAGATATTAGGCCCAAAATCAAAAGGGCGGGAGGGGGGTAAAAAAAAAAATCCCAACCCACACAAAGAAGACAGAAAGGAGAAGATTTGACATCATAACCAAATTGTCTCCTGCAGACTATATCGGATTTTACGTTGAAACTTTTTTAATCGCTCACCCACCCTTGATTTTGAAGCCTTAATACCTAAACCATTTCAAAGCTGATTTCAGTTCACCCCTTATCGATGAATAAACCATTCCATCCCCGCATTATCTCCCTAGCGGCCCCCACAATAATTTCATGACTAGAGCTCAATAAACATCCCTCTGAAGGTATTACTATATACCTAATCTATAATAGAAAGTCACAAACTATACACAACTATAAGAGCTGTGAACCTTGGATGTGATGCCCACCTAGACGACTGCAGATCACTAGGGCAGGGGGATTGGTAGATCTCATCATGGATAAGAGAATGCATCTGATGCTCACAAACATATATGGGCTCCAAAATCAATCGGCTTTATAAGTGCATATATAGCCCTTGATCAAATGGTTACAATTGATCGTGCCCAAATTTAGCCCGTTCGCTAATCCATGATGAGACCTTCCAATCCTCTCTATCCTATTGATTTGCACATCCAAGTAAGCCCACAACCAAAGTCCGCAACATAAAAGTTGCACATGGTTGACATCCAAATAGTGCTCATTAATCATAATCAATAAATGGGAAATGTTTCCATATGCTAAACCCCCATAGAACTATCTTGGGCAACAACTATTGGTGCCTACCTAGGACAACTGTTTCCTAATGCAGAAAAAGATCCAAAATTCTTTCTACATTAAAATAACAACACAGCAGCAGCAGCTTTAGCAATGAATTCAGGATTAAAAAAAATTAGATACATAGAGAATATTAAAATAGCAATCATTATTGGATTCCAAATAAAACCATAAAAAAGGAGAAAATATCATACATTAAAGCCTGATTCTTCATAAGAAATCAACACTGTATCAGTTGTAGATAAAAAAATAAAAATAAAAACATAGGAAAACTCGTACATAAGCATCATGCCAATGAAAATTTGCAAATCAAAATACAATTACGATACTGAATGGAAGATACACACCACATCTATCCACAGCTGAAGCAGCCTCTTCCGTGGAGAAACCCATTTCCACCAAAAGTAACAAGTTCCTATCCTTCTCAGACAAAGTTTCTACTTTTTTCTGTAAGAAATCAGAAAGATCACATCAACAATATAAAGAGAAGAGAAGAGAGAGAGAGAGAGAGAGAGAGAGAGAGAGAGAGAGAGAGAGAGAGAGAGAGAGAGAGAGAGAGAATATATATTTAAAGGTTGCTTAATTTTATTCCCCCAAAAAAAATTACAAAAACAAACATCAAGAGAACAAACCACTAAGGTAACACTGTCAACAAGCAGAGCCCTATAACATAATCCAAACAAAAAAAAAGAAAAATCCAAGAAACAAAAGCAAAACTGATTGGCGTTGTGGATTATGTCTAGGTCATCTGGGTTTTTGGCCTTGAGTGGAGAAGCTGGACAACAGCATGCATAACGTCTACTTCATTTTTAGATGTAGGAATAAATATCTACCATCCCCAACTTGTCAACAAGAAGTTTGATATTACCCCATAACCATGAAAACATAAGCAAGCTGTTTTTCAGACCAACTCAAGGTGTAACAAACTAACAATGTCTCCATTAATAAAATTTTGCTGCAGCCTGTGAGGACATTGCATGTGTCTAATTGTCCAAGCCCGCCATTAAGTACAACAAAGCCATCATGTGCCTCTCAAGTTTGTGCTCAAATTACCTTTACGCATTTAGTTGTCGTTTTAGTAATTTTCCCTTTTGCTTTTACATTAGCTTGATTGAAAGTAAGATTCTAACCAGAATTACTTCTTTTAGATGTCAAGTGTTTGATAGTCTGCTGAGTTCCTTTTTTTTTATAACGGAAAATTTTATTAATGAAACGAACCAGGCAAAATAGGAACCAAACTAAAGAAGAAGAAAAAATAAATAAATAACTACACATCGAAAGCAATATTTAACCAAAAAATTCCATCCCTTGCTAGACCATCCGCCATAGCATTATCATGCTGAATGTGATTAAAAGAAGCTTCTAACTGATTCTAGATATCTTGCACCTCCTCTACCTAATCTGCCAATCTCCATGGGAAAGGAGATTTTCCAGAGGCCCATTGAATTGCTGAAAATGAGTCACCTTCAATGAATGCTTTGTAGCCTCCCAATTTACGCAACTAACGGCAGCCAACAAGTAAAGCAGAAACTTCAGCACCATTGGAATCTGACGAACTAACTGGACCAGAAAGTTTTTTCACAACCCCTGAAGAGTCCCGAATAACACCTCCAATCCCTCCCAAATGGAAATGCTTAAAGAAATTGCCATCAAAATTCAACTTTAGGAAACCAACTGGAGGAAGGTTCTACTTAATTCTATGCACAATCTTGGAGCAGCATCCCCTGTTAAATTGGATCTATTCAAATCTTCGAAAGAAACTCTTGCAAATTCTCCCTTTTTACTAACCCACTGCGAAACATTCCAAACAATGGACCCTCTCATCAGCAGAGTTGCTTTAATTTTTGAAAATTCTACTATTCCTCTCCAACCAAATCTTCCAAAGGCCAGCATAAAGAGACAACCAACATAATATACGACCTTGGATTGAACTACCTCTATATTTCCACTGTTGGAAAAGATCCATAACAGCACAAGGCATGACCCAACTCATGTCAAACATATCAATAATTGAAAACCATACTTTATGCACAAACTTACAATGAATCAACAAATGATTAACCGTTTCCTCCTCATTTAAACACAACGGGCATCCATTGACAATGATACGGTTTTTCCTTCTCAATTGATCCATTCTAAGAATCTTTTGCAAACTCACCACCTAGCAAAAAACCAGAACTCTTGGGGGAACGTAAGAGTCCCAAAAATGCCTCCTATCAACCATCCTAGCATTAGCACCAGACAAGACATTATAGAAGGACTTAACCGGAAATTGACCGTTAGTGTCAGGCTCCTTTCTCCCTACAGAAATAAATCCCCTCTAGCAAAGAGAGCATTCTCACTAAATCAACAACTTCATTATCATGAAATTTCAACGAAATAAAAAATCCCAGACTATAGAGCCACCCACTGATTGAAATTTCTACAATAGCCACCTGTTGCCTCCTATCCAAGGCAAAAGGACAAGGAAACTGACTCTTCAAGGTTGACTGCCCACGCCATTCATCATGCTAAAAAAGAATCTGATGTCCATCATGGACTCTGTACCTTATCCACTAATCAAAATCATCCTTCACAAAAAGAATAGACTTCTAAAAACCTGAAGCCTTTTAACTCTAGACCGAAACAGACCACCCATCCTTACCCAACTTATTATACTTATCAATAAGTATTTGTTTCCATAAACCTTAAGTCGAATCGCCCACCCTCCATAGCCACTTCCCAAGTAACGCTTTATTCATATTTTCAATAGAACGAATCCCCAATCCGCCTTGAGAAAGAGGTTTACAAACAATCTCCCATCTAACTAAATGATATTTCCTTTGCTCAACCGTATCGTTCCAAAGAAAATCACGTTGGATTTTCTTCATTTGCCACACCACACTTTTGGGACATTTAAAGCAAGACAGAAAATATATAGGGATACTAGAGAGAACATACTTATTTCAGCCTTTGGAACAACATGCTAGACTTTACTTTCTTCCATGACATCCTTTTAATCAAACATCCTTTTTGAGGCATCTATCTAATCGAGATAATAATCTCCTTGCATGCTCCAAGATCACAAGTTTGACATCAACCTTTTAGTGGCTCAGTGGCAAGGCACCTCTCTATCATTGAGCACACCGGGATTCAATTCCTGGCAATGGAAGAAAATGGTTGCCCATTAGGGCAAGTGGCATGCCAAGAGGAAGAAAAAACTCAATTGCATCATATGGCATCTAACTCTATTGCATGGCATCACAAACATGTAAGGGAGTACACAAGAAGAGCAAAAGGGAGAAAGTTGGCTCAAATACCACTCAGATGAGGCTACACCCAACTAGAATGCAAACTACAAATCAAAGAAGGCTAGATCTAAATGAATCTAAACCTTAATCAATCAACCAGGACAGCAGTCCAATAATCAATATGAAGGAAAAATCACAGCACAAACCAACATGCAGCTTCACTGAAATAACTTGGATGGAATCAACTAGAAGCATGCATCCCAAGTTATGCATTCACATATATGGGATTGACGAAGGTATAAAGAAGAAATCAGAAAAAACATTTTGGTTAACTGGTTTGTTATTTGATGAATATTATGTTTGAAAAGCAATTGCAACCTAGCCCCCTAGAAACCATGGTTGGAAAACTCTTCGAATCTTGCC
This sequence comes from Litsea cubeba, assembly GCA_012931725.1. Taxonomy (NCBI): domain Eukaryota; kingdom Viridiplantae; phylum Streptophyta; class Magnoliopsida; order Laurales; family Lauraceae; genus Litsea; species Litsea cubeba. The sequence goes on from CM022945.1 coordinate 81,258,127, forward strand.
TCTCCCGAGTCATCACGTTTTGACGAAGGACCGAGTCAAAAATAGGAGAGACTCGGCCGAGTCATCTCATTTTAATAAGTTGTTTGCATTCCAAACCATTTAATAGGCAAATCTAATTTTAAAATAATTAAGATTTATATATAAGTAATTATGCATGAGGTTTGGAGTCAGTAATTTGAAAATGATGGCTAGAATGTAATTTGAAACTTATATTTAATTTTTTATATTGATATTTGGACTAACAAATTATATAATATGCAATAAATTTTTTTTATTTTCCTTATTGTAGTACTTTTCATGCATTATGAGGAATTTACCTGAAAAATCACCTTAGATGGACACTAACCAAAAAAGTCCCCGGTAGTTCATATGACACAAAAGTTTTCGTTTTTCTTATTAAAGTTTTCATTGAGTGACGGCGTCGTCGCTCGTCTAAACCCTACAAAACCACTGAAATCCTATTTTCCCTTTCTTCCTCCACATCGTTTTTCCATGTCTGGCGATTTCATTGCCTCCTTCCTCAACAGCCTGCAACGTGGTCCCAGAGGTCATTTTCCAACCTCCTATGGATTGAGGCATCATAGATTCGAGCATCCCATCACGTGGAGATGTTCTTCTTGTCGTCTTCCCATTGTTTGTTTTCCAAAATGACGATTTGTGAGTGTTTCTTCATCTTCTTTCCATTTCCTTCAACCTTCCAAAATAGTTCGTGAGATTTTCAAGAGCTGGAGGTTGAATGCTCACTGATTGAATCTTGAAGAGCTTCTGATTGATGAAGTTATACCTGAAGAGGATGTTGTTGAACCCAAAGTTTTTTGGCCTTTTGTACTAATCTGATACTTTGTTGTATGTATTGTTCTGTTAGCCACCCGTTAGACACTACTGTTGTTTAGTAGTAAATAGCCTAGAAGGTTGCTACTAGTAATTGTCTTAGTTTTGAGCTTTTCAAATGTAGATGGATAATGTTGGAAACTTGTTAAGGATTGATCAGTGTAGGGTGGTGGTAGGAAAGATGTTTGAATATGAAGTTTTTGATCTTGTATTCCACGTTTTGTAGTTGTGCTTGCAATAAAGCTTGCAGAGGTTGTATGTTGGTTTCTTTGGATCATGTAGTGCGTGTGCACATCATAGTGAATCTAATGAATTTTTTTCCCAAACTAAGATCAGCGTCGACGTCGTCGCCTGACAGAATATGCTGCCAAACTTTACAGTTTAAATCAACGTCGACGTCGTTGTCCAACAGTTTATGAAGTCTTGCTGAAGGTTAGAATGAGCGACGACAACGTCGCTTCGCAGAATCTTGAAACGCTTGGTCCCATTGAAAGGAGCGTCGACGTCGACGCTCGTTGAAAAAGGGCAAAAAAAAAGACAGAATTTTAGCGGGAAGACCGATTTGTTTTAAAAAAACTATTGGGGCCTTTTTTGGTTAGTGGCCATCTAAGGCGATTTTTCGGGTAAATTCCTTTATAAATTTTGTTGATCTAAATTGATTATTATGAATGATGTAAATAAATGTATTTTTTAGATTTAATAAGTAATGGATTCATTTTTAAATATGTCTGAGATTATTTTTTAAAAAGCATGACTCTCCCAATTCTCCACATTGACTCTATCCAAGTCAATTTTTCTTGCATTGTACGAGTCGAGTCGAGTCCGAGTCACAAGTTTTACATCCTTGCTAGAAACCATCTACCTCTAAGCAAGCATGAAACCTAATAAGATGTATTAATCACCACCTTACATAACATTATTAGAAGCAAAGAGGACTGATATGCCCCCTACAACTTAATGTCATCCTTCTTTGAGCTTTAAAATTAAACCAGAACGCCAAAAGGGCTGGACATCCAAGCCATATAGGCAGCAATGTGTAGTCATGTAGCCCCAATGGCCCATAATGTCTGGACCTTGGATCCCATTACGGACCTTGAAGTGTTTGCATGGATCCTGCACCCATTGGCCCAGCCAAACCTGCTCATATACTTGCGAGTACCAATAACAGTCTTCAAACCTTGATTATCTTGAACTATGTCAATATGTGCATGTCCAGCCAATTCAACGGGAAGCAACCAAATAAATTTGTCTGCAATTTTTGCACTTTGTGCACTCAAATGGGTGTCAAACTTCAATGGCTAAAGGAGAAACAAATCGAGGTCAACCATAATTGTGCAACAAAATCAAACAAATGCAGAATAAGCCAAACCATCAAATCCTACAAGATTCCTCTCACGCTCTACATATCCCCATGCAGACAATTATTTGTATAAAACAGTCATCCATCCTTACGTCAGGAGTAAGGTATTTACTTCAAGTAAGGTATTTACTTCAAGAAACAGAATGAAGTGAATCTATTCAGCAAGTGGCCAACAAAATGAACTACCTCAGCGCCAACCATGCAAGAAACATGGTGGCTAAGGGACTCTTCCACTTGGTGCACATCATATGATCCAGTTCATGGTCATTGTATGCCTGGTTTTGCCCTTGCCTCAATCAATTTCCAATGAACCCCTTGCCCACCCAAATGAAAAGAATAGGTATAATATAATATTATTGCTATTGTGATTATTACTATTAAGGAGAAGAAGAAGTACCTCATCTTCAAGAAAACTATAAACATCTGAGAGTTCTTCATCCAGAGTAGCCTCTTCATTTTCAAAAGAACATGACGGACCAGATTTCTCAAGAGCCTGTTAGATTCAACATTATAAAAATACCAAGAAACCAGAAATATAAGCATTATAGCTTTACCAATTACGCCAACCAAAAGAAGGTAAATTTGCATTTGTTTTATCAATTAATGCAGGAAAAGGGAAAAAACTGCGCAAATAATCAGTAAATTTGTTATTCCTGCTTCAAATGGTTAGCATCAACCCAAATGGTTTGAAGCATAGTTGCCAAAATACATAAAAGAGATAACAACGTTGAAAGCATAGCAAAAATGGTATATATATAGACCTGTTAAGCCCAAACAGACTGAATTGGCTAGATTTCAGCTAATAGGGATGGACGGATGGTGGTGCAATTTTTTCCATTTTCATTTAAAAAAGTCTTTATATTGATTTACCCTTTCTGTTGTGTAGTGATTATGGGAATGTGCTCATTTTATGTTATTTTATGCTATGACATTAAAAATTGGAGATAAGAGTTGAGAATGGATGTCATAATTTTAGTCAAACGTATTGTTATAACTTATTTGTTTGGTATATACTATATAGAACTAGCACACTGCATTTCGTAGAATCAATTAAATCAATATAGTAAATAAATCAATCTCACCTTTTACTATTTTATATTTTTTAATTTTTAAAATTTGACAAGAATAACTCCAAAATGATAACAAACAGCGAAAATTTGAGTCAGCTGAAACATTTCAGCTAAGAGTCCAAACCAAAAAAAGGGTCCCCAGCAAAATTGGCAATTATGCATGTTACTCCTGCAAAGAACCGAATGTGGACTAAAGACCATATTGACTTCTAAGGACAAACATACTCTCAAATGATTGTTATTAAAATCATCTAAGATATTACTTGATCTCATCTTCATTAATGAGAGAGAGAGAGAGAATTTGTTCTGTTGTGCTGAGAAACATGTCCCTCTTTCTGGCCAGCTGATGATTGCTAAATGGAAAAGGGAGCACACAATCAAGCAGTCAAAATTTTCCAAGATTTCTTTTTTTTTTGGGGTTTTTTTTGCCCTAAAGGCCAAATATTTCCGCAGACTGTTCTTTATTATTATTGTTTATTTATTTTGAAGATGGTAACAATACTATATATCAATATGAAAAATCAATGCATCGGGATTTTGTCAAAGCCACTAACAAAAGAGTGCCGATATAAGAGATATATACCATGCACCACCCAAAAAACTACACAATAGAAGCACTTATATTACATAATTGATTCACCCCTTGCTTAGCTAAAGTGTCTACCATCCCACTGGCAGACTTACTAACATGATGAAAAGAAACATTAAACATTGATGATCTATGATGCCCAGATACGGATATGGATACGGACATTGATACGGTGATTGGTGATATGACTCCTCACTTTTGAAAATCTAGTACACAGATACGGATACGAGTGTCCTAATTTTTTCTTTAGATCACCTTTAAATAAATGGAATTATCACTGTTTTCAACCCTTTCTATCATTTTTAATAATGAGAAGTAAAAATATTAAAAGAACTATATGAAATAAAGGACTTTATAAGTAGGATATGATAAACTTAATCCAAAGAAGTATCGGTGCAGTATCAGGTATCAATACAAGTGTCATATTAGTTCGATATGGATACGTTGGGCTTGTACAAGTATCTGGAATAACATAGCTGATGATAAATGTTTAATCTCATTCAAGTAGAATTGCATCTTCCAAGGGCCTCTAAGAGTTCCTGCCCATGATACAACATTGATTGAGTCGCTTTCCACAATGAGGCTAAATTGGAAAGAGCACCTTTGGATGCGAAGAGCTCCCAAGATAACCAAAATTCCTGCTTCAATAGAATCTTTGACCCCCACATGTTTTGAGAAAATAAACAACCCCTCTCCTTTATGATTCCTAAGAACTCTGTCAATGCTGGCATGCCCCAATTTGCCGCAAGCTGCTCAATCCACATTCAACTTTAATGATCCCTGTGAAGGTGGACTCAAAGACACTCTCTTCCTCCTTTGAAGCCCCCATCACCAAACAAGCTCCCCAATTGTGCAAAATATTATCTATTGAGGATTGAACATTCACAACTGTTATTTATTTGAAAATGGATTGAAAGGATATCTCATGGGTGATCTTGAAATTTGGCATTAGGTGTTGTGTCATTTCTACAGAGGGTGATTTTTAAACCCATAAACTTGCATTTATTCAAGTGGGACATTTGGCTTCCAGTGGTCTACATTAAAGACGTTTGAGATTTAGTTTTTCCATCACAATTTTGAAAGAGTGTGTTAACTACATCTTTATAGAATTTTTCTAGAATTTTCCGACTCTAACAAACTTCTTAAGAGCCCGTTTGGCAATTTACTAGGTTAATAAAAGTAATGTAAGGCCTCCATTTTTCAGACAAGGGCTCACATCAAAAGTACACATTTTCAAAATTCCCTCTTTATTTTTCAAAAAAAAAATAAAAAATCAACCTCCTTTCTCCACTAAATGACAAAAAAAAAAAAAAACCCACTTTTAACACAAAAGGTCAAAAAAAAATTCCCTACCAATCCACTAAAATTAAAAATACCACCATAACCCCCTTATATTTTATTCTCTCTTGATTTGATGCTTTACATCACTTTTACTTTAATAGTAAATTGCCAAAGTGGCCCTAATGGACACGAACTCAATAAATCTCATAATTTAATTTCAACCAATAATTAATGGGCCACAACTTCATTTTACCAATCAAGGGGGGGGGGGGGGGGGAGGGACAATAGGTCAAAGCTTCGAAACAATCTTGAGCTGGTTTGGTAGGTAATTGAATAACCCATGACAGACACCTAACTTCAATCATTGACATTGTTTGAGACATGAATTTTTCCATGACTGAAAAAAAAACCAAAATTTAGACTCTGAAAAGGCTAACTAATTAACTTGGAACTGCTTGGATGTATGGCGCCATTGGGAAACAGCACATGTGGCATGCGGTGTTCAAGTGGGGCACGTATGTGACACTTACGAACACTCCTTGCGATGTGTGACAAGGTCTGAAAAATCTCGAGGGCTCCATAGGCCCGCCCTTCCCCAATGATGAAGGCCGACCACATTTAAAATTTCTTACTCAGGACTATTATAGTGATTTTCTATCTTTTATTATAATCTTCATCCATGATGCACACAGCACATATGAAGGGTCCATCTCGCCTGTGTAGAAATAAACTAAACTCTTTCAAAAAGAATCCATCATCCATAGGTGACCCAACTAGATGGCTATGATTGCCTATGGGACTTCTGAAATTCTTGGGGGTCGATGGCCCCACCTCCAAATGAGGACAGATGACCCATATTGAGAATTCATTCCCGGGGACTACTATATTGATACTCTTTTTTTTTTTCTTTTCTTTTCGATAACAGTAAATGTTATTAAAAAGAGAAAGAAACTATAGTAATATTCTCTGTTATTATTGTGATTAGTATCATCTTAGATGTGACAAGGCCTACAATCTTGGAAGGGTCCATGGTCTATAGTAATTTTCTATCTCAAGTCTAAAAATCATGAGGGTCCATGGTCCCTCACGCAATGATGACTGATGAGGGATGACCATAGATACTCTCTCTCTCTCTCTCTCTCTCTCTCTCTCTCTCTCTCTCTCTCTCTCTCTCTCTCTCTCATAGAGTAAAGTTCGTAGCATGCTAACAAACAAAAACAGTAAACGGAATTTGGAAATATGCTTTGTTGGTACTATTTTTAATACTAGAAAAACAATGCATTTGCATGTCAATGTCAATATATTAAAATGCTAAACTTATTTTAAAAATCTGGATTCTCCCCATTCATTGAGAAGTTTGTAGCATGCTAGCAAACAAAAGCAGGAAACAGAATTTGGATATGCTTCGTGGGCATTATTTTTTTGTACTAGAACACAATGAATATGTGTGTCAATGTCAATATATTAAAATGATGCAAGCCCTAGGGGTTAGGGCTTGAGTTGGTGCCGAAGCACATGTCCGCATACACTTCAAACATGTCTCTGCAGAGACTTCAACATGAAAATGCACCTCTCCGAGTGAAGAAAACCCACGATAATTTTATTCCAATAATCAAGTCTGAGATTTTTATTTATTTATTTTTTGAATAGTTACTTTCATTAACAAAAATAAGCAGTAAAAGAGATGTATACTGACAAGCCAAAACAGGAAAACAGGAAACCAGAAAAGAAACAAGAAAAGGCCCCTATTACAAAACTAATTTGGCCCTGCAAAAGAAAATGCTAGCTCCTTCCAATGCAGCATTATCTGCTCTATAGAGTATCCTTTAAAAGACGAACTGATGGACACCAAAAGCGCGACTAAGAACTTAGCTTTCTCCATCAAGTCTGAGATTTTCATCTCTACTATGTAATATAAATAGAGAAACAAACTTGATGGCTAAGAAACCTAATCAACTAGGAATGCAGACTAAATTAGAAAATATCCTAATCACTCCTTAAATAAAATTGGAAATTTAATAAGAAGCAATTTAAAATAATTTCTAAACTACTTTGCCGGGCCCCACACTTGGGTCATTCATTATGCATCAATCTGGATCAATCAAAATAGAATCGCTTCAAATTACTATGGAAGGTTTCTGATGGCTGGCTGCAAACAAGAGTTCCTTCACAAGAGAAAATCTTCTTCCAGGTGGAAAGTCACAACAAAACTATGGAAGGAGCACAAACAGAAGCATATTGCTCCTATGTCACAGGAACAAATATAGTGTAATATTTGTCACATCCAATCAATTACCTGCTCTTTTTTTTTCTTTTTTTTTTGACGTGGGTATCCCTGAGGTCTTTGACCCAACAGGACTAATCCCCTGAATGGCGCCCGTTAAACCCACACAAATGCACGGTGGGAAAATCTGGGACAAGTTTCGAACACAAGACACGGGGAGCAAACTCATGGCTTTTGCCACCTGCTCATTCTTGGAGAACAAAATAGGAAAGAAACATGCTTGCTCAGGCAGTTTGGATTATCTGGAAGAACCAAAATGTATTGGCCTTTCAAAACTGCAAGCTGGAAGTCTTATCTACAGTGGAACAAATCAGAAAGACTTGGGACATGCAGAAAACTGTATCTCAGAAATCCAAATGAATTGTAAGACCATTAGAGAGTTCCAAATGCAGAAACGGCTGAGACAACTGGCCCCAAGTGAAGCCAGACCCTCACTTCTGATGGCTCTTGTCAAATGCAGAGAGGGGATTGGTGGATGGCTCTTCTCAAATGTATTGCTGAGATTGGTGGATACATAATGCATCCAAATGGTTACATAATCGCAGCTTCATCATCATCATTGAACCCTTATCCCATCTATTTCGGGTTGGTTTCGAGAGTTACACTTCTAATGCCATGTTTTTCAGTAATTCCAAGATCCATCATGTCTCTTCTTGTTCTAGATATCTGCAGCTTATTCCTAGCAAATCCGTGATAACAACCCAGAATCAGATGAACTCATTTCTCTTGTAGATGTTTTGACTTTTGAGGATTTACATAATCTATTGAAGGTAAAGAACCTCCAGGTTGAAAGGCAACAATGTCAATGTTCTTTGCCTGCTAATGATCAAATAAGGAAAGCGGAAACAGGGGATGCGGTAGAGGTTAGCAATGCAGCAACTAGGAACAACTACAACATGGAGGATCAGAACTGCCCGAGACTGGCAATCACTTCGATGAAAATGAAACCTGTCTTCTAGATACTGGTAACACCATTTCCAGGATTTGAGCTTAACAATAGCTTCCAATATCCCTGCATCAGGATGAGCATCATCCTTTATTTCACAAAGATTCCTTTGTACCCAGTCAGAGATACATTGGATCACAGTGAGCTGGATTCTTTGGTTCGTGTTATATTAATCTGGTGGAACATAACTAGTTTGCTTGTGTATGTTGGTCCTGCCATGTTTTTTATTTATTTACATAAATCGACTTGAACAAACAACCTCAAGGTTGCAACAGCAAGCGTAACTTGACTTGGACAAACAACCTCAAGGTTGCAACAGCAAGCATAACTTGACTTGAACAAACAACCTCAAGGTTGCAACAGCAAGCACCTTTCACTGTGCCATTTGCTCTTGTCAGCATGGTAAACTTAATGGGCGTGGGCCTTTTGAAGAAAATACATGTTCCAGACAGGGAAAAACCCCAAGGCCAACACCCATTCAAATGTGAAGTACTTCCAATCTTACAAAAAAATTAATAAAAAAAAAAAAAGAGTTTTCCAACATGATAGTAACACATATTGGTCCTCCAGAAGGGGGAAAAACAGTTTCCAACATGATATGAACATGTATTGGTCCACCAACTTAGGTTTTCAAGTAAACATAACACTTATGAGAGAAAATAATAATAATAAAAGTTATTTGATGTATGGTGATTTTTTTCTTATCTAAATGTTGACCTTTCAAGGTGGAAATCTAAAGGAGTAAAGAGAACAAAGAGTTAGAAAGGGATTAGGAAAAGAGTCAATAGGATAAATCAGAGTATTAAAACACGGCCGAGTCCAAGTCGAGTCGGCCATCTCCAAGTCGAGTTGAGCCAAACTCAGCCAAGTCCCTTACCAACTATATTTTTCTTCTTCTTCTTCCTCTTCTCCTTCTTCCAAGGCTCTCTCTCTCTCCCTCTCTCAAAACTCCATTTTCACACAAACCCCGTCAAAACCCGAAACCCTTGTTCTTATACCATGTCTTCTGAAAAACACCATCCACACAAGGGAAAGGAGGGGGTAGTCTGTTAGATGATACTCAAGAGATGGTATTAGAGGAAGGAGGACAACCTTAAGTTGTCTAGAACCCTCTTTCTTCTTTCATGCCTAATTCACTTCTCCTTCTGCAATTTGTAGATTTTGTTTCTCTCTATCTCAAGTAGTCTCAACTCTCTCTCCCACTATAGAGATGTTTAAAAGAACCCAAAGAAAGCCCTAAAATCCAGAAAAAAAAAAAAAAGAAACCTAAAATGTTGACCTGGACCTGACTTGGGTCGACTTGGCCAAGTCAAGTCGCTCCAACTTGACTTGACACGGGCCGAGTTTGAGTTCGAGTCTGAGTCCAGGTTTTTAAACCCTGGGTTAAATTGTATTTAACTCTTCTTAGAAATAGCTAGAGATGTCAAATGGGCCGGCCCAGCCCGTTTTGGCACGGCCCGACTCATCCATAACGGTTGGCCCGCCAGGCACGGCCAGCCCAAAAACGGCTAGTTTTTTTTAAATTGTCCATTTAAACACCCCCCCCCCCCCCAAACAGCCATAAAACGGTCATATAAGGGGTATTTTGTGTCATTTTCAAAGTTTACAAAGTCTATAAATACTTTAACCCTCTCATTCTCATTTCTCACCAATTTATACAATTCTCTCACTCTCTATACACTCTCTAGCTCTCTCTCAAAACATTCAACTCTTTCACTCTCTCTAAGAAGTTTTTGGAGGACCAAAGATCAAGTCATCAAGAGACAAGATTAAAGGGGCCTTCAAATGATCCAGCAGAATACATTAGTGGACTACACATCTGATTTTTTACTTTTCCTTCATTGTAATTTGTAAATATACAAGTTTTTTTATTCTTTTTTATTTTTATTCTCTAAAATGATTGTAAGGTTTTGAAGGTAATCCTATTTACAAACCTTCAAGAAGTTAAGATCCAAATGGTTCTCTTCTCAGTGGAGTAGGTCGAGTTTGAACGAACCACTTAAATATCTTTGTCATTCTCCGTGCTTGTGTTCTAATTTTTAATTTTAATACCGAAAAGGCAAAAAAAATTAATCGAAAAAAAAAAATTAAAGAGGCACGCTGAGCACGTTCGGCACGGCACGGCACGGCCCGTCCCGTTTGACATCCTAGAAATAGCCATATACGAGATGATGCCATGTGCCAACACACCCGTGGTTGAGTGGTGTTGGCACCTTAGGTTCACACCGATCCCTGGGAACTTATGTTAAAGCATCACTCGTGAACCAATGGCCTAACCTAGCAAAAACAAAATTAAAAATAAAACCATATACAAGATGCTATTTTGCTAACCCCATATAGACGGGACAAGGCGACGACAATGACGATGGTTGTAATGGTGGTGGCATTCCGAGGCAATACAGATATTGAAGGATAAGGATAAAATGTCAGTCAACATGTCTATCCCAAATGTATCCTCCAAAATACAATAAGGAAAATCGACATAACCTTCACCCTTCCATAAAAAATTGCCACTCTTATCCAAAAGGTGGTGATGCATGCATTAACATACGTGCATACATTGGTAAACATGAAAAATCTGTAGATTACACAACAGGCACACCGTAAAGACATGCACCCACATGTGCACATTATGAAAATGCACCAGGTTGGAAGTTGTTGGGACTTTAATGTTTGCATGAATATCTCACATAATGATCTTACCCTTGCTTCACCAAACCATTTTAAATTTCAGCCAAATTGATCTCATTCTACATGGACCAAATGAACTACGAAAATGATACAAGAGGTGAACATACCTACACCAATAAGTTTTGTATCATTCATCTAGGGGGCAATGCAAATGCCAATGCACATGAGCAGCTGCCTCAACTATATGTCAAGACAAAATCAAGAAAGTATTAGAAACAACTAAAAAACTAAGGAGACCATAAATTTACTCACTGAGTATGTAAGTAAGGTTTCTAGTACCGCCTCCATGTTTCCGTCCCCTACATATTAAAAAGAAAAAGAAAATTCATTCAAAATGCAACTTCTTCAGATAATACAATAATCTGCATCTCAAATCATCAAAACTGAACATACCATTTGCCTTGATTGCCTTGGCAACCATTTCTTCAGAGAAGCCCATTCCAACAAAATGAAGAATTAAATTGGACTTGGAGCTGGAAGGACCAGCACATGACTGAAACAGAAAAAGGAAAGGAAATAAAAAAAAAATTGAAAATTTATAAAAGTATGCACCAATGGATAAAGCATAATGTCATAAAGACTTGTTGCGATATGGGTATAAAGACAATGGCCCTTTAATGCCCAATTGAATAGAAAAGCAAACAGCAAAGGACTGAGCATAATTCAATAATTCTGCACTGCTATTTGGGTTTGGAGACGGCCCGCTGTTTCCATGCCCAAATTTGCACAGTACAGGTAAAAAGCACTAACAAAGATCTTCAGTAGAATGGGACAGCAAACAACTTTATTAGGAAAATAACTTCACCAAAAGAATACTTACAAACAAATACTTAGAAGAAGAAATCATTTAATGCCTTGGCCTTGTTACACATTCATGACCCTTATAAAGAACCCAACACCCCTGAACACACTATGTTATCTTTCTTTTTTTCTCATAATTACCATCTTAGATCGCTCCATTAAGTTCCCAACACTACTGCTGTACAAATGTAGAGGCTAGAGCAGCAGTAGTCATCCCTCATATGCATATCGTTGTAACTTCTAATCCCATCAGTTTTTTTTCCAGTAACAAAGAAGTTTCATTGCACAAGGAAAGAGAGTTCTTCCCCCTGTAAAACACTATTACAAGAGAGGACCTAAAGAAGATATTTCTTTATCGACTAGTTGTTTTGCTAAAGCAGAATCAACCTGATTTGCTTCATTGCCCATTTAATAAATACTACATCTAAGGAAGACCACAAATCCTTCATTGTAAATAAAGGACTTTGCTTCTTTCAGTGAGACCCAATTAATGGCTGAAACTTTTTTTTTTCTTTTTTTGCTAGATGGGTGGGCGGTGCAAAACCGGTGATACAACCTGCTTGCCCAAGGATTGATACCTGGGCAGCTGTGTGAGATGAGACACCCTTGCCACTAGTGTGTCTCGAGTTTCTCAATGGCTGAAACATTCTAATCGCATCATATTCTCATAGAAAATCATACCTAAATTGATCAATTCACCTCCAGATACGACATTACTTAAATCGATTGGTTGACTCCAGAATTGAATATTTTCCTTTCCTCCTTTGCGGTCATTTGTGGGCTTTTTGTGCTGTATGTTGACTGACACTTGCATCAATTGTGGATCCACAGCATGCACCATTCCTTGGTGGAATGGTGGACAGTGCTTGAAGCCTTGAACTATAAAGGAGTTGTTTGTCATGCTTAGCCTGAGTAAATCAATGTTCAATCTTTAGCCATTCATCTGAAACACAGGTGCTTCATCAATGTCAATTTCAGTGAGTAATATGTGTTCTCAACCATATTTGATTTCTTTCCCATGTGAAACTTGTTTAATGCCATCATGCATTTTAAAATTTGACCATTTAAATATTTCCTTTGAAAGGCAGGTGTCTCCCCAAGAACTCATAGATCAGTGACGTTGATTGGGGAGACACCCAAGTCCAAGTCATTTGGTACTTCCGCTTCATAAGAGTTGACATAGATGTCCCCTCAAACTTGGCATGGTTCTACCCTCTTAGCATTCAGCTTGTTATAAGTATCAAAGTTATTTTGTTCCATAAACACAACCCAACCCTATCTCCTTGACAAACTTCTCTCGATGACGCTTGTTGGCAGATCCCTGATACTTGATACTATACTAGAACTTTTGCTTGATTTGTGCTAGCAACATTCTAATGTAAAGCTTCAGCATTGCCTCATGTACACCGTACCGTGTATTGGCAATGATAGACGTGTTTGGATTTCATCCATATGCAAGCTTGAATGAGGCCCGCCTTCTAGATCAATTCATCAAACCATCATGAGGAACCTCAACATGAGGTACAAGTAAATCCTATAATATAATACTATTGCCAATAAGGATTAAAGGTCCCTGAAACACCAACGCAGGTTGGTTCTAGTGGTTCGGCACTCCTTCCCCTTAAGCAAGGTCTCGAGTTCGAGTCTTGTGTATGGAAAAAACCTACGCTGGGAGAGCTTTACGGCCGACCCGGCTCGAACTGGATTAGTCAGGGCCAGTGGGCTTCTGGATACCGGTGCTTAAAAAAAAAAGGTCCCTGAAACCTCTATTCGCTACTTATGTTTGTTAATCTATGAATGCCCAAAAAACTGAAGCTTGGTCGCCAACTAAGGTGTGAAAAGTGCCCCCACGAACATTATGTAATAATATTAAATTTAAAATGTTGAAAATACTTTTATGCTAGGCATGCCAGTGTTGCCAACTTGGTGCCAGTATTTACTGGTACAGTCTTGGTTTCCAAACCCAAAACAGAACCAGTATGATTAAAACTTTTCAGGTGACCACTAATTTCTTATGACTCAGCCAAGTCTGATAGATGGTGACACAGGTCACACAGCAAATAAATTCTCAAAAAGAATAAAAATCAGAAGAAAATAAGAAGATGATAAACACTAAGTTTTTTAGCTGCAACACATTTGGCCAAATTAAATGGGATTTGCATGACAAAAGGCAAGTTTGACTAAAGATGAGTCTCAACAATCAACATGGAGCACATAGTTCTGATATCAGATTTCTTATTCAATGATATAAAATCATGGGCCCCTCTGCACATTAGCTCCCCAGGTCTAACATGAGGCAAATCATAAACCATAAGTGATAAGGACTAAGGACTCATAGCAGACCTTGGCATCAATTGTCGTTCTATCAAGATTTAGAACTGCATGCTCCTGTATAAACACAGCCACATTCCACTTTCTTCTTTACAACTTTCTTATTTAACTCTTTTTCCTCCTCCAAGAGCAAAAGAGAATCTACTAAATAAGCCATCTATCATGCCTTGATAAAAATTAGTACTTAACCACCACATTAATCTGATACGCACTCATTCCCTGCTCTTTTTTTTTTTGTTTAATTAAGCTACAGTTATTACATAAATTCTGACACTATTCTAACTAACAAACAGCAATGAAAGAAAATCACACGAGTTCAAGATAAGTTCACACCTCCCTTGCGCTCGAACCTTCTTCTTTGACAGGATTTACAACAGCTGGCCGAGAAGAGGCAGATGAATTCTGGATTTCTAAATCATCTTCACTATCCCAGTCGAAGCTGTCGTTCCCTTCATCAGCAGTACTCCCAGCCTATAAAACCATACAAAAGTCACAAAGAACAGAGGAAGAAACCTGAAAACAGATAGTAACAAGCAAAATAACAGAAACTCACCATTTCTTCAAAACCTTAGTCCCCCACAGGCGCAAATTCCTATAAAAAAAAAATCAGAACAGAAGCCAAAGATATGTAAGCTCCAAAAAAATGGTAAACTTCCTTATAAGAAACTGAAGTTAACAGTCAGTCACCTAATTACTGTGTTTGGCTTAAATGAATATCTTTCTTTTTGAATGGTTACTTTGATTAAAAAAAGCAAACAGTACAAGAGATGAGTACTGACAAGGAAAAACAGGAGAGCAGGAAAACAAAAAATTACAAGAACCCAAAACCAACCACATAAGGCCCTGCTTAAGAGAAGACCAGCTCCTTCCATTGATAAACTATTTGATCTATGGAGTACCCAAAGACGGGTTAATGGACACCCAGAGAGCCACTAAAAACTTGGTTTTCTCCATCAAACTACTTTCACTGGATGATATCCCTTCAAAACATCTTGAGTTCCTTTCTTTCCATATTGTCCAGAATACCGCTAGAAATGTCAACCTCCACATCTCATTGCCTCTAGGATACCCAAGTGGAGCCTTCCAGGCTTGGAAGAGCTCGAGGAGAGAATTAGGGAGGACCCAGCTACACTCAAACCACCTATGATGCACGGATACGGAATGGATACAAGGACAAGGATTTTACACATAAAAAGTAAAGTATCGGATACAATATGACACGATACGTTGCCCATTTTGAAGTATCCGTGCATCATAGCAAACCACCCTACCGCTGTCGTCCAAATAGATTGAGCTGTTTTGCAATTCAACATCAGATGATCCACGGATTCCTCGTACCTCAAGCACAAAGGGCAGCCATTTACTATAGTCATCTCTCTCCTCCTTAAAATATCCATAGTAGGAATTATTTTCCGAAGGGCCAGCCACCCAAAGACGATCACCCTTGGGGGAGCCTTCAACTTCCATATGTTGTACACTACATTCCATTGTAAAGAATAGTCTTAAAGAAAGAGGAATCTGAAAAGGTCCCGTCTTTTGAGGCATCCCACACCCTAGCGTCTTCCCTAGTATCTGGGATGTTTATATCATTCAGGAGGTTTAGAAGTGATATAAATTGGGTTTCTTCATAGTCCTCTAGGTTCCTTCTAAAAGTAGGACACCAAACCACCTGCACTCGCAGCCCTCCAATCCTATTCATACAAGAATTGACCTTTGCTTCCTTATCCTTCACACACCTAAACAGATCCGGGAATTAAGTACTCATAGTCCTTTCTCCAGCCCACTGATCTTTCCAAAAGATGAACATGAGAGAACACCAAACTTATAAGCGATAGACCAGCAAACACCAAAGTGATAACAGTCTATTCCTGCTAAGCATTTCATCATACAGATTGCATGCATTTTCAAGCCATCAAGATCGTCAATCTGGTAGAACCCACAATGGACAATTGGTGGAACAATCATATCCACCAGAAAACCAGCATGCATGGACAGTCGATCAGATGATTGGCATTGTTCCTTCCACTGATCACATAAGGTGGAGGTCCCGACTGTATAAAATGATTTGCATGAACAACAAAAAAAAAAATCAGAAAACATGCATTCACTCGAATTGCAAAGGAAAAACTCCTAGTACTCTCAGATTAACACCAAAACCGCAACATTTCCTCAAAACACCAATGCAGAACCCTAAGTCGATGTTCTGCGCACTACAGTTTCCGCGCATTTCATTTCCTCAGCAACTTCACTTTCTCTGGAAAATGGAAACCGCAGACTTCATTTCCAACAGCTTCGGTTTCTACGATTCCATTCCTGCAATGCTACCTCATCTCTAAGATCGCAGAAAATGGTTTCCTGTTCCTATTCGATTCGAATCTACTTACAGCAGAAACTGCGGAAAACGATTTCAGCTCAGAAAAGGAAAATGCAAACACGGAAAACAGAGAAACCATTCTTCGAGGAAAACAAATTCTAACTTTCCACGCAAATATGCTCCGAGATGCCCTAAAAACTACAGAGCAAACTGAATTCATGCAAAAGATCCAAACAGAACACTCAACAAATCGAATGCAGCATAATCTAATCACCAAATTTCAATAAATAATCAAAGACATCAACAAAAAACCAAAGACACTGCCATGCAATTGCAACAACCAAAAGGCGATAGTATTTACAGTAGAAACAAGTGAAAAGGACCCGATTTTCCTCGGAATCGAGAGCGATTTTACCTGAAAGAGGAAAGATTTGGATGAAAAGTAAATGCTATCTTTCTTCTATCCTTTGTGAGACATGGATGGAATTAGGGTTTCAATGGCGGGAGGAGAAAGCTTGAATTTCCAGAAATGGAATGGAATGTACGGATATTCGCTTGCAGAGGGAAAGCGAAGAAGAGTCCTCTCGTCGAAGCGAAAGAGAAAGGGCATAAGAGCTGGGACGAAGATGGAAGTGTGAAATTACGATAATGTCCGAAGTTTGTTGAGTTAATAACGAGGGTGCCTAGTTATTTTACAAAAATGCCCTTCAGCAGTTACGGAAAGATGCGCGCGGGAAATACAACGCTGAAAATGCGTTGGAGATCGATGGGATTTCATTTCACACGAATCTCGTTTGCCGATTAATTGCAGACATTCTACGGAGATCTTTCAAAACATCGGCGCTTTTACTTTAGGGGTAATTATTAAGAAAAATAGAGGAAATGAAAATAAATAATAAAGATAATTAGAAAATACAATTTTTAAAGTATTAGGTATCTACATAAAATTAAGTTTGCTGTTGTTTTTAATCATTTTTTACATGTACGTAAAACTAATTCCTAAAATGTAACGGAAGATAAAAGCATTCTGACTATATAATTTTATTTTTTTGGATTAAAAGATTAGAATCAACTTATAAAACGAAGTTCTTGAAGATGCACAAGTATCTCTAGAATTTTAGCCATGTAGGATTAGCCTCTTAGGCCGCCAGCCTGTTTGTTTCATGTCATTAAATTTCTAGTAATTTTAATATTTTGTATTTTAAAGATGGGTAGAATTAGAAAAGATTTTATAAAACACTCAAAGGTGAATATTAAAAACTGATAATCTCATAGTGTCTCTTTTTATGGAAAATGAATCATGGGGATATGGAGAATAAATACACACTCATCACCCTAGTAAATTTATTTACAATCACAAAAAAGTTAATAGTGCATCTATATCTCATCGTCTTTAATTATCCTTTATTGGAGCTCATGCATGTTACCATGTATTTTTTTGTCCATTCAAAGACATCTATTTAGGGAACATTAAAAATAGCTACAAATAACATAGTTTACTGCATTATAAGCTTTCCTATTCCAACAAAAAAAAATTCAATATGATTTACTGCATATATTATATACTTTTTTACTGATAATATTTTACATAGGAAGTCAAAAGCCTAAATCCATCCCACATTAACTTCAAAACTCTTAAAATTATAATTTTTAGAAAGAATCTATAAAAAAAACTCTGCACGGAAATCTTTTTTTTTTTTTTGCAAAGTAACGAAATAGTATTCGTTGCTGCCCAAACGTGCCCTTAAAAAAAAGCAAATATCTTGTTTTGGAAATTTCAACAGCTGATAGGGGCAATTTCAAAGGTGAGTGGAAAAGTTTTGTTGGGAGAAGGGTACTTTAGGCATCAAAAAGGAAGGGAACGGACACCAATAATATTACACCTTTTTCAAGGTGCTCTGCATAATCTGAACCGTCCAAATTAATAATACTCTACACGTGTACAAAAGATATAAACAAGTGGTTGGTACAAGAGGGGTTGGTGGACCAGGTTACTGAGCACACTGTACAATACCACATAGTCTGTCTTGTGTAGAGGAATCGTCCGGCAGCTTGTGGAAGCACGTGATAAAGTGACTACTAAAAACAATAGCAATTATTGAGAGGTTGGAAGAAATTATTGTTTGGCCTTTCACTTCAACACCTTAGATAATATATTAAATATTTTTTAATTTTTTTTATAAATATTTGATTTAAAATTATATGCTTTTTTTTTAGAAAAATTTATTCTATTATTATTCAGAAGTCCATGCAAATTTGATAACTATAAAGGCCCTTTTCTGAAATTTGTTGAAGTATAATTTTTTATATTCAATTGGGAATGTATGTATAAGAGGGTCCAAGTGCCCTTTCTAATGATGAAAATCCAGACCATGACCGTTGCATGATGTTTGATAAGACAGTTACAAGTGATAATTTCTGACTCTAGCCTTGGACCCACCTGAACTTACCTTAAACTTATCTTCTTTATTTTTGGGTTGAATTGAGATTTACATTTTTTTTTTTTGGGTTGAATTGAATTTTACATTTGGTTTTGGTAATAATGGGTCGAGCTCGATGTCAAAATTCGTGTTTAGTGTTTAGCCTGCCGACCCGATCCGGCATATGTTTAGGCTAGAATCCAAACTGTACAAATTTATATCAAATAATTAGCTCAAGATCAACTTGGAAATAAAGTAAATCAACCTAAATCCCGGATCACTAGCTTAGTATTGAGAAATATTTATGTTGCATCTATTAACCGCTCGTATTTTTATAGCAATGGTCAGCCAAAATTAATATGGTATGAGATCAAACTGTGAGCTCAAAATCCCAAGAGCATTGAAATGTATTTATGTACCTTCAATTGGCACATCAAGTGGATCCCATCCAAAGATTTTGAATTTGTCAGACAAATTAAGTGGGTTCTTTTTATTGCTCTAATAAAGGGTTTATCGAAATGGATCTTGATATATGATTATATTTTATGGGTCTCATTACACTTATCTAGCAAAATGTTAGTTGCATGCGCTTTAAGAACAGTTTTTAATGAAATGTCTTAGCCATATATTATTGAATGTAGAAATTGTTGGTAGGCCTATCAATGGGCCGGGCCTAGGCTTGGGCTATCCAATTCCGTCCCGAATATTGGGCGAGCCTGTCGAGGGTTGTCCAATTTCGGCCCTAAATTGAATAGGCCGACGTCAAATCCCGTCCCGTGCAGATCAAAGCTTTGCACGATCTTGAATATAAGCTAAACATTCTCTAATTATTCATATACTGTCGCCGGACACCGGGCGTAAACCGGACTTTAAACCCTCCTTTTTCCGGTCTTGGGACCGACAATGCATTGCAAAAAGGAACATGGCAGAGTTCTTTTTTTTTTTTTTTTTTTTTGGGGGGGGGGGGGTGATAGAGTAGCTCAAAAATCAGAAAATCAAAAGAAATTAACAAAAATCATCTAAGTATCCTATGTGGGTCAAGTAAATGTGTAAAGGAACTCAACAAAAATCAACAAAAATTATTCTTCTTTTAATATGTCTAAAAGATCATTTAGTGCATTCTCATCATTGTCGGAATCATCATCACTAGTTGGATCGTAACTGAACCAATCCTGGACACAAACTAATGCTTCTACCGTATCCGGTTTCAAAGAAGTTCTACATGGGTCAAATACCCTTCCTCTAGTGCTAAACTAGCAAAATCCCGTGGATAACCACGAAACCACCAAAGTGGGACCCCAAGATGAATGAGGTCCACCATCTATATTCTAACCGCCCATAAAACCATATTATGCGGATGGGACCCATGAATTGATTGAGAAATATCAAAGGATCAAATGATCGTAGACCTAACAAATTGACCTAATATATTTAAGTGGGACCCGGATGAATGGGGTCCACCATCTTTATTTTAACCGTCCATAAAATCAAATGATGCGGGCCGGGACCCATTAATTGATTGATAAAGATCAAATGATCATATACCTCTGAAATTGACCAAACCTAGCCTATTTAAGTGGAACCCCCGAGATGAATGGGGTCCACCATCTATATTCTAACCGTCCATAAAACCATATGATGCGGGCTGCGACCCATGAATTGCTTGATAAAGATCAAATGATCAAATGATCATAAACCTCACAAATTGACCAAACCTAACCTATTTAAGTGGGACCCCAAGATGAATGGGTTCCACCATCTCTATTCTAACCATGCATAAAACCATATTATGCGGGATGGGACCCATTCATCTGGGTCCCACTTAAAAATATTTAGTCAATTTGTTAGGTCTACGATCATTTGATGCGGGCTGGGACCCATGAATTGCTTGATAAAGATCAAATGATCAAATAATCATAGACCTCACAAATTAATTGACCAAACCTAACCTATTTAAGTGGAACCCCCCAGATGAATGGGGTCCACCATCTTTATTCTAACCGTCCATAAAATCAAATGATGCGGGCCGGGACCCATGAATTGATTGATAAAGATCAAATGATCAAATGATCATAGACCTCTCAAATTGACCAAACCTAACCTATTTAAGTGTGACCCCCCAAGATGAATGAGGTCCACCATATATATTCTAACCGTCGATAAAACTATATGATGCGGGCTGGGACCCATGAATTGCTTGATAAAGATCAAAGGATCAAATGATCATAGACCTCACAAATTGACCAAACTTAAACTATTTAAGTGGAACCCCCCAGATGAATAGGGTCCACCATCTCTATTCTAACCGTCCATAAAAACATATTATGCGGGATGGGACCCTTGAATTGATTAAGAAAGATCAAAGGATCAAATGATCGTAGACCTAACAAATTGACCAAATATTTTTAAGTGGGACCGAGATGAATGGGGTCCACCATCTTTATTCTAACCGTCCATAAAATCAAATGATGCAGGCCGGGACCCATGAATTGATTGATAAAGATCAAATGATCATAGACCTCTCAAATTGACCAAACCTAACCTATTTAAGTGGGACCCCCAAGATGAATGGGGTCCACCATCTATATTTTAACAGTCCATGAAACAATATGATGCGGGCTGGGACCCATGAATTGCTTGATAAAGATCAAATGATCAAATGATCACAGACCTCATAAATTAATTGACCAAACCTAACCTATTTAAGTGGAACCCCTCAGATGAATGGGGTCCACCATCTTTATTCTAACCGTCCATAAAATCATATTATGCTGGATAGGACCCATGAATTGATTAAGAAAGATCAAATGATCAAATGATCGTAGACCTAACAAATTGACCAAATATTTTTAAGTGGGTCCCAGATGAATGGGGTTCACCATCTTTATTCTAACCGTCCATCAAATAAAATGAAGCGGCCGGGACCCATGAATTGATTGATAAAGATCAAATGATCATAGACCTCACAAATTGATTGAGAGATTTTAGGATAATTATGGTTGGTAATAGATTGAGAGATTTTAGGATAATTATGGTTGGTAATAGATTGAGAGATTTTAGGATAATTATGGAGAGGTTTTAGGATAATTATGGTTGAACAATTTCTATTTTCTAGCAGAATACCATTTTAGGCTAGCTGCTGCCACGTGTCCCTCTCAAGACATGCCAGGTGTCCTCCTCAGGAATTCTCATGAAGTGTATACATCCCTTTAGTAATATAGATGCCGACTCTGAAGCAACCGTGGACATAGGAATAGCCAAAATATCACTAGCCATATGAGATAAACTAGGATACTTAGCTGAATTCAATTTCATCCATTATAATATATCTACTGTGTCATCTTTTTTTGCAGGCTTGTTATCAAAATAACGATCTAATTTCGTTTTTTTCTTTTCTTCTACAACTACCTTATTGGTAATTTCTTTTCGATACCATAAAAAAAATGAGCTTTTCCATGTTCATCCTCACCAACCTTTCTTTTTAGATTGCTTACTTGTAGCATCATTTTTAATTATCTACCGTCTGATCACTATCTTTAACACCAAATCTCACACGATACTCCTCATGAAACTTTTTAAAATAAATTACGAGCTCCTACTATACAATTACTTCTATATTCCTCTATTTCATAAAATATCTTAAAAACATATTCCAAGCACACTATCTCAGAGGAGGGATCTAGAAATATTGCTATTTCAAATAGTTGATTATAATTCTTCCATTAATTCTCAAAATTTTCCATCATCACTTTAGTCATTCTTGGAAAAAAAAAATCAAAATCACCTAATGTTTATACCAACTCATTATGTATTGTACATACTTCAGGTTAAAAGATATGTAAAGTTCGATATTTTCTACTAGAGAAAATCTATTTGTAGCTTCATCGAGCCTTTCAAAAAAAAAAAAACATTAAGTGTAGCAACCCTATCCCAATCCTCATCCGAAGGAATCAAAGTCTTATAGTATAAGTCATATGTTAGAGATAAAAGAAGAAAAAAATATCTCGAAAATGAAATGCTAACGATACTATAAGATATATGGAGTTCCATCTAGTTTGAACATCAAGAGGCAATCCCCTTGTAGAACTTAGCCCTTTCTCACTTACAAGCTCTCGAGACTGATGTATATGATTCGAGCTATTCTTAATGTATTTTACTACTTCCCTGATGTTCTCAATAACTAGGTCAATATCTTTAAGTCCATCTTTTACTATAAGGTTAAGAATATGTGTAGCACAACCAATATGAGAAAATTTACCATTTAAGATGACGTCGTTGGTTTTCATAAGTTGATTTTAAGTGTTCTTACAATACAATTGTTTGTAGAACAATTATCTAATGTCAAACAAGATAATTTATTCTCAATATTTCAATTAAGTATATTTAGAGTAACATTGTCAGCTAGAATTTGTCCAGTGTAGGGAGGATCAACATGCATTATGAAAGTAAATTATACACGATCTAAAAACCCAATCAAAATCAATATAATATGCTATAACTACTGTGGATGCATGCAAAATAAAGATGCGAGACATATTTATGCATTCTTTTGTGGTGATAGCCAGCATATTAAGGGCAATTCAAGCAACAATTAGACAAATCGATTTAAAGTCGGCTAATAACTTTATAAAAAATAGACAAATATAATATCATACAATATATTAAGGTGTTGTTTGGCAAGTCTAATTAGAGGGTCTATTTCACTTAATTGTGATTCAAATAGATATTAGACTGTTTGGGAAACATAAAAGTCCACACATAATTAAATTAGAATTAAGATAAATTTACTCAATTTGAAAAGGGAGCACATGGGACAAGATTTCAAATAGAGTTCAGTGGTCTTTTGCAGGCAGAGATCGTTCCGTCATTTGGTTACAAGTTTACCGATATTTATTTCACGTAATGACACTCTTGCCCACGTACAGAGTATATAACCCAAAACCTCTACTCCCTACGAAAATCCATAGCCATCTTCCCGGCAACCACGAAAGCGAGGAGATCGTCTTCTCTTTTTCAAACATTCACCGTTGAGGTATCCCTCTCTCTCCTTGTGTGTTAACATGATCGTTGCTGGCTTTCTTTTATTTTAGGCCGGTTACAACCAAGTGGATTGTGTTTTGGTCTTTTGTTTTAGTTTGTAGGTTTATGTGGGTGTTGAGTGTGGTGGAGATGATGAGTGGTGTGGGACTGTGTTGTAGTGAAGTTTCCGGGTTGGGTTCAATGGTTTGGATGGGTGGTGCAACAGATGGAGAGATGGGTGATGAATAGCGGTTGATGTATGGGCCAGTATCACTTCTCAATGAACTAGGCCTGGAAGCGTTTTAGAACTCTGGAAAATGGTAGCATGGTTGTTGTGGTGCAATCACTTTTAAGGCCATATACTTTGTTAAAACAACCATCAATAAACTTTTCAATGCAAAAAACAAAAAATAAACAGAACTTACCAGAGGCCGTGAGTAGTGAGATTGTGAGAGCTAAGAGATCTGAGCAAGAAATAGAGAGAGGAATAGGGAGAGGAAGAAAGAGATTAGAAACAGAGAGAGATAGAGGAAGAGGGGAGAGGGAGAAAGAGGTTGAGAGATAGGAAAACCCGGAAAGGGGAGAGAGAGAGAGAGGGGCGACTGGGCGAGGGAGGGAGATATGGAGGGCGATGGCAAGAGAGGGACAAAGGGTGTGCGTCGTGCGACGACAAGGCAAGAACTTAAGAAGAGACGAGAGATTTGGTATTAGGGTTCGGTTGAGGAGGGGTTCCCTTTTTATAAGGGGGGACAATTATGATGGATGAAGTTACAAAACTACCCCTCCTAATTAGCAGGTTGTGGGGGGCAATTTCGGTAAAGTCATGGAAAATAAGATAAAATTTTCCTGTGGGAGGGGCCAGTTACCCTTTTAACGAGCTTTAAAATCATTGTCCAAGCTCAGCCTATCAGGCTCAATTTTTTTTAAAGCTCTATATTTTTGAGCTTGGGCAAGGCTGGTTACCTATTTTAACGGGCTCAATTTGACAGGCTAATTGTTGGTTTTATATTTTCCCCATCAATTAAATTTACATCAAATAGCTTCAAATTTTGAGAAGATAATAATATGATTTAACTTCCCATATTCGCAATTCTATTTGTGCTTTGGTGGTCAATGGTAATATTAGGTGAGTTCTTTACTAATGGATTTTCTTAGGACATTGCTCAAAGATTCCTCCTTAGAAATTTACTAACACTATTATCAGAAAGTGTAGATATAGCTGTTAAATGTCCAAGAGAATTTCAATAAGTACCATCCGATTTTAAATTTAATTCAATTATTCAATAATAATTAGTCGCATTGTTTACAAATCATCTTTTTATAAATAGTGAATGTATTTTAATGCGCCCTTCTCATCCATTCAGGACTACCACAAGCATGATGGTTAATCAAATGATCACAAGTAACCAATTAATAATTTTTCATTAACTAGTTATGGATGGATTGACTTGCATGTGATTAATTTGGCATGGGTCCTCTTTGAATATAATGAGATACAACTCTCAACGCTAAAATAACAAAAAAAGTGATTATAACAAGCGACTAGATTTATTAAAGCGAGCCCTATTATTTTTGTGTTTTAGTTACCGTCACAAGAGTAATTATATCTAAAAGCATTAAGGCATTTCCATATTTAATTTTCTTGTATTATTTTAAATTCATAAATTATACTTTATTTTTTAATAATTAGGAATAAACCTATAAATATAAATATTATTGTCAATTATTGCTTACTCCAACTTAGCTATGTCTCCGTATGAAAGGCCGCGATGTGAATAAGGAATCAACCTAAAATCAATTTTGATTTTGTTTTCAACCCTTTTGTGTGTATGTTGTGTCTCTCTCTCTATATTAAAATATACAAAAGTTTATCCTACTCATGCGCTCCTTCAAAAGCGTGCATTCGGATTGTCGCAGGCAAGAATTTCTTTGCATCGTATTTAACAAATGTCATTAATGTGCTGCGTGTGGTGCACAACTGTCCAGGAGAAAACCATCCAATAAACTACTGCCTAACATGCAATATATTCAGATTTCAGACCATCTTTTTTAGTAGTTCGGATCCACATTCACTGACTTGTATGAAATGCATTCATTTCTTATTTTTTGTTTCGGGTTTTGATGTGTGAAATTAGAAATTTTATATATGTGGCGAATGTAGATTGGTTGAAATAATATTTCTTTATTTCGGCTGAAATAGTGTTTTCTTGTTTCAATTGAACATGAAATCTGGATTCTATTTTTAGGCACATTTGAATATGGCTTGCAAAATTTATTGGAATCTTTCTTTTTTAGGGGGCATTGGTGAGGGAAGACAAAGACACACTTAAATGTTATCACTTAAACTTCAGAATCCTTGAAATTTATTATAAATTCTGATAAACTTTACAACAATCATTTATATCAATGTTTGTTTGGTAAGTTTAATGACTTTGAAATAGAGTTGATTCAAATAGTTCTATCTAAAATAGAATTGTATTAATGAAACCCTTTTTTTTTATAAATAGACCTATTGCTATATCCGATTCAGTTAAAAAAATCAATCTTAATAAATAGTAAAAATCACGATTGCAAATGTGTTATATGGTAAAAGTAATACAAGCAAAAATATCACATGAAGTGGCACACACAAACTTATTACATACTGGAAGGTCTATTGCATGCTTGCACATTTTATGTCAATAAGAAAACTACATTTCTATTTTAGAGGCAAATAGTTTTAAAATTGAGGGTTTGTTTGAGAAACAAGAGACACCTAAGTGGCAATGGTGTCTTTTTCACACAGCTAATGATCAATCTCTAGGCAGGTAAGTTGTCTCATTGTTGCCATATCGGTCATCCGTCCAGACAAAAGAAAAGAATTTTGAAGGTTTGTTTGGCAACTTGGCCAGCTTTTACCGTCGGTCCAAAATCCGGATAAAGGAGGAGGGTTGTGTTAGGTAGGTTGATGGCCAGTGTAAAATATTATCATGACCCAAACGTAAATTCTAAGATAAGAATATTTCAACATCATGATAGGGTTTTCCTGTTTTAAGCGACGCATTGCGACACCACCTATTTTCAGTGAAAATTAGGAAAGAACTACCGCATCATTTTAGAAGAATGAGCATAAAAAAAGTTAGTATAGAAGAAAAAGAAGACTCAACTTACGACTTAGAATATATAGGAACCTTGTCAGAAAAGAGCATCTGATCAAGGTAATAAAAAAGAAGAAGAGCTAGGATTATACAATGAAAAGAACTTTTTTCCCCTCATCCCTAAACTTATACCTTAATTGGCTCTACGAGTTGGACTGCATTTGGTAAGGCATTATTCATTTTTATCACAAAGCGGTGCCGCCCATACCTGACATCAAAAGGCCACTTGTAATTTCAGTTGCTGCTATGGGCAGTTTGTACATTGCAGTCAAAGTTTGTTTTGAGGGGTCCTTTAAACAAGATGCTCGAATGTCACACCTTTCTCAGTGACCTCTGTATGATCTCAACCGTTAAAATATGTTTCGGTCCACACACTATCGAGAGAAATAAGTGGTGAATAGAAGAGGGTTTGGTGGATCAGGTTAATTATGTGACTAGCATACACTGTCACAATGCTTGCCAACTGTAAGGCATACAGGGGCACTGATCCAATAGCTTTTACCTTGTGCTAAGTAAAAGTAAAGAGAGGAGTAGAGCCGAGGGCGAGGGGTGCTTCAGTTTGCATATCACCACGGTGTAATATTTTTGAGATTGAAGGTTCGAACCTATACTATTATATTGGGGTTTTAGAAAATTTATCTGACTCTCATTGGGTATAAAGATTAGTCCGATCAAAAGAGCTAGGACTTCTCTGTAGTATAAAAATAAATAAAGAAAGGAGCTATGATGCGAGTAAGTAACCACTTGCGATAGTAATTAATATGGTAATTAGATCAATCATCTATTTCATAGCCTTTAATTATAAAGATAGTCGTTCATTTATTTTTTTATAAATGCACAGTCATTTTTCAATTTTACAGAAGAAATATATTTAATTACTTGAAAATACATAACTATATTAGTTAATATATGGTTTCTTCAACGTAATAAAGTGTAACTTTTATAGTAAAACTCCATATAACATATGACACAATTGCCTTTAGAATGATGAAAATTTAAATTCTATTGACTTCATGGGCTTTGGATGATTTTTTATTAGGACAAGTATGAGTGATGACTACAGCAATTTTTTTTTCTCCAACGGGGATTATATATATGTAACCCTAGACTCTGAAGAGAGTCAAGATATGAGTCATTGCTCCTTTATCATGGATGTAGGTGGTTTTACTAAACCGCGTAAAACCCTCTAGTCTCTCGTGTGGCATGATTGATCGATCGCAGGTACTCGTACTTCCGTACGCACGTACACAACAAGAACCTTGCCCTAAAATATATTTAGAATTGAAGTTTTTTTAATTTGATTTTAATTAGCTTTTCTAAAACGGTAATAAATGGTTTGAGTTTAATGCTCAATCATTTACTTGTTAATTGAGTTAAAATATTATCCTAAATTTAACCTGAAAGTTAAAAGGGCCAACCCAAATTCTTAATAAAAAATCCATATTTGAATTAGGTTGTGAGGGTTGTAGTACAATTGGTTGCGTTGGTTGGAATAACAAGTCAATTTGTACACAATTTAAACCAAACTCAGGTTAGGTAAAGATTATTAATCCGAACTTAATTGAGTAAAATGGATCAACTTGAACCATGAACAACCAGCTTTGGTTTTTGAGTTGGCAATCTTTAAGAAAATATTTAAGTTCGAGAGATAAATATACAAATATCGAGAGGCAAGTTTTAATACTTTTAATGAAATTGAATGTGGATACTTTGTCAACAAAATATTCTCTACTTGTACATAGCCGTAATTTAATTTTTAGGCCCTCTTTGTTTTTATGGAATTGAATTTATATGAGTCTTAAGAACTGTATTATTAAAGCTGGCTAAAATTGAAGTCACGAAATGTCAAGATGATAAATGGCCATAATTATAAAAAAAATCAATAGGAGATGAAAGTCAAATACATAGCTACCGACCGATAAATCAAATAATTAAAAAGGTGAGGGTCTCATCTACATCTCCAGCATATTTCCTTCATCTCTCCCCTCTTTAATAATCTTTTTAAATTCCGTTCACGACAAACGAGCCCTTAATAGCTGAATTTATATATTTTTCGGAGTCCAATGCAATAAATTGATCTTGGGGTCACATTAAAATCCAAACTACATAAAACTTTTTCTTTGAAGAAAATAATAAATAATAATAAAACACACCACCTTCATGACCAAAAAAAAGGCCAAACACCACACATTTAGAGGTTTATGAAAAGAAATAAGAGTTCACCATAATATATATTCCACCCCCTCATTTTTTTGGTCATGAGACCCACCTTTAGTCAATCTCTCCCCCCCCCCCGCGCGCGCAAATGAATAGCAAGAATTCCAATCATAAGAAAATGATGCCTCTAAAACCATTAGATTTTGGGGCCATGGAACAAAGGGTTGGGATGGTTTTATGGAGCTAAAGTTTTGCACATAAATAGATTTCATATAGATCTTTCCATCCAATGAACTTTCATGATCATCATGCATTCCAATGGGTCCAACTAGGAAGGGCGTTTTTCTTCTAAAAATGCTACGCCTTAGGCCATATAGTATCACATCCTCACTATCCTTAGGTTGGTTGATTGCAAATACCTAGAAAGCTTAGGAATAACCATAGAATGTTTAGGTAGACTCATCATATCTTAAAGTTTATTGAAAATTAAGAGGTAAAACGGTTTTTAAGCTAATTGAATCAAACACTTATACGGACTTTTCCCAGCAATCTCAATTAGACATTCATGTAAAGTTATAAAAATAATATAAAGCACTCAAACATTGAATCATTTTAATGGCTTGCTTGGCAAAATTTACATGCTTAACATACAACTAATTAAAAAAAAGCTATTTCAATTAGATCCCGATTGCAAATAAGCTGTTTGGCATGTGTATGATTCAATTAGAAAAGGCAAATGTACCATACTATAAAAGTTATATGGACAAAGCTATCATTTAGTAAACATAATACAAGTAAATTTGTCATCGAGTAAAGTAGCATTGACATTAGGTTACACTTGTCATTTAATAAACATAATACAAGTAAATTTGTTATCAAGTAAAAGTAGCATTCATATTAGGTTATACTTGTTATATTGTAAAACTTATATGGGCAAACTTGTAATATAATAAAAACGAATACAAAAGTGTTCAATTTCCATAGACTTTAGGTCTACTTTAAAAAATATATTTTCTATAATTATTTTAAAAAATATAAAGTATAAAAAAAATTAAAGCTAATTGAATCAGACACCCATATAAACGTAAATTGCCATGGACTTCGGCATGTGTTTGATTTAATTAGAAAAGGAAAATATACCATACTATAAAAGTTATATAAACAAAGCTATCATTTAGTAAACATAATACAAGTAAATTTGTAATCGAGTAAAGTAGCATTGACATTAGGTTACACTTGTCATTTAATGAACATAATACTAGTAAATTTGTCATCAAGTAAAAGTAGCATTCATATTAGGTTATACTTGTTATATTGTAAACCTTATATGGGAAAACTTGTAAAATAATAATAAAAAAAAGTATACAGAAGTGTTTAATTGCAATATACTTTAGGTCTACTTGAAAGTTACAATAAAATATAAAAAACTTAAAGCTAATTGAATCAAACACCCATATAAACGTAAATTGGAGAATAATAATTCTTTTTCCTTTTGCGGAACTTTATTAATGTGTGAAAGCTATATACTATTTTATCACATTAATCGTTGTCGCACAAACATATTCTCAAGAAAAAGATGTTTAGCCTTCAATTGTTGCAAAGGGACAATTTGATGGTCAAGGTTAGTTGAAGCCTGAAGGCCCTATACTGTGATGATTGTGAATACCTAGATAGATTAAAAATGACTATAGAAGGTTTAGGCAAATTCATCATGTTTTAAAGCTGATTGGAAAAAATGTTAAAAGATTCTAAAGCTGATTGAATCTGACACTCATACAAACCTTTTCAAGCAGTCTCAATTAGACATTCATGCAAAGCTACTTGACGGCTCTAAAGCACTTAAATATTTGTTTGAGTCATATATGTTAATGGCTTGTTTAATTAGAAAATCTTACATGTTTTAAATACAACTAATTAGAATAAATCTATTTCAATTAGATCCCATTTACAAATAAACTATTTGATATATCTAATTCAATTAGAAAAGGCAAATATGTCATGCTATAAATATATATGGTTAAAGTTGTCAATTTAGTAAACATAAGTTACTGTTGGTGGTGAATATCAAAACTGCCCAAAAGTTTGCTGCCAAATATTCGACAAGAGTTAGCGTACGAGGTCATAAAATTAAAGTAGTATTGTCAAACTTGTTATATTATAAAATTATATCGAAAAAATTGTAAAATAATAAATAAAAAAGTGTCTAATTGTTGTAGACATTCAGATCTATCTAAAAATTATTATTTTCAAATTACTTTAAAAGTTATTTAAATCAGACATCTATGTAAACGTTGATTAGCAAACACTTACGCTTCTTCTTCTTTTTATAGAATTATTTATGTATGAAAGTTACTAATTTTATCACATACAACGTGGTTGCCCAAACAAGCCTTTGAGAAAAAGATTGTAACTTGCAATTGTTGCAAGGGGTAATTCGCAGTTGATATTCAAGGTTTGTTGGAGGCCTATAATATGATGATTATTTTACCAAAAAAAAAAAAACATGATGATTAAGAATACCTAAAAAAGCTTAGGAATGGCCACAAGAGATTTAAACGAATTCAAGTCTTTGAACTGATTTAAAAGAGGCAAAAAGGTTTTAAAGCTGATTAACTTAGAAATTCAGTTGAGCTTTTCCAAGTAGTCTAAGCTAGATATTCATATAAATTTATTCAAATAATTTTTTGTTTGAAATATTTTAAATTGATCGGCAAAATTTACATGTCTAATATAAAAACAAGCAAAATAAAACTACTTTAGTTAGAACCGTTTTGAAAAAAAAAAAAAAAACTATTTAGCATGTCTGATTCAATTAAAAAAGGCGAACGTATCATACCATAAAAGTTATATCAACTAAATTATCATATAATATTCATCATACAAATAAATTTATAACAAAGCAAAAATAGTACCGAGAAGATTATCGTATTATAAACGTGACGAGGGCAAACTTGTATAAGAATAAAAATATAAGAAGGGTTTGATTGCTATAACCATTTAATTCTATTTGAAAAGTATCATTTTTCAATTACTCTAAAAAGCAAAATATAAGTTAGGAGCTAATTAAATTAGACATCCATGTAAACGCAGTTCCGCAAACACTTCTTTTATTTTTCCTACATTGGGCTACTTAAGGGCTCACCCGGTGCACAAAGTGCTCCCCGGCTAAGCGGGGGTAGGGGGAGGGTGGGCGCATGTGTACGCAGCCTTACCCTTGCATTTTTGCAAAGAGGCTGTTTCCACGCCTCGAACCCGTGACCTCGAGGTCACCAAAGGAGCAACTCTACCGTTGCGCCCCTACCCCCGCTTAGCCGGGGAGCACTTTGTGCACCGGGTGAGCCCTAAGAACTCCGCCTATGTTGGGGTATCCTTGACATAGCCAGTCCCAAGCCCGGATAAAGGAGGAGGGTTGTGCGTTAGGTAGCCGACAGCCAGCACAATACTCAGTCGGATTTTTTTATGGATTTGAGACCTAATGAAATTTCGTTGGGGCGTCCCCTACTTAGCGACGCGCTGTATGGTCCGGGTACAGTGATAAGTGAGCAAAGACCGCTGCATCGGCGCCCGGGTGCAGTGCTAAATAGGCAAGGGTCCTCACACTTTATTGGGCGAGTGTGGGGGGTAAGGAAGCTAGTCCAAATAGAAGGCTGAGATTGGGCACTTGGAACATTGGGAGCCTAACTGGGAAACTTATGGAAGTGGTGGATACAATGGAAAGGAGACGAATCGCAATTGCTTGCTTGCAAGAGACAAGATGGGTGGGACACAAAGCTAAGAGATTGAGAGGACCGGGTATAAGTTATGGTATACGGGACTTAATAGATCGAGGAATGGGGTCGGCATAGTGGTAAACAAGGACTTAAAGGAAGATGTAGTGAATGTAAAGCGCTATGGAGATAGGATTATTGCAATTAAGTTAGTGTTAGGAGAAGAGATAGTGAACGTATTTAGTGCTTATGCCCCCCAGGTGGGCTTAGGAGATGGACATAAGGAGAAGTTTTGGGAAGACTTGGAAGGAGTGCTACTAGAGATACCTCAAGGAGAGATGGTCTTCATAGGAGGTGATTTGATCGGTCATGTAGGACGTGACGTAGATGGATACATAGAAGTACACGGGGGACATGGGTAGGGTAATAGAAATGAAGAAGGGAAGGATATCTTGGAGTTTTCAGTGGCTTATGATCTCATGGTAACTAACACATTTTTTAGAAAGAGAGAGGAGCATTTGGTGACTTATAAGAGTGGCTCATCGAGGACACAAATTGACTTCTTCTTAACTAGGAAAAGAGACCGTTTAGCTTGTAAAGATTGTAAGGTTATACCGGGGGAGAGCTTGACTTCCCAACATAGGTTGTTGATCATAGATGTGCAGTTACAAAGGTGGACTAGAAAAAAGAAGTTGTATAGATGCTCAAGGACTAAATAGTGGAACCTGAAAGGTGATAAGCAACTAGCTTAAGGGAAAGAGTATTAGAGGAAGACGTTTGGGCGACAGAAGAGAGTGCAAATAATATGTGGGATAAGGTAGAAGAGTGTATTAGGAGGGTAGGGAAAGAAGTCTTAGGAGAATCTAAAGGGGGTGCTCCGGTACAGAAAGAGGCATGGTGGTGGAGCGAAGCCGTCCAAGACAAGATAAGAGTTAAAAGAGAGTGCTTTAAAACTTGGCAAAAGGATCGAATTGAAGCGAACTTGGAGAGGTATAAAGAAGCAAAAGAGAAACCAAAAAGGCAGTTAGTGAGGCCAAGGCAAAGGCATTTGAGGAGCTATATAGGCGACTTGACACTAAGGAAGGCGAAAGAGAGATATTCAAGCTTGCTAAAACTAGAGATCGGCGGACCAAGGACTTAAACCAAGTTAAATGCATTAAGGATGAGGATGAAAATGTATTAGTAAAGGAAGATGAGATAAAGGAGCGTTGGAAGAGCTACTTCTACAAGTTATTTAACGAAAGCAGTAGTAGTGACATACAATTGGGGCAGCTTACCATTTCTAGAGAAGAAGCGAATCATATGTTCTATAGGAGAATCAGTAGGGAAGAAGTTAAAGAAGTATTGAAAAGAATGAAGAATGGGGAAAGCGGTTGGGCCAGATGGTATCCCTATTGAGGTCTGGAGGTGCTTGGGGGAGGATGGTATTAGTTGGTTGACAAAGCTTTTTAATGTAGTGCTAAAGAGCAAGAAGATGCCTAATGCATGGAGGAAAAGTATTCTTATACCCATATACAAGAACAAAGGAGATATTCAGAACTGTGCGAACTACCGCGGATTAAATTGATGAGCCATACGATGAAATTATGGGAGAGAGTTATTGAGAGAAGACTAAGAAGAACAACAAATATTTCAGAGAATCAATTTGGTTTCATGCCTGGGAGATCAACCATGGAGGCTATCTTTCTCCTGAGGAGGTTAATGGAACAGTATAGAGAAGGAAAGAGAGATTTACATATGGTGTTCATTGACTTGGAGAAGGCCTATGACCGGGTTCCTAGGGAGATTCTTTGGAAAGTTCTGGAAAAGAAAAGAGTTTGTGTCGCTTATATTGAGGCGATAAAGGATATGTATGATAGAGTCGTGACATCTATAAGGACGACTGGCGGTTTGTAACGCCCCAAAATCCGGGCGCCTCGAATCTCGGGGCGCTACGAGAAAGTACCTAAGAGATGCGGAAAAATCCAATAATATAATCAAGTGTGAATCTCATATGACCAGGTAATGGACAAGGCCCTAAAATTTTGTTTCACTTTAAAAGATTACAAGGGTACTTTCCATAATTAAACTAACTATTCAGTCCTAGGCCAACACGGCCAGCTACAAGAAAAGGAAAGAATAGAGATCTATATGATAGACGCCTCACGATGCACCAAATGCATCATTCTCTGAACCCTGCGGCAACGGATCAGTCGCCAAACAAACCACCAATCAAGAAAGCGGAAGAGAAGATACCTGAAACACCAAGGATTGGGTCAGGCTCGATGAGCCAGGCAAATAGGCATGTTTAAATGGCAATACATTATATAATTAGATAGGAAAGAGGACCATACCTGATCCCAGCTGTACCTGCATGATTAGTATCTCGATAATAATATAGAATATCAGAGTGCAACAGAAAACGGTTTGTAGAGTGTAGTGCATAAACGAAAATCGAGATATTGATATAACAGATGTTTGATACAACCTAACAAGTAGATAAGAGAAGCCATCAAAACATCAGATAAATCACACAAGCACGTCAGAGTCATCAGTAGCAGAAGTAAACAGAGGAAGTGACATTACCATAGTCGTATCCATCGCATCCAGATCCAACCGTATCAACGGCGGCAGTTAAAGGCAATAAACAATGATATCCATAATATATAATATTCATACATCCAATATACATACATAGAAGCACACAAAGGTACGTCCACAGTTGAAGTACAAAGGACGTGGGGGTCAGAGCCAGCCCATCGTCATCGTCCCAAACAACTGTCGATTGACACCAACCATGGGGGTCATAGCCACCCACAGTTGTCGTCACGTCGAATAAGAGCGTACAAGAATCCATCAATGTCCATAGCCACAGCCAAGTCACAGCCATTGGTCTTACGTGCTATCTCAACCAACAATATCCATAGCCACGGCCAAGTTCCAGTCATTGGACTTACGTTCTAGATCCATAACAACGTCCATCCATACACCCGGTCCGAGCGCCGGCGGTCTCATTTCCCCACCCACACCTAGTACCTACTGTGTCAACAACATCACAATATCAATGTCCATGCCGGCATCATAACCCTCGGCAGACTAATCTATATCAATGTCCATGCCGGCATCATAACCCTCGGCAGACCAATCGTACAACCACAAATCTACAGATCACTAGGTGGGGGTACTCCGAACTAGATAGCCTTATTATCCTTAATATGAGATGATAATAGTCAAGGGTACGAGACACGGAGTTCGGGTATAGCTTATCCATCCTTGTGGTTCTCAACAGTTAATAGTGCATACCCTTGTAAACTCCGCTTCTCTATACGCTTAATTAGTATTATCTCAATATACAGTCTGTCTATTAGTATCTATCGTTAAGTTCTCAATATTATCGGTCAGGACTTCAAGTGCCATGTCCTGACATCTCATCCAATACGGACCGTGATCATGGATCAGAGCCTAAGTGCAATGCCCTGATTTATAGTACCTCTCAAGGCCTACATCCAAGGTTCGGATCTACCAGCCAGCCTTAGTGTCCGTTTCATCAACATAGATACCACACATCCCAAATCCATCGATGATTGCTGCCCCTCTATTCAGGTCCAAGGTCCCACTCCACCTAAGACAGTGATCACGGAGTCCCAGATGCTTATTAAGTATCCTTGGTGCTCCTGTAGGTATTTAGCATCATAAGACATCCATAACCCTTGAATCAGGTTCCGTTTCACAACCCAAGACCCTACTTAGATGGCTACACGGGTCAAGGTTAAGCCCGGCCCTTGACTCGCGCATAGCGTATCCCAAATAGTCCAAATGGAAGGTCAACGGGGCCCACACATGATCAAATCATAAAAGGGTACAAATCTGGGAAATGTCAATGTATACTCTGAGCTCGGCCAACCAGGCACTGAGCTCGGCCAACTGTTCTGAGCTCGGCCAACCAGGCACTGAGCTCGGCTAACCTGCTCTGAGCTCGGCCAACCAGGCACTGAGCTCGGCTAACCTGCTCTGAGCTCGGCCAACTAGGCACTGAGCTCGGCTAACCTGCTCTGAGCTCGGCCCGCCTAGCTGAATACTGTTGCAAGTACTGAAATTCCTGGATTTCTCCCTTTTCATTCCAATATTCACCAAACACTTCCAAACATCAAACACATCTCCTATATCATGATCTCATCACAAGTGGGCCATTGATCTTCCAAATGGGGGATTCTCATCCATCAATGGCCAAATACACATAAAAAGAGCTTAGACTAACAATTCTATACATCTTATCATCCAATCAACCATCCAAATACAGAAATCATGCCAAACATCCATAAAAGACAGTAATTACCAATCTAAGCATGTTAATCAATTTAGTTAAAGAATCTAAGCATGTCTACTTGCCTTTCGTTGGAGATGCCCAAATCCAAAAGCACTAGCTCAAAGCCCAACAAATCAAACCTAAGGAATAATTAGCAAAGTAAAACTAAATTAAAACATAAATTAAAAGAAAGGGAAGCTCTAAGCTATCTTAAC
Organism: Litsea cubeba; assembly: GCA_012931725.1. Taxonomy (NCBI): domain Eukaryota; kingdom Viridiplantae; phylum Streptophyta; class Magnoliopsida; order Laurales; family Lauraceae; genus Litsea; species Litsea cubeba. The sequence goes on from CM022945.1 coordinate 81,295,565, forward strand.
ACAACTCCACACCCAAAGCACATAAACCAAACCTAGGGAAAGGGGAGCTTACCAAACAGAGAAAGGGAATGGAGTGGTGGCTTGCAAATTGGAGATGGGGAGCTCGCGGGGGTCCACACAAAGATGATGGTGATCGGAGGTTGTGGGGCCCACTTGATTGGTGGCCCACTAAATTAGTGGTGATGATGGTCTTTGGTGGTCCATTGGATACAAGAAGGAGAAGACAGAAATAAAGAAAGAAGGAATGGAGAAAGAAAGAATAGAGAACAGAGAGAAAGAATTAAAGAGAGAAAGATAATGGTGAGATGGGTGGTGCTCAGTCATGTGGGCAGTGAGTGAAGTGAGTGAGGGAGAAATAAAGAGTGAAAAGAGAGAAAGAAAGAAAGAGAAGAACAGTGAAGGGGAAATGGGGAAAAACAGAGAGAGAAAGAAATGGAGAATTAGAGAGGAAGAGTAAGACAGTGAAGGGGAAGAATGGGGAAAACACACAGAGAGAGAGAGGGAAAGAAATGGAAAAATAGAAGAAATGGAGGGGCTGGGTAATTTCGTTGGCTGGGAGGAGTGAGAGAGGATTAAGGGAGAAGGAGAAAACAGAGAAAGGAAACAGAGAAACAGGGAAGAAGAAGAAACGAAAAATGGAGAAAAGAGAGGTGGAGTGGCTGCCAGTGATCGAGGAGATCATCCACGGCGATGGCGATGGCGCCGTGCTCGGAGTCCGGCGGCAGTGGGGCGGCAAGGGTTGGGAGAAGAAGAGATGGATGAGGGAGCTGAGGGGATGGAGAAAGGAGAAGAGAGAGGAGAAGAGAGGTGGCCGGCGTCGTGGCGGCGTGGTCCGGCGGTGAGAGGCAGCAAGCCGAGAGGGAGGGAGAGAAAACGAGAGAGATGAGAGGAAGAGAGGAATGAGAGAAATGGAGATGGAGGGGCTGATGTGTTGTGTTGGTGTGGAGTGAATGAGAAGAGAGGGGAAAGGGTCTCCATCGTGACCTAGAATAGGGAATGGGGAAAACGGGGAAAATGAGATGGGGGGTGTGATGAGAGTGAGATGAGTGAGGTGGGGCTCACATGAGATTAAGGTGGGGTAGGGTTTGACTAAAGTGCCCTCTTAATTAATGGGGTAATGGGTCAGGCCACGGGTAGTTGGGTCATCCTAAGGTTAAATTCACAATTCTCCAAGGGAAGCCCATCTGTAATTAGGATATCCTATGATTGACTTGGTCAAATTGGGTCCCACTAGGTATGTCTAGGGACGGGTCCTCACAGGCGGCGAAACTAAGGAGTTTCCTATCACGATTGGTCTACACCAAGGCTCAGCGTTAAGCCCGTACTTGTTTGCCCTAGTTATGGATGAGATTACAAGACATATCCAGGATGAGGTGCCGTGGTGTATGCTATTTGCAGATGACATTGTTTTAGTGGATGAGACGAGAGAAGGAGTGAATGCTAAACTTGAATTGTGGCGGAAAACGTTAGAGACAAAAGGGTTTAGGCTAAGTCGATGCAAAACGGAATATATGGAATGCAAGTTTAGCCAAAGTAGGACACCTGGTAACATAGAAGTAAGTTTGGGCACACAAAAGATAGTAGAGAAAAAAAAACTTTAGGTACCTTGGATCTATGGTGCAACAGGATGGAGGGATTGATACTGATGTAAGTCACAGGATTCAAGCCGGGTGGACCAAATGGAGGAGTGCTTCGGGGGTCTTGTGTGATCGGAAAGTCCCCCTCAAGGTTAAAGGAAAGTATTATAAGGTGGCGGTACGGCCAGCGTTGTTATATGGATCAGAGTGTTGGGCAGTAAAGCATAATCATGCCAAGAAGATGGAAGTTGCGGAGATGAGAATGCTAAGATGGATGTGCGGGATCACAAGGAGAGATAGGATTATGAATGAGGAGATTAGGGGCATAGTAGGAATAGCACTGATTGGAGATAAAATGAGAGAAAATCGACTGAGATGGTTCGGCCATGTTAGAAGGCGTCCAACAGAGGCACCTGTTAAAAGGTGTGAAAGCATGGAGTTTGCCAAGAGTAGGAGAGGGAGAGGGAGACCCAAGAGAAGTTGGAAAGAAACTATTAAACATGATCTTGCCTACATGGATCTAACGGAGGACATGGCCCTAAACAGATTTGATTGGCGTCGTCAAATCCATATAGCCGACCCCACCTAGTGGGAAAAGGCTTGGTTTGGTTTGGTTTGGTTAGGCTACTTAAGTGAATAATATTCCTGGACATATGAGTGATAACTAGGTGCCAACACAAACAAGGCAGGCAACTTTTTTGTTGTCTCCTCTCATGCTGGACACCTGGAATACCACTAAAATTCTTTTTTTATGGGTGAAAGCTACCATTTTTATCACATAAAGTGTTGCCCCAAAACATGGCTTTAAGGATGTGTAATTTTCAGTTGTTATGGGGGCAATTTTAAGTTGATAGTCAAGCTTTGTTGAAGGGTACTTTAAACATGATACTCGAATCTCACACCATTTTTTTTTTTAAATTTGTTTGTATGATCTCAACCGTTCAAATAAATATGATTGACACATGGTTGATAGAGATAAAACAAGTGGCGGGGCAAGAGGGGTTGGTGGACCAGGTTATCTGACTACTACATAATGCAGCAGTGCCTGCCATCTGTAGAGCGGAAAGTGCCAGTCGTCCAATATTTTTTTTTCTTGTGCTGGGTAAAGTAAAGTAAAGTAAAAAGCTTTCATGTGAGCAATTTACTGTTGGAAAGAAACAAGTACGAGAGAGCATTCATGAATTTCATCGGCGTCTAAAAATTTAGAAAATTTTATGACATAAATTTATTAAATTCTAGCTAAGAAATAGGCTCTTAATATTGTGACCTTGATTAAATAGGTAATTGTGTATTCCTTTTTCATGAATGTCTAATCATCTTTATTTTTATTAAAATTGTTCAATAAATATTCACAAATGCAATTATTGTATTAGGTGATTAGGTCTTATGTTTTTTTTTTTGTGATTTAACAAAGTGTTAGTCTTTTTAGTCAGACTGCATATGGCACATCACACAATGGGATTTTTACCAAAAAGTATTGGTATACTCGTATTATACTATTTTAGTGTCAAATACACGCTAATGACGACTTTGGTGTTCGTACGGTGAATTTTTACTCTTTTACCCTCCATATTTCGGACGACATCGTCATGTTTCACAGCCCTAAAACGGACGAAATCACTATGCTCCTCTCATCTTTCTCCTTTCCCGTCCTTTTCCGCTCGCTCCTGTGCTCTTTCCCTCTCCCTCCCTGCTCCCTTGCTATCTCTTCCTCTCTCCCTGCGTCTCGGCTCCTGCCGTCCCTATCCCTCTCCTCTCCCTGTTCTCTTTCCCCTCTCCCCGCGTCTCCGCTACTGCGCTTCATCCCCTCTCCTTGCGTCTCCGCTACTGCGCTTCATCTCCTATCCCTGCTTTCGAAGATCTTGTGACCGGATCCTCTAGTGGATTTCTGACTGAGATAAAGACCATCTCAGTAAAGTAAATTGACCTAAAAATGATTTACCGTGTGATTTGATAGTATTGCGTTTAAACGTTAATTATACATGCCCATCCCTCATTGTTTTGACCAAACCGCAGACCCATGACCCAACCAAGATGTACAAAAGGCAAAGCATAATAATAAGAACCCATTTGCAGGTTTTCCTCCGCTTGGAGGGGAGGAAATCCTGAAAAAAAAACCTTACTGCTGTATTCATCGGCGGTATAGCTGCAAATTCAAGTTTTCCTCCTCTCAGAGAGGAGGAAATCTGGCAAATGCAAGTTTACTGCCGAAACAAGCAGCGGTAAAGCTGCAAATTCCAGTTTTCCTCCTCTTAGAGAGGAGGAAATCTAGCAAATGCTAGTTTACCGCCAATACAAGCAGCGGTAAAGCTGCGTGAGTGCCTAAATCCAAATCCATTCCAAGCAGGCCTTTCCATTTCCTTTAACATTGAACTAAAGACACACTTAAACTTAATATTTTCTTAAATCTTCATTATTAGATAAAGAAAATCAATAAAAGAATTTACTATTTTGGAAAATGGCTTGGGTCGTCCTAAAAGTTCGTGCTTATTAAATAGAAGCAATAGAGATATAAATAAAGAAAATCTTTTCTTAATAGGGAAAAGTAATGTATAAAACAACATGAACAAAAATAAACAAATAAAAGAATATATATATTTAATAAGGGAGGGTGTCCACATTACTTTGGACCCCACCTAAATTACCCAAAGGACTCGAATCCAAAAAAATATCCAAGTATAAACCATCTTGGACTCCATAAACCTGACTTTTGGGTGAGAGATTAAATAACAGGTTGCCCCATTTGACCTCTTTTTCCATCCACTTGGCTTATAAGCCATACGATCGCGCACACGGAATAACTATGGGGCCCACTCAGAATACTTTAGATCTTATATCATATTAGCGACTTGACGACCCAAGCCATTTTTTTCATAGTGAAGAAATTTCTCATTATGGCTAGGTCTTCTCAAGAGATTATTCAAACGATACTAAATTTAAAAAATCACATCCTCATTGCAACAAAAAAAAAAAAAAAAAACTAAAAAGAGAGTCTCTCTCATGCCACTAAATGACAAAAAAAAAAAGAGCTATGGTTGTACATGGGATGGGCTAGGCTGGGCCGAGGAACGTCCAAGCCCGACCCGAGTTCAAAATTAGTAGCCCGATGCCGGCTCAAGCGCAGGTCGGGCCAGAGGTTGCTTGCCCAAGACCGGCCCGCCTGTAAATCATGATGCCCTAGCAAATCCTCAATTTAACTTCTATAATAACGAAAAGAGAAAAAAAAAATTCTTATAACTTCCTAGCTTGTCGCTCAACTAGCGTTGTCATATCACCCTATATGAGAGGTCATGGGTTTAAGTCCCCACAATACTACTCCCTTTCTTACAATTATATATGTATATTTGGGCCGGGCAAGGATGTATTTCTTAAAATAAAAATTCAAAGATCTACACTCTTGCCTTTTGATTTTTCCACAACTTTTCTTTTGTTCTCTCTTTGCATTTAACCATTCACTTTACTTTTTCGGTAAAGTAAATTGACCTAAAGATGATTTACCGTGTGATTTGATAGTATTGCGTTTAAACGTTAATTATACATGCCCATCCCTCATTGTGTCGACCAAACCGCAGACCATGACCCCAACCAAGATGTACAAAAGGCAAAGCATAATAAGAACCCATTTGCAGGTTTTCCTCCGCTTGGAGAGGAGGAAATCCTGAAAAAAAAACCTTACCGCTGTATTCGTCGTCGGTATGGCTGCAAATTCAAGTTTTCCTCCTCTCAGAGGGGAGGAAATCTGGCAAATGCAAGTTTACAACCGATACAAGCAGCGGTTAAAGCTGTAAATTCCAGTTTTCCTCCTCTTAGAGCGGAAGAAATCTCGTAAATGCTACTTTACCGCCGATACATACAGCGGTAAAGCTGCGTATGTGCCTAAATCCAAATCCATTCCAAGCAGGCCTTTCCATTTCCTTTAACATTGAACTAAAGACACACTTAAATTTAATATTTTCTTAAATCTTCATTATTAGATAAAGAAAATCAATAAAAGAATTTACTATTTTGGAAAATGGCTTGGGTCATCCTAAAAGTTCGTGCTTATGAAATAAAAGCAATAGAGATATAAATAAATAAAATATTTTCTTAGTAGGGAAAAGTAATGTATAAAACAACATGACCAAAAATAAATAAATAAGAGAATACATATATATTTAATAAGGGAGGGTGTCCACATTACTTTGGACCCCACCTAAATTACCAAAAGGACTCGAATCCAAAAAAAAATCCAAGTATAAACCATCATGGACTCCAAAAACACAGACTTTTGGGTGAGAGATTAAATAACAGGTTGCCCCATTTGACCTCTTTTTCCATCAACTTGGCTTATAAGTCATACGATCGCGCACACGGAATATCTATGGGGGCCCACTCAGAATACTTTAGATCTTACAACATATTAGCGAGTGGACGACCCAAGCCATTTTTTCATAGAGAAGTAATCTCTCGTGATGTCGAGGTCTTCTCATGAGACTATTCAAACGATACTAAATTTAAAAAATCACATCTTCCTTCCAACAAAAAAAAAGCTAAAAAGAGACTCTCTCTCATGCCACTAAATTACAAAAAAAAAAAAAAAAAAAAACCTATGGTTGTACATGGGACGGGGTGGGCTTGGCCGAGGAACGTCCATGCCCGGCCCGACTTCTAAATTAGTAGCCCGATGCAGGCTCAAGCGCAGGTCGGGCCAAAGGTTGCTTGCCCAAGATCGGCCCGCCTGTAAATCATGATGCCCTAGCAAATCCTCAATTTAACTTCTATAATAACGAAAAGAGAAAAAAAAATTATTATAACTTCCTAGGTTGTAGCTCAACTAGCGTTGTCATATCACCCTATATGAGAGGTCATGGGTTTGAGTCCCCACATTACTACTCCCTTTCTTACAATTATATATGTATATTTGGGCAGGGCAAGGATGTATTTCTTAAAATAAAAATTCAAAGATCTACACTCTTTCCTTTTGATTTTTCCACAACTTTTCTTTTGTTCTCTCTTTGCATTTAACCATTCACTTTACTTTTCCGGTAAAGTAAATTGACCTAAAGATGATTTACCGTGTGATTTGATAGTATTGCGTTTAAACGTTAATTATACATGCCCATCCCTCATTGTGTCGACCAAACCGCAGACCCGTGACCCAACCAAGATGTACAAATGGCAAAGCATAATAATAAGAACCCATTTGCAGGTTTTCCTCCGCTTGGAGGGGAGAAATTCTGGAAAATAAACCTTACCGTTGTATTGATTGGCAATATGGCTGCAAATTCCAGCTTTCCTCCTCTCAGAGAGGAGGAAATCTGGCAAATGCAAGTTTACAACCGATATAAGCAGCGGTAAAGCTGCAAATTTCAGTTTTCCTACTCTTAGAGAGGAGGAAATCTCATAAATGCTATTTTACCGCCGCTACATACAGCGGTCAAGCTACGTGTGCGCCTAAATCCAAATCCATTCCAAGCAGGCCTTTCCAATTACTTTAACATTGAACTAGAGGCACACTTAAACTTAATATTTTCTTAAATCTTCATTACTAGATAAAGAAAATCAAGAAAAGAATTTACTATTTTGGAAAATGGCTTTGGTCGTCCTAAAAGTTCGTGCTTATGAAATAAAAGCAATAGAGATATAAATAAAGAAAATCTTTTCTTAATAGGGAAAAGTAAAGTATAAAAGAACGTGAACAAAAATAAACAAATAAAAGAATATATATATTTAATAAGGGAGGGTGTCCACATTACTTTGGACCCCACCTAAATTACCCAAAGGACTTGAATAAAAAAAAATCCAAGTTTAAACCATCTTGAACTCCATAAACCTGACTTTTGGATGAGGGATTAAATAACAGGTTGCCCCATTTGACCTCTTTTTCCATCCACTCTACTTATAAGCCATACGATCGAGCACACGGAATAACTATAGGGCCCACTCAGAATACTTTAGATCTTATATCATATTAGCGAGTGGACAACCCAACCCATTTTTTCATAGTGAAGAAATCTCTCGTGATGTCTAGGTCTTCTCATGAGATTATTCAAACGATACTAAATTTAAAAAATCACATTATCCTTCCAACAAAAAAAAAAGCTAAAAAGAAACTCTCTCTCAGGCCACTAAATGACAAAAAAAAAAAAAAAAAACTATGGTTGTACATGGGACGGGCTGGGCTGGGCAGAGGAACGTCCATGCCCGGCCCGACTTCTAAATTAGTAGCCCGACGCCGGCTCAAGCGCAGGTCGGGCCAGAGGTTGCTTGCCCAAGACCGGCCCGCCTGTAAATCATGATGCCCTAGCATATCCTAAGTTTAACTTATATAATAATGAAAAGAGAAAAAAAATTCTTATAACTTCCTAGGTTGTAGCTCAACTAGCGTTATCATATCACCCTATATGAGAGGTCATGGGTTTGAGTCCCCACATTACTACTCCCTTTCTTACAATTATATACGTATATTTGGCCGGGCAAGGATGTATTTCTTAAAATAAAAATTTTAAAGACCTACACTCTTGCCTTTTGATTTTCTCACAACTTTTCTTTTGTTCTCTGTTTGCATTAACCATTCACTTCACTTTTCCGGTAAAGTAAATTGACCTAAAGATGATTTACCAAGGTGATTTGATAGTATTGCGTTTTAATGTTAATTATACATGCCCAAACTGCACGCCCGTGACCCAACCAAGATGTACAAAAGGCAAACCAAAATAATAAGAACCCATTTGCAAGTTATCCTTCGCTTGGAGGGGAGAAAATCCTGAAAATAAACCTTACCGCTGTATTCATCGGCGGTATGGCTGCAAATTCCAGTTTTCCTCCTCTCAGAGAGGAGGAAATCTGGCAAATGCAAGTTTACCGCCGATACAAGCAGCGGTAAAGCTACAAATTCCAGTTTTCCTCCTCTTAGAGAGGAGGAAATCTGGCAAATGCTAGTTTACAGCCGATACAAGCAGCGGTAAAGCTGCGTGAGTGCCTAAATCCAAATCCATTCCAAGCAGACCTTTCCATTTCCTTTAACATTGAACTAGAGACACACTTAAACTTAATATTTTCTTAAATCTTCATTATTAGTTAAAGAAAATCAATAAACGAATTTACTATTTTGGAAAATGGCTTGGGTCGTCCTAAAAGTTCGTGCTTATGAAATAAAAGCAATAGAGATATAAATAAAGAAAATCTTTTTTTAATAGGGAAAAGTAATGTATAAAACAACATGAACAAAAATAAACAAATAAAAGAATATATATATTTAATAAGGGAGGGTGTCCACATTACTTTGGACCCCACCTAAATTACCCAAAGGACTCGAATCCAAAAAAATATCCAAGTATAAACCATCTTGGACTCCATAAACCTGACTTTTGGGTGAGAGATTAAATAACAGGTTGCCCCATTTGACCTCTTTTTCCATCCACTTGGCTTATAAGTCCTACGATCACGCACACGGAATATCTAAGGGGGCCCACTCAGAATACTTTAGATCTTATATCATATTAGCGAGTGGATGACCCAAGCCATTTTTTCATAGTGAAGAAATTTCTCATGATGGCTAGGTCTTCTCAAGAGATTATTCAAACGATACTAAATTTAAAAAATCACATCTTCCTTCCAACAAAAAAAAGCTAAAAAGAGACTCTCTCATGCCACTAAATGACAAAAAAAAAAAATGATGGTTGTACATGGGACGGGCTGGGCTGGGCCGAGGAACGTCCATGCCCGGCCCGACTTCTAAATTAGTAGCCCGACGCCGGCTCAAGCGCAGGTCGGGCCAGAGGTTGCTTGCCCAAGACCGGCCCGCCTGTAAATCATGATGCCCTAGCATATCCTCAGTTTAACTTCTATAATAACGAAAAGAGAAAAAAAAATCTTATAACTTCCTAGGTTGTAGCTCAACTAGCGTTGTCATATCACCCTATATGAGAGGTCATGGGTTTGAGTCCCCACATTACTACTCCCTTTCTTACAATTATATATGTATATTTGGGCCGGGCAAGGATGTATTTCTTAAAATAAAAATTGAAAGATCTACACTCTTGCCTTTTGATTTTTCCACAACTTTTTTTTTGTTCTCTCTTTGCATTTAACCATTCACTTCACTTTTCAGGTAAAGTAAATTGACCTAAAGATGATTTACCGTGTGATTTGATAGTATTGCATTTAAACGTTAATTATACATGCTCATCCCTCATTGTGTCGACCAAACTGCGTACCCGTGACCCAACCAAGAGATACAAAAGGCAAAGCATAATAATAAGAATCCAGTAGCAGCTTTTCCTCCACTTGGAGGGGAGAAAATCTTGAAAATAAACCTTACCGCTGTATTCATCGGCGGTATAGCTGCAAATTCCAGTTTTCCTCCTCTCAGAGAGGAGGAAATCTGGCAAATGCAAGTTTACCGCCGAAACAAGCAGCGATAAAGCTGCAAATTCCAGTTTTCCTCCTCTTAGAGAGGAGGAAATCTGACAAATGCTATTTTACCGGCGATACATACAGCGGTAAAGCTGCGTGTGTGCCTAAATCTAAATCCATTCCAAGCAGGCCTTTCCATTTACTTTAACATTGAACTACAGGCACACTTAAACTTAATATTTTCTTAAATCTTCATTACTAGTTAAACAAAAACAATAAAAGAATTTTTTATTTTGGAAAATGGCTTGGGTCGTCCTAAAAGTTCGTGCTTATTAAATAGAAGCAATATAGATATAAATAAAGAAAGTCTTTTCTTAATAGGAAAAAGTAATGTATAAAACAACATGAACAAAAATAAACAAATAAAAGAACATATATATTTAATAAGGGAGGGTGTCCACATTACTTTGGACCCCACCTAAATTACCAAAAGGACTCGAATCCAAAAAAAATCCAAGTATAAACCATCTTGGACTCCATAAACACTGACTTTTGGGTGAGAGATTAAATAACAGGTTGCCCCATTTGACCTCTTTTTCCATCCACTTGGTTTATAAGTCATACGATCGCGCACACGGAATAACTATGGGGCCCACTCAAAATACTTTAGAACATATATCATATTAGCGAGTGGACGACCCAAGCCATTTTTTCATAGTGAAGAAATCTCTCGTGATGTCTAGGTCTTCTCATGAGATTATTCAAACGATACTAAATTTAAAAAATCACATCCTCCTTCCAAAAAAAAAAAAAGCTAAAAAGAGACTCTCTCTCATGCCACTAAATGACAAAAAAAAAAAAAAAAAAAAAAAACTATGGTTGTACTTGGGTCGGGCTGGGCTGGGCCTAGGAACGTCAATGCCCTACCCGACTTCTAAATTAGTAGCCCGATGCCGGCTCATGCGCAGGTCGGGCCAGAGGTTGCTTGCCCAACACCGGCCCGCTTGTAAATCATGATGCCCTAGCATATCCTGAGTTTAACTTATATAATAACGAAAAGAGAAAAAAAAATTCTTATAACTTCCTAGGTTGTAGCTCAACTAGCGTTGTCATATCACCCTATATGAGAGGTCATGGGTTTGAGTCCCCACATTACTACTCCCTTTCTTACAATTATATATGTATATTTGGGCCGGGCAAGGATGTATTTCTTAAAATAAAAATTCAAAGATCTACACTCTTGCCTTTTGATTTTTCCACAACTTTTCTTTTGTTCTCTCTTTGCATTTAACCATTCACTTTACTTTTCCGGTAAAGTAAATTGACCTAAAGATGATCTACCGTGTGATTTGATAGTATTGCGTTTAAACGTTATGAAAGAAACTGCGATTCAGATCTGAACATCACTAGCGGAAGACTTTCATGGCTAATTTGTAACATGACAGATTTTAAAAATTCTGATTTGGGCAGCATAAATCAGCCATAGTGATCGCAAAAGGACTCCATGAATTCATGACCAACAAGTGTATAATTCAAGGAGAACCAAGAAGACTATTACCTTAAAGATTTGTAGACTTCAAATCTCTGAAATAATAGATCCAAAGGGCTGAACTCAGACTTGCAATCAGCAAACAAATTGCTGGAATTTTCTGCGGTAGTATTGCCTTTGATCTTCTTCTCTATCTCACTTTCAAATCTGATTGGCTAAGATGGTGGGATCTTAATCTAGGAATTGAGAACTATTTTTCTAAGGAAAAATCTCAAACCTTAAGCTCTCTTCAATGAAGAAGAAAACAATTCAAGGCTGGACGTGTGGGACTCTTCACTCTCTTAGTATGGACGTCCAAGGAGAAAGCCATCTCCCTTTTATAGAAACTTTGGAAACCTTTCCCAAAAGTTTATCTCTTCTAATTCTCATAGATGTCCTAAAAGGAAAGTATAATCTAAAGATTTATTTCCTTTTAGAAACACTCCAATTAGAAAAGGAAACTAAGGAACTTCCCATAAACTTTAGCAATTAGTAATCCTAGTTGTACAACACTTACTAATTTAAGTTTCTAATCCAAAAAGGAAACTTTCTTATAGGAATACTAATCCAAAGAGGAGTCCAACTTTCCAAGTAGAGAGACCTACTCAAAGTTGGAAACCTTACCCATGGAAATCCCATTATGGACGTCCCATATACTAATTCACACCATGGCCCACAATTAATTTATCTAGAATTAAATTCATGCATGCCATCAAAGGCCTATTTGAATTTAACCTTAAAATTATTTTTCCACTAAAATAATTCATCCAAATGTCATCTAAGCATTTTAGGAAACCATGTCAAGTGACTAGAGAAGGGACCAAAAGACATATTTGCCATTGGCTCCCAAAATGACCAAAATGTCTATGCTAAACCCATAGCAACATTAAGACCATTTTAACCTTAACTCATTCCACTAAAGAGTTATGGTTGAACTCCAAGGACAAATATATAATATAATAAGCTCATCATAAAATGACAGTTGTCTTCGACCTACTAAGTGTAATGACCTGAATGCCCCTCTATGTAACATCCATAATCGAGTCAGGTTATCACATGTACTATCAACCTTCCTGATTACATCTAAACCTTAGAACTTCATATCCTTAACATAATCATCATCCGGATATCATTCTCTTGGTCCAAGGAGCGACCCACAAGTTCAATATCCATATGGAACATCCATATATTAAGATCTTAGATTTTGATGATTAATCGGATAATTCTAAGGGGACGATCATTCCATCATTAGATGGCACAGATTCTATATTGCATCTGCACGTCCCAACTGATCAAGTCCGAGTACCCAAAACACAGAGCTGTTGACCCATGAAAAGAATCTCACCCATAGTGAATTAAAGCACAAGTACTTGACTTCGTCAGTTCATCCACAAATGCTCAAGATTAAGAGCACTGGTCACTCAGTAGCATGAGGTGACTTGATCTCTCTCTGTGATGGTGCTATTTTAGAGATCACACCTACCATGGTCCTGTTCAATGCATTGCATATGCAGTAATGAGATAAATCTGGGAAAGCCCTCCCATGACTTAGGTAAGTCATCCTGAATACAGGAGAGTCTCTCATTATAACTTATACCAAGATGAAGTGCCCAGCTCCATCTCTCAGTTATGAACAAATATGTTGTTTCCAGTGTCCATGAATTAGACCTATCTGTGTGTAGACATTACACACCTAATTCACTTACTAGAAACAATGAGCCTTACACAACCATACATATATACATGTTTAAGCTGAAAAGAGTCATTCCATTAAATAACCAGTCAATATCCAGTAACAAAAGATGAGAGTGCAGCTAGTGGGCTTTAGGGCATACACCAATCCCAACAAATTATACATGCCCATCCCTCATTGTGTCGACCAAACCGCAGACCCGTGACCCAACCAAGATGTACAAAAGGCAAAGCATAATAATAAGAACCCATTTGTAGGTTTTCCTCCGCTTGGAGGGGAGGAAATCCTGAGAAAAAACCTTACCGCTGCATTCATCGGCGGTATGGCTGCAAATTCCACTTTTCCTCCTCTCAGAGAGGAGGAAATCTGGCAAGTGCAAGTTTACCGCCGATAAAGCAGCGGTAAAGCTGTAAATTCCAGTTTTCCTCCTCTTAGAGAGGAGGAAATCTGGCAAATGCTAGTTTACAGCCGATACAAGCAGCGGTAAAGCTGCGTGAGTGCCTAAATCCAAATCCATTCCAAGCAGGCCTTTCCATTTCCTTTAACATTGAACTAAAGACACACTTAAACTTAATATTTTCTTAAATCTTCATTATTAGATAAAGAAAATCAATAAAAGAATTTACTATTTTGGAAAATGGCTTAGGTCGTCCTAAAAGTTCGTGTTTATTAAATAGAAGCAATATAGATATAAATAAACAAAATCTTTTCTTAATAGGGAAAAGTAATGTATAAAACAACATGAACAAAAATAAACAAATAAAAGAATATATATATTTAATAAGGGAGGGTGTCCACATTACTTTGGACCCCACCTAAATTACCCAAAGGACTCGAATCCAAAAAAAATCCAAGTATAAACCATCTTGGACTCCATAAACCGGCCAAGGCTTACCATGATCTTGAATGTAAGCCAAATATTTTCTAATTATTCATATACTGTCACCGGACACCGGGTGTGGACCGGACTTTAAACCCTTCTCATTTTTCCTAGGCTTAGGACCGACAATGCAATACAATAAGCAACATGACGGAGTAATTTATTTCTTTGCTGGTGACAAATCAGAAAATAAAAAAAATCAACTAAATATCCTATGTGGGTAAAGTAATGTTTAAAAGAACTCAGAAGAAATCAACAGAAAAAAATCTTAACAATGTAAAGTCTGATTGAAAGGTCTTTAGGCATTTCCATCAATTTACGCATAAACTACTCATAGCCTAGTGCATTGCATCATCCACTCAATACAAAAATTACAAATTAACCTAATCTTTCCAAAAAAAAAAAAAGATACAAATTGAGAGAGAGCCATAGATACAAATGATATACTGATAAAAAAAAATAGATACAAATGATATGACCCTTGTGTGGCAAGCAGTTGCAAGTTTTTAACTAGTTTTTTTTTTTTTTTTTTTAACATTGTAACATTGAAACGTTTATGATTGATTAATGTGAAAAAAATTATTTTAAACATTGTTGAGACCATTCACTTTTCACTCACTAACTACTTCATATTTCGTAAACTCACTTTACCAAAGAAGTAAACTGTAGGGTTAATTTAAGAGACAATAAAAAGAGAGGGGTCAAATAAGAAAAAACTAAATTTCAAAAATCACATCTTCCTTTTAACAGATAAAATGTTAAAAAATTACTTTCTCATGCCACTGAATGACAAAAAACACTATGGATGTTCACAGACCAGGCCGCGTAATGTCCAAAGCGACCCGGCTTTTTATGAACTAGGAAGCCAAGCTTTGGTCATGCCTGAAGTTACTGCCCCGAGCCAAGCCCGCATGGAAATGATGAAGCCCAAGCGCAACCCATGTTAGACGTATAAAAGTAAAAAAAAAATGACAGTATTTGGGTGATTGTTGATAGACTCACCAAGTCAGCACACTCCATTCCTATGAGGATGAAGGGATCCATGGATGTTTTGGCACACAAGTACATTGAGAGCATCGTCAGGTTGCATGGAGTTCCATATTCCATTGTTTTAGATAAAGACATGAGGTTTGTGGGCAGATTTTGGGTCAATTTGCAAGCAACTTTGGGTACTACTTTGAGTTTTAGTACTGCGTATCACCCTCAGACGGATGGACAGACTGAGAGGACCAACCAGACTATGGAGGATATGTTGCGGGCATGTGTTCTCGACTTTGGGAAAGACTGGGAGAAGAGTCTTCCTTTGTGCGAGTTTGCCTACAATAACAGTTATCACTCCAGTATCGGGATGACATCGTTCGAGGCATTGTACGGACGGAAGTGCAAGACCCCGATTTTTTGGAAAGAGATTGGTGTTCGGAGTTTTCACGGACCTTTCACGGACCCTCGATCATCAGTGATACTAGTGAGAAGGTGAAACAGATCATTGACAGGCTGAAAATCGCAAGGGACCGACAAGGTGTTTCTCAAAGCCTCACCGACTAGAGGAACTATGAGATTCGGTCAGAAAGGAAAATTGGCTCGAAGATACATAGGATCGTTTAAGATTGATATGCGCGTTGGTGAAGTGGCTTACAGATTGATACTACCAGCAGAGTTAGCAGGAGTTCACAAGGCTTTTCACATCTCTATGCTGAGGAAGTACATTCCAGACCCTTCACACGTGCTACACCACGAGCCTTTGGATGTTCAGCCAAATGTTACATTTGTGAAGAGACCGAAGAAAATCATTAATACAAAAGAGTAGGTTCTCAGGACCAGAACCATTTATTGGGTCAAGGTGCAGTGGGAGCATCACAATCCGAGAGAAGCGACATGGGAACTCAGAGATCAGGTTCAGGAGAAGTATCTGCAGTTATTGCCAAAGGTGTGTTAGTGATTTGGAGGACCAAATAGCCTAGGGGGGAGGATGTAACATCCCTTCCATTAACCTCTTATTAATTATAATTAATTGCTTGATTAGTTAGTAAGAGTGTTTAGAGTCTTATCGAGTTGGGTTTATCGTGTGGATCACGCGTGCGAAGTCTCACGTGAGTCCGAGATCGTTTGGGTACAGTCGGGGGTTGTTTGCAATTTCGGAAAGTTTTTAGGGGTTTTTATGAGAATATGAGTTTTGTGAGTTTGGGTGCATTAGATAGGTCTCAGCGTTTCATGAACATTAGTCTTCCATCGCTTTTCGATCTGACGCGTCGAAGAAGCCCAAATATCATCCTTAGTGAAACCAAGGATTAAACTCATGAAAAATCCCATTTAACCTAACCTAATATAAGTGCCCTTCACCCATCTCTTATTCTTTCTTCCTCATTCACTATTCACTCTCAACAAGACCCAGCCCCTTCACTGCCTCCTCACTGCCGACGGTCACCGGAGCTCCGACGTCATCGGCAAGCTCCTAGGATCTCACCCATCCACTTTTCTAAGCTTTCCTCTCACAACCCATTCAAAGGTAGACTCTCAAAGCTTGTAGACTTAATGAATATTCTTCTTTTTTATTAGAAATGAAATAGAGTAGCTCACCCAACCCATTTGCATCCATTAATGTAGTTGGTTTTGGGATTGAGAGCTTTTTGCACAAGTTTGAGCTCAAGGAGGATTTTCACTTGATTTCTTCCTTGTTTTCTTAGCTCTTCATCTAAGGCAAGTCATTCTATATTTTATGTTGGATATGTTTGTCTCTTCTTTGATTTATATGGAAAAATGATGATTTAGATGACCTTTGCTCAATTGATGTTTTAGAAGTTTGGAAACATGATAATTATGTTTGATTGCTTAATGAAATGGATTATGAATTTAATGACTTGATTAGATAGATGAATGGAATTTTTGTGGACTTGTTATATCCATGTTTTGATGACTTATCAGGTCCATGAAAGAAGAAAGGAATTGGACCCATTTCACTGCAGAAACAGAACCTGGGTTCTGTTTCTGCAGCTCGGTCGACCAGCCACACAGGGTCAGGTTCTCTGGAACCTGACCAAAACACTGTTGCCCCCTTTTTGCTTCCAACTGTCGGTCGACCATCCAAGGGCTTGGTCGACCGGGCATGAAGGATGTCGACCTGTCAATCGACTGGGCCTTCTTTGTGTGCGATCGACCGGCCAAGGGCCAGGTCGACAGGGCCAACTGCCAGGTCCCTTTTTGAAGGGCCTCTTTCACCTATTTTTGGATGGACCTTGGCTACCTGTTTGGACTCATTTGACTATATGTGAGGATGTTTTGAGCTGACGTTCTTCACGGTTATTCCGGTTGCATCGGGATTCAACCTAACTCAATCTTGAACGGTACGGGACAACGGGATACCCTTCTTTAAATCTATGCACAAAGATTGTTCGTCCGGGTATCGTGAATCCTAACCCTTTCATTGACTGAGTAGGGATGTATGATGCTTCGGGATTAACATTGTACTTAGGATTGGATTGTCTATCGCTTATGATTCCGAATTGTACCGTTTGGTACCTTCTAAATGCAATGTCCATGTTCATTAGCTCCGTCTGTTTTATTTGTTTGGGATCATATGAAGAACTTAGGTGATGAATTTAGGATCCCTTTTGATGTTCTGTTTGTTTCGAAGTTTGATTGAAACTGTTGAGCTAGGCGGCTTTGATTGTAAAGCTTGTTGAGAACTACTTATAATATTAATGTTTTGAAGAAGTTTGATGGTTTTGGTTTTGGATTTGATAATGCAAAAGTAGGTTTTCTATTAATTGTTTGATGAATCTTGTTCACGCAAGAAAGTCTAGTCCCTCACTATTGTATGTTTAGAACTCTTGTGTCAGGCACCACTTAGCTGTTAATGTCCAACACAGATGGGGCACCACCTGTGTGAGGACCTATGAATGAACGTCTGCGCAGTATGAATGTTTTATATTTTAGATGAATGTACACCATCAGATTCCCATTTTGAAAGAAGTATGATGTTATGTTTTGTTTTATTTTGTTATGAAGGGTATCATATGATTGCTTGCCGGGTTTTTATCCCGGGCCCAATGTTTACTCTACCACAGCTCTCATGTTGAGCCGGAAGGGACAAGTGGAACTATCCCGTGGTGATTAGCTAATGTGGATGCCTATATGTTAATCTGTTTATGACTCGAATGCTATGCATTCTCACGATCAGAATGCTATGCATTTCCAATGATCTTGTCAATCGTCTATTCTGATTCGTTCTGCATATCTGTTGATTTATATATATATATATATATTGATTGTCGACCTTCGTGTTTGATGATGCTACTCTTGGTGCATAGGTACCGAGCCCTTCCTTACCGAGGAGGAAACGACGGAAGAAGTTCAGGCAGATCAGCCTGATGACTTCCTAGAGTATAGTACGGACGACGTTGTATAGCCGTATCAACTCCGTACAAGAGAGCCTTATCGTTTATCTGGATTAGTTCATCTTTTTGTTTCTTTCAGATTTTGATTAGGCCCAAGTTTTATCGTGGCCTTCTTATTGTAATTAATACTTTTGTTAACAGTCTCAGACTTGAACTCCAGTTATGTTACTCAGTATTTGTTCTAAACTATACTCCTTTAAGATATCACTTGCATTTATAAAGCTTCCGCTATTTGTTATTTATTTTTGAGGAAATGTTTATACCTCACAGCGGTCTTCGATCCAGATGAGACATGATTGGGGCCAAGTTACATTTGATTAATATTGGAAAAGTGGAAAAGTTTTTAATTGGCCCTAATCTCACGCATAACCTCGGTTTGCATTTTGGGGGTGTGACAACTTCTCCGTTGAGCTACCCCATTTTAATAAATGAGGACAAAATAGTGGGATTAGAAGATAGCCTGGACACAATTAAAAGGTGGGTGTTAGAAACAGATGAGTTGTTTACTATGATTGGAATAGTTTTTATGGGAGTAATAGGCAAAACCACGCTCTCGCTCAGAAAATATGCAATAGCGAGATTGTAAAGCACTCTTTTAAATACATAGAATTTGTTCTTGTATCTCAATGTTTCAAATTTGAGGATCTACTCATAGAGATGCTTAGAGAAAAGATTGTTAGTGGAAGACAAGTTCATGAGCTATTGGATATGCTTAAGAGGGAATTAGAAGATAAGAAATACTTATTGGTTTTGGATGATGTCTGGGAAACAGCTGAGGGATGTGGTGGGATAGTCTGAACTCCGTTTTACCCAAAAGAAATGGCGGTTGTGTCATTGTTACGACAAGGAAGTTGGAGGTAGCTGCCTCAATGGGAGTTGACCAAAATCACATACATGAAGTGAATACTCTTTCACATGATGATAGTTGGTCCTTATTTACTAAAATAGCATTTGCAAGGACTGGTGGTAAGTGTTGTAATCCTGATTTAGAGCATTTTGGTAAGGAAATCGTTGCAAGATGTGAAGGGCTCCCTTTGGCAATCACAGCCGTGGGTGGAATGATGCTTGCAAAAGGTGATTCAGTCCATGAATGGAGGAGATTATCAATGCACCTGAAGGACGAGATGGCAGAACACAAGAAAGGTATTCTGGTCATGTCAAATTTAGAGCTCAGTTATGACGAGCTTCCTTCCCACCTAAAACCCTGTTTCTTATGCTTTGCCATGTATCTAGAAGATTTTCACATATACATTGGTGAGATTATTGGCAGGTGGATTGGTGAGGGTTTTGTCATTTTAGCAAGGAATGGAAGAACGACTTCCGAGACCGCAGAAGAATACATCGCGGAGTTAATGGGTCGGTGTCTGTTAATAGGTTCAAAGAAGGATGCTTTTAACAGAAAGTTTCTTTTTTGCAGGATGCATGATATGGTGCGGGATATGGTTATTAAAATTGCAAGAGATGAGAACTTTAGCAGTTTTGATGAAAAGGAAAGGCCAATATTCAATATGCAGCATCGTCGTGTAGGCATATCCATGAATTCTGCTATTGAGAGCAGTGGAAGCTAAGTGGTGAAGAATTCAATAACCCGTAGTAAATTGCAAACATTGTTTGCCTTATACATAGAGAAAGAGGTCATTTTAAACCTAAAAATGGAACTCTTCGATTTAAAGTGGCCGAGGGTTTTATACCTTGAGTTGTCACAAACGATGATCAATGAAGAAACACTTGGTAAGGACTGTTTGGATGGAATAGGGACATTGCAGCATCTGGTTTACTAACATATCGGAAATTGTGCATTGGAAAAGCTCCTCCCAGATTCAGTTGGAGACCTTTCTAATCTTCAACTTTTGGATTTACTTGATTGGCCAAATTTGAAAAAGCTTCCTCCATCAATCATAAAGTTGGGTAAGCTCATTTCTTTCCATATTCATTGTTGTCCTTCTTTAGAATGCCTGCCAGATGGGGTTCAGAATCTTTTAAATCTAGAGAGAATAGAAGAGTTTTGTCCTGCAAGTTCAATGCATAAAAATGCTTTTCAAATTGGCCAGTTGAAAAGCCTGGGTCAACTGAGACGCCTTCATATTGTGTTAAAAAGCCCAAACCAATTGGAAGAAGGGGAGTTAAAGGTGTTGTCAGAGCTTCGAAATCTTCGAGTTTTACGAATTGAAATTGATAATAATAATTGTAAGTGCCTAAAAATTAGGGACTTTGAATCAGGGATTAGAACCCCTGTCTTGGGTGGTTTGCCACTCGAGTGGCCCTGTCCACTCAGCCCACAATTCATTAAATGCTAGCCTCACCTACCCATACCTCATTAAATGCCAATCTTGTCGAGCCATACGGTGGCTGACTTTCGGGCCTAGTCCCATCGGGCCTGGCCTGGAGCCATGCTTTGGGGGCGCACGTGCTCTGCATAACGCCGTTTTGTCAGGAGTGATGGATCGCATGGCACGCCTTAGCACGTGCCTTCGTCCTGCAAACAGTCCCATCAGCGTCTGTCAAATCCGCCGCGCCGAGGTCGGCTACAACGACACGTGACACCTGACCTCGGTGGTGCTCATCTCGGCGAGTGCCACGATCCTTCAGCCGCGGTCCGTCTTGGCCGAGTGGAGGTAAGATAAAGATGTCTTAAGACCGGGACCAGCCCTAATCTCAACTTAGTGAGAATATCCCCACATAATAATGATGAGAGCAGTGCCCTTATGAATAAGCTGAACCATCAGTTTTGCGTCTTCAAGATCCAGAAGAGCTTCAGCTTATCCAATTTCCGGGAGAAAGTACACCTATTTGGCTGAATCCAATGACCTTTCCTAGTTTACGGTTTCTGAGGATTTTTGGAGGAAAACTAACCCATTGATATGGATCCTGGGTTTTGGGAAAGAGGAAATGCGGTTTGGAAAATCGAGGTGTTGGTTTTGGATGATTTGTCTGAGTTAGAGGGGGACTCGTCAAAGTTCTCTGAAGCAATGCCGTCTTTGAGAGAGTTGAAGGTTTCTCACTGTTCAAAGCTCATCCAGTCATTTCCTTCTGATGTTTCCGAACACGATCAAGTGCAGGCAAAAAAAGCAGATGACACATCTGATGTTTCTCAAGTTTAAGAGCTATCAGGCACTGCATCAACCAAACATTTGTCTTCTGTGTGCCTTGTAAGTCCTTTGCACCCAGTCTCTCTGTAAATCGTACAGTGTGGTAGTGTTGCTTATGTTCACTGTAACATGTAATATAATAGAACATGTGGAATGTGTTGTCTGTGCATTTGCTTTTGTTTGATAAAATCAAATCCCACTTCATAATATTCAGCTTCTATTCATTGGGCACTCATTTGCAAAGATTTTGGATAATACCAGTCCTTCACCGATTGAAGTTGGACTATCATCTGATTGATCATGTCTGAACAAATGATTAAAAATGAAAAAACGAAAGGGAGTTTGATCATAAATTTTATATATCATCAATTTGAACATGAGCCCAACTACTATGTGCCTAGTGCTCCCCTAATACATGGGGTGAGCGCATTTTGGAGCAATCTGGATTACTGAAGGTGGGCCCTGCGTGCAAACTTTGTGTGGGCTGTCGTGCCAGCAAGGAATGCTGATTTTCATATCTATATATACCAACTTCTGTCTCTCACTTTCTATTAATGGCACTAGGGGCGGCCCATGGGAGGATTATGTTTTATTTGACCTGAATGTTAGGTCCAGTGGCTGGGCCCTGAGGGTTTGTTGTACCAAATCTTTGGGAAGATTTCCCATTCTATTCTTGAGCCTCAGTGTGTCATTAGCCTAGCCCAGCTTTTTTTTTTTTTTTTTCATGGGTTCTCTCTCTCTTTTTGTTTTGTTGTGTTGAATTTATGGGGCTAATTCCTTCTAAGCCTGTTCTTTTATTTAATTTACTTTTGCCTAAATGAAGGAGAAAAAATCATTAGCGCTGCAAAATAGGGGTTTACCATTGACCAGACCATCCATTTAGAGCCCCGCTAATGACTGACCAAAATTTCAAAAGCCACATCAATCAGATGATGCTGATGATCTAATCAATGGCTCTAAAGTTAACTTTGCATATTATTTGAGGAATCTAAAATCTTTGTTTGAGAGCTGTTTAGCCATCGATATGATTCTTTTTTTCAAAATAGAATAATATTAGGGGTTTTTCCTGTATGGTCACCATTAGCCGTTGATCTATGATGCCTAGTGACTAAAGCCGAGACATTTTTGTTCCCATGCTCCTTTTTTGCGACATCACAAAATTTATTGGATTAAGTTTTCAACAATGTAGTTTTATGCAATATCGCATAATCCAATTAAATATTGTGATATCGCAATAAACTTTTATGATTTCACATAAATAGTGAAGTACAAAAATATTTAGAAAAATATTTGACATTGATGACCATGGTTTTAGATTTCGGTGTAGATCTTCATGCCGGTCAGGACTAGGAAGAGTTTGTGCCGGACTTGTACAGTTGCACCGGTACTAAAAGTTTCCAAAATAAATAAATAAAATCAGAAATGTAGAAAATAAGTTTAAAAAAAATGTGAAAGTTAATCTATTCAAGTAGTGTTTTATCTCATGATTTTTAGTATTGTTGGCATTGAGTCACTGATAGTGTAACATATGACTTCTACTTTTAACGGGTAAATGATAAAAACACCATTTACTAAATCTTAGCCATAATACCCATTATCTAAGGTTAGTAATTTTCACTAACTTGAGTTATAAATCCTTTGGACTTTGGTCCTCATAATATCAAGCCCTTCAAAAAGTCTTGGCCTTTGGCTTTTGGTTCTCATATAGTATCAAGCTATTTCTATAATCCTAATCTTTATTTTTTGCGGCCTCAAAGTTTTAAGGAGGAAATTACCTTTTTATCTTTTAACTCAAAGGATAAGAAAATTGAGTTTTTGTTAAGAGTCAATTGGTCAAAATAATAATAATAATAATAATAATAATAATAAGAGGGTTTGGGTACATTTTGTCCAGTTTAAATGGTAGTCAAAAGCTGGTTTTTAAGGGGCAAGATTTTCATCTTATCTTTTGACTCAAGGGATAGGTAAATTGAGTTTTTCTTAGAGTCAGACAGAAAAAAAGAATAAAAAAAGAGAAAATTTACTTATCTTTTGACCTTTATAAGGTTGTGTCAGAATAAGGTTTTGTAAGGATACTTTTTAATAATAATCAACTTGCGGACTCTTGATATCATTTTGCCGTCGGCAAGGGGCGGCTACTTACTACACAACTTGCGGACTCTAGATATCATTTCGCCGTCGGCATGGGGGCGGCTACTTACTACTTTGTAAATGAATATATTTAAAGAAATCTGGACCGTTGGGGTTGTTGGGCACATTAACAATTTATATTTCACATTTTAGAAGACCTTACTATTGTGGGTATACGACCTACCCCAAAAAAAACAAAAACTAATGTGGGTCCTCTATGACATCTGTTTCTTTAACTTTAGCTGGCCCTTTTTTATATATGTACCTCTTCGTTCCACTGGACTCCCCATCTTCCTCATAACCTCCACTCCAACTAGCTCTCTCTCTTGCTTGATTGAAATCCTCATTAGCCATCTCTTCAACGTGAGTTCTGTTTATCTTAATCATATTGTAGCTATTTTCTAATTGTATGCGTATTCTCTCGGACCACACCCTCTGATTGTCACTGATCCAATGGGTTTGCATTTAGGCGAATGATCTCCACCATTGGATTGATTGTATACTCATTTTTTATAATGAAATTTATTGGGGAGTGCATGAAATGGTTAGGATTATAATTAAATGGAGCTGGTTTTTTTTTTTTTTTTTTAATTCTAACCCACCTCAAGATAGGATCTGGGGGATTCACAGATTACCTGGGCCCCTCCTCTTTTTGAAAGAAAAAAAAAAGCTTCATCCAATCTTTCGGGGCCCACAAGTTCAATCAATTCGAATGGGCCATGCACTTGATCCAACGGTCCACTAGGATGGACCATCAGGTGGGCCCTACTAGTGTTAATAGCTTATACATATACAAACACGATCTAGTCTGAGTGACTTCCTGTGGGGCCCACATGCTACCCACCTCGGGATGGGGTTGGGGGATTTGAAGATCTGCGGGAGCCATCCTATGTGGAAAAAAAAAATCATCCCCATCATATCATCCTAACCCTCACATCCGAGGCCTCTAAGTTCAATCCATTAAGATAAGTGCACACCTGGCAGGATGCATGAAAATAGGGGGTTTGGATGGTCCACTTAGATGGACCATCAGGCGAGTCCCACTAGGCACCTCAGATAATTTTCCTATATATAACATATGAGGAACACTAAAAAATGCTCAGGCAGCTTTGTTTGGAAAGGAACGCCCCTCCTACAAACTCAAACTCAGGACGCTCGGATTCAAGAGGGCGACCCCATCACTAAACAAGGGAGCATCTTTTTGTTAATAGTTCTCAACAAAAGGTTAAAATTAGTTAATGAGGAAGGGACCCTAGCCCAACTTTGGAATATTGACCGAGAGTTGGACTTTATCTACGAGGTATTTATAAAAGTAACTATATTTTTAGAATATGGACTCCTATGAATATTGTTGTTGTTATTATTTTCATAGTTATGCATTGTACTTTAAGCATATATATATATATAGGTGATCAAACTTTTGAAATAACTATTTTATATGATTTCCTATATAGTCATTAATTTTCTATGATAACCATTTTACAATAAAACTAAATCCAAATGAATATATAATATATGAAATTGATCAACAAAAATAATAAGTTTCATAATTCCTAAGAAAAATGACAATATTATTGAAAAAGATCATGAACTCACGACAACAGCGTGGAACTAAAGAGGAGGCGGAAAACTTTCCATATAACTGATGTGTTACCATGCACGCTTGCCGAGGGAGAAAGGGTAGAGCTTAAATTTTTTTTTTTTGTGGCTTTAACTTTTATAAATCATTAGTCTTCAATTTTCATGGGCTTGTGCTTTTTTTTTTAATTATTTGATATTAGGTATTGAATTCTTATGGACTTCTTCTTTTTTCCCTCTCTCTCAAACTATAACCTTTTGCATTTAATTTTAAAGAAATTGATCATAAAGTTTTTTTTAGAAATTTTAATATTATGATTATATTGGCACGGGCATGTTTTCTAGTTATGCATGACAACCATTGAATGCGGTTGGATGGAAAATGTTGGACAAGACCTACCTATGTGATCTTCAACTCCAATATTTGATCATCCTAGCACCTTGAGCAATGACCCTAAACTTTAATGATTTTAGAAGCATTATTTTCTTAGGATTTCAATCCAACAATGAGTAAAAGTTGGATGGTGTCAAATTTAGAATTGTGATGATTCATGGGAGGGTTGTGTGTGTGAAGAGGCATGCTTAGCTCGAGATGAGCTCCACACCCTAAAAAGATAGACTGACTGATGAGGCGTAGTCCTGGCAGTCCCGTCTATGTAGGGTTCAAATTGGTGTTAGATCGGCCCTGGCATTCTACCTCTCTCTGTAATACCGTGAGCCGTGAGGTGTATGCATATGAAAATCTGTCTTTCTCCATCTACACACATGCAAAATACGCCCACGCTAAGCCCAGGCCCAAAATAAAATACATTCGATTTAGGGCTATTTTTTTAGATCCTAATTAATTAGATGAACTAAAGTCTAGAATAAATGAATATTTCATCTATAATATTCAAATTTTCATATATGAAAGTTTATTTTAAAGGAGAATGTATAGTAAAACTACATAATCTGCAAATTAAATCTAAATATACGAAATTTCATAGACATTATTTTTTTAATATAAGAATTAGTGAAAAATAATAATAATAACATCAAGTCTTTAAATTCTAAGAAGAAATTTTTTTATAAACTATGAGGAAAATTAAAAAAATCAATATAAAGAAAAAAATAGAAAAGAATCAATCGAAAATAGGAAGGACAAGAAAATAAACCTAAGTAACCACCGATTATCCACTTTGAAAACAATGAAGTCATCCAAATTGTAACCAATTTATGGTAGAAGTCAAATCCTCGGTCGCATCAGGAAAAAAAAATCCTCAGTTGCATCAAACCCAATGATAATTATCTTAGGTCATAATTCTCTACATTCTCACCATAAACAAGTGAAAAAATAAAGACTATTATAAAACCAAATGAATACCAAAAAATATATATAAAAATATAAAAAATTCAAAAAATAATTTTACACCCTACCTGTGAAATTAATAAATTAAAAGAAGAGAAGATGAAAATTATATTTTTGTGTGAGAAAGGTTAAAGTATCCTAGAGAAGATGGAGAGAGAGAGATGTACGATGTTGATTAAACATTATTATAAGGAAACGGGGAAGAGTCCATTAGTATAGATAACATTTAAGAAATAAACTAGTGCAATAGGCCCGCGCCCAACACGGGCCATGATAAAGATAAAAATAAAAATAAAAATTCCAAATTAAAATATTTATAATTATTTAAATGAACTATAAATGAATATTAATATATAATTTATAACACAAACACGATATTTCAAAAACCAAAGGTTTAAAGGAAGAGTAAATAAATTTTCAAATGGAAGCCCTTCAAATCAATTATATGAAAATAATAACAACAAATCAAATTGTAATTATATTAAGAAACAAAAGGGAAACTCAAATAAATTATAAATAAAGAAATCCAGTTATTTATTTATTTTTATCATCGCTCATTCCTATTGAAGTTCTACCTATAGAGAAATTCAATTATTTTAACTGCTAGTATTATATGAGTCTCCTCTTTATAAAGATCAAAGAACAATGATACAAGAAACTCGGATTTTCTATTGAAATGGAAGTCCTTGATATGGATGAGACCTATCATATATACTGGTAAATCAATAAGGTAGAGAGAATAATAATCACACTAATGAATTGGCTAAGTATCACTGTAGTAAGATAATCCTAATTCTACGTTGTAAAAAAAAAAAAAAAACTCTAGATTTTAAGGTCTCAAAATTTGATGGTTCTATAAGTACATATTTTATTATGATCTATCCAACAGTACATGACGGTTAGATAATTATCAATTAAAGATGAATGTGAATTCATGAGGATGGACTTGTATAGAGGGTTTGGGTTGATCATAGATGAACCCAACTATATATGCTGGTAGCAATACTACGATTTACAAGCTTAATTAAAAGTAGGAGTAGAACTATATAATGTAGCGTAGCTGCATTGTAATAGGGTGCAATGCCCATAGGGGGCTCACCTTTCAAAAATCCAAACTACTTATCAGCCTTAACACTCATCAATTCCTTATATTTTTATGCTCAAAATCAATTTCAGTTGGGTAACCATTAGATTGATCAATAGACTTTACACATAAGGGACTCTTCCCTCCCTATCTATAAAAAGAAAAAAAGTAAAGGAAGTCGATTGGGTGTTGAAGATTTAGTCAGTCCAACGGCGGCCATCTTACTGATTTGAGTCATAATTTTATATTGATCACTACAATGTGGGTTGGTATATTCACGCGGTTTGGATTTTTAAAAGGTAGGCCCCACCCCACCCCTATATTTAACAAGGGTCCTGCAGCCTGTTGCTGCATTATAGTCCTGCCCTAAAAGTAGTAGTGCTAGTTAGTAGTTGTCATTGTTGTCAGTGTATTCTCTAGCACAAAATGACAGGAAAACTCTAGTTCAAAAGAAAATATAAAGTGTGGAAGTTTCGTTGTGCAGGAGTAAAGCATCCTTAGAGGGCCTTTTGAGCTACTCATTTTATCTCTTGGATCGTGATCCTTTAAATTAAGGTAAATTCTAAAACTTGCTTTTTCTTTTTATTATTTTTATCTCTTGATACTTAGTATGCATGTGGTTCAGATTAATTACTTTTACAAGATTTTTGTTCTTATTGTCTCACTTAAGATCAATTTTCTGACTCCACAAGTGAGTTATCGATCAATCAAAAAGTTTTGTCATCATTTTTGCCTTGATTGTAATTCAGTTGATCATCGATTTATTTAAGGGTGTGCATTATGAGGAAGACTTTCACCCACAAGTAGATTGCATTCGTAGAACATCAGTGTTTTAAAATGTCGGCGATATGTACCTGTATCGGCTCATACCATTTCAATAACTTAATGCGAATTGGTATCAGACTCCGTGATGTTAAAATTCACCAAAATAATGGAAAATACCGGCCGAATTTGATATATTGGACGATACAAACAAACAAAGTCTTCTTCCCTGATCCTTTTCCGTCTGAACAAATTGAAAATAATGGAAAAGAAAAATCACAGAAAACATGCAGGTTTGCAGGGGAAAAACAAAATAGAGGTTAACAGAGAGAACTAAGAGGGAGAAGAGGAATAATAGGGTTTTTTTTTGTTGTTTTTTAATTCGTTCTCTCCTCTTTTTATTCCCCAATCACCATCTCCATGTCCTCTTTCTCTCTATATATATATATATATATGTTCGCGGTCGTCGCATCGTGGTCCATCACAGAGCGAATTTTTATTTGACCCCAAAAAAATATGAAAAAATATCCAAAAAAATCCAGTATATTATAAAATGATAGAAAATGATATATATTTTTTCCATTAGTGCACAATTTAAAGAAAAATAACGGTTTTAATGTCAACAATCACAAATCATTTTCTTGAAATGATCATGTGATCGAGGGGAGATGTTCGAGAATATTAAGTTGTTAGAGAATTGTTAGGATTATGATAAGAATTAGTTTGAATTTGAATTTAAAATATTTTTATATATAAATTGAGAGAATTTCCTCATATAAAACTTAAGGTGAATTTATCTAAAAAGTCTTTAAAAGTCTTTAGGTTCCTCGCTTCTGTTTTTATATCAGGCCTTTGGTATCTTCCAAAGGAACGTGTCTATTTTTACTTACAGTGGGTTCCATGACAAGTACATTCACCACCGTAAAATGATAAAATGATAGAATCTAATGCTTTTCTCCCAGACACCCACATGGAGTCAACACTCCTTATCTTGTCCCTCACCTTCATCCTCCTCTCTCCGGCCACCTCTGCAACTTTCTTGCCCAAAGAAACCCTCCCAACAAAATCAGGCTACCTACCGGTCAGCCCCACATCCCGCTCCGCCATCTTCTACACCTACTATGAAGCCCAACACCCCACCTCCCCTCTCTCCCAGACACCCCTCCTAGTCTGGCTCCAAGGCGGCCCTGGCTGCTCCTCCTTGTTCGGCAACTATTTTGAGCTCGGCCCATGGCGTGTCAACTCCATCGACTCCACTGACAACGCCCCACTTCTCAAAGCCAATCCAGGTGCCTGGAACCGCCTCTTCGGCCTCCTCTTCGTCGACAACCCCATCGGAACTGGCTTCAGCATCGCAGCCACCAACGAAGAGATCCCCAGAGACCAAAATTCAGTTGCCAAACACCTTTTCCTTGCACTCCAAACATTCTTCTCTTTGAACCCGTCTTTCAGATCCCGCCCTCTGTACATCACTGGAGAGAGCTATGCAGGAAAATATGTCCCCGCGATTGGATACTACATATTGCAGCAGAATTCACGACTGTCCGCGTCGAAACAAATGAATTTGCAGGGAGTTGCAATTGGGAATGGGATGACCCACCCTGTCACCCAGGTGGCGACCCACGCCGAGACTGCC
This sequence comes from Litsea cubeba, assembly GCA_012931725.1. NCBI lineage: Eukaryota > Viridiplantae > Streptophyta > Magnoliopsida > Laurales > Lauraceae > Litsea > Litsea cubeba. The sequence goes on from CM022945.1 coordinate 81,325,601, forward strand.
TACTACTCCGGCCTGATCAATGCAAAGCAGAAGAGCGAACTCGAGAAACTTCAGGCTGTGGCGGTGAGGCTGACTCGAGAGGGGAACTGGAGCCAGGCCACGAATGCGCGGAATCGGGTATTGCGTCGGTTGCAGAATGTCACAGGCTTGGCTACACTTTTTGATTTGACCAAGAAGAAACCTTATCAATCACAAATGGTCAGTGTTCTTCTGAATAAGGAAGAGGTAAAGAAGGAGTTGGGTGTGGATAAAGATATGGTCTGGGTTCAATGCAGTGATGTGGTGAAGAAGGCTTTGCACAGTGATGTGATGAAGAGTGTGAAGTTTATGGTGGAGGAATTGGTGAAGAAGAGTCGAGTTCTGCTGTATCAAGGGCAGTTTGATTTGAGATCTGGGGTGGTTTCGACAGAGGCGTGGATGATGGAATTGAACTGGGAGGGATTGGAGAACTTCTTAATGGCAGAGAGGAAGGTGTGGAAAGTGAATGGAGAGTTAAGTGGGTATGTGCAGAAATGGGGAAGTCTGACACATGTGGTTGTTCGGGGAGCTGGGCACTTTGTTCCTGCTGATCAGGCAGTGAGTTCTCAGGCAATGATTGAAGATTGGATCCTGAAGGAGGGTTTGTTTGGTGAAGGAGACGTGATTTCAAGTTTCAGGGACTCTCTTTAAATGACATGTATTGTGAATCTGTACTGAGTTTTACCAACTTAAATAAATTATGCAGGAATAAATGCTGAAGTTCTGATGGGACTTTAGGAACTTTGGTTTTCTGGTTGAAATAAATCGTATAGTAAAGGTGAAGTTGATATGTGTATAGTAAAGGTGAAGTTGATATGTGCATTGCTGCCTGGTAGAGGAGAATATATAGTTTTAGCTGAAGGAGCATTTAATTGTTGGGCTTCTGCAGCAGACTGTTACTGTCCTTGAATCCTCATAACATATCATTAAAATATCTCATTAAGGCTTAAATGTTTATTTATCTTCTGTGTTTTATCCAACTGAGAAATGAGAATGCCCATTGATTAATATGCGTACATATGCCATGGGGTCTTTTTATAAGGTTTTAACATTTTTTTTTTCTTTCTAGCTTGGGAGTTCAAAGCACGACTGCCAAAAAGGAAGAAAGGGACAGAGATCTCTTTCATGCAGCTAATAACAAGTGTGACACGGTAATCTTCTTTCAAATCAACCAATAACATCTTCAGGATAAAAAAACTTCTTCAGAAAAAAAATAAATCTACCAATAGCATTGCTCTCCACATTGCAGTTACTCATATTAATTTATAAGAAACCACACATTTATAAATTACATACAGTGCTTCATTTGCTTCTTTTTTGGGGGACAAGTAACAAAATAAGTAAGTCTTTACAAGAAAATAGCAGTCAATCAGGATAACGAACTGCTTAAAAGAAAAGGCCAAATATAAAGATCAAATATTGGCCAGCACGGCATCACCACAGGACCATCAGCAAAAGAAACTGCCAATTTGGCAAGTGAATCAGCTTCTTAGTTCAGCTCTCTAGGAACATTAGAGAAAGAAATGCCCTCTGTGGCAAGGAGAAAACCCTCATAGAGACTAGCTTCGATGGGGGTGAAGCCAGTCCCAAAGTCCACTTGAAAGTCATTTACAAAATCAGCATCAATAAGCAGAGCACCAACATGATTTAGCCTTCACCTATTCTCTAATTGCCAGAATATCAGCTCCATTAAAATCTCCAAACCAGCTTAAGCCAGAAAAAGCTGCTAATGATGACCATTATCATATTTTATTGTTCCTCTTAACTCATGATTAGCGTTGCTTTCCCATGACACTACCATCCATATTATGTTTCATTGACCTGGTTTGAGATGAAACTTTCAATAGCTTTATTCTTGCGGGTGAAGCATGCCCTTCTATGACCAGACTGTTCAAATTTAACAAGGGACCTCCTCTAAACTCCTTTTATTTTAGTCCCTATGTTAGAAAGACATAACTTCAAGAGTCTCGTATTCTGTTCTTTCAGATCCCCAATGCAGTTTGACAAAGGTAACATTTCATATAATATGAAAATATAAAGTAAAAATATAGTATATAGTTTCTTTATGCTCCTAATGCAGAAGATGCTAGAGTTTCAACAATTATTTTTATGAACACTTAAGAGATCAGTGAAGGCCTTCTTTGCTTTGTTCTGTCTCCACAACATAACCATCCCAAACTAATTTTGCTATCTTATCCTGACTCTGCCGCCTTTTCTGAATGTTTCAATCCCTAAAAGGGTTGTCTCTTTATTAGAATTCCTAGAATTCATGTCGAGGTTGTTTGGGAATTACAAATGCTGGAATTTTAAAATGCCACTAAATTCTATCATTTCTGAATTCTACGTTTCATTTTCATCTAAATTATTGCCTGAGAATTTTTAAATTTTTGAACTTCATAGAACTCATATTTCATTGCTACATAAATTTTAGAATAGAATTACACATTTTATGCATTGTAGTACATGGGACCCACCTTTTGTGGTTGTGAACTTGGGACCCAATTGTAAGAATTATAATATGGACCCACCTCAAGTATATGGTACATGGGCCCATCTTTTAGAAACGAAAGTGTGGGACCCAATTTTAGAAATTTGAAGATGGACCCATCTTGATAGGAATTGCATGGGCCCAATTTTTATAATTGTGAATATTGGGCCCACTTTATTGTTGGTAGGAGGGTTTACAGTTGGGTGCTGGAGTTCCAATCAAACTTCTCGGAGTTCTAGAAGGGCCCGTTTGTTTACTAGAATTTATAAAATTCGTGTCTGGTGGTTGTCTAGGAATTTCAAATCCTGGTATTTGAAATGATACCAAATTCTGTAATTCTAAATTCGTTGTTTCATTCATGGCCTAAATTCCTACCTGAACTCCCGGAATGTCGTCGTCCCTCTCCCGGACTTTATGTATCAAGCGAGATTTCCAAATCCTACTAGGTAAAGTGGTTTTTCAAATGCTGGGTTTTTTGAAATTTAAAATGCTTGGAATTTCAAATGCCCATGAATTCTGTGAGAATTCTGTTAATGAAACAGGAATTCTGAATTCCCAGACAGCCTGAATTCCTGTTAGGAATTCTAGTAAGTGAACAGGCCCTTAGAAGGGTTAGCATTTTGGAATTTCACTTTTTTAGCATTTGAAAATTCTGGCGGTCTTGAATACTGGGAATCCCACCAAAAGAATATTGAATTTATGACAGGAATTCTTGAATCCACAGACAACCTGAATTCCTGTCAGAAATACTTATAAAGAAACAGGCCCTAAGGCTCTTTCAATCGATCCCACAAGGACGTCACCCAGTCCAGCCATATATTATCCATTCAATCCTTTACAACTACAATAATTATTCGAATGGGTTTCTTCACACACTCATAGATTCTTTATTATTCGAATGGGTTGACCAGGCAGCACATTCAGAATACCAATACCAAATGCAACAGCTAGTTTTTCACTGCGATACTTGAGCATATGCTCATTCTCTTCCTCTTTCACAACATGCAAAACCGTCTTAGTCGCAGACCATACCCTAGATTTTTTTTATCTCAAGATTCAGTTACTCCAGGAACGCATAGATTTTTTTACCTTCCAGGATGCACTGAAGCACAGACTAAAAATATATGAACTTTGTTATGCACCTCAATCCAAGTGAAACCAGGCACCTTCTCACACCTCTCCCTCATGGCCACTCTCATCTTCCCAACATCACTCATCCACCTGCTTCTACATATAAATTTGAGAGAAGAACATATACATTCCTGAATTATCAGGCTCATCTCGAAAATCCTTTCAGTTGCATTTTTTTCCTTTTTTAATCAGTAACAAAACACTTTCACTAAAAAGAGATGATAATGAAAGGAAAGGAAAGGAAAATAAACATAAGGTATAACAGCATTGTACCCCACACACAACTCAACTACATAATTAAACCCTTCCAAGGGGACAACCTCTCAACCCCTTATTTGGCTGAAGTAGCCGCCATGGAACTAGCTGATAGAACCCGGATCTCATTTAAAAGGAATTGGAACTTCCAAGGATTTGCTTTTCGGTGTGACACTCAAGCGATGACAATGGAAGAATCGCTCTCCACAATAAGGATGCCATTAAAAATTTTCAAAAAAGAATCAAAGAGCTTCCAAATAGTTAACATCTCCGCTCCATTAGAATCATGAACACCCACATATTTAGAAAACATAAAAAGAACCTCAATTTCAACACTCGGGGGAGGGGGGCACCAAAAAATCTCCTCACCTTGACATGGCTCAAGCAAAGCACCCCACATTATTGCATCTGGTTCAAATGGCATATTTTTCATGAGAGCTTGAGCATCTTCCAAGCACCCTACCCAGCATAAAAGATCGATCATGCAAGTGTAGTGCTGTGCTTTTGCTGTTGTACCATAATCTCTATTCATTGAGTAAAAGTAATCTATGCCTTTATCTACCAAGCCAGCATGACTACATGCCGGACTCCAACCTGAAGAATGTGCAACAAAGGAAAATATGAGAAGACATAGGATAAAAGTAACTGACTAAACAGCTAAGACCATCAGAAAGAGATAGCCCCACATCAAGTAGAGAACGCAAATCAACTCATGTCCATCCCATTTTCTACACAGTTCCACCATCAAAGAAAAGCACTTCAACAAAAAGGAAGTCACATTTAATTTAAACGTGGCCTTTCAAGTTAATATCTTAGTTCATCAAAGTGCAACAAGGAAAAAATATTATAAATTTAACCATGACAGCATAAATATATGGGATACAAGGTAAGCAACAAAACCTTTCTTTATGATAGCAACTGCCATAAGGCAGAATCCAGCTAAAAATTATTCACAAGTACAAGAAAGATTTCAATCTATAAGGATACAGCTATGAAAAATTGCATCAGGGAAAAGAAAAACTAGAAAACATTTTTTAAAATTAAGGTCTCACATATTGTAAGGGAGGACAAGAAAAGGCTCTAATATGCAGATATATGCAAAAAGTTAGATCTTTTGTTCAATGAAAACAATGCTTAGTGTCACTCCCAGATCAGTAGCCCAAAGAAATTATAATAAAATAAAAAGAACAACAACAAGAACAAGAAGGAAAACAATGCTAAAAAATATAATTAGTACTAGATAAAAAAAAAAAAAAAAACAAAAGAGCAACTAACTTATAAAAATATAATTACCATGTTAACATCTTCCAAACTCTGAAACCCCATTTCTCCAAACTTTCCTCCCTCATCTCCCTTTCTCTCTCCCCCACATGTTCCAAACCCGTAAAACCCCTCATTTCTCCAAACCCACAAATCCAAACATCCATCTCCAAAACTCCACCACTACCAATCCTCCATCTCTGCCAAATCCTCATCGTCCGATGTACCCCTCTCCACCGATCCCTCCCCGAGACCCTCAAATGACCCCTCGCTGGGGGGCAACATCCTCTGTGATGTCTTCCTCCTCGGCTTCTCCCCCACCCTCGCCGAGATCGCTGGCTATGCCTTCGAATTAGAAGTCAACGACTGATATGAAAAAAATGGAGTTTTTTTCCATAATAGCACCCTCAAGTAAACTAATTCCCATAATAGCACCCATTTGAAAATAATACCAAGAATAACATCCCGAGCCTACGTGACATAACCAATCCTAACAAAAGAAATTAATTGATGAAACCAAATGAAACAAAAGTGAATAAAGTGAAGCAACAATACTAACCGACAATTACTTATCCATGAGTTCTAATTAGACCCAAAAATTCTGCTGCAAATATTTCATAGCACAAAGATTCCCTTAAAAGTGATACTTGGCTAGAGTTTGTCATCTAGAAGAGGAGGGTGTTTATTTTTAATTATGTTTTACATTAGGTGGGCTAAACTCCTTTAAATTGAAACTTAGCTAGTTTTCAACTTCTCATAGAAGAGAAGGGCATTTATGTTGAGAGATTGATAATTAATAGATGGGTCCTATGGGGGTGTAACAAAATTTATTGAGGCCGGGCCTCTGGGGATTCTGGCTTTTGTTAGAGGATCCACTAGAAAATGCACCTCATCACATGTGAGCTTCACTGGACATTAGAAAATGAAAGAACAGTTAAATCATTGCTCGATTGCGAATGCAATTGAAGGTAAATATGAAAGTGATATAAGTTGCATCTTTTCTCAGCCTGATGTTTGTGTGAAATTAAGTACATGGGAATTTCCGGGCAAATGGGTTCTTGAAAAAAAGAAGGGTATAAAAGGTGGAAATGTAAATGAGACCTCTACCGGTTTTATATTGATTTTCCACCAAGGAGAAATTAATTGATGCTCATTTTGGATCTTCACCTTTCTTATATATTAACCACTTTTAACAATATTAAAAAAAAAAAACTAGAATTCAATTACATGAAACAAAGGGGCCCTTGGACTGATCCTGATTGCCTTTCAATGTTCTATGGGGCTGATCATTCACAATAAGAAATTATTTATCAAGGCTCATTTTATAAAGTGGAACCAAGGAGAATGGTCTCTGATGGGCAAACTGCATATGAGCTCATATGCAGTCCAACTGACCGGGTGCCACTTAAACGCATGTCTATCATGGCATGGTAGGGCAGATGGAAACTGGAAAGGATTCTTTGTTTAGGCAAGGGAGAGTTGAAAATTCAGGCTCATCAGATTATTCCAACCCTTGATTTAATTACTTTAAAGCATATTAACATTGTAACCGTACTTTTTTTTTTTTATAGATTCAAGTCAATGGTGGGTGAAGGTTCCATGAGCATAAACTGGGCTCGTGTCATATCTTATAATGACAAGGACATCAAAGGGACAGCACTGTTCACAACATTCATGGTTGAATGGTGTTGGCAACTCAATATTACAAACACACCAAGAACTAAGCCCGGGTCTTCATGTGGAAAGTATTATTCCATATTATTATTTCATATTAGTTACCCTAGCTCGACAATTATAAAAAGGGATTTTGACCGTACAAATGCCTTAAGATTTAATACTTGTTCATCAACAGTTGTAGTTTAATCATTTTCAGCAAAGTTGTTCGGATAATTAAGATGGGTTAAAACTTATAAAAATAGAATAGGGTATCACATAATGCGATATCTCACAATTCGAGAAGTACAAATACCTCTACAGTAATTTTTTAAACTTTAATCTTTTGACGGATAAATATTTTGGTCACCAGACAGCATATGGTTAAAATTTTGAGAATAGGCTGCACACTGATGAAAAGTGAGCTCAAGTGGGGCCCACATGGAGAACATTTTTCATGGGACCAATTGGACCATGATGCGGATAGGGTCTCAGGCATCTGGCATTGGCTAGAAGGACGAGGCCGTTGGTCTCTTGGTTCATGTCATTTTCCTCTTATTCTAGGTTTCGTCCTAATCCCATTTTTTAATATCTCTCTCTCTCTCCCTATCTAGGTTTCAATAATTTTGGTTCTTTTGTTAGGATTGGATATGCCACATAGGCTCGGGATGCTATTGTGGGTATTATTTTCAAATGGGTGCTATTATGAGAATTAGTTTATTTGAGGGTGCTATTATGGGAAAAAACTCAAAAAAAATGCAGATGAACCGTTTGTAAAATGATACAAGCCAACATTCAAAATGTGCATGTAATAAACCCCAATGGAACGAGGAAATGTTAGGAGAATTTTGCCTTCATAAGGCCTTATCCGATCCAGAGGGCCAGTGAGTGGTTATATATATCCGTGGGTTTATCAATAATTAACTGAAAGGGGTAGCCTTTCATCCCTTTGGGTCAGAATAATTCCTACTAGCTTAGGAGAGAGCCGAATAAAATTCTCATGTGGCCTACGGTTTCGAAGCCATAACCTACGAGTGCAAACCGTAGTCTTAGGCCAACTGAGCTACCCCTCGGAGTTAATTTGTGCTTTTATTACTTTTAGATTATAGGGCTTTCATGAAAAAGAAAATAGAATCTATTATTAATTCAAAAAACCTAAATTCAAAGTGTAACAAAGGGCACATTTTTTGGCCAATATTTAATTCCTAGAGTTCATAGTAAAGTGGGACCTAACTAATAAATATCATTTTTGGGGCACTTATATGTTCAACCTTGTTTGGTAAAATTATTGAGGTGAAGTCTAAAATATAGGAAGAATAAAATATGAGGGGATTCTCATCATGATATGATGAAATTTTATTTTTAGTGGTTTAATAAATCTTCTTAACTTTTTTTTATAAAAGGTAGATGAATTTTTGTCTTTTAGTGGCATGGGAATGTTATTTTTTTATTTTTAGTGGATTGAGAATATTGTTTTTTGCCTTTTTTTTTTAAATGGAAGGGAGAATTTTAAAATTTTATATTTTTGATATGACCCTTTACTATTTTCATGTATGATAAATGGAGGCTTCACTTTACTTCACCTTATTAGTGAAGTTGCCAAACAATTAATGGTAGGACCAACTCGTATTAGAGTAAACTTTGGCAAAAGCCCACAAAAGAGAAGAGCATTTATTTTGAAGAGTTTGGTAATTCAATAGGTGGGCCCCATTATATTGGAGAATCTCACACATCTCATAGAAAGCGTGAGTGAGAGACTTAAGAGAACAGACTCCTAACTTTACATTATCATATCATTTACACCTTCATCGATCACCTAATGACTTTGTGAATGACAATTAATCAGTGGGGGATAGTATTGCCCCTCCTCAACTATTTGTTTTCTTTGAATTTGGGAAAAGATAGTTTGGCATATCTCATGCCCAGGGCCGTCTCAAGACAATATGTGGCCCCAGGCGAAAGTATAAACGAGGCCCCTAGCTTCTATGTGTGACATGAGAAAACCTTCATCCCAAAAGAGCACGCGCACTCCAAATATCCAATCCAAGCAGAAAATACAGCCGTCAATTTAAATCCTTCTGCTAAATGAAATAACCGAAAAGAGCATAAAATTATTAATGGTGATGACAAAACTAATGAATTATTAGAGTAATGGTTAACAATGAGAGGTCAAGAGTTATCCATATACAATTCTTTTAGGGGTTGTTTGGTTCAGAGCATTTACGTATGTAAATTAACTCATATGTGAATCATTTACACACCTTCATGTTTGGTTGAGGTCATTTACGCATCACATGTGAAATTTTGATGTGTAAGTGATGTATAAAAATGTATTATTTTAGTACTCAGATTTAATTTTCACATGTGAGACGGTGGTTTGTACATGAAATAAAACCACATCAAAGGGCGAACGGTGCGGAACAAGTGACGTTCCGTCACAACAATGCATGGGTTCGAAACCCATCTTCCTTTTTTTTAATTTTTTTTTATTACGCATATCAGCATATGTGGTTTTCGTCGGCAAACATGCCCTGGTTTCATTTTCTTTTCTTTTTTTAGAAAGAACTCTGTTATCATGTTAATGTTACCAATCCAACAGGCCTTTAGACATCAGATTATGATTTTTGGGAATGTATTTTTATTTGATTAATTATGTTTAGTTGCAAATTAAGCATGATTAGTTGTTAATTAGTGTTGATTAATTTGTTAGATTAATTATATGATAAGATAATATGGAATTATTGATATCAATGAATTTTCTAGAATTGTGTTGGACATTTCTTATTTTGGAGCCATATTGATTTGGAATGCCATTTTATGGAAAAAAAAGAGTATTTTCTATTAAAAAAGGACTTATTTGTAATTCTGATTTTATGAAGATTTTCCAATGATGGAATTTTTCGATGATTTCAGTTCTAAACGGATCAAATTGTGATCGATTTTCTCTTCTGGCTCGGGTTCATTTGAATTCATTTCAGATGATTCCCAGTGAGATTTGATACCTTTAAAAACATACTTATTTTAGAATATATAGTAACTTTTATGTGCTTCTGTTTCGTTTATCTTCTCTGGTTTTGGAGTTTGGGAATTGGGATTCGACTTTGGAAGTGGGAAGAAAACCCAGCCCAACCACCCAGGCCTACAAAATTATGAGGCCTCCTCATGGTGAGGCCCCCACCACTTGCTTCACCTGCCTATATGGTGAGCCGGCCCTGCTCATGCCTATATGCGATCTTATCATCTTTGCACCTCCTTAATTTTATTATTTTTCTTGTTTGCCCCTTAACAAATTTGTTTTCCCTCATTGTAAAGAATAGAATTTCCAAACACATAATGACAATCTCAACATTTACATCTCGACATTTATTCTTAACGAAAAGACAACTCATCACAACTACCCACTTACCAATTCCAATTGAATTATATGGTTTCATATTTTTCTCTTTCTTCTTTCTCTACCTTTTTACTTCTCACTAGAATGCAAATAAGTTTGTTTGGTAAGTTTAATGAGTTTGAAATAGAGTTGTTTCAAATAGTTCTATCTAAAGTAGAATTGTTCGTATTAATGAAACCCTTTTTATAAATAGTCCTATTGCTATATCCGATTCAGTTAAAAAAATCAATCTTAATAAATAGTAAAAATTACGCTTACAAATGTGTTATATGGTAAAAGTAATACAAGCAAAAATATCACATAAAGTGGCACAAACAAACTTATAATATAATGAAAGTTATAAGAGAAAAATTGTCTTAAAAAACCCATGGAAAGGTCTATTGCTTGCACATTTTATGTCAATGAGAAAATTACATTTCTATTATTTTTTTAGAGGCAAATAGTTTTATAATTGAGGGTTTGTTTGCGAAACAAGAGATGCCTAAGTGGCAATGGTGTCTTTCTCACACAGCTAATGATCAATCTCTAGGGAGGTAAGTTGTCTCATTGTTGCCATACCGGTCATCTATCCAGACAAAAGAAAAGAATTTTGAAGGTTTGTTTGGCAACTTGGCTAGCTTTTACTGTCGGTCCTAAGTCCGGGTAAAGAAGGAGGGTTGTGTTAGGTAGGTTGACAGCCAGCGTAAAATATTGTCACGACCCAAACATAAATTCAGAGATAAGAACATTTCAAGATCATGCTAGGGTTTCCCTGTTTTAAGCGACGCATCGCGACACCACCTATTTTCATTGAAAATTAAGAAAGAGCTACCGCATCATTCTAGACGAGTGAGCCTAAAGAAGTTAGTACAAAAGAAAAAGAAGACTCAAATTACGACTTAGAATAAATAGGAACCTTGTCAGGAAAGAGCATGTGGTCAAGGTAATAAAAAGAAGAATAGCCAGTGCAATCTGTCTGCAGGAGACAAAGTGAAAAGGGGATAAAGCCCACCAATAGTTACAAACTTTTTTATGCCGGAAAAAATAATACAAGAAATGGAGTTGATATAATTGTAGATGAGAACTTGAAAGAGAAAATTGTGAGAATAAAGATGTTGGGTGATAGATAGTAATTAAAGTAGTGTTAGAGGAAGACATTATTCATATCAGTGGTGCATATGCTCCCCAATTAGGGCTAGATGAAAGCGTCAAGAGACAATCTCGAGAGAAGATGGATGGTTTACTAAGAGAAATCTCAAGTAGTGATAATATTTTCCTATGAAGGGACTTAAATGAGCATGTATGAAAGAATAATAGAAGATAAAGAGGACACGGATTTAGAGAAAATAATGAGTTATGAGACACTATCTGGGATGTTTCATTAGCCAGTTTCTAAGGTTTGTTTGGCAAGTTTGAAATAGAGTTGCTTCAACTGATTTGTTTGAAATAAAGCTATTTTTAATACTTTTCGAAGAAAAAGGCAAATATTAAAACAAGAAGCTATTTGAATTAGCAATTGAAGTAAACTTCGACAACAGTCTTAAGTGCTCAAGAATCTATTTAGATAGTTTTAAGTGATATGACGCAAATGAAGACGCGCTCAAATTTCATGTTTAAATAAAATATATTGAAAATATATAATTGGTAAAATAACACCTTTATTTAGCCAACACATCTATGGTTGGAGGTGTTGGCATCTCTGTATCACACACATGCATGTGGATCAAGCCCTAGGTCTTCAAGTTGATAGAATCACACCTAGTCAGTAGACCAACCTGGCAAAAAAAAAAAAAATGTCATCTTTTTTTCTTTCTTGGATTAGAAACTAATAAATGCACTCACACACATTCATGTCCCTAACTAGATGTATTAGCGTCGTGAGCACATACATCGCTTCATCATTTACGTAGAAAGCTTCATTTTTCATCAAAAAAATGTTATTTATAAGGCAATTGAAAGTTCAATCTATCACTGTGGGGTCTACTTGGGCACACCTTCAAGCAGTGCAGCCAATTTGATACTATTTTCATCCCATGCCCTTGTGTCACGGCCAATTTACGCTCAACAAACCTCTTCACTCACCATTATATAGAATCCCAAGGAAATCCATAATAAAGATGCTATTAAACTTTAAGATCACGGCCAAACTGCCCATAGCAGCAACTGAAATTACGAGTGGCCAGTATAAAATCTTGTCATGATCCAAACGTAAATTCTAAGATAAGAACATTTCAAGATCATGATAGGATTTCCCTGTTTTAAGCGATGCATTGCGACACCATCTATTTTTAGTGAAAATTAGGAAAGAACTACCATCATTTTAGACGAATGAGCATAAAAGAAGTTAAAATAGAAGAAAAAGAAGACTCAACTTACGACTTAGAATATATAGAACTGTAGGTGCAAAAAATAACGACCCACAATAAGGGGGGGGGTGCCTTAGAGGACTTACCCAAGTGAGATTAGGGACACCGATGCCTGCGCCTGGAGCCTGAGAAAAGGAAGGAGAAACGCAGGTCAGAGGACCCTGGCCAGAGCGGCGCAGGGCTCTCCGATGCCTAAGTTAGTGTATGAACTAAGCAGAGGGAGGAGATTTTTGGGGAAGAAGATGGCATACCAGAGTGGTAATGGCGTCCTCCTCTCCTTTGGAGAGGTAGCTGTGTTTATATAGAGGAGGAAGAGACAAAAGGGGTTGTTGGCTGTCTTGTCATAGCCGACTTCGTCAGGTACTAGGGAGGCGCGGTCCATCGTAGCCTGTCTGATCCTGTCGTAGCCTGTCTTGTCCCGTTAGGCCACATCCTGGCGCTTTGGGAGCTGTGGAGGGCGATCTGTCAGGAGATACGGACTGTCCCCCTTGTCTTGTCGCACGGGCCATAGCGTGCTCAAGTGTCCAAGGGTGGACAGCTGTCAGGCCCTACCTCGGCTAGTCCTGGCATCCTGACCGAGGTCGGGGAGCCGAGGTCGGAGAGGACCTTGACTTGGTTAGAGCCCTTGCAGAGACGCCGAAATGGAGGACCGGGGAGGAGTCCCTGGCCGAGCTGGAGACGACCTGGCCGAGGTGGAGCTTAGCCGAGCTGGGAGCGTCCTGGCCAAGGTGGAAATGTCGTGCAAGGGGCCGAGATGAGTCTCTGGCCGGAGTGGGGCACTTGGCCGAACTGGCGGACGTTGAGACGGGCCTTGCCGAGATGGCCTAGCTGGCGCCGGAGCATGAGATAGAGCATCCGGCCAGTCATCCGGCGAGTTCGGAAATATCCCCACACAATAGCCCCCCAGCTTCTGAGCTCAATAGACTGCTCTCTTGAGGTCAGAAGGTAAGTATCATGGAGGATGACTGGCTGGCTGTGAACCGGAGCTGGAGGTTGGCATCACTGTGAAGCTGTAACAAGATGCCTCTGTCGAGCTGGAGAGTGCATTGTTGCTGAAAGCCAAGGGAGATGGCTCATTTATTTAGGAGTATCTTGCTACTGCTGCTGAGGAGGAAGCAAGCTGATGAGGAGGCTGCTCAACCGGAGACTGGCACTGCTGCCGAGCCGGAGGAAGGATTTCCTGCCGTGCTGGAGTCTGGCGCTGCTGTGGAGCTGCGAACTGGCATGAGGCCGAAGCCGGAGACGCACTGCTGCCGAGCCGGAGGAAGGATTTCCTGCCGTGCTGGAGGCTGGCGCTGCTTTGGAGCTGCGAACTGGCATGAGGCCGAGGAGGCGATACGGAACAGTCTCTACTGCAATCTTGTCGAGCTGCCCTTAGCCGAAGTGGCCAGCTTTTGGCCGAGACGAACTGCATGAGTTCGGCAACGGTCTTTGAGGGTCTTTGAGGGGTGTAAGAACCCTGACTCCAAGAAGCTGACCTTGGCCGAACTGCCTTGCTCCGAGGTGTGAGGGGTTTATGAACCCGGACTTTAGGAAACGGCTGAGTGTAGGGACTCTAGACCATTCCCAAGGCGTAGAGCCTTAGTGTGTCCAAGACACGGGGCTTTAGGAAAGGCTGAGTGTAGGAACTCTTCCATGCCGTTTCCAGGGCGTAGAGCCTTGTTGATGGGTGAAGACCCTGAGTTTAGGAATTGGCCGAGTGTCCGAACTCGAGGCCTTTTCCAGGGCTGTTAACCCTTGGAGATGGGTGAAGACCCTGACTTTAGGAATTGGCCGAGTGTCCGAACTCGAGGTCTTTTCCAGGGCTGTTAACCCTTGGAGATGGGTGAAGACCCTGACTTTAGGAATTGGCCGAGTGTCCGAACTCGAGGCCTTTTCCAGGGCTATTAACCCTTGACTTGTCTTTCTGGCACTCGCCGAGGTGGAGAAACCTGGGTGTAAGAACCCGAAGGCAGTCTCGATGGCACTGGCCGAGACCAACATGAGGCCAAACCTGTGAAGCGCGTAGCTAGCACGAGGGCGATACCAACATGAGGTCGTCAGATGCGGTCGAGACCATCATGAGGCCGAAACCAGCGTGAGGTGGAGACCAGCACGTGGACGGACCAGCATGAGGTCGTCAGATGCGGTCGAGACCATCATGAGGCCGAAACCAGCGTGAGGTGGAGACCAGCACGTGGACGGACCAGCATGAGGTCGAATGCGGTCGAGACCATCATGAGGCCGAAACCAGCGTGAGGTGGAGACCAGCACGTGGACGGACCAGCATGAGGTCGTCAAATGCGGTCGAGACCATCATGAGGCCGAAACCAGCGTGAGGTGGAGACCAGCACGTGGACGGACCAGCATGAGGTCGTCAGATGCGGTCGAGACCATCATGAGGCCGAAACCAGCGTGAGGTGGAGACCAGCACGTGGACGGACCAGCATGAGGTCGTCAGCTAAGTGACAAAAAGTTCCGTCTAGCTGCCCCCGAGTTGGAAGAGATTCCTGCAGAGCTGGGGGCTACTAGCGAGCTGGAGATATCCGCTGAGCTGGAGACGTCCGCCGCGCTGGAAGCATCTGCCGAGCTGGAAGCGATATGATCGCTGTCGCGGAGGTTGAACTGCTCCCGGGCCCGGTTGCTTCTGCTCTTCAGGGCGCGTCTTTCGGGGGGTAGAGTCGAGGTCGAATCCTTAGGAGGATGAACCCGACCGAGTATCCTGCTGTTGGTCGCCTGCTTGGCCAGATCTTGCTCCTGACCTCTCTCGGCGGGGGACCGTCGGCAGCTGTGTCGACAATGCAATAGGTTCCTTTCCCTTTCTGGCTCTTCGAGGCATGGTGTTTGGAAAGATTTGGAGAAGGTTGGGAAGGCTGGGATATTGCTTTCCCACAGACGACGCCAATTGTAGGTGCAAAAAATAACGACCCACAATAATGGGGGGGTGCCTTAGAGGACTTACCCAAGTGAGATTAGGGACACCGATGCCTGCGCCTGGAGCCTGAGAAAAGGAAGGAGAAATGCAGGTCAGAGGACCCTGGCCTGGGCGGCGCAGGGCTCTCCGATGCCTAAGTTAGTGTATGAACTAAGCAGAGGGAGGAGATTTTTGGGGAAGAAGATGGCATACCAGAGTGGTAATGGCCTCCTCCTCTCCTTTGGAGAGGTAGCTGTGTTTATATAGAGGAGGAAGAGACAAAAGGGGTTGTTGGCTGTCTTGTCATAGCCGACTTCGTCAGGTACTAGGGAGGCGCGGTCCCATCGTAGCCTGTCTGGTCCTGTCGTAGCCTGTCTTGTCCCGTTAGGCCACATCCTGGCGCTTTGGGAGCTGTGGAGGGCGATCTGTCAGGAGATACGGACTGTCCCCCTTGTCTTGTCGCACGGGCCATAGCGTGCTCAAGTGTCCAAGGGTGGACAGCTGTCAGGCCCTACCTCGGCTAGTCCTGGCATCCAGACCGAGGTCGGGGAGCCGAGGTCGGAGAGGACCTTGACTTGGTTAGAGCCCTTGCAGAGACGCCGAAATGGAGGACCGGGGAGGAGTCCCTGGCCGAGCTGGAGACGACCTGGCCGAGGTGGAGCTTAGCCGAGCTGGGAGCGTCCTGGCCAAGGTGGAAATGTCGTGCAAGGGGCCGAGATGAGTCTCTGGCCGGAGTGGGGCACTTGGCCGAACTGGCGGACGTTGAGACGGGCCTTGCCGAGATGGCCTAGCTGGCGCCGGAGCATGAGATAGAGCATCCGGCGAGTTCGGAAATATCCCCACACAAGAACCTTGTAAGAAAAGAGCATCTGGTCAAGGTAATAAAAAAGAAGAAGAGCTAGGACTATACAATGAAAAGAACTTTTTTCCCCTCATCCCATTAATAAACTTATATCTTAATTGGCTCTACGAGTTGGATGGTAAGGCATTATTCATTTTTATCACAAAGCGGTGCCGCCCATACCTGACATCAAAAGGCCACTTGTAATTTCAGTTGCTGCTATGGGCAGTTTGTACATTGCAGTCAAAGTTTGTTTTGAGGGGTCCTTTAAACAAGTTGCTCGATGTCCTCTGTATGATCTCAACCGTAAAATATATAGACTGTGATGATTGTGAATACCTAGATAGATTAAAAATGACCATAGAAGGTTTAGGCAAATTCATCATATTTAAAAGCTGATTGGAAAAAATGTTAAAAGGGTTCTAAAGCTGATTGAATATGACACTCATACAAACCTTTTCAAGCAGTCTCAATTAGACATTCATGCAAAGCTACTTGACAGTCTAAAGCACTTAAGTATTTATTTGAGTCATGTTAATGGCTTGTTTAATTAGAAAATCTTACATGTTTGAAATACAACTAATTAGAATAAATCTATTTCAATTAGATCCCATTTACAAATAAACTATTTTATATATCTAATTCAATTAGAAAAGGCAAATATGTCATGCTATAAATATATAAGGTTAAAGTTGTCATTTAATAAACATAATTTACAGTTGGTGCTGAATATCAAAACTGCTCAAAAGTTTGCTGCCAAATATTCGACGGAGTTGGCGTACGAGGTCATAAAATTAATGTAGTATTGTCAAACTTGTTATATTATAAAAATTATATCAAAAAATTTGTAAAATAATAAATAAAAAAGTGTCTAATTGTTGTAGACATTCAGATCTATCTAAAAATTATTATTTTCAAATTACTTTAAAAGCTATTTAAATCAGACATCTATGTAAACGTTGATTAGCAAACACTTACGCTTCTTCTTCTTTTACAAAATTATTTATGTATGAAAGTTACTAATTATATCACATACAACTTGGTTTCCCAAACAAGCCTTCAAGAAAAAAATTGTAACTTGCAATTGTTGCAAGGGGTAATTCGCAGTTGATATTCAAGGTTTGTTGGAGGCCTCTAGCATGATGATTATTTTACAAAAAAAAAAAAAAAAAACATGATGATTAAGAATACCTAAAAAAGCTTAGGAATGGCCACAAGAGATTTAAACGAATTCAAGTCTTTGAACTGATTTAAAAGAGGCAAAAAGGTTTTAAAGCTGATTAATTAACTTAGACATTCATTTGAGCTTTTCCAAGTAGTCTCAGCTAGATATTCATATAAATTTATTCAAACAATTGTTTGTTTCAAATATCTTAAATTGATTGGAAAAATTTACATGTCTAATATAAAAACAAAACTACTTAAGTTAGAACCGTTTTGAAAAAAAAAAACTATTTAGCATGTCTGATTCAATTAAAAAAGGCGAACGTATCATACTATAAAAGTTATATGAACAAAATTATCATATAATATTCATAATACAAATAAATTTATAACAAAGCAAAAATAGTACTGAGAACGTTGTCATATTATAAAAGTTACAAGGGCAAACTTGTGTAAGAATAAAAACATAAGAAGTGTTTGATTGCTATAACCATTTAAGTCTATTTGAAAAATATCATTTTTCAATTACTCTAAAAAGGCAAAATATAAGTAAAGTGAAGGGTTAATTTAAGAGACAATAAAAAGATAGAGTTCAAATAAGAAAATACTAAATTTCAAAAATCACCTCTTCCTTTTAAAAGATAAAATGTTAAAAAATTACTTTCTTATGCCACTAAATGACAAAAAGAAACTATGGATGTTCACGGACCAGGCCGGGCTAGGGTGTGGAATATCTAAAACGACCCGACTTATAAACTAGGAACCCAAGCTTCGGTCAGGCCTGAAGTTGCTGCCCTGAGCCAAGCCCACATGGAAATGATGAAGCCCAAGCCCAACCCATGTTAGACGTATAGAAATGAAAAAAAATGAGTTTCTTACCATGTCGTACGCCAGCTCAACTGGTGTTATCCCATCACCTTTCGTGAGAGGTCATGAGTTTTAGTCCCCCACATTAGCACTCCCTCCCTTATAATTATATGTGTATATTTGGGCCGGGCGGGGATTCCAAATCTCAGTCACCGAGTCCAATTAAAAAAAATTCGGGCATGGCCTTACAGAAAATACTCTTCTTTTTAAAAGACAAAATAAAAAAGCTACTCTCTCACCTTTTGATTTGACCAAGACTTTACTTTGGTTCTCTCTTGTATTGACTATTCACTTCACTTAACCGGTAAAGTACACTTACCAAACAAGTGATTTACTGTGTGTTTTTAGTGATTTAATGTTATTTCATCTAAACATTAATATTACATTCCCATCCATCATTGTGTGGACCAAAGCCCCACCCATGACCCGACCAAAATGTAAAAAAAAAAGAAAAAAAGAACCGGTTTGCAAGTTTACCGGTATAGCTGGACCAACCCAATTTCTCTGATTAATTAAATGAAATATTAAAAGCAATAGAGCCGGCTAAACTGATATAAGTTGAGTTGGACCAACCCAATTTCTCTAATCTATCACTCTGGGGCATATGCCAAAACTTAGGGTAATCAAATATTTGACCATAAATATTGCCCAGGCCAGGGCCACATTTCAAATGATTTAGGTGTAAGGTAGTCATAGCAGTACCCATTCCCTGGTTAGAAATTGAATCAGGCTCTGGCTGGTTTTGAGGTCCATTTTTAGTCTTTCCTTTGAGCAAATTGAAGGGAGGATGTCCTTGGCCCCACCTAACCCGGACCCTTTAAGACTCTCCTCGTTTAAGATTGTATAGATTTTTCGCTTCTTATACCAGGTGTAAAGCCTCAATTACAGCTTTTCCCGAGGCATTGGTACTTGGTAGTAAAGTTCAATCTGCAGGATTTCCGCCGATGTAGACTGCAGTCGAGTCCAAAATGCAGCTTTCCCGTGGATACTTACGGCGGTAATGTTGCGATTTCCGGATTTCCTCCTCTCCGAGAGGAGGAAAAGTCGATGTTGCAACATTTCCGCGGAATATTACAGCGGTAATCTTGCATTTGAGGATTTCCTCCACGCTGAGCGGAGGAAAAGTTGCAAACCGACTTTTGGGCCGGGCCGGGTCCGCGGGTAGGGTTCTTACACCAAAAGGTGATTTTAAACTCTTCTTGCATACTCACCGCACGAGCTATTTATGGGGGCCCATCTAGTGATGGGACCTAGTTATACATATACTTCATATCACAACTATGTATTTGGGTTTGCAGGGGATCCAAAATCGAAAATTAAAAAATTAAAAAAAAAAAAAACTAACACATTCCTTGCATTGTTTTTATTAGTCACTTTTGTTTTATCAAATAGTAACTCTTACATTGGGGCCGAATTCTACTTTCGATAGGAGCTGGTTTTGAGTGGATTGGATTTTAATAGGTGGGGCTCACTGTGGAGTTTAACTCCTTCAACTTTGGATTTCTCTAAGTCAAAGACTCGGCCGATCAGAGAGTTGTGCAGTTAGATCCATGAGGTTGATTTGATAGGGATCAAATCTCTTAATGTTCTGGCTTAGTACATTTGAACCCAATTGTGCAAGCTCAAGGCCTGAGCTGCCATTCAAGGATGAAATAAAGTGAGGGGTATCAGTCTAGACATGTTATTTTTAATTGAGATTTTGCAGAATTAAACTATGGGAATATTTCTTCGAAACCCTAGAATTTCAGAGTAAAATAATTTCGGGGAGACTTTTTCTAATGGCCTAAGCATGGGTACTCGGCAAGGTTGCATCAGATTTCCTGCAGCATAATGAGATCAACTAGGCATCTTTAGGCATGCATATCTTTCTTGTTTTACATCCTTTTTCACTTCTTCTTTTTTTTTTTCTATTATTTCATCATCAAAGTGTAAATTCCAGCGATTTAGGATTAGATCATATTAGGTCATTCGTTCAGTTTTGAAAACCCGAGCCTGTAACGCAGTTTTTTCAGAAAAGAATTTTTTCTGCATTCATCTTAGAATTTTATTTTTCTAGGATTGCATTAGTTTCATTTTAGGATTGCATTAGTTTCATGTTAGGTTGCATAATTCATTCATTCTTCCATTAAAATAGTTTTTAGAATTAATTAGGAATCTAGGATGATTAACTAAAATTTAGATTAATTAGAATTGAGTTAGATTAGGATACTAACATGCATAATTCTAGACCATTAGGAAACTTGCATTTAGGATTCTTAATTTTTATTCTCACTAATTTTTAAGAGAATTCCAGAGTTTGAATTAATCTTACTGTGCTGAATGATAAGATCAAATTGATTTGGGATTTTTCAGAGATATGGAAATCTTAAATTAGAAGTAGTTATGATAGGTTAGAATTCTAATTGATCTAGAGTTTTTTCTCAATTCGAATTGCTTTGAAGTATCTTGAGTAATTGAGAAAGTTCTAGAATTAGAGAGTTCTAGTTTATTTAAGAGTCCTGCTATTTGAACACAGGTTTTTTCTTTTCCCACACACACACTTTAAAAAAAAAAAAAATGAAATGACCTCTTTGCCCATCCTCTTCCTTTCTATTTCCCCACCTCCCCCTTTCACCTCCAGCTCCGGCCAGCACCGGCGCCGGCGCCGGCCGAACTCTTCCCCTTCTCTCTCTCCCTCTCCTCCCTCCCTCTCCCTTTCCCTCCCCACTGTTTTCTCCCTCTCCCTCCCCCACTGTTTTCTCTCTTTCCTCCTCCCTTCCCCCCCCCCACCTCCCCCTTTCACCTCCGGATCCGGCCAGCACCGGCGCCGGCGCCGGCCCGAACTCCCCCTCTTCTCTCTCCCTCTCCCTCTCCCTCTCCCTCTCCCTCTCCCTTTCTCTCCCCACTGTTTTCTCCCTCTCCCTCCCCCACTGTTTCTGCTGCTGCCGACGGGGGAAAGGAAGGGAGAGGGAGAGGCGGGGAGAAGGGAGAGAAAGAAGGAGAGGGAGGGAGAGACCGGGAGAAGGGGGAGAGGAACAGTGGGGGAGGGAGAGGGGTGGGAGAGGGAGAAACAGTGGGGAGAGAAAGGGAGAGGGAGAAAACAGTGGGGGAGGGAGAGGGAGAAAACAGTGGGAGAGAAAGGGAGAGGGAGAGGGAGAGGGAGAGAGAAGAGGGGAGTTCGGCGGCGCCGGCGCCGGTGCTGGCCGGATCCGGAGGTGAAAGGGGGAGGTTGGGGGGGGGAAGGGAGGAGGAAAGAGAGAAAACAGTGGGGGAGGGAGAGGGAGAAAACAGTTGGGAGGGAAAGGGAGAGGGAGGAGGAGAGGGAGAGAGAGAAGGGGAAGAGTTCGGCCGGCGCCGGCGCCGGTGCTGGCCGGAGCTGGAGGTGAAAGGGGGAGGTGGGGAATAGAAAGGAAGAGGATGGGCAAAGAGGTCATTTCATATTTTATTTTTTTTTAACAAAGTGTGTGTGTGGGAACGAACAAACCTGTGTTCAACTAGCAGGACTCTCTTTCCAAAGCTGAAAATGAATCACAAGACGGGTTGGTTTCCCTATCTATAAACAAAAGTGAATATATGGGACTTTAATCAGATTATGCCCATGTCTTAATAATGATTTTGGATATGGCTTGAGACTAGCTTGAGGGTAGTGTGGATGGGGTTTATATGGGGTTTTATATGTGAGTGTGAGGAGTAGAGAAATATGATTGGTTGAGGTGGAAAGGACAAAAATGACTATCAGTGATTGGCTGTTGGAAGAGAAATATTTATCTCATGTGTGTAGTAGGGAAAAGCATCAGCAGCAGGAAAAGGGCCTGCCAGCTCTACTAGAGTGGCGATCGATTTGGTTTTAAGACCCTCCCCCTCCCCTCCCCTTCCCCTCCCCCACCCACTCCCACAGCTCTCTCTCTCTCTTTCTCTCACTTCTGAAATGGAGACGAATAAACCTTCCCCTCCCACATCTCTCTCTCTCTCTCTCTCTCTCTCTCACTCACTCACGAAATCGAGGCCTTCAAGAAAACCTTCCCTTGTCAATATTGTTCGAGGAGGTTCGACACCTTCCAAGCACTTGGAGGACACCAAAACGCCCACAAGAAGGAAAAAGCAGAGGCTCGCCAAGCCACCTATCAGCCGGCCCAGTCACACCTAACACTTTTCCCTCAATGGCTGGACCACTACAGGGCCCATGCCCATGTGGGTCCATCCACCGAACCGCCCTCCAGCCCTGACCATGTCAACCTCGACCTCTCTCTCCATCTGTAATCCATTTTTGCTGGGTTTCTTCAGAATGCGGATGATATGCTGTTCGTGTGGAGACTGTTAGTGAAGTGGGTTTTGTTGATTTCTGTTAGATAGTTTAAGTTATCTATATATCTACATATTTTTATATATGGGATGGAGGTTGTATGGAGGCATTTTGAGTATAGTTTATCTTTACTCAAAATGCCTCCATACAACCTCCATCCCATATATAAAATTATGTAGATATATAGATAACTTAAACTATCTAACAGAAATCAACAAAACCCACTTCACTAACAGTCTCCACACGAACAGCATATCATCCGCATTCTGAAGAAACCCAGCAAAAATGGATTACAGATGGAGAGAGAGGTCGAGGTTGACATGGTCAGGGCTGGAGGGCGGTTCGGTGGATGGACCCACATGGGCATGGGCCCTGTAGTGGTCCAGCCATTGAGGGAAAAGTGTTAGGTGTGACTGGGCCGGCTGATAGGTGGCTTGGCGAGCCTCTGCTCTTTCTTTCTTGTGGGCGTTTTGGTGTCCTCCAAGTGCTTGGAAGGTGTCGAACCTCCTCGAACAATATTGACAAGGGAAGGTTTTCTTGAAGGCCTCGATTTCGTGAGTGAGTGAGAGAGAGAGAGAGAGAGAGAGAGAGATGTGGGAGGGGAAGGTTTATTCGTCTCCATTTCAGAAGTGAGAGAAAGAGAGAAAGAGAGAGAGAGAGCTGTGGGAGTGGGTGGGGGAGGGGAAGGGGAGGGGAGGGGGAGGGTCTTAAAACCAAATTTCGTGAGTGAGTGTCGTACGAGGAAGTTAAAGAGGGGAGAGGAGAGACGGCGACGTTTCGGGCTTTTGTAGGGGCCACAGGTGACTGGGGTAAAAGCGACGTGGCTGTATCGCTGCCTGATCCGATACGTGTCAGTTACTTTTTGCCGATGGACACGTGTCATGCAGAGGGAGGGGGTTGCTTTTTTTGTTACCGGTTGACGACAGACAACGTGGATTCTGGGTTTTGATTGCTCCCTGCATGGAATGATTTGGGTAAAATAAATTGCAAATGCTGTGGGCCCCACACATTATCTTTTACCTACGCTACGCGCCAGTTCTTGCAGGAACCGTTGCATTGCATCCACCTTCATCTCCGCTCCCTCATGTATTTCCTGTTCTTCTCCCTTCTCACTTTCCCACTTTTATTTCTAATCTTCCCTTTTCTTTATTTCGATCTCGGCATAATAGTGCTGGCCGAGCTCAAACGGTGACCAAGATCAAGTGTTGGCTGACCTCAACTGTAGGCCGGCGCCGGCGCCGGTGCTGGCCGGAGCTTGAGGTGAAAGGGGGAGGTGGGGAAATAGAAAGGAAGAGGGTGGGCAAAGAGGTCATTTCATATATATATATATATATTTTTAAAAAAGTGTGTGTGTGGGAAAAGATAAAACATGTGTTCCAATAGCAGGACTCTTATTTAAAGCCTTTATATACTCTCTTTTTTTAAATGAAGTACAATTTCAAGTTGAAAAGTACTTGCTCCCTGAGGATCAACCCCATACTCACCGGGTTTCTAAACTACAATCGAAGCTCTACACTTGAAGCCTACAAATACTTACAAATGTCAGGTTCGACTGAGCTTTCTAATCATCTGTTGGGTAAATCGGTAACCAAACGACACGCATTACTTTTATTGTGTTGGGGCAAGCATTGGGTTAGCAAATCTCAGTCACTAAACTATATGCGCAACTTTCTTTGGGCAGGGCGACCTTTGGGAGTCCTATCATTTAATCCAAGCCCAATCCATATGCTGCACGGGATAGAAAATTAGATCAATACCTGGCCCAAGTTCTAAAATCCATGCCAAAAGCGGGAGAGGCCAATAATTGGGCCCATGGTCGCCCTACTCTTGAGCACCCCTAATCCCAGGACCCCAATGTAGAAGATAATGTGGCTTAGGCCCACTAAGCCCAGCCCAGCCCATCAAGGGCATTGTATATAAGATCCCACGTATGGGATCATCTGCTGATTTTTCTCATATTTACTTCCTTGTATAGATTATGAGATTTATTCTATTCGATCCTTGTATAGATTAGGAGATTGTTTATTGATTATTCTGATTGCCCTTGATTAGGGTATAATGTAACTATAAATACACAATCGATCCTCTCTTTGTGGGATCAAGTTTTCTCCCAATATTGTCTTCATCTTCTTCCTATAATCTCATCACAGATTATTTCATGGTATCAGAGCTATGGTTATAATCAATCCCTCTTCTATTGTCTTCTATCATTGATCATTCTTCTTCCTGAAGTGAAAACTTCTCTCTGATAGTGTCTGATCATCTCTGATCAGAGGTGGCCCACCTTTGATCATCATAATCATCGCAGCGGAAGCAGCCTATATTGTTTGTCTGGTTATTCTCTTATTTATAGAGATTTTTTCAAGATTTTTGGATCATTAGAAGTAGGATATCCACCTCATTTTGTGATATTTCAGTTTTGTCCGGCAGTTTCCATCACAGCCGTTCAAATTTGTTGATTTTGATCCGATTTGAGTGAAACTTTGGCCTGGAGTTGCGAGAATATCTTGTCCTTCCATTCATTACCCCTGATCGGGCCGCGATCAACTATTCAGATCTCACAAGGAGATCGACACAGTGACGTCATTGACGTGTTCTCGTCAGTTTGATGCTGTTCTCGTCAGTTCTTCTCTGTTTTGCTTCTGTTTCACTACTGGCCCACCAGCGATGATCACAACATCACTAACAATTATCCCCATGTTGTTCGACTCATTTTTCTGGGAATTATAGTGATTTTTCAGGAATCTTTCCATCACCTTTGAGATAGTTTCCAACCTCTTCTTCATCTGACGGTTTTCTCAAACAGATTTCATCATCACCGTCCAGATTTGTGGATCTTTTTCCAAATCTCATCAGATTTGGACCTGAAGGGAGTACATTTGATCCACTTTACAGAGATCAAATCTGATCTGTGATTCGATCACCCTGTGGGGCCCACGTGTGGATTCACCCACTGACGATAGGGACGTCAGGCTTCCCTGTACTCTGTTGCTGCTACTGTGCACTGCTGTTTGCACCTTCCTCACTCTCTGGCTACCAGCATCCACCTAACAAGTATTACCACTGAGTTTTGGACCTGCTACTACTGTTTCTGCTACTTTTTGGCTGTATTTTCAATAGTTGCTGCTATTTCGATTTGCTGCTGGCAAGCTATGGGACCACGCATCTCTCCTGCATTGTTCATCTGCTATATTTCACCGACCAATTGTGCTGTTAGTGCTGTTTTGATTTGTTGGCAGTACTGTTGCTGCTGCCACTGTTAGCCCACTTTGCTGCCGCCACATATTTGCTGCTGCTGTTGCTGTCTTTGCTGCTATTACATATTTGTTGTCCCTTGCTGTTAGTATTGTTCCTGCCTCTTTTCTACTATGGACAATTATGATGCTAATGGTGATCGGTATCAATCTCACTCTCCTCTAGCATTTCCAGCTTTTCATTCTTCAATATCTCTGTCTTCATCCATCACCCCATCCACATGGTTTCTAGATTTAGGAGCATCGAACCACATGACTTCTGTAGAAAGTAGCTTTACAGCCTCTCACCCTTACCTTGGAAAAGAAAAAATCACCACTGCTAATGGAGACCAATTAATCATCTCTGGAATTGGTACCATTATTTTATCCGGTGTCTCTGGCCAGTCTCTCCACCTTCCCAATGAATACTTTATTTTCAAATTATCAGCCAATTTACTTTCTGTAGGACAACTTATTGATGATGGGTACCATATTATTTTTTCTTCCACTGGTTGTGTCATACAAGGGCGGCAAACTGAGAAGGTGATCGCAACGAGGAGTAAACATGGTCGACTATTTCTGCTGGACATTGGACATCATTCTCTCTTTTCTTCTTCTTCTCCTCAGTTAGATAAATTGTGGACTGTGTGGCATAGTCGTCTTTGTCATTTAAACAATGCGTATGTACTTTTCCTATTTAAAAATGGTTGTTTAGAACCCACTTTTAATAATAAAGTGATGTCCTCTTTCCTTCAATCTAAGTGTGAAACGTGTTGTTTGAGTAAGAGTCATATCTTGCCATTTCCTATTCATAGATCTCGTGCGTTATCATCTTTTGATATTATTCACACTGATGTTTGGGGAATTGCACCCACCTTGAGTCGGGCAGGCTTTAAGTATTATGTGACATTCATTGATGATCATTCTCGTTTCACTTAGATTTATTTCATGCGCTTCAAATCTGAAGTTTTTTTTTTCTTCCAAAAGTTTTACAAAATGGTTCAAACTCAATTTTAGAAAGAAATAAAAATTCTTAGGTCTGACTCTGGTGGAGAATACATGTTCCATGATTTTTCTGCCTTCCTTTCTGATAAAGGAATTCTTCACCAAAAATCTTGCCCGCATACTCCACAGCAAAATGGAGTTGCGGAGAGGAAGAACAGACATATTTTTGAAACTGTTCGTTCTCTCCTCCTTGCATCCTTAGTTCCTCCCACCTTTTGGTGTGATGCTGCACAGACTGCTGTATATCTCCTCAATCGTCATCCAAGCTCCGTTCTAGGAAAGATTACTCCATATGAATCTCTCTTTGGTAATACTCCTTCATATTCTCACTTGTGTGTTTTTGGTTGTTTATGCTTTGTCCATCTTCCACCTACAGAACGCACTAAGTTGTCACCTCAAGCTGTCAAATGTCTCTTTCTAGGTTACAGTACTGAACAAAAGGGATTTCTATATTATGACCAATCTGAGAAACGTATGCGAATATCTCGTAATGTGATCTTCTTAGAACACATTCCTTTCTTCCCTTTGCGTTTGGATACACATCCTGTTGCTGTCTCTTATCTGCCACAATTTCCTGTGACTACTTCTCCACCACCACCTATTACCAAAGTCTATGACCGGCGTAACAAGGTTCCTCCTGTGGGGCCTCCTTCTCCTGATCATCTCCCAATACTGCCTCCTACACCCTCAGGTATTAATACTTCTTCCACCGATAGTGTTATACCCTTGCGACGTTCTAGTCGTCCTTCTGTTGCTCCTGACAGATATGGCTTCCCTGCTCTTTCACTTCGTTGGATAATGCTCCTATTCACACCTCTTATTCACAGGCTTCGAAGATTGCATACTGGCAGGATGCTATGACTGAGGAGTTGCTTGCTCTTGAAGCAAACAACACATGGGACTTGGTACCGACTCCTAAACGCGCCTCTGTGATTGGCAGTAAATGGATCTACTCTATAAAGGTTAACTCTGATGGGAATCTTGATCGCTACAAAGCCCGATTGGTGACGCAGGGTTACAAGCAAGAGTATGGCATTGACTATGAGGAGACATTTGCACCAGTGGCTAAAATGACCACCGTTCGTACTCTTCTTTTTGTCGTTGCGGCCCGCAATTGGCCTCTATGGCAAATGGATGTCAAAAATGCTTTTCTTCATGGTGACTTGAAAGAGACTGTCTACTTAAAACCTCATCCGGGCTATGCTTGTCCTCTTTAGTATGTTTGCAAATTGCGGAAAGCTCTTTATGGGCTTAAACAAGCTCCCAGGGCTTGGTTCAATAAATTCCGTGCCGCAATCCTTCAAGCCGGATTTCGTCAAAGTCATTCTGATAATTCTCTCTTCCTGCGATGGACACCGAAGGGCTACACATTTCTCTTAGTATATGTTGATGATATGATTATCAGTAGCAATGATACTGCAGGCATTACAGATCTCAAACACAACCTTACTCGCCACTTCAGGATGAAGGATCTTGGTCCTCTCACATACTTTCTGGGGCTTGAGATTTCGCGTACCAAATCAGGCATTCGGGTCCATCAGCGTAAATCTGCTACCGATTTGATCACCTCAGCAAGACTTGATGATGCTCACACTTTTGATACGCCGTTGGAATTAAACAGCAAACTCAGTGCGGAGGATGGCCATCCCCTGGATGATCCCTCCATTTTCAGGCGGATAGTTGGTAGTTTGCTCTACTTAACTATGACTCGACTTGATATCTCTCATGCCGTTCATACGATTAGCCAATTTGTGAGCAATCCTCACAAACCACACCTTGTTGCTGCGTTGCGCATACTTCGCTATGTTAAAGGCACCCTTACTCATGGTATATTTTATCATTTTGATACCTCTCTGCGCTTATCAGCGTATGCAGATGCCGACTGGGCTGGTTGCCCTGATTCTCGGCGCTCTACCACTGGCTAGTGTATGTTTTTTGGCGACTCTCTGATTTCGTGGAAGTGCAAGAAGCAAACCACTATGTCCAAGCCTTCCGCTGAGGCCGAATATCGGGCAATGTCATCCGCAAGTACTGAAATCATCTGGCTCCGCCGTCTTCTCTGTGAATTTGGTGTCATTGTTGGTAGTTCTACACCTCTTCATGGGGACAATACCAGTGCTACTAGAATTGCTAATAATCCAGTCTTTCATGAACGGACGAAGCACATTGAGATTGATTGTCACTTCATCCGTTAGCATGTTGTCACTGATAAGATAACCTTGCCTCATGTCTCTACTCATGACCAGTTGGTAGATATCTTCACCAAAGCTCTTCCCAAGCCGCGCCATCATGACCTCACTCGCAAATTGCTGTTTTCTGCATTACCACATCAATTTGAGGGGGAGTGTAGAAGATAATGTGGCTTAGGCCCACTAGGCCCAGCCCAGCCCATCAAGGGCATTGTATATAAGATCCCACGTATGGGATCATCTGCTGGTTTTTCTCATATTTACTTCCTTGTATAGATTATGAGATTTATTCTATTCCTTGTTTAGATTAGGAGATTGTTTATTGATTATTCTGATTGCCCTTGATTAGGGTATAATGTAACTATAAATACACAATCGATCCTTTCTTTGTGGGATCAAGTTTTCTCCTAATATTGTCTTCATCTTCTTCCTATAATCTCATCACAGATTATTTCACCCAATACTCGAATAATCTGATACCCATTTGATCCACACCCAGCTACTAAGATCTATTTCTATCAACTTTAACCAATGATTGATAGTAAACAGGTTCAATCCATACCATATTTTTTACCCGATACTTAAATAGGACAAACCTTGCCCCATCTATGATCAAGGGCAAACCTCGCCCAACATGTTAATCTAACAGTATGGCCCACTCATAGTGGAATGAAGTTAGAACCAAAGCTAATAAACGAGAACCGACTTCATGACGATTTGGACTTAAGAAAATGGACTCATTCTTTAGATGGGGACAGTTTTCTCCTGTGCACCTGTGGCATTACGCATTAGTGCGGTTTATTGCACGAAACCCAGTTAAATTCGGGGGATCTTGCCTTTAGATGGACAAAGTGTAAGACATGAGGATCTGAATTAGAGAATGATTGTTGGATATTTCGTATTCACTGTTAATTCTGACAAGATTTGCAGACACTTGAAAGACGAGAGCCCAAACACTTCACTCAGGTTAGAAGAAATACACGGTGAAATCTAATCTCTCACATTGAAAGGACCCAGTCTCAAAAACCCAGATGATATTGATTTGTGACCGTAGGACATATCATGAGTAGACCCCACCCTTTTGATCACATTTCATTCCCTAATTGTTAATTGTTTACTTTTTTCATGTTATTACTCTTATTTGTTAGTCATTTGCACATACAATATCATATAGAGCTTACCCCTCAACCCATGAACCCATCTATGAGAAAATGAGAGAAAAAGATCAGCGCGTAGGGTAAACATGAAAATGCAAGTTTTCCGCTGATTTAAGAAGTAGCAAACCTGTAATTGTAAGTTTTCAACCCAGTGGAAAATCTGTATTTATTGGTTTTCCACCTATCAAAACAACGGAAAACTTATATTTGATGGTTTTTTGAAGTTCTCCTCATCAATAGGTCTTTCTCCCTTTCTTTTTTTCTTCATTCTTTTTGTTTGGGCCCTGGGTCGAGTCACGGGGTGGGTATGTGGGTTGAGGGTCGAGTCCACTATAATGAATGAGCATGCATGATTTACAAATAAATGCAATAACATAAATACAACAAACAATTAACAACTAATATATATATAATTAGTGAGTGAAAAGTAACCACATGGGTGGGGTCCACTCGTGATAAGTGCTACGATCAGAAATCAATATCATATGAGATTTCGGGATTAGGTCCTTACAACATTAGTTGAGAAAACTCGCTTTTCATATGTAAGGACTAAGGATCTGATCCCAATCACCCAGATGATATTGATTTTTGACCGTAGGATTTAAACACGAGTGAACACCACCCTCTTTGTTCACTTTTCACTCACTAGCTACTTCATATTTGGTAAACTTATTTTACCAAAGAAGTAAAGTGAATGAATAATTCAAGATACAATAAAAAGAGAGGGATCAAATAAGAAAATACTAAATTTCAAAAACTACCTCTTCCTTTTAACAGATAAAATGTTAAAAAGTTAGTTTCTCATGCCACTGAATGACAAAAAAAAAACTATGGATGTTCATGAACTCAGGTTGGGTTAGGCTGCGGAATGTTCAAAACAGCCCTACTTATAAACTAGGAACCTAAGCCTGGCCCAAGCTTTGGTCAGGCCTGAAGTTGTTGCCTAGGCCTAGCCCATATGGAAATGTTGAAGCCCGAGCCCAACTTGTGTTAGACGTATAGAAATAATAAAAAATGAGTTTCTTACAACGTCCTAGGCCAACTTAATTGGTCTGGTCATATCACCTTCTGTGAGAGGTCATGGTTTTAGTCCGAACCGTGCTATACAGCCCGGGCACAAGTCCCGCGCTGCGGAGACTTTTCCTTTTAGTCCCCCCCATTACTACTCCCTCATAATTATCCACCAGAAGTTCCTGCCAATGATGGACTGAAACCCTTAATATCGCGCACAAATCAGATTGATCGTCTATGAAGTATGTGATTAAAACAATAAAAGAGAGTTAATCAAAGGTTTTGCACGCGATCAACCTGTAGATTAGCCCAAATTTAGTCCACCAAATCTTTAAGTTTGTCTAGCCAATGGCACCCTGTGCCTAAGCTTGTCCAAACCCAGCCTTTTTCAACTATTGGGCTTAATATTCTCTTCTGATCAAGTCATTGGACCAGAAAGTCAGACCTATGACCAACCTATTTCAGCAAATTAGGCCCATTCGTCTAACATATTTCAGGCTAGGCCAAGCCCTTTAGATAAGGTTGAGTGTTTAGAATTGAGATGTTCATTGGTCCATGAAATTCCTTAAATGAGTTGGGCCTATCATTTGCCCCGCAAAGCGATGCGTTTGGGCCAACTCTTGATGATATATCCACCAAAAACTTCCCACCATTGATGGCATAAAATTGAAAAGGCCCACTTTTCGAAACTCGAATGATCATAGCCATTCAATCAAAGGATCTAATGGACAGTTATCTGGCATTTAACTCTAAAATCCAATGCCCTGATTTTTTCATAAGAAAAAGTTTATAATACTTTGTTAGGGCGGGTCTAACTTCAAATTCATTGGATGTTGTTGGCTATATGATGAACAGTCATGAGATGAAAGGTCATTGCATAGAAGGACACTTCTCTGAGCATAGAAACAACCAATGAATCTACACGTGTAGTGGCTAATAAGCACCACATTTAATTTTGTAACAATGTTGGCCTTCAAGTGTCAAATTCTTCAAAAATAATTTGCCTCAACAGCTAAGATTTTAGTGTGAGTCAAATTTTGCAGATTCCATGTCCATTGTCCTTTAACATGGCAGGGCCAATGAACTAGCTCTCATGCCATGCAGCTCTATTTTGACTTACTGGTGAAAATTTTCACCAACTATATAGAAACGTAAGCATTGTGGCCCGTGCTTACATCATGCCCTACACTTAATTTAAAAAAAAAAAAAAAAAGTATATGAAGGGCATTAATTTAAAATTATAAATATGAAAACATGAAGATATGGGGAAAAATAGCAAGAAATTAAGGAGGAGCCATTCATGATGGATTCAAATAAGTTTATTTAAAATGAAAAAATCAATTAGAGGAATTTTACCCTTTTCTAACATTAGTGAGTAAAAAAATGATAAGAAAGAAACAGAACTTGAATAGGTGGGGGCATAAATTTAGATATTAAAAAAACCACAACAAATGAATTTCAACATTTTGTAATTTTTTTAAGAACAAAGAGGAAAAAAAGCTGAAGATTTATTAACAGCCGCCCAGTTTGCTCCATATTATAAAGTGAGGAGGGGGGAAAAAATTTTAATAAGTGGGGTGATGGACATGAGGTTACTAGGGTGATGACTGGGTAATCAATTCCCACCAATTTGATTACCATGAGTAAATCTTCACCTTTATTTTTTCAAATTTTAGTCCACAAGAAGGAATGGGTTATAATTCCAAAGAGTCTAAACAAACGAGCCCTTAGATGACAGAAGTAGGAGAGTGAATAAAATTCTATAATGTGAAAGCCTGCAGATATGGAAAAAAAAAAGGGTTAATTAAAATTATAAGATCTAAAATGTGAAAAACTAAGAGAAAAATATAAAGTTAGAATTTAAAAACTGAATGAAATTAAATTTTGATATCTTCACTTTCATAGGAAAGAGGGCTTTCATCCAAGGGTAAGAGCAAATTTAGACTTAGTCCTAGCCCCTTTTATAGAAGCTCATTTAGCAGGACACCCTCGGAATTCAGTAGTAATTTGGGAATGTTACCTACAACAGTAAATCATAGACAATAGATGCGCAGAAGAAAATTGTTAATAATCTCAACCATTTTACCCCATCATTTACATGTATAGGACCCAGGTCGTCCAAATTAAAAGAAAACAATACACTTCCCTGGAATAGGCTTCTGCCACAAAGCTGATAATAGGAAATGCCTGCAAACATTCTAGAGAAGTTGACAGTCTTACAGGAGCTTTGCCATGGTTGGAGCTTCTCTTACTGGCTGACATTGGTTGAAACATCAAAACCAGGAGGTATGAATACAACATCATCCCAATTTGATGAACTCTCCTGCAAAAACATAGTACTCTGGGTTATGAGAAAGAGATTGTACATGGGAGGTCAGCTTCAAAAGACCCAAAACACATTGGGCCAACTTGTGAATCATCAATTTGGTATTCTCAATATAACCATAATCATCAATTTGGTACACCCATTAAAGTTGGATCACAGGGAATTGTCTCATAATTAACTGGTTCGAACTACCAACTTGTTCTTTCAAACAATTTGCAATTCAATCAAGCTTT
The DNA here is from genome assembly GCA_012931725.1 of Litsea cubeba. Lineage (NCBI taxonomy): Eukaryota > Viridiplantae > Streptophyta > Magnoliopsida > Laurales > Lauraceae > Litsea > Litsea cubeba. Next base: position 81,359,346 of record CM022945.1, read on the forward strand.
CTAGCTTGTGAGTCCAATTTTGTTTTACATTCTCATTCTTATAATTGAAACATCACCCCCTCAATGTGGGTTCAACTTCCTTAGTAATGTGGGTTCAACTTCCTTAGTAATGTGGGTTCAACTTCCTTAGTAGTCCTCTCTCTCTCTCTCTCTCTCTCTCTCTCTCTCTCTCTCTCTCTCTCTCTCTCTCTCTCTCTCTCTGTATAACCTGGGCCAGGTTGGGCCCAGTTTTGTTTGACCCATTGGACTTTAGGATGGGTTGGATTTCATTGGTTAGGTTTGTACCTGATCTAAGCCCATTTTATTGTTAAGTAGTTGCAACAACATCTCCTTGTGAGGAGTATTCGTTTGGTACACAGGGAAATCTCCGAAGGTTAGAGATTTCACCCTATCCCATAACCAGAAAGGCTATATCTCCCTTCTTACGAATAATTTCATTTCCCATCCTTGAGTTATAGAAAAAGGAAGAGAAGAGGATGCAGAGGGACTGATCTTGGGAAGAAATCAAAGAGGGACCTCAGAGAAGCAGAACCAGAGGATCTAGTGGATGCAATACTCGAGGCCTCACATTGATCGAGCCACAGTCTTCTATACGAGGAGGTGAGTAATACTTTCAAGTGCATTTAGAAATAATATCACAGGATTGATAGGTATTTTATTGATCAGATGTTGCTCTGTGATTTCCGCATCAAATTGATAAAGGATTGATAATATTAAAGACAGTAATGAAACCCAATGCAGGGGCTAGATTTCATACCAAATCATCAAACACAAGGATATGATGATTTGGGTAGTATGATCATGGGCCCCACCTAATCTTGATCTGATCCAGAGATCTGAGGGTAGGTGTTTGAGGCGATCTCAGTGATGGAGAATCCAATTGGATTGGGTCTCATCAGTCCTCAATTTTTCATGTTGGAAATTCCAGATCGGACATAGCAGGGAAAGTAGATCTGGTAGTGGGACCCACAGATCCATGTTATCAAGGATCACAACCTGGGATCTGGAAGCCAACACATGGTCGACCATGGTGTAGGTGGCCTTTTTGGAAATGGAACCCATCCGATCATGGATCCAAAGACATCAGGTGTCTGGGGCGTCAGTGGGCTGAAATTTGGGATTTTCGTTGATGGACTTGTGGGACCCACTGGAGCACTTGATCAGAGATCAAGGCCAGACATAGTTTAGGACTATGTTGGTCGACCAGGGTGTAGTTGTCCCTCTTGGATTTGAGTCTCATCTAACCCTTGATCATACACCTGATGGGAATCTGGCGTCACTTTGGGCTGAAATTCGGGAATTTCGTGGATCTGCTTGTGGGACCCACTGGAGCACTTGATCAGAGATCAAGGCCAGACATAGTTTAGGACTATGTTGGTCGACCATGGTGTAGTTGTCCTTTTTAGGATTTGGTTCCATCTGACCGTTGATCATTAGATGGCACAACCTGTGGTGTTATGTCTGGGTGATTGAGACAATTTCGTTGATGGGGTTGTAGAATCCTCTGGACCACCTGATCAGACATTCAGACCAGCCACTTGTTAGGCCCCTGTTGGTCAACCAATATGAACCAGGTTTTATGTTGATCTCATCAAGGAGGGTCCACCATCTGATCAGTCTAAACATAGAAGGCGTGAGTCACTCTAGGGATGCTATGTTGATACAGATATGACAAATTGAGGTGCTGGAAGTCTGGAGCCTCTTTTAAAAATGTGGTTGTGGACTTTATCACTTGTACAGATGGATAAAAAGTGGAATAAAAAGAAAGAAGAAAGAGAAATGTCATATGGCAGTGACTGTATGATATAAGATTAATAAATTAGTGGGACCCATTGATTCATTTGATGGATATTGAGGACCAGCGATCTGATTGGTTCCTGATGGCAACCAATATGAACCAGGTTCCATGTAAAAATTGATCACTTGGGACCCACCATCTTTCTTTACTCCACAATGCTAAGTGTAGGAAACTTCTTGTTAGTAATGACAAGTATAGTGTTAACTTCTATTTTATATATGCTGTGTTGAATACTTATTATGGTGCTGTGGGGTTCATGGAAGTTATAGACCTACCTATTGTACAGAAATTAATCAATGGTGCCACATAAGCGGGTACTTGAAATTTTGAATTTAAGTGGGGCACATAAATAAGCCCGATTATGTGGGACTAATTATTATGAAATTAATTGGTATAAGGTTTATGATAGTTGTATGCATGATTGGTGAACACAAATGAATTATTGAATATTTCCGAAGGTTCCCTTTTGTTATATGAGATAGTGAACCCTTTTTGAGTATGGAGTGATAAGGTGGACAGGGATTGAATAAGTGACTATTGAACCAAGCTCCAAGGAGATAGTTTTGAATAATATATGAAAGGACTTCCTTATGGGAAGGGATTGAAACTCTGAAACTCTTAAGATAGAGTTTTTCTGAATGATAAGGACCCAAATATGGAAGATTGAATATACTAAGGGGAAAGAGATGGATGTGAAATCCCATTGAATAATAAGAAATGCTTTAGGATAATTGTTAATATTTCATTCTTCCTCTTATTAGTTTCGTATTGATTTATGTTATTAAGTGACTTGTGCATTGTTATTATTGCTCACCAGTTTTCTGATAAGTGGTTTGCCCCACTTCAGGTACGGATCATTTGGGAAAACTTGGCAACGAGGGGGATCAGCCATTGGATTTCAACTTGCGTGGCTGATAAGAGAGCGTCAGAAATATAGGATTTGGAAATTTGAACTTTAGGGATGGATTACATTAATTTCAATAATGTAGAACTTGTTTCTTTTATTCTTTCTCTACAAATTAGGGATTTTATTGGTTTGAAATTTTAATTGATCTCTCAAATAATTAGAAGCATTGCTCAATTCTTTGGCATATTTGATTTATGTGGTGATTTAACATTGTTTAAGTAGTGCTCCGAAACCTGAAGAGCTCCAGGTTTTCGGGGTGTTACACACACTCTCTCTCTCTCTCTCTCTCTCTCTCTCTCTCTCTCTCTCTCTCTCTCTATATATATATATATATATAAAATATAAATGAACTCCACCAAAGGGTTATTAAAGAGGTAAGGGGTGAAGGATGCAAGGTAGCGACGTAGATGGGATATTGAATTTTCTAGAATTTGAATTACTAGGGTGATGGCTGTGTATTAGTTTCCATCTTTCCTTGATTTAATTTCCATTAAAGGGGAGGTTATTTGGTGGTCATTTTTGGATATTCACCTTTGATTCGTTATTTTTAACCACTTATACAAAACGTAGCGTCTTAGAAATTTAGAATACCTAGGAATTCAATTGCAGGAAACAAACAGGCTCTAAAAGATCTCTTTTTCTAGGTTTCCTTGCAGATGTAGTCCTTCAATACGTCTTGCAGGAGTGAGTTTTTGGTCTTCCATGCATTGCTCATATCGTTTTGCCCTCATATTTTTATTTCTATTTATGTTGAACATACTGAATGCGTATTTTGATTGTTTTGTCTAAAGTTTTTTTCTTTTAATGAGAATTGGATATAATTAATTTGATACTTCAATGGCCACCACTAAGAATTTATAAGCTCCGATGAGGTGAAATAGAATCTTACACAAGGCCAATTTTCTACTGAGGGATGTCCATTGAAAAATCTGTGCGCACCACCTATGCGGGACCCACCTACAATCAATCTGCCCCCTCCCCCCGGTTGCAAGTACCCACAATTTGACTAACCCTGATCAGAACTATATCCACGACTGGATTGATCAGAAAAAGAAAACATATAAAAAAAAAACATAAAACTTCTAGACCCTTGAATCAAGGGATACAGTTGTCAGCTGGGCCTGATATTTTGCAGGCTCATCATCCACGAAAGGGGCTTCACATCCATCTACTCCTTTGATTAGCATCCATCCAAGTCAGCCTAACAGGCTGTCTCAATAGGGATTCCATGTGGGATGTCCCTTAGCAAATACATCCCACATATAAATAAATATGTAAGAATGTATGTATATGTATATGGGTAATGTTATAAACATGTTGACCTGTTTGTTTGCAACTTCCAAACAGTCATTATGACAGAAATGCCAAAGCACATGTAGGAAGAAAAATCTTCAATTCCCAAGCTCCAATTCCCAGTCAATTGCCATTTGTGTATGCTCTCCATACATCCATATTCACACAAACAGGAAAATAGAAAATAAGGTAATTTGGCTCACCTTGCAGCATGTAACTACATCAACTCACTTCTCTAGGATCCGGAGCAGCCTCTGCTCCTCGTTTGTGAACAGCTTAGGTTTCTACCTCATTTGCAAGTATCATCTCAATTCTCAACCCCCATCAGCCATTTCTAGTCAGTTAAGAGCGTTAATTCTATATTTATCTCCATCATTGCCCATATCTCATTTGCTGCCTGTCACCACCAACCAACCATCGACCCTACAAAACTCGACATCCTTGCTACAGCTGCAAGCTAATGTAATTCATCCTTGGTTTCTCATGCCACCAAACTCATTGACATGGTATCAAAGACCTGTTTGTGAACATGGTCTCAGCCCATCTAGCCATTGGCATGGCACTGACATACCTACCTACTTGACATCGGGCCTTTTCTGGTTCATTATGTCATCTGCCCTATAGCATCTGCTTAATTCACCTTCCATATGTTTCCACCTTATCCTTCACATTGCTACAAACATAGATGGTTGCACTTGCCAGTCTTCTGCTTACATCAGTATATTCCCATCACCAGTGCCCTGAATTTCTTCACCCTACATTCCAGCACGGTTACAAAAATCACCTATCATCAAGAGCCTCTTGGAACTCTTACAGTAGTCTTCCCTAAAAAGGCCTTGCCATTGGGCTGGATCAACTCCGATCTCAGGATCTCTGCAGCTTGCCCCCATTTCCTTTGCAACCAAATTCCAACTTTTAATCTACCCTTTAGATGAGATCTGGGTACTAAAGTAGCCGAGGAAGATGTGGAAACGTGAAAAAAGTTGAAGCATGTTATTTAGTGCATAAATAAAAAATATTTCAAGAGAAACCCGTCCATCCCCGCATTTTCACAATACAAAAAAATTGTAAAGTTGCAATGGGATAGGGCAATATTCTGCCACAGGACAAGGTGATCATTGTCACAGAGAAAAAGAAAAAAAATTCTGCCATGGGACATCCTGCATGGAATTCTATGCAGGACAGCCAGTGGTGTCCACCCGATGCCAATCAAGGGGTAGATTTATGCTCCATGAGGTTTAAATATATACTTTTCTTTCTGGGTCAATTCGGCAGGGGATACAATTCCGATCAAGGACAATTCTGAGTCCGTGACAAATAGGGGTTTTTTCCTTTTGTGTATGGCGTGTGGGTGGTGTTTGAGTGCAAGGGGTTTGGACACACCTAGGAGGGGTGAACCTACCATCTGTGAGGGACATCCCACAGAAAATAAAATTGGGGTATATACTTACATATTAGAAGAGGACTACCAATATTTTTTTATGGAGAATAAAAAATTCCACTTAATCAAGTGGTCTCAAGTGTGTAAGCCAAAAAAGGAAGGAGGATTGGGGATTAGAGCTCTAAGGGCACGTTTGTGTACATGTAATTTCCGTGGAAATTGGAAATTGCCACATCAGCAAAATCCATGGGTTTAAATACTTTGGAAAAGTTTTTCCGCAGAAGTCAAAAATTTATGTTTGGTGCAAAAAGTTTTTCCTTGATGAATTGGTGCTGATGTTGTTTGGTGCGGCTGCGGATTCCTTATGGAAAACTAGAATTTATTGTTTGGTGCAGCAATTTTCTGCGGAAAAATAACAAAACTACAATGGTATTATCATTTGTAATTTACTTTCTATTTACTCATTTGTTCACACTTCTATGTATAAAATCATGGATTATAAAAAATTTAGGACAAAATAAATGGGCATGTGGGACCATGAAAGTATGTTAACCTACCAGCCAGTCTGAGCAGAAGCTGGTTAGTATATGGTTCAAATTGAATTTTTAACTTCTCTGTTTGTGCATGTAGAAACTTTCAACATCAGATTGAGTTTGAATTGGGACCATGCTTGCCACTATCCTTCGACCCTTTGCTTTTGAGGTGGACTGATCAAAGTAACGAATCAACTTGTATTGAGAGAAAGAAGAGAACAGGGCAAAAAGCCCCCAAAAAACAGGGAAAGAAAAGAAAGAGGACGCTTACAAATAATGCCATCCCATAATGACAAAAAAGCTACAAAGAAAGCCAACCCAAAAAACAATTGCAAACCCAAAAAAACAATAGGGGCAAACAGAAACAGGGGGAGAACAGGCTGAATAAGGGATACGAGAAAGAAAGAATCACCAGACCACAGCACTTAGCAAGGCACCACACCAAACCATGGCAGCTCTACACAGCACAGGGAAAAGGAGCCCAGCACAGCACAGCACAGCACAGAAGCACCAGCACAACGGAAACACCACAACTCAGAGAAGGCACCGCAGCACTCTGCACAGCTCAGCCACACTCAACTCAGCACTTGACAGCCTGGCTGGCAGCAGGGAAGAAAGAGGTTGGACTGGAAGGAGAATAGAGAGGGGGAAAGAGAGAGGTTTGGGCATGGCTGCAAGCACAGGGCGGAGAAGAGTGACAGAGGGAGAGGGAGGATTTACCTGCAGGGGGCGATGGCTGCCGTCCAGAAAGAAGCTCTCGTCGCTCGTCGATGAAGGAGATTTCCAGAACTGGGGGCTAGGGTTTTGGATGTGAAATGGATAGGAAAAGGAGTTTATAAAGGGCCACCCTTCCATAGTGAGGAAGGAAAAGGCTGAGCTGGCTATAAAGTGAATCCTAGAAAAAATCTTGCACCAAACATATTGAAAGCAAGTTTTCTGCATAAAACTATTTCCATTTCCATGAAAATGGGCTACACAAACATGCCCTAAAGAAGTTAAATTCAGCTCTTCTTGGTAAATGGCTATGGAGGATAGGAGATGAAACTGAGGGGCTATAGAAGGAGGTCATTTCCACTGAATATGACATCTCTGGGAATGGTTGGTTCGTTCAAGATGCTTCTCCCTGTTCTTCTGGCTTGTGGAAAGGCATTCTTGCAGCAAAGGAGGTGTATATGAAGCAGGTAAGGTTACGAGTGGGCAGGGGTGACAAAATTTGTTTTTGGACTGATATATGGGTTGGGGAGAACACACTGGCCTATACCTTTCCAAAGTTGTTCAGCTGTGCTACTAACCAGGAAGCTAAAGTTATCGAATGCATGGAGAGAAACGGTGATCAACTCAGCTGGAGGCCTACGTTCAGAAGAAATTTAAGAGAGGTGGAGTCCCAATTCTGCTCTATGCTAGCTATCCTTGGGAATGTCTTCATCCCTAAGGAGGGCAAAGACAGAAGAATCTGGACGGCTTCCTCTTATGGCCTTTTTTCGGTGCCTTCCTTCTTCCCTTCAATGTATGAAGTGGTGGTACAGAGCCATTCGTTCTGGGGCAGCTTGTGGAGCACGAAAGCACCGCCTAGAGTAATAGCTTTTGGATGGACTGCGTTGCTTGGTGGGATACTAACAACGGACAACTTACGTCGACGTAAAGTGATTGTAGTTAATGCATGTTCGATGTGCCTTGCTAGTGAGGAATCTATAGACCATTTGCTTCTTAATTGTCCCCTTGCCCAGTGTATTTGGAGATCTATTTTGTCTTGGTTCCATTCTTGTGGCCCTCTGCCAAATTCTATCCCTTCTTTGTTTGACTTTTGGAGATTAGGGGTAGGCTCTAAAAGAGGAAGGGTCATGTGGAAACTCTCGTTCTTAGCAGCAATTTGGTCCTTATGGAAAGAAAGAAATTTGCAGTGCTTTGAAGGAACATCCTTAGATGCAACAAAGATAATAGATAATGTCAAGCATCTGGTGGCTCTTTGGGTCTCCCCCCTGTCAATCCAAGCCCAGGCCCATGTTGGGCCCAGTCTTCATCAATTACCTAGTCAACTACACCTGTACATACTTAGTTTGTATATCAGAATAATTAGGCTTTAGATAAGAGAAGATTATGGGTATTCAGCATGTAATCAGGGCATTCAGCCCCTATATAATGAAATGAACAGTCGACCCTAAGGGTACTGGATTTTCAAACATTATTTCTACATTCTTCTTTCCTCTCTCTCTAAAATGTCATGGTATCAGAGCTTACTTCACAGAGATCTGTAGATTCTCCAAGTCATCTTCCACGTCTGGAAACTCTCCGATCATCCCAGATCATCACAGATCATCTCAGATCAGGTGTGGCCCACCGGAGATCTTCTTCCACCTCTCTGCAGAACCAGACCATCTTGGTCGACTGGAATTATAGGTGTTTATGGTGATTTTTCAGGAATTTATTTCCCATCCAACGTAGGTTTTCCAGCACCATTTGTGGTATTTCAGTTTTCTTCATCTGATTTCATCTGGGCCGTCCAAAATCAAGGATCTTGGTTATTTTTGGCTGAATCTTCTTCCCTTACTTGCGTAAATATGCTGTGCATCCATCTCCGACTTCTGATCTATCCACTGATGATCTGGTGGAGCCCACGTTTATGGAATCAGGCTGCCGAGATGGTCGTCAGTCCCTTTTAATACAGTTCTGTGCACAGTTTTGCTTGCACAGTTCCAATTTGTGAATCTTCTTCATTCTCAGGCATATCTTCTTCTCTGAAAGCCATTTATGTCACCTGATCGTCTGTGATCATCCCGGATCCTTTCCGATCAGTCGTGGCCACCTGCGATCGTCATCATCATATCAGCGGACACAGCCCATATTGGTCGCCTGGCTCTCTTCTTATTTTTGAAGATTTTTTCGGCATTTATGGATCATCAGAGGTTGGTTTTCTACTGATTTTTGTGGAATTCGTGTTTTATCACTTTAGTTTCATCTCAGCCGTCCAGTTTTGTGGATCTACATTGGATCTGCATGAAACCACTTCCACAAGGTGCGAAAATGGTCCACTTTTCCATCCCCACTCTTTGATCTGGTGTTTGATCATTTTATGGGGCTCACGTATGCATCCAGCCACTAACGACAGGGTCGTTCAGTGCATTTTTTTTCATTTTTTGCTCTGGATCACGATCTGAGTTTTCTGGACTACAGTTGTCTATGTTGATGCCTGCATCCACTGTTATGCTGCCTGGAACCAATTAGATTTTTCTTCTGGAATCTGGATACAGTAACATATTGTTGCTATTCATTACTGTTGTCTGCTGGTCACTATTCTTCATCAACTTCCTGCTGTTGCTCTAGTCCCTGTCATGGACAAATCTGACATTAAATTAGTTCAATTTGATGGAAAAAATTACACCTCCTGGGCCTTCCAATTTCAAATTTATTTAGAAGGAAAGGAGCTTTGGGCTCACATTGATGGATCTGACCCAAAACCAGTAGAAGATGACAAGAAGATTTTAGCCTGGAAGACTAAGGATGCTAAAATCAAAACCTGGTTGCTGGGATCGGTTGACCCACATTTTATTCTTAACCTCAGACCTTGCAAATCTGCCCGAGAAATGTGGGATTATCTTAAAAAGATCTATCACCAAGGCAATGCTGCTCGCCAATTTCAATTGGAACTCGACATTTCTCAATTTACTCAAGGCACCCAGTCTATACAAGAGTATTACAATGGCTTTCGCATTCTCTGGTCTGAATATGATGAGCTTAAATTTGCCACGGTATCTGAAGCCCTACTACCTGAACTACTTCCTTTACAGCAGAGTAGCCATCGGGATCAGTTTCTCATGAAACTTCGTCTGGAGTTTGAGACCGTTCGATCTAACTTGATGAGCAGGGCTTCTCCTCCCAGCTTAGATGATTGTCTTCAGGAGCTCCTACGGGAAGAACAACGTCTGCTAACTAAAAGTACTCTGGCACAACAGGGATCTTCTGAGACTCCGCTTGCCTATGTTGCCACCACCAGATCACCTTATCGGGATATCAGTAAAGTTCAGTGTCACAACTGCAAGAAATATGGGCATTACGCAAATCAGTGCAAGGCAAAGATATGCAGATATTGTAAGGCCAGTGGACATGTTATTGATGAATGCCGGAAGCGGGGTCGCAATTCTACCTCTCGTAATTCTGTACCGTCATCATCTGGTTCTTACACGGTGTCATCTGCTCCCAGTGCTTACTCAGTCACCACTCCACGTTATGCATCCTCTGACTTCGTTGGTTCTATGCAATCTGATGTTTCCACACAACCTGGTTCTTCCACCCAAGCTGCATCCTCCGCTCCTCTCACTCCTGAGATGGTCAACCAAATGATCATCAATGCCTTGGCATCCATGAACGTCACAGGTACTGCTTCCTCTCTATACCATACATGGTACTTGGATTCTGGTGCAAGTAATCATATGACATCTTCTCCCCTCAACTTACATAATGTCGTTTCTTACACTGGTCATCAATCTGTTCAAGCTGCCAATGGAGATCATCTCCCCATCACCTCTGTCGGTGATATCCCTGGCCCCTTACCCTTAACCAATGTTTTAGTTTCTCCTAATCTTGCTACCAATTTGGTTTCTGTGGGTCAACTTGTTGAAAATAATAACACTGTTTCTTTTTCTTCTTCTGGATGTGTTGTGCAGGACCAGGAGTCGGGGGAAGTGATCGCGAGGGGGCCTAAGCATGGCAGGCTGTTTTCTTTACCAATGTCTTCCGTTATTCAGAATAAAACCTTTCCTCAGTTATTTTGTTTTTTTGTTCAGAATAATTCTCGGTTGTGGCATAATCGACTTGGTCATCCAAATGCCTCTACTTTGTCTGCTTTATTTCACTCTGGATTATTAAATACACCCATTGCCTCTGCTTCTTTTGAATGTGATGCTTGTAAATTAGGAAAGAGTAAAACTTTACCTTTTCCACACTCCACAACACGGAGCACTGCATGTTTTGAATTGATTCACAGTGATGTTTGGGGCATTGCTCCGACCCTTTCCCATAGTCATTTCAAGTACTTTGTAACCTTCATTGATGACTATAGCAGATTCACTTGGATTTATTTATTACATTCGAAGTCTGATGTTCTTAATGCATTTAAAATTTTTGTTACCTATGTTGAAAACCAATTTTCTCAATGCATTAAAACATTACGCTCAGACTCAGGGGGGGAGTATGTTTCCAAGGATTTTCAATCCTTTTTAAACCATAAAGGAATCATTTCTCAACGTACCTGTCCATATACTCCTCAACAAAATGGAGTCGCGGAACGGAAAAACAGGCATCTTCTTGATGTAACTAGAACTCTTCTGATTGAATCATCAGTTCCCCCTCGTTTTTGGACTGAAGCTCTCACCACGGCTGTCCATCTCATAAATCGCCTTCCATCACTTACCATTGATCATTTAACGCCTCATTTTAAATTGTTTGGTCATCATCCTGTGTTTAATCACCTACATACCTTTGGCTGTGTTTGCTTTGTTCATCTACCTCCCACAGAACGAACAAAACTAACAGCCCAATCTCGCAGGTGTGCTTTTTTGGGTTATGCCACTAATCAAAAGGGTTTTGTTTGTTATGATCCCATTGGTGGTCGTATCAGGGTTTCTCGGAATGTTATTTTCTTTGAAAATCAATATTTCTTCCAAACTCACATGGACTGTCCTCATCCCTCTTCCCCAGTTTTCTTACCCGGTTTTTCGGATCCAACCTCTGTTACTCGGTTCAATCCTGCTTTGGTATACCACCGACGGGATAAACCTCCCATTGCAGATGGTCCTCCTCCTGATCCTCCACCGACAACTGGTTCAACGCCTACTCCTGCCTTACGTCGCTCCTCCAGGAATTCTAGACCACCTGAGCGGTATGGCTTTACCCATACTTCTTTGATGACCACACTATCTTCTCTCTCTATCCCAAGTTCTTATTTACAGGCTGTCCAACAAGATTGCTGGAACCAAGCCATGAAGGAGGAATTGGATGCACTGGATCTGAATCACACGTGGGATATTGTGGAGTGTCCTTCAGCAGTTAAGCCCATTGGTTGCAAATGGATCTACTCGATCAAACTTAAATCTGATGGGTCCTTGGATCGACACAAAGCCAGACTTGTGGCACTGGGAAACAGACAGGAGTATGGCATCGACTACGAGGAGACGTTTGCACCTGTGGCAAAAATGACATCTGTTAGGTTACTTCTCGCCATTGCTGCATCTCACTCTTGGCCATTATACCAGATGGATGTCAAAAATGCATTTCTCCATGGGGATTTGCAGGAAGAAGTCTATATGCGTATCCCACAGGGCATCCCCTCTCCCTCCAAGAGGTCCGTCTGTCGGCTGCGGAAATCGCTTTATGGTCTCAAGCAAGCTCCTCGGGCATGGTTCGAAACCTTTCGGGGTCGCTTATGCGAAAGTGGCTTTACTCAGAGCCCTTATGATCCATCTCTCTTTCTATGCCACACCTCTACAGGGGTTACTGTACTTCTGGTGAATGTGGATGATATTATTATCACTGGCACGGATGATGGTATGATCAAATCTGTTCAATCTTCCCTCCGGACTTACTTTCATATGAAGGATTTGGGTCCTTTGCATTATTTCTTAGGCTTAGAGGTGCATCAATCTACAAAAGGTCTCTTTCTAAATCAACACAAATACACATCAGACCTTATTGAGTTGGCTGACCTACAAGATTCTTCGCCTGCTGATACACCTGTCGAGGTCAATCTCAAGCTGAGTAAAGACGATGGCGAGCTTCTTCCTGATCCTCATACATATCGGCGCCTGGTAGGAAGTCTTGTCTATCTCACTATCACTAGACCTGACATATCCTATGCTGTTAATCTTGTGAGCCAGTTCATGGCTGCTCCTCGACATCTTCATTTGACAGCTGTGAAGCGCATTATCCGTTATTTGCTGAAAACTGTCTCTCGTGGTTTATATTATCCAAAGGATAATCCTCTTCTTCTGACTGCTTATGCGGATGCTGACTGGGCAGGCTGTCAGGACACGCGTCGTTCTACTACTGGTTGGTGCATGTACCTTGGAAATTCGCTCGTTTCTTGGAAGTGCAAGAAACAAGAACGTGTGTCCAGATCTTCCACGGAAGCTGAATACAGGGCGATGTCTTCTGCTTGTTCGGAAGTCTTATGGCTACGGGGGCTTCTTTCGGAACTTGGTTTCACTCAAACCTCTTCTACTCCATTGCATGCCGACAATACTGGGGCTATCCGTATTACTGAAAATCCTGTCTTCCATGAACGTACTAAACATATCGAAGTTGACTGTCACTTTATTCGGGATGAATATAAGCGGGCTGTCATCACTCTACCTCATGTCTCTACAGAGTTTCAATTTGCGGATATCTTCACAAAGGGACTACCTCGGCCTCGACATCAATTTCTTGTTTCCAAATTGCTGCTTTATGATTCTCCAGCATCAATTTGAGGGGGGTGTCAATCCAAGCCCAGGCCCATGTTGGGCCCAGTCTTCATCAATTACCTAGTCAACTACACCTGTACATACTTAGTTTGTATATCAGAATAATTAGGCTTTAGATAAGAGAAGATTATGGGTATTCAGCATGTAATCAGGGCATTCAGCCCCTATATAATGAAATGAACAGTCGACCCTAAGGGTACTGGATTTTCAAACATTATTTCTACATTCTTCTTTCCTCTCTCTCTAAAATGTCACCCCCTACCTTTATTTAAAGGAATATCGATAAGCTCCATTATTCACAATTGGGATGAAGTGGCCAAATCCCGCCCTATTGCTAGGCGCATCTTCCCCAGATGGCACCTGCCTCCACATGAAGCTTTGAAGCTAAATTTTGATGGGAGCGCTAATGGTAATCCGGGTATGGCAGGTGTTAGTGGTGTTATCCGTAATGAAGATGGGATAATTATTTTGTCTTACTCCGGGCCAGCAAGTGTTTGTTCAATCAACAAAGCAGAACTACTTGCCTTGCACATTGGTCTTCGAGAAGCTTCCCGCTTACAACCTCAACAACTCCTTGCAGAATGAGACTCTTCTTGTGTTATACAGTGGGCGACTCGGTCTTCTACACCTCCGTGGTATCTAGCAGACATTATTGAAGAGGTGCTCCAGTGGTCAGGTGATTTGAACGTTTCGTTCAATCACATTATGAGATCAACAAATGCAGAGGCGGATAAACTCGCAAAAGAGGGAGTTCTTAAACCTTCTTTGCTCATTTCTGGCCCTACTTAAGTTCCTTTTCTTTTTGTTGGTGCCCGATGTTTTGGGTCGCAAATCATTTTGTACAGCCTTCCCCGTGTTTTTGTAGGGGCTTTTTTTGTCGTTTTAGCCCTCTTATACTATACAGTCTTTGTGCAATGAAAAGTCACCTTTTTCGGAAAAAAAAAAATTTATGATAACAAGAGGACTACCAATATTGCAACAATAAATTGTTTGAATTGGACCTATGAACCATGCCAACTGAATCAAACTACAAAAGAAGATGAGAGCAGATTCCCGAGCAGTGAGCAAACAAGAGCCACCCACATGACTCAAATACCCAACTTGTTGATCCGAGTCAACTTGTTTAAGTTGACTCGGGAAGGAAGTTATATACTGAACAAAAATATTGAAGCAGCCTCGGATGCCTGAAAAAGGGAGCAAATAGAGGGCTGGATGTTCTTGAAAACAGCAATAGAGAAGCAAGAATTGGGAGAAAAGAAAAAACAAAGATCAACTATGCAATCACTTGCAGTGCATGAAACCACATGCCCAATCCCTGTTTCGCTTAAAACGTCCCTTGGGGACTGCAGAAAGAGTATACCAAGAGAAAATAGCGAACAACGATCAATGTTGTAAAAATTGCTAGGCGGACGCTAGGCGGTGGGCATGGACTAGGGATTAATTCTCGATTAATCCCCGCCTAGCCCGATTAATCCCCTCCTAGTCCGATTAATCCCCGCCTAGCGCCTAGGCGCCGCCTAGGCGGTGACCGCCGACTAGCGCCTAGGTGGCCGCCTAGGCCGATTTTTGCAACAGCGTTGTGCCACTGGTTCTACCATTGCATTATTAATATGATGTAAATGAGTTTACATATAGAGAGCATTTGTGCAGGAGCCGTGGAAGAGGAAACTTTCGCAGTCCAACCAGGGGAGGTGAGAAATCCGGATCCTCACGGCGAAGAAGAAAGCGTAAAACCAACCGCCAGAAAATCCAGATCCTTGCAACACCAAACATGTAATGACGTATGGCGTAAGAAAATCCAGCGCCCTTTCTATCCTTTTCCATGGCAAATGCGACTACACAAATGCACCTTTAAAAAATCCAGTCCATAGATCTAACTTCAAAAGCATCAAAATACTCTGATTCTAGCGATTTGCATGCCAGAAAATAAAGAAAACTAAAAAACCCAACTTGCATATAAACGCATTAATTACCAAGTTGTGCACAGCTTCTAGAGCTGGTAGCTGGCCGACTGAATCTAGGTCCAAACCCACAGGGTTGCTAGGCTCCATATGTGCCCCGCACATTATATGGAGGGAACAAAGGCTCAGGTGGGTCTGTTTTTCTTGGGGTGCAAGCCCTAGAGGACCTAGCACACCTTATGGTGGCCTTTAGGGTCCAAATGTGGACCTGCAATGGGCCTACAGTCCTCAAAATTAATCAAACAGTGTCCAATAATGGATTATTTTGCAAATCCAGTATTTAAAAAATGAGTTTATGGACTGCTTTTTGGCTCTTTCAAGAGACGTCTCTTCCATGGGGCCTAGATCCCTGCACAAATGAGTTTACACCCCATGCGCTTGACGCCTCAACCAAATCCTTCCATAAAGGCCAATGCACAGCTATGCAATCTTCAAAATATCCATGGTCTTCATGAATGGATGCAAGCCAATCCACATCAAAAACTGAATACATTAATTAGAACTATAGTTTGGGCAAATTAAATGAACCTAATCCAATATATTGGAATTGGGTTTCAGTATAGAGCTCTTATACTGTAAATTTCTTGAGCAATTAATATAGTCACCTTTTCAAAAAAAAAAATATTGGAAACCTTTTTCTTTCTTTCTTTTTTTCTTTTTTTTTTTACAGTAACAGTGCACGTACTAAATAGAGAATTACAAAGTTGGAATGCAAATTAGTCAAGCTGCAAACTAAGTAACTGCGAATTGTCCTCTTGAATTAAATGGATTTGATCATTTGATAGGTGAGTTAGTGGGATGTGGTCTACTCCACAACAGGGTTGAACATATTGCATCAACAAATTAGAATGATTTGTTTTCTCCTTGAACAGATAAGTTATCATATGAACCTCCTAGATTATGTCTGTGTCCTCCTACCAATACAAACGCATAAAAATGAAACATTACAAGCCCATACCTTCATTCCCTTTATTATTTCCTCAAGGACGCAGACCTACAAGAAAGAGCAGAAATAATGTGAGAGCTCTCTATTCACAATATCAAACAAGAAGCATACAAGACAATACCTGAACATCTCCTTTTCTGAGGGCAGGATTCAGTTGCTTCCGCTGTTGAGAAGCTCTCTGGAGTGACTTATCAAGATCCTCCTATAAAGGCATAGGAAAACAAATTTAGTATGTGTGTCAAAACTAATCAGTACAAAGTGGAAAGAAAGAAATTCTGCTTTGCTCACCTTTCTGAAGAAAACTGGACGGTATCGCTTTTTCTGGCTCATCAGGATCAGACTTCGAGACTGCAACTTACAATAATAGAGCAATCAGTCAATGCAAACAGTAGGGCTAAGAGTGGATTCAGAATCCAGATTCTCCATGGAAATTAGCAGATTATATAGAAGAGGATAAGGATTTGATCAGCATATAACTTCGCATCTCTGCATGTTCCAAGGTTGGAAATTTTATTGTTGATGCACACATGTTGTTTGCACGGAATTGTTTCCTGGAGACTTATATAGTCATCTCTGGAAGTCCAAAGCGATTAGTAGCTTATATAGAAAAGACCAAGTATCTGATGACAATATAGTCAGCATATTCTGAGGCTGGAAACTTTTATTGTTGACGCACACGCACTTGCTGGGGGTATTAATTGAACAACATCTTTTACATGACTATCTCTTTTCTGTAAATCTGTACAGTATACTATCCTCCCTGACAATACTGAGCTGTTCTATCGGGACTGTAACTGGATGATTGTACTCTTTTGCCAATTTAATAAATATTATAAACCATCTCACTATTTATAATATAATTGTTGTGTTATACATTGTTATGCCGTTCTCTATCAGCTTAAGCTTTTAGAGTAAGAGGCTGTCAACATGGTATTAGAGTGGGACGTCCGGCTTGTGTTGCGCCTTGTTGTCCTGTGTTCACCCACAGAGGGTGTTTTGTGTGTTTCCCGTCTACAAACCGCACGTGTAGGGGGCTGTTGTGATATACATTGTTACACCGTTCTCTATTAGCTTAAGCTTTTAGAGTAAGTGGTAGTCAACAATAACTAATTAGTATATCATTTAGTTGTTTCTCAACTAAAAGCACCTCTCATAATTTATATACTCTCGAAAAAAGAAACACAGAAATTCTGCCTATGAGATCAACTATGTTATCATTTCTCAAACATTAAAAAAAATATTTAATGTTTCTCTTCTTAGAAAATATAACCATGCTCAAGTGGAGGTTCCATTGTTTTGCAACAATTCAGTGTACACGAGCACCAGGGCCTAAGCCAGGCACGTCGGAGGCCTGAGTCCTCATTCCTGAGTTGATGCAGTGAAAAATTGTCCTGGTCAAGTTCGAATCAGCCCTAAATCTGGACTAGGCATGTAAATCTGGGCGGGCTGCCCAGATCCAGCACGGAAAAAACTTGTGTCTGGGCCGTTGACCCAGCACGGAAAAAACCATGTCTCATGTTTTGCATCTTGTAATATTGTATCACCCACCATAATTGCAAGAATTTTGGCCTAACCAGACCTGAAAAAGATAGCCCACATTACAATATGATCATCATGAAGGGCTCCTCCCACCCCAGCTAGACCCTGCTTAGTGGTTGGAACTCTATCCACATTAAACATCCATCGAGCAGATGGAGGAAAGGACCATCTTTCAACTATTCCACTTGATCCACCCCACAAACTATAGATTTCCAATAAGGGCCGAATCCAGGCTATGGCACATCTAATAGATGGTCTATTACCTGGATAGCTGGAAGCCATCACCAAAGGGTGGTAATTATGCTTTGCAAGATTGTGACACATTTGGATGGTACTCAACTAGATTTTAAGGGCACGTTTGGCTACTGGAGAGGAATCCTCTATCCAGAGGATTCTTTCCTTCTTCTTATACGATGTTATCCACAGTGAGAATTTCTCATGACGAAGATTCATTGCATTCCACGTTTGGCAAAGGCAAGGAACCTGTGGATTTACATATGCTACATCCAACAGTCACAGATTTTTTGCCATTTTCTCGCAATCCGTGATGAAAAGCCATAAAATTTGAACCCATGGCCATTTTTGGCCTTCTACAGATGGATGGTTCGGATTTTCATTGCGGGTCCCATGGAAATTATATTTTCACGGTGTGGACTTTTTTGAAAATATCTCAAAATTTATGATGAATCAACGACAAAAAATTGACCTACTAATCATTTTGGACATTCTAAACATGATGAACGGTTCGGATCTTGATTATGGGACCCATAAGATAGGTTTCCAAGTAAACAATGGGTCCCTACAAATTACCTCCTGAGTCACTGTTCCTTCGCAAATCAGAGTTGTTTTGGCATTGTGGATGATCAACGGTCAAGAGTTTTTCCCCATTTTTTCATGACCCACAAGAATCAGACTACCAAAATTGACCCCATGGCCGTTCAAGGCCTTTTGAAAAGACTGAATGGTTCAGATTTTGCAAATGGGGCCCACAGAGGTTCAAAAATCATGATCAACGGTATGGGTGTTTTTACAAATATCTCAAAATAATATGATGGATCAATGGTTGGTTTTTGATATACTAGCTGTTTTGGTCATTCTATGATGCACGGTCCGGATTGTGATTATGGGACCCATAAGATAGGTTTCCAAAGTAAAAAACCGGTAACCTCTAAATGACCACTTATTTTACTGTTCATCCGCAAATCAGTGATCGGTGAGCGCTTGGATTTGAAGAATTCGACTTGGGAGGTTGAATCTCAATTCTCTGCATTTTTTATGACTTTTGTGTATAAAGGGGATTCTTCTCATACGGTTTGCTTTCACCCAAACATGGATTTTCCTCCCGAGGAAAACTGGCAAGGAATCAGCTCCGTGGACCGCTGCCAAACGTGCCCTAAATCTCACAAAACTAAGGTAGCTTCCATGACAAGTTGAATGGTAATGTGTGTGTGTGTGTGTGTGTGTTTGTGTGTGTGTGTGTGTGTGTGTGTGTGTGAGAGAGAGAGAGAGAGAGAGAGAGAGAGAGAGAGAGAGAGAGAGAGAGAGAGAGAGAGAGAGAGAGAGAGAGAGAGAGTAAAAAAGAAACTGAAAAGCCTCACTTGGATCTCACAGCTTACAGCACCTTAAATATTCAATTCTTGTAGAACGTGGCAAGTATGCAGGTAATATTATATATGTAAATGAACAGTGACAATATATTATAAAAAAATGATGTGAGATTTGAAAAGGATAATTACAAGAACTATTCTACTTACAGAAAACAACCACCATTGAATGCGCATGCAGTGATGTTATAAAGAAATGGTATTTAGTTCAAGCATCATCATCAGAATCCTGTCCTTATCCATGAAAGAGTTCGGTATTAGGAAATCTTTGATCAAGTGTTTAATTTTAAGTGAACTAATAAGGGATGGCAACGGGTCATGTCAGGTTTGGGATTAGGCCTATCCAGAGCTGACCAGACTGGCATATACCCCGCCTGAATCCAACCCGATCCATGACAAGTTTATTTTTAGTAATACCAAACCCAACCCTACCTGTTTTGCACCGTTCGTATTTTTTAATTTTAAAGAAAAAATTCTTAACATGTAGAGGGTGGGACTTGAGCCTATGATCCTATGCCCTAACAGGCTAACACTCTTATAGAGTAGTTGTTACAAAATAATCTATTAAGTATATAACTAGGGCAGGTCAAGTGCACCCACAACCTAAACCCGCACTGAACTCGGCTTGGGTCAAAGGACCCAATGGCCACTGGTTTTTTTTTTTTTTTCCTTGGGGAATGGGAGAGCCCCGGGGGGCGACCAGGGGGCATGGCGCCTGTTTTAACCCAACCCATTGCCATCCCTAGAAATGATATTTTCATTACTTCTGATTGAAGCCTCAACTAAAGAATGAAAAAGAAAACCTGAAAAACTGGAACTCCAGAGAAGCCGTTGGCCAAGTCTCCCACCTTTTCCCTTTCCTATAGAAAGAAAAACAAAAATATTTAGAAAAAGAACAAAATTCTTGTGAAATTGAACAGACAGTCACGCAAGTTATGTAACATCAAAGGCTTCAATATTAACATATATATATATCATTTGTTTTTAAGACAAAAGTGAGGAACCACAAGAAACAATAACAATAATAGTAGTAACATAATTGTTGAACCTAGAGTTAGGTTTTGAAAGAGGTCAGAAGGAGAAATAAGAAGAAAAAGAAAAGAACAATTGGTATTTGGTAGTCTGTTTCAGACTGCAATGGATCCTGTGAGAGCAGGAAATGACCGGCAGTGTGGTCGATCTTACAGGCATAATGGCAAAGCTGAACGCAGCAACGGGTCCTTAATGACAAAAAAATGGGGCAGCTGGCTAACAGACCTATTCATTTTCAGAGAGTTGCAAAACTGGTAATGGAGGACCGAAGGACAGACAGTGGGCCATTTTTGAAATTCTGACGATAAAAAGTTGTAGCAGGTTAACATCAGTTCAGTGGCCTGAAGTAAGACGACAACATGTAGATGGATGAAGGTAGAGCAGAAAGAAAACAGTATCAGAGCAAATCAGATGAATAAAAGAATGAAGGAGAGCAGGAATGGAAAAGGTATGATATATAATTGGAACAAATGACTCATGGTCTACATAAGCCAATCAAATGCAGTTCTTTTCTAACCTGTATCCAAACTCCAAAAGAATGAAATGCTATAATTCATTTTAGATAAATGGAACAAATGCTGTTAGAATGATATATATCCAAATAAATGACCCCGTCTGAATAAGCCGAGAAAGCACTCACCTTAAGTGCATTCATGATCTGGCTTGAATCAGGTATGAACCTAAAGGCGACTCCATCAACCTTGAGCTGGAAGACCTGGAAAGCATTTTAGTGGGACAAATTAGTAAAGCTGTAAAAGAGAAAAAATGACAAAGAAAACTAACGTACATAACTCCAGTTTGAAGAAAAGAATACGCATTAACAACTATTAAAACCTTTTACTACTGCCAATTCATAAAAAGAAATTTTAACAAGCATAATGTTGAGGGAGATTACATAATCTGTTATACCTTATCAATCAAGTTTGTCCATGTTAATAGGAGTGCAAACTTTATACAGTGGACTCATTGGATGATATGGTGAATAGCAATCATTTGTATGTAGGAAATACACTCCCAATATCAAGTTTGTCATAATTTTACACAGGTTGCACCATGTGGTACACCTGCATGCACAACGGGCAGTTGGCTGGAAGGTGGCCCAAAACACCTAGATCACGATCATCAAGGGCTTGCAGAAGGAACATTCCCAAATGTATAAAACTTCTGATTCTACTTCATAGACCACTCCATTAGATGGCCATTGTCAGCATTTACTTGGGATAAAATTTATGTTACTCAATCCACAGTGCATCCTACAAATCCAACTGACACAAAAAATTTCCTCCGTTTCTACATGCCACCACAACATGGTGTCTAAAAGGTACCTTCATCTTTCAATTCACCCAAAAGTGAATGTACCCCACTTGAAAAAAAAAAAAAAAACAGGTACACTACACCCATAAACCAAGCGAGCGGAAGGTGTTTAAAAAAATGAAATACTGAAAATCGGCTGAGGACCAAATTGCGATTAGTCTAACAAGCAGAGACAGTACTATTCTTCAACCAGTGCACATGAACAGTGTAGATGCATTGCTGAAATCCTAAACCTAACAAAAAAATAAAAACCACAACATACCATGTATATGATAAAATGCAAATGTGGGGCATGTATCAATTCCCAATTACCTTATTCAGCGCGACAGCAACAACCTTCGAACCCCGCTGCATACCGGGGTCCATGGCCTTCATCTGTTCCAGAAGTGCCTCCGCGTCCTCCTTCTTGAAACAAAAGAGCCCCAGAGATTTCCCCGTCCTCACCCCAGACAGCAAAACGAACTCTTCTGCAGAATTGCTGAGAGCATAGACCGGGATGCCCGCGAGGCGCTCTTCGATGGCTTCGACGGGCATCGGCCGGGCTTCGCGAGGGGCTCTTGGGAGGGGATAAGCCCGCGCAAAATTTGGGGTTCTTGCATTGGTGGGGAGGGGTTGGGGAAAACCCATTTGGAGTGCTTGTTTGGCATGGTTTCCGATGGTCTGGATGGTGTTGTCGAAGTGGGTTTTTAGAGATGTGGGGTTTTGAGGGAAGGAAGGGAGAGATGGTGGTTTTGGGGGGAGGAAACCGGAGATTTGTTGTAGAAATGAAGAGAAGTGGTTTTGGATGCTGGTTATGTGGTTTTTCGAAATGGGTTTTGGTGGGTTTTGATTTGCAGGGGCTTCTGGAGGTTCGAGATTATGAGACTGCATTTTTTTGAGAGAGGAGATTCAGGGAGTTTCTGAAGATGGCAAAGGGTTTAAGAGAAGTGTCTGGAAAGTTTGTTGGAAGGAAATTTTCAAAATAGTGCACGCGATATATATCGAGGGACGGCTTGGGAGTTAGTTTGGGGGAAAAAAATCCAAATCTAGGGCTAAGAATTTCTTTGGCGCCTTTGGATGTTCAGATAATACAATATTTATATATTTAAATATTAAAAAAATAAAATAATATAGACTAGAGTAGTGTAATATTATGATATTTTATTTTTTGATAATTTTTAAAAAAAATATTATATATTTTAAATTGAATTGTTTGGAAGATACTATGAATTTAATATATATAATCTAAAATAATAATTAATTTAAATATTAAAAAAAATAAAATAATATAGACTAGAGTAGTGTAATATTATGATATTTTATTTTTTGATAATTTAAAAAAAATTATATATTTTAAATTGAATTGTTTGGAAGATACTATGAATTTAATATATATATAAATATAAAATAACAATGAATTTATATTATTGATTGCGGTAAAAAATTTTATAAATGTTTTTTATTAATATGTAATTTACCATGTTTGGATGTAAAAGTAGTGTTGTAGAGTAAAGTTTAGCTGCCAATAATTTTTTACCATAATGTCACATTATGTTAAAAAAAACTTCAAACACGACAAATTCTTATCAAAAATTCCTGTAAATAAAAGAGGCCCTAAGAGAAGGAGAGAGTGCGGGAAATGTATTCTTTTTAAGCCTGCTCGAGATGGAAGATGTTAAGTGGAAGAGGGTTGTAGAAAAACCCTTGAAAAAGAAAATTAAAGTTGAGAGAGAGAGTCATTGAGAGATTGAAAGAGTCCGATGATGAGTCTACTCTAATTCAACCGAGTTTTAAAACACAGGAGGCAGTCTCGTTATTCATCCTAAAAAGTAGGGCTATTTGGTACCCAGGCCCTATTTTAGAGAGCTATTATGCCACACTCAAAACTTCTTTTTCCACGACCCAAGCTTCTTTTTTAGAGTGACTACCTACACATTTAAAAAATATTTCCACATATTGCATTTAAAAAAAATAAAAAAATTCTAAACTACCCCTTCCCTCTCTCTCTCCCTGCTCCGGCCACCTCCCCCCGCCCCCGTCAGCCTGTCGTCGATCCCTTTCTCTATCTCTCTTGCCCGCCGCTGGAAGCCCCTACCCGCCCTTTGCATGTCCCTCTATCTGCCTCACTTCGCCTCTTTCTCTCACGCCGCCGACAACCCCCATCCCTCTCCCTCCTCCCCCATTTCTCTTCCTCTCCCCCCTCTCCCTCTCGCCCGCTTCGCCCCCCCGCCCGAAAACCCTTTGCCCCCTGCTTCTCCCTCTCCCCCTCCCTCTCTCCCACTCTCTACCTCTCGCCCCACCGTCACAACCCCCGTTTACCCTCTCCCTCTCCCCGTCCTCAGCCCGCCCACCCAGTCCCTCACTTTCTCCTTGTTGCTCCCTCCCTTTTGGAAGCACCGAGGGGATGGTGGGGGTGGGGGTGGGGATGGGGATGTGGGTGGGTGCAGAAAGAAGTGGGAGTAGGGATAGGGAGAGGGAGATGGGTCAGTGGCGTGGTCGGGCAGAGGTGGCTGGAGCAGGGAGAGGGGTATTTAGGATTTTTTTTTAAATACAGTGTGTGGAAAGTTGTTTGTAGTGTGTAGGGAGTAGCTCTCCTTCTGTTTCTACTTCCTTTTATGTATGACCAATATACCCTTATATAAAATTACCTAAAAAGGACATTTATCAAAAGTTTCTCCCTCACCAACTTCTTTCTACACTCACCCCCCCCCCCCCCCCCCCAAACCCCCACTGTTGGGAGAGAGGGCGATGGGCAAGGAGAGGGAGAAAGACAAAGAGAAGAAGAGGAAGAGGGGGCGACGAGCAAAACGGCCGACGGAGGGCAGCGACTGGGAGAGGGAGAGGGAGAAAAGGCAGCGTGCAGGGTGGCCAGTAGAGGGTAGAGAGAGAGCGGGCGGCGAGATAGAGAGGGGAAAGAAGGGGAGTGAACCGAGAAAATGAGGGTGGAGCCCAGGTGAGAGGTATTTTGAAAATAATGGGTGTATATAAAGAAATTTTGGCTTCACTTAATTTGGGTGTGTAGAGAGAAGGGATGTGCAAAAAGAGAAAATTGCGATGTGACATTGGCCGCTCTCGTTTTATTATCCCGAGCCGATGAAAAAGGGCCTCTCCATTCCTTCTCTCGTTCTCGCTCCATAGGTTTTCATCTTCTTCTCAAGGTAAAAATCCTCAATCCCGATCTTCTCAACTTTTCATCATTTCTTGGATTCTTCATTCTTCTCAGTAGACCCCTTCAAATCCTCTTGTTCTCGCATCGACTCGTTTTGATCTGCCACGAATTCTTCTCAAACGACGAACCCTTTTTTTTTTCATTCATCTGCTAATTTCCTGTTGGAATCATCATATAGAATTCTATATGAGTGTTCGATATGAGTGTTCTATATCGGATAAATTGCCAACTATTCATTTTTTCGAAAACCATCTCCGTACTAACGTAGTGGTAGAAAGAGTACCATGTTGTGCGTGGACTTCAAACGGTTTCGCTTTAACCATGTTAAAGGTCCCACATTATTGGCTGATAGAGAATCAAACTTGATTTACCAATAAGTTGCGAAATGCTATGGTTCTTACATATGATTTCTTAATTTATTCAGAAGTAATTCGTCGAGATCGTGCACCTTTCTTTCCTATTTATAACTTTCCCATTCAAAAAAAAAAAAAAAGGAAAGTGCAGCCGGTTGGATCCAGCCTATTCTTGAAATACACAACTCGCACACACTCCCTTTCCAAAAAAGATCAATACACCAAGCACTACACTTAGATTTATTAGATTTGTTGCTAAAATATCGGTATTAAACCCGAAACTCCCAGCGGATGGCCAGTGACCAAAGGAAACGAAAGAATCGGTTACATCTCTCATATACTTTTCTCTTATAGATAGGACCAACAAAATGGAACAGAGTTCTTTTTGTATCACTTCGCCCCCTTCAAATTCCCCCTTTCTCTTCCTCTCTCCCCCTCCCCCTATCGCCCGCTTCGCCCCCCGCCCGAAAGCCCTTTGCCATCTGCTTCTCCCTCTCCCCCTTTCTCTCCCACTCTCTGCCTCTCGCCCCGCCGTCACAACCCCCGTTTACCCTCTCCTTGTCCTCAGCCTGCCCACCCAGCCCCTCACTTTCTCTGTCGCTCCCTCCCCTTTGGCAGCACCGAGGGGATGGTGGGGTGGGGGTAAGGTGGGGATGGGGATGGGGATGGGGATGGGATGTGGGTGGGTGCAGAAAGAAGTGGGAGTAGGGATAGGGAGGGAGAGGGAGAGGGGGAGGGAGATGGGTTGTTGGTGCGGTCGGGCAGAGGTGGTTAGAGCAGGGAGAGAGAAAGGGGTATGTTAGGAACTTATTTTTTAATGCAGTGTGTGGAAAGTTGTTTGCAGTCTGCAGGGAGTAGCTCTCCTTATTTTTCTACATCCTTTTATGTATGACCAATATACCCTTATATAAAAATTACCTAAAAAGGACATCTATCAAAAGTTTATCCCACACCAACTTCTTTCTACATTCACCCACCCCCACCCCCCGCCCAACCCCCACTGTCGGGAGAGAGGGCGATGGGCAAGGAGAGGGAGAAAGACAAGGAGAAAAAGAGGAAGAGGGGGTGACGAGCCAAGTGGCCGACAGAGGGCAGCGATAGGGAGAGGAGAGGGAGAAAAGGCAGCGTGCAGGGTGGCTGCAGGTAGGGCTGCACAGAACCGGACCGCAGACCGGACCGAACCACAAAACCGGACCGGACCGGACCGGATTTGCGGTCTTGGTGGTCCAAATCGGTCGGTCTGGGCCTTTTTGTGGTCCGGTCCGGACCGGACCGGACCGCATTTATTAAAATAATTTTTTTTAATTTTTTTTTTATAATCTTTGAGCCCATGAGGCATGAGCCTAGCACCCATTTGTAAAACTCATCATTCATTCATTTGACATTTGCCTACTTTTTAGATGTGAGGTGAAAATGAAAAAAAAAAGAAAAAAAAAAAAAAAGAGGAAACCGGTCCGGACCACTTTAAGTGGTCCAACCGGACCGGTTTGGACCGGACCGGAAATCCGGTCGATCACCCCTAGCTGCAGGGAGAGGGAGAGGGAGAGAGGGCGGCGAGATGGAGAGGAGGAAGAAGGGGAGTGAACTGAATAAAATGAGGGTGGAGGTGAGAGATATTTTGAAAATATGGGTGTATATAAAGACATTTTAGAATATTTCACTTAATTTGGGCGTGTAGAGAGCTAGGATGTGCAAAGAGAAGCTTGCGATGTGACATTAGCCGCTCTCCTTTTATTATCCCGAGCCGATGAAAGAGGGGGCGACGAGCAAAACGGCCGACGGAGGGCAGCGACAGGGAGAGGGAGAGGGAGAAAAGGCAGCGTGCAGGGTGGCCAGTAAAGGGTAGAGAGAGCGGGCGGCGAGATGGAGAGGGGAAAGAAGGGGAGTGAACCGAGAAAATGAGGGTGGAGCCCAGGTGAGAGGTGTATATAAAGAAATTTTAGCTTCACTTAATTTCAGTGCGTAGAGAGAAGGGATGTGCAAAAAGAGAAAATTGCGATGTGACCTTGGCCGCTCCCGTTTTATTATCCCGAGCCGATGAAAAAGGGCCTCTCCATTCCTTCTCTCGTTCTCGCTCCATAGGTTTTCATCTTCTCAAGGTAAAAATCCTCAATCCCGATCTTCTCAACTTTTCATCATTTCTTGGATTCTTCATTCTTCTCAGTAGACCCCTTCAAATCCTCTTGTTCTCGCTTCGACTCGTTTTGATCTGCCACGAATTCTTCTCAAACGACGAACCCCCTTTTTTTTTTTTCATTCATCTGCTGATTTCCTGTTGGAATCATCTTATAGAATTCTATTCAATGTTTTCACTTTCTGAAACCCTAATTTTTTGTTTTCTTAAACATTATCTGTATACTCTCCCCATAGATGAATCTGTAAAATCCATTATGATGCTTAAGCCGAAGATATCGGGTTTTCTGCATTTCCATGGATGCATCTGTAAAAGTCCTTTTTTTTTTGCCTCAATTTCTGCTGGTGCCATAGCTCTGTATGTTACTATGTATCGCCTATTGATTTCATATGGATGTAAGGAGATGTTTGATCACACATATTTCTTGCAATAGTATATTGCGAACCATGTGTTTCAGTGATGATCATTGGGTGTTGTGGTTATTGTAGAAATTTTCGTGTTTAGGGTTAGCTTTGTTTTTTGTTTACTCCATAGAATGGTTCTTTATTTTTTTTCCCCCTTTTCTTTGGATGGATCTATTAGCCAGAAAGAACCATGGGGCTTACTTTCACGAAGCTTTTCAGCCGGCTTTTTGCCAAGAGGGAGATGCGTATTCTGATGGTTGGTCTTGATGCTGCTGGTAAGACTACCATCTTGTACAAGCTCAAGCTGGGAGAGATTGTAACCACTATTCCAACCATTGGTAAGTCTGCGGTGGAGGTCTGATATTGCGTTTCTTTCTCTCTGTGACTGTTATAAAAATTCCTTTTTTTTTTCTTTTCCTGTCTTTCATTTAGTTAATATTTCTGAGAACTAGGAATGGGTATGGTTATGGTTGTTCTACGAGCGTATAGGAACTCATTGCTAGATTCTGGTATATGAAAAAATAGTATAGATGATGAAATCAGCTTGAAAAAACTGAGATACAAAAAACAAAAAAGTGCAAGAGAGATGTTTGAGAGAGACAGGTGATCATGGCTTGGGAGAGGGAGGGATTAGTGGCCTGTCACATGGTTTGAAATATCGGTTGATGCCGGTATTTATCGGCCATCACATACCAGTATCAGCCAATGCCACGATGATATCGCCCTGGGGTACGAGCAGCTTGTATCACAAAAATTTGGGCATCATATGGGTTTTCTTGGCTGATATTCTTAGAATTTTGGCCAAAATATCACTCTCATCTGATATTTGAAAAAAAAATTGTCTGCCATCCCTCAAAATCCTTCTAGTCTCTCTTCCCCATTGTCACTTTGCTAAAGAGCAGAGAAATTTATCAATTGCATGGAGGTGCTGAAAAAATTGAAAAACAGAGAATCGTAGAGATCATGCAGGTTGCAGGGAAAAAAGGGCATCATATGGGTCTTCTTTTAGTCTCTTTTCCTTCTGGGTCTCCTCTCATCTATGAGGTATTTTAACAAATCTTTTTATGAAAGTTTTATATGGTGCAGTGGCTGGAGTAGCTTTTCAAATGCTAAGGGAGAGGTTATGAGTTCAAATATTTACAAGCTATATATTTTAGCTTTTTATCAATGCCGATTAGGGTTTAGCCTTCCCCATATCAAATCTAACCCATTGTTATAATGATGCTGGGCTCTGATGTCAGTCTAATTTGTGCAGGCTTCATGTAAAATTGAAATTAATGGGGCGGTGAAAATTAAAATCGAAAAGTCAAAATCAAAATTGAGGCATTAAAAATCAGCAGCCTTAATATATATAATTTGGCTGGGAAAGCTGAGTCCTCACCATAGCTAACATCTGTTTCTGTAGGCTGGTATAAGCATCCTGGGGTCATAAGATTCACATGCTCCTATGGACTTCATGATTTTTGTCGTTGATTCAGCCTTTTATTTTCCTGGTTCTTTAAATCTTTGCTACTGCTTGGCCCCAGTAGGTCATGTTGTGGGATTACCCAATCAATTGCTGTTATGCCAGAGCTTTATCATTTCCTCTCAAATTTGGATCTCTGAGCTCAGGATTTGGCTTGTGCCTTAAAGTTGGAGGCTTGAACTGAATTTTCTCCCTACTATTCTAAATTTTACATTGTAAAATAATGTTCTCTTGGATGATGTGAGCAAGATACTGTTATTTTCAGGTTTTAATGTGGAGACTGTGGAGTACAAGAATATCAGTTTCACTGTCTGGGATGTTGGTGGTCAGGACAAGGTATTCTTCCATGCCTCATGCCCATTTTGTGTCAACTTGTGATGCTATTTGATATCATCTGTCACACACACAGAAATATTCAGGTGAGAATTTTACATGCTCACACAGAAAAATTTAGGTGAGAATAGTCTGCATAAAGAACAGTTTGGACTGTCCTAGTTTTTGTGCCTCCTGACCTCCTATGATCAGGTTACCCCCCTCACATTTTCTTCTTCTGGGTGAATTGCTACAAGCCCAAATTTGATGCTCATCCAACCGTTACTGTTGAAATGAAATCCAAAGAAAAAAAATGGCTCTTGAAACCCTTAGTGGTGCAACCCCAGATCCGCAATCAAAGAATAGATCAATCTCCCGAGGGATTGATCGAATCCAATGATGGATTCCAGCCCGAAGGCACACTCACAACCATAAAACACACCATAATTGAAAAACTTAGGAATTCTTATATTAACTGGAATATGCATAAGCAACTACAATGAAGGACTCAACTATATATAGAGCATTAGAATTGTTTCTTAGCAACTAAGACTTCTAATCCTAATCAAACAATAAAATTAGAAATAGTTCCCTAATTGAACAAGGAAATAAAATAAAAATAGGATAAAAGGAAATTGCCACAGTAGATCTCAGTCAATTGGGCCTGTGCCGGGTTGACATCGGAGTCAATCATGTGGGCCCAGTTTCTTTCTTGCGCCTGGTCCGTACTGCATTACTTAGACTTGAGGGCCATTGATGAAGGGGTTGGATGACCAAAATCAGATTGATAAATTTCACACTCCTAGTCCTTGCTGAGATCTTTTTGCTCTTTTCCCTATGATTGGCGTGGTCCCAAGTGGACCGCACAATCCAGACTACTGCACTTACTTGAATAAAACTCTCCGTATGTATGTATGTATGATGTGTGTCGCGCGCACGTGTACATATATATGTATATATTATATCACATCTCCTATGCAAGATTGTTCTGTATATATTATATCACATATCTTCTGTGTGAGATCGTTCTTGGCAGTTCAAGGGGATGGGATCAAAGGTGGACCTCACAGGGGGCTCTTGCCCAAGCATGTTGCATGAATAGTCTTGTTCAGGAGATCTCTGTGCGTGCATGTGTGAATGTATATAGGTAGATAGAGGTAAGCTTCTTACAATGGAATGACCAGTTTGTCAGGCCAGTTATTTTGCTCGGATCAGTTTAGCCTATGGGACCCACTTGGAAGCAGTACATGAAGGGGATAGGGGTCTGAAAGCTCTCCCTATGAGCTACCTATGTGTAAAGAATGGCAGCCAACTGATTGTTAGAGAGATTGTTTGATGGCCTCAAAGTATTCCAATCCTTGAGCAAATTTGAATATGTCAAATTTTGCACGATCAGCTGTGGGGCCCACAAAATTTGGAAGGGTGTCAAATATGTACTCGTCGCAATTGTTGAGGTTGGGGTTGAGGGGTTTGCAGGTGGGCTCCATAGGTCGGATTATTCCTTGCATGGGATCAGCTAGACCGGTTTTTGTAAGAACTAAACTGTGGCGACCAACCTATGATCAATCCACCATCGTCTCAATCACTATCCTCCACTTTCTGAACAATCCAATCAAAAAGGAAAAAGAAATAATCCTCACTCATCCAAATGGTACTCGATTGGATTGGAATGCTTTTTTTTTTTTTAAATATGTTTTCACCATCCATCATTTGGTCCTCAAAATCGAAATTTTCAATGATCTGATTTTCGGACCTTCACATTCCTTGCGTAGATTTTCCTATACCCCTACCCTCCTTGATCAGCATGCATCCAGGTGAGCCCACAAAATGGTTCCATATAGTAAAGTGGGAACTGTTATCACATGAACGAAGCCCATCTGTAATATGCGTATGTGAGAAATGATTTTATCACCCATTTTTTGAAGTTTGTGCTGTGGGCCTCTTTATGACCAATGCCTTCCTCTCTTTGACAAGATGCTCTCCCACACGATACCCAAATGAATTGGTATTGATCCAAAATTTGCTCCATTTGGAGTGTACTCTGCCATTGGAGTGATAATATGTAAAAATGATTATTTCCATTGGAGTTAATTGGGTATTTTAGATGTAATAAAAAAATGATGGTTTACTCTCTATTTGAAGTGATTTTTGAATATGATTTTGTGTGTGCACCTGTCAATATGAGCAACTTTGATTCATGAATATTGGGCCCAAATAGTGTTATATAAAAGTGGAGCATGGTTTTACTTTCGAAGTGTGGCCTGTCCTCTGGGACCCACCTGGTAGAATGACATGGCTGGGCATGTCTCCTTATGACTTACCTTTGTGATAAAAACTGGTAACCATCTCATCATGGAAGCTATATATTTTAGGGATTCAAAGTTGCCCAAATCCTAGCTAGTGGATAGTTGGATGGGTGCCAAATTTGCATAGTCAATCCAAGGGCCTTTTTCAAAAGAATCCAACTATCCAAGGGCCTTAAAACTCGAATGAGTGTCAAACTTTTGTTGAGTGCTATACGGGTGTGTGAGAGGTTTAGATTCACCATGGGTGGGCCAAGTGCGTCCCACTGGCCATAGCTGGAAATTCCACCTTTTCCATGTGCGCGTACATATAATATAAAAACTGGAACTTCAATGACTTTCCTGTAATTAAGATTGTGTTTAGTTTTTTTTTTTTGGATTTACCTAACTTCATAGTGTCCAAAATCTATTCGGTGTAGACAGCGTTCTCTGTGTAAAAGTAGGGGACCACATTAGATAGGAAACTATGCTTCTCCTTTTCTTCTCCAAGCTGTTATTAGTGATTAGTTTTGATATGATTTGACATAGGAAAGGCTGAAAAATGATATGTATATTTAATCTCTATATCCTTGCAGCCAATCCAAAGGCACTGCGAAATGGATAGCTATCCACTGTACCAACATCCACAAAATGATTTTTCTTAGCTTACAGCACCCAATATATAATGTTTGGTTATTATGGATTTTTGTCCAGGTATTTTTTTCTTCTCATGATTGTTTCTTTATGTCTTCTACAGATCCGACCATTGTGGAGGCACTACTTCCAAAATACGCAGGGTCTTATATTCGTGGTAGATAGCAATGATAGAGATCGTGTTGTTGAAGCGAGGGACGAGTTGCATAGAATGTTGAATGAGGTATTTAGTTATGGAATTCAATACTCCAAGTTATTTTGCTCGTCACCGCATTTCTTATTTCCACTAGCATGCACATGTGTACCCAAACTTAGCTATCTGGGCTGTATTTATTTTTGACCACTCCTATGTATATGATGGGCGGAATTTTCCACAGATTCAGTTTTCCTCGGCTCGTCATTGTGTCTACAAAAATTTCTATTTCCGTGGTCCTTCTTTGTCTGTCTGTTTATGTGTGACCAACAGGAAGGCTTCTTGTTGCATCTTAAGATTCAGTTCATATAAAATAACTCCTTGTGTTTGTGAAATTTCCTGGATGGAGTTTGAACTTGCCAATATTGCATGTGTTTGCTTGGTACTTGTCTTAACCATTTCTGGAATTATAGTATAGCTCACTTTTGAGATGAAAATTTAATATCATGGTGCCTATGAGTAATCACCCTTATTTTGTGAGGATGACAGATTTGATTGCCAATGAAAATCATCGATGGAGATGAAAGCTGAAAAGGTTGAATTCTTACATGAATGTAAAATGCCTTGTAAAAGGCGTACATAAAGCTTGAGTAATTTATTTCTACATAGATAAGCATGGTACACCATGCCTGTATGCTCCTTTTATTCAGGCTTACATGTCATTTAAGTTTTCTGTATTTTAATGTGTTGCCTCAGTTTCTCTGTATTTCCTTCTTCTTTTTTATTTGATTTTTTATTTCACCCTTAGTTTAACAAATGAAAATTTTGGTGTTGGTGTTTTGTTATGTAGTGATATAGCAAGAAGCCCAGGCAATTCATGGGCTGAGGATAACTCAGCATCATCATCTAATAATAATAATAATAGGGAGAAACAGGATATCAATTTTTGAGCAGAGAAAGAAATTCAAAATCTTAAAAGTATCGTAAAAAAATGTTGAAAGGTTAAAAAAAAAATTACTAGGTAAAATTCTGCTCCAAAAATGATGGTAGAAAATAAGTTGAGAAATGAAGAATGAAACTAATAAAAAGTTGATGATAGGATAAAAAACAAGATTTTAAAATACAATGTACCAACATTAATAGCACAAAAACGCTGAAAATAGAAACAGGACGACGAAAAATTGATATATAAATTTTCATAGTGGTGAAGATTAGAAGAAGGGATTTTGACCGTTCGACTGCCCTTAGACCTGACATTTGTCTCCGAATGGTCAAATTTTAAACACTTACCACAGATTTGTTCGTACAACAAATGTGCTATATTGATCGCACGGCCCTAGGATATCTCATAGTGCGATATGTGTGATATCACACGAGCAGCTTTGTGGGAAATATTTAAACTTCGAACGTCCAGGGCAAATGTCAGGTCCATGCGCAGCTGTACAGGCAAAATCCCTTAAAAGAATTAGTAGAGGTTTTTTTAATGGATTATTATATTTAAATAATAGAAAGTTGTTATTTATATTCCATAAGCTGATATTATTTAAAACAGAAATATTTTTTTTTCAGAAAAAGGTGGATAAAAGGGTAAAAGTGTCGTATTGGTAATGGTGAATGAAAATTTAAAATAAAAATATAGAATAAGAAAAACAATGGGGAGCAAAAATTAATACAGACAGCGTAAAATAGAAAACAAAGAGAAATTAAAATCATTATTTCATAGGTTCATGCTACTTATTGGCTTCGGCTGTACTGGGTGCAGATAGGAGTTCATGGATTGAGAATAGGAATGGTTGCTTTCTGGTGTCTTCTTTAGGGTGCGAGAGTATTTCGTAGGTTCATGCCCCTTATGAGTTTGGTCTACATCCCGGTAGTAGGTGCAGTAGGAGTTTATGGTTTGAGAGTAGGGGTAGTTGCTTCTTAGTGTCTTCTTTCCAATGCATGAGATGGAATTTAGAACGTGCCCTAGTGTAATTTCAGGGGAAAAAAGGGTGTTTTGCAGTACCAATTGTTTTCTACATTTTATAATTCTTCTATGAATTTTATCTGATGAAAAAGGGCAGACAAACTGGTGTGGCTAAATTTCTTTATATATTTGGTGACAGGACGAGCTGCGAGATGCTGTCTTGCTTGTGTTTGCAAACAAACAAGATCTTCCAAATGCTATGAATGCAGCAGAGATAACTGATAAGCTTGGCCTTCATTCTCTCCGCCAACGCCATTGGTAACACCCCTTGTCTAGTAATAAATGCAATTTTATTTTTCCAGAGGCAATGATGCTTGTTTGGAAGGAATCGCATCTCTTAGTTTGACTGGCATGAGAAAATGACAATATCAGTTATTTTCTGGATCCCAAGTATGGATCAATCTCAATTATCTCGCCACATTAGATCCAATGAAAATTGGATAAAATAAAACCTGCAATTGAATTTTTGTGCTGGCCCAATCAGACAATTGCTGAGAAATGTGCATGGGATTTTTGGATTATCTCCTTTTGACCATGAGATCATCATATGAACAATTTTGGTTACTAAATCTATACGTAGGCTCTTGCAAAATGTTGAAACATTGTAGCTCCTGTGTTAATGTGTTTCTTGGAATTATAGTATGGGATCTTCTTGGTGGCTTCTTGCAGGTACATCCAGAGTACGTGTGCAACCAGTGGAGAGGGCCTGTATGAAGGGTTGGATTGGCTTTCCAACAACATTGCTAACAAGGTATGAGCACCCACATTTCAAATTATGTAGTTTAGAGTGCTCTCAAGTATCATTCACTACTTTGTGGACTTTTCCTTATTTTCTTGTTCATTACTCAACATGTATGAAGAAATGATTGTTTTGCTGGGTTTTGCAGGCCTAAGACGTTGGTGTTGCAATTTCTTGGGGTTTTATCTGGATGCAGGGGTAAATATTATCTGGGTCTTCTGAGGTAAGTGATTGTGGTGGCTGTGATATGTTAGCGGATGTTTTATCTTTTGTGATTGTGATCTGTCATAGAAGATCAGATTTCATACTACATTACTGGTTTTCATTTGGGTTTCTATTTTGTTTGGCTAATCCTTTTAGCTGTATCAGAAACTAATATATGATATTATATATCTTCATAGTAACCACACCTGCCCCTTGTTTGTGGAGGCTCCTTGCTTATTGGGAGCAATGAATATTCTCCTTTTGTTTTTTGGGATTCTTATTCAGTAGAATTGTTTAAAAAACGAGGGTAAAATTACTGTTGGTGAAATGGTATGTATGCGTATGGATACTGACTCAATTTTTACTATGCTGCATATATCACTTTTTACAGTGAAAGTGGGAAAAAAAATGGTGGTGTTTATTTGTAGGGCCTGTGATGTAGCTTGGATTTGACATGGTGGAATCCATATGGGTCTAAAGAATATAATGATCACCTCTCAATTGGGAAAGCGGGGGCTGTCTTCAAATCAATTTCTTCAAAATGAATTCGAGCCGACGGCCATTTTATGTTATTACAAAAAGAGGCCCATCTGCAATCAATCCAATTCTTCCTCAAATAGCTACTTTCTTGAATAAGCATTGATCTCTATTAAAGTCAATCCACTTCTTCCTCAAATATTGGACCAACCATTATTCTTTGATAAATTTGATCACAAATAATTGTGCCATATTAATCCTTTGAACTTGAGGTTTTAAAATTAAGGGTTTGGATTTGTAGTGGTCCTTGTGCTTATTTTTCAAAATTATACCTTCAATTTCAAGTTGTCATGCATCTAAGCGGGAATAATTTTTTGAGGAGGTCCGGAATTCATGGTCAAAGTGGATTCAGCCCAAACGATAGGACGTTTCACAAGGATCAATAATTAAATATGCTGAGGTACATTTTGACATATGGCTGGCTAATACACATCGTCTCCAATATCTCAATATCTATTGTGCCCGAGACACAGTGTCCTGAATTTCATATATGGGCCCCACGCACTATCGTTGTGCCAATTTAAAGTCGTCTCCTCAAGGACTGGGGTCCTGTAACGTTCTCTAATAGATGTCCCAACCCCCTTAGCTCTTATATAGATGTAGGGGTGGATCTCCAACCCGCACCTGATGCGGGTCAGCCCAATCCGACCCATTTTGACCCATGTGACTCTCCAACTGGATAATTCAACCCAACTAGTACTAACAAAATCTTAGGTATTATATTAAAGGGAGGTAGTCCCGTAAGGACCGTCCTTACGGTTTACGGTGCAGACCGCCTATTGGGGCCTACCGTGAGACCCTATTGGTCATGAGACAAAGGGGATTGAAAGATCCAAGTGGGGCTAATTTACATATCAAATTTGAAGTCAATCTAATATTTCTAACCCCTTCATCCAAGGCACACAAGTTTAATAGCTTTATTTCAAAGAAGAAAAATCGACCATCAATCCAACGGTCTAGTTCATCCGAATCCATGCAAATTCATGGGATTTAGTGCCTATAAGGTTGTTATGAATGAGTGGTCAATTTGGATTGGTCATGAGGTGGGCCCTAGTGAGCTTTTCGATCGGTGCGGACAGTAAGGACGGTCCTTATAGGATCGCCTCCCTATATTAAATACGTTTTAGAAATGTAAATCTAGCATATTTGGGCAATTCACTTGTATAGTCACGTGAATGGTGATTTTAAAAGAGAAGAAAATAAGACGGGTCAAATAAAAAAAAAGCATCAAATTTAAAAAATAATGTCTTCGTTTTCCTTTTTTTTTTTAAAAAGTCAATAAAATACCTTTTCATGCCACTAAAAAGACCAATAGAATCAACAGATCATCTCTCATTAGCCCACGAGAGAGAGAGAGAGAGAGAGAGTTGCTTTTTAAGATTGTACTTTCACTTGCTTGATCAGTTTTCTTGATAACATATCCAACGATCTCTGGTCAGATGATTATAATCTTCTAATTATGTGCCCCATCATCTTGCCAGTTGATTTTTAATGAGCTGCATACTGCCATTTTTCTCAAGTGAACTTGCCAAACAAGAGTTTCTATTGAAGATTATTGGTCAAAAGTGTTAATTCTTAGGACTAACAGATTCCATAGGTGTCCCACAACTACAAGATGAGAGGCTGAGCCTCTTGGGTCTTTTTTTTGCTACATTGGGTACTAGTGTTATAATCTGTCATGAGATGAGAGAAGGAAGGAGACAAGTTGGAGAGAAACGAATACTTCAAATGGGCATTTTATAATCTCATTATACCCTTAAATCAAGGGCTCTACATGCTAACAATATAAATCAAATATCTCCTAATCTATACAAGGAAGGAAGTATTATGAGACAAATTAGCATAAGCAAATCCTAGATCTGATCCCATGTATGAGACCATATAGTAATTAGCATAAGCAAATCCTAGATTTGATCCCATGTATGGGACCATGTAATGTATATGGCCTTAATGGGCTGGGCCTAAAACCTTGTTTTACAGGGCCCATTATTTTCTACACTCCCCCTCAAATTGATATGGTAAGACGGAAAGTATCAATTTGCTAGTGAGATCATGATGACGCGTTTTGGGAAGAGCTTTTGTGAAGATATCCTCCAATTGGTAAAGAGTAAAGACATATGGTAGAGTTATCTTCTTAATAACAACATGCTAACAATATAAATCAAATATCTCATAGTCTATACAAGAAAGTATTATGAGAGGTAAATCCTAGATTTGATCGCACGTATGGGACTATATACAATTTGTATATGGCCTTAATGGGCTGTAAACCTTTGTTTTACCGGGCCATGCTATAATCTCTCATGAGATGAGAGAAGGAAGAAGGAGACAGAGTTAGAGAGAAACGAATACCTCAAATTAAATGGGAGGATCGTCTGTCATTTTATAATCTCATTGTACCCTTAAATCAAGGCTCTACATTCTAACGCTATTAATCAAATATCTCCTAGTCTATACAATGAAGTATTATGAGACAAATTAGCATAAGAAAATCCTAGATTTGATCCCACGTATTATGAGACCATATACAGGCTATATATGGCCTTAATGGGCTGGACCTAAGCCTTAGTTTACAGGGCCCATTATCTTCTACAACTAGGTGGTCGGTACATATGGTATAACACCTACTCAGTCCCTGGACGGTGGTGTGAGAGACACCCTTCCACTGGCGTGCCTTGAGTTTCTTGTCTTCTTGTGTCCTTTATTCTGATCTTGTTCTCATTGAACTTGCCAAAAACCAGCGCAACAAGACAGATGCAAGAGTCCAGGGAAAGAAAGATACAGATGCAAGAGTCCAGAGAAAGAAAGACGTCTCTCCTCAAATCATTCTCAAATCCCTAGTGGAAGGACAAGAGGGAAGAAGCAGACAAAGTGTCAGTAAATCATATCCTTGACTTTCTGTCCACATAATGAGAAGCTCGCCATACAAATTCATGTGATGAAAATAGATGTTCTAGGGCCTTTCACGTTTTATGAGTTTGGATCCTCTGCTAAAGCATCCAAATGGCAGACAAGTAGGCCAGACTTGCATGGACCACTTGAATGACCAGGTGATAGTAGTAAAAAAATCAAACATGAGCTGTTAATTATTTGATCATGTTTTTAAATCTGAGAGCATCTTTTGCATATTCCCCATTGAATGCTTGATCATCTTCTGGTTTTACCCTTTTAGGTCTCTATCCCATTCTCTGTATCGGTATGTGTGTAACACTTTTTCGCGGAAAATAGATGGTTTTCTACGAAAAATTCATTTTTCAGGGTTTGGTGTGAAATAATTCCGCAGAAGTGTTTTCCTGCATCATCAGCATTTTCCTTGATAATTGTGGAAATGAGTTTCCTATGGAGATATGGGAAATGGATTTCTTCGAAAAACTTCTCCCACTTTACCTCACTCTTGTCCATTTCAACCCAAAACTCTACAACTCTTTCATTTTTTATTTTTTTTAAATAAATTATTATTTAATGTAGAATAAATAATATACATGTTATGTTATTTTTCTTCAAAAAATTATTTCACCAAATAAAAAAATTTCATTTTCTATAAGGAATCCACAGCCGCACCAAACAACATTAGCACCAATTCAACGAGGAAATTTTTTTTTGCACCAAACATAAATTTCTAAATTCTACGGAAATCATTTTCCAAGGTTTCCAATTCTATGGAATTTGCTGACGTGACAATTTTCCCTTTCCGCCGAAAGAGTGTATACACAAACGTGCCCTATAAGTTTGACTTTTGTAATGGATTGTTGACATAGTTGTCAATTTTAATTTGTTTATCAATCAGTTTATAAAACTATTTGATCTACATTTTTGCTCAATGGACAAGCAGGGGATGATGGTGTAAATTTTTCAAGAAAATATTAATTGCTTCATTAAAAGCAAAAATTGTCTTTGGCCCCTCAAGCGATATAAATGAAGTGCAATTAAAAACAATGTTATATTAACATCATTGACTATGGGCCACAATCATGTAATGTGGTTTAACGATTTATCCAATATTTTAAATTGATTTTGTAATTTTGAACCTATTGATTTAGGTACTAGTTTGCCCTGCATGAATGCATTTCTTTTATATTATTTTAGGCTATGACATTGATAATTGGAGATGAGAGCTAACATGCACTAAAACAATTTCGCATTGTCACACATACATGTGACTTGGTTGATTTGACAAATAAAAACAGCATATTTGTTGTTGATTTAGTAGAATGAATAAAATATACAGTATGTTAATTTGTTTATTTAATCTGTAGAAAGTTGAATCTTAAAAGAGCTAATTTTATGTTATGCTGTAGGAGCACATCATTACAAAATGCACCAAAAAATGAGGAAAAATATTATAAAATATGGGGTTTTGACCGTACAGGTGTCAATAAACATGATTTTTGTCTGTCAGTTGTTGACCATGAAAACTTATTTTTTTTTTATTAAAGGTAGTTTTTTGAAAACAACTTTAAAAAATACATTTAGAAAATACTTTTCGAGAAAAATACCTTTAAAAAAATTACCCTTTTTAATGTGAGATATCCTACATCTATAGGATATCACATAGATTCATCAATGTTAAACTATTGTAAAGAAAAAAAGGGTCACTGTAGAGACAGGGTTTTTACTACAACCTTTTATGTTCCTTCATCCTATATGATAGGGCCGAATATTTGGTGGGAGCCCTTTACTTCCTCTGTCTTGACCATTGGGCCAACCGGAAAAAAAAGAGTCCATTATCAAGAAATTCATGCCAAACAATATGATACCATAATATTAATACTTACTAAAAACTAAAAGAACAAACTAGTGTAGGAGAAGGAACTACATTATTAGCATTGTATTTAGGGGCGAACCCACATGCTTGTGATTGGTCTGCATTCAAAACTCACATGAAACCTTGGGTTCCGCCTCCAAAACCTACATGAAAACTCTGAAATCGCCCCCAAAACTCATATGAAAATCTTGAGTCAGTCCACAAAATCCAAGTACTTATTTGGGTCCACCCCATTCAAAATAAAAATCCTTGATCCGCTACTGTTTTGTATTATTATATTCTCCCATCACCGCACGCAGTGAGAACTAGAACTAAGAAGTCTTCCTATTCTCTTAAAAAAAAAAAATCCATGATGGAATGCTTCATCCCACAAACATTACGAGCCTCCTGCAGTTTGTGCAGGATTTTCTGTCTCCTTTCAATTCAGGGGATTCCTACTTTGTGGGAGTGGGAATTGGAAATCTCCATCACCTTTGTGTGGGTTTCCTGGATGTGAAATTCCGGCTCTAGGTCGGATATTATTTCTTCGGACTTCTGATTTGCATCTGTCATATTTGGAGCAGGCGGAAGAATTGGAAATAACATACACCATTTAATTTAAAGGGTCTTGATTTCATGTTGATGGCCTGCTAAGGAAGTGAGGTAGGCCAAAGAGGACAAGGATAGAATATGGTTCGATTTGAAGAAGCGAATTCTATTTGAGGATTTAGCCAATGATAGATTGAAAGAGAAATAAAATTCATATAACCGATCCATCATAGTTGAAACAAGGCTTTGACGGTAATAATGATATAATAGTATTGATTTAAAACGTCTCTATAGTCATAATGGTACGTTGGAATGGTGACATACCCTGTAATACCCAGTTGAGTATTTTCATAGTTCTGTCAATTAATAGATTGCAATTTAGATCAAGTTGCATGATTGAATGCCTATTTTTCAGTAGAGGAATGATGGGTGTTTATTGATTAGGCATACACTCAAACAGTCGTCTATG
Organism: Litsea cubeba; assembly: GCA_012931725.1. Classification (NCBI taxonomy): domain Eukaryota; kingdom Viridiplantae; phylum Streptophyta; class Magnoliopsida; order Laurales; family Lauraceae; genus Litsea; species Litsea cubeba. The sequence goes on from CM022945.1 coordinate 81,401,201, forward strand.
ATCTGATGGTTGTTGCCTCCATATTTTGGTGACCATTCTTTGATACCTTTCCTTTGTTTGTGCTATGTTATTGAAAATTTCAAGGAAAATGTTTTTATTTTCTGTAGAAAACCTTTTCCGACCTTCCCTCATAAAAAATAATTTTTTGGTAGAATCGTGAAAAAATTAATTTATTTTCTTTTTATTTTTTTTAAAAAAATGTCATTGCACTAAAAATGAAATTCAAAACACTTATTTTTGTTTGTGAAAAAGTAACCGTACAAAGTACAAACGAACATACAACCACTTTGGAAAAAGTTGCTGTGAAATAATACTGCTATTATTGCTACTGATTGGGACCAGAGAACTACAAGAACCCTCAAAATTCTCGAATGGCTAGCAGCAATGCCCACATTGGATTGGCATTGAAGGCCTGGTCCTCCCAGACGCTTCCACATGTCACCGGCTTGTTTACATGGCCCACTTTTTGATTTTGAAAGCTTGTAGTCATGAGCTTGACCTTCAAAAATATCTTATGCATGGATAAGGAAGGGGGCTTTCATGTGTCTCCCCTCCATAGATATTTTGGGAAGGGGGTGAAAAGAATGAAAGGCAGGGAATGATAATATGTATTTTGTTTTGTTTTTCAAGTGATAAAAGTAAAATATGTGGTAAACTAATCCTAATGGCCCAACTTGAACCTTATCATATTCGATAGGTAGCAACAAGTGAAAAAAGTAAAGTTTAAAGCTACAAAAAAAATTCACTTTTACCATATGGGATTCTAAAAATTTGTCTCATAAAAGATATATATTTACATTACCACTTAGCGACTTCTCATCTCGCTTTAACTTTTAATATATTTTTTACTAAAAAATGTACTTTACTTTACCTAATCGTGATTTTTTTCATTGATTTTATAATTATTTTATCCAACTTTACCGGCCAATGAAACAAATTAACGTTTTGACACCCTACTCATCTTTTGCCACAGAAACCTCCAAACCTCAATATTTCATACAAATTGTCATGGGCCACAAATGATAATGACAGCAGGGTGCAATGAAGCTGCATTTTCAAGCCCAAAAGAGCCGCGTAGGACCATATTTTAGGTTCCACTAGAGATTTGGATTAGAAGAAAAGAATTAAGATGCCATTGGATCCTGACCAAACTACCACACTAATATACATGAGCCTAATATTTTTAACTTTAGTTTAGCCCTACCAAAAAGAAAAAAGAAAAAAATGGGGCTATTTCAAGGATCAGCACTTGTACTCAAATCTAGTTCTTTACTAGGACTGATTTGAACCCCAAGGGGTTTGCCGAGTGCTCAGGACCGCGGTTCCTCCCTCTTTCGGAGCTAGAGGTGTTGGTCTGGTATCGACCCCCGGTTTCTTCTTCTTCATTATTCGAAGGTTGAGTCCACTAGTGCTGCCACTTGGTCCAGAGAGATTAGTCCAGCTCAAAGAGTTGAGAACATCCGATAGTAAAAAAATAAATAAAAAAAACTAGGTCTGATTTGGATCTAATTTTTTACTCTTGATGTCAGATCAAAATTCAACACATAGAATTAGGTATGGCAATGGCTTGGCTCTCTGTTGCATCTAGAGATATCCTGACCCAAGTAACAAAAGAATTACAAAAAAAGAAAAGAAAAAGGAGTAGAGAAAAATTGTCATCAGTTTCGGGTACAGGTCTGTATCTAGATTGGTTCTCAATCATATATAGGACCCAACCCAAACCTGATAAAGTTACCAGATTTGGGTATGGGTCTAGGTCTGATTTGTGTCCAAGGAGAAAGAACTGTATAATATATATAATGTTTTGTGCATTCTTAATATGAGTTTTTATTGGTATCAATGTATTATATATTTAAGTATGTAGTATGAACTGTGTATGTCTAATATTTTTTTTTAAGGCCCGAATCCTTGGGTCTTGGACTTCATGGATCTGGACCCAAACCCAAATATCTTCAGCATCAATCAGGTTCCATCTTTTTTGGTAAGAAATCTATGGTTAAAAGTCTACTAAATGTTATGACTAATAAATCAACGACTGGGAAAATTTGATGAGATTGATTTTCTAGTTAATTTTACTTGCCTAGCTTGGATTCATACTGATGACATACAAATGATGAATTTGGCATTGGGTCTAAGCTTCAAGAGACATATTTCCTTTTACATTGGATTGAGAATTCAAACTCATGCACTATTAACTCAAATACTCACATCCTTGACTAGCTAGCTAATTGGCGGAAATTTTTAGGGGGGGTTCTTTTACCAAAACTTTTGATGTTGGAACTCATAAATATAATGTGATGACTTCTCTGCTTACATTAGCAAATTTCATGTTTATTTGTTAAAACTCCAACTTCTAGCCAACTAAAAAAATTCAAATTACTTTTGAAAATTTTAGAATTCCAACTTTTTTGGTATTTATAGATCCTTCATCTAATTGGAGAAATCATTAATTCCACACCAGGAGACATAGGACACAAACACTTTTGAAAAACCCATAAATTCTCGAGTTATAAATTCCCTAAATTCTAGGAAGGAACAAGTCCAAATTGTGACATTTTCAGCCCTATATGATATTTGAACAGTTAGTGCTTAGAGTTGGGCCCCACCAATTAATCTATACATTGGCCCCTCGAGAATTTTCCTTGGGTCTACTTTGTGCTGTTAATGGATGACACGTGGCAGGCACGAATCGTCTTCTTTCTTAAAAGATGTGCATGTAATGCAATGCAATGTGAAACTGAAACGTGTCGGAATTCCATTGGTGATGAAATTCCTACCATGGAACAGTGATTGGTTCTGTGCGGCCTGGCGAACGTGGAATCCGGGCGGGTCCTCTCCTTCACATCCCGTTACGCGACGTTATCGTCGCTGTTACGTACAGCGGAGGCTGAGACGCCTCATAACGGCGTTTATGATGTGATCGAGGAAAGCCTTTTTGTCTCTCGGCATTTCTGATGGTTCAACAGCGGGACCGCATGGTTCACACAATTCTGTGAAGGACTTGTGGTTCTGGTTGACATAGCCATGTTGTGGTTCTGGTGCAAATCAGCTAGTTTAGCTTGTATAATCCATATTTTAACCATTGAAATTGGAACATAGAAAATTTCTCAACTTGAGAAATGGTTAAGCTTCCTATACCTTGATAAATATTCTATCATCGCAAGGGTTTATATGGTGCATAGAAAATTGCAACATAGATCAATTAGCAATGAGATCAGGTGGAGTTGCCAACACGCATATGAATCAATGGCAAGGCACCTATCCTATTATTAATGAATTAAAATTTAGTCCCTCAAAAGGTACTAGAACAAGCAGCCCTGCAAGAGAATCAGAAAACTTAAAAAGAAGAAAAAATAAAAAGAAATATTAGTTCGGTTTGCTCTTTAGTAGACCATGTAGTAAAACTTAATCATTGAGGGGAGATGTTCCTAACCTAACCCAATATGTTATAAAATCAGTACTATTATCCAACAGATTTGTAGAAAAATGTCTTGGTAACAGGTATTTCTTACATATTTTTGTGATAGATAACTTTTTTACTATTGTATGAGACAACCCATGACAAATCTAACCTCTTTACTTACTAATCCCGCATGAATTTGAATAATAATCATTGTTGGATTAAATTTCAATGGTTGCTTAAGTGACATTTTTCATGAAACTTGATTTTTATTCAAATTAGTGATAAAATAGGATTAGAGGTAATTCATTAGAGTTAGTGAATGTGAGGGGGTGGATTCTTCATGGGGTATCCCACGGGTGGTAAAAAAGTTTACTTGTCATACAAACCCGCGGATAGGTAACTATTAGCGAAACATAGCTAATACTTGTAAATACAAAACGGCACAACATCCCAAAGTATCGAAGCTCCGAGTATCAAAATTAAGCACTGAAACCAAACTTGAAATTAATTCCGATCATGTTAAATGGTATAGATTACCGACAGTGGGCCCCAAAGTAGAGTTCGACACATTCCATTCACAGAAAGTGTGGAAGACCACTCGGTGGAATTGGACTCAAAACAAAGGCGTCATTGTCTCGTATAATAATCATCATTTGCTCTACAAGAATAATTAAAATGCCTTTTTCACTTTGACACATGCGGATTTGACTTGATTATATTTGTCTTGTCATTCTAAGAATGCCCTAAACCCATATTGCAACTAGCTTCTTTCAAATCTAGGAACATCCACATGCGGAGCTACTATTGGATATATCAAAAAGGTTTGGAGTGCCTGAAAATGACAGGGTGAGAGCGGTGGATAGCACACCCGCTCCCACACTTCCACCTAGAGATCGGTCCTTGAGTCGGTAGATTTCCTTACTCTCCATTAGCCACTAGGCCAACTTGCAAAAAAAACAAAAAAGGTGTGGGCCTAGAGACTACCCTGAATACATGGCACTGGCTTTGATGACGGTTACTTGTAGTAAGACGTTTGCAGGAGAAAATCCCCTTTTATGAGAGATTTTCACCTGCAGACTTTCCTGCGTGAAGTTTACTCTCATGCGTTAATGCATCGGTGGATTCCCTGCATCAACATACGAAATTGAATTCGCGCTGCAGGTGAAATTTTTACATCACTGGCATTGTTTTAATTCTGAAAAGCACGGACGCCTCTCTTAATTACCTAATGTACTTAATTCACTCCATCTGAGATTCTATTCAAATTTGTCTCACTCATGCACTCTGCTTAGCCGAGCCTAGTAAAGTAAAGCAGGTTCAAATTTAACTATAAATTTCTAGCCTAATTTGTCTCTCTCACTTTGTTAAGCCAAGTTGAATCAAGTCATGGTTAAACAGTTTAACTCACTCCGAACCAGTTTGTCGTCAAATTTCTCTCACTCTACTCAGTTGGGTCGACGAGTCAAGTTGAGTCAAGTTTTAAGTCACTCCCAACAAGTTTAATTCACTAAAAAAAAGGGCATTAGCGACGATTTTATAGTGGTAGAAGGGAAATACCCCCGGTAAAGGTAATTATTAGTGGCGGTTTATAAAATTCATTCCTAATTTCACTCGTTTCAATATTTTTGATTGTTTGAATTAATTTAGTTTCGTTAGTTAGAACTTCTAATTTGGCATTAAAATTTATATGAAGGTGTATGGATGTGAATTTGAATGCTATGAGTTACGGTTTTCGTATTTGTAAAAAAAAAAAAAAAAGGTGAAAATTTCATAAAACCGCCACTATAATTCAGTAAAATACAGGCAATAGCAGCAGAAAATGTCAGCCAGTAAATCTAATCCACCAGGTAATTTGATGCCATGCAAGGGATTGTAAAATGACTTTTATGATTTCCCATACTCATCACAAGAACGACCTAACAACGGCATTGATCCACTGATCTCCATTCCATGCCATTTTTACGGTAGAGATTGCTTGGGTGCGACTTTGGTCTCTCCTTTTGCTTAAAGGGAAAAAATCGTTTCCACTAAATTCCCATCAAATAATCCCAAGGGGTTGGTCGAGTGGTCAGGACCATAGTTCATCTTTCTTTCGGAACTAGAGGTCTTGGTATCAACCCCCGCTTCCCCCTCTTAGGGCCTGTTTGGATAGGCAAAAAATAGAGCAGAGTGAAGTTAAATGGGCCTTAACAGTCTAAAATTTCAACTTTACCCCGTTTGTATGAGTTTGGCCCAATAGATGAAGTAATGTTGTGAGCCACATGTACTCCATTTCACTTCAACTCTAAATACTTCTATTTCCTTGAGTAAAAGTGAATTCTACTCCAAACCTTAACTTCAAAATAAGCATCCAAATGGAGTGAAGTGAAGTACTCTATTTTAATTTCAACCCACTTCTCTTCACTCCACTTCACATGTGAAATCCACTTCATTTCACTCCACTCCTCATTTATCCAAACAGGCCCTTAAGGAACCGAATGTTGAGTCCACTTGTGGTACCACCTAGCTAGGGGCCACAGGAGTTTTATCCGGCTTCTCTCTGGGGTTGGAAGAAATAATTCAGCCCAAAGGGTTGAGAACCCTCCGTTAGCAAAAAAAAATCCCATCAAACTAGAGACTTCAATAGTATTCTAAGATTATTCCCCTCCAAAAACGACACCCCAATGGATACATTCCACAGCCTAGAAATATACTGAAATCCAATCTCAGCCGTCCAATCTCATGATAAGGCTAAGATCAATGGCGCCTTTCACCACATTCATTCGTTTCAACCCATACCATACCATGACAAAAAAAAAAAAAAAAAGGATTTAAAAGACAAGAATGTCCTTGACTTTCATTTGTGTTTCATTTCAAGTCATTTGGAATGCATTTAATCATCATCTGAGGCTTATTTAACATGCAGCAGTAGCCATGTTAGGAAGTCAGGAACAAGGCAAGTAGAGTGGCAGCTTAGTGTTGCTGGTTTGCTTCCCTGACCCTCACAACCCCCCTGAAGTTTCCAATAATCAGGTTTCAGATCCCGACCGCTGCCGGTAGCTTCCAGGCCATGGCCCCAGGAGTCCCAGTCGAAGCGTTCGCTGCCACCGGAAAGGTTGCGACGATGAACGCCGGCTACTCGAAGCAGGCATATGTGACATTCCTGGCGGGCAGTGGCGACTACGTGAAAGGTGTAGTCGGGTTGGCAAAGGGACTCCGAAAGGTGAAGAGTGCATACCCGCTTGTTGTGGCGGTCCTGCCCGATGTGCCCGAGCAACATCGTGAGATCCTCAGGTCTCAAGGCTGCATCATTCGGGATATCGCGCCAGTTTACCCGCCCGAGAATGAGACCCAATTCGCCATGGCTTATTATGTCATCAACTACTCAAAGTTGCGTTTGTGGGAAGTAAGCGAATTTACCGAACCACATAAATTTTTGTGTGTGATTTTTTCATTTCTTGTGTGGCTTGATTGATTGTTGATGATCGTAGGTTTTATACTTTCGCACGTATGCGTACAAAAGAAAAAAAATTCCTTCTATGCTCTACTTAGTAGTGTAGTGTATACATCTTATTGTATACATCTTATCTTACCATCGACTTATTTAATAATGTTTTGGGTATCTTTATTTGCATTAGAATACATAAGAATTGAATATATCATAATAAGGTGGTTAAAAATAAATATTAAAGGTGAATTTATGAAACTCCAAAGAAATGTATTTATTTGGAGAATATTTCTAATTTTCCAATATTAATGCTCCAACTTCTATAAATTTGCTAGTACTTGTATATTTGGTTAGTGCTTGTATGGTGAATTGTGCTAGCTTTACACAGGAAAGCAACCAACCATGTATATTTGCACAATATATAATAGAACGTGATAAAGGTTCAAAATTAAATATAGATGTTAATAGATTAGGGATGTAAACGGGTCGGTTCTGTTTCGGGTCTATTTTTTTTTTAAACGGTAACAAAGATTTCATTAAAAGATGAAATTAAAAAACACATCAAAACTTAAAAAAAAAGGGAGGGGTTTAAAGTCTTCCATATACCTCCTTTCATATAAACTCTTTTCAGCCTTTAAAGTTTACAAGAAAAGGCTGTACAGAACCAACCTATAGACAAACGAATGCATGTTTTCAGAGTGTGAATATATTATATTATCCATTCATGTAGATTGAAAGATTGATAATGGATTGTTTCATGACAGCTAGAGGAGTACAGCAAGCTGGTGTTTCTGGATGCGGATATTCAAGTGTATGATAACATAGACCATCTCTTCAATTTGCCGGATGGCTACTTCTACGCGGTCAATGACTGTTTCTGTGAGAAGGCATGGAGCCGGTCGCCCCAGTACTCCATCGGCTACTGCCTACAGTGCCCTGACAGGGTGGAATGGCCTGCAGAGATGGGGAAGGCTCCTTCTTTGTACTTCAACACTGGCATGTTCATGTTCGAACCCAGCCGGTTAACCTGTGACAATCTCATTGAGACGATGTGGAACACTCCCCCAACCCTCTTTGCAGAGCAGGTGAATGATCCTAACGATCCTCATTTATCCATGCTTCATTTGCTCCTCTTTCTAGTGAACGCAAGTTTGCTTATTATTATACTTACTAGCTTAAATTTACTCGTTTGGAACGTACGTCTGCAACAAGCTAATGTTTCCCTCCATGTGATGATTTAGGAGTAGGGTTGCAAACGGGACAGAACCATGTTGGACTAGACTCAGACACATTTCTAAATAACGGTTTCGAAACCTAGAGGACTGAGATCTAGTTCCACAACCAGTTCCGCTTTCTCTTCATTTTTTAAATTTTATTAAAATAAATTTATCATTCAACTAATTATAACCGTGCATCAAGTTTACTCTCTTCAGTATTATACATAAAAATATTTAAAAAAAAGTTGATTTTGATGTATGGTTTGCAAACATATGCCGGGTCTCGGGTCCACGGGTCGGAACCTATATGAACCCAGATCTGAATCCGTTTATCAATTGGAATCGAAATTGGGTTCCGTACCCAGACCCATTTATCAATCGAAACCTAAAATAGATCTCATACACGATTTTTTGCGGGTTAGAACTTCTGGGTAATAATCAGATAATCGGATACCCGTCTGTAATTCTATTTAGGAAACCCTGGCCTGTTTCGATGTGTGGTGAATTGAAGTATGGTGAGGTGAAGCATCAAATCAAGAGAGAATAAAATATAAGATGTTATGATGGTGTTTTATTTTTAGTTATTTGGTATGAAATTTTTTTGACTTTTTGTATAGAAAAGTGGGGTTTTTTTGTCTTTTAGTGGAGAAATGATGTTGCTTTTTGAATTTATTTGAAAAATTGAGAGGGAATATTGAAATTATGTACTTTTGATGTGACCCATTGTCATTTTTTGTCTAAATTCACTTTAACTAGTTAAGTACCAAACACACCCTTAAGTTAAAGGTGCCCATTGAACATTCTCATGCCAAAATTTCGTAGGAGAAAATTTTTCTATTGATAGATGATAATACACTACAAGATGGGTCACACCCCACCCCCTCTTTGCGGAGCAGGTGAATGATCCCCAAGAACGCTTATTTATCCATGTTGCATTTTAGAACAAAAGAAAGAAGAAAAAAAAGGTGGTCACAATAAAAGATGATGTTGTTGTTGATGATGATGATGGTGATGGCAACGGCTATGGTCATGAGCGTTTTATATATATATATATATTTTAATCTACCTGTATCACTTCTTATTTTTCTTTCCCGCATGTGTCATTGATAGGATTTCATGAATGTGTTCTTTGAGAAAGTATACAAACCGATTCCGTTGGATTACAACCTTGTACTAGCCATGTTGTGGCGTCACCCGGAGAAGGTGGAGCTCGAGAAAGTTAAGGTGGTCCACTACTGTGCTGCTGTAAGTCTTCCTAAAACACTTCTCTATTAAAATTAAGAGAGAGAGAGCCCTACACCAACTATGTCCACATACGAGATAAAAATAGTGGAGGCATCATAGATATATGAGGGACATAGATCTTACATATAAAAAATGAAATATCAGATATGATACAATATGATGCATTGTGTATTTTGAAGCATCGTGTACCATAGTCTTATGCCAATTTGTAGATCAAAGCACAGTTTGTCAATCGACTTGACTCATTTACGTGGGTGAGTCAAGCTGAGTACTCGCCACACTCACTCAGACTCATTTCTTTAAATCACATGTTGTACAATTATGTTTTACTGCAACCAGGGTTATCCAAACAATACATCAATAATCCAAGATATATTTTTTTTTGCTTCACACTCGTTACACTACTTATCTTTAAATTACAAATAGGGGTCTAAGCCATGGAGGTACACTGGGAAAGGAGACAACATGGACAGGGAGGATATCAAGATGCTTATAGCAAAATGGTGGGATATTTACAACGATGAGTCGCTTGACTTCAAGGCCGAAGACCACCCAGTTCCCGAGGGAGATACCTGCACAAGGCCTTCGATCATGGCTGCCTTGCCTGAGCCCACAGTTCCCTACATTCCTGCACCCTCAGCTGCCTAAAAGATTGTTTAAAGGGAGTTGTTAAAGTTTCCCTACTACTAATTTCAGTCTCAAGTGTCCATCTCTATACGTATGACCACCCTCTAGCTTGAGCTAAAAGCTAGCTCTTGTTTGATGTGAAACTCCTCACAAGCCAATATAAATGTTTAAGTGGTGCCCATGTTTGTGTTGTGTGTTTTTTGCGGATCTACAAGTTCTTAGCCATGTGTATCTAGCTAATGGTTATTGATGACTAAATTATACTTTAATAAATTGAAGTAGATATATTGAAGAGTAATTTCAAGTGTGGAGATGGGTCAACAATTTTCATTGACTTGGTTGTCAACAATTTTCATTGACTTGGTTTTCTTTCTCAAATTGAAAAAAGTAGTAGTTTCTAAGGTGAAGCAAATATTGTAGTTCTTTGGTGATACTTTTTTTTTTTTTTATATCAATTTGTTTAATTGAGATGATGTTATTTTAGGTGGTTGATGATGAGGAAAGTCAATTTTGATACTGGTTCCAGGGAGTGGTTTTTAAACCCAGAGAATGCATTTCACTGGCAGAAAATGTTCACCATGTCAAACTGCATAAGCTGTACGTAGTTTTCAATCTCAGTTTCCATAAAAATGATATTCTCGTAAAAGTAAAATGTTTTGGGAGACGGTCATGTACAAACGTGGGCTTGGTATATCAAAGATAGTAGAAATGAGTTAGATGGAAGATCATTCAAAAATAAAATTATTCATTAAAGTTCTTGACATGTAACAAATTTGGTTTTCTGGAGAAAAAATCAGGCCAGGATAGAACATCTTATTAGACAACTTCACTTTTCTACCATGTCATTTTCTTTTCAGTTATTAAGTATTAGGATGAAGTGTGCAGTGATGGAGCCAGGAATTTTTCTTGAGAGAGAAGATTTAGACGATCAAATGTTAAAAAAAAAAGATTCTCATAAAAAGGAAAAATTGGTGGGGCCAGGACCGATCTGTCGGTGAGATCAAACTTTATAGGGGTTAAATTTGGTTCGTAGATAATACATCAGAAATGTTTTATTTTGAGCAGTTTGAATTTTGCAAGTTATAGTCCCACAGATGGATTTATTATGCATTCTATATGATTTTTCTCATGGTAACTTCTATATGATTTTTCTCTAATTCCTATTAGTATGATAGGATATTGACACTAGAGAGCCACATTATATACTCGTGCCAAGTCGTGCATCCCCTTAAAAAAAAATGTCATCTCCTATGGCATTCACCTGGATCCATGGAAAATCGAGGCTGAGCGATGAATTAATAGGGTTGGACATGGATTGGGGTACAATTATCAATATAATATGGGGTTGATCAAATGATCCTAGCCATTACTTTTAGGCCCTTGAACTTAAAAGTTGAATGGACAATGTTCTTCCACGAGTAGACTGCATATTAGTAGGCCCACTTAGTTGCATGTCTATCAATAGGAGGAGGGTAAATGAAAAGTTCTCTTTATGTACAACGGGGTCAAGAAAGCCGCCCCACCAGATAATCTTAGATCTTGATTTAATTAAATGACTTAAAATTTAATTTAATGTCGTTTTAATCGTAGATTTTTTTTTGAGATCCAGTCCGAGGGTGAGTGAATGTTCATTTAGTCTAAAATCAGTCCTAGTGTCAGATCATGGAATGAGAAGAGTGCCAAATTTAAAGGAGCTGTACTGATCAAAGATGAGCCACAAAGTACTGGACTGCATATCTAGTCTACTCGTAGGGGAACATTCTCCATATATAGTTAAACGACGTGAATTTCTTTTATGCTAAATTCAGTGGTGACTAATGCTAAATTTGATCCAATTTATAATTCAATGGGGGTAGGTGTAAACGGAGGGAGTAGAAAAAAAAGTACCCTAGTAAAAAGGGCATTATGGAGGCTTGAGAGAAGCAAATTCTTTATATAGATCCCGCGGAGCACTTTTATTAGAATTCGTTTGTGCAACTACACTTCCGCGGATAGAAATTGAAAAATGTCTTGGGTTTTTTGCGCTTTTGATTGTAAGTGTTTGGTGCGCCTCATTTTTGTTATAAAAAATGCCATTTTTTTTTTATTTTCCGTGCTTCCGAGGATCTCCCTTTCTCACCTCCTAGGTCGGATTGGGCATTTTTCGGCTTCGTATGTCATCTTGCAAAGGACCTCGACTCATAGTACACTACATGGGTTCATCAAATATTAGTAAGATCTATTCGGCAAGAAATGGGTTGTGTCTGGTATTCTTTGGCCATTACAATATTTCTTTATACCAATACGAGTATTTGAACTAACTCCTTCATATCTCTAACCAGCTGAACTATAACTAATATTTATAGATATTTTTTTTTCATTTTAATTTTGGATAGATTACATCTTCTAAGTTTATATCTATAATTCTCGTATGTAAGCTTGCCAGAGGCCAAGGATGCAACTTATGATGTGGAAACTTCATCATTTTAAGCCTTTAAAAAAAAAAACTTACAAGAGACTTAAACTTACTTACCCATTCCTCCACGCGAGTCCCCAATCTGAGCAACAACGGGGGACGAGCTACTTACCCTCTGGAATCTATCACAACATTTAAGTTAGGTGGACATTTAATATCGTCTTAATGAGATGCAAAGAATTTTTTTTTTCATTTCCTAAACTACCCCCCGTTCTCTCTTCCTGTCCCTCTCCCCATCCCCCACCATGGCACGGTTGATAACGTTAATCCAGCAGGTCCCAATCCAAATTTCAACAATTCCGGCTTGAGAGTGATAGTGGCATAAGACTTGCAGATGGATCTCTATCTAGTGCATCTGGAATAGGGATTTCTCTGACTTTTTACCCAGATAAATCACGTGTGAAGATGTATAATTCTATAATGGAGCATATCTATTTAAAATTTGAGCCGCTCAAAATTAAAATAAAATTATCTGTGTTAACATGCCCTCAAATTTAATCTAAATAGGATTTGGTCTCACAATAGAACTGATTGTTTTATGGTAAATGTGATTAATGAATGTGCATAAGATTATGTTAATGATATTTTTACCAATTAGTCACTCATCGAGTGTGATCAAGTCCTATTAGAATTTTTTTTTTGATAAATGAAGGTGATATTATTAAAAAAAAATTAAGAAAGAAATCCGAAACAAAATCAAGTATCAAAGCTAGGACAACTAGACAATAATCCTAATTCTCCAAACTTGAGAACGACTCCTTACCCAATTGGTATAAGGAGCGGGAGTTCTCATTTGGTGGTCCAATCTTCAAACCTGGTATACCTCTCCCTTGCTTATGTGAGTTGCTATTACCTTACATATATGAGTTATGCCTCACTGCATGTGCGAGTTTCGCAAGGTCCCAACCCCTTAGCCAGGATTTATATAAAAAAAAACCTCTCCAAGCTTAGCAATGTTATGTACCATACCATTAAGCTTCCAGGGACACGATTTGAAGGTTTAGGGTACGAGATCTCTAAAATGGTCCACTCGATAAATCAGCATACTAGTGTGCAAAAAATAATAATCTACGCAGCGGAAATAAAATGACAAGCACGTACACACCACAAGGACATCAAATTTAAGGTGGAAAACCCTAACCGGGTAAAAAACCACCGATCCAAACTAGATCAAATTAAACACTATGAATCTCGCAATTACAGGAAACTCAGATTTCCTCCCCAGATATCTTTTATATAAAGACTGAAGTTACCTTGTGTCGCTTCACGCTTCAACGACTTCACACCGTTGATTGCAACAGACTCAATTCAGCGCTTGACTCAAATCTTCTACGCAAGAAGATGATCTTCTACAAGGGATGCAGAAGAACCTGACTCTCTAGAGTACTTGGCAGCACAATTCTTCAAAAATCTCTAAAGAATATTTCTCTCAATTAGATCACTAATTCAGAACTTAAGAGATGATCCGTGTCTCTTTGGGTTGTGAGAAACACCCAATATATAGCTCCTAATTCGTCAATAAAACTCCTAAAAAAAATACACTTAGAAAAAAAGTCTGTCTCAAACTCTAACACAGAGATCGAAATCAACTGAGCTACTATCGCCATTCTCACTATAGTGAGTGAGCTATAGCCAGACCACTTACTACCTCGAATTTGGCAGAAGATTTTTTTTGAGCCGATATTGTCGACTTACAGCCTTTTGAGGCCTGACAAGCTCTTTTTGACCTAACATGATTGATGACAAAACTTCTAAGAGCCTCCTAGCCATACTTTGAATGCCTCGAACAATGGCTTTATGCCCCCATTCCATCTTCCCAATATTAATGGCTTTTACATATAACTTCAAGAGCGTTTGAGAAAAGAGAAACTACGATCCTTAGTTGCTTCTAAGTTTTTGGCTGAACAGACCATTGCCTTTGGAACCACCTGCACCAATAATATTGCGATTAATAAAAAAAGCGACATTAGCTTAGGGTTCTCTAAGTCAACGCCTCAATCTCCTGGACTCCCATTAAATTAATATCTTTTTGCCCACTTTACATTGCTCATAAATAGAATCCCAACAAATATCACTACACAGGCTCCATTTGATTAGTCTAAAGGGAAGATTTCAACAACTTATAAAACTTTTGGCTCATTTTCCCTAAAAATACATATAGATTTGAATCTTTCAAAAAAATATAACTATTTTTCACAGTTCTTTTGATCAAGTCCCCCTCTTAAAAAACTTATGAGAAATGAGAAAAAAAACCCCTTACATCATTTTTCAAAAATTTTCTTTAATAAATTATTTGAGAGAAATGATCAAGTCTAACTCAAATGACCTAGTGGGGCTCACTTCAACCACCTTTAAACATTGATGGTTAGAAAAAAAAGGGAGATTCCAAACGACTAAAAAACTAGCTTCATCTTTTGTTATCATCGTCAAAATGAAAATGACCAATCTGGGGAGGATAGAGATTAAGAAATGACAAAAATCTTTCATGAGAGAATGGTATATATCTTTGTCATTTATAAAAAAAGATTTATGGAAAGGATTTGATTGAAGGAGTTTTGGAAAACTTTTATATACTTTCTTTAAGTATTCAAATCTTCGTGTATAATTTTTTTAAATTAGCCAAAAGTTTATACTTTTTTGAAAATTTTTATGAAGAAATTAAGCTGAAACCTTAATTATAGAATGTTATTAAGAAAAATCATAAAATGACAAGATAATTGTTCGTACAATTTTTTTAGACGAAATCACCCAGTTGACGATATCGTCAATTAGTTGACGAACCTTCATTTGAGAATACGATATTTTGCTCCATCTTCTTCTACATAGTGATGGAAAGCTTATGAAAATCATTGCATCTTGTGTCCTAGTGGTCTCGACAATCTTTCTTAGGTGTGTGGGTCCCATGCTTAGATTCTACGCATTTGTTGCCCCCTTGGTATGAGTTTTGAGAGTTTGAATTTGGAGTGCAAAGTGTTCGGTGAAATGCCTAAATGAGATTTTCTTTCGATTTAGCATTGGCTTCAAGTGAGGTTGGAGGGGATGAATCTCGGTATGCTTTTGTGAACATTTTGAGTTTAAAGCCATTTAGTTGGGGGAATTCCGTAGGTCTTGATGTTTGTGAGCAATATGTGGGGAGCCATATTGGGCAATATTGAAGTAGTGAGTGTGAGGTTTACACTTAGGTATTGTATTTTTTTTTTTTTTTGAAAAATAGGTATTGTATTATTTGTGTGGAGTTTTAGATCCCACGAGTGCCTTTTGTTTTGTTAATCTGGAGTCTTTAAACGAACCTTAAGAATGGATTTGATAGTTGATGAGTGATTTGTTAATCTGAAATCTTTAAACCAATTTTAAAAATGAATTAAACCCTTCTTCTTTGATGCTTTCATCACCTCTATTCAATTTTCCTTCATTTTTTCGAAACGGATATTCATCTCTACCAAATTTCAGCATTTTCCCTCCAAACCTAAAACACTTAGGTATGAAAACCATCAAATAAGAAGAAGAAAAGTCGAATAAAAAGGAGAAAAGTTGCATGAGGTTGACGATATCATCAACCAAGTTAAAGATATCATTAACTGGAATGATAATATCGTCAATTAAGGTAATTTCGTCCAAAGAAATATAGGAATTATTTCGTCATTCTATATTTTTTCTTTCGTAAAATCATTTAATTACGATTTAATTTTAATATTTTTCTTAAAAATCCCTACTTTGTTTTAAAAATTTCCTTTCGACTTATTATGAGTACTCCAACGGCAAATCTCAGTCTCCCAAGTTCGGACCACTGCGATAAAAACAACAAAAAGTCAAAACGGCCCGAATGGTTTGCCTGAATGAGAGCTCGAATCCGAGCTGGTGATCCTGTTGACGTGACTTGTTCCCAGAGCGCAAGGGAAAGATGGAGATGAGAGGTAATGGGTGAGGGTGAGATGGGACTTTTGCGCTCGGATCAGATGGAAGCCAGGGATCGAGATGGAGATGGAGGTGGGCGATGAGATCCGCACAAGGAGAGGGTCTCGGCTTGCGAGGGTGATGAGGCAGATGCGTGGGATATGAACCTATGCAGGGGAGTAATGAGAGGATGGAGATGGAGAGGGCTGAGATCGAAATTAAATGAAGAGGATCGAGAGGGATGGAGATGGAAGATGAAGATGAAGGTGAGGTCTAGGGATGAATCTGCGCATGGGTCAAGTGTGGCTGGTGTTCTGCTGCAATTGATCCACTGGATTGTGGGACCCCATGGCCCACCTGATGGAAAATCAGACCCACACATCTGAGTGTGGACCCTTGGGCGACCATGATGATCTAGCCTTTTTGTGGAATAGGAGATGTGGGGTCCACCATCCAAAGAGAGGAGGCGTGACTGAAACCCACCCATCTTGACGTTGGAGAACACTGGATTGTGGGACCCCATGGCCCACCTGATTGAAGATCAGACCCACACATCTTGGTGTGGACCCTTGGGCGACCATGGTGATTTAGCCTTTTTGTGGAATAGGATATGTGGGGTCCACCATCCAAAGAGAAGAGGCGTGACTGAAACCCATCCATCTTGACGTTGGAGAACACTGGATTGTGGGATTCCATGGCCTACCTGATCGAAGATCAGACCTACATCTGAGTGTGGACCCTTGGGCGACCATGATGATCTAACTTTTTAGTGGGATAGGACATGTGAGGTCCACCATCCAAAGAAAAAAGGCGTGACTGAAAGTCTGAAACCCACTCAAGGGAGATGAAGTGGTGAGGTTGATAGGGATGTGAAGTTGGAGAAGAGAAGACACCAAAGAACTCACATTAAAGAAAAGAAAAGAAAAGAGAAAAGAAAAAAAAAACTCAATACACGGGTAACATGCCCCCAAACAAAATAGAAATGATTGTGGCTATTCAGCTGCCGGGCTCTAATCAGGCGAAGCTATCGGTGGCCCGCACCTGTTCCATCAGCTGCCGTTAGTGTCACATGACAACAGCCGAAATCCAATAAAATAAAAATAAAAGGTAAAACAGCTTTCACTGCGGAGTGTAATTTTCATCACATCCTCCTCAAGTCAACGTTTTTGATCTATGGTGAAAAAAAAAAAAAAAAAGAAGGAAGAGAAGAAGGCGGCTTTTGATTCTTCCATATGAAAACCTTTCCATGTGGTAGTCCATATCAAAGAACAAAGCAAGTTAGAATAATTCCCATGCATATAAAGGGGTTTGAATGTGCTTTGAAATATATGCTCTTTTGTCTTTTGATCATCAAAACTGCTTCCCTTGAATAGAGTAGAACCAAACCCAAATTGAAAATTGCATTTGATTGTTAATACTTCTCTGTGGTGGAGTAAATCAAGCTGGGGAAAAAAACTCTTTCCCTTGATCTTTTGTTGCAACAGTTTTACAGTTGGAAGACCCAGGTATTTTTTTTCCCCTGTTTTGTGATCTTTTTATCTGAATCTCATCAAAACTTGAGAAATCTGAGTTGGGTTTTTCTTTTGTTGATTGAATAACAGAAAAAATTCATTTCTTGGTTGGGATTACTCTTTTTTTTTTTTTTTTTTTTTGAGTGATTTCTTGTGTTTTCTTTGATTTACTTGTTGATCGGATTTTTTTCTCTTGGTCAAAAAAAAGTGCTGAAAATTTAAAATCTGGGCATTTTTCATTTTTTCAGAGTTTTGTTTTTCAATCTGTGTAACATAGGAACATTCGTGTACGGTTGGATACAGTTGGTGGTAGGCACCACGTGGGGAGAATTTTGAGTAATGGCTGATCTACCAAAACCCCCAACAACTGCTCTTCAACTCAATAAAAAGGATAAGGATAAGGATGACTGCAAGGAGAAAGAGGTTGTGGGAGAAGAAGAAGAAGCAGAGATGGCGCCCACCGCAATCCATCGACCGCAGCTCGACCTCAGTGGCGCTGCCATTCAAGGCAACTTCGAGGAGCGGAACCCAACAATTCTTTTACCCAATCAGTCTGACGACATCTCTCATTTGGCTCTGGATATTGGAGGTGAGGTTGTTGTTGTTGTTGTTGTTGTTGTTGTGTGTGTTGGTATATGCTGTTCTTTCATTGCCTTTCTTTTTTTTCTTTTTTTTTTTATAAGATAATTGGTTAGCCTTATGCTGTATAATTGGTGAGAGGTTTTTCAGCTTGCAAACAAGTTTGGATTATGGGGAATTCACTGCTGAATGATCTATACCATGTCCCCTCTATTTAACTAGCATTCTTTCAGCTAAGAACTTAGGGAGATCACCACTTTCTAGGACCTAATGGAATCTTTTTAGTATGACTACAAGTTGGTTGGTTATAGGTTGATAGTATTTACTAGTCCATTTTAGCCTCCTATTTTGTTCAATCTCTTTCAATTTGGATATTTTATGGCACTCTAAATGATTTTGTCTCACAGAGTGTGTATCTGATTTAAAATGGATGGTGATATTCTTAGCTTATTTTTTCTTTAATTTATCATTTTAACATTGCCTTATTATTTGATTTGACTTTAACTTAAACACATTGAGATTTCTTTTTCTTAAGCTTATCTAACCTCCTTATGACATATTACTCAGAATCTAAGATGCTTTTCTCTGGTTCATTGATAGGGTCTCTGATTAAGCTGGTCTATTTCTCGAGACACGCGGATCATTCAAATGATGATAAGAGGAAGAAGTCTATAAAGGAGACATTGGGTGTTTCCAATGGTAATAGGCGGAGTTATCCTATTCTTGGTGGGCGACTTCATTTTGTAAAGTTTGAAACCAGAAATCTGAATGAGTGTTTGGATTTTATTTCTGCCAAGCAGCTTCATCGTGGTGGTACGTGCAATCCTTATTCATGAAAACAATTTCAAAGCTAGAAAAAAAAATTGTTAACAAATACTAAAATTTACCTTTTTCTTCCACTGGATACGGAATGTGTGTGTGTATATATAAACCAGGATTTTTTTTTTAGGAAAATGCTGTCGGTTTTGATTAAAAAAATGGCCCACTTGAAAGCGTGACAATCCTTTTGAGTGGGGTTGGTGGTGGTGGGGGCGGTTGGGTTGGGTTTTGCCCCCGGAGGGAGGAAGGAGGCAGAGGGAGAGGAGGCCTCCGGGGGGCGCATTTGTGGTGTTCAATCCTAGCTGTTAGATAAAGTTGGATGCGTGATAAATTTGCATGATCAATTCAAGGGTCTACAAAATTTTGATGACTGATATATTTGGGCAAGTGCTAATTCATATTTTTTTGTGCGTGGTGTGTGTGTTTGGTGTGGGGGGGGGGGGGGTTGGGTTTGATTTATGATAGGGGTGGGCCATCCCTGCAAATTTCCCTTTAACTAGTATCCCACTGTCTGATTGATTTATTTAGTTCACTATCTTTTAAGGTTCAGACATTACGTTTGTGTAGTTGAAAGGTCTTATGGAATCAACTGATGATGAAGCATTGTTTTGGGTACCTCAAAGTTGTTCAATCCTAATTGTTAGATAAAGTTGGACGAGTGCCAAATTTGCATGATCAATCCAAGGGTCTACAAAACTTGGATGAGTGCCATTTTTGGCTGAGTGCGAGTGCTAATTCACCTTTTTTTTCCTTTCTTTTTTTTTGGGGGTGGGTGGATGGTTTGGGTTTTGATTGATCATAGGGGTCCTAGGGGGACCCACAGGCCTGACTGTTCCTTTCTCCACAATTGTGTGCCATTCCTGCAAATTTCTCTTTAACTAGTGTCCCACTATGTCTCTTTGATTTATTTGGTTCACTATCTTTTAAGCTTCCAACACTTTTCTCATGGTATTGTGCAAATGATGCATCCATGAGTATCGTAGATTTTGCAATGCATGAAGTCATATAACCATTCACAAGTTCCCATATTCATGTTCTTTTCAGTCACTACGTATCAAAGGTAGCTGTTATCACTTTGTACAATGAGGTGTTGCATCAGGAAATTGGAACTGATTTGTCCATATTAAATTGAATCTGTAGGGATTGATTTGCATTCACGGCGTTCTTCTGTGGATAATGCAGTAATTAAGGTAAACTTTGTACTAGAACTACTTTTTGATCTTTCCAAAATGTACGTATACACCATTTCTAACTATTTAAACTTTGATTTATTATCTCAACTACGTGGGTTCATGGAAGTGGGTTACTGGCACTTACTGCTCCACTTAAACAAAGTTATGAACTTATTTCTGGTCATTATAAGGTAAATCTGTTGCGCAAAAAACAAATTTTTTTAAAAGGAAATGAATGCAATGAATATCTAGCATAGGGATGGCAATGGGACACGTTCCAATGGGACACGTTTGGGAATGGTCAGGCCAATCCTGAAGCCTCCTCGGCTCACACTTACCCATCCAAATCCAACCTGTCCAATGATGGGTCTTTGATTTTTGCTATCAACCTTCCTGTGACAGCTATGGGCCGGTTCAAGTTTAATAGTGTTTTCTTTTAGTTTTAAAATTTTAAAATTATTACTACACATGAAATGAGCCATGGAGGATTTGATGTTTTGAATCCTCAACTCCCCGTCTACATCAGTAATTTGCCACGTGTCACTGGGGAAGATAATTAGTGCATTGGTAGTTTCTTTTACTTGTCTTATATCCTCAAGTAGTTCAAACCGGCGGACTTCTTAATGATATGGATTCAAGGATTATATTTGCTCTTAATATATGTAGATATTTTGGCTAATTAGAGTTTATGTGAATTGTGAAGGCCACAGGTGGTGGTGCATACAAATATGCAGATATCTTCAAGGAGAGACTTGGAGTTAGTCTTGACAAGGAAGATGAAATGGACTGTCTTGTAGCTGGAGCAAATTTTTTGCTTAAGGTGTGATCCTAAGACTGCTTACTTCTTTCTAGTATATATTAGTGGGGCCGGACTGTCCACAAGGGTGATGTTGTATTTTCTATTTCTCTCATGATTAAAATTTTTGATTGTGTATCATTCATTCGAATTGTTATAAATTTTTTATTGTTAACATAAATATTTCTGTTAATGTAAAACACTTGCCGAAAAACATAAAGATGGAGAGAAATTATTACTGGCTAAACAACATACATTGGGAGTGATTATTAATTTACTATTGCCCGACCAACAAATCTTCTAATGTCTTCTTTGTTTGGCTAAAAGGTGTTGGCCACATCTGCTTCATGGCGCAGAAAATATGGAATCAAACTATTAGATTGTCCCTATAATTTTTGCATGTTGGGCCTGCCTTTGGTCACTAATGAATGATCCTCATATCCAATCTTCCTTTCATTTATTGTGGATTCACTGTAGTTGTGAATTTGCAAGTTACCAATAAGATCACTCTGGTTATCGGATATAGAACATATCGAGTATTGACCCATTTTGCAACTGAACTCATGATATGTTTGTCTTAGATAGCTGGAAGGTGGTATCCCCCACATTGTTTCTGCCTGAACGAGTATAACACTCTCTCTAATTTCAATCAAGCATCATATATTACTTCTTCTTGATATTATGGCATTTCTTTTGATTAAAAGTGAAAAAAAAATCGAAGTTTTAGAGTTTATCTGTAACGCCCCGGAGTCCCACATCGACTATAGAGAGGAAAGTGAGTGGGATTATATGTAGAGCTTATACCCTTACTTTTGCATGAGGCTTTTTGATGGGTTGAGGCCCATAAAAAACAAAGCCGTGAGACCTGTGGGTCAAAGCGGACAATCTCATGTATGCGTGTACGGTGGGGCGTTACAGTATCCTAGGCACTTAAAATCAGCCAAGTCCAAGTTGACCTGTAGTTGCTCTACTGGCTTGCAGGACTTGGCCACGTCGGCTTGATCTTATGGTGACTGAGTTGTCATTGATACAGTGTAAAAAACAAGATTACACATTCAAAGAACACAGCTAGGAAATGGCATATCATATGTTTCATGGCAAGAAAAAGATATAGTGAATTCCTGAAGTTGATTGCCTTGCTTTCAAAACTATTACTTCTTATTCTTCCTTTCTTCTTTCTTCTCTCGTTCTTTCCTCCTTTTTTCATGTGTATGTGCACCAACACACACACATAAATGGAAAACCTCTGCTGAGCGCCAGGAACCAACCCCCCACCCCCCTCCCCCTCTTTCTTTCTCTGATAGTTAAGGGTCCTGGGGTTTGGCACCCATCTGAATGGACCAAACCGTTGGATCGACTGCTGCATTCGTTTTGGATGGTGAAAACTTATTGGTCAATCAAGTGGTTAGAATGATTATCCGAGCCACCATCACCATACATAGGGCTGGGGGGGGGGGGGGGGGCGGGATGATCTTTCAGTCCTCACTAGTCCCATCCCCAGCCACAAGATGCTGAGTGCCACTGCTTACCAGAGAAGGACCCATATGCATGTATGTATGTGTATGTGTAGATACACACACACATATATATATATTTATTTATTTACCCTCTGATATCTCAGGATGCATTTCTAAATAGTGGTTTGACAGGCAATCCGTCATGAAGCTTTCACCCACAAGGAGGGCCAGAAGGAGTTTGTGCAGATTGATCACAATGATTTGTTCCCATATCTTCTTGTTAATATTGGCTCTGGTGTTGGTATGATTAAGGTATTTAATCAAGCTTTCTTCTCCCTTATTTACTATGGATAATCTCTGTGAGATTTCATATTTCTGATACAATGAAATTCGTCCGGGTGAATCATTTCTCATCTCTACAAGCAGTACAGGTTGAGCCATATTTGGTGATTTTGAGCCAGAACTTTCATGTGAATCAACCCCAATCGGGGAAAGACAATGTTAAATGTCTCCCACTAGATGATCTTAACAATGACTTCATCATCATGAAATTTGGACTTTCTATACTTGTCCTTCTACAAGCCAGTGACTGGATATATGACCATTCATTGGGGAGGATAATTAGCGCATGGTACATGCCATGGAAGAGCCCACCAGATGGCATAAATTGTCAGGAGGATTCATGAAATGAATGGCTTAGATTAGCAGAAGGTGGGGCCACCGTGTGAATGGCTTACTGAATGCCAGTCCATTTTACCGTTTCTTGTCAAAGTAGAACTGCTTATTCTCTTGGTCAAGCATAAAATGCTACCTTTTTTTAATTATGCTATTCTTCTTGAGCTGGTTATAGGTGGATGGAGATGGGAGCTTTCAGCGGGTCAGCGGGACAAATGTTGGAGGTGGTACTTATTGGGGTTTGGGAAAGCTTCTAACAAAGTGCAAGAGGTTGTTTTGACATTTTGCACACTTTCAGAAGGTTGCTTATTATCTTGTTTAAATCTAAATCTTCTATCCCGAACCCTCACATCCAGTTATTTTTCAGTTTCGATGAGTTACTAGAGATGAGTCAACGGGGAGATAGCAGAGCTATAGACATGCTTGTTGGAGACATCTATGGTGGTATGGACTATTCCAAGGTATAAAATGTTTTGTCCTTTTATTTTGCTTTTTTCCCCGGTTTTTCATGCACCATTGTTGATGAGAAATAATTAAAGTGAATTCTTCAAAAGGCCAAAAGCCATTTTGTAGATACAGTTTGGGAGTTAATATGTTGAAATTTAGGGCGTTTTGGATTTTACCGAAATTATTATTTTTAAATATTCTGTCAAAACAAATTTTATCTAAAACTCTGTAATCCTTGTTTGGGAATTGCAATCGTTTACGGATTCCTGAATTTATCTTTGATCGGACAAGTGGTTTGAACCCTGAAGGGAGAGGAAGCTCCCTAAGAAAAGAAGAGACCTTTATTAAGTAATCAGGTTTAAGAAGTGCACTGAGTGTGAAAGAGGGCAGAACTCAGATGCTTAACATAAGTCTGAAATTTTCCCTGAATAACTTCTCAGTCTACTCCTGGTTGAGTGCAATCTAGGAATTTAACACGTTGGTCTTGTCTCTATGAGTAGGAGCTTTGGTTTTGTTGCTTAATTTCATGATGAGAGGATACTGCTATCTTTTGCAAGCCTGTTTGTCTATCATTCCTTTGGTTATTATTGTAGGTTCTAGTATCTTATCAAGAGAATGAATTTCAAGAGGATCCTTAGGAGGTTTTTTTTCTTAGCTTTGTAACAGGCCCTCATTATATCTTCTTTTATTCTCATTTCTATAAATTTTTTGCGTGCGTAGTGTCAACATTACATTTAGGTTTTTGTTTTTCATATCTTAATGACTCATCTCAAGCTTGAGATGTGCATAATATCAACCCTTCTACGAGATGATTTGTCTTTCTTTTGCAAGCCTCTGTCTATCATTCCTTGGATTATCACGGTAGTTTCTAGTATCTTAGCAAGAAGATGAACTACAAGAGAGACACTGCTAATAGATCCTTGGTAGTTTTCTTTCTTAGCTTTGTATCGGGCCATCACTCTTTCATCTTTTATTCTCCTTTTTCCATAAATTTTTTGTGTTGGATAGTGTCAACATGACAGATGATTTTTTTTTTTTTTTTTTTCATTTCTGAATGACTGTCTCCTCAAGTTTGAAAGAAATGCTCATAAATCCTTTTTAGCTCTCTTGAGAGAAATGCTCATAAATCCTTTTTAGTTCTCTCTTAGTCTCTTTTAGCTTTGTATCTCTAACTTTATATTTTCTTTCATTCTGTATTTTGTCAGATCTTTTTGCATTTGCTAATCTCAGAATGACACTTCGGTCTTGGTTTTTCATATCTAAATGACTTAGTCCTTAAATTTTGAATTGTTTCAGATTGGTCTTTCAGCATCAACTATTGCTTCTAGTTTTGGAAAGGCAATTTCTGAAAATAAGGAGCTCTCTGAGTACAGACCTGAAGACATTTCTCTGTCTCTCTTGCGAATGATTTCATATAATATTGGCCAGGTCAGTTGCTCAGAGCTTAATTTCTTATCAGGGCAACGCATTGAGCACTTTCTCCTTAAAGCCAAAGAAATAATATTGAGAGAGAGCGAAGTACAAGCATCAACTTAAGACATGAACTTTAAATAATTTAACATTTTGTAAATAACAATTTTCCATATAATGGATGTTCATTTTCAAGAAAAAGTGTTTGCCTGTCAGAATTTCTTGGACAATTTTTTTTTGGTTATAATTTATCAATTCTTTTTTCTTAAATAGAAGCTAAATATTGGTGATTGTGGATAAAGCTGGTGACAATATCCAAAGAGAATCATAGTATTGATGATATTTTGAAAGTCTCATGAGATTCCTGAGATAAATTCATCTTATAAATTTTTCATGACAATATCACAATATTCCAGAATGTCACTTATATTTGTGACAATGATAAATAAATAAATAAATGAGTGAATATATATGGAGGTATTGTTCTTGTATGTTGCTTATGAATCAAACAATGACCTTTTTAAAGATGTTCTCTCTTTTTTATAAGGTTTCGTAGGCCCACTAATTTATGTAGATCCAGTCCATCTATGTGAAGCTGCCTAAGTTGCATGAATTCGTGTAGCTGTGCTGGAATATGATAATAATTTGAGGTGCCTAACAGTTGTGGAGACTCACTCTCACCTTAAGTGTCTGGGATCGATCCAGGTGCTAGCGGGGCACGGATCAGAGAAGGTAGAAGGTCATGTGGCGGAGCATATAGGATAGTTTATTATTCCTCCATGTAATAGCAAAAAAAGAGAAAATAATAAAAATTTGAGGTGCCTGACATGGAAATCTTGAAATATATTATTCTTGGCTTCAGATAATATGATAAATATTTATATGCTTCTAAAATAAAATGAAAATGCAAATGCCACTGAGAACAATGATATACAGATCTTACTCTAAACAATCAAGTAAGAAACTTTCCATATCTTAAAATCCAAAAGAAAATGCATATTAATATTTCATGCATGTGAAAGTAATTTTTGGCTTCATACTAGAAGAAACAGTGCAGAATTCGACACAGTGATACTTTCATGTCCAATATACATCTAACACAGTTATGTTGCTTGTCCCAAAGAATCCATGCAACATTGATGGCCCCACATCTGCATGTCAGATATGTTAGGTGCAAGCATGGTTTAAAATCGCGGTTCGCGGTCATCGCGGCCCATTGCGGAGCGAATATTTATTTGATCCCAAAAAAATATCCAAAAAATTCAGAATATTATAAAATGATAGAAACTAATGTTTTTTTTTTTTTTTCCATTAGTGCACACTTTAAACCAAAATAATGGTCCCCTTAAGTTATAACATCCTGTATCATTGCTGTATCGATGTATATACTAAAATAAGCTGAAATATCATAAATTTGACATAATGCAACCATAATTTTGGGCAAAAACTCACACTTTTTTGTTCCAAAAGTGTAGATCTATTTTAAACTAACACATTATAAATGCATTTGAACACTAATGTGGAAAAATGTAATTGATTTCAAGAAAAGCCCCAAATTTTAGAAATAAAAAAAATCTAGATCTACACTTTAAAATATAGGTCTAGGGAAAAATAAGTGAGTAACATCAAATCTAACTCAATATAAAGCCTTTGGTTCATGAATTAATGTATTACACAATGTTTACTACTATACTATTCCAAACATAATTAAACAGGTTATATCTAGCAAGTTATGATAATAATAGACATCCAAGCACAAAAAAGGAAAGACAACCAGCAAAAGAGTCCTAGCTATCATGGTCAAGTAGGATCTTTTTGTCTTCATGATTGCCACTTCTTTAAAACATGCGCTTCACGAAGGGGGTCCGGGGGTATCCCCCGGCGGAGATCGAGAAAATAAGTTTTTCCTTCAGAACCTGTGTCCCTTCTTAAGAAATTACATTGAATCCTAAGCCTCCTGCCGAATCCTAAACTCTAAACCCTGAGAAAATGGAGTTGGGACCACTAGGGGCAGTCAAAGAAGGTTCACAGCAGTGAAAATGGAGAAAAGAGAGGAAGAGAGATGAAAAAAGTGGGCCAAAGGTCGTCATGGGGTTTTTTTTAGGTCTCATCCATGCCTTAGAAGTTGTAGCAGCCCTTTAGGAACCCTTAGGAAGCTCTCAGGGAAGAGAAAGAAGTGAAAGAAGAAGGACAACACACATTTTTAAAAGAAAATTCCCGTCAGACGATATAACGGCCGTGACGGGCCGTTATTTTGGCGATTTTTTAGGCCGTTACATATCGCGGCCGTTATATACAATATAACGGCACGGTATTGGCCGTTACCGTTACATAACGGTCGTTATGTAACGGTAAAGGCCGTTATTTTAATCCCTGAGTGCAAGCCATCTGCAATTGGGCTTAGTCTCGTAACCTTTTTCTCTTTTTCTCTTTTTTTTTTTATAGAAATAACGATATTGGATTTCACAAGAAAAGGAATACATACAAACACAGCCTACACAGGATCTCCTTTGAGAAATAATGATATTAGAAGGATCTCCATTTTTATTATTTAAGTCTTCTGTGGTGAAGGATATGGGTAGTGAGATCATTCTATGAATGATATCCTTCTTAGATAAGGTCAAGATAAAGCCTAGTAGAGTTACACGTGGCTGGGGCATCTTTTATTTGGACAAATAATCAAGAAAATGCAGGGATGTTGAGGATTGATCCTCTTTTTTTCCAGTGGCTTGATGGATTTGTTTCTAGATATGACTCAGCACCCCTTGTTGACTATGATAGTCTTATACTAATTGACACAGCTAAGGAGTGGGGAGATTGACTAATCGGGCAACCTCCAAAGCCAAAGCCTCAAGTTAGCACAATTACGACTATGGATTCAGCATTAGTGATATTTAACACCATCAAACATCCACCTTTGTAAGAGAAATTCAAAAATTCTTTTAATCAATGTGTTTAATGGAGAGAACCTAATAAATATTTATAGGCATGGCTTGGTCAAATTTAGAAACTTTTTAGTAAAGAACCCATGTGGCTTCTAAAGATCCTAGATAACACAAATGGAAACTTCTAAAAATCCTAATTAACATAATTTAGAAACTTTAAGTTGTTTAAGACTAATATTTTCTAAAATTAGGAGTTGTAAAATAACACTTAATGGAAATAGAACACTGGAATGAATCCGACTCTACTAAAATAGAACTCTAGTGCACCCCCACATCACAAAGACGTGCATAAAAATATTCTAAGATGATCGGTTCCTCTAGCTGTCAAACCAATATTACACCAAGAACTGTGGGGTGGGGGGGTTCGGGGCAGGGGTTTGGGTGGGGATCGGGGGCCTTTCATTTAAGTCTTGCCTAGTTGGGCTCTGGACCTGGTGGGCCTGAGACTCAACAAATTCATGGGAATGACCATGGCATATCCTGCTTTTGGCTGGCCTTGAAAACTCTATTGCATTCCCAAGGCTGTGATGGAGTGATTTGGTCCACCACCATTTGCTTGGAGCTCATGGTAGTTGAAGGAGAAAGAATTTGCTGATAAGGTTAGTAAGTGGTGGATGTAGCTTGATGCTTATAAAGTGGATGGGTTTTCAACTATGCCAAAACTTAAGGCAGTTGAAATCTAAACCGGAAGAAAGGAAGAAGAATGAGCCTGGCCATACTGAGGGTGGGATTGATTAGGGGGATCATTTGGGCAGTATGGAAAGATGTATTATCTTCTAATCAGTGCTGGTTGGTTTCTGTTCAGTTAATGAGGTGGAAATTCTGGCTTTAAGGATTAGTCTCCAAGAAGCCTTTTACCTTAACCTTCGGCAGGTAATGATGAAAGGAGTTCTGTATGCTAATCGATGGGCTGCAGAGGGTAGTTTGGCCCCATGGAAGATTGCGGACATGGTGGAACGAGTGGTGGATTTCACTCACCATCTTAATGCATTCTTCCAGTTCCATCACATTAAGCGGAGTGCCAATTCTAAGTCTAATCACTTAGTGAAAGAGGGAGTTTTGAGTCAGAATCTGAGCATTACTCATGAGGATGTATCTTGATAACTTGAGCTAAGTTGTTTAATTTGCTATTTTTTTGGACGTATTTCTTTCAGACTTGATATGGTCTGTTGTTTCTATGTATGATGTATCTCTTATACTGTATTTTCTTTTTTTTATTAATGATGTACCCATTCAAAAAAAATAAAAAATTCTAACCATGGGTTTGCTTCTTTAATGCTAATATATTAAGATTTGTACATTGCATAGGAAATAGGAATTTTGACTGATGAAGACAAATTACACCTGTTGTTTCTTTGAAAGATTCATGCTGGAATTGTATCCTTGTTGTTCTATCCATTGCATTAGTACAAAAGTGGCTTGCTTGTATGACTAATTTTTTACTTATGGATGAGATTTTGTCTTATGTAATTTTTGGAGTTTCTAATTTTGTTTCTGTATACTAGATATCCTACTTGAATGCACTTCGCTATGGGATCAAGAGGATATTTTTTGGAGGGTTTTTTATACGCGGTCATGCTTACACCATGGACACAATATCCTTTGCAGTTTATTTCTGGTAAATATCAAGAAATCTAGTATAACTCTGTCAAGTTCTGAAGGGTTGGTATTTTTATTTTCTTGTTTGGATACCGTCGAAGACCTGTTAATATTGTGATCATGGTCTTATTTGCCAATTCTTTTCATCAATTTTTTTTCCTTCAGCACCTACTTTTACTTAAACTTTTGATATGGTTTTAGGTCCAAAGGTGAGGCTCAAGCAATGTTTTTGCGCCATGAGGGATTTCTTGGAGCTCTGGGTGCA
This sequence comes from Litsea cubeba, assembly GCA_012931725.1. Classification (NCBI taxonomy): domain Eukaryota; kingdom Viridiplantae; phylum Streptophyta; class Magnoliopsida; order Laurales; family Lauraceae; genus Litsea; species Litsea cubeba. Next base: position 81,431,144 of record CM022945.1, read on the forward strand.
TTCATGAGCTATGAGAAACATGGTCTTGATGACTTGATGGCACATCATTTAGTGGAAAGATTTCCGATGGGTGGTCCTTACATTGGAGGAAATATTCATGGTCCACCACTTGGGGATCTAAATGAAAAGGCAAGTTTATGGTTGAGAAATTGATGGCTCTCAGTAGGCACCTAGCTCAATGATCGGTATGGTAATGGCTGGGTTTGCTTTGCACCATGGTGGGTGTATTTATTAATATGCCCTGTCTAACCTGTGACTGCTACAAGCCTGGAGCCATGCTCAGCTAAGCCTCAATATAAAATGTTGCGAAATCTCAGGGCACGTCCATTCCATATTTATATGTTAAACAGGCCTGAAATTCAGGTCGACTACAAACCCATGAGTCTAAAATGATCGGGCACAAATACCCGTGCTGGTTGTCTCGGGAGCCCGGCAGAGCTTGACATTGATTGGATTTATACCTAGCCTATTGCATTCAGTTTCTGCTGAGTTCTGATTTTTTTTTTCCTATAGAAGGGTACAGTCATACAGAGATAATGTTAGAAATGAGTTCGTTGTTCTATAATTCATTTCATATTAAAGCTAGAACTTGAATTAGGGATCTTAAATGTTTTGTCTATTATATTCACTTGACACTCTTTTTTGTTAGCATTCATGTTTTGTCTATTATATTCACTTGACACTCTTTTTTGTTAGCATTCCTGTTGCAATGCTGAATTAAACATTTTGATGCTCTGTGCAGATTTCGTGGATGGAGAAGTTCGTACGGAAGGGCACTGAGATTACTGCTTCAGTGCCGATGGCCCCTCCTGGAACAACTGGTGTTGGTGGTTTTGAGCGACCCTTTTCCAAAGGAGCCTCATTACGTTCTGATGCAAGTGCTGCCTTTAATGTCGGTGTACTTCATCTCGTTCCCACATTGGAGGTGTTTCCACTATTGGCAGATCCAAAGATGTATGTGGTATTTCCATCTCTCTCTCTCTCTACTCACACGCACGCACGCACGTACGCACTTAGAAGGGATATAAGCTTGTATAGTTGTAATTCTACAATTAGAAAGGATATAAAGCTTGTATGGTTGGGTTATCTCATGTATAATCTTCATGTGGGATTGATGTGCTGGTTCCTGTTACTCGTTACAGTGGGTTACTGTTTGTCTCAGCCTCTTCTTATTTTTTACTTCTATATCACTGTTTTCCCCCTCTTCATCAAAAACTTGTGTGCATTCCCAATCATAAATAAGTTGAATACTTTGATAGAATGGATGTTTCTGTATTGTGGTTTTAAGTTGGTGTAAATATCTAGAACATTACGTTATACTGTTTTACAACTTTCCTGACCCAAAATCAATACTAGTAACCGGTGCTTGGAATGGCTTCAGAGTGGAAAAGACAAAGAAACTGTATCCCTCCCAATGTGGTCGCCATTTCCTACTCTGTGAAGAGCATTTAACCATAAACCATCCATTAAACCATATTCTTTAAAATGACAGATTCTGGTTTCGTCCAGAGCACCCTCATGCTAAACATGCATGATTTATCTCTCTTGGTCTACTAAGAAGTTACTATTGTCGGCGATACTTGTGTTTTACAATGGTTGTATGGGTATGCAACCATGCTGCTTTTTTGTGATTTCATTTACTTTGGTGGCGTCTTCTATTTTAAGAGCTCTAATCCAGTTTTATTTATGCAGTCCAGTTAAATCAGATGATTTTGAGTATGGTTATTTTTGTTATATCATAAATCATAATAACTTCATGTTTGCAGGTATGAATCTAACACTATTGATCTCTCAGATCGCAGTGAGCTTGAGTAAGTTATTCACTGTGTTGCTGCTACTTATGGAAGGAGTTTTGGGGTCCTGCTCTATTGTCCTAGAGTAACTGTCTGTGCAAGTGCATACCATTGTTTGGTTATGCAGATCATATCTGATGAGTCTCACTGTGACCCCTTTCCCCCATCCCCACACTCACAGTGGGGCTTTCCAGACCAGTTTTTTCTAAATAACTGAACCATGGGCAACATGTGCATCAATCAGGGCAGTATGCATGTTCAGGACCCTCTACTTTTACTTGGAAATTCCTCCTCTTCCCAAATATTTTAATCTATTCGTATTTAATTTTTTAGTTTTTTTATTGAAGGGGTTGACTTAACTAGATTGTTTACAAGCATTTTTTTTTTTCTCTTTTTGGTGTAGGTATTGGTTTACTGTTCTATCAGAGCATATACCAGACATTGTTGACAAGGTAGACAGCAATATTTTGGTTTTTGAGTGAATGTGGCAATGAGAACCATTGCCTGCTTCTTATTTCTGTTTCATCTTTTGTTGGTTAATCCAAGCATCCTTTTCAAGCAATCTGGTAGAATGGCTTTGCAGTGGATAAGAATCGATAGAATTGCAAGAAGCGAGAGCGGGAGCGGGGGAGCGGATGATCATAGAATGGTGGGAGCGTCATTGGGAGCGTCCAATAAAAATTATAATATTTTTATATTTTTTTAATATAATTAAATGTCAAAAAAAAAAAAAAATAGTCAACCACTTGGATTGCAAAACACAAAATTCCCATTTGATCATAACAATTCAACATGCACCTTAATACCAAATACGACATACTTCTTACAAGATAATAAAATCCAAAGTCTTAAGAAAACAAAACCCAGGCCCAAATCATAAAACTGAGGTTAGGCCCAAATCAGTAATCTGAGTTGCAACTCAGGCCCAAATCAGTAAACTGGGCTCGGTTTTGCCTGGGAACAGTATCTGTGGAGAGAATTCCCTGCTACAGTGCAGTTTCTGGATTCAACTTCGTGCAGTAAAAGAATTGAAAGAGGCAGGCTCTTTCTTGTTATTCAACTGCTCGACTTGGAGAAAAGAGAGGAGTGCTGGGCGATGGGAGGCAGCAGTGGTGCTTGCGCTGCTGGACGTTGGCTTGCTGCTGCTGGAGTTCGCGACGGTGCCAGGTATGCTCTTCTCTAGCTCTCCCTTCTCTTCTTCTTTTTCTTTTTTTGCTGGTTTCTTTTTCTTCTGCTCTCTGTTTTTTTTTTTCCTAGTTCTCTGCTGGTCCTTTTCTTCTCTTTCAGTTTTTTTTTTTTCCTACTACTGCTTCTGCTCCTTCTTTCTCTCTCTATTTCTGTTCTCTGTTTTTTTTTTTTTTTCCTCTTGGGTACGGGAATTGGAAGTGGTTGCTGGGTGGGCGAAGGCAGAGGGTGGGGGTTTGGGGTTTGAGACGGGAGAGGGGAGATGGGGGAGGGGTTAGGGTTTTTGAATCCTCGCCTGAGATGGTATCAGAGCCAACACGTCCAGGTTCGAATCCTCGCCTAAGCATTTTTTGTATATTGGTTAGCAACTTGAGAAGAAGGGCCCTTTCGTATTCTAGAGAATATTTGTGGTGGGAGTGTGGGACCCACCATGTATGAATCCAAACCATTCGCAACACCACCACCAGGACAGTATAAAATGCATTAAGTAACGTTCAAGCATCATCTGCAATCACATTGATAGTTGGGCCATGATGAATTAAGGGGATTTTAATTCATTAGTTCAAATTTATGAAAAATGGGTCCCTTGTGCAGATTTGCTCGACAATTTAAATGCCATGGATGGATGGAATTGGAACATTGATTTGATGTGGAAGCTGACTTAGAACCATGCATTCTCCCTTACAAGTTGGCAATGGCGCAAGTTACTATTGCATTGATCACATGTTTTCACACTTGTTCATCCATGATGATTGAAGTATGTGTTAAACATTTTTAAATTAAACGATAGATCTTCCACAATGTGGTTTGATATTTTAAGAGTGCAGAAGGTCCCCTAAAGCCTCCCAAAGCTTCTCTCAGCAGGAAAATGGGGGGAATATTTATTTCAGCCTTCTTTAGGACTTCGCTAGGGAGGTGACTTGAGGGGTGACTCAAATTCAGCATTTTGAGCCTGAGGTGACTCGGCTGAATCAATTCAGAATTGGCCAGTTTTTGAAACCATGCATTCTACCTTCATGAGCTGGCGACAACACAAGTTTCATCCCAATTTCCTATTGCATCAATCACATGTGTTCACACTTGTTCATCCATGCTGATTGAAAGTGATGCATTGGACATTTTTAAATATGGTGGCGGGATGTTTTAATGGAACGGTTTGGATTCACAAAGGTGGAACCGATGCACATGAATCCAAGCCAGCTACATTGAAAATCCCATGTATTCAGTTACGTGGCATCTTTATTAGCTATAATTATTGTCGATATCGTCGTTGCTATTGCCGCTGCTGCTGTTGACGAAGAACTCATGAAGCCAACCCCAGATTGATGGGATCATGCTTTGGGGTGATGATGAGTAATAATAGTAGCACAATTGGAGACCATGGTTCCAGGATCCAGAGTCCTTTGTGCAGAGCAATTATGAGCAACAGATTTTGAGAAGTAAATTATCTGATCTCAAGAGTGTGATGCTCTGTATGAATTGTCGAATAAAATTTATTTGGCTTGATGAAGTACCTTTTCATTAAAAAAGAAAAAAAATAATTGCCTGTGAGACCATATCCATTGGGGTTGATTTTCTATCACCCTATAATTGAAACCTGTCCTTCTGGTCTCTGGTGCAGATTAATCAAATTGATGCACTGGTCTGATTAATACCCCAATTGTTGCAATCAGATACAGATGGACGAATTACAAACCATCTCAAACTGAACAATCTAGATTAGATTCTCCATTTCTCAAATTATTAGGATAATTTGTTGTGGGGAGAGGTATTTAGCCCACGCCCTATTCATGATGGGGCCTAGCTCTGATGGTCCAATCACACTAAGTCTGTCCCTTGCGATAGTGTGGCTTGCATTTGTGTCGAAATGCTGCACACCGTTGATCTTGTTAATTTATAGTTGATTCCCTCTCTACTGCTGTTACTAAGAATTTCTGTTATTGCTTACATGCTTATTTGACTTAATTGTGTGCTCTAGGCTGTGGCTAGTGAAGGTGGGACTGATGATGCTAAAAGAAGAGGTGATGCATTTGCCCGTGCATTTTATGCTCACTTGGCAAGGTTATCATCCTAAATTTTTTAGTAGGAAAAAATTATTTCTGTGTACTGTTTTCCCTACTTCAATATCGTCTACATACTTTTGACTTGGTCCTGATCTGTTTATCTAAGAGCTGGAAAATTTTGGGAGCGTTCATATGTGCAGTTTTCTGAACAATTAAAATAAATGTTTTCACAGTTACATGTCTGATGTCCAGCCAGCAACACGCACATGAGAGCAGTTCTCACATTTTCTATGAGAACCATTTTTATGGGGCCCTCCTGGATGCATGCTAACCATGAGCGATATAGAGGGATGGAAAGATCTTTTCATGGGTTACGGATGCTCAAAAAACAACATAACAAAATCATAAAAAATATGGGCTTTTACTTTGAGACCCGAAGCGATCAATGAAACATAATGGGCGTGTCTATCCAAAATGGTGAGTAATAGTTGGAGTATTATCAAGTCGGGGTGAGTGCTGATTATGAGGGGGGTGGGGTGGGGGTTGGTAGATTGATTATAAACTGGTCTGTGTCAGCCCACAAACTGCTACTCGCAGAGTTTATGTGAGAACATTTTTCATAATAATTTTTTTGTATATTATATCTATTTATCTATATTTTATAGGGAGATGCTCCTATGAGAGAGATCTCTCACCTTATATGAGAGATAGGGTGAGGGCCCTCACATCCATATCCATTCCCAACAACTTAAATGTGAGGGCCCTCACCCTATCTCTCATATAAGGTGAGAGATCTCTCTCATAGGAGTGTGTATATATATATATATATAGAGAGAGAGAGAGGAGTATCAAGTTGAGGTGAGTGCTGATTATGGGGGGGGGGGGGGGGGGGGTCAAAAACTGGTCCATGTCAGCCCACACAAACTGCTATGCAGAGTTTATGTGAGGACCATTCTCATAATAAATATATATATATATATATAGAGAGAGAGAGGGAATAAATCTATCAAACAAACGCATAGTGCAGTGAAAGACACACTCTTATGGGAGATGTTCAGGGATCAAAGTGTGTGAAGGCCAGTACCTATCAATCTATTAAATTCATGAGGCAATTGTTCCAAACTTCCAATCACCCGGAGAGTGGGCATAAACCTCATAAGCTTTCCTTATTTAATAAATAAATAAGGACAATTTCTAACAATGCTCCCTTTTCTAGGCATCCCATTTTAGATTTTCATTTGAGGGGCCTACTTATGGTCAATCAATCCAATTCCTTCATACAGCCCTACTACCCGTAGTTATCAAAACCCTACGATTCGTATCCCGAATCTTAAGGGAGACGATTCGTATCTATGTAATGAATCCCATTTACAAATGAATCTTAGGATTCGGGTTTGAATCTTACGATTGGTATCCCAAATCTTACGATTCAAGCGATTCGGATAAGTGAGAATGGCTACAGCTAATAAGTTAATATTAATAATCTTTTACCTTTTTTCTTTCTTTATTTTCTTTCTTTTATCGCTTGTATTTTTAAAAGGTTATTTAGTAGTTAATGATACCTCGTAACAAGTTTTTGCAGTTTTGATATGGTTTTAAAGATGAATAAAGAACATGCATTTAACTAAAACATTCGAATGTATGTATGGTGCTTGTCTACATATTCTTCGTTTTGTAATCTATTTTGTTTTTTTTTTTCTTCATGAACACTTTCTTAATTTTAAGAGATATCTTACTGTGTAAAATTGATGGTTTGGATTTATTTTATTTTTATAGTTTGATTTAAAGATAATAAAATATATATATTGATACTTTAAACTTATTTAACTATTTACACATCATTTATTTCATATATATATTAATATATGTCGTGATGTTCTTGATATGATTATATGATAGACTTACTTGTTATTAGATTTATTTATTTTTTAAAATGGGAAAATGGATGGTCATGAATAATTACTTTTTTCTTTTATTTTCTTTTTTAATTTTAAATTATTTATTCATTTTTATTAGAAAAATAAAAAAATCCTATGATTCGCGATTTGATTCATTTCATGGGTATGAACGATTTGCGATACGATTCCGATTTTGAAAACTATGCTACTACCCATTTATGTCGATTCAACTTTGACACTAACTCAAGCATTAGTTGTCATTGGATTTTATCAAAATAAGCTTGCACAGTGTATAGCCATTAAAATTTGAAACCTAAAACTAATTGCAAGGATGATTGACCGGCCGGCTATCTTGTGTATCCCTAATTCGGAGCTAAATATTTCCATCCCTTACCTCCCTTGTTTGTCAAGCATCCAGATGGGCCCACTGATGGTGTGCATTTTTTGAGAGACAACAATTTGGGCGCTGTACAGAGTTGCTCATAAATAATTGTGTTAAAGAGAACATATCAGTAAAAATAGAAAATAGTAGCAGTTGTAAGTTTTAAGCTTTTTAATGAGTTAACGAGGGCTGTAATAGTCTTAACTGGAAAAAAAAAGAGAGAGGGCTGTAATAGTCTTAACTTTAAAAAAAGGACTCTTAAGATCTCAAAGTCACGAACTGCCTTCATTTTTCTTAAAAACTAAATTTGTTAATGGGGGCATATGTCCTCTGATATGGAGATTGAATATGGTTCATATGTGGCGGATGCCTCAAATGTACCTCATATAGTGAGATGTATTCCTAAGTGCAAGCCATGCCTCAGACTTGAGGTGCATAGCATGAGCAATGGGGCTTTTTTTGGGAAGCCCTGGCCCAAGTCAAGACTTGAGGCATGAGCCCCATGCACTTCTAAGAACATTGTCCCTATACGTACATACATATATCTTATCATGGTTTCTTTCTACTATAAGGTACCTCTCATGGCTTGCATGCATAGTAACTTATTTACCACCACATGGGGAAACTCCATGATCAATCCAACCCCTTCACACTCACTAACCCCCCATGAATTAGCATTCACCAAAATTTGACACTAATCTGCATTGACTCACCATTGGATTGAATTTAATAAAAAGTTTAACTTAAGAAACTGTTAAACTTAAAGGCCCCTAAATCAAGGGTTGTGATGATCTGATTGAGATATTTTTTTCCCAAAATCATATACACAATTGAGACCTTTCCATCACTATCCTCCCATGATTAGCATACATTAAAGTGGGTCCCACATGAGGCTTAGAATTTTACCTCACGCAATCTGTGAGAGGTAATTCTCAGCAGAACATAACCCATGTATATATGTATGTATATATAATATACATACAAAAAATACGCACACATATAATATATTAACATATATTTGAGAGGGGCATGTCTTTATTGTAAAATAAGGAACTTGTTTATGGGTGTACGTGGATGCATTCCAATCATGAGGGATGGGGAGGGGGAGGCTACATGTGGTTAGGATAGACAAGAAATCGTCCCAAACAAATCATCCCAGCTCTTGATTTTGGGACCTTAAAAGTTTCAACCCTTTGGTGAAATGCTTTTTTGGTTCTTTAAATCCAATGGTTTATGTAGCTGACAATGTCAAATTCGGGTGATGCCAATGACATGGATGGGTAAGTGTATCAGAGGGTTTGGATTCATCATAGGTGGTTCCCATTTCTCTCAAAATTCTTGGGCTCTATGATCTAATATCTGTATAACATGTGTACTAATACTATCATAGGATCAATGTAGCTGCTCATCAACATTTCATTCTGAACTGTGCATGTTGTTAACAATAAAAAAAATGTATATTGTCCAGGCATATAGCATACATTTTAACTGCTACATGGCTAGAACCGACAACCTTGCGGTTGTGAAAATGATCAACTTCCTACTGTTGTCTTGTTGATATTTAGGACTTCGTTATGGAACATCTCCAGTTTCCTCTTCTCATAAGCAAGAGACAGTAAAGTGCACAACGATCATAGATAATTCCAATCAGAATTTTGGCAGCTTGTTGCCTGGAAGTTCCCTTTTGTTGTTGTGTTAACCGTCTCCTGTCGTCGTTCCTGAAAATATTCGTCAATTGGAAGGTCAAACCACTTAATTGAAGTATTTTTTTTTTTATGCTTCAAATGTTAAACATCTTCTTACACGACAAAAAATCATATCCATCTTTCGTGTGGAATTGCCATGAGCTGATTTGAGAAATTGCGTTAGTTCAGATTGACTGATGCATCTCAATATTTGTCGTCTTAGACTTAAAAGTGTTTCAACATAGTTTAATTTTTCCTGACGTTTTCCTACTCACTGATTCCCTTATCACTCGTGGTCATCATCAAAGCTAAATCCCACTGTCTGGGTCAGCTCTATGAGTGCTACTTTATCACTCGTACCATTTAAAGCCATGTTTTATGTATCTCCACAATCGGGCATGTCTTTCCTCTGTCCTTACTACTTCATTGCACATCTTTATTGGTCTTTACTTTCTCCTAGTTCATATTGGAGCTCTAATTTTTTTATCTGTCTTTTTTTTTCTTTTTTTCTTTTTTTTGGGTTGGGGGGGGGGCGCGGGCGGTGGTGGTGGTTGTGGTTGTGGTTTGGTTTACCTCGTACTTATTCCTAGTTCTATCCTTTCTTGTAACTCCACGCTAAAATACTCTGTAATGGGAATTTGTCAAACAATTGGAAGGTGCTTATTGTTTCGCTTCATGCTACCATTCGGAAAAAAAAAAAAAAAACACCTTTCCTACTGGAGTTGTTTCTGGTCATTGCCAACCACTGTTAATTCCCATTTCACTGCTGCTAGCGATAGACGAGGCTGGCCTGTTAGTCTCATGGGCCTAGCCTACTGAGGGCCTCGTTTGGCCTCGTTCAAAGTTTAAGGACTGATACATACAGACCATCTGAAATGGGTTAATCTCAGGCTGACACAAAGACCTCCCCAAGCATATGTTACTTTTATACTGAAATCTTATGACTTCAGAAATAGAACTTTTCTCGCTGTGAATTTTCATGATTAATCATTCATATTATTTTATTTTTAAATAATGGTTGGTTAGAATTCAGTGATCTGCATGTATGAACTATGCTAATATAGGTTTATGGAAGAGCCTGCTGCTTATGGAAAGTTTGGCCTGGCCGATCTTTTTGAGCTAAGGGAAGAGTGCCTGAGAGAGTTCCAGTTTACGGATGCATACAAGATCATCAAACAGAGGTTAGCATAGTGTACCATAATTTTCCATTCTTTTATTCTATCCATATTCATGCTTTGGATGAATGTTCTATCACTTAGAATGGACTTGCTATCAAGAGAAATGACATTTTTTATATCAAGGAGGGTAGCAAACTACATGTGATTGCGTTATTCCTAATCCTTATAGGGAAGATTTCTGGAGGTGTTTCTGCTTTAAATTTTTAAATTTGAGGCCTGTGTATTTGGTGAATCCAAATGAATCCTATTTGAATTTGAATGAATAGGAATTGAGCCTCGAAGATATAGGAGTTGAGCCTCGAAGATATAGGAGTTGAGCCTCCCATGCACATGTAAATACTGAATTCTTCATATCTATTTGCATTAGGGAAAATGAGGCATCTCTTGCTGTTTTACCTGACCTTCTGATGGAGCTGGATAGTATGACTGAGGTATGTGAAACTGTGATATTGTTTATTCTCTTTAACCTTCCAATGTTGATTGGAATCGACATTTTCTAGGGTGCGTCAGGTCCTCCTTCATGGGAGTCCTCATTCTTCCCCAATAATTTGGTAGAAATGGGATAATGCCAGGACTGTGAATGAGCCAAGCTGGCTGGTTTTAGTTTGGCCCTGTCCTATTAGTCAGATTCAGGCCTCATTTTTAGGTTTGTGAGGAGGGCCTCAGCTGGATCCTTTCTGGCCTAGTAGGGCCCTGATCCAGAGCCAATGTAGGCAATGCCTTCTATTGGACCCTGGTGTTGGACTTTACCCAGGCCATATCTGGCTGGGGGGGGGACAGAGAATGTCCAATTTCAGCTCTCACAAGCAAAGGAGATGGAAAGGGCCCTGAATGGCAGTCCTAATATAAATTAGAACGCTGCTGGGCAACTTGGCCTGGCTCAACCCATCCCATTGCAACAAATAATATGATCCATGACCATTGTCTCAACTGGGTCTTATAAATGTAGTATCTTGGAGGGGCCTGGTTAACAGACTGTTGAGGCTAACCCTGGCCTGGTACAAGATAAACCTAGTGGGGTAAGTGTTATAATTGGAAGAGACTTTAAGCACCTTTTGTCTCATGAAGCTAAACCCAGATGCTCTCAGCCCTTCATAATTAAATTATTAAGATTTCTGACCTTTTTCTAGGTAAGTCCCTGAAATTCTGTATAATTACAAAACAGTCCATTTCACAAAGTTATACAGTCCCCATGCTGTAAATGTTAAATTACAGATCAGTGCTTGCATGAGTTTAAACATGGATATTGCTATGATGATGATGCTAACTATAAAACATCAATACTGCAGGAGAAGAGACTGCTTGCCCTTATTGCAGGTGTTCTTGCTGCAAATATCTTTGATTGGGGATCCCGTGCTTGTGTGGATCTTTACCAGAAAGGAACTATTATTGAAATATATCGCATGAGTCGCAAAAAAATGCAACGGCCTTGGCGGGTAGGTCAAGTGGTTTTGTAATTGCACATATCGGGATACACATTGAGCCAAATGCCATCGAGAACTAGGTGGACCCATAGTTCAGATCTTCCTGAGAGTAAATAAGGCCAGTCAGCTAATTAGGTGCATCATACCTGAATGTTTGATGCAAACCTTTTTGCCTCCTATTTATTTATCTATTTTCTTCATAATGCTGGCCACTTGATTGGTGAAACAACCAGATTTTTTAGCCATGGAACATAAAGTGTGAGGCCCATATGAGTTTTTGGATCTTGTAAATATGAACCTTGTTGGTAGTCTTCCAGCATGTGGGTGGACTGCAACACACGTGTGCTGTGTTCCTGCATAGCAAACCTCACTTATGTAGAGCCAATTCATGGAAATATTTCATATGAAATTGAAGTTCATCTGCGATTCTGTTTCCCTCACTTTTTACCTTATGGGCAGAAGAGTAATCTGCTTGTTCTGTCATCAAATAGTTGACTAACCTGGACTTTCAGGTGGATGACTTTGATACTTTTATGGAGAGATTGCTAGGTTCTGGAGGGAACAAGCCTAAACCACATTCAAGGGCATTGCTCTTTGTGGACAACGCAGGGCCTGATATTGTCCTTGGGATGCTTCCGCTTGCAAGGGAACTGCTTCGCCGAGGAACGGAAGTAAGTTTCTATGGACATATGGACAATTGTGAATGATGATTGGATTACATTTTCCTAAAGAGAAAACACATGTAATAAACCCATGCCATGCACAATTGAATAGTTTTTTTGTATACCGGTTAAAGATGGCCCAATACTAATTAGTCGGACAAGAAACCTAGTAAATAGTAAGCTTGAACTTTGGAAAAAGACTTTGGACTCTAATGCATTGAAAATCAACAGATCAAAAGCAGAATATATGAAGTGTAAGTTCATTGGATTTGAGAGTGGAGAATCTGTTGGTTAAAATCAGAAATAACTCACATTGTATGACCCCTGTATGTTCTCTTGGAGAATTATAGGTTTTAAGGAAACAGAAGGGGGAGATCAATAAAAATCTTAAATGAAGTACTGAAGAATAGTTGAAATTTTAGAGCTACATCTTGACTGAATTGTATTGTATGCTCTGTAAGGGTGATTTCATTAAAAATAGCTAATGACTTTATAAAGTATAACCAAAGATGTCAACTCAAATTAGGAAATCTAATCCTAATCAAACCGGCAGACCTAATCCAAATCTAATATAAAATCCTAATTACACTAGGACTCTAGCCTAAAATAACTCAATGTAAACTAATCATATTTTAGGATCGACTTAATATAATTACAATCAACCCCTTGACCCAAAATTACAATCAATACCAATTGCTTCTCAACATTCTCAATAGGATGGCATGACAGACAGAGGAGCGATGATGCGAGAGGAGATGCCACAGCATGGGCTTCCAAACAATGCCTAAATCCAGCCCAAAATCCATGGGCTCAGGTCTATCAAATCTAAGTTCAGGCCCCACAGTCGGCCTTACAGGCACAACTATTTGCCTCCGAATTAGGCAATATAATCCAACATCTGCTTGTGGAAATAATCCTTTAGTATCTTTTTTAGTTCAGTCTTTTCCTTTTAAGTATCTAGTTTATTTTAGTCTCTCGATGAATGTATTTAAGAAAGGAAAGGAAATCCATGTGTATATGGAAACTTCCTTTTTTGGATGTCCAAGAGGCCTATTTAAGGATCTCTCGTGTATTCTTAAAACATCTTCAATAATATTTATATTTTCTCCTCTCTTTGGAATAGAACCCTAGAAGTAATTATGAAAGCTTCGCTTAGAGGTGCCTATGATTGGGTGGATCCTTTTACATCAACCCAGTTGTGTCACTGAAAATGGATGAGGGACGCCCTGAATTTCTCTTCATTTAGATGTCCTACCTAACCTTTCAGTTGTTAAAACAATGAACAAATGATATAGAAATGGTTCATAAAATGGGAAAATATAGGGATGCCTCTGTGGATAGGACTCCCGTCTCAAAGTTGCTAGCCAATAATCCCAAAACCAATTGGTGATGGGAAACTACACAAACAACTGCCCGGACCTAAAGCACACGCCCACACAACAAGGCTACAACGTGGCATGGTTTTTTTTTTGCCCTGCGTGGTTTCGAACCTGGGACGTGTTGGCTCTGATACCATCTCAAAGTTGCTAGCCAGTAATCCCAAAACCAATTGGTGATGGAAAACTACACAAACAACTACTTAGCATCCCGCGCTCACCATATTGCACGCAGGGATCGATCCATGGGTGGGTGGATTTAGCTAGTCCCACTTGGCCACTAGGCATAGCAACCAAGGAAAAAAATGGTCTGGAAAATGGGGAAAGCACAAGGGGTTAGGTTCTCCTATGATGAAATGTCTTGACCATCTCATGTGTCCCAACCACAACTGGGCTCATCAATGGTCGTGATCCACAAACCATGGACCCTAGATGTATGAAATAATTTACTCAGTAAATACTCTCTGGTTAAGTTGCATACAATTTCTCGTCTTAACACAATTTAATCATGTGCTTCAACTGCTTAAGTAGATATTCAGCCATTTCATGAATCTATATGATTAAATTTTGAATGGATAACAGAAGGTGCTCATGTTCTTGCAGGTTGTTCTGGTTGCAAATTCATTGCCTGCAGTTAATGATGTGACCGCAATGGAAATTCCTGAAATTGTTGCTGAGGCTGCAAAGGTTCAACTTAGAATATAGCTATATGAACATCAAGAACTTTCCTCTTATTACCATTAACTTGCAAATTGATGAACTAATTTGTGAGGATTATAGTAGGATTTAATCTGAGGGTCAAGGATCCTTTTTGTAAAGTTGAATATTTCCGATGTACATGTGCTACCCGTAGTTACAATGTTGCAGATCATTAGTCTAGTGGTACCACTGTGTAGATCGATGCCCAAAATTGTCCCACATTGGAAGGTCCTACCTGTGCATATTACCCTTCTTGACATTGAAAGTCGTTGAAGGGGCATGAGTTTTTCCATCGGGGGGCCTTTTTATGGTGCGATCATCCACAGTGGGTCTGTCACATCATCAATTTGAAACCAATGCTCCTGCTCTTGCTTGTACTAAGAGGCTTAAGGTTATTACTTTCATTGGATCAAGGAGAAAATGTTTCCACTGAATACCGTCTTTCTCTATGCTAAAATGGCCTTTCAACAGTAATTATACCACCCTTAATTTGAAGATATACATGGTAGATGAGGACCATGACTTACGGGTTAAGAGGAAGAGCATGAGACTCCACTCCATCCCCTTGCTAGCAGTCTAGTGCCTCAAGGGCCCTGATCAGCTACTGGATAAATATATAAAAGATTGTTGGGCCACATGGGTTCTCCATAATAATTATGCCATGTCCCTTTAGCCAGTTTAGCTCTAAATACAGGATCATTCATTTCAAGTTTCTTTGATATTTGGATATGCAACATTTTTCTTTTTAGAGCCATCCCCTGGAGGAATGAGACATAATAATTTTCCATCGTCTGGCTGGAGCAAGAATTGATGGAATAAAATGACACTTCGGTCGGCCCTATTATTGCTCTGTTGTCCCTACGCCGTATGACGACCGTATGCCAAAGTAGCCCAGGATCCAATATCATTACCCTGGGTTAGCTTTGTAACTGCTTTTAGGGAATTGTCTGCCCACAATAGGGTCATCAGATCAGCGTCACTCTCAGTTACCGTAGTCCCACGAGTTAGCATACCCAGGTCCAATAATTTATATACATTTTCTCGGGTGAGGAATTATATAGTCATTTGTTTATTCATTGCCCTCTTATGTTATATCAGTTCGGTTCAGCGGTTCAAAATTCTGATTGTTCTATGCAGCACTGCGATATCCTTCGCAAAGCTGCAGAAGCAGGTGGGTTGCTTGTGGATGCAATGATAAACATTCAAGATGGTGCTACAGAAAACCCAGCTTCAGTTCCTTTGATGGCTGTAGAAAATGGGTGCGGTAGTCCATGCATAGACTTCCGACAGGTCAGCTCAGAGCTTGCTGCTGCTGCAAAAGACGCAGACCTGGTACGACATTGACTCATCCAAAATGCTGCTTATGTGGCATTCCGCATGTCTTATTTTCAGTTTACATGATGTGCCATAGCGAGGATCTTTTTTTATCATTTATTGTTCTTGGAGCTGAGGCATGCATTGTTTCCTCATTCTAAACCTACACATGTGGCTTGGTGATATATGACAATGATATAGTCCCTCCCTGTATGACCATGCACCAAAAATTGCCCTGATGAAGATCCTAAAATCAATATTAAAAAAAAAAGGACTAAAATCCAATGTATGGTCTATTCCCTATCAAGTCTGTTGCTGGTATGTTTCTCTTTCTATTTATTGTCAATCGATATTTACTCGACCCTCACATGCTGCAGGTGATCTTGGAAGGCATGGGGCGTGCTCTGCATACCAACTTCAAAGCCAAGTTCAAATGTGATTGTCTAAAAGTAAGTTTCTTTTGTTTATTAGGAGTAGGGCTAGGGCTGTATAGGCAGACAATACTGGCCCCTTTGTGCTTCTGGGAGCTCTATCTGGGCCTCAACTTTGGTCCATGGATCGGGATTGTTTCATTTTTGACAAATCTATATATAGTCAATATTCAATCCCACTCATGATACATCGGAATGGGGAAACAAAATTCACATAGCCCACCTCAACATAGTTGGACAAGGCTTTGATAATGATGATAACGATGATGATGATGAAGTCCCACACCTGACAGTGGTTTCTTGTTAGACCCAGCTTTCCATAGTTTTGCCAGGTGTTGTTGGGCATGGTGGCTAGTCCAGATAGATTTCCAGCATGACAAATTAAAGGGCTCAGATATGGCTGATCCTGACTTTCATTTATATTAGATTGTTAGGGGCCTGGTATGTATCTGCTTACCATCCATCTATTTTGTAACTTCATAAATACCCATTTCTCAGCTTGCAATGGTGAAGAACCAGAGGTTGGCGGAAAATTTGGTTCAAGGGAATATATATGACTGTGTCTGTCGATATGAGCCTGCCAGTTGATTTCTTCATTCAACAGTGATATTGGGTTGGATTTTAGATGGCCCACCTATCATATAATCAGAACTGCTCACAGAACCCAATCTCAAATTTTGTTTTCCTTGCATGGTCGCGTGGAGGGAGAAGCAAATGGAAGAACACTGTTGTGTGTCATTCAGTTGTAGTTTATCAATTCGGAAAACCCATGGTTCTCATTGGTTACAATATCACATTACGAAACTGGAAGTAAAGTAATGGGTGGTGGTGTTAAATGCTATTTCCATTCTTTTAAATTGTGTTGTTAGCGCAAAGCCTAGTTGTGCTCTTGGACCCGCCCGGCCTGAGCCGACTTGGGCCCAGTCTGCTTTGGGCTGGTCTTTAGCCTTAGTTCTGGTACTCGGGCCAGGCTCGAGCCTAAATTCTTAGCCCGTTTAATACATAGGCCGGGCTTGGATCCAGTGGTAGGAAGCCCGAGGCCCAGCCAGGCCCGAATGAGAGAATTTAAGAAAAACAATTTTTTTGGTAATTGGGATATGCAGTTTTGCAAAAGCACATGCATATCAACTTGGCAACTAGCTGAGCTACAACTTCCGAGTAGTTAATAATTCCCTTTTTTATTCAATCAGGCTCTATGGCCCGAGTGTGGCTTGGTCTTATGGTTTAAAACCTGGGCCGGTCCTGGATAATGCTTAGCCCGGCTCATGAACACAATATTCCTGTGACAAAACTGAAACAGTTTTTTAAAATGCCGTAAGATTTTCAAAATCATTTCTTAGTCTTGTACAAATAATTGGGCCAAGTTTTCAAGTTCTACTTCTCTACTTGTAGGTAGAAAGTTTGGATTTTCCGATGATGGCCCCACTGTGTATAAATTGGGGTGTTGCATTATACAGCCCAATTAAATATATGTATTAAATATTTGTGGGATCAGTGACGTATCCAGGATTTTTGTTTGAGGGGGTCTGACGATGGTCAATTGATAAGACAGGATTGACCCATGAAATCCATAAACCTAAAGCATGATTAGCACATAAAATCCTTAATTCCTATCATGTTTAAACACCTTTGAACGTGAGAAGCATTACTTGAATTAATTTTCTATTACCATGAATAAAAACACCCATCTAACTTAATAGAGAACCTGAATCAACATTAAAAGCATATATTCGGTAGAATAAAATAAAAAAATACTATAGTGTACATGCTTTTACTAACACAATTGAGGTTAAAAATGGCATTAAATGCATTCAATAAGCAAAGGTCATACAATTGATAATTAATTATTAGCACGACACAAGCAAAATGTGTCTCAAATCACAACTTCAATAGAATTAGAAATTGGGTAGTGGTATCTTGTGGACGGCAACCGTCCACTGCATGCAATCCTACAAAGTATACCATTGCAATTAGTGCATATGAGCAGTCGATCAACTTTTTGGGTCTATTTCTTCTCATCTCACATGCGTTATGGTTGTGAGCATCTTTCCTCTAATGGGGTTCTACAAAAGACATAATTGAAGGAGCAAAGTGTCACATAAAAGAGGAAAAATTGTGTATACATGCTGATTGGGTCCTATGCCTGCCCCAGAGAGAGACGACAGTGGTGCGTCGATGCTGATGTTGGTGATGGAGAACGATTTGTGGGTTTTTTCGTATTTAGGGATGTTTTGAGAGATGTGAGAGAGAGAGATAAACAAAATTTTGATTTGGGATTTATATAAAATTCTATCTGAGTTGGGGAAGGGGATGAGAGTCGACGAGCTCTTTAAGAGGGATTTGGGCCAAACATCTGTTATTGCTCTTATGGGCTTTGTTCAATTCGAAAGGGGGTTTGACAGGCTCTTTAAGTGGGGGTTGGACTAGAAGCCCTTTATTGCCCTATGGGCTTTCTAAGTTGGGAGGGGGCTTCGGCCCCTCAATGCGGGTCCACTCGTGTGGGTTATACTTGTTAAAGAACTTATACATTGAAAACTTTTGTTCTTGTAATGAAACTAAGCTTTACTTGAGAAACCAAAGTATTAGATTGAACAAAATTAAAATATAAGGAATTGCCTATCTCTCTTGAGTCTCTACGATTGTATCATTAGAAGCATGCAAAAAAGTTCGTGCTTCCCACCGTCAATACTTGCCTTTGATCTTCGTAGGGACGTTGGTTGCCGTCAATCACTATGAGGAAGCCGTTAAACAAGTTGGTTGCCGCCGCTCACCAAATGTGAGAAATTTTGAAATTTATGTACTATGTTATTTTTAAAATAATTATTTAAAATTTCTCAAAAAAAAAATAATACTGTTTTCATCTTATTCATTTTCACGTACACATACAATGGTGAATTACGTCTCTAGTCTCATCTCCAATCCGTAGCCATTTCCCCTTATCCCCACCTCCTTCCCTTCACCTCTCTCACACTCACCCATGGCTTCTCACCCTCTCTCCTCCTCTCCCCTTATCCTACGCCATCCTCCTCCTCCTCTTATCCTGCGCATTCCCCAAAATACCCTCACCCAACTCCCATTTTCCCCCCCTCCTCCCACTTCACCTCCTTCCTCCGCCTTTTCTCCGCCGCCTCCGCCCCTCCATCTCCCAAAATCCAAGACCTCGGGAACCAGATCAAGACCATAACGCTAGAAGATGCCCGAGGCAGTCCGAGCTTGCGTCTCCCCCACTGCATTCGCCCCGGCAGCCAGCCCGGCACGGAGTTCGACGACGTGCCGAGCAACGCGAGGATCGCCACCATCAAGGTGGTGTCTGACGAATCTGGCACTGAAGGAGGCGAAGGAGCTGATCGAAGGGCTGCCGAAGAAGTTCAAGGAGGCTGTGTCCAAGGAGGAGGCCAAAAAGGAGCTCGAGGAAGTTGGTGCCAAGATTGCAATTGTGTAGGATTGAAGCCGGGGATTGAATGGACGGTGGAGATGATGACACGTTGCTTAGGATTGATTTCTGTCATGAATTTTTCAATATGGCCTTGAATCTTAGATTGTTTTGAAATGAGCAAGGAAGTTGGGTGGGAATTGAGATGGTGATGTATGTGTGGTATTTTGGTAAGTTGAGATATGACGAGTGTCAACTTGCAGTGTTGTTATTGTTGCTTGGTATTGTTTTGTAGTTGATTGGTATCAGTTTGTGGTCCTGCAACCATGAAGAACCCAAACCCAAATTTTGAACTCAAATACTCAATTAACTCTCCAATGTTCTTTCTTCTTCCAACAAGTTTAGCCAGTCCATATTTTCTTCAACTCTTTACAAGTTACCTAGTAATACCAACTGTTTTCTCTGCTCTCCAAAGTACTCGTTTTTCTCTTCATATTTTTTCCTTCTGCGTTGGTTCTCATTTCTTTTATTTTAGATGTTTGTATCAACAAATAAAACTAAAATACGAAACAAAGACTAAATCATTATTGTACTAATGGAAAATGTAGTAGGAACGTTTTTTTTTTATTATCTTTGTCATCATTTCCCTGCATTTTTCCTTAAATGTGTAGAAAACTTAACTATAAAATACCCACAAATCCACATGTCCCTTTGCCTGGTAGAAAGTGTAGATGGATTTGAACTTTAAAATCCATCTATAAAATACTCATTTAGAAATGGGAAGAAAGTGTACTTGCCAGCCACATTTTCTTTTTTCATCTTTCTTGCCCACTCGCACTTAAATTTGTGAAATTGAAACATCCTAACCCTTTGAATGGATGGTTGTCAATCACCTAACAGATGATGAAAGGGATTGCTTTCTCTCTCTCTAACTCTCTCTCTCTCATGAAAATGGGTATAAACTTTAAAATCCAGGTTGCAATCATGTTTTAGTGGAACAATGTATGGTTTTATGTTATCAATGTTATTTAAAAGGGAGACTAACGTTAAGGGCAAAAGTTCATTAATTAAGAAAACTACTTGAAAGTCAAGAGAAATGGTCTTAAATTTTTTTTTTATTAACAAAGTATAAAAAACAAAAAATTAGAGGAGAATAATCTTTTATTAATCCATAGGTGATGGTTGTGTGTTTTAGACAAGTTAAAATGGGGATGGGCTTGTGTGTATAATTGTATGTAGAGAAAATTTATGTATTTTGGCATTTGTGTATGTAGTCAAAATCTATGTCATATATGTTTTAGCACTTCTTAGGCTTTATGGTAATAAATTCTCTTTTTTTGGGGTTGTTGATAGAAAAAGAAATGCGGCGAAATATTTACTAACATTTTATATATCACCATTTTTGCCCCCCACAGCTCCACCCTAGAGGCAAATCATGGCCCCACCACTAGTTAGATATGTCTTGTTATAGATTGATGTTTAATTAGTTGATACTTACACATGCATAGCATAATCTTTGATATAGATTGATGTTTCATGAGGATGGGGATATTCTCGCGCTTCTATTAAAATTAAGGGATTGCTGTTGAAATTTGTGAGATTAATTAAAATGCCAAATCTCATTCCAATGTACCTTAAGGAAATAAATGTCCTTTTTTAATAGTTTTGCAGTTTGTTTTATGACGACGATGATAATGGATTAATGTGACTTGTTATGAGGTTCAAGACGCCATGCTGAGGCCCACCTATTGAAAATCTAAGCGGCTCAAAATAAATGCCCTTCCAATTTATGGAGTATTTATAAATTTACACTTATAGGAGTTCGTGATACCGTAAGATTGATCATCTAATTAAAAATATAATTAACACAATCTTATAAACATCATTAATCACTTGTTCAATCAAATTGTCAATCTTAAGGTAAGACCAACTCATATTGAAGTAGAATTTGAGATATTTGAATAATTTCAATCTACATTCAACAATATTTCTTAAAAACTTTCTAAAAGAATGGCCCTATGATGATTCTGCCTAATCAGAGCTAGGTGGTAATTTGACGGTCATGATCAATTCATAAGTTGAAAGCATGTTATCCAGGATGCATGCAAAAGCTTGGTCTTATGGGTCCACCATCTTCTCCCAAGGTACTTCCTATTTGAAATAAAGGTTGCGGAAGAAGGAATTAAACGGCATTTAACTAGTCCCATGTAATGAAATGGTACGGTAGAATTTTCTAAGATGATATGATGCTTTTCTCTTTCTCGGAAACCCAAACACATTCAAGATACAAAGTATAAAGAACAACTGCAAATTATTCCGATTCTTCCAAGTAGATCATATGATATCCTCGATAGTCACAACAAAGACCTGCATCTTTGAATATCTTACCACCCAACACAAGAAAGAAAGATAGAAAGAAACATCAGTAAGTCATTTTCTCATTAGTCGTCACACACTCAAGTTCAAAGCTTCTTTTCTAAGGAGAGAAACAAATGGAAAACCACCTTAAAAAAGGATACCTAAAATAACAGAAAACAAAAAACCTTTCTCAAATGGATGATACTATCAGCTGATTGTAGTAGTGTGGTAGAGAGTGGATCTAGTTTATCTCGAGAATCTAGAGTAATGGGTTTGTTGTTGAGGAACTGTAACCATTCATCTGGCCAGACCACGATCCCAGACCATTGATCATGTACCCAAATGAATCTTTTCCAACTTCAGTGCAACTTTGTTCTTGCCACTCAAGTGACAGCATTTTGTGACTGGGTTTCATCTCTATTGCATTTGGATCCTCATTTACTCCATAAGGTAGCAACAGTCTCTCTCCACTCTCCATGTATGTGCCTTGACTGTCATTCATGGTATACCCAAATGGAGAATTGAAGCCAAGAAGGCTAGAAGAGGTGAGCCCATGGCTAGCATCATCTAAGCAAATCATCTGACCTGAGTCTCCATTCCCCATGAAAGCATAACTCCTAGGGTTCACCAACATTGAGTCCAATTTAGTCTCCATGAAATCTCCATTTCTGGGGTACCCCATTATACCATCATACTTGCACTCCATGAAATTAGGGTTTGCAGGGTTACCCAGCAAGCTGTTGAAATGCGACAATTGTGCGCCCGAGAAGGAGAGGTGGAGATCAGTCGCGTCATGGGGGGAGGAGTTGATGATCTGATTAGGAGATGGGTCGCTTGGCTTCTTGGTGGCCACCTTCTTGTTCTTCCTGCAGCCACCCCCTACTGGCACATTCCTGAGGGACCCACCTTTGGTCCAGTACCTTCTACAAGTCTTGCAGAAGTATCTTGGCTGGGAGAGACTGTAGTTGTTGTAGTAGCAGAACTTGGTGTGGGCTGAGTCACATCTGGGACACTTGAGGGCTTGGTCATGCTGTGGTCTCAGTTTCCTCTCAACCATAGTCCCTTGGCCTGTGATCACCTCTCCAGATGATGGTGATGTAGAATCCACCGGTCTCCTTTCCTCGTTAACTGGGCCCTGATTTTTTAAAAGATTAGATGATTGTATGTCAGATATTGGAATGGTACTTTCAAACATCAGTCAAAAATCAACCTTATAGCCTGTTATTTAAACACAAAGTTCGAGAACATTTTGTATTAAATGCTTGGGTAACTGTAATTGCTGTAGGAAATGATGAAAGGTGATCTTAAAAGTGAAAAAAGAGAAGCTGCTGGTTAACTAAATACTAAATTTTATATGGGTCATCCATCATCGTCTCTTTTTTGTATTTTTCCAAATTTCTAACAAATAGATATATTGGATTGAATGTTATTGGGTTTGTATGGAAGATTTAGATTTCAGATTCTATGTTATTGGATTGAATGTTACTAGAAAAGGAATAAAGAAACCAATAACATTGAGCTTGAGAGGGCGAGATACTCCTGGTCAAGCTATTACACTAGGTGATCAAATCGGAATCAATCTATGCTTACTTTCACGTTCAAGCTTATTGTTGGTGAGGCGCGCGGATTAATTCTAGATCAAATGCCTTAGATGGGCGCAAGGCATGCTTCTAGTGAAGGTTAATGGATATTGTCAAGGTCATCTGGGGCTTCCTGTCTGCAGTGGATCGAGACCTCCACTTAATTAACATCCATGGGGAGTAAAGAAAGTTGAATGATGAAGTAGATTCACTAGCAATTTAAAGAAGTTTAACAAATATGAATTGCCAATGGAAACTCTCCATCTCAGTAATGTCTAAAATTACTCAAATATCGCCTTAATGGACTAACCTCTATTTGATTATGTAACGTTTTTTTGTTCTTCCAATAAAATTCAGTTTTTTCTTCAAAAAAGAAAAAAAATTAAACATGGTCAACTGTCAAACATACAAATTGATTTTTCTTTTATGGTATAAATTGTTGCCTCTTTAGTCTACATGTATATTATCATATGGTAAAGCTTGAGATTTTTTGTACTTCAATAGACATGAATAGTTGGCTTTGAAGTTTGGAATGGATTAGCTCCCTCACCATCACCCTCATCAAATGGAAAAGGACAAGAAAAGGGCAAAAAAAAAAAAAACCTGTAGTTCTCTTGTTTCTTTCAAAAAAGAAGAAGAAGAAGAAGATGATGATGATGATGATGATAATGTGATTGAATGAATAACTTACTTGTAACCAGTCAGATGTGTCCATGCAAACTTGGAGAGAAGTGAGACCCATTTCACAACAATTACTAAGGAGAGAAGAGCAAGTATAATGGCTGAGAACAAAGGCCTTCAATGGAACAACACCATGCACTTCCTCTATGACTTTCCTTAGGAAGTAAATTAAGGTTTTAAATATGGAGAAGATTGCAAATGGGTTGTTGGGTTAGAATTGAGAATGAAAGTAGTAGTGAGCAGGAAAAGACAAGGAGAAGTAAGTAAAGAAGATGGGGAATGGATTGGTTTGTATGGAAGCGCGGATGTCAATAAGAAGGCTGAAGGCCCAATATATGTGGTCGAGCAGTAGCTGCAGAGTCTTCGATGATGACTCGTCATGGGCCCCACCATGTCTCGGGCTTGTATCATCAACAGTTCTTTGGTACAAATATCAGCAGCAGAGATTACATCGGCTTCATGAGCCGGCTTCGTAGCATCCATTTCATAGTTCTTGCAAGTTGAACACAGTTATATATGAAAGTCGAACGAGTTTAAGTTGACTCGGTTGTTAGATTAATGATTCTGTAAACAGCTCCTTTCACCCATGTTACCAGATAGATATGGTCCCCACCAAATTCAATTACATGTTAACCTATGAAAATATATTGCATGGCGTCAAATATTTTTGGTCAATATTACGTGGAGGGTTTTTCACCTATGAAAAGACTGACATGTGTGCTTAGGTTGTCCAGCTGGTGGCCCATTTGGATGATTTTTTTATCATTGGGGGCAGAAAGGATGGAAAGGACTCTTCAAAAATGAGACTGCCATGAAAAAAAAAATGGTCATATCAAATGATCTGAACCCTTGATTTAACGGACTTAGAATTTAATGATCTTTTACTTGTATATTTCTTTGAGATTTGATCTAATGGTTTGTAAAAAATTAATCAGTTAGTTTAGAAGATGTTTACAATCTAATTCCATCCATTGGATATGGATGGCTAAATATGCTTTCATTCTAGAAATATGGGAGCATTATGGGACCAGAGGGTTTGATTGTTAGTTCCAATTGTGGAGATCTGCAGACGTACGGTTGAGTTCTCAAGAACCCAAACAATCAGAGACTCAAGACTTGCAATTTGCAATGTTGTGTAAGCGGTAAGCCGCACAGGAATCTGGAGCCGGATCGGCCAGTCGCGGCTCGATGGCGTGACAGAACCGAAGAATATTTGGGTCCTCGAAAAAAGAGGAAACCGAAAGAGCACTCAATGTGGGGCCCACCATCCCCTCCTCTGATCGAGAGAGTACATTCTTCCCCGCCTCCTCCAAGCAAAGGATAGATTCCCCTCATCCACTCAGTGGACTGAGAGGACCCACTGCCCCTTCTCTCTCTCTCTCTATCTCTCTCTCTTCACATGCTGCACGCTCTGGCTCCCTTTGAAATTTAATGTTTCACAACAGGTGCTCATCAGCTGCCACTCAATGAACACCGTTGATCAGTTAGCATTCAGATCATCCAGTCTCGTGAACAATCCTGGGATGAGCCGAGGGTATGCTTGTGTACATGTCAAAGAAAATCGATTCAGCAAAAACTTCCCTCTCCTACGGAAAAATTAAAAGATCCACTTCATTGGAATCTATTTTCTGAGTCACAAACAATTTACTCTGATTTAGAACTTTTTTCATAAAAAACAAATGTCTATATCAGACATTTTTTTGAAATGTAACAAAAACATTCAAAAGAGATTACAACGAGGGAGAAAGAAATGATATAAGAGTATAGTACTCTCACTCACAAAAAAAAAAAAAAAGGACCCAAATCTTACTTAACCATATCCTCCTAAAGAGAAGATCTCTCTTGCCTGGCTAAAACATCAGCTATAAAGTTAGTCGATCTAGCAACATAATAAAAGACTATACCAAACATATTTTACTATAGTGCAAAAAAATCATTCTCTCAATCTTCACTTCACATTTGTGCCCTGAAAAATAATGGCATTGAATCCAGGACAGCATCTGTTCTTGGATGGTTAAAAAATGTTTTTATGCCATAAATCCAACTGTTATAATTACAATGTACGGATGGAAGGTCCCCAATGATCAATGTTAGTACTTAGCCACTAATCAAGCAAATTTTAACCAATTATGAGGTTGGACCCTGTAATGTTGTGATGATTGATTAATACAGGTCGTCTAGGAGACCAAAGCTTTGAAATACTTTACTGCTGGAGCCAATTCGTGCGACACATGTCCGACAGGAAGTATCCAGTTTGGTGGGTCCCGCTGGGTGGCCACCAGATGATTCCAGGACTGCAGCTCGGTTCCATGAGACGACTCCAAAGTTAAAATGACAGGTCCAATGGTAATACTCGTCCCTTCATTTGCTTCAACGCTGCTTTGTCATTTTGGAAATGGAAGTCACTGTCCTATTGATTAGGTCAGCTTTGTGATTCTCCTTTATGCTTTCTGTTGAGTGTTGGTTTCTCTCTCAGCACTCATTTAGGTCTGTGATCTTAACAATAATTCAAAGTTGGGGTTTTTAGAATAAACTGTCCAAAGAAAGGCGTCTTACCTGTTCTTACCTGCCTGGTCAGGGTTTGGACCCGGGGAGCATTTTCTCTCACCCGCAGAGTAACGTATCTCACCTGAGGTCTTCTTCACTCACCTTATCCAAGGTCTGCTTCCCTCTTGAGAGGGCTGGGGTCCCAGCCTCCTAAATTGGGTGCCAAAAAAGAAGGAAAAAAAAAAGGGATAAAATTGTCCAAGCTAAAAGCAGTCAGACTGGTTCTAATTGAGATTGGATCCTCTGTCATCTCTATAATATGGTGCCATGTAACACTCATTTCGAACTCCATAATGAGGACCACATAATGGTCATCCAGACCATTTAAGTTGAGTTTCATCCTCTCCAATCACATATCATCAAGTCTCATCTCAAAATGAGGAGGCATCACCTTATGAATGAGCACCATCATGGAAACATGATTCACACCATGTCAGCGACGATGCCACATCAGTGCGGCAATCATGCTTCCATATGGTGCTCAATAAGACATTGGGGCCCACTCTTGAGAGAAGAAACTAAACTTGACGTTATATGATTAGAAGGGATGAAACTCAACTTGAACAAGCTGAATAATCTTTATGTCGGCCCCACAATGGAGTTTCAGAAAAAGTGTTACACATTACCATGCAATAGCTGCAACAAAGGATCCAGGCCTCATGCTAATTTGATATGTCAATTTAAAAGGCCTATATCGTTAAAAAATTAAAAAGTGAATAAGTGCTGAATTTGTACTTTTAATTAATGTTTCAAGAGGAGGATTTTTAAAAGATGATGGTGCATTGTCCTTCTAACAGGGTCTTCACATAAATAATCTTTGCATATTGACGCTCACTTTAATTTGACACTAATATAAATTGTTAAATAAAAAAAAATAACTTCATAATTTTTACTTATAATTGTTTTAAGAAGAGAGTTTCTACAAGATCCTTTTAAGAGTCTCATCACATGAATGTTCTTTGTGCATTGATGCTCACTTCAGTTTTATATATACTAATATGAGTTGCTAAGGCAAAGAAGAAAAAGAAGTTTTAAAAAAAATCACTTCATCAGCAAAATGAAGGTTTAATTAAAATGATTTTATCAGGGAGTTTTTACGCAAACCCTTCATCCACATATAACTCTAACGATCCCTCATCCACGATTTGCATGGCCAATGTGAACCCACAAAAAAGGTTTTTTATTTAATAGAAATATGGCATTGCTTTTCTATAAGGTGTTTTACTGTAAACGAAATAAAAAGTAAAGCATAAAAATGGCGACATTGGAAGCTTAATATATTCGACGCGCGCGCGTCACTTCCAAGTAACAGCCTACAAATTACCTGTATATGTTGACTAATACAACACAATTTTGACCGAGTTTTAAAATCTTGATAATCTTGATTTCATGCTTATAATAGTATCTTCCTTCTTTTCTCTCTACAATATACTTTAACAATACGTTTCATTTCAAATATGTATTGTGCACGCAAATCTACATAAACAAGGCATGGGTAACGCAGTTTACATGTAAGTTGAGAATTTGAATGCTTAAATATTTCCACACTGACAAGTAAGTTAAGTAAATTTGTAACTCAAATACCTTCTCTAGCTTAGGGAAAAAAAAATGTTATAACAAAAAAGTTACTGGTGATCCTAAGTTACACAGAATCGGCCTTCTCTCTTTTTTTCCTTTGGTAAATTTTCAATACTTAAAATCTTGATTTCTTATATCTTCCTTCTTTTTACTCCACAGTATATTTTAACCACTAGATGTCATTTCAAATATATATTGTCCATTTACATCTGTTGAAGCAAGGCATGCATGGGTAACTAGAATTCGAACACTAAAATATTTCCACTTATAAGAAAATTAATTTAGTTTTTAACTTAAATACCTTTTCTTAGGCCACTGTCTTTGAATAAAAAATTCACTAGTGATCCAAAGTTACATAGAATTTTTTTAGTCTTTTGCCAAATTTTCAATACTCAGAGTGAGTTAAACCTACAGCATAACAAGTGCCGGTCGATCATCTTTCTTCTCCTCATTACCGGCCCAATGACAACCGTTGGATAGAAAGTAGCAGGCAAATGGATGACAGAAAATCACAAAGAAACCACCTTCATTACGTTTAGGGGTTCCTTCAACGCAGCAGTTTCGAAGCAGCAGACGGTCTATCTTGGGGCCCACCAGGTGTGCGTCCAGATCAGCTTGCATCGGATATGACTCCTTCCTAGGTCTGCATGAGTGACCACGTGAAGTTTTTCTACAAAGCCCAAAGAGCATTTCCATGACAACTGATACATTTGCATGTTTTCTCCATTATTTTATACGGGTTCTGTTTTGGAGTCTTAAATAGCGGCGCACGCCCAAGAGAACACAACATTCCTGTCAAATATAAAAACAGTCCATTTAATCAAAGGTCGGTGGAGATGATTTGGAAATTTGGCCCTTAGTGCATCTCCTTTTCGTTTGTTGTTTTGTTGAAAATCTTGTTTTCAGCTGCCTCTTTCTTACAAGGGAAAAGACTCGTTTTTTAAGGCTTCTTTTCTTCCAGACGAAGATTTAGTCAGGAGGTCCTTCACATGTGTCTCAATCTCATGTCATTCTATCATTTTCCAATGACCCCACCACTAGCAGAGGTAAAATACGGTTAAAGAATTCTAATCACCTGACTGGATAACTTTCACTGTAAGCAATTTCCCTAGAAGGAATGATCCCATGCTATCCATCAATGTGGTGCAAAGGCAGTTGTAGCCTTATTTAACTTTGTGGGCCGACACAATTTCTTTGTGTAGATGTTATCCTAAATTTCACTTTTATCTATTCAAATGAGTTAAAAAGAGAGAGGAGTTTTTGACGTTTGAATCAAATAAAGGTGAGTTTTACATTGGTGAAATGAAATTATAGCGGCCATCAACATGACAATGATGGCAGCACATGATCATTTCTCTCTTTTCGATTCGTCATTTCTTATTGAGACAAATTAGCTAGTAGTACTTATTGATGATGAATTTTTATATAGATTGGCTGTATTGAACTAGTTCCGCTGGTCAAGAGTGATATTTTAAGCTTGAGAATCCAAAATCAGATTTCTGAACATGCGTGTTATATTAAGATACCAATACCTCTTAATTATGAGTGTGTTTATGATTATAAATTATAAATCAGTACATTACCAAAAACATAGTAAACTGCACATAAAGATTTTTCGATCTAAATATGCAGGCTCTTTTCCATCGTATGGAGCTTTAGCACAATCTAGCTAATAGTCTTTAGCAGATATTTGATCATCACTATGAGGGATAGGATTCTTACTTATGAGGGATAGGTTCTTACTTTTATGCAAATGTTATATTGTATTTAAAACGAGTATATGATGAAATCATGATTCTTCTTTATTTGTTGAGTATTAGTTCTTTGAAATGGGTGGCTTAAGATCTTGGTGCTGTACTGGATACTATAAAATAAAATTAAAAAATACCATACAGTCTTTTGAATCATCCACTTGGTATGGCTTTTAATTTGAATGGTGGGGCCCACAGGAAGAGCAATCATAACCCCATTCTTTGGATGTGGGATCATGTGCTTCAAATCTATACAAAAGCAGAGTCTTAACACAGTAACACATGGATCGCTACCATCTTTTATCATACGTCTTCCTTTAGTCGTAATTTGAGGGACCCAGAGGGCCACAACCCAAGACAAGAAGCAGACAGGGCGACCTTCTTCACAAGCTCATGTCTTTTTGTTTGTTGTTCTCCTTCTCCTTCCTTTGTGAACGGGGTTTATAGGCGCTCTGACTGTCTCTTTTGCAACTCAAATTTGTCAGTTGTCATGTTGTTGTGTTTTTGTTTATATTTATTTGAGCACGCTTTTGCTTATTCTATTAGAGTACCATCTTTTCATGAAAATCTTTGGGATGTATAGAATCTGAGGAAGATCTATTCCAGGATCCCATCTAACATAGGATCTGTTAATAAATATATCTATCTATGATACATTTTTGGATCTTTACGACTTAGCAGTGAGAAATTTCCTTCAACTTGGATTTTTTTTCCTTCTTTTGGCAATTGGCAAGACTTGTGTGGAAGCCTGATTGGATTAAATTGATGGTTATAAAAAAAGGGTGGCAAGGGGGTGGCCAGGTTGGGTCAAATTCAACCCCTCTCTCTCTCGTTTTTTCCCACAGCCAGTGGGAGCTTGGGGAAGTGTGCAGCATGCTAAGAAATCGAACCCTAAACAACTGAGTGAAAGACGGGGTTACTAACCACCTGCACTAATTCTCATATTTAGGTCATGTTGAACGCTGATGTAGGTAACATGTATATGCTTCACATGAAGCTAATAAATTTGTTGATTACTTGGTTGTAGAAGAAATGCGTACTTAATATAGAAGTCAAAAGGGCCAACCTGAACCCTGAGTTGAAAGGTTTGTGTTTGAGTGCTGGGTTATAGTGCAATGTGAACCTTTGGAAATTCTAGTTTCACTTTAATGAGACTCGAATTTTATATCTTCAACCCTTCATGTTTCTTTTCGTCACGAGTTTAGAGTTTAGATCCGCCAATTCCATGCTAGATGCTATAGCCGAACAGTGGATTGAGAAGATATCTCCTTGGATTTCATTATGTAATTGAGATTTGATCTTGGTGGGATACAATGATCTTGTACATTTCCTTCTTTCCTCTTTTTTGTAATCTCTTCTCCTTGTAATTAATATTTTTATTACTGATAAAAAAATAGTGCAGGGTGCCAGGTTCGGTCTTGATCAAATTAGGTTGCGAGGTCAGTCACCAAGTATAGTTCAAGGCAAACCCAACCCATTTATTGATTAGGTTATAAATGTTTTTTACCAACCCTATTAAAAAATGATCAAGGGTCAGTTGAAACCTAGATTGCTAAATTGTTCGGGTTATAGGTTGGCAGGTTAGGTTAGGTATTGCCACCGTTGGTTAAAATCCATGATATGGACTGTCCTAGTGCCCAAAGAATGTTCTCCTACGAACAGATTGCATATTTCTAATATGCACTCCAACTCACAGGGCCACCCAGATGCATTTCTATCAATGAAAGGAGGGCATAGAAAGGTGTCCTTATGGACAAGGGCAGCAAAGAAATCAGCCCCACTAGATTATCTTCACCCTTGATTTACCAAACTTAAAGTTTAATTGAGTCTTAACTATCATTTTTTGTAAATATGGTTTATTCTTTATTTTATTTTATATTTTTTATTTAAATTCAATCCAATAGTGAGTGAAGAATCAATGAGTTTAACATTAGCTCTGATGCCATGCCAATATGCCATGGGATGACAAGGTTATCAAAGGACCTACACTTATCAAAGATGGGCCCAAGTAGGAGAACATTTCCCCATGTGCCCACATGTAAATTTTAATGAGAAAGTTAAATGGATCAATCCGAACCCCAAATAATAGGTCATGATCGAGTAGAGGGTGCCAGTAAGAGAGCAGTGGTTCAGGTCAGTTTGACGAGTTAACCAGCAAGCATGGAACGACTCAAGCCCAGCTCGTTTGGTTAATCAGATCGAAACTGAAAGCATCACCTGTTCGGGCAGGGTTAGATCACGACCTGTGGGTTTGGAGAAGATCCGATCCAGTAGGTTGGATGGGCCTTGGTGTCCCCAATTGCATTCTAATTGGTTACTATAATACTACGGTAATATTAAAATCAAAATACTCAGCAAATCATATTTAAGGGGAAAAGATCATGTGAGAAGCTAAGATCTATTTTCAGATATGGATATTGGTATGCGTCCAAAAAGTGACAAAACTATATGGATCCTTCCTCATGGACTATGAAATAGTAAGTGGGATCCAAATGAGAATTTAGATCTAACGAACGTAAATGGGCTAAAATATAAGGTCATGGGTTTTAGTCCCACCATTATCATTCCCTCCCTTATAATTATATATGTATATTTAGGCCGGGCGGGGATTCCGGATCTCAGCCATCGAGTCTAAATAAAAAAAAATCCGAGCACGGCCTTACAAAAAACACTCTTCTTTTTAAAAGACAAAATAAAAAAAGCTACTGTCTCACCTTTTGATTTGACCAAACCTTTACTTTGGTTCTCTCTTGTATTGACTATTCACTTCACTTAACCGGTAAAGTAAACTTACCAAACAATTGATCTACTATGTATTTTTTGTGATTTGATGTTATTTCATCTAAACATTAATAATACATTCTCATCCATTATTGTGTGGACCAAAGCCCCACCCATCACTTGAGCAAAGCGTAAAAAAAAGGAAAAAAAGAACCGATTTGCAAGTTTTTTGAGAAGTTGGGCCGGTAACGCATTTTTTTCAGACTTACAAGAATTTATGCATTCATCTTAGATTTTGGTTTTTCTAGGATTGCATTAATTTCATTTTAGGATTGCATAATTCATTCATTCTTGCACAAAAAAAGGTTTTATATTTAATTTAAAATTAATTAGGAATCTAGGATGATTAACTAAGATTTAAATTAATTAGGATACTAACATGCAAAGTTCTAGTAGGGAACTTGCATTTAGGAGTCTTAATTTTTATTCTCGCTGATTCTTAGGAAAATTGCAGAGTTTGAATTAATCTTAATGTGCCGAATGATAAGACATTGGTTTGAAGACTTTAAGAAATCTGGAAATCTTAGGTTATAAGTAGTTAAGTTATGTTAGAATTCTAATTGATCTATATTTTTTTCTCAATTTGAAGTGCTTTGATATATCTTGAATAATTGAGAAAGCTCTAGAATTAGAGAGTCATAGTTTATTTAAAGTCTTTATGTACTTTATTTTTTTTAAATGAGGTACAATTTCAAGTTGAAAAAGGACTTGAGTTTCAAACCACTCCCTGAGGATCGACCCCGTACTCACAGGTTACTAAATTGCAGTCGAAGCTCTACACTTGGAGCCCACGAACACTTACAAATGTCAGGCTGGACCGAGCTTTCTAATCACTTGTTGGATAAATCGGTAACAGAACTACGTACACGCACTACTTTTATTGGGTTGGGGCAGACATTGGGTTATCAAATCGGTCGCTAAACTACATGCATGACTTTCTTTGGGCGGGGCGACCTTTGGGAGTCTTATCACTTCAACCAAGCTCAATCTATATGCTGCACAGGAAACAAAACTAGATCAATACCAGGCCCAGGTTCTAAAATCCGTCCTAAAAGCGGGCGAGGCCAATAATTGGGCCAATGCCCGCCCTACTCTTGAGGAACCCTAATCCTAGGACCTCAATACTCGCATAATCCGATACCCATTTGCAGCCCCATTTGATCCACACCCAACTACTAAGCTCTATTTCTATAAACCTTAACCAATGATTAATGGTAAACCGGTCCAGTCCATTCCATGTTTTTTACCCGATACTTAAATTGGACAAACCTTGCCCCATCTATGATTAAGGGCAAACCTCGCCCAACATGTTAATCTAACAGTTTAACCCACTCATAGTGGAATGAAGTTTGAACCAAAGCTAATAAACGAGAACCGACTTCATGACGGTTTGGACTTAAGAAAATGGACTCATTCTTTAAATGGGGACAGTTTTCTCCTATGCACTATGCATCAATCAATGCAGTTCATTGCATGGCTAAAAGAAATACACGGTGAAACCTAATCTCTCGCATTGTAAGGACCCAATCTAGAAAACCCTGATATTGATTTGTACGTGACGGTAGGACATATCATGAGTGACCCCACCATTGTGATCGCATTTCATTCCATAATTGTTAATTGTTTACTTTGTTCATGTTATTGCATTTATTTGTTAGTCATATGCAAGTATAATGTCATGTAGAGATTACCGTCAACCCATGAACCCATCCATGAGAAAAGGAAGGAGAGAGAGAGACCGCGTTGCTTAGGGTAAACCGAAAACTGCAAGTTTTTCACCGATATAAGAAGCAAAATACCCATAATTGTTAGGTTTTTTTTTTTTAGCACTTGGGAGCAGGTTTTGTGCCGATCGGAACAACGGAAATCCTATATTTGCAGTTATTCCACCTATCGAAAGCGGAACGCCTACTGGAATAGCGGAAAACCTGTATTTACTATTTTTCCACCTATCGAAATAGCGGTAAAACTTGTATTTGCTGGTTTTCCACCTATCGGAACAGAGGGAAACATGTATTTGCGGTTTTCCTCATCAGTGGGTCATTTTCCTTTCTTTTTTTCTTCATTCTTTTTACGTGTGCCCTGGGTCGAGTCATGGCGTGGGTCCATGGGTTGAGGGTTGAGTCCACAATAATGAATGAGCATACATAATTAAGAAATAAATGCAATAATGGAAATACATTAAATAATTAACAACTAATATATATATAATTAATGAGTGAAAATCGATCACATGGGTGGGGTCCACTCGGGATAAGTGCTACGGTCAGAAATCAATATCATATGGGTTTTCGGGATCGGGTCCTTACACCATTAGTTGAAAAAAAAAAGATTCAGTTTTCATTTTTAAGGATCTGATCCCAGTTACCCAGATGATATTGGTTTCTGACCGTAGGGTTTAAACACGAGTGGACACCACCCTCTTTGTTCACTTTTCACTCACTAACTACTTCATATTTCGTAAACATACTTTGCCAAAGAAGTAAAGTGAAGGGTTAATTTAAGAGACAATAAAAAGAGAGGGGTCAAATAAGAAAATACTAAATTTCAAAAATCACCTCTTCCTTTTAACAGGTAAAATGTTAAAAAATTACTTTCTCAAGCATGCCACTGTTAAAAAATTACTTTCTCATGCCACTGAATGACGAAAAAAAAAAAAAAACTATGGATGTTCAAGGACCAGGCCGGGCTAGGCTGTGGAATGTCCGAAGCAGCCCAACTTATAAACAGGGAACCCAAGCTTCGGCCAGGCCTGAAGTTGCTGGCCCGAGCCTCGCCCGCATGGAAATAATGAAGCCCAAGCCCAGCCCATGTTAGACGTATAGAAATGAAAAAAATGAATTTCTTACCATGTCGTACGCTAGCTCAACTGGTGTTGTCCCATCACCTTTCGTGAGAGGTCATGAGTTTTAGTCCCCCACATTACCACTCCCTCTCTTATAATTATATGTGTATATTTGGGTCGGGCGGGGATTCCGAATCTCAATCACCGAGTCCAATTAAAAAAAACTTGGTCATGGCCTTACAGAAAATACTCTTCTTTTTAAAAGACAAAATAAAAAAGCCACTCTCTCACCTTTTGATTTGACCAAGACTTTACTTTGGTTCTATCTTGTATTGACTATTCGCTTCACTTAACCGGTAAAATACACTTACCAAACAAGTGATTTACTTTGTGTTTTTAGGGATTTAATGTTATTTCATCTAAACATTAATATTACATTCCCATCCATCATTGTGTGGACCAACACCCCACCCATGACCCGACCAAAATGTACAAAAAAGAAAAAAAAAAGAACCGGTTTGCAAGTTTACCGGTATAGCTGGACCAACCCAATTTCTCTGATTAATTAAATGAAATATTAAAAGCAATAGAGCCGGCTAAACTGATATAAGTTGAGTTGGACCAACCCAATTTCTCTAATCTATCACTCTGGGGCATATGCCAAAACTTAGGGTAATCAAATATTTGACCATAAATATTGCCCAGGCCAGGGCCACATTTCAAATGATTTAGGTGTAAGGTAGTCATAGCACCCATTCCCTGGTTAGAAATTGAATCAGGCTCTGGCTGGTTTTGAGGTCCATTTTTAGTCTTTCCTTTGAGCAAATTGAAGGGAGGATGTCCTTGGCCCCACCTAACCCGGACCCTTTAAGACTCTCCTCGTTTAAGATTGTATAGATTTTTCGCTTCTTATACCAGGAGTAAGCCTCAATTATAGCTTTTCCCGGAGGCATTGGTACTTGGTAGTAAAGTTCAATCTGCAGGATTTCCGCCGATGTAGACTGCAGTCGAGTCCAAAATGCAGCTTTCCCGTGGATACTTACGGCGGTAATGTTGCGATTTCCGGATTTCCTCCTCTCCGAGAGGAGGAAAAGTCGATGTTGCAACATTTCCGCGGAATATTACGGCGGTAATCTTGCACTTGAGGATTTAAACAAACCGACTTTTGGGCCGGGCCGGGTCGCGGGTAGGGTTCTTACACCCAAAGGTGATTTAAAACTCTTCTTGCGAACTCACCGCACGAGCTATTTTTAGGGCCCATCTAGTGATGGGACCTAGTTATACATACTTCATATAACAACTATGTATTTGGGTTTGCAGGGGATCCAAAATTGAAAAAAAAAAAAAAAAACTAACACAATCCTTGCATTATTTTTATTAGTCAATTTTGTTTTATCAAATAATAACTCTTACATTGGGGTTGACTTCTACTTTCGATAGGATCTGAGGCTATCCATGCACAAAAAGGGACCTAGTTTTAAGTGGATTGGATTTAAATAGGTGGGGCTCGCTGAGGAGTTTAACTCCTTCAACTTTGGATTTCTCTAAGGGCACGTTTGGCAAAGGGCATGGCAGTGGAATCCTCTCCATTTTCCACGATTTAGAGAATTTTCCATGTTTGGTTGGGAGAGGATTTTGAGAGGAATGACATGAGTTTTCCTCTCATGTGATTATTTCCACAATCAGACCTCCCCACATCGGACCGAGTGATTCCATGAATGAGTGGAAAGGCGGAGCTACAGTACCTGTACAGTGACTGAGACGGTAATATGGTTTTGGACGGTTTTTGCATTTTTAATGCATCTTTTGGGTCCCACAAGAAATATCCAAACCGTTAATAATGTTTAAACAATCCAAAACGGCCATGTCACCAAATTTCAGCCATTGATTCATCTTAGATCTTGAAATCTATGCAAAATTTTCCAAACCGTTAGATGACCAAATCTGGGCCAAAA
Source organism: Litsea cubeba (assembly GCA_012931725.1). Taxonomy (NCBI): domain Eukaryota; kingdom Viridiplantae; phylum Streptophyta; class Magnoliopsida; order Laurales; family Lauraceae; genus Litsea; species Litsea cubeba. The sequence continues at coordinate 81,468,563 of CM022945.1, forward strand.
CCGGGATGGAGACCAGTCCATTCTTTTCAATTTTCTGGTTCCTGTGGGCCCCATTTTTGGAAGGTCAAACACGGCTACTGGACCAAATTTCAACCGTTGATCATTACCATATCTTGAGATATTTATAAAAATGTCCAATGCTAAAATATTAATTTCTTATTCTTGTGGGCCCTCTTTGCAAGATCTGAACCGTTCATATTTTCTAGATGACCACAAACATTTTTGAAGTGAAAGTTGAGGTCTTAATTTTTCATGGATTTTGAAAATTTTTATAAATATGTTTATTACCATTGGATTATACATTCTACAATTTGTAGAAATCCTCCCTCCATCCAAACATAGAACTTTCATTGAGAATCTTTCTTGAGGATTGTGGCCTTCTTTGGAGATGGAGAGAATCATCTAAATAGAGGATTCTTCGTCGTTTACCAAACGTGCCCTTAGGATAATTTTGAAGTCTTTTGCGTTCATTTTCTCCTTTGAAGTCTAAGGTTGCCAAACCTTCTTCGCTAAGAATTTCATTGAGTAATAGATATTGGGCCGTAGAATTCTTGCAGCCTTGAACCGAGGCATAATTCTATGGTTGTTACCCACACGGCACACCTAGAGATGTCACGGCCCACGGCAGTCAATGGACCATGACAGTATGGTATGATACGATATGGCACAGTCAACAGCACGGCCCGTCTGGCACAGTCCGTGGTCCAGGTCGTGCTGGGCAAAGGTCTCAGGCCCGTTCGCACGACTGCAGCATGAGATATTTGATACTTTTAGTATAAATAAAAAAATATAGTCTTTTACTTTTTTTTTAATACCCAAAAAATTTCTAAAAGTAATTCTATTCAAAAACCTTAAAATATAAAAGATTTAAATGGTTCACTAGTGGAGTAGGTTGAGTGTGCCATACTCTTATTGGCGTACATCTTTTAAAATTTTTAATTTACGACCTTTGTTTTTTAAGCCTAAAAGGTAAGAACAAAGAACTACACGAAAGACATGGCCCATACGGCACGGCCCAATATAACTTACGCACATCATCACGGGCCGAGTCCCTGGCCATCCATGCCGGCACGGCCGGCCTGGGAGTTGGTCGTGCCGTGCCGAACTTGTCCCTTGATTTCTACCGTATTATTTTTGCTATTTTTAGTACGTTATATGAAGGCGACTCGGTGTAGGTCATAGGACCAACCGACATTTGCTCTATAAATGCCCTATACAAAACCGTATATCATCGTACTCTCGGACTCAATATTCCATGTAGGCTCATCTGGAAATCAGACCCGTCACCGAGGCTCCAATTCATATGGAGAGCTTTCCATGACTGGCTTCCCACAAGAGCCTTTCTGGTAGCATATGTAAAACACATTGAATCAATTTGCGTCCTTTGTTTTCAAATTGAATCAACCCCACAAGCCCAAGGGCATATTTTCTGGTTTCGTATATGGGAGTCCACATCAGGCTCGCATGAAGAGAGTCTGTAAAAGAGGACAACCGACAAAGGGGTCGGCCCAGGCTTAAGGTGATGAGCTTCTCAAAACCAGGCATTACCCTGCCCTGTCCTTGGACTTTAGGGCCATAGTTACCTGATTCGGTCACTTGGCCTTGGAATCTCATCCATTAGAATCAACTAATTGGCTATTCGATGTGTTTGGATTTGATATTTTGAGAAGCACAGAGTCCACTCTAGTTGTTCAAGTGGATAAAAAGGTTGGATTGAAAAGACAAATCTTTTCCATTGGTTTCTTTCCAAGAGAAATAACAGTAGACATTTAATCCAATGGCCTCGATGCAGAGGAAAAAGAATACATTTAAAATGCAGTGGTACAACGCTTTACTCTCTCTTCCATCCTCTCATCCCTTTGCAAGAAGGAAAAAGGAGGAAATTTAAAGCAACAATAACACTTCCTCTTACTTATCTCCCTGCTATACCGATGCAATACGATCTTTTTGGGGATTTCCTCTCATATTCTATAAGATCCAACAATTTTTTACTTTGAATAAACTTGGATCCACTGTGAGATTAATTAATTATAATAATTAAAAAATAGGAAATTTTATCCAAAAAAACAGATTAGTGACCACTATACAAAAAATGTAATTTTAAGTGCCTTTTGCACCAAACCAGTCATATTGCCCGAATAACGTATTTTTTTAAAAAAAAAATCTCTACTAGGGTCAATAGAGACTTCATTTGCAATGTTAAGAGTCGATTGAAACCCTGCAGTCCATCATAACCTTCACAAAACTCCCATTTACTTTATTTGCAGGGTCTCATTCTACCTTTATTTGTAATGATAATGGTCTTTATCGACCCTGCGGTGTACGCTTATAAATGCACGAAACTCATCCCTTTGGAAAAAAACGACCATGCTCGACTTGCTTCTCCTCCGTAAGATATTCCCACATTTTGAAGACCATTAAAGCCATATGTCGCTGTTCGGTGAAGAACATTAAAGTGCATATGCTATTGTTTGGGGCTGACCAAGTTCATCTATTTTAAAACACAAGTGTTTGAAAGTCTCTTCGAAAGCGAAGTGAGTGGGGATCTCTTGCTAATAATTTCGGCTGAAAGTAATTAGTCCTTTTTTATCTCAACCATCCAGATTCATCAAAACCTTCCTTGGCCATGGCTTTCATACCAATGATTGTGTTCAGTTAATACTAATATTTCAAACCTTAAATAAATGAATAGAAACCAAATGGAAAAAATCTAGAGACAATTTCAAACACAAATGCAACAAATATTGAGTTCAGCCTATTCAAATCGATGCCCAAAGTCACAGTGGATGAAAGCCATGGCATCTCTGTTTGACAACCATATGAAAATCGCAAGCATGAGATCTTCCTCTTTAGCTCTGTGCCCATTGTCTTCCAAGAAGGGGTTTTTAACTATTTTTAGGGCTTTTTTTTTCTTCCTTCTACATTATGCTACACAACCAAGGCAAATCACCCTTTTAGAATATCATTTTCAAGTGGAGAGTAGGTGTGTGGTAAGAGGAAATGCAATATCGCAAAAGGGATGGCAATGGCACAACCTAGCCGATGGAGGACCGCTGAAACTACTGTGAATACGCCTGGCAGCTGATGTGGAATCGTAGTCGGCGTTAAGAAAGAAGAATGAAACAAAACAAGAAAGAATATTGGGCTTCGCAACCCTAATATGTATGAACGGGTCGAACGCAGGGTCGATTGAGACCCTTATATTAAAAAAAAAGGTTGTTCGGGACCCTAGTAGAGAATGTTAAAAAAAATACGTTTTCAAGTAATATGACTTATTTGGTACAATGGCACTTAAAATTACCTTTTCGGTATGGTGGTCACATAAAAAAAAATTTCCGATAAAATCCTCTAAAAAATAGAAATATTTTATGCCGTTAATACAACTTTGAGACCTTTTATAAAATTAAAAAATCTCATCAATGCCTATTATAAGTGGGAGGCGTATATTTTGTCACAACTCAAATAGCTAACCTAACATAATTGAAATAAGGCCATGATGATGGTTTTTACATATTTATGTGTCTCATATTCCTTTTACAATATCATTATTTATATTTTATCAAAGTATCAAAATTCCTACTAAAATGATTATATTTATATATATATATTGAATTAGACTTACGAATTAATACATCGAACTCATTAAATTCAATTACGAATCAAGCGAATCAAATGTAAATCAAGTAAACTTACCACAATAAATTATTGAACTTGATTGAGTGTTCAACTTCGAATTGCAAATTCAAATTTTAACTGATCCAATTGCGAATCAGGTAACCATGTTTAGGAAAAAAAAAACCCCTTATTTTAGCTGAAAAAAAAAAAACCCTTATTTTAGCTGGCTTTGGCAGCCGGGCCCCTCTCATTGACCCGCTACCTACTCACAAGTCAATGTCGCGTTAGCCAGCAAGCGCCCATGAGGCGACAATTCCCGCTCCAGGAAGTATTGATAATTGATAAAGACTCGTTTCGGGGTTTTGGGCGTTTTTGCGTCTCATAAACCCTCGGAAACCCCTTCCACTGACCACTCCACTTCCCGCTTTTCCCATTTCCTTCTCCTTCCAAGCTCTCTTTCCCTTTCTCATCTTGCGATCCCAAATCCTCCATTGCAGAAGAACAAGAAGACGATGCCATGGCTACTTCAAGAGATATTCAGGAAATCGTCTCAAAGCTCTCATCAGATAAAGCGAAAGCTCGCGAAGTAAGCTTCTCTATAATCATCAATGCCTCTCTCTTTCTAGTTTCTAGTCATTTGATTCAATCGGTGATCGCTGATCCAATAAGGCTTTGATGATGATGATGATGAGTTGATCGATTGCAGGAAGGGATTAAGCTGTTGAACACATGGATGGATGGCGAGAGATCGTTCGGTTTCTGCAAATTGCTCGGTCAGAACACTGCTAAGATCAAGCCGAACGAGATTCCACATGGTAGGATCGCATTCGTTTTCCTGATCATGCGAGATGGTTCTTTTGAATTGGAAATGTCCGTGTTTTCTTATATCGATTGTCTTCTTATTGTTTTTGGAAGCGGAGACGTGGCCGTTTCTCGTTAAGCTGCTGATGAAATGCATTACTCTGGAGATATCAGCAAGTAAGAGGCGGCTTCCGAAGGCGTCTATTGCGAAAACGCTTCGGGCCGCCATTCAACGTGCAGAAGATGCCAAGTTTTCTGGTTAGTTATGGAGTTTGATTGAGATGTATTACAATGTGTTCTTTTTTTTTTTTATATCTTTCTTAAAGATTCTTACTGCACTTCTTGATTGTAGTAAAATCTAGTCCTTTCTGCTAGTTAGTCTTAAGCTATATTTCTGAAAGATTCTTAGGTTTCTTTGTTTCTGCCCTTCTACATTTAGCAAAGGTGCTTTACCATATCATTCTTGTATGGTCTTACATTTGGACTGGTGGACTGAATTTTCACTTGCTTCATGTGTGTGTTACACTATTGGATTCTAAAATCCCAGATTGGCAAAAAATGTAGTATGTCCAATCAATGGCCTTAATTACATTATCAGACAGAGGAAGTTGGCCTTGCTTTTAATGAGAAGGGTCTCTCACCCAAGGTTTCATGGGTGCAACATCCCAACCTCACAATTTTATTAATAACATCCATTAGAATAATCTAAACTGTCTATATATGTAGGAAATTTGTTTTGTTTAACCTTCCTCAACCACTGTGGTTTATGGGTCTTGGATTCATCCCTCCCTCCCTCTTGCTTGATTCTTTCTTCCATTCCTCAGTACAGTCATTTCAATTTGTGCTGTATAGTGTGGTATCCATGCATCCCTTTCTTCTTGTTGTTCTCCCTCTCCTTAGCGCACTCATTGCTAATTTTGCTTTATACGTGTGAGCTTCATTTTTTTTTTATTTTTTTTTAAATTCTTCTTCTCCTCCTTTTGCTTTATAGTTTGTCTAACACTCCTTCGCCTGCTTCTGTGGGATTATTCCATTCGTTCATCATCATCCTTCTCTCTCTCTCTCTCTTCTTCTTCTTCTTCTTCTTCACAACAATATATGAAAGTTATCTAGAGTGGTTACCATGTTCAGGATTTGATAGCTAAGACCAAGGAGTAGAAGGAAGTCTCATCATGTGTGATATAAGTGAATGTATCCTCTCCTCATGCACTCAATCAAAATTAAATAAAATTGTCCTTTCTCTATTTTAGTGTTGAATGCCTGTTGGTGTGCGTCTGGGACATGTGAATGCATTTTTTCCTTAAGCTTCGGCCTAGACAGTTCTATTTTTATTACTTACTCCCTCTCTTGTTGCGTCAATGTCCTATAACTGCCAAGGATAGGTGAATGGTGGCATCATGGTATGGGTTTGGTGTCACTGTCACATATCCTAAACCTGTCAAGGGTGGAATAGGGTGGGCTGGTGGGGCACTATATCCGGGGGTGGACATGAGTTTACCTTCTGTATGAAACTGATCTTTTGCCATCCCTATGTGGGACTCATCCACAATTCATACCTATGAAAAACTTCCATCCAGACGAGAGCCTGCATCACAGTTGAAGGTGCTCACTATTGCAGCATTGAGCAAGTCCAGTTACCACTGAAAAAAGTCCATCTTTCCATCCATCCATTCATCATCCTTTTCATTTTCGCAGTTGTCAAAGGATTCAACTAATGCTTCTTCTCTAGCTGCTGTTGCTATTGTCTGAGGATTTGGCTTTCATAACTTCACATATTCTTCGATGTGGAATTTTTTTTCTTTTTTCTGACCTGTCTACATTTCAACTAGATAACTTTTTTTTGGGTTGATTTCAATTGGCATATCTAATTAACATACTTGTCTCTTAGGAAAGGCATTGCTTCTGTTATCTGTGGTGAAGTCACTTTTTGACCACATATGGGATGTTGTAAGGGATGTCCCAAGTTTCCAATTTGAATATGGCATCATTCTCCGGCATCTTTTGGCTGTGAAGGAGTACCGTTTCCACATGAGGAAGCGGGTGTATTGCTGTGAGTTTTTGTTTTTTCGCTTGGTTTACATTGTTTAATAACGAAAGTCTTCTACCTGAAAGTTATTGGGACTTTTCTCCAATATAACTGAACTTATTGTGGGCAGGTCTGGTGCTCTGGTATATAAATAAGGTAGAAGTGGCCATGGGTGAGAAAGACAGCATCCAACCAAACACTAGAGAGGAAGTTTTTCGATACACCCTGACTCTTCATTCCCTCTTGGAAAACCCTCCTGGTGACTTTCCGGACAATCTGCGGGAAGATCTCACTAAGGGATTTGTTAGTATTTTTCGCCATGTGAGGTATACATTAACTTTCTGTGTCAATTAAGTTTACATTTGGGTAGAAAGTGATTATACTTTCACACTGACTTTTCTTCTTTAAACTTATCAGGGAGGAAGGGAAGATCTCGCGCAAGCTAGTTGAATGTATCAATACATTCTTGTTAAGAGATGGTCCAAATCTAGGCCATCAATCCATGGATATCCATTCTGCTGTGCAGGAATTTATGTTTCGTTTTTGGCTGTCAACTCATGATAGAGGGTTGAAGGTCCATAAATGAACTTAATGAACTTTCTCTTTTATAGTTCCACTTGTGTTCTTGTTATTGTTATGATGACTAATGTATGAATGTTTTCCTTTTGCAGAATGCATTGGTTCTTTATGCAAGGATACAGTTAAAACTATGTAGGAGTTCCGCAGATGGAGGTCCTCTGGTAGAGCAACTTTTTGATGTTGTTGGTAAGGAACTGGATCAAGGAAATGTTGCTAACACTGGCATGCCACGGTGAGTCTGTGTGTTGTTTTCACCTGTGGTCTCTAAACTTGCATGTCTTTCTGATTGTTGGGAGCACAATACATCCAGGGGTGATGCAGCTAGAGATGATAAGCTTGGAACCTTGGCAAATGAGCAACGTGATTTGATGGAGCTTGCAGCTTCAGTTTTTTATCAGGTATCCCTTCTAGAAATGTGGTACCTTATACCTATTTTTCAGGTGTATGAAGTGACAAACGTAATGGCTGTGGTTATACATAATATATGATATTTTTCAGGCAAGTGTTAATACGACTAAGACACTGTTGTTGCAAAAACGGTTGAAGAGGGAGCATGCTGCTGATCGTGTGAAGGACGGTCTTATGGAAGGAAAATGGCTATGGTGAAATAAATCGTTCTTCTTATAGTTTAGCATCAATTACTCATTCACTATCAGTCTTTGTCTATGTTGTGTCTTCGTTCTTGATAGAAATGGTAATAAATTTTTTTTTGCAAAACAGAAGTGCAAATGGAGATTGACTTGGATAGCTGTTGAAATCTGAAACATTTTTTTTTTTAAATAACCTAATGGAGCTTATTTCAATACCTGGATAATGGAAGCCAGCATTGGATAAAGACTTCACATATTCACCATTGATGCCTAACTTTTGGAGTAGTTGTCGGTGGAAGTCCTAGGAGTCTTTGTATAACGGGAGTCCTTGTGTTCAATTCATATGAGTAGAGGGAGAGAATTTTCTTACTTTTCCTACATGGGGATTTACATAGAGGTGGGAGAACCATAGGGCAGGTCATCTGGCCTATTGGAATCCTAGATAGTTTTTTTCTTCTCTGTATCTTATCTGATTACATGCCCATCTCATCGGCTTTCCTAGAATTACCTTTCTCTTTTATCTGACTACATGCCGATCTTATCAAACCTCTTATGATTACATTCCAAGGGGTGAAGGGCGGGATTATGGGGAGAGCATCTGTTGATACTTATGCCTTTGTTGATGTGCTAAACCCTAAACCCACACTCCTTGAGTGAAAGTAACCATTCAAAAAAAAGAAGATTACATTCCGATCTTATTAGCTTTCCCAAGAATTAGGAAATAAGAGAAAATATATTTTTATTCCTGAAATTGTGCTAAATCAACAATTGGGTCTAGAGGTGTACAAAATGACCCGGTAACCCGACGCGACCCGTGGGTCAATGGGTGGGTCACTCCACCCATAATTTCTGTGCTCGACCCGACCCGACCCGTGACCATTGGTACGGGTAACGGGTCTCACGGGTCGGGTTACCGGGTGACCCGTGAACCCATTTTTTTTTTTTCCATGTAGAAGACCGTGTTGGTATAAATGGTTGTGGAGGTTAATACAATTGATATTATATTTCTTCCCACCACACTCATTCATCTCCTTGAAGTTTTCCTCTTGTATAATCTTTACATGGAGTACCTTTCACTTTATGCCACGTAAAACACTCTTCCAGTAATTTAATCCAATTTAAGATGTTTGGATCTCTCTTTCCATAAAAATATGGAACTTCTGAAGCTTCCTGATGAAACATGTTCGAGATTTTACCTTGATCAATGACCAACTATCAGCAACAGGAAGGACAGCTGTTGTACGTGGTTCTGTTAAAGAGACTGCAAAGGTGAATGGCAGCTTAGGAGATCAGATAAGGGACTTAACTTTATGGGTTGTGGGATGGAGTTGTGAGGGAATAGAATTCAGCTAGTGGGGGCTGTATATGAACTAGCATTAATTTGAAAATTGCAAAAGTTAATAATAGAATCTAAAAAAAGGACTCTTTTTTCTATGAAAAAGAAACAAGAAGATACCTTTTGTTGCTCTGATACAAATTGACACAGCAACAAAGAGGAAGAGTAATCAGTAATTACACTCCAGGCTGAAACTTAAGGATTCACTTGTCTAGTTTTCACACCACATTCATCACCAAATAGAGAAAGAGAGAGAATAATATTTTCATGCAAAATTGAGTACCTAAGAGGGGTTGAGAACACTGACTTACAGTCTTAGAAGGACAAGATGCCTTAACCTTCTCCTTAAGTTTAGGTAACTAATCTAGAAAATGTCTTCCTCCCTTAAATCAACCAACAACCAAATACCCTAGATTTTTATCCTTGGTCTTCTACATGTAAAAAAAAAAAAAAAAAAACTGACCCGAACCCGTGACCCGTGACCCGACTGACCCGTGACACAAACGGTCGGGTTCGGGTGGGTTTTCACCCACAAAAAATTAGTCGGGTCGGGTCGGGTTTGACCCGAAACCCACGGGTTTCAACCCGTGAACACCCCTAATTGGGTCGGTCAGTTGGTCTGTCTGTGTCTTAGCCCATATAGTTAGGCGACCATGTGTTGGGTCCAGTGCGCCAGCTGGCATTGGTTAGGCCCAATAGGCTGGCCCTAGGCATGTCAACTGGCCAGCTTGGCTCAGCTCGATCAAGCTCGGCTTCTCGTCTCACAAGCCCAGCTCAAGCTAGGGTTGATTCAGCTCATGCTTGGCTTGTAAAGAGGATTGACTTGCCTCGACTCAAGGTTGGCTTGTTAAGGGGCTCGATCTGGCTTGGCATGTATATATCTTAACATATATTATTTATTTAAGAATAAAAGTTTTTTGGCGTGTATAACATAATATTACTAATTTAAAATTTTAAGAATCAATTTAATCAGGTATCCTACTAATTAAAATATAATGAATAGAACTTTGCGGAAAATAAAATAATGGGGTATACATCTGAAATGATGATATCCTAACAAAGAAACTATTGTGGACCTTATTAACCACCAAAATATATTTAAATGACCCTCTTTTTGACAATTCTTTCACTGTTGATCTTTAAGGCCTTCAAATCTACACCTATTGAGATTTGATATTGTTGTTTTTAAGCTACTACTCATATATCCATTGACCTTTATTCCTCCTCCTTGAATTTGGCAACAGAAAGTGGAATAGCAATGGTGCTCCAATGGTTCTTATATAAGTGGTTCTGTGGATATTTGATAATGTTTCAGTTGTGCTTGACATGATGGGCATTGTCAAGTAGAGCTCATGTATTTTTAGGTGGGCCTGTTTTATTATAAACTCTTAGCTATTTAGTACTATGGAGCCCAGCGTGCCTTAATTCAAGCCAAAGCTAAGTTGAGCTAATCTCGGCTTGGCTCTAGCTCGAGGTGGCTGTCTGCTGTTCAAGTTGAGCTCAAGCTAGGCTAATCTTGGGTCAACTTGTTACTTCCCTAGATGGCCCACATGGAAGCTACTTAATCGCTTATGATATATGTGATCTTGGAACTTTTAGATTCAACTTATTTTGAGATTGATCTACACTAGTAGTAATGTATGTGATCTTTGAAGCATTGATTATACTTTCGAACAGAGTTGTGTCAATACTCCATATTGGTCAGGGTCTGAGCGTATAATTTTTGTCTTTAGAATTATGTTTCTTGTCCTAGCTAATAACTTTTTATTATTTGCTACAGGATTGGTTCCTTTTATTTCCTTATCCGGAACTATCGCTTCCGAATCAGTAAGGCACTTGTCAGCTATTGGTTTGAAAGCGTGTGCAAGAGTTTTGTGAGGTACTTGAAATTTGATCAGTTGTCTGCTCAAAGATACATAGCTGGGTCCTTAAATATATTCTAATACCTGCTACAAGCTCGTATGTAAATGGATGTGTTATAAATGGCTACATGCATGACTTTTAGAGCAGTAAAGTTGTTGATTCAGATTTACGTAATATTTATGCATGCATATAGAAAAGAAAGGAAAAAAGGAAGAAAAGGAAGTATGCATATGCACTCATTTAGGCATGCATGCATGTATCTTGACTTATAGAATCATCATCATCTTAGCCTTATCCTTTCATTTTTCTTTTGATGAAATTTACTAATTTTTTTATTAAACATAGGATTTCTACATGAAAATTTTATCCCAGCAAGGTGGAGTGAGAAACTACACATTGGAATATTGTCCAATGACTAGGCCATGCGAGTCAGCAGGTCAGCCTCCGTCTATTTCCCTTGGCACTCACTGAATCTGGCCTGTAATGAGGCTTTCATTTATCTAATCTCATTACAAATAAACGCAAACCTTCATGGTGGTTTCGATTTGCCAACCGCTCACGCAATAGCTTTCAATGTGTACCCTTCCACTATGAGCTTTCCTCCAAAGTCCAAAGTGTTCCTTGAACAGGTTTAGAGTAGACTACCAACGATCCGTTGGAAAATGGAGGGATCATCCAGGGGAGGGCCATCATCCGTACTAATTTTGCTGTTCAATTCCATAGGCGTATCAAAGATGTGAGCATCATCAAGCCTTGCCGAAGTGATCAAATCTGAAGCATATTTACGTTGATGAACCCTATTGCCTGATTTGTTATGCATAAACTCAAGCCCCCAGAAAGTAAGTGAGAGGACCAAGATCCTTCATTCTGAAGTGGCGAGTAAGATGGTTTTTGATATCCGTAATGTCCATAGTTTTCAAAATCGGAATCGTATCGCAAATCGTTCATACCCATGAATCGAATCGAATCGCGAATCGTATCGTGAATCGTAGGATTTTTTATTTTTCTAATAAAAATAAAAAATAATTAAAAATTAAAAGAAAAAGAAAAAAGTAATTATTCAAAACCATCCATTTTTCAATTATAGTAGTATAAATATAATAACAAGTAAGTCTATCATACAATCATATCAAAAACATCATGACATATATATGAAATAAATGATGTGTAAATAGTTAAATAAGTTTAAAGTATCAACACATATTTTTATTATCTTTAAATCAAAATATAAAAATAAAATAAAATCCAAACCATCAATCTTACACGGTAGGATATCTCTTAAAGTTAAGAAAGTGTTCATGAAAAAAAAAAACCAAAATAGATTAAAAAAAGAAGAAGATATAAACAAGCACCATATGTACAATCAAATGCTTTAGGTAAATGCATGTTCTTTATTCATCTTTAAAACCTTATCAAAGCTGTAAAAAATTCTTACGAGGTTTCGTTAACTACTAAATAACCTTTTAAAAATACAAGCGATAAAAGAAATAGTGAGTAAAGAAAGATAAAAGGTAAAAGATCATTAATATTATTAGCTTATTGGCTATAGCCATTCTCGCTTAGTCGAATTGCTTGAATCGTAAGATTCAATGAAACGCGTATCGAATTGTAGGATTCACACCTGAATCCTAATATTCATTTGTAAATGAGATTCATTACATAGATACGAATTGTATTCCTTAAGATTCGGGATACAAATTGGGATTTGGGATACGAATCGTAGGATTCTGATAACTATGGTAATGTCGGCAATATCATTGCCACTGATATTCATGTCCAACATAAACTAAAAGAAATGTATCAGTATAGCCCTTCGGTGTCCATCTAAGAAATTGGGAACTATCAGAATGACTGACGAAATCTAGCTTGAGGAATTGCTGCCCAAAATTTATCGAACCAAGACCTGGGAGCCTGCTTAAGTCCATAAAGAGATTTCCACAACTTACAAACATGCTTTGGAGAACAAGCATATCCCGGAGGTGGCTTTAAGTAAATAGTCTCTCGCAAGTCCCCATGAAGAAATGCATTTTTAACATTCATTTGCCATAAAGGCCAGTTGCGGGCTGCAGGTGCACAGAAGGGTACGAACGATGGTCATTTTAGCCACTGGTGCAAAGGTCTCCTCATATTCAATCCCATATTCCTGCTTATAATCCTTTGCAATTAGTCTGGCTTTGTAGCGATCAAGACTCCCATCCATAGTTGTCAAGTTCGTTTCGGACGCCGTTTCGGCTTGGCTCCAAAATGAAACATTTCGGCCGATTCGGACATTTTTCAATTCGGAAATTTGTTTCAGAAAAATAGAAATATATATTTATATTATATATATAAGTGGGCCTCACTTAAAAATAATTATATATAAATTTTTAATGATTACAAATAAGTGGGCCTCACTTTCTGTAAATTATCAGGACCTCGTTATTATTTTTAAATGGTTTCATAAATCATCAGGACCTCTCGGTATTTCACTGGACATTGACAATTAAAAGTAAGTGGGCCTCGTCATCACATAAAAAAATCCTCAAGGGGCAAGGGCCAGGTGTGTTCAGATTCCACTCAGGTTAGCCTGCCTGTTTTGTAACCCTAATGACAAGGTGTACGCAGGGTTGCCAATTACCATTCGTCAGAAGCCAGAAGGTCCCCCATGACAAAATCTAAATAGACAAAATTATCAGCAATGGAAGATTGAAAATTGAGATTGCAATGATCCAAAGGCCCATCGTGCAATCAAATTATGTTAAGCAGCCACGTGATTAAATGGTGGACCATGATTCTAAGACCTCCACAATCTAGTGTTTAAAAGATGATCACCGCACAAGACACGTGATCAAATGGTGGACCATAAAAATGCAGCCTTTGATCAACTATCTAACTCCATAAATTTATATAAAATAAAATAAGTTTTCAATGAATACAAAAAGTGGTCCTCACTTCCCGTATGTGATCAAAACCACTTATTTTTCTTAAGCGTTCAGGACCACACCATAAAAGGAATATAATACCTTTACTCTTTTGTAAGACCCTTTTAAATGGAGCTCCCAACCCAAACCCTTTCGCAAAAACGTGGAAATGACGAGGAAGAAACGGAAAGAGAGAGAAATCGATGCATACCTGAGGATTCGATGAGATTCTTTTCCAAATAGATCAGGCAAAGCCAGCAAAGACGACCCTCGACGACAAAGGAAATCCACCCAATAACCTTGGCGAGGGAGAAATCCAATCCACAACCCTTGGCGAGGGAGAAATCCAATCGACAGCCCTCAACGGAAGAATAATCATAAGATATTAAAAGGGGAATAGGGAAATAAAAGAACTCATGGTCGATACCCGCATCTTTGAGCCCAATTTATAGATTAAATGGGATTTTGAAGGCTGCATGTTGTCGAATGAGAGGAACATGAGGTGTCGCCGCTCAAGAACAGGTATTTTGAATGATTTCATTTATTTCGTTTCAAATTTGGTAGAATGCTAGACTACATTCATTCAATTTTTTTTCTTCTTTAACGGTCTTCCCCCTGATTCATCTGAATCTATTGGTTCGGATATTGTTCGTTTGAATTTAGGTTTTTTTTTGTACGAAACCTTATATTTTGGCGAATTTTAACGAAATATGAAAGATGTTCGGTTCGGTTCGTTTTTGGTTTCGAAACGAAATAACTCGGACATTTCATTCGAATCGAAACGAATTTGACAACTATGCTCCCATCAGAGTGAACTTTTACGGAATAGATCCATTTACTGCCAATTACAGATGCTCTTTCAGGGGCCGGTACCAACTTCCATGTTTTGTTTGCTTCAAGAGAGAGCAACTCCTCATTCACAGCATCCTGCCAGTACGCAATCTTCGAGGCCTGTGAATATGAGGTGGGTATAGGAGCACCATCCAAAGAAGTGAAGAGAGCAGGAAATCCATATCTGTCAGGGGCGACTGAAGGACGACTAGAGCATCACAGAGGTTTGATACTATCAGAAATATCCTAGTCTTCTATACAAGGAAATAAGAAGAGAGAAATCAGCTTTACAATCCTTTGACTAAGTCCCACACGTGGGTTATTATGCAAGCTGTACATGGGCCTAATTGAGCTGGGCCTAGACGTTATTTTTGATGTGTTGTCTTATACACAAATCCCAAGACCAACAAATAAAAGTGGGAAAAAATGCGGCCTTGAAAGAGCCCCAAAATTCTGTCCCCAGACATGGCCGGACATGAGGGCTCTCGAAGCCCATCTCCGGTAAGTCAAATTGCCAGATATGGGCTTCCCCGGGGAGGAAGGGGCTCAAAATCCCCATGAATCAGGCCCAAAAAGGGGCTGTCTGGGAGTGATCAGACATGGCATCCAGAGGGCCGATGTCCTGTGACCGAATTTTGGGTCCTTTCTTCCTCTCGTTTGGCTACTCTTTTGGAGACCTTTTACATAATTTAGAGGGTCTCTTAGCATGGTTAAACTTCCTTAATTAGGCCTCCAGACTAATCACAATTACAAATACAATCGAGGAAAATTTAACATGGAAATTCTAAGGAAATCATAGAGTTGAAAGTTTGAGTGTGGGAAAGTCTTGCATGCATACTATAAAATCGATTTTAGTCACTTGCGTTGGTCTCAAAAGCTCTCAAGGGCACTCCCAAACACTTCAATTCACTTGGGAACCTCCTAAACACAAAAACCCCAAAAACCAAGATGGAGTTGTAAATGCCCTACCGCCTGCCTAGGCACATATTAAAAGATGGAGGGAGGCTCTCACCTGTAGGACGACCAACCAAGATGATTTCGCTGAAAGAAGGGGCGGCCAAGCTGTGAAATCCAAGAAAAATGCGTCTTTGGAGAGGTAAGGAGTGTGATGGTGAGCTTGAATTTTCCAAGGGCAAGAGATTGGGCGTGATTGAAGGGAGAAGAAAGCGAGGAGGAGAAGAAAGAGCTCATCTAAGTGCTGGTGCTGCTGGAAACATTACAGGCCAGGGAAGTAAGGGAAAAAGAATAGCTGAAAATCAGTTACTTTGGCATGCATGTTGGTAGAATGGGTTTCCGAGCTGTTGAAGATTTGGATGTAGAATTTTAGCCACTCAGGAAGATTGTTGTGTTGGCAAGCATGTTGGTCTTCGAGCCCACTATCATTCAGGGGATTAAGGACAATTAGATGAGAGACCCAGAGTTGGCCCGAATCGTTGAGCACGTTGCACAGAGGCTATACTTAAGAATTGTGGACGGAGTGCTATATTTCCATGATAGATTGTGCGTGCTTGACATAGAAGACATGGGGAATGAGCTTATGACAGAGACACTACACGAGGTATTCCATGCATCCTGACAACACGAAAATGTATCAGAACCTAAATGGCAGATTTTGGTGGAACAACATGAAACGAGAGATTGCTGGTTTTGTATCTCGATGCCTAGCTTGTCAGCAAATTAAGGCAAAGCACCAAAAGCCTCCCGGTTAGTAGTGACCGTACATTCCCTAGTGGAAATGAGAGCACATTACAATGGATTTCATCTTGAGACTACCGCGGACTCAGAAGGGAAACAACGCGATTTGGGTAATCGTCGATTGCCTCATGAAGTTGGTTCACTCCATTCCGTTGAAGATAGCTAAGCAAATGCACATGCTGCCTCTCGCCGAGTTGTTTGTCAAGGATATTGTATGTTTAAACGGAGCCCCAGTGTCAATTGTTTCTGATAGGGACAACATATTCACTTCGAGATTCTGGGTGACACTTCACGAAGCCATTGGCATAAAGCTGCAATTCAGTACCGTCTATAACCCTCAGACAAATGGCCAATCGGAACGGGCGATTCAAACACCCTATAGGATATGCTAAGGGTTTGTGTTTTGGATTTCAAGACTCCGTGGGACGATGATCTGCCGTTGTGCGAGTTCGCTTACAACATCTACCATGCAAGCATAGGACTGAGGCCCCACAAAGCATTGTATGGCAGAAAATGCAGGACCCTAGCCTGTTAGTCAGAGTTCATAGTTTCCATGGATCGACGATTGTTGGCGAGACCAGTGAGAAAGTGAAGTTAGCACAAGAACGTTTGAAGACCGCTAGAAGTTGTCAGAAGAGTTATGCCGATACCCATTTACGAGATTTGGAGTTTCAAGAAGGGGACAAAGTATTCTTGAAGGTATCTCCGGTCAGAGGACCTTGAGATTTGGGCAGAAGGGTAAACTGTCGAAGAGATTCATTGGGCTGTTTGAGATTCTAAAAAGAGTAGGAGACGTTGCTTACAAACTCGCGTTGTCGGTGACATGATTTAGATGTCGAGCTTGGCATCGTAGCTATGAAACATTTTGAGGTAGTTGTATTTAGTTCATTGTACGTACGGGCTATTGTTAGCCTTTTATTGTGGGGATGTAATTAATGTACTTGCATAATTGTAACTTGAACACATTGGGTAATGAAATATCCTAGTTATTGTCATGCTATCTATTTTCTCGTGTGTTTATATCAGTCTGATTATACATTGTATCATAGCAGACACCTGTTAAGCGGCTGAGTGCGACACGGAATCCAATGCCCACGGAATCCGGGTTGCAACACCACGTTAGCTTCCGCGAAATGGTCATGTTTGTGATGGAATTTTCTTGTCCTCACAAGCGGATCTTGGGAAGAACCATGCTTTATTTCATAATTTCTATTAGTCATGCCCCGAGACGCGGATCACTATAGTAATCCGGATAGCTATGGTAATCCAGTTTGGGGGCGTGACATGTGAACATAAGTTGTTTATATGCTTATGAGTATTTTTGTTATAATGAATGAAGCACATTCATTATGGCACTTATAGCATCGCTGGAGTTTTAATGTAACTGAATTGATGGTTGGGTCTTTGAATGGTGTCATTTGCACAGGATTTTGAGTGATGGAAACAGAATACATGCTTATGATGCTCTACTATGGATGTTGCGGTATGGTGTTCACTCTTATCTTCTTAAGTAAATGTTGTCACACTTTTAGTTATATATTCGTTTATTGATTTTAAATTCATTTTTGTTTCTATGGCTTGTTCCTGCAATGTAGTTCTTGCATTGTATGTTGTCCATGCATTTCATAATTAACTAGATCTTTTTCTTGAGCTCCTATAACTTGTCACAAATATTGAAGGTGCCTGCAGGAGCTTTCTTCTGTCATACCAACTGTCACTTCAAGAGAGGAGCCTCTACAATGTTCATCTATCACCTCCAATGAGGTATTTTCTACATGAATACAGATTGAAATCATCATCATCATCATTGTAATTGATGATCACCACCATTATTTTCATTATTCATTTTATCTCAAAGACTTCCAACATGTTGCTTGCTAATGATGAAGATGCCTTAATAGTTTCAAACTCATTCTTGTGATGTATGATTAGCCAAAAAGAAAAAAGAAAAAAAGAAAGGTCCTTGATCTTTTGGTGGATGAGTCTATAACAATTGGTCTGCATGATTTATGCATATGTTCGTTTTCTACTTTCTTTTGATTATTATAAACACAAAACTGTTTATATATGATTCAAATAATCAAATGATGGGCCGTTGCTTGCAGTGGTTGCCTGATGCAGGCCAGATAGTAGGTCGGCCAACCCATTGGGCCCAATCCATAGGCCCAAAGGGACATCCATGTAGTTAGGAAGTATTATTAAGTTGTTTGATTTGATTAGGATTAATATTCGTTAGTTTCCTATTTTATTTAGGCATTATTCAGTTATTAGAAAGTACTGTTGCTTAGGGATTAAGCTAACTCCCCTATATAATGATGTTAGGCCGCATTGTAATGCAGTGCTATTTTCAATCAATTAAAAGATTTCTTTGAGAGTTATCTCTTATGGTTATGGTGTTTTCTCCTCCTGTGAGGGTGCCCTAGTGGCTGAATCCATTGTTGGATTCGATTAATCCTTCGGGAGATTGATTTATTGCATGGATCCGGGCTGCGCCAAATCGTTATCAGAGCCAAAGATTTATTGCATGGATTCAATCAATCCTTCGGAAGATTGATTTATTGCATGGATTCGATCGATCCTTCGGGAGATTTATTTAGTGTTTGTTTGCAGTTAATGCATCCACAATTGAGACATCAAGGAAAGTCACAAAGTTCATTTACAATCATTTATCAGTGTTGAATTTAATGAGAAGAGAATATACAAATGGGAGAGAATTAATTCAACCAGCCATCACAAGATTTGCTACCAATTTTATTAGCTTGCAGTGCCTTTTTAAATACAGAAAAGAACTTAGGCAAATGTTTACAAGTACCGCTTGGGTTGAATCTAATGCTTCAAGTACCCACATTGGCATGGAGATCACTGAAATCATACTCAATAACACATTTTGGAATGATGTTGAGCATATATTGAAAGCTAGTGAAGCTTTGGTGGTAGTTCTACGTCTAGCTGACAGTGAAGATAAGCCTGCAATGGGTTATGTGTACGAGGCGATGGATCGAGCAAAAGAGGTGATTCAAAAGAGGTTAAAGATTAAGAAGGACTACATGCTATACTGGAAGATTATCGATAATAGGTGGGAAAATCAACTTCCCAATGCACTACACACGGCATCATACTATTTGAATCCATCATTTTTCTTTAGTCCTACATTTTGCAAGCATAATGAAGTCATCAGGGGTCTGAATAATGTCAGAGAGAAATTAGTTCCTGATTTTGATATCCAGGACGTAATTTTCAAAAACAATGTGATGACTATAAAGATTCCCGTTTTGACTTTGGTTTTGCAACAACAATACAAAATCGAGAGAAAATTTCTCCAGGTAAATGAAAGTTTTTTTATATTTTTCATTAACTTATTATATGACTGCAGTTCATAAAATAAAATTTCATATTTCATATAAATTTTTAGAGATAAATGGTGGGATCAGTTTGGAAATGGTACCCCCGAATTGAAAAAAATGGCAATTCGAATTTTGAGTCAATGCATTAGTGCTAGTGGTTGTGAAAGAAATTGGAGCATCTTCAAACACATTCATTCTCCTAAGAGAAATAGGTTAGGACATCAGAGGCTAAATGATCTAGTTTTTGTGCATTATAATTTGAAGCTTCGTGAAAGGTATAACAAATGTTAGTTGTACGTAATTTTTTTTCAAATTGTTAGTTGTCATAGCAAAATATTAACTTATGTAAATTGTAGGGATATATGCTCAAGAGGACTGGGAATGCTGCTTCTGACCCAATTAGTTTGGAGAATATTAATATTTTGGCAGATTGGGTTGCTGAAGAAGCACCTCTCTTGACCATGGGGGATGTCAATGGTTGGACGACTATGGAGCAACAAGCACAAGTACAAGATGATATCCTTGATTTTGATGGGGGTGATGAAATAGGTGGCCCCATAGGAGAGGAGTTGGGAGCAAATGAAGATGATGATGATTATTACAATGTTGCATAGTTAGCTGACCTTTTACTTTTTTTGTGATGTTTGAAGGGGATGTATTTGAACCTTATCTTTTGCAAATTACATTTGTGATGCTTAGTAGAATTAAAATTTTTATATATTTTAAATATATATATATATGTATTTTTCTTATATTTTCCGAAATGAATTTCCGAATTGGAAAACGAAATGTCCAAATCGACCTAAATGTTTCATTTTGGAACCAAACTGAAACGGCGTCCGAAACGAACTTGACAACTATGAGGTTAATTCATTCTTTAAAGGTAGTTAAATTTTTATATCCTTGCATCCAAATCATCTGAGGCACCTGTTAGAAGGTGTGAAAGCATGGAGATTGCCAGGAGTAGGAGAGGGAGAGGGAGACCCAAGAGAAGTTGGAAAGAAACTATTAAACATGACCTTGCCTACATGGATCTAACGGAGGACATGGCCCTAAACAGATTTGATTGGCGTCGTCAAATCTATATAGCCGACCCCACCTAGTGGGAAAAGGCTTGGTTTGGTTTGGTTTGGTTTTGCATCCAAATCATCATGAGAATATTTGGAAATTCCAATGAAATTCAAAGAACTTGGTATAAACTTACATATAGAGATTAGTATTTTGAGAATGAGTTCTACTTTGAGCAATTTCTTAATTTGAAGCAAGAAGATTTGACGGGGTTGATAAATATACCCACCTATTTCAAGAGTTGCATGACATATGCGAGTTGGAGGAAGATGAGATACATGATTTAGCTCGTTATGTCCAAGGCTTGAGACCAGACATCTTGGAAAATATGAATTATTGCAAAACCAATCAAGGGGCATACTTAGAAGCCATCCGCGTTGAGCGTATACTTAGAAGGTCTCGCATGCAACAATGTCGACAAAAAGCTCATGTTGTGGAGAGACTTTTTGCAGGAGAAGATAATCTCACTCTTGTCATTCGCCGACTCCTTATTACAAATGAAAATGAAAAAGAAGAATGGAGATAGGCTAAGAAATTTCACACGCGGGTAAGAGTCGAAGACACGTCTGCTAATTTGATTATTGACAATGGTAGTGCAATGAATTTTGTCACGCAAGAGGTCATTGACAACCTCAATTGGCCAACCGAGAAGCTTCCTAAGCCCTACCAAATCACATGGTCTAATGGTCATGTCATTCCCGTGACTCATAGATGTTTGGTATCATTCAAGATGGGCCATTACGAGGACAACATTTGGTGTGATGTGATCCGTATGATTATTGCTCATATTATTTTTGGGCATCCATGGCTTTTTGATCGAAAAGTGCACCATGATAAAGAGGCGAACACGTATATCCTTTTGTGGAATGGAAAAAGGGTTATCCTCATTCCAATGAATTTAACAACCCCATTTATGTCTACATCATCACCTTCAAGTGAAGAACCACAAAAAGTGCAAAAAGTTGAAAAAGAAGTCATGATTGCACCAAACGTGAAGATAGAAGACACCAATGATGACATCAAAGAGAAAATTTATGGCAAAGTTGATTTTGTGGGTACAAGCAATATTGATCAAAGTAATGTCAGTCAAGAGCCGCATAAGGTTGAGGAAGAGCAATGACAAGCATACATTGAAGACTCTGATCAAGTTAGCAAGAAGATTGAACAACTGGTGGATCCAATTGTCATGTCCCTTCCAGAGAATTCCGTTGGGTCGTCGGAAACCAAATCAATTGTCCCAGTGGTTTCACGTGAAGATCAAGTAATTGAAGTTCCTCACATTAACTTCATTTTCGGGGATCAACGATGGATAGTCAATGTTCATGATCTGTTATTTCAAAGACAACCACTGAAGCATCTATTGGTCAGATTGCGCATCCAAGTTAACTGCAAACATCGAAAGAAGCGATACTTCCGATCTACTTTCAGACGGAGGAAATGATTGTGTCAAACTTCCAAGTCATATTAAGAGAATAAAGATCACAAGAAAAACCAGACGTTTGTGCGATTGATTTTTGATCCAGGCGGACATTTTCAGAACTTGTGGTTGAATTCTCTCCCGTATTATCACGCTGTCAACTCGCCGGAGTCGAGTTTTTTCAAGCGGGGGAGAATTGATGCAGGCTAGACAATAAGTCGGCCAACCCATTGTGTCTAGTCCATAAGCCCAAGGGGACATCCATTTAGTTAGGAAGTATTCTTAAGTTGTTTGATTTGATTAGGATTAGTATTAGTTAGTTTCCTATTTTATTTAGGCATTATTCAGTTATTAGAAAGTATTGTTGCTTAGGGATTAAGCCAACTCCCCTGTATAAGGATGTTAGGCTGCATTGTAATGCATTGCTTATTTTCAATCAATTAAAAGATTTCTTTGAGAGTTATCTCTTATGGTTATGGTGTTTTCTCCTCCTGTGAGGGTGCCATAGTGGCTGAATCCATTGTTGGACTCGATCAATCCTTCAGGAGATTGATCTATTGCATGGATCCGGGCTGCGCCATTGCCACTTCACCACTAGATGACATAGATCCTTGGTGGAACCTATAAATTAATATAGGACAACTATCAGGTGTTCTATTCCCCATTGGAAATGTTGTGATGGATGGGGCACGATGGTGAGAGCGAGACATTTTGCACTCAGTTGTTCAATACTGTGGTCAGATTATTCCTTTTCTTTTTCTTTTTTTTTTCAGTTATTCTTTCTTCAATTTCTTTTTGTTTGTTTGTATTGTTCTGCTATTTCATTAGTTGTAATCTTTTTCTTTAATGAAATTTTACTGTTACCGAACTAAAAAAAATAATAAAAAAACATTTTACGGTCTTGTTGAGTTTTTTGTGTGGTTTCGAGTAGTACTACGTATTGTTAAGGGTTGAAGAACTTGGGAATCTTCACAGTAGATGGGTATTCGTCAAATGTGGTGTGGGTTGGTGAAGAGTGGGGGTCAAACTGCACCATCTAGCATTTGTCTGTCGAAACTAAAGTTTATTTTTTATTTTCTATTGGGAAAATTTCAAAATAGTACAAAACTCTTATCTCATTTTCAAAAAAGTACATCATGATATTAATATTTCAGAAGAGTATAAAAGTTTTTCTATGTTTCTTTCAATCAAGTGCTCACCATAATTTTTTTTGGAAAAATGAAAAAAAAAACCTTACTTTCATTTTTCAAAATTTCCCTTTAAGAAATTATTTAAGAGAAATGACCA
Organism: Litsea cubeba; assembly: GCA_012931725.1. Taxonomy (NCBI): domain Eukaryota; kingdom Viridiplantae; phylum Streptophyta; class Magnoliopsida; order Laurales; family Lauraceae; genus Litsea; species Litsea cubeba. Next base: position 81,491,915 of record CM022945.1, read on the forward strand.
AGTCCAACCCATACGTTTTAGTGGGGCCCATTTCAGCTACCTTTATGCATAGATGATTAAAAAAAGGGTTTATACAGACTCCAAATGACTAAAATTTAGCTTCATAAAATGGTTATGATCGTCAAAATCAAGTTGAAACTTGGGCCATACAAGAAGTCCGAGAAAAGAACCCCAAGACTAATTTTGGCATTCCCCTAGGTGATTGAACCATCAAAAGAAGGTACCCCACAATCAACATCTGATTAGTGAGGCCCGCAAAGTGATTCTTGGGTTGGTTTTGGGGACGAGAGAAGGTTAAGAAAGACAAAAACTTGTCACAAGGGTATTCCTGTCATTTTTCAAAAAAGGTTTATGGAGAGGACTTGATTGAAAGAAATATAGAATTTTTTTTAACTTTTTTGAAATATTCAAATTCTCCTGGACTTGTTGAAAATGAGCCAAAAGTTTCATACCTTTTTGAAATTTCTTCCTTTTTTATTTTGGTTTTTCTTCAGGGTTTCTATTCCTATGATTTCTACATACTTAAAAGATCGGCTAATAACATGCCTGACTCTTGGCCACATCCAGTGTAGACAGACAGGAGATGTTAGTGAACTCCCTTTTTTGCCATAGAAGGGTTAGAGTAAATTCTTTGGGTTGTGCCTTTTTTTTGTACATTTTCTGAAAATTTTATTTTTCTTAATGTAATACATTTTTCATATCGTATGAGCCATTTGTCAGTTTTCATATGAACAGTTGTTTATTTCCTGATCAACAAAATAAAAAAAAAATGTCAAAAGATATGTTTATTGTGAGTTGATTTTCTACACTTGCACCATTGCATTTTATAAATAACATCATGGAGTATAACATTAATCCACGAGTCTCAATACAATTACACTAACAACTACTAGCTGAAGAAATATGAAGAAGATAATCATTGCAGAAAATTCTTCATCTGTGGGACAGATTGTGGAGCCTACTGGAGATATGATCAGGATCTATTGAGAACCCATGTCCTCTGATATCGTAGTAGCAGAAAAGTAATATGAAGAAAGAAGAGAACAGTTGCAGAACATTGTCGATCTGGGCTGTTTATCCCAGTCGATGAAGATACCTTTTATAGGTGATTATAAGGCTATTTACAGAAGTTAGGGATCAAATCAATGTGATTACAATGAGATTGTGATTGTGCTAATCTAATCTCTGAAAAGCTAACCTAATCTCTATTCTAGTATTGTTCACTGCAGTAGTAAACGAAATTTTGTTCCTCCCTCCTTTTTTGTAGTCTTCAGGAGTATTATTTTCCTGTATTTCTACAACAACAACACTTTACACTTGCACCAATGCATTTTATCATCAACACACTTGGAGTATAACATCAATCCACATGAATCAATATGATGGCACTAACAAAACTCCCCCTCATGTTTGGAGAATGGATTTTTATCATGCCAAGTGCATCAATAATTATCTTAGCCAATCTCTCTCTCCCATGCAAGATTATATAAAATTCTTTCAGAAAGGAGTTTTAAAGTTGATCTTGAGATCTTTACATGCAATAATGATTTTTTTTTTGGCAATCTTATCTTGAACAAAGAGAGAGTTTACATCATTATGTTATAACCTCTCATGAGAAGCTGGATTTGGGGCAATGTGAATTTTTGTTTGCTTATTACATTTCTGTAACTGAACTTGATTCAGTGTCCCTTAATAACCAAGTGACGTAGCCATCCACTTCGTCTTGCATGCTACATGAGCCATAACCCTTTTGGAAAACCCCAGCATTTGACCTAGCAATGACTTTTTGCATTTTACTCTTCTACAAGATTACCTCCTACAAGGGCATGATGCTTAGTAGTTGAACACCAATTGAAGGGAGAGCCTGCCTAATATTTGTCATTGAAGTCAGTAATATCAAGGTGACTATTAGGGCATGTAAGAACCTTTGATCAGGAGAGCGCTTGGGGTGTCATAAGAGTTTATAAATTGCTTCAAGTCACTTGTCGGAGGATTCTTCATATACTGGCTGACGGTGCTCACAGCATACACAATATTCAGATGAGTGATGGATAGCTTGCTCTTTTAAGATCTCAGTTCTTCTTTAAGAAGAACCCCATCTAGACCTAATTGTCTTGAGTGAGCATTAAGATATATCCAACTGGGATGAGCTTAACCATGTGAAGAGTCATGATCAAGAGTTCGCCAGAAGAGTCATGATCAAGAGTTCGCCATTCCAGTTTTACCACTATGATTTCTTAATTGAGTACCCAACTTGTTAAAGAATGCCGGAGTTGTTAAGTCCTGGAGGACAGAGTAGGTAACATAGAAAGGTGCGGTACATTTATTTTTAATTTGTTAGTTATTACTGGTTCATTGGTAGATTGTAAAGAAATGGAAGTTTGACATGCTTTAATATTTGAGACTTAAGTCTTTATCTTTTTGTTGATAGTGAGGACTGATGACAACTTAAAACATATGAAAACTGTAACATTGGTCTTATGCATGAGTCTTTAATCGTTTTATTTTGGCTTTCAGTTTCTTATTGTTTGAATTCAATCACTATCAGTAATTTCAAAAGTTCAAATCAAGATGTATTCATGATATCCTTTTGTGGAATCCCTGATATTGTTTTTTTCCTGCTGTGTTGGATGGTGGGCATGAAGTAAGTTCTTTTACTTGAATGAACTTGCAGGTAAATGGTTGGTGGCATCAGATATGGAGCTGCTTAATGCATGCACTGCCTATATTCAGTAATCTGACATCTATTGTAAACTCTGCATGCCCTTTTTTGTTTCAATTATTTATTTATTAATTAGTTCATGTTACTGATTTTTGTATTTCTTTTGGTGCAAGTCTGAGTGAACTTTTCTTTTTCAGTTTGTGAATCTGAATATGAGCATTTAAGTTATCATCTTTCTTTGGTATCAACTGTTCTATCCTGCTTTTCTTTGTTGCGACTTTCCATGGGTGTGTATGCTGAAGAAGCCACTTACAATATAAAATGTTGCTTGTTATATTCTTTCAAGACCTGTATGAAGGTTTATTTATTTATTTATTCTTTTTAGCAGAAAATAGAATACAAAACAATTACATCAGACTTGATGGGGTGTTAACATCTGATTGCCTCTCTGTATCCATTTGGCTATTTCCACATGTAACTCCCTTTTTTAGATATTCAAGACCACTTTCCAAATCTTCTTTATCAGTTAAGATTCACACTTCAAAGTCCATAAAATTTTTAAGCCCGGTTGGAGCACTTTGATCTCTTTGTTGGGCTCCTGAATATCATCTAAAACTTGGAAAATTGAAAAGTTGTACTTGAATGGTATTCGATAATTCCACATATTGCCTTTTCTAACTTGCCTACAGAATTACCATAGAAGTTAAGTTTCAGAAACCGTTTATGCTGGGCACTTCACTCCCTCCTCCTCCCCGACCTCCTTCACCGATAATTTGTGCTCTTCCTTTCCACATTGAATTTAATCTTTTAAGTGCTGAAATCCTTTGAGAGCACATGGCCATTAAGATGCCCCACTATTGGAAATTTTAAAGAATTCTTGCCATCTTATTTTTTTCCACCTGTCAGCCCAAGAGCTCCATTTGAACAATATTGGCTACATTATTGCAGCCAATGAAAGCAACATGAGTTTCTTTTATCCCACTTAGATGACCCTACTTCCACATCTCGAAAAGAAGTGCATGAGTAAGACATTTGAAAAGAGAGTGACTTTTGCTTAAGCAACAAGAAATGCATTTGGCATGTAATAATGACATTATTGGGTGAAGAGTAGAGAATCATTTTCTAAATAATTCAATAAACCCATCATTTTTCAGGTGGCCTGATCAGTGATGCCACAAATGTCAGTGTCAATGCTGTAAACCTAAATCGGAAGTGGCAACAAAGGAAACTACTGGATGGTCTGTATCTAACACAGAGCTATCCATATCTATGTCCTGTGCCGAGTACCTGCTCAGTTGCCTGATCCTGTACAATACAACCAGAAGCATTGCAATTATTGTCCGTAAGTTGATGATTGAAGGTTAGCAGATAAATCTGGGACATAGGTTTCAGAGGAATGCAAAGGCTGGTTGTGAGGATTGGATGGCACAATCCTACCAGTACCAGCAATAGGCATATTTTTATTACTAACAGCTGTAATGTGCCCTTTTCTAGCTCGAGGTTATGTGTGAATAGGCATATATTTATTACTAGCAGCTGTAATGTGCCCTTTTCTAGTGTAAGGTTTTCTGTGAAGAAATGTAGATTTGATGGAAGTCATGTGGCTGGATGCTCCTGAATCTATGTATCATGAAGTAGAATTAAATCCAGATAAGCAAGGTTGGAAAGAGCTACTAGATAGAAGGGATCCTAAGGCAGAAACAAAACGGGACCCGTATTGCTCTAGGCCTGCTATGTTGTTGGACCTGGATCAATCTGTTGAAGTAGGGACTGTGAAGCCTTGCGTGGAGGGTGGGGAGTGCATTCAGAGATGATATGGCCACTTCATTTACAATAGGAAGAAGATCTCTCTTTTTGCAATTTCAAGCTCTGTGCCTAAAACTTCACTCAGGGCACTGAATATTGCAAGGATCATTGCTTTTGCTGATAGTCATGAGGGCAGATGCATCTGCCAGGAGTGATGAATCTTGATTAAGAGTAGATTGTGATTGCAGCCTCAAATTTACTATTAATATTTCCTGAACCCACGTGTTGAGATCAAGAGCAGTTTCTCTATTCGTAAGTGTTGCTCGAACAGATTCAAATTTCTGGCAGATATTCATAAGAAATCGACTTATATGGGATTCTTCTTAGATGCAATGCACATTGGTGAAAGAGCTCTTTGGAGTCAAGTGAAGAATGATGGAATCCCTTTCAGTCCAAAAGTGTTATGAATATGAACCCACTGTAGTATTCTGGGAGAGATTTATCTCATTGAGTGTATTTGACCAGTTTAGTATCAAGACAAAATTTTGCCAGCTTTATTCACTTGATGATATAGTTTCTTTGAGCGGGTCCACATGTCAGAGGCTGATTTAAAGTATTGAAGACACAGTCCAACATTGAGCTCTATATAATTTAGAATCCATGCCACTACTATGGAATTTTCTGATTCCAAGTAGCTTGTGCCTTCTGTTCCATAGGAGTAGGTACTGTTCCACCTAATTAGGGAGAGTGACCGTGGCCCTCTATATAGTGTAAAATTTGAAAGGCTGTGACAAATAGTTCTTTCCATTGAGTTTGATTTGGACGAGAACATTATTTTTATCCATGGTAGCCACAGGGAATCAGTAGGGTGTCAAAATAGAATTTCTCAATTATTTTTTTCCCGAATATCTGGGCTTGGGCAACACCAGCTGTTTAGCCTTTGGAGTTTCAAAATTCGACTGAAAAATCTTCTAACGAAAAATCAGAACGGAAAGAGTTGGAAGGCTGTTGATGTTGTACCTCTGTATTGATTTCAGAAAAAAATGGGAAAGATCCAAAGAAGATTGTCAGTGGTGATGAGAATTGGCCTAAGAAATCAGCGGACCACCTTCAAAAGCCCATAAGTAATGACAAAAAACTCTGAAAAATATCTCAGAATCCATAGGCCTGGCCGATCAGAACTGCGTAGTTTGCATGGGGCCCAATTCTACACGCATGCATGTGTATGAATATATCACATTGACCGAGATTTCATGAATTACATAGTGATGCAAAGAAAACATGCATGTTTACGTGCGAATAAAAAGTTACGAAGTGCGATGATGTGATAATTTAAAAGAAAATTTTCAGGAAATCATGCAATTTAATGAAATTCTTAATGATTTTGACTCAAATTCAATCTTGGATGCTCAAATGCAAGATTTTATGAAATTCAATGCAATTCAGTGAAATTACCCTACCTAAGTCCATAAAATCAAGTGAAATAATAATTTCACGGACTTATCAATCTGACAGATCCTTCTGAAACCCAATTCTTGAATGATTTCGGGCCCCAGTTCCCACTCTCTCCTTCACCTTCTTGATTGGCACTCCTCATTTGCCCCTGATCTCCTATTTCTCCGGCTGACAACCCACCTGTTTTAGGCCAATCCCAACATCTATAGTTGAGGGGTTTTCACCACCCGACTGATAAGGATTCGAAGGCTAGGGGATGGCTCGTGATCGATCCGGCTGTTGGACCCAGGACTGGAAGCAAAAAAGGGCTGCTGGGTGTAGATTCTAGGCAGGCACAACCAATTTTCTTTTTTGACATTTTCACTGTCAAGACACATGTGCCCCAAAGACAGGTTCAATACCTGGCCGCCAACATCAAAAAGACAACAACGGAAAAAAAGGCCAGGTCTACGTGACCCTGCCATTGCCATATGGTGCTTAGACTTTACTTTCCATTTGCTTAGTAATTAGTTGGATTCAATTAAAACTGGAGGGAAATGATTCTTGTTTTTATGATCTCCTATACAGGAATTCAAGTACGTGTAAGTTTAAAATCAACTCATTTTTTGTTGGATGCTTCTATTTTTGTTATCTGAAATCACGATATGAAATTTCTGTTTGGTGCTTGTCTGTTCCCTGACTAGGAGTACTCTGGCTTGTTCTATTTGCTATGGGAGAAAGGTAAAAATGATGTGCATTCTGGCTGTAGTTTTATACATTAAGTTGTTCTCTATGAATGCCTTTTTCATGTTTCATGCTGTTCAGGGTGTTCTTCCAAATGATGTTATAATTTTCAGCATATACTGTTTAAGATGCTGTTCTAATTTGGTATATTGTGCTTTTCTATACAGGCTGATGCTGCTTTGGTTCTCCTTGGGAAGATTATATCAAATGTAGTTGAGGAAATCCTTTTTAGTTTTTTCCTTCTTTTCCCCCTCCTTTTCTCCCTTCTATATGTCATATGCATCTCTCTCTCTCTCTCTAATTAATTAATTACTATCAGTATAAGTTTTTTTTTTTTTTTTCTGGGTGATAAAAGTTCCAATGTGGCCTTCTTCTTTCAGGATTCAGTGAATGTTCCTGATGTGCCGCAAGATGTATGGGATCTCTGGATATTTAAGCGTAATCCATCAGAGTATGTGCCCTGTACTTTCTAATGACCTGTTCTACTATCTCATTTTTGTGCTCTCTTAAGTAGATGGTGCTTATGGATAAGTAAATATGTGTTCCTGTTTTAGGCTTCTAAATCTGTAGGTTTAGTTCTCATCCTCGTGGTGGCCTCCATTGGTGGCTTGGTGCACATGAATACTATTGCTTGAACATGCTTCTTGTTGTAGGGTGGACTCTCTCTCTCTCTCTCTCTCTCTCTCTCTCTCTCTCTCTCTCTCTCTCTCTCTCTCTCTCTCTCTCTCTCTCTCTCTCTCTCTCTCTCTCTCTCTCTCTCTCTCTCTCTCTCTCTCTCTCTCTCTCTCCTTCCTTTTATGCAGAGCCCTTTGGTCCCTCTTGGGAGGTTATATGAACTCAGTCATTTTTCTGCGGAATTAAAGAATATATATTTTTTGAATGTCAAAATTTGGCATTACTGTCCTTAACATGCCAAGAAAAATGCTTTTGATCCTATATTGCCGGAAAATATAGTCCTCAGGCAAATTTCTAGTGGAATCATTCTCATCATTATCTTCAAAGCCTTATCCCATCTATCAAATGTTGTTCTAACACTTTTGATTGGTTCACCTCAGCTGGACTCATTGCTCCAGGTCATGCAATTCATCTACACAATTTTACTTAAAGTTACATATGAGAGTGCCAACTCTCGATTTTTGCCTGTGTACCACTGTCTTTCAGTCCTTTATTTTTCAAGCTTCCATCAGATGAGATTGAATTTTGCCATTTTTTTCTGAATCCTCCCACTTTTGGTTTTAGGCGCTGTTTGTCAGAGTGGGGTCCTCAAATGTCAAACATCATTCTCTAATAGATATAGTGAAGACATCATTTTCCACCATAAGTTTGAACAACTGTAGGATGGGTTTTATTGGATGGACCAGGATTCTTGCCACCTCTATGGTATCTCCTGCCACTGCCTTTTAGTCTTCTGCAACCAAGATCCCTACCAATCCTCCCTCTGCTTCAAATGCCTTTTTTTTTTTACCTGGTGTGCATCAGAATTCTATGTTAGTGTGCCCAAACCTTCCTCTTTGATCCATTGCATTTAAGGTTCTATCATTCCATGCCCCTAAGGAGTGAAACATCTTATGCCATGTTTAACCCTCCTTAAATATATGTCTGGCCGCGCAAGTTGAACTTTAACCTTCAAACCCTAGAGATGCGTTCTATTCTTGTGCTTGTCCAATAGATTTCTATCATTGCCATTTCTTTGCAATTCTTTCCCAGATATTTCAGATTTTGCTTCAGTGTCATCCCCCACCTTCCACTCTCTGTCTTCATAACTCCCTGGATTGCCTCTCTGGTGGTTTTAGTTACACAGAATTCATCTTTGTACTTATGATTATTGCATTGGCATAGCTGCAGCTTGCAATTGCTACTAAAACAATGTTTCTTTTTCTGCTGTTAACTACCAATGTCCTGCTGCATAGTCTTTTTTTTTTTTTTTTTATTTTATGTTTTTTTTTTAAATTACTTATTACACCACAATTCCCTTGTTAACCTCCATCAAAACTCCATTCTTCATTATGACTGCTCCTTTTGCTTCCCTATCATCTTTATATCTGAGAAAACAATGGTAATCCCCCCTTTGTCTCTCATTTTTCTTGGGATTCAAGCATCTTTTAGTCTGAGAATGGTACCTTCAACCATTGGTGAGATGTTCCATTTGGTAAGTTTCCATTGGAAATTGTTTCCAAATCCACCCATCTGTATTTTGGTTTTCTTACCCTTGCTTCTTACGAAGGCCTCACCATCTCCTAAACTTGAATGTTTGAGTACATACATCTTTTTTTGTTCTCTATTATAACATTTGTTGGTTGTTTTTGAGGTGTGTACTTTGTTGGTTTTGTTGTGCTTAAATTACAGTTGCCCTTTTCTTTTGAAAGGAAAGTTGTAGTCTGCACAATGAATCTAAGTATCAGTCGATACATATCGTGTTGATCAATATATCGGCTGTACCAGTCAAGACTGTGCCATCTTTTGCAATTTATCATTGTTCACAGTTGTATTGGGGCATATCAGCTGATAAACCCAATGTATATATATTTGTTGATACACCCCGTTATTTATCAGATGACCCCTTTCAAAGAAAAAAAAAACCCTCTGTTTTCTATTTTCTTATGTTAGGGAAGATAGGGTGAAGAGTTTTGTGCCCTTTTTCTCTAAGAAAACTAACAAAAACACTTTAGGTTGGAGAATCGAAGCCACAATGCCACCCGTATCTTGAGGGCTTTCATTTAGATAAGAAAAACGTGGGGTTTGAATGTTTCAAAATCATTTATAGTGCATATTTAGATCTCATAGGTTTCTCTGTAAATTTAGGGATTTTTTAAAAGCTAAGATTCCTTTTTTTTTTTTAAAAATTTTTCCCATACAAATAATTTCATTGGTTTTTTCTTATCTTAGATTTATGTGCTTAGTCTATCACTCTTATAGATGTAACTGTAGTTATTAATTAGTAAGGAGTAACCACTAAAAGAAGTATAAAACTTTTGGCTCATTTTTGAAAAAGTACATAAAGATTTAAATATTTCAAAAAGGTATAAAAGTTTTCCACATTTATTTGAATAAAGTCCTCTTCGTAATTTTTTTTGATAAATGATAAAAATACCATTATTTCATTTTTCAGAATTTCCCTTTAATAAATCATTTAAGAGAAATGGTCAGGTCCAACCTAAATGACCTAGTGGGGCCCACTTAAACTACCTTTATGCTTGGATGATTAAAAAAAGGTGATTCCTAATGACTAAAAAACTAGCTTCATTAGGTTATGATCATCAAAATCAAAATGGTCAGTTTTAGGGAGGAAAGAGGTTAAGAAAAAGACAAAAACCTGTCATAAGGGAAGGGTATTTTTCTCATGTCTCAAAAAAAAAAATTTATGGAGAGGACTTGATTGTAGGAATTATGGAAAAGTTTTGATACTTTTTTGAGATATTCAAATCTTTATTGATTTTTTTGAAAATGAGCCAAAAGTTTTATGCCTTTTTGAAAATTTCCCAAATAAGTATAATATACTTCCGAGGACATATTACATGGTACATCAAGCATATTACATGGTACATTCTTGATGATGTCTGATGCTACATACTCCATGGGTTTGAATGGTGATCAAGTTATGATTCAACTATTTGACGACTAATGTGTTATTAGGTCTTAATTTGTTTGATTACCATGAATATAGGTGAATAGATATGTTAATATGGTTCTTTCAGAATTATATAATGGTACATAACCTGTATGCAATGAAAGGTCCGATACATATATTTATTTTAGTGGATAATGAAAATAAACACCAAAATCTAAAAAGTTTCATTATTTTGGATTTTTTTTTTTTGGTTTTCTTTTCATATTTTTTTACCTCATTTAGATTCATGCCGATAACTGATACATATGAATTGATACATATTATTTTGGGGGGTAGCTGATCCTCCCACCGGAACTACTTTTTTGATCATTGGCCCGTAGAATTCCTTATTTGATTATTATTGTTGAATTGAGCTTAAATGTTGTTGAGGTGAACTTGTTAAGATCTGATACTTTATTTTTCTTGTGATTATTCCTTTTATATACTTATTTGGTGTTTATGGAATAACTCCAGGTGTGCTTTATATTTCATTGCTTGCTATTTCTCAAGAAAAGGTTGTCAGGTATATGGGTTGGTAACTCCTTTTTTTTCTTTTTTTTTTCTCTCTTTCCTTATCATTGTAACTTCTCTTTCGTGTCAACTTAAGTCAAATGTTTTTTCGTGTAAAGATCATCCATAAGGTTCAGTGTTGTCCTTGTATTGGTAATGTTTTGCTGCATTTTATTTTATTCTATTCTTAATTTGGGGAATCAATCAATGTTTTTTAATCATTAACTAGATAATTGTACCTTCCAAAAAAAAAGAAAAACTAGATGATTGTTTTAATATGAAGAACTGTAAAAGAAACAAAAGGTTTACAAGTTCATTGGATGGTTAGAAAGTTTTTCAGCGATCATATTTCCCCTAGCAACCCTTGTGTAGATAGAAGTTCAGTCAGCCCATCGTCCTTCCCCCACTTCTCTAAAGCATTCGTTCAATTCTAATAGAAAAGTGACTTTCTTGTTAAAGGATGTGGTGTTGGTGTGCACTCATTTACATATGTATATGATTCACATCCTTAATTAAAATGCATCATTACGTCTGTTTGCCCTCATTTACACCTATGATGCATAAATGAGATGTTTGAAAATGGTGTGTGAATAAGGCAATTTTCATGCCTAAATAGGTTTGAAGCACTTTCATATTTCCTACTTGCAAAAAGGTGCCAGTGCAATATATTCACATGGTGATTGCATTTGGTTGTGCAATTAGCGATGGGATCAAATCCCATTAACCACTTTTATTTTTTTCTAATTTTATTTTTCATTCATGTGGGCCCCATATTTGTAATCCAAACTGTTCAATTTATTTATTGAACGAATAAATCCGATGATCTTTAAGCTTATTATCTTAAATCTTCATAGATTTGAGTAATATGTGAAAAATGTCCAAAAAATCCTAGCCTATATATCTAATTTTTTGCATTTTTGTAGGCCCTCAATTCATGATCCGAACCGTTATATGTTCTAATAATGATAAGCATCAAGACATTTAGTTTCTCATCTTAAATCTTCATGGAATTTGAGAAATTTGTTAGAAATGTACAAAACATTTAAACCTCATCTAAAATCCTTGGAGGTACTCATTTACTCAAACTGGTGATTTTGAAAAACATGGTAAATGGTGATTTTGACAAATGGTAATGTGTTTCACACGTGTTACATTTGCATCTGTAGAACCGTTTTTCCTATCCCATGCATAAAAGGCAAGACCCCTAACCTTCATGGTTCCTTGCACTCTCCACTTGCTCCAGATATCGCATCCCTAGAACCCTGCACTTACAAGCGAACCATTAACGACATTTACAAACGGCTTTGATACTATAGTTTTTTTGCAGGATTGCTTCAAATGACTAATAGATTCTTTATCATAGTGGAATGCTTCCATAATACCTGCTGAGTTCTCGTGGAAGAGCCATCAACATTGAACTTCCGGATATGAAGACAGGAGTGGTGTGGGGTTTCATAATATATCCATTTGAGATGTGTGGTCCTTCCCTTGTGTTGCCACTTTTGTGGTTCTTAGATGTTGCTAATCCTATAGGTCCAGACTCTATTCTTCGGGCTACCTATTTGGCCACCTAAGAGTTTGATGATTTCCACAATATCCATGAAACATTTCCCACACATTTAGACTCTTTCTTATAATGATGATTAAATCATGGTTGTGAATCTATGATGCCTAGATACCGATATGGATATGGACTCTGATATGTGGATCGGGGATACGACTCCTCACTTTTGAAAATCTAGGAAATGGATACGGATACGGGTGTCCTAATTTTTTCTTTAGATCACTTTTGAATCAATGAAATTATCATTGTTTTCATCCTTATCTAGCATTTTTTATGGTGAGAAGTAAAAATATTAAAAGAACTATACGAAATAATGGACTTTATAAGTAGGATATGTTAAACTTGTTCCCTAGAAGTATCGGTGCAGTATCAGGTCCCAATACAAGTGTTGTATCGGTCTAATACGGATATGTTGGGCTCGTACAAGTATCCGGGTATCATAGTTGTGAATATCCTCCATAGTTGTTTGGTTTTCTTTGAGAAGGACCTTATTGGTCAAAAGATCTTGCAGAGGATGATGGGTGACCCTAGATAGACCTAGCTCTGTTGCAGTGAATGAAGAGGTGGTTCACCCGACCCGATGCAACTTATTGGCCTGCCTGATCGTAGAATAATGCTTAAAATGGGTGACCTATTTTGTGCAACTGGTTGACCATAAATATGTTAATAGCCGCTACAGTCCCTTTAGGAAAACATCTGTCTTTGAGGAATCATGTGAGTGTTTTCCATCAATCTATGAATATAGTTAGAAGCACCAATTTTTCGTATGTTAAAAAAAAGATTCGTTACTGAATTTTAACCGCATGCCCTTGTTAATTGCGGAGCATCTTTCACAAAATGCAATTTCATCAGAACACAAGTTTGATTTACCATAAAATCAGAAAACAAGTTTTAACCTATGGTTTTCTATATTGCATAAACATGCATGTTCTGAAAACCTTGGTTGATTTTTATTTGACATGTTTAGCTGCTTTTCAAATTTATCTGTGCAGGGTGACCTGCGAGAAGTTTTACATCTCAGACAGACTCTATTGAGGGCAGTTTTGGGATTGGTTAACATGAAGGTATGGCTGCTCTGAACCGTTTAGGATGAACGAATTTGCAGAATGGTGCACATGAACACTTCCTTTTGTCATTTCTTTTTTAAGTGATGGACTGTGCATGATTCTTATGAAAGTTTAATTTTATATTTATTGGATAACTGGTTGGAAGTTATTACTAACTGATCTAGTCATTTTATGAAAATACTTTCTCATAACTCTTTAATTGTTTAACTAGAAAGTTTTGTACAATGAGCAGTTTGTAATTAAAATAATATTTTGAGCTTGCACTATTGGTGAGATCTGAACTTTATCCATTCCAATGAATAATTTGTGGGTTCTACTAGGCTTACAAAAATGGAATGTTCACTTGTATTTAAGAGTTTTTGTTGCAATTACAATGGCAACAAGATAATTGTCATCACATAATGTTGTTTTGTCAGAATTCATGTTTGGGTTGTGACAAAAGTTCTATGCTGGCTGTCATACAAAAAGATAATTATATTAGATCTGATCTAAATGGGCAACGTATCGTGTCGTATTATATCTGATACTTCATTTTTTTATGTGTAAAATCCGTGTCCTTGGCTCCTTGCTGTATCTGGGCATCATAGAATCTGATTAGAACTTTATTTTTTGTTAGGATAGCTTTTGGAGGATTTGAATTTTTACTTAGGTGATTATGACTCATTTCAAAAGTATAATGTTGAATTTCAGAGTTGGCTGGGCCACTGTAAATAAGGGTGCGTGGTTTGTAATTTCTTCCAGTGCCGAATAGACTCACCCTCTCGGGCATTGTTGGAATGAGTAAGGGACCAGGATAAAAAAAAGGCCCGACTCAACCAGCAGCAGCTATCATGGGCTGGTATGGACCAGCTCAAGATTCGCATAGGCTGGTACGGACTGTTATGAGAGTGCACGGACTGGTACGAGACTAGTTTAAGCCACTATCTTTTGTTGGATTCTATTAGTATAAATAGTCACCAGCTATTTTTAATGAAACAATTCAGATCTTCTCATGTAGTTCCTAAAGAAGTCAGAGTTGCGCCGTGGAAGCTGGTGGACTTATTCGACAAATCTGTTCAGGACTTAGAATCTAACAGTTTCTTTTATCTCAAATATTAAATCTAGAGTTTTGAAATTGCTCAAACCGGGAGAGAAGATTCTAGAAGTGGTCCACAGTTATTTGGAATTGTGAATCCAAATAGTCAGTGATTTATGGATGATGCGAGACATCTAAAATCTCTAGCCTAATATGGAATGATGAGATCAGTTTCAGAATTAGTAATTAAAATTGTGACGCCCCGGAGTCCCACATCGACTATAGAGAGGAAAGTGATTGGGATTATATGTAAATCTCACACCCTTACCTTGCATGAGGCCTTTTGATGGGTTGAGGCCCATCAGAAACAAAACCGTAAGGCCAGTGGGCCAAAGCGGACAATATCATGCATGCGTGTAGGGTGGAGCGTTACAAATGGTATCAGAGCCGACTCTCGACTAGTTCGAGTGTGGGTCCCCTGCCGTGGTCTGGTGCAAGTGGGCGGGTCTCCATGTGGGCGGGCCAAGAGGGCTAGCAGGCTACAGGGCCTGGTAGGCTACTGCACAGGGACGTGCAGCCCTAAGGGGGGTGGAATGTAACGCCCCGGAGTGAGAGGAAAGTGATTGGGATTATATGTAAATCTCACACCCTTATCTTGCATGAGGCCTTTTGATGGGTTGAGGCCCATCAGAAACAAAACCGTAAGGCCAGTGGGCCAAAGCGGACAATATCATGCATGCGTGTAGGGTGGGGCGTTACAAAAATGGAATAATAAACCACACCTTTCACACTTTCTAGCATTGAAATTAAGTGGGTAATTTTATAATGACCCAAGGCAATGTCACAAGTCTTGCAATAAAGCTCCCCTCTATTAATGAGGGAGGGATCCTTATGGAAATTAGAACTTTCACTTGCTTAGGGATAGTCTAACCCAAGTAAATTACTTGTCCTTTCGCAAGGATTTGAACAAAAGACGGGCACAACTTGTTTGCAATTGGTTCAATGTGTAATTTGGGCTTAAAGAATGTAATTTGGGCTTAAAGAATAAAACTCAGATTTAAAATAATTCTTCCACAGCATTATAAAGGCTCAAACTGATTTTCAGATTTAGGGATTTTAATTAATTTCAAGTCTGCGAAGTGGAAACAATGAAAAAAAGCCAATAAAATAGGCAGGGTCAGATTCATCTGGGTCAAGTGGGACCCACTATGGATTCAGCTGGGTCTGGTGGAGCCCACTTAGGGTTCAGCCAGGTTGGTTGGGCTCTGGATGAAGTGCAGCTTGGGTTTGGAGCTGTTTTGGGTTAATGGTATGGTTAGATTTGGATTATCGGTATGGTTTGGATGGTTGGGTTTGGGTTTTGGGAGGATTATAGTGGTTTTTTGTTTTGGGAGGGTGATGTAGATCTAAGGGCTCGTGGTTCAGATTTAGAAATCTAGCGGTTGGATCTTGGCTTGGGTAGCAAGAAACTCCTAGATCTAACAGTCTATGGCTGGGTGATGGGGAAGGTGATGTAGATCTAAAGCTATTGTGCAAAAGAGAATGCGAGAAAGATAATCAAGGAAGATAAAAGGAATACTTGTCTTGGCTCTCACCAAACTCCAATCCTTAGGCGTTACCGAAGATCCCGTGAGAACAATAGTGGAGACTCATGGAGAGCTCAAAAGAGGATTTTAATTCCATCATAGCATTCATAACATAATGAAGAAGAGAACATAATATTGTCTTTAAGACATGAAGCCTTGAAGTGATGACATCATCACAACTTAAAAATAAAAGAAATAGAAATAAAATAAATAAACATGTTGACACAATGACTTGCGCATGGGATTTCGTGCGCATGGTATATGTGCAGGAATCCCCAGATCACTACAACTTAAGTTGCGGGCCCCTTTTTATTAATTCTTTTAAATCATGGGCCCCTTCTCTTGTCATTTTCTTTTAAATTCCCTTGGGCCCCTCTTGACTTCCATGTAACTCTTTTATTCCCTCCCATGTGGCACTTCCTAGTGTGGGGCCTTCAAGATGATTGCGCACATGAGCCCTTTCATCCACCAAAAGCTAGATCCAATGATATCCAACTGTTAGATGTCAACAAGATGGTAATCCATCAGTGGACTGGCAAAATCTTGGCGATCAAAGTCGGGATACGTGTCATCCATCCATTGAGTCGCTCGATCTGCAATCCGATGCCTCTGTCATTGATAAATCTTGAAGGAATTGGGGGAATTAGGGTTGATGTGCCCATCAATTGATGAGTGTTCATCTATTGTTTTGGCGAGTTATGGTTGGATGTTCATCTATTGAAGGGTCATGTATAAAACCTACTCACCCACTAAGAAAGTCTATGTAATGCTGCATAGTTTTCTAGCCTTTTTGGATGTGCAGTGTAGCATGCTAAGGTATCAGATCAGCAGTGTTGCTGATTGTATGGTTTGTATTATGTTGTGGAGCACATGAAGTTTTCATCCCCTTTACAAGTCGGTGCAAAAACCGATCAAAGATCCCTTAGAAGTTGTTTGTAATGAAGATGAAGCTGACACAGTTCCTTACCAAAGCAAATTGTAAAGGGAAGCGAATTATGAAATTTATCCCAACCTGGTCATAGTCTCTATGTACCAGCTTTAAGGGGAATGTTGAGAGACACTCGGGGCTTATTTCTAATTTTGGGTTAGTGGGTTAATTTGGAATATGAGAGTAAGTTTATCTTAGATTATGATTAGATTAAATATGTGTTATATTAGGCTAGTTATATGAGAATAAGTTTGTTAAATTATGATTAGATACAAATAGCCATTGGCTATTCTCAGTATTACAGATTGAAGAATTTTATCAAGATGTAGTCCATAACTTTCTACGTAGTGGTCTTACCCAATTTCCCAACTCAGATGCATTGGATAAGTCTTTGGTGTCATGATGAATTAACTGTATCCATTACTTTCCTCAGGTGCAAAGTTGTGGTTGGAGTTAAAACTGTCTTATAAATGGCTATCCGTCTGTATATAAGCTTGCACCTTTTATTTACCTGATTTATTGTTTTGACATATTTCTAATCTATGATGATTCTGTTGTATTTGACTCTGACAAGAAAAGACAATTTTAACTGGAGATGCGCATTAATTATCCATTCTTGATTCTATTCTTACGGCATTGATGCAGGAAAAATAATTACATCAGGTAGGCTTGTTTAAATGGCAATAACTTTTTGTGCTTACAGATTTATATTGTAATATGTAAGATGCTAGTCTTTCTTTTTTTCTTTTTTTTTTTTCTTTGTTTGTTTCTGTTTTTTTTTTGGCAGTTGGCAATTGGCATTAATTACTGATCTCTTCATTCTACTATTTGTTTGGTGCTTGCTTACTTCAGCAACTTTGTGATGCTTTTCATATAAAAAACTTATCTTCTGTCTGTCGTATATATTTTGTTGTTTTGCATTATTAGTAAGTGAGATCTCTTCTATGTTAGGAACCCTTTGTTTTAAATGAACGAATGGTAATGCTCTTGCCGGCGGCTATCTTTTCTCTTTGTTCTGGCTGTGCTGCAGTTCAACCTTCTTTGAAGGAGTTGTCCATGACCGACTCATATATTAATGTTCTGGAAACCACTGATGCCTGGATTAAGGTACATTTCCATTCTCATTCTGCCAACATCAATAGTTAAGCTTTTACCGCGTGGGCTTAGATTATGCTAACTTTATGCATTTTAACTTTGGTTTAAGATTGAGGATCGTGATCAAGGACTTGAAAATGAACTTTTTGAGTGCTCTGTTGTGCACATAGCGGAGATCGAGCCGGGTTCTTTTGTTGAGGTGCTCAGACTTTGAATTTGACTAGTTCTTTCTACATAAAATCTCTTCGATTTGTAATATTGGTTCATCCTGCAGATGTGCTCTTTAACATGCAATATTCTCGTTACCTTTCTTGTTGTTTTAGGTGTTCCAAACTGATTGCCGTCATAGTTTACGTCTTCCTCGACAAATACGACATCCACTCATTCGTGAAATGGAGGACTACTTTCTTATAAATATAACATCTGACCTGGATATTCAAAAGATGCTTCTATCGGATCTCTTTTTGTTATGCGCTTTCTTATGCAATTGCATCCATGGTTCAATGTTAACAAGGTGTGGCCTCATCATTTTTTATTTCCGATTCTTCTGAGAATTTTACTTAAAACTGAGATTTGCCTTGTTTCTTTTTGACCGATAAAGTACACTCATATGTAAGGTTGTAACAGGCCTAGGTTAGGACTGTATCTACCCAAGCTCATTCCCATCACATGGGATTGGACCCGTGCCACTTCATTAAACCACGTATCTGACATTAATCCAAAATCTGAGTAATTTCTCTTGTAAAATTAAAAGGACAGCTTTATCCATGGGCACTGCCCACAGGTTGTCTAGATGTCCCTCATGCCGAACTTGCTTTTTGTGTAACAAAATTTTTTCCCTTGACATGGCAACAAATTTAATGGAGGATAGGAAGGCTAGAGTCATCACGGTCTTCTCGACCTTCTGGCCTTTGAAGTCATCTCCATTGGCAATCCATAATGAGACACACAGTCTTTGAGAGAGAAGACAAATTGTCATTGAAGTGTAAATGAGTGAATAGAGAAAGGGAATTGTAGAGGGTGGTGGGATGGAAATTGTGTGTATTAGATGAAGAGTAATAACAAAGACTGAATGGAATTTGATGATCTCCTTGAGGATTCACCATTGTATTTTATAGATTAGAAATGCCCAATTTGGGCTACAATTACAATCTATCAAATCTACTATTATAGTATGTATTGCTGTACAAGTCTAATACAATGGGCTTTTGCAGATGGGTCATGGATGGGCCAACTTATATTATAATGGGCCTGTGTTAACACCCACCCTCAAATTGATGCGGTGGAATCAGTAAGCATCAATTTGCTGGATAAGAATTGATGACGTGGGTGAGGAAGTCCCTTCGTGAAGATGTCCGCAATCTAGAGGCAAGAGGAAATGAATGGTAGGGAAATGACGTCCCGTAGATACTCATCACGAATGAAATGACAGTCAACTTCTATGTGCTTGGTCCGTTAATGAAAAACTGGATTTTCTGTAATGCGAATAGCACTAATATTGTCAGCATGGAGAGGTATAGGTGAGCTTTGTGGAAAACCGAGATCGAAGAGTAGCCCACGAAGCCAAAGTATTTCAGAACAGGCAGCAGACATGGCGGGATATTCGGCTTCTGTAGAAGATCTTGAAACCTTATCTTGTTTTGTTCATCTTCCTCCTGAAAGAACGAAATTGTCTGCGCAAGCCACTAGATGTGCTTTTCTTGGTTACGCAACTCATCAAAAAGGATTTGTTTGTTATGACCCATATGCAAAAAGAATTCGTGTTTCTCGAAATGTTGTGTTTTTCGAAAATTTATATTTTTTCTCTTCTCAAACCACTTATTCCTCCACTTCCATCACCATGACTATATTACCAGCTTTTTCATCCGATTCCATCACCATGACTATATTACCAGCTTTTTCATCCGATACTTCTTCTTCTATTGAAAGGTTCAGACCTGGAATTGTATATCGGCAACGAACGGAACCATTCACTGCTACTGTACAACCCCTTCAAGAGACACCTGATCCGGCACCTGATCCAACTCCCATAGCCACTACACCAGAACTAGTTGTGATGCCCACTCTTCGACGCACCGCGCGTCTCTCGGCCTCCTGATGGATATGGGTATTCTCAATCATCTTTTCTTGCCACTCTAGCGTCTGTTAACATTTCCACTTCCTATTCTCAAGCTGTTAAACATGAATGTTGGCGGAAAGCTATGTCCGAGGAATTAGAAGCTCTACAGACTAATCATACATGGGATGTGGTTACTTGCCCACCCACCTACTGTTTTATGCAGAAAATCTTGGTCGCCTGGACCAAATTTGTGTGCATTTTTTTTACAGATCTGAGATCTGTTGTGATCTGTTGATTTCTGGGCTGTTCTTGGTTCTCTAGTGTTGCTGTCTCCTGTAATCAGCACTTTCTGCAATTACTCTGAGCTGTTTTTTGTTGCTGTCTGGTTACTGCTCACTTTGTTTGTGCCTTTTACTGCCATCTGTCTATTACTATTGTCCTCTGTGGGTTGAAAATAGACAAGAATGAAATGCAATTGATCAAATTCAATGGGAAAAACTATTCTACTTGGGCCTATCAATTTGAGTTATATATGAAAGGCAAAAAATTATGGGGCCACATTTCTGGTTCTATGAAAAAGCCAACGGAAAATTAAAAATTGGAAGATTGGGAAACCAAAGAAGCACAAATTATGAGCTGGATGTTGGGCGCAGTGGAACCCCAATTTTTTCTACATCTTAAACCCTATAAAACTGCTCAAGATATGTGGGGATATTTAAAACGCATATATCACCAAGAGAATTCAGCCCGTCTGTTCCAATTAGAACATAAAATTGCTCAATATTCTCAAGGACAGATGACTGTCCAGGAGTATTACTCCGCTTCTTTGTCCTTTGGACTGAATACACGGATATTGACTATGCCATGATCACTGGAGACACTCTATCTGGGGTTCAGGAAGTTCATAAAATTACTCAGCGAGACCAATTCTTAATGAAACTTCGGCCTGAATTTGAAAACGTTCGATCCAATCTTATGAGTCGACATCCATCTCCCTCTTTGGATACATGTCTCAATGAAGTGCTCCGCGAAGAACAACGGATAGTCACTCAGCATCAACTATCCCAACAATCATCCACTGGTCCAGCTAAAGTTGCTTATGTGGCAAAAGGGAAACCCCCCAGACGCGACAATTCGACCCAGGACTTGAGCAAGATTCAATGCTTCACTTGTAAGGAGTTTGGGCATTATTCTTCTCAGTGCAGAAGAAAAGTTTGTAACTACTGCAAAGCTAGTGGGCATATTATTTCTGAATGCAGAAAACGACCAGAAAATCGGAATTCGCGTGCTTATTCTGCCATTGCTTCTTCAGATTCTCACTCTGTGGCATCTGCTTCTCCGGCTTCATCCATGTCTTCACAGCCATTCGCACCCAGCCCTCCTATCAACCCTGAAATGATTCAACAAATGATTCTCTAAGCATTCTCCACCTTGGGCATCTCAGGTAAAACGTTCTCATCTCCTTCAAAGTGGTATTTTGATTCTGGAACATCAAATCATATGGCTTCTACTTCCAGTCTCAAGTCTAATATAATGGGCTTTTGCAAATGGGTCATGGATGGGCTAACTTATATTATAATGGGCCTGTGTTAACAAAGGATCCTAGGTAGGAATTTCCTTTCCTCTCCACGAGATGATTACACGCTAATCAACTATCCAATCTTCTTACCATTTTCTAAACTAAGAATACCGTGATTTAAAACATCTGTATCGGTCCATACTAGAAGGATATTTTGGATTGAATCGGCTTCGAAGCCATTTTGCCGAAATCTTACGATGTTTTCAAAACATAGGTCAAATTCTCTATATCCTATGATAATTTAATCGGTTTCGGAACCCGTTTTGCTGGATATTTTCAAAACATTGGTCAAATTCTCTATCCGTTGATAATTTCAAATTATTGGTCAACACCTTTAAAAGGTTGTTCTACACCAATTCTTTCCCATTTTAGAGTTGCATAGCCTGGAAGACCCATCTTTCTCAATCCCTAATGCATCAAAAACCCTAATTTCTTAAAAAAAAGCTCATACCCTCGGAAACCCCTCTTTCTAATTTGATATGTTCCTGCGTGTTAGAGAGAGAGAGGCATGTTAGAGAAGAGAGAGAGAGAGAGAGAGAGAGAGAGAGAGAGAGAGAGAGAGAGAGAGAGAGAGACTCACATGGTCGTAGTAGAAAAGAAAAAAAAAGAAAGAGCAAGGGAAGAGTACTTGTAGGCTGTGGTAGTGGTAGCTGCTTGGAACGGCTGAATCCCCTTCTTCCCCTTCCTCCTTTCTTGTTCCCTCTTTTCCCTTATCGGTTATCCCTTTTCTGTTTGTCAAAAGTGAAATGGACAAGTGCCTTTAAAGTTTAAATCCATTCCCTTTCATTTGTTTGGACCATGTGAGGCTTGGACCTCTGGGAACTTGTAGGGTCCACTGTAGGGCGAACCTGTGAAATTCTAAAATGCTCAAAAATAGGTTTCTCCCATTGTATGGGCCTTGGTCAAATTTCTAATGATGGACCCACTCTTAGATTGATTAGGCTACTACATGATCAATCGAAGATGAGTCCATCTCCTATTAGAGTGAAATTTGGCCGGGGCACATACAATAGGGGAAATTTATTTTTGAGCAGTTTAGATTTTTGATAGGTGGACTGTACAAGCTTCCCATGGATCCAAGCTTTTGTGTATATGGACTTATTTTATTTTATTTTATTTATGATCAATCTCACATTAGGCCATCTTCTATTTGAGTGAACAATATAATAAGGAAAATTTATTTTGAGCACATATTTTTAATAGATGGCCCCTACAATTTTCAATGGTCCAAGCCTTAAGAGCATCCAAATTTACACACACACACACGGCCAACCTAACATTGGGCCCATTATTAGAGTGGATCTTGGCAGGGCCCATATATGAAGAGGGCATTTATTTTTAGTAGCTAGATTTTTAATAGGTGGGCCTTGCTTTTGAGCCTTCAAATTTCCTGTAAGTTTGAGCTTCGATTATTGGTAATTTTTTTTCTTTTCTTTTAATTCTATCCAATTCGTGGAGTTCGGTTCCTCTAAACTCTAAAGCTTAAACCCGAACAAAATTTCCAAGGCTCTTGAACAGAGCCCTCTTATGAAAAATTTAAACCAGTCCAAATAATTGCCCGACTCTTGAATGGGCCCTTGACAAAATTTAACAATGTGGACATAAAGGATGAAAGTTATTTTGAGTGGTTTGAATTTTAGATCTGTGCGACATTGATGGATTTATGAAGCATAACGATTAGCCTAGGGATTAAACACTAAAATTTTATAGTTAAAAAGTAAAAAGTGATAGGAGGGTTTGCATGTGCCCCTAGGGATTAGTTCTTGGCTGTTCAGAACCGAGTGTCCCTCGGGCTCAGGGCCAAAGGCTTCTGGCTGGGCTGGGCTGGGCTGGGCGGGAGAGACCCTGGGTTATAAAAAAAAAAAAGGAGTAAAAAGTGATAGAGGGTTAATGACTTGAGGGGACCACTATTTTGGTTCAAATTGTGTACTAAAAAAAACTATTGTTTTCTAACTTTTCCTAGCATTTTAAATATTTTAATATTTTTAAAAATTTTCTGGGGTAAAAAAAAAATTCAGCTGTGATGGCTGTGAACTACAATGTGACGCCGCATTGTACAGGTTTTTGGGGTCGCTGCGACAATGATTGATTTTTGATACCACGAGCTTGAACCATGAATATAGATCCAGAAAATCAGGGAATTTTTTAAACCAAGAATGCAAATCTAAGAAATGTTCTTGGAATTTTTTTGTATTAAGAAGGCGATATAGATGTGCCAGTGGGCTGGCTGACCATTGATTACGTCCAATGGGCTAATAACGATGGGCTTGACCCATTCCATCAGACTAGCCACTGTGGCCTATTCTTGAGCCTCCTTTTGCAGACTTTGAGGCCCATATCAGCATTTAGGCTGCATCGACATCTCATTAAAAAAAGACACTAAGAACCTTTTTAAAATTCTAGCCAGGGCCTATGTGAAGATATTATGTTCAGTTGTCCCTAAGACTTTGTATATGGAGTGTGTATTTCCTTTAAGCCAATTTCAGCATGGGTAAAATGACAATTAACTTTGATATGGAAATCATTGTTCATATAATTACTGTTTGTTGCTTGGTTGTCCTCTCAAAAAGGTTATATTGTGTGCTTTAAATTTTGAATCGTAAGGTACATTGTTCAACATTGTTTATGTTAATGTGATTCTCACTTGCTCTGTATGTATCACTTCCTTAACTTCTTCTAGCTTACTACCCTGCATATGTTTTTGTTCTTTTTTCCTGTACTTGACATAGTCGGTTTTCTTTCAGGCTAAAAGATGAAAAATCAACAGTATATACCAAAATGCTTCAATGTCTTTTAGAATTACTAGAGCACGCTGTTACTGTTATTCAAGAAAATCAAAATGAACTTCGATCTCGTGGATTTTTGGGTTCTAGCCTTATCCCTGATGCTGCAACATCTACTTTATCTGCTCTTAGATTCTGTATGTGCTGTCCGCTCTTCAGAATTTGGAGAGAGAAAAGTTCTGTCCATGATGATCTTCATCGAAGTATCATTCAAGTTATCGAGAGGCTTTTGTTGGCTCTGAGTGAACTACTTAAGATGTTATCTTCGTCTCCTAGAAACACCGAGTCTGTGTTACTTGTGCATGAAATCTCTCAGTCTTCAATGACTTTTCCAGAGAACTCTGTCACTCAGAATGATGGTAAAGTTAGGATTGTTGATATGGAGTTGGATTTGGATGACGAATCAAAGGATTTGGACATATCGGCTGTCAGTGGGAAGAGCATTTCTGGGATATCTTTGTCAACTTTGCAGTTGAAACTGGACATGGTTTCAGCACTTTCAAGTTTCTTCTCAATTTTGCCTGATATCACGTGGGATGTAATGTTTGATCTCTTGGGAAAGGAAAATGATCTTAAGGTATGGCATGCTTGTGATTTTTAAAGGGAGGATTTCGGCTTGGTAGTGTTTTAACAGTTACGTATTATAACCTTGTCCTCATACGTGAAATTATTAACAGTTATTGTATATATTTTTCTCATCAGGTCTGTGAGAATATTCGTTGGTGTCTTTGTGAAAATTTTTCATGCTCTACCAGAAATATCTCAGATTTGGTTAGTGCCTTTTTGTGCTGAGGTTTCAGAAGTCATTTTATGTTTTTTTTATATGCTCGTTTTTATGGGATATTTTGTAACAGAAGGCTTTTGATTTTGTTGGATTGAGCGCTGCGTTGTATTCCATATCCAAGCTACTTATATGTTCTTTTTTACAGGTGAATTCATTGAATAATACAATGGAGATGAGTGAAAGTCCTAAGCTCTTTTGTATCAATATTTTATCCACAATCAAAGTTTTGCTGGGTACCTTACTACCATTGGTCTCTGTTGGAAAAGAGGAAAAATCTAACCTATCAGTGAGGGAAAAGGTGTCAGAGCAGGTATCAGTCATATTTGTTCAGGATTCCTATTTTTATTTATTTACTGATAATTCTTACGGGCAGTTTTTTTGGTGAAGTTATTGCATTCATCTCTGTTATTATTATTATTATTTTTTCGTATAATTTTTGCTGTATCATTTGTTGTTAAATGCCCAAACATTTAGACTTAAAATGGTGGAGCCAATTTTCAAATTGAAGCACAAAAGGCCTGTCTATCAAGCCCGGTTTTTGCTTTTCCAAAGATATGAGGTCAGACTTGGGATTGATAACACCGGTCCTTGATACAAGCCCAGGCCCATATGCGGCTGAATAAGACCAGGACTGGATTGGCCCAGCCAAGCTGGACCAGCTCAGCTGGTCACTCTTGTGTAGGCCCATTCAGTGCATATAATGCATCTGTTGGTTCCGATAGTAGGATTCCAGTCCCAATCAATATTAGCGGGATTCAGTTAGGGTTGTCAGTATTTTTAGATAATTAGTTTTGTTTTATTTAGAATTCATGTTGTGGGGGTAAAGATATTGGGTGTTAGACTTGCAACAATTAAACTAGTGTTGGAGGAAGATATATTGCATACCATTAGTGGCTAGGCAACGCAAGTAGGATCAGATGAAAGTGTTAAGAGACAAGATTGGGAGGAGATGGAAGGTTTAATACGAGAAGTTCCAACTAGCAAAACATTTTTTTCTATGAGGGGGCTTGGGCATGTAGGAAAGGATAGAAGAAGATAGGTTAGGAGATAAAATATAGGAAAGGATAAAATGTTATTCTTGGAGAGAGTTTGATCACACGACATAGGTTAATGGTTTTAGATGGTTTCATTAGAAGAAGAAAGAGAAGGGTAGTGAATAAAGGTATTGTAGAACTAGGTGTGGAGATTTGAACAGGGAAAGGACAATAGTGTTTAAGCATAAAGTGATCGAGGGGGGAAGTGGAATTTGTAGAGAGAAACTACGAATATGTGGAACCAAATGGCTATTGTATTGGAAGTATTGCAAAGGAGGTGTTTGGCGAGTCAAAATGGGAAAAAACATTCTGATAAAAATCTTCTTGGTGGAGTGTAGAGTTTGAAGAGGCCTGCAAAAGAAAAGGATGTTGAGATAAAGTTTGGTAGGGGACTTGGAACTTGGAAGATTATGAAAGAAATAAGAAAGCAATGAAAGAAGTTAAGAAAATAGTAGGGAACACAAAGTCCAAAGCATATTGTGACCTCTATATTAAGTTGGGAGCAAGAGAACGAGAGAAAATCTTATGCTTGCGAAATATGAAAAAGGAAAGTAGGGACTTAGATTATGCCAAATCTATAGAGCAATGATCAAAAGGTTTTAGCAAGGGATAATGATTTAAAGAGTAGTGGAGAGCATATTTTATCATACTTTTAAGTGGGGATTTTATAAGAGGCTTAAGAATAAGATGGGATACTTCATTAGCAGGGCATACCTTTTGCTATAGAATTTGGGTGGCAAACGTGAAGAAAGCATTGGCAAGGATGAACACAAGAAAGATTACATGGCTAGATGGCATTCTGATATAGACGTGAAAATGCTTAGGAGAAATTGAATGAGTTTAATTAACTAGACTCTTCAAGAAGATATTATGGACAAAGAAAATGACGGATGAATGTAGAAGAAGTGTTTTACTACTAACATAGAAGAACAAAGGAGATTCACCAATTATCATGGGATTAAACTTATGAGTCACTAACAAACTATGGGAAGTGTAATAGTGCAAAGACTTTGACAAGAGACCAAACCAAACCAAACCAAGCCTTTTCCCACTAGGTGGGGTCGGCTATATGGATTTGACGACGCCAATCAAATCTGTTTAGGGCCATGTCCTCCGTTAGATCCATGTAGGCAAGGTCATGTTTAATAGTTTCTTTCCAACTTCTCTTGGGTCTCCCTCTCCCTCTCCTACTCCTAGCAATCTTCATGCTTTCACACCTTTTAACAGGTGCCTCCGTTGGACGCCTTCTAACATGGCCGAACCATCTCAGTTGATTTTCTCTCATTTTATCTCCAATCGGTGCTATTCCTACTTTGCCCCTAATCTCCTCATTCCTAATCCTATCTCTCCTTGTGATCCCGCACATCCATCTTAGCATTCTCATCTCCGCAACTTCCATCTTCTGGACATGATTATGCTTTACTGCCCAACACTCTGATCCATATAACAACGCTGGTCGTACCGCCACCTTATAATACTTTCCTTTAACCTTGAGGGGGACTTTCCGATCACACAAGACCCCCGAAGCACTCCTCTATTTGGTCCACCCGGCCCAAATCCTGTGACTTACATTAGTATCAATCCCTCCATCCTGTTGCACCATAGATCCAAGGTACCTAAAGTTTTCTTTCTCTACAATCTTTTGTGTGCCCAAACTTACTTCTATGCTACCAGGTGTCCTACTTTGACTAAACTTGCATTCCATATTTCGTTTTGCATCGACTTAGCCTAAACCCTTTTGTCTCTAATGTTTTCCGCCACAATTCTAGTTTAGCATTTACTCTTTCTCTCGTCTCATCCACTAAAACAATGTCATCTGCAAATAGCATACACCACGGCACCTCATCCTGGATATGTCTTGTAATCTCATCCATAACTAGGGCAAACAAGTACGGGCTTAATGCTGAGCCTTGGTGTAGACCAATCGTGATAGGAAACTCCTTAGTTTCGCCGCTAGTCGTCCTTATAGATGTCACGACTCTATCATACATATCCTTTATCGCCTCAATATATGCGACACACACTCTTTTCTTTTCTAGAACTCTCCAAAGAATCTCCCTAGGAACCCGGTCATAGGCCTTCTCCAAGTCAATGAACACCATATGTAAATCTCTCTGACCTTCTCTATACTGTTCCATTAACTTTCTAAGGAGAAAGATAGCCTCCATGGTTGATCTCCCAGGCATGAAATCGAATTGATTCTCTGAAATGTTTGTTGTTCTTCTTAGTCTTCTCTCAATAACTCTCTTCCATAATTTCATCGTATGGCTCATCAATTTAATCCCGCGGTAGTTCGCACAGTTCTGAATATCTCCTTTGTTCTTGTATATGGGTATAAGAATACTTTTCCTCCATGCATTAGGCATCTTCTTGCTCTTTAGTACTACATTAAAAAGCTTTGTCAACCAACTAATGCCATCCTCCCCCAAGCACCTCCAGACCTCAATAGGGATACCATCTGGCCCAACCGCTTTCCCATTCTTCATTCTTTTCAATACTTCTTTAACTTCTTCCCTACTGATTCTCCTATAGAACATATGATTCGCTTCTTCTCTAGAAATGGTAAGCTGCCCCAATTGTAAGTCACTACTACTACTTTCATTAAAAATATCTAAAAATAAATTTTGTTTCATGCCAGGAGGTCAACTATGGAAGCTATATACTCTTAGGCAATTAATGGAATATATCGAGAGAAAAAGAAAAATTTTCATATGGTCTTCATCGATCTAGAGAAAGCCAATGATTGGATAGCTACGAATTTGATTTGGTGGGCTGAGGTAATAAGAATGTCCGACAAGTTATATAGTTGTCATTAAAGATATGTATGAGGGGGTGGTAATGAGTGATAATTACCTGTGGAGAGACAAGTGTGTTTCCATTGATCATAGGTCTGCATCAAAGGGCTTTAAGCCTTTATATCTTTGCACTAATTATGAACAAGTTAACTACTCATATTCAAGCAGAGTTACCTTGGCGTATGTTGTTTACAGATGATATAGTGTTGGTGGATGAATCGAGAGATGGCGTGAATGCAAAGCTTAAGAGATGGCGGGAGGGCTTAAAATCCAACGGCTTTAAAATAATTCATACAAAGATATAATATATGAATTGCAACTTCAGTGGGGTACCATTCAAAAAAAGAAAAGAAAAAAAACAGAACAAAGAAAAAAAAAAAAAAAAACTTATGTGGGGACTGAGGGTGTGCAAAGAGCTGAAACTCTAGTGAGAGATACCATAGAGAGATTCATTCCAATACCTTGCCTTAATAATTAGTAAGGATGGAGAGGTTGAGGAGATGTCGGGCATGGGTTAAGAGTGGGATGGTTGAAGTGGAGACTTTCTTTTGGAGTGCTATGTGATTATTGCATCCTAATAAGTTTGAAGGGAAATTTTTTTGGAACAACGATTAGAGTAGCTATAAACTATGAAGAAGAATGTTGGCCAATTAGGAAGCAACGCATGCACAAAATGTGTGTCGCAAAGACGAGAATGTTGAGACGGATATGAGGTAAATTTAGGAAATATAGAACCAGAAATATAGTGCATTCGGGAGCATTTAAGGGTAGCATCAATAAGTAATAAATTAAGAGAGGCCCTGAGTTTTTGGGCATGTCCAACACATGAAAGCAACAACATTGGTGAGGCGATTTTTTTCTATGCAGGTTGATGGTCCACCAAGTAAAAGTGGTAGGCCGAAGAGGACATGGATGAAAGTTGTAGGGGTAGATCGATGAAGTACAACCTATCCGAGGGTTTGGCCCAAGACAGACAGAAATAAAGAAATAGCATTCATATAGCGAACCCCAGCATAATTGGAACAATGCTTTGATGATGATGATGACGCGACGACGACGATGACGAGTTTAGTCTTATTTTGAGTCCATGCCTGATTAGAAGATTGGTTAGGAGTCTAGTAGTATTCATATAGGAATAGTGATTTAATTAAATGAGGATTCAGTGTCAAGTTTCTACAAATAGGAACCAGTCAATTGTAGGGATTTTTGTTCCTCTGTATAAATTTCTCTAATAGAACAGGAGTACAATGAGTTTTTTTTTCCGCGTTTCTTCTAATTCTGTACAGTTGACAATTACTTTTGTGGGTGAATTCAGCACAGTATTTCTGTCAAAATCTTTCCCTCTGGTCTGGGTTACTCTCTTCCCGTTTCTTGCCTGAAGCCTTCATCAAGATTGGTGATTTGGATGAATTGTAATTCTGTAGGTTTACAGTCTGTAACATACTTTTCTTGGTCTCTTTCCCTTCTAGTTACAACTCATGAAGACCTACTCTTCCTCCTTGCCTCTGCTAAGATACCGATATTTAGAATTGCAATTCGGCTTAATACTACTTTGGCTGAATCTATGTCTTTTGTGGAATCAATCTCTATTTAGATCTCTGAAAAATATGTGAGAAGCTAACAGTCTCGAATTTCCTGACCTGATTCAGATAAGTTTTCTCTCCAAGAACAACTTGTCTTATGTTGATTGGATCCTACAGACATATTCAACTTCAATTTTGCATATTATATATTGTTGAGAAATTTGAAATTGTGGTGAGATATCAAATTGTTCCGGCATTCATTGTATCACACTCAAAAGTAACTATTCATTTCCTTACTGTGTACTATTCACCTTTACCCTAGTTTAGACTTGTAATTACGTCAGAAATGTGGTGTGAGATAGTTTCCATTCTATTGCTCTAAGGAGTAGAAATGGTTCCTCAAGATTTTCACTTAATTTAAGAGGCTGCTACCAATATGGGTGTCAATTGTATGCTTGCGACAGTGTTTCATAGTTTCTGTAGGCAGTTACTTCTTCAGATCTGCACAAACAAATGGAAAGAAAATCCCAAATCGTCCTTTAGAATCTGCAAGATATTATAATTGATGATATATTGACTTGCCACGCCCGAAAGATGCACAAAATATATCTGCGAGGTTGTGCCTGTTAGTTTCATAACTTGTTCCTACCAAAAGATCTATTGTTAGCAAATTGAACTTACTAGGGTGCATTGTTACATTTTGTACCTTGGACTTGTTAGTCATTCGGATAATCCTATGACCTTGCTGTCAAAAACCTACAGTTGAACCTGGTCTGTGCCATTCGGATAATCAGCCCTCGCTGGGCGCACTGAGCATCCGTGCACACCTGGCTGTGAGGCTCACCTAGGGCTGGGAAACGCGCGGTTGGGGGGTGGGTTGTTACCTCTCTAGAAAAAATCAGCCCCATCCAATCATCCCAAATCTAACATCTGGGGCCTACAAGTTTAGTACATTCGAATGGGTGTACAGTCGATCCAACAGTCCAGTCCATTCGAATGGGTGCAAAACCAGGGACGTGTGAAATTCAGGGGGGGTATGTGTGTGTGGTCCAGTTGGATGGACCATCAAGTAGTCCACACTATGGGTGTGCACTTTGCACAGGTATGCATAGGATAGTTTCAGTACACACACTCACACGCTGTTTTTAAGTGAAACATAACCAAGG
Organism: Litsea cubeba; assembly: GCA_012931725.1. Classification (NCBI taxonomy): domain Eukaryota; kingdom Viridiplantae; phylum Streptophyta; class Magnoliopsida; order Laurales; family Lauraceae; genus Litsea; species Litsea cubeba. The sequence goes on from CM022945.1 coordinate 81,523,596, forward strand.
AATCTTGGTTCCTTGTAGTTTATGTTTGTTGATTGTGGTTCATCTTTAACAGATCAATGTTTGTTGGGTTGCAGAACTTGGCACCTCTCAGAGACTTGGTAAACAAAGTAGCAGAGAACAGTCTTCTTGATTGGTCTGCGCGTATTAAGCTGGTTGAGTGCATATGCTATTTTGTCTTACTAGATCCTCGCATTGCCCAGGTGATTGCTTATTATTCTGAGCTGATCAATTGCATATGCTATTTGGTTTACTAGATCCTCACATTGCCCAGGTGGTTGCTTATTGTTTGATATCCCCTGGTCTTTGGCTGTGACAACTAATAACTCATCAGCAGCCTTAGATAGACTATGGGTGCACCATAAAACTGTAGCTTTCTATTTCCAACGATTTCTGTAGAAATTAACACCTTGTCCTTGTTTCCTCTATAGAATTATCACTGACAGAGAGGACGAGTAGGCCTTTCTGGTTCTATTTCTGATATTTTTGTTCTGTTCCTATCAGATTGGTGACTGATTTTTGTGTGTTGGTGGTAATGTTTTTGTCTCTCTCCTGAATCTCACATAGGTAATGATAGAAAGGCTGCTTGTGATGCTTCAAGATGCTGACTATAGAGTTAGGCTCTTCTTGGCGAGACGTATTGGTGTTCTTTTCCAGACATGGGACGGTCATGATGAGCTATTCCTGGACATTTGGTAAGCACACCTCAGTAAATATTTAGTGTGTTTTATATGGGAAGTGTTAAATTGGAGTCTGCAGGATCACAATTTACTTCTGTTGAGTTTCTCTTTGGTACACATCTTTGCTCCCAAAAAAGTAAACATGAAGTTTCATTCCTGGTCTTATGATTATCATATAATCATTTGGTTTTGTATTATATTAATACCTAATATTACCTATAAAAGAGCCCTAATATGATATTGTCTTGTGTTGGAGGTTAAATTCATAGGCACTAGGCATGGCTTCATACCTTCATCCACATATTGAAGTTGTTCTGTACCCTAATGATTTGGCCATGCCTCCTGTACTCAGAATGCACCCATTTTTTTCTTTTTTGCTGGCCGTCTTTCCCTTTTACCGAAACACAAAAATCTTGCTGTGATGTCCATTACATAAAGATTATATTTTGCCCAGTCCCAAAATGGCCTATTCTTTGGTAAAATGAAATGATTTGTTTCCTACAAATGATCTGCTAACTCATATGATTTAATTCACTAAGTGGAAGGAAACAGGCACAGAGGTATGGCTCCTGATCCATTCTGCTTCTGTACTTGGCAGCTTGGCATCCAAAAAGCATGTCTGAAGCTAAAGGCCGACTGTCTTTGTGAATTATAATATGCTTTCTCTTTTGACTTGCTTTTGGGATTCCTCTGCTACAAGATGTCAAGCATTTGGTTTGGTTCAAGGTTGGAAAGCTTGGCGAGTCAACTCTTGACTCTGCCAAGTAACCTCGTTTTTACACAGGACTTGATTCAAATATAGGGCAAACTTGGCCTAGTCAAATTAAGTAATTAATGCTTGAAGTTTGGTGTTAACAATTTAAAAATGATTGATTGAAAATTTGAAATGTAATAAATTTACTAATTTGAATCTATTATTATTAATATATGTAAATACATGTATATCTAACTTTTATAAGTATTTGAAATATTTTTTAAATAGTTAAAAATATGTATTTTTTTTAAAAAAATGACTCTCCCGAGTCGTTGACTCTTTCCGAGACGCTACTTTAGAGCTGGGCAAGTCGAGTTTGAGTCACGAGGTTTCCAACCTTGGTTTGTTAGTTGTGGGAATCCACTTGCTCAAAAAGTTGTATTTATTACTTATTTTCTGAATCCAAAATCCTCCTAACATTTCTGATAAAGATCTTAAATATAGGAAATTGATATTGATTAATGCATTTATTGGGCAATCTTTTCTGAATACCTCTGATGTTTTGATGCTTGATTTTCATCACAAGATATGAGAAATTAAGAAAAGCTTAGAAAGTGGAAAAGCACATTACTGATAAGTACGATATCATCACTAGTTTCACCCATTGAATTTATCATGATACAAAGTTGATGGCATGATGTATATTGAACTTTAGAAAACTCACAAGGAAGGAATCTCATTTGTTTCTCTGAGTGTCTCCAATCCATACCCGCAGGTAAGACAATCGTTAGCATTTCCTTTGAGTTGGGTTTGACAGTATGAGATTTGAGGACTGGGGATTAATTACACTCTTCACAAACTTCTGGAGGAACTGGGTTGGATGAATACGCTGTCCTTCATCTGTCCTCTTGCAGAGTATCATCCTGCGGAGTAATTTTGGGGCTGGGACACTTAAGTACTCTCTAACAAACTTCTAGTGGTACTGCGTAGGACGAACGTGCTGTCATTCATCCGTCCTTTTGCAGAATATCATCCTGCAGAGTAATTTCGGTGCTGTGACAGTTAAGACCTACTTTGTACTGTTGGCTGCTAATTGCAAGTAGGTTATGCAGACATTATCCAACAATTAAAAAAAAAAGAGTTTTGTGGGACATTGTCTACTACTTCATAATGCATGCCGCTAATCGTTGGTAGGTTACGCAGACATTACTTACCCCTTCATTTAGAAAATTTAAATAAAAGATGGTTAGGAAAAGGACATATGCGTAGCCTTCTGTGTACAGTGTACTGTTCACTGCGTTGTGCTGTTATCATTTGGTGTTAAGTTGCATGAATAAATGTGCTCTTTTCATTTTCTCTGAAGCTCCTTTGTTCCAGTCTTTAATGAGCATTTGTGTTTCGCCTAATAGCTGATCTTGTTTTTGTGGTTACCATTTATTCTGTGTTCTGCCAGTTCCAATTTTGGTGTTAAGTTGGTGATGGCTTCTAAAGGAAAGCTTGTTACTGCTACAGAGGTTTTAGCTGCTGGTGTTCAGCCAGGCCCAGTCATGGAGACTGCTATCATTACACTGGCACATCTTGCGTTTATCAGTGAGAAAGTTGAGTTGGAGGTACTTTACCTTGCCTCGATTACATGCTTTTTAGTCCATGCTTTTTGCGTAGCTTTAGCATGGAAGTCTCGTTTTTTCACCTGTCTCTCCCAATGTCACAACAATATTTATTTTCATCTTTGTTTTATTGAATGAGCGGGACTTTCTTAATCTATGTAAAGACTGTTGTCCTGTATTAATGAAAAAAAGCGTTGGTGAATGAAGATACTATTTTCATTCATGGAGTATGTTGCATGAACGATTAGCGGCTATGTGTTCTGTTATTTTGTATGGTCTGAATTTTCAATCCCTTGAGTCGTTTCAGCCATAGATCGAATCCAACCAAGATGATGAATTGCAAAAGCAGATCATACGAAAGGCTGGATCTTTAGAAATAAAGAAAGTTGTGGAGGCATCAATATAGAGCAAGGTGTTTCAAATAAAACTGCTATATTCTAACAAAAAAAAAAAAACTGAAATAGGGTTTTTCGTTATTATTTATTTTTCAAATAATATATAAAATATTCGTGTGCATCCGGTGTGCATGGTCTTACCGTGCACACTAGCTGCTGGGGCCCACCTGGGTTCCCATAGATCATGGGACATTAGGGGGTGTCACGACCCAAATTCTGGGGCCTGTCAGATCTCTGGATCGTGATAACTTGGCAATATTTACCATATATTCATCAAATAATTCTCATAAGCGTTTGGCATTTAGATCAAACAATAATTTCAATTAATCAATGAGTTATAAATACTCATACTTTAATATGTCCTGTCTGCATCAATAATGTGCTAAAACATTAAATAAATTTCCTAAGCAAGGCTAATCCCCTTATAACTAAATTAACTTTTGTCGTTCTCTCTTGTCAGCCACGCATGCTGAAATCTACGCGCTGAACATCGTTCTGCTCTGTCCCTCCCGCAGCGTGATTACCTGAAGGGGGTAACACAACATCAGTACTACTGGTGAATGAATATTCCTAATTTACACAAGTCACATATAATATAACATCAGATAATTCAGCAAATCTAAATCAATAATAAAATATTATTAAAAATTCTTTCACATACAAATCCGTGCCCATGCACATCACCACGCCTCAAAGGCCTTATCGTATACATGTATACCGGTCACAATGACCCTGTCTCATCAGACACGTCCACTAAGGACCAGCCATCATAATGGCCAATCACGTCCATTAAGGACCAGCCGCTATAAGGGCCACCATGGCCCGAAGCCATCAATCATCCGAACACAAGTCCAACATTCCAAATCAGAAACCCAATGCACCATATCTCATAATCATATAGCAATTAGGAATTCATTATTAATAATTTACACAAACAATAGTGTGGACCCAACCCATACTCACTTCACTGGTTGCTGCCCCATTTCTCATCATAATTGGTATTGAGTGATATAGTGGGCCCACACTATGTGTAACACAACCTTACACCATAATAATCAATCACAGTCTATTTCGTTAATCATAGTTAACTAAACATTGATCACAAAACTGAAATTCACTTAAGTAAGAAAGTTAATTTTTATTTCTGCACAGATTCCAAGTCTATTTCATAAATAGACTTCCTTTTCGAGTTTATCTTTCTGCACAGAACACATACAAGAACAGTTCACGTTTGAACCTCTTGGTAAAATCCAGTGGGTCCCACTTGGCTAAACCAAGATCAGACCTCAAGGTCATGGTCGCCCAAGGTTTATTCCTCTATTCATTGGTTTTGATCCATCATCAAACCATATCCTGGTGTCCACAAATCACAATCGACATCTGCTATTTTCTGCCCTAAGTCACGCCTGACTATTTTTTAATCCATTGATCAGTGGGTCCCACTGATCCAAATACCAGATGTCCCTAATTTCTATGGTCGCCCAGGGGTCCCTCACAAGATGTGGGGTTCTTATCTTTGATCAGGCCCACTGATGGGTCCCACAATGGCTGTCGACCTCCAGCCCTGTTTCCCTGATATTCACGCCTGTATCAATTAAAATCAAGTGAATGGTGGCTCAAACATGGCCCACTTCCCATGATTCCAGGACTACACTAGTCGACCAGGAGTGTACCCCTTTCTCCATGGCCCAGATCCATCATGTAGTGGGCCAGGGGGTTCCACAACCCTCCAATGCCCAATATCACCCTGTCGACAGTCTTTGATTCAACAGATTTTCAAGTCTGTTTCATGAATCTGCATCCCATTCTACTTGTATCATTCCCATATCCATTAGCATATGAATTCTTTACAAACAAATCTTCTGAATACAGACTAATCAAATCACATCTCAATATCAATTCCTTTTAATACAAACTAATCAATCACTGCTCAATATCAATCATCTAGCTTAATTAACTAATTAATTAGGAAGATCCACTCACCTTTGATAAACGATTGTCGCCTTTGCAATATGTGAATGTGAATAGGTCATCAGCAGCCTTCCTCTCCTTCCCCTAAATTGCAATCCATAAGACTTTTCTCTCAGAATTTCTCTAAAGAAGATGAATAGGAGATACTAGTAGTGATCGTTGGTTCTCCATATATATAAAGGGAAGATGGGATTTTTAATCCTCTCAAACTTCCTATTTAGAGTTGTCATACAACTCTACTCCTTTCCAAACCCAGTCACGTGGGATACTTACTAAGTTACTAAAAGTGTTTCTTCTACTTCCATAATAACTTGGGCCAGACTATAACTAAGATACTACCTGGGCCAGACTAATCCTAGGCCCATGTAACTCAGGATATTACATACTCCCCTCCTTGGGAAATTTGGTCCTCCAAATTAAAACATACCTGTGACAAAAAGATGTGGATACTTGTTCCGAACGTCGGCCTCGATCTCCCTTGTAGCCTCCTTTGGATCGTGATGTGTCCATAGCACCTTAACTAGTCTGACTGTTCTTCGCCGTAACACCATGTCCTTGGTGTCTAAGATTGCAACAGGTTTCTCCTCATATGATAAATTGGGTTGTAGATCCATTGACACAAGATCTAGTACATGAGATGGGTCTGGTTCATATTTCTTTAGCATTGACACATGAAACACTTTGTGAACGCCAGCTAGTTGTGATGGTATTTCCAGTTCATAAGCATTCCCATCGCTTACACGTCCTGTAATCTTGAATGGTCCAATGTATCTCGGGTTGAGCTTTCCCTTCTTGCCAAATCGCATCACTCCCTTCGTTGGAGAGACTTTTAGGAATACTGAGTCACCCACCATAAATTCCAATTCTCTTCGGCGTTTGTCAGCATAACTCTTCTGGCGACTTTGAGCAGTCTTTAATCTATCCCGGATTTTCTTAATATTCTCTGTAGAAGTTTGCACCCATTCATGGCCTAAAATTCGTCGATCGCCCACTTCCTCCCAACAAATCGGAGAACGACAACTCCTGCCATACAGGGCCTCAAAAGGAGCCATCTGGATACTCGAATGATAACTATTGTTATAAGCAAACTCTGCCAGTGGTAACTGCTCATCCCAACTGTCTTTGAAATCTATGGCACAAGCTCTAAGCATGTCCTCCAGCGTTTGATTTGTTCTTTCCGTCTGCCCGTCCGTCTGGGGGTGATATGCAGTGTTAAAATTCAGTTTGGTACCCATAGCCTTTTGCAAGCTTTTTCAAAATTGTGAAACAAACCTAGTATATCTGTCTGATACAATCGATGCTGGGACGCCATGTAACCTTTACAATTTCCCGAATGTAAGTTTTGGCCAGTTGTTCCATCGTAGTTTTTCCTTTCAGTGGTAAAAAGTGCGCCGATTTGGTCAACCGATCCACAATTACCCAAATTATTTCATTATGCTTTGAGGTTCTAGGAAATCCGGAAATAAAATCCATAGTGATATGCTCCCATTTCCATTCGGGTATTGGTAACGGCTGCAGTAATCCCCCCGGCTTCCTATGATCAGCCTTCACCTGTTGACAAGTAAAACAACGGCCGACAAATTCAGTAACATCATTTTTCATGCCAACCCACCAAAATCTGATTTTTAAATTCTGATACATCTTAGTACTCCCTGGATGGATAGTATATTTTGTATGATGTGCTTCCTTCAAAATTTCATCTTTGAGTTCTCGAACATTTGGTACACAGAGTCTGCCTCGGAAATATAATACACCACTAACAACAGAGAAGTCTGGTTTATTGTCCATTTTGTCGAAAATTTCTGTCAATGCTTTATCTTCCCGCTGGTGGTCCTTTATTCTCTGTATTAATTCGGGTTGAACCTTGAAGCTTCCCAATAATACCTTGTTGTCAATAGACCATAGGTTAACAGCCAAGTCCTTGATTTCTTCAAGTAGTCTCCACTTAGAGGTCAGACAAGCCATCTGTGCTGATTTTCTGCTTAAGGCATCGGCAACAACATTCGCCTTTCCTGGATGATAAAAGATAGAGAAATCATAATCCTTTAGGAATTCCATCCATCGTCGTTGCCTCAAGTTCAACTCCTTCTGCGAAAACATATACTTGAGGCTCTTATGATCGGTATATACTTCAAATTCTTCACCGTAAAGATAGTGCCTCCAAATTTTTAATGCAAAGACTACAGCCGCTAACTCAAGGTCGTGCGTAGCATAATTTTGTTCATGGACCTTTAGCTGTCTGGAAGCATACGCAATCACTCTTCCGTGCTGCATGAGAACACACCCTAACCCTTGCAACGACGCATCACAGTATATCACAAATCCTCCACTCCCAGCGGGGAGGGTAAGTATTGGTGCCGATGTTAGTTTACCTTTCAATGTTCGGAAGCTATCTTCACAGTTCTCATTCCAAGTAAACGGGACATCCTTCCTTGTGAGTCTGGTGAGTGGCCCAGCAATTGTAGAAAATCCTTGCACGAACCTTCGATAATAGCTTGCCAAGCCTAAGAAACTTCGAACTTTGGAAACATTTGCAGGTCATTTCCAATTCATAACCGCTTCGATTTTTGTAGGATCTACTGATAATCCTTCTCCTGAAATAATGTGGCCCAAAAAGGTGACTTGTTTTAGCCAAAAATCACACTTGCTTAGCTTGGCATAAAGCTGGTTGTCCCTTAACAGCTGTAAGGCGATACGCAGATGTTCTCCATGTTCTTGCCATTCCTTAGAGTAAATCAGGATATCGTCAATAAATACCACCACAAATTTATCCAAATAAGGTTGGAAAACTTGGTTCGTCAGTGCCATGAATGCGGCCGGGGCATTGGTCAAACCGAAAGGCATGACTAAAAACTCGTAGTGACCATACCGCGTCCGAAATGCCGTCTTGGAAATGTCTTCCTCCCTCACTCTTAGCTGATGGTAGCCAAATCCGAGATCAATCTTGGAAAAGTATTTCGCACGTTGTAGTTGGTCAAACAATTCATCAATGCGGGGTAGAGGGTACTTGTTCTTGATAGTCACCTGATTTAATTGTCTATAATCAATGCACATTCTTAGGGTTCCATCCTTCTTCTTCACAAACAACACCGGTGCTCCCCATGGAGACACGCTAAGTCGAATGAATCCCTTGTCTAATAATTCCTCCAATTGATCCTTGAGTTCCTTTAGTTCCGCAGGAGCCATTCGATAAGGTGCCTTAGAAATCGGGGCTGTTCCCGGCATTAACTCAATAGTAAAATCTACCTCCCGATTTGGGGGTAACCCAGGCAAGTCATCCAAAAACACATCGGGAAATTCCCTAACAACGTGGATATCTTCTATTCTTGGTTTTTGTTTATCTTCTGTGATAAAAGCTATAAAGCCTTTGCACCCACTCCTCAGTAGCTCACTGGCCTTGATAGCTGAGATAACCATTGATCTAACAGGTCTCCTTTTCCCCACCAAACTAACATGAGTAAATCCCTCCAGATTAAACCGAACTATTTTGTTAAAGCAATCTAAAATAGCCCGATACCTAGCAAGCCAATCCATTCCCAAAATAACATCAAAGTCGTCCATATGTAACACTACTAGGTCCGCCGGCATCTGAACTTGTTCAATTTCTAGCATACAATTATAAAATATGGTTCTAGTACAGATGTGTTCGCCCGTGGGTGTTGATACTACCAAAGCATGAGTCAATGTTGAGGGGGAGTTTCCTATCTTAGTAGCAAAAATATGAGAAACAAAAGAGTGCGTTGAACCAGAATCAAATAAAGTACTAGCTTCATGATTGGAAATTAAAATCATACCCTCAACCACATTATTGGCCGCTTCCGCATCCTGATGAGTCAGAGCAAAGACTCTCCCATTCTGTTGTTGCCCAGCTTGGTCCCCCCCTTGATTGTTCCTGCCTTGATTGTAATATTGTCCCTGGGGTGGGTTCTGCTGATTTCCCCCTGTGCTGGTATGTCTTTCTGTTGATAGTGATGCTGAATCTGTGGACACTCTTGTTGATGATCTTGCTGATTTTGCTTAAATGGTTATCCTTGTATCTGGTTCTGATTCCTTCCCTGCTTTCTATGACAGTCCTTTACCTGGTGTCCTTCCTGCCCACAACCGTAACATCCGCCCTTCCGTTTAGTCTGATTTTGCTCCCTAGTCTCTGGACAATCCTTTACCTTATGACCTCCTTTTCCACAACCGAAGCATACGCCAGATTTCTTTCGACATTGATTTGTTTCATGGGATCCCTCACAGTGGTTGTAGACTGGTTTAGCTCCAGTTTTCTGTTTCTTGTTGGGAAACTGGTGTTTATAATTATCTGATTTGCCTTCTGTTGTTACTAGTTGAGTTTCTCTCTTTATATCCTCAATTGCTTCTTCCGAAACGAAAGCTTTCTTTAGAGCCTCTGCATAAGTCTTCGGCTCGTGTAACTTCATGTCTTTCTTAATGTCTGGTCTAAGGCCATTAACAAATCGTTCCATTTTTTCTTCTTCCGTAGCCACTAATGTCTCTGCAAAGTGTGACAGTTCAGTGAACTTGATAGCATACTTGGCTACAGTAAGATTGCCTTGCACTAAGGTTTCAAACTCTCTCTTCTTCTTAGCCCTAATATGATCCGGTATAAACTTCTTTATGAATTCACGCTTGAAGAAGGTCCAGGTGATCTCTGCTTCTTGCCCATTAAAGGACCTCTTAGCTGCCTTCCACCACTCCTTCGCATCGCCTTCTAATTTGAACGCTGCTAATATAGCTTTCTGATGTTCAGTACATCCCATGACCTCGAAGATGCCTTCCATATGTTCTGCCCACTTGTTTGCATCCCATGGGTTAGTAGTTTCTTCAAAACACTTTGGGCGAAATTCGTTGAATCTCTTGTATAGAGTATCCCTCTCACGATTTCTGCCTCCATTATTGCTGCCTTCGCCCGAGCCACCTCTGATATTGCTGTTTCCCTCGCCATTCTCACTTTGGAGGTGATGAATAGCGGAAATCTGTTCTTGGACCTGCGCATACGCTTTCATAAAACTTTCAAACATTTGCAGGGCGTACTCCGGCATTTCCATATTCCCACTGTTCTACTGAATATTGTTGCTCTCATTCTCGTTTCCAACAGCGTTAGTCATTGTCTTAGTTCCTCTGCAAAAAGGAAAATTGTGAGCCGAAAGATCAATAACAACATATCTTACTTTAGTCTCTACCGTTAACACCCCAACGTCCTCACCACGTGGCCTATGGGTTGCTAATTCTTTTAGTTGCCGAAAACCTTATGCTCTGATACCACTTTGTCACGTCACAAATTCTGGGGCCCTGTCAGATCTCTGGATCGTGATAATTTGGTAATATTTACCATATATTCATCAAATAATTCTCATAAGCATTTGGCATTTAGATCAATTACTAATTTCAATTAATCAATGAGTTATAAATACTCATACTTTAATATGTCAGTGTTTGCATCAATAATGTGCTAAAACATTAAATAAATTTCCTAAGCAAGGCTAATCCCCTTATCAACTAAATTAACTTTTCTCGTTCTCTCTTGTCAGCTACGCATGCTGAAATCTACGTGCTGAACATCGTTCTGCTCTGTCCCTCCCGCAGCGTGATTACCTGAAGGGGGTAACACAACATCAGTACTACTGGTGAATGAATATTCCTAATTTACACAAGTCACATATAATATAACATCACATAATTCAGCAAGTCTAAATCAATAATAAAATATTATTAAAAAAATTTTCACATACAAATCCGTGCCCATGCACATCACCACGCCTCAAAGGCCTTATCATATACATGTATACCGGTCACAATGATCCTATCTCATCAGACACGTCCACTAAGGACCAGCCATCATAATGGCCAATCACGTCCATTAAGGACCAGCCGCTATAAGGGCCACCATGGCCCGAAGCCATCAATCATCCGAACACAAGTCCAACATTCCAAATCAGAAACCCAATGCACCATATCTCATAATCATATAGCAATTAGAATTCATTATTAATAATTTACACAAACAATAGTGTGGACCCAACCCATACACACTTCACTGGTTGCTGCCCTACTTCTCATCATAATTGGTATTGAGTGATCTAGTGGGCCCACACTATGTGTAACACAACCTTACACCATAATAATCAATCACAGTCTGTTTCGTTAATCATAGTTAACTAAACATTGATCACAAAACTTAAATTCACTTAAGTAAGAAAGTTAATTTTTATTTCTACACAGATTCCAAGTCTATTTCATAAAGAGACTTCCTTTTCGAGTTTATCTTTCTGCACAGAACACATACAAGAACAGTTCACGTCTGAACCTCTTGGTAAAATCCAGTGGGTCCCACTTGGCTAAACCAAGATCAGACCTCAAGGTCATGGTCGCCCAAGGTTTATTCCTCTATTCATTGGTTTTGATCCATCATCAAACCATATCCTGGTGTCCACAAATCACAATCGACATCTGCTATTTTCTGCCCCAAGTCACGCCTGACTATTTTTGAATCCATTGATCAGTGGGTCCCACTGATCCAAATACCAGATGTCCCTGATTTCTATGGCCGCCCAGGGGTCCCTCACAAGATGTGGGGTTCTGATCTTTGATCAGGCCCACTGATGGGTCCCACAATGGCTGTCGACCTCCAACCCTGTTTCCCTGATATTCACGCCTGTATCAATTAAAATCAAGTGAATGGTGGCTCAAACATGGCACACTTCCCATGATTCCAGGACTACACTAGTCGACCAGGAGTGTACCCCTTTCTCCATGGCCCAGATCCATCATGTAGTGGGCCAGGGGGTCCCACAACCCTCCAATGCCCAATATCACCCTGTCGACAGTCTTTGATTCAACAGATTTTCAAGTCTGTTTCATGAATCTGCATCCCATTCTACTTGTATCATTCCCATATCCATTAGCATATGAATTCCTAACAAACAAATCTTCTGAATACAGTCTAATCAAATCACATCTCAATATCAATTCCTTTTAATACAAACTAATCAATCACTGCTCAATATCAATCATCTAGCTTAATTAACTAATTAATTAGGAAGATCCACTCACCTTTGATAAACGATCGTCGCCTTTGCAATATGTGAATGTGAATAGGACATCAGCAGCCTTCCTCTCCTTCCCCTAAATTGCAATCCACAAGACTTTTCTCTCAGAATTTCTCTAAAGAAGATGAATAGGAGATACTAGTAGTGATCGTTGGTTCTCCATATATATAAAGGGAAGATGGGATTTTTAATCCTCTCAAACTTCCTATTTAGAGTTGTCATACAACTCTACTCCTTTCCAAACCCAGTCACGTGGGGTACTTACTAAGTTACTAAAAGTGTTTCTTCTACTTCCATAATAACTTGGGCCAGACTATAACTAAGATACTACCTGGGCCAGACTAATCCTAGGCCCATGTAACTCGGGATATTACAGGGGGATGGAAAGATTCACTCATGATGGACAAAATATAAAGAATGGGGTCAATCTCATACCTCTAACCCCTTAATGTGTGGCCCACAAGTTTAATGGCTTTATATAATTTTTTTTTACACTCAATCCAAAAGTCCAATCTATTGGGTGGGTGCAAACCCCTGGTCCAATGGCTATTACTGTGGGTCCCGTGTGTGTGAACAGTTTGAATGGATGACAAGGTGGGCCTGTTGGAAGTTCTCATAGTAATACGATGCGAGTTCTCAGTCACAAAAAGATTTGCCGCATACATTCACAATGTATGTATGTATACATGGGTGCTCATCCCCTGTTGCGATGTGCATGGGTATCTCCATGTGCACCTTGCTGTGGGGCCCACCTGCGGATGGAATTGGGGATTTTTAAGATCTGGATGGTCGTTATCTCCCTTCCAAGTTTGGGGCCCACCTAATCATCCAAACCCTTTGATCAATGGCCCACAATGTTTCACCCCTTAAATAAAAATGATCGCCGACCAATGGTGCAGTCCATTCGGATGGTTGTAAAAAAATGAGATTGGTGTAATTCATGGGGGTCTGTATGTGCCCTACTTAGATGGATGATCAGGTGGGCCCCAGTATAGGTTGTGCACTGAAACAATGGGAAGAAGGGTGGGAGAGTCCTAATAAATCTAAAATACACTGTTCTAAAGGAAACTAATCCTATTGGATCTTAAAAACTTGTTAAATGGGTAACTAGTGACAGAAATTCACTCCCACGTTTTTTTTTTTGGAATATCTTCTTGCACGGGATTTGCTTCTGATTTGGGTGTAGGCCCATTTGGATATATGGGCCACCATAGTCTTGCAGTGTCACTTCAAATCCGATCTGGACTTGGCTTATTGTGGATTTGGATCTGGTTCTGATCAGTTGAATACAGATTTGGATCATGGTTTGGTTTGCTTGGTTCTTGATCTGGATCTAAACTCTGCCTGGTTGGGCCTAGATCCCTTTGGGCCCACATCTTTTTCTTTGCAAAAACGATCTGCAGTTGGATGAATGTGATGGTTCTGTGTTTTTTCTTTTAGATTTTTTGTTAGCAAGGAACTGAGTGACCATCTCGGGAAGCTCATCTCTTTGTTGTTCCTTGTTCGCAGTTATAATCATGACTTCATGTCAATCATATTTAGTTTTCTTATTAAAATAATTTATGGTCATAGAACTAAGAATCATCCACAAAGTTAATGTTTTTTCTCTCTTATGTTTTCTGTTCTGCAACTGATTTAAGTACTGTGATTTTTTTTTCTTTTTTCTTTTTGGTATTTTCCTCGGAATCACAGGCAAATTTCATGATATGTGTTGCTGCTGCAATTGATCCTTGTCAGAGGTATATTCTTGCACATAACTCTGCTTCTAGATCGGATAAGGCTTTGTTGATGATGATAATAATGGTTTCTTGTTTGTGTTATAAATGTCTTCAGTTTGTTTTATCTAATTTTATTTTTCTTCAGGGAACTGGTTTATGCAACACTTGATAATCTGTCGAGAAAACTCCAATATACAACGAGGTCCAAGGTTAAGTGTATTACTTGTCTTTACTAGTTATTCTTTGATAAAGAATTCCCTTTTTATCATGACATTTCATTAAATGATTCGCCATATCCAGAATGGAAATGCCTCATGGTATAAGTTTTTATGTCTAAAAAAAGTGTTTGAAGACATGGAACGATGATTTCACTGCATTTTTTTCTTATTTTATTTTTATTTTTATTTTTATTTTTATGCAGTACTTGGAGGAACTCATGGGTTCAATTCTTTCTTGTTGGGTTGCTTGTGGTGTAAGCTTAGTTTCACTTGTTGAGGTATGTTTTTAATGTTGTTTCACCGCTCATGCTCTTGATTTAATGAAAGATTGCTCATCTCATTCCCATGTATTTGATGCTATTAAAGTCATACCTCTTTCGCATTGATTAGAAATGTTCATTTTGGAACCGATAGAAGAGGATTCCTTATTTTTTAAACTGGACATTCAAGTCATTTGTGCTTTAAATGATAGCCAAATCCAGTTTGATGGTTGCTTATTATATTTTGTTGTGTTTTGTTTCCTTTAAGCTCAGTTAATAGATAGCAGTGTTGCTGTCGCGACCTGGAACCCAGGGCCCTTCACATTCTGCTTCATGACTATGAATATTTACATGATTTTCAGGGCAAAATTAATAAATCTTAGAAGTGCAACATAAAAATTCATTTAACAGTCCGGTCCTGAACAAAACCTGAAAATAACTGATAACAGTCTAGAAGAATTTAAAGGAATTAACTACTAATGACGTCATTAACTATTAGCTCAATGATCTTAATTAACATGAGGCTAATCCTCGTATAAAAGTACTATCTGGACTGTTGTCCAGTGTTATGAAATTCGTTTGTTTGGGCTGAATTTTCTAAATTATTTTTGTTCGGTCCCCTACCGAACCGAACAGCACCCATAGAAATATTTGTTCCATAATTCAGTCCTATTCATCCGAATTTCTGAAATTCGGACCAAAATCCAGAATTTCAGCCTAATTGGCCCAAATTTCAAAATTTGGCCGCTATTTGTAGTGTGCCTTTAAAATAAAAAAGAAGGGGGCTAAATGTAATTTCTAACTTAAAAGTAAAAGTAAAAAACCCTTGCCGACCCTATCTCATTTCCCCTTTCGTTCTACAAGAGGAGTTCACCCCCTATCCTTTGACAAGAGGAGAAGAATAGGCAGAAGCCGAAGCTGCTGCTGCTGCTCAGCTCATCCAACAAAAAAAGAGAGGAAAAAACGAATAACAAAAAGAAAAGAAAAAAGAAGAGGAACAGAAGGAAGAAGCAGCACCTGCTCCACTCATCTGCACTGCTGCTGCCGCCGCTTCTTTCTGTTGACAACCGCTTACTCTAAAAGGTTAAGATAGATGTTGGGGAACAATGACCACTTAGTCTAAAGGCTTATGCTGACATATCAAGCTTACCTCCCCCCACAAAAAAAAAAAAAAAATATATATATATATATATATAAAAGCTCAATTGTGAGAGAAGGAAGTTGCATTTAGTAAAGTAGAGTGAGGTGATAAAGTCAAAAACAGCGGGGGGTTTGGGTTTGGGGAACTTGGAATATTAATAAATTGTTCTTTACTAGCGAAGTGGTGGTGGGGGTATGGGGAAGAAAAAGAGGGATTGTGGAGGAGAATCATAGTGTCAAAGTATGGGGAGGATGAATGGGGGTGGGTTCCAAAAAAAAGTCCCTAGGTATAGGTTGTCAGGTCTTTGGGCTGTAATTTCCTGTTTTGGGGATGTCTCAAAAGTCAGGGGGGAGGTCTTTGTCAAAGGATTGGGTTTCATTGTGGGGGATGGGGATAGAGTTTGTTTTTGGTTTGATGATTGGGTAGGAGTAGGCCCCCTACAATTTTTGTATCCTAGATTATTTAGGGTGTGTCCAATAAAGAATGTTCAGTTCAAGATCGTTATGTTTGGGTTGGTAATACGATGTCCTGGGATATTAGTGTTAGGAGGGCCCTTCATCAAATAGAGTTGGGGGAGCATGCATCCTTGTCGTGTCTTTTAGCTAACGTTGTTTTATGCATGGATTTTCTGATCGTTCTTTTTTCCTTAAGGTCCTTCTACCAGGAGATTGATTCTTCAAGTGCAGCTCGGTCCCCATGTGCTTCAGTTTGGATGGGTCTTGGCCCTCCCAGAGTGGAAGCTTTTTGTTGGTTGGTAGTGATGGGCAAGATCTCAACAACGGATAATTTAAGAAGGGGGTTGATGTCGATTGATATTTCTAATATAAGTTGCCTATGCAGGAGGGAGATAGAACCAGTAGATCATCTATTTTTACATTGGCATATCGCTTCATTTATTTGGAGGTATTTACTTAAAGCATGTGGTGTGAGTTGGTGTTTTCTAGGTTCTGTAGTGGTGTTTTTTAGGCTTGGAAGGGGACACCTTTGGTTGGAAACGGTAGGATTTTATGGAGGATCATCCCTCTTTTCATCATTCGGTCAATTTAGAAAGAGAGAAATGAAAGATTTTTTCTTAGAAAAGACTCGTCAAGGGAGGAGCTATTAGCTTTTGTGCAATTCAGGATTGCTAAATGGGCATGTGCTAGAAAGGAATTTGCAGATATCAAGATTGATAACATCATGCATAGTTGGGGAGGATGAGAGATGTCAAATGTGCCGTACCTTGCCGTGCCCGGCCGTGCCACGCCGACACGGCACAGGACTCCAGGGGGCCTTGCCGTGCCTATCTTGCCTTGCCGTGCCATCTCGTTTGGTCTTAAACTAAAAAAAAAGATGCTCTTAAGTGGTTTGTTTGGTCTTACAGTAAACATACAGATTGAGAAGAGTATGGCACATAGATTTAAGTGGTTCGGTCAAACTCGACCTACTCCACAGCAAAGAGAACCATTTGGATCTTTTCTACTTGAAGTTTTTTTCAATAGGATTACCTTCAAAAAGTTTACAATCTTTTTGGAGAATAAACATATAGGGATTAGTCTGGCCCAAAGGGCTGGGACACCCTCCGTTATAAAAAAATAATAAAAAATAAGACTTCTATTTACTAATTAAAATCAAGAAAAGGAAAAATTTAGATTTGTAGTCCGGTAATGCATTCTGCTGGATCATAATCTTCAGTTTTTGCCAACTCTTGCTTTCTCTTGTCAGCTAAATACCAGTCCCGTAGGCAAACACAACACTCCACTATTTCTTCAACTAAATTCGTCCTTCTGTCATTCACTGTCATCCACCACATGTCCACCTTCACTAAAAGCCTGTTCTGATGTTACAGAAGACATTAGCAGATCACAAACCATGGCGGCTAACACCGGAAACCTGTTTTCATGTGCTTTCCACTAGGCTAAAATGTCCAAACTAGATGCATCCTGCATCTCTAATACACCGGAGTCAAGATACGGGGATAACTCCATCACAACTTCATTTAGCTAGAGGCTCTGCCCATTCTTCTATAAAAGAGATCCCACCCAATTCCACCTGATTGCTGGACTTGTTGAGGGGCCATACTAGCCCCTGTTGTACCCATTTGGTCACAATAAATCTGAAAAAGTGTTTGTAATTTTGTCTTTAAATTTAAAAAAATATTATCTAAATCTTTGTTTTCCTTATTATTATATATTTCTTCGAGAAAAAATTGTACACCAGGTAATTTTAACCTAGGATCTAATGCAACAGCCAAACAAAATGTCATTGGAGCATCTTTCCAATATTTATTAAAATTTTCTTCCTTTTTTTTACAAATGTCCTTAAGAGCATGTTTGGTAATAGGCAAGAAATCCATAGATCTGATGATTCTTCTCTACCACTGCAACAAGCATTCCTCGCTTGGGATTTGTATAATTGAGGATTTCACATTGATATTGGTGTGTATTGATGCATATAGGTGAGAAAAATAGGGTTCGGTGTGCAAATCCACTTAAGTGAGGATCTTCAAATCTTATGGGGGTGGTCGGAAAATCCTAACAAATGAAAATTTCCATTCGTCCAAATCCTCAGGAATTTACAATTGCCAAATATGGATTAACCACAACTTTAGGGAAACAAAAAGAAAATTCCCTAAAGATTTGGTTGCCAACATGACCTAAGTAAATCTTGATCTCTATATTTTTCAAATTGTAAACCAATTTCAAAAAGAGAATGTAGAGCTCCATTAGAGGTGGGATAATACACCCCGGAGAAAAATAATGTTGCAGTATAAAAAACTTGAAATAAATCTCTTCTTTGGGCACACAACTCCCAATGTGCCTCAGTCATCATAAATTCTTGTGCGTGAAAAGCACAATATTCATTTAAAATTATTTTTCTCTCAATAGCCTTATTTAAGAAATCATACATAGAATTCCATCTATGTTCAACATCTGGATTTTGTTTTACAGCTGATACATTATGCCTCACACACATCATGGAATATAATTGTCTTCTTTGTGTAGAGTAGAAAGTAAATTTAGCAATTTTTTTTAATTTTTTTTGTTGCCACTGCAATATGCTTTTAACCAACTTGTGCAATGAGATTTAAGATAGGGCATCTGCAATCTCATTAGTTCAATAGCAACTGTATTATTTGTTGCATTATCTAAAGTTACAGCTATAACTTTATCCCTAATATTATATTCTTCTAGTTTTTCCAAAATAAGGGACACTATTCTTTGGCCAATGTGTGACCATTTAAGTTAAGAAAAACTAATTGTTCGTTTATTAATAACCCATTTTGCATCTATGTTATGGGCAGTAATACAAAGAAAACTATCATCACTTCTAGATTTCCATATATCAGTAGTTATAGCTATTTTACCAGGAATGTCTGCAAAGTAAATTTTAATATTTTCCTTCTCACTTTGGCAGAGCCTAATAGCATCATTTCTAGTAGTATTTCAAGAAATCTTTCTAAATTGTGGGCACATATAATTTTGGACAAATTCTTCAAAAAACTCATTTTCAGCAAAACAAATGGTAATTCAGCTAAGACAGTCATTTTAACAAGTGATTGTCTAGCAATGACAGCATTATAAGAAAGCAGCCCCAAACTACTACCACTAGTAGAGATTTGAGTCTGTGTCCTTGACTCCCCTTCTGTGTGGGTTCAGATTTTTTCCAATGCGTTATCTAGAGATGTCAAATCGGGCCAGGGCAACGCGGCACCGCACGGCCCAACACGATAGTCAACGTGTCGTGGCCCGACCTAGCCCGGTCAACGGCACGGCCCGTGGGCTGAGGTGCCACACACGACCATCAAGAATGGGCACGGCCCGTTAGGCACGACAGTGCGGCATGCCGTGCCCCAACGGCTATATGGGCTAAAATGTCCATTTTACCCCCTCCCTAGAACATAAAACAGTCATATTAGCAGTATTTTTGGTCTTTTTGAATTTTCTGTAGCGCCCCGAAACCTGGAGCTCATCAGATTTCGGAACATTACTTAAGTAAAGTTAAATCACCACATAAATCAAATAAGACCAAGAATTGAGCAATGCTTCATAATTTATTCAAAAGATCAATTTAACTACAAGGATGTTAATAACAAATCCCCAAAACAATAAGATTCCTAACTTTATAGAAAACCAAGTTCCATATTATTAAGAAGACTAATCCAACTTTATAATTCTAAATTTCAACACAAATATGACGCTCTCTCATCAGCCACGCAAATTGAAATCCAAAAGCTGATCGCCTTCTTTGCCAAGCATCCCCAAATGACTCGTACCTGAAGTGGGGCGAACCACTTGTCAGAAATCTGGTGAGTAATATTCCTAATTTATAATTAGAAATATATGAGGTAGAACAATAAATTTCAATATAGAAAGTAAGATCACATAATAGGAAAAATGTCTTATGGAGTCCATTATATTCATTTAGTTTTTCTAACATTAAAATTCATGACCGTACCATAGTCAAGACTAAGTTAAAGATTTCCAATCAATGGTTCCAATGGTTCAATAAGACTCTCTCGAAGAGAGGTTCAATGGTTCAGATCTTCTAAGAAAGAAGTCAATTTCAAAAATATCAGATGAAATCTCCCACAGGAAATTTGTTCAATATTCGTTCCTATATTCAATCCCTGTCCAACCTTATCCTCCAATTCCTCAAATTTCAATATTCCAAAGTCATTGTTCAAAATATTGATCATCATTGAAGATCAAAAGAACTTCGTTAATTCATACAATACTAGCAATGAAAATTCACCATCTAATTGAAGGTAAAGAAGTAGATCCTATTCAGTAAATAGTTCGGTAATAGTTAATGGAAATTAATATAGGTACACTTGTATGGCTAGTCTCACGTAAACCGGAAATACATCATCGCCCCATTTCAATCAACAATTAGTTTCCGTGTACGTGACATTAGCTAAAATAAAATGATCTAAAGTTATGTTGTTCTCATTATTGTTTATGTATTTGAAGAGTACTAATTCCTCAAGAACACTAATTCTTAATTCTTAAGGAAGTTAGAACTTCATGTCAGCAGGTAAGCTAAGGGTGTCAAAATCTGAATCACTACACTAATACATATTCTCCATTCTGACATGACTCCTAAACCAGCAAATCTTATTGTAAATAATCTCAGAATTCAGTCCATTCCTTATACAAAGCTTCTAAGAAGGAGATTAATAATAATTTATAATTTAGGTACACCAACTAGTGGACCCCACTGACCCTTATCTCATATCAGATCTGGTCCTTAGGGTCTCCCAGTGCCCCACAAAAGCTTTATGGTTCTGATTCATCATTATGTGGCCTTATTAGACCTCCCAGTCATCATCAGTACAGTAAATGATCATGGATTTAGCCTCACAGTACCTAAAATTGAGATTCCTGGATGACTGGGCAGATGGGGTCCACTTCACTTGGGACCACCATCAACCTGGTCGCCCCTGGGCCCCCTTCAAGATGAGGGATCTTGATCTTGGATCAAGTCCACAGGTGGGTCCCACAACTGATCTCATCAATCAGTCTTGTTTCTAATGCATTAACGCCTGGGATTCCTCAAGTTAATTGGACAGTGGGTCCCACTGGTCCAAAACCAAGATGTCCAACACCCCTATGGTCGACCATGTGTGCTCTACATGATGTGTGGTCCTGATCTCCAATCAGGACCACTGATGGGTCCCACAATCCCAGACGACCAGCAGCCTTTTTCTACTCATTTTCACGCCTGAACTCTTTAAATCAATTGGATGAGGGGCCTGATGGGGCCCAATCCACAGGGAGTCATCTCTACTAGTGTCGACCATGTATCCCCTTCTGGATCCATGGTCCAGATCTGTCCATCTAGTGGGCCATGGGTCCCACAAGCCTCAAACACCACAAAAACTCAATGACGAGGAGTCTCTAATGTTACTGGTTTATGTCTGTTTGACAGGTGCTCAAAGATTTCTACCTTGTATCATCTGTATCATTCCAATCATCATTCATACATGATTTCATGACATCAGGATAGATCTTTCATGACTATTCAATGAATACAAAATTATCATCCTAACAACACAGAATGCTCAAATCACATTCCTTTCTCCATCCTCTTAATTAATCAATCTGTTAATTAGGAAGATCACTCACCTTCTTGTGTAGACAACTGTAGCTCGGTCAATATGGGGCCTTGTATATTGCATTCACTAAGTCTTCTGGCCTTTTCTTCCTTCCCATAAGTTTTGGCAGTCTCTGATGATCTCCAAAGAATTCTCCTCTCCACTCTGTGTTCTCTTCTCCTCTTTTACCAAATGAGAATATCAATCAGATAACAAATTAAATAAGAAAAGGAGTGAGGGAGAGAAATCTGGGGATAACCCCAGATTTCATTCGTTGAAATCTCCTCCCCCAAGTTCTACGAAGGAAATCCTCCTTCCTTAGGGGATATGGTTAAACAACTTATCCCTTGTTTAAACAAATCTCCTAATGAGTTGAGACCAGGTCACAAAAGTCCTAACCCAACCCATTAGCATAAAGCTAGAATAAACTGGGCCCAACCTGGCCCAGGGTATTACATTTTCCAAAGTCTATAAATAGTCTCAACCCTCCCATTCTCATTTCTCACGAAAATCATCCAACTCTCTCAACACTATGGTTGCAAACGGGACGGTTCTGGATCGGAACCATAATGGACCCAGACCCGGTTCTAAATAACGGTTCCAGTTCCGAATCTGGTTTTGACTCGGAACTTATTTTGTTGGTTCTAAACTTGGTTCCGATAGGAAAACCCGGATCCGGTTTCGGAACCGGGTCCGCCTAGAGGACTGGAATCTAGTTCCAAAAATGATTCTAATTTCTCTTTATTCTTCATTTTTCTTAAAACAAGCATATCATTCAACTTATAATAGTGCATCAAGTCTACTACATCCAGTATTATACGTAAAAATGTGAAAAAAAAGAAAGATGATTTTGAGGTACAATTTGCAATATTAAAATCTCATATGCCGAGTCCTGGGTTCACGGGTCGGAACCTATATGAACCCGGAACTGGACCCGTTTATCAATTGGAACCTAAAATAGGTTCCAGACCCGGTTTTTTTGGGTCGGAATTACAGGGTAATCGGAGAATTGGATACCCATTTGCAACCCTACTCAACACTCTCTAACTCTCTCTAAGCATTCAACTCTCTCACTCTCTCTAAGAAGTTTTTTGGGGGCCAAAGATCAAGTTATCAAGAAACAAGATTAATGGGGTCTTAAAATTTTTTGAGGTATTTATATCATTTAAATTTGAGATTCCATATTTATATATAGTCTATAAT
Organism: Litsea cubeba; assembly: GCA_012931725.1. Lineage (NCBI taxonomy): Eukaryota > Viridiplantae > Streptophyta > Magnoliopsida > Laurales > Lauraceae > Litsea > Litsea cubeba. The sequence goes on from CM022945.1 coordinate 81,546,608, forward strand.
ATATAGGCTATAATTAGAAGGGGCAATATCTAATTAAGAACTTAGATTGTTGCCTTCTCTATATAATGGTTGTAACTTGTAATGCTCTTTAAAGAAACCAATGAATTTTTTCCTCTCTTCCAATATTGAATGAATTTGGAAGAAAAATGAGAATGGTTGTGACCACTAGGATGGGGGTGAGCATCTAATTTATAAAACTCAATTATGATAAATTACGAAAAAACCCTCTATTTCCTATTAATTTCATGAAGACCCCTACAACTGATTGAATTACAATTAAGTCCTATTCTCTTACTCTTAACAGTAGTTTGTAGATTATACACAGTAGTTCCTTGTTTAGTCAGTTATTTTAGTCTTGGGGTGTCTATGATGTATTTCTTTCTTTGTTTAGGATGGCTTTTTTAAATAAAATTTTAGTTATCGCCCTCTACCAACCCCCCAACACACACTCACAAAAAAAAAAAAAAAAAAAAAAAAAGAACCCAAAAGAAAAGAGAAAATTAAGTTGATGTGTCAATTGGAATATCGGGCGAAAATCTGAGTATTAACGGGAAGAAATAAAATATTATTCGTGTTAATCGTAATGTCTAATTGTAATTATACCACAGTTAGGGTGTATTTTGTAAATACATAAAATGCGGAAATCCATATATTGGGTCTCTCTGCCATCCATAATGTAGCACTATTCAATATATTGTTTTGACTAAGAGAAGATAAGCCCTTTTCCTTCTTCTAATTCTTCTAATCTTTCGGTTTGGGTTTCTGAGCAGGAATATGGAAGTTGGATCCGTTATAAGGAGAAGAACCACTAGGTTTATCTCCGTCTTTCTTTGATTCCATCTAAATAAGCCTATTTTACAAATCTGCTATTGATTTCCCCTGAAAAACAAATAAATAAATAAAGGAGACTGAGAAAAGAACCAATAAATCAGATTTTATAAAACCATACGTTAAGATGAACAAAGCAGTGAACAAGTGGGCTCTAGACGAACTAGGCCTCGGATGAACAGGTCAGAACTACAGAATAAAGGGCTTGAAGAAGACTGAAGTGGACTTTCGAATAGTAGTTCTTGTCAACGGCGCTCTTCGTCAATAAAGGGTTCTTGAAGTTGCCTTTCAAATCAAACGATTAGGATTGGTTAGCAGAGGAAAATTAATATGGTATTAGAGCCAATTGATCGCGAGTTCGAATCCAAGTTCGAATCCCAGTAGGAACGGCTCGGTGCTGAAATGTGCATGTCGCCGCATCTAAGGGGGAGTATTGAAAAGTATTTCTGTTGCCTCTACTAATTCCTACAGGTTTTGGCAGGATTGGTTAGTGGAGGAAATTTAATAATTTGGAGGTCAATTGGGATGACACTCGTAGTGTCTTCAGATACTTGTCATGATCAACCTATCTACGATGATGGCCCAATATCTGATAGGGGTTTAAAGAGGATTTATCTTCTGTATGAAGATGGTTGTCTTTTGGTGAAAGTAACTTGAACTCTTCTTTCACTGCATGAGTAATTCTTTTGAATCAATGTACTGTATGGGACTACATTCATGCACTGTTGCGTTTATGTAAGCTTGAAAAAGGAAAAGAAATTAAAATAGCAAACAAGAAATAATTATTTTTAGATTGATTCAATATAAGTCATCTAAGCACTTGGATTTGCTTTTGTAAGCATAAATGCAGGTCACAAAGCCTCCAAAGCAAATTTTTTTCTCTAAAATACTGAAATGGATGACATAAAAATGTTAAAGAAATGGCTTGAAACAGTCAACTCATGCAAGATCATGCAAACTCAATAAATGAGTAGCATGATTTACTCGATTATATTGTCTTCGTTCTAGTGGACTGAAATTAACAAAAAAAAATCAAATCAAATTACCTTTTTCCTATCTTCGATTCATCAATTTGTGCTTCAGTTGATATTCTTCTCATTCAAGAAGAGGAAATATGTTGAAATATTATTCTCCCAATCCACTTGAGAGGCAGGAATGGCTGAATGTTGAGTTCAAAATGGTGAAAAATGAGCCTCGGTTCTGCTTTTCATTTCCGAGGCATTATAATGATGCAGTAGCGATATGTCTTGACTATAAGACTCTTTAGTGTCGGCAATATTGTGGAAATCTGGGGATTGTTAAAGGTCTCCCGAAGTTATTTTTTCAGTAACACTGATATTCATTCTATATCCTTTTCAAAGTTCTGAAATGATTCTATTGGCCTTGGTATAACTTACTTATTTCCTGGTTGTTGGATAAATAACTTTGTTCTGGTTGGCATTTGGTCCTAAGTCCTAACTTTTTGAAGTTGGCAACTGCTAAGATTTTTGTAATTCATACAACTTCTCCATGTTCCTTTACTGGCATGACAAGTAAGGTTGTAGGTAATTGCACGAAGGTTGGCATACCTTTCATTTTGGCAGCCTAGACAGAACTGTTGATCGATGAAGAGTAACTAATTTGTTTGAATTGGATTCTATTGCTTTTATCTCATTATGACTTGTTTTGCATGAATTTGAATTTCGTACATGTATTTCAATTAATAATTTATGTGGATTGCAGATCCGAGGTCTTTTCATTACTAACTCAGAACCTAGTTCTTTTATCCAATATTGCTGCCCTTGGCTTCTACCAGCACTGATTTTGAGTGGGAACATTACTGATCTCAAATGGGCTTCTTCTATGGTGAGAAGATTTAACTCTTCTGCTTTATATTTAGTGGTACTTTTGCTTTGTCTTTGGGTGCTGCTTGATTATAATCTTTCAAGTTTAAATTATAATAAAGCACAGGTATTTGTTCTAGAAGTGAACTTAAAAGGAAAGGGTTCTGCCAGTTCCCTTTTAGTTCTTCTGATTTTTCCCTCCTGATCTAACAGTGTACCTCATTTGTGAAATGCACACAGGTCGCATCTCAGCCACAGGCAGGTCTTGTGAAGGTCCATTTTGTGCCTATTTTTTCTCTGTGCATGGCATTGCATTGCAGTAAGAAGTTGAACAAAGAAAATGGAGCAGTTGTACTTCACAGTTCAATTTTGCATATTGCCGAAATTACAGAGCGTGAACGGGATGATCTCATAAAGAAAAATATGGTTAACTTTTAATCTGATTCCTAAAAAAATATTTCATTGGGCACCATGTTTAACAGTTTCTTTTTGTTTTGTTTGAAATCAAAGTTCTTATGGTTTTTTTTTTTTGGGGTAATGCTGTTGGCGTGTGGCAACCTGAATGGAATGTTGTAATATTTCTTTTTCAACTTTTTTGCCCTCATCATTAGAATTATGTCATGACACATGAAATCAAGATAGGTTAGTGAGTGTTAGGTTCAAGTGCAAAATTGAGCAGGAATGCACTGTATAAAATTTCATATCTCTCTCTCTCTCTCTCTCTCTCTCTCTCTCTCTCTCTCTCTCTCTCTCTCTCTCTCTCTCTCTCTCTCTCTCTCTCTCTCCCCAAATGAATTCCTATTAAAAAAAAAGAAATATCAGTTTAATCCTGTAGAGAACCTATATGTATATATTAATTAAAGAAAAAAAAGTATAGTTATTTGGGAGTTTCCTTTTCTTTTGATAGGTTATCTTATAGTCTCACCTGTTAATAACCAATTACACCAAAAGCTCGAGCTTTTAGTGAGCAACATAACAATGTATATCAACACCTCCCCTCGAATGGGAGGCCATTTGAATTTGAAACCCAACAAACACACAGAACGGAACAAATCAAACAGACAAAATGGAGGTCACCTGCCTCCCGTGGGTTTCGAACTCGTGATGACCTCTAGCTCTGATTCCATGTTAATAACCAGTTACACCAAAAGCTCAAGCTTTCGGTGAACGACATAACAATGTATATCAACATCATCTACTCATCTCCCATTACCTTGCTACTTTTGAGGGATCTAAGGAACAATGGGATTCTTTGTTTGTTTTAGAACTATAGCTGGGCTTGCAAACATATTGTGGCCGAGATGTTTATGCTATGGTGGATATGTGGATTAACAAAAAAGAACTTAACTGAGAATTCTGAAAAGTGAGGAATTTTAGGGATGACTATGATCAAAGTGAAAGTCGAGGTACACTGTTTTAGATTGTTAGGGCATCTAAATAAAAGAGCGGGGCTTCCATGGTATGAATAACTGAAATGCTATTCATAAATGGAGCTGGATGATGGAGGCGGATAACAACTTAGAATGTAAGCAACTAGTGGTCACATGTCAGTTAGCACAGTCGCAGAGAATTCTGCCCTAAATAGGGACAAGTGCGGCAATTAAACTCAAAGCTGACCCTGAATAAATGGGTTGAGACTTTAATGATGAGGATCCTGATGGTCATGGCGGTGGCGATGATGATGATGATGATTGCAACAACAAACATAGATTATTTTCTTGTGAACAAATGAAATAACAAAAAGGGGTCATATATTAATGTGTTTTTCTTCAATGAGAGCATTAGTCTCTAATTTATTATTTGTGTATTTATTTATTTTATTGAGAACTAGAATAGCCTCTTTATGTTATACCTCTACATTTTTCAAACTTGGCACCAGCTGCGTTTCTCATCGTGTGGTTACATTGTTGCACATACCTTTTTGTCTTCCAATCTATTGCTATTTCTTCTTTTATGAGGCTGTTAGCTAATTGATCTTTTTACAAGTTTTTGGTTTGCATTCCATTTATTCCCTCACACTTGCCATTCTATTAATGGAGCTGGATGAATTTCAAAATGTTTCACTCTTGTTGAATATATTTCAACTTTTTTTTTTTTTGCAGTTGTCGATCGTCAGCTTCCTTCTATCACTTTCCTCTTCTGCTTCAGACCCTGCCATCCCTTATTTTCCCACGGAAACAATTGTTCTTGCAATAAAAACAGTCGTCGATGGTTTCGTAGAGATGTATAGTTCCTTTTTATTAGTCAGCGTTTCTCATTTTGATGTGCATTATTTAGTGCAGTCATATTGTTTTTTTCGTCTGATGAAATGCAGGGATGAACATCATATGAATGTTGAGGTAGTGGATAAGATCCACATTTTTCGCCCTGATAGAGTTTTTAAGGTTACAATCTTCTTCCCTTGGATTGGAACACCATTTTTTTTTCCTGCCTTTCTTTTGTTCCCTACTCTTCATTTATGTACTATGATGATCACTGTTGTGATAATGCAGTTTCTAGTAGAGATCCATTATCAAATTGCATCAGCAGTTCATCCTAGGCACAGGCTCCATCGATTATCTGCAATTGACGTGCTCATCATTATAATAGGGCATAGAGTAGCAGTTCCAAGTACTTCCTGGTAAGAAAATCTGTCATTATTCTTCCAATCAAACTAACAAAAGGCTTTCACCATGGGTGGGACCAGGAAGTAGGTCTTTTGTGTGTGTGTGTTTCTTTCTTTCTTTCTTTCTTTCTTTTTGTTAGGGTAGGGGGCCAATGGAAAAAATATCATAAATTTCCAAATAATACTAACCCCAAGTGCCCTCCCAACGCCTCGTCTCCTACAAAAAGTTCCACCAGTGGCTTTCACATTCTTGCAATAGATAGGATCTTCTCTAAAGTTGATTCACTATTTATGTCAGTATTTGTGCACCTTCTCTAAAGTTGATTCACTTTCGAGGAAAAAAGATCATAATAAAAAAAGTCAAAAGATTACAATTACAAAAAAATCATAAGTGAAAAGTTGCTAGCAATTAATCCCAAAACCAATTGGTGATAGGAAACTGCACAAACAACTATTTAACACTCCCCCTTGGGCGGGACATTGCCCGGATCCGAAGCATACGCCCGCACAAGACTATAACGCGGCATGGGGCCTTCTTACCCTGCGCACTTGCGCCCGCACAAACACACACCACGGTATGGGGCATTTTTGTGTTGCGTGGTTTCGAACCCGGGACGTGGTTGCTCTGATACCATGTCAGAGTTGCTAGCTAGTAAACCCAAAACCAATCGGTGATAGAAAACTGCACAAGCAACTATTTAACAATAAGAAGTGGCGATGGTTGCTCTATGCACAGTAGTATCACTGTGTTGATGCAACCTATGGTTCTTCCACAACACACTGGAATTGTGCTAAGAGAAACTTCTTTATGTGATCATTTTTTCTTCATGCTTCAAATCATGAAATTTGGAAAATAACCACAAATTTTGCATATCCATTTCCGGAAAAGAAGAGAACAAATTCGGATCTCAACCCACATCAATTGCTGAATCCAGGTTGTTTTGCTGTTTCCCAAGCTGTTGCATTCCCTTATGCCCATGAAATCATCGAGGCACAGAATTTACTTTGTAGCCATCCATCGTGGGTTCATGTGCAAGGTTGTTTATCACCCAAGTCCATGAGAGCCTCCACCTACATCATCTCATCTTACTCCAGGATTGCAATTTTGATTCTCAAGCCTCTATCAACATTGGTCTTGCTCGAATATCTATCGCTATGAAATTTTGTTAGTCCTCTGAGTATTGGGTGAGAATTGAAGCTCAAGCGATAGATAGCTCAAAGAGATTCATTCCAATACCTTGGCTCGATTATTAGAAAAGATTTGGAGATTGAGGAAAATGTAGAATATAGGATAAAAAAGGGATAGTTTAGGTGGAGACTTGCTTCTGGAATTCTTTTTGATTGACCCATACCACTAGGATTGAAGGGAAAAGCTTATAGGACAACGATTAGACCAATGTCCGAATTCGAAGCACGTGCCTGCGCAAGATGTAGCATGGGGCCCTTGCCTTGCGCACATGCGCCCGCACAAAAGACACCGCTTGGGGCCTTATTTTACCATGCGCGGGTTCGAATCCAGGACTTGTTGGCTCTGATACCATCTCAAGTTGCTAACAATACATGTGACGCCCCGGAGTCCCACATCGACTATAGAGAGGAAAGTGATTGGGATTATATGTAGAGCTTACACCCTTACTTAGCATGAGGCCTTTTGATGGGTTGAGGCCCATCAGAAACAAAACCGTGAGGCCAGTGGGCCAAAGCGGACAATATCATGCATGGGTAAGGGGTGGGGCGTTACAAATGGTATCAAAGCCGACTCTCGACTAGTTCGAGTGTGGGTCCCCTGCCGTGGTTTGGTGCAAGTGGGCGGGCTTCCATGTGGGCGGGCCAAGAGGGCTGGCAGGCTACAGGGGCTGGCAGGCTACTGCATAGGGACGTGCAGCCTTAAGGGGGGTGGAATGTGACGCCCCGGAGGTCCCCTGCCGTGGTCTGGTGCAAGTGGGCCTCTGTGGGCGGGCCAAGAGGGCTGGCAGGCTACTGTACAGGGACGTGCAACCTTAAGGGGGGTGGAATGTGACGCCCCGGAGTCCCACATCGACTATAGAGAGGAAAGTGATTGGGATTATATGTAGAGCTTACACCCTTACTTAGCATGAGGCCTTTTGATTGGTTGACGCCCATCAGAAACAAAACCGTGAGGCCAGTGGGCCAAAGCGGACAATATCATGCATGTGTGTAAGGGTGGGGCGTTACAATACACCCAAAATGCCTAGGCGTTGAAGGTGCGACAAACTAACTACTTAACAGGCAAGACAATCCCCCCCCCCCCCCCCCCCCCCCCTTCTGATTTCATTGGGTCCCGCACGATGAACAACACCTATGCACAGTGCGCAGGATCAAATTGTCCATTGTGTCAGTCTTATTTAGCATTGTATTTATGCTACTATGGATAAATAATGATTAATCGTTTTCTTCTTTTTAATATTTAAATTATTTTTTTTATTTTTATAAGAAAAATAAGAAATCTTGCAATTCACAATGTGATTTGGATATGACTCGACTCATCCTTTTTTTGAATGATTTTTGCGACACGATTCTGATTTTCAGAACAATGTTCATGGCAATCAATTTAAATTAATAAATTTATATATGCAAGTAAAATATTATAATAAGGAAGAAAGGGAAAAATCTTGCATGGTACATAAGTTTTCAGTCCAAATATCAAATGTAAAAGATCAATATACATTTTAAATTACATTCCAATCATCATTTTTAAATTATTGACTCCAAACCTCTAGCATAATTACTTAATAATAAACATCAATTATTTATAATCTGATCTACCTATGAAAAGGTTCCGAATGAATACAACATACGAAAACAATGTAACTCAGCTGAGTTTCCTCTGTATAGGACTTGGGGCCTTCATCAAAACGAGGTGAGTTGGGAGAGTCAAGGTCAACTCACCAAGTGTTCCAACATTGGTCCCGTCAAGGGACCAAGCTTTGACCGATCCTGCTAACCACTGATTGGTGTGATTCCTATATTTTTAAATCTTGAAAGATAATAGCCCTCATTTTTTTATTGTATTTTTTGTTTTCGCCGTAACTCTTTGATTTGTTGCAGTTATCTTTTCAGTTTGATTGGGCAATTTATTGGCTGCAAGACTTTACAAGACAAATGCTGTCTGATCCTATCAACTTTGCTTGAAGCTTTTCAGAATAATCCCACCAAAGATATCATTCATGTTCTAGGTCAACAACTTCAGGTTTATTCTCACTCATTTCTTCTGTCTGTTGTCTTATATGTTTCATGCTGAACCTTAAACCCTGTCCTCACTCTCCTGATATGTTATTGTCGTGTAGTTCCTGGTCTCCAAACTGGTTGCTTGTTGCATTCCTCCTGAAAACAACCAAGAGCTCCACATCATGCAGTCTTCGAGAGTTATGCCTTTACTTCACCAACTCACTGTGGATGCTGATCCATCTCTTTATGATTACATCAAGGTGTGAATTTGGTGACGTTCCCTACAGAATGAATTGATCTTGATGCAACACCTTGTATTTTCATATTAGTTGTTTGGACTACTGTTATCTGTATCTATCTTTCTTTTCTTTTTCTTTTTCTTTTTCTTCTTCTTCTTTTCTTTTTGGGAAATGGTGTAGCTATCCTTATTTAAATTAATCTTTACTGGTGTTAATTAAAAAAAGACTATCGTATGTCACTTCTTACCCAATGAAAAGAAATTGTCACGTTATATAGTCAGTTGTTTTGGTTGTCAGGTTTTGTCCAGTTCAAAATTTCCCTTTGACTCCAATGAGTATTTCCTTCTGTAGGAATTAGAACCATTTCCGGAACTTGATTGTTTTGAAAGGATAAGGACATTTCATCTTGAACTTTGTGAAGCCTACTCTCCAAAGGACCACTTTCTAAAGGTAAGTTTATTGTATGTGATTATGAATTAATGATAAAAGTGTTCTTTTTTATTTTTATTTTCTGTTGTTGATTTTAATTGTTTTCTTTCATGTGCAGTTTGTGAGGAGAACTTGCTATCTTCCTCAGAAACTGCTATTATGGAGGTATCCACATTTTCTTCTCACTTTGCATCCATTTCAATGCTCATAGGTTCATCCATTATTTTATTTCTACATTGAACTGTACCTTTACTATTTGTTTTGTTCTTGCAGTCTCCAGGCACTGCACAAGAAATTACTCATGAGGGAAATCATTCATCCAGAAAAGAATGAAGAAAATACTTCTGGAGAGTTAGACATATGGCACTGTGAACCTGAAATTGTATCTGCTGTGTGGACCTTAGTTGGCATTTGTGGTTCCGAAGATGCAAAGGATGTCAGAGAGTTGGTAGCTGACTTCATTTCTAGGGTATCCCATTATGCATTTATTTAGCAATTTTTTTTTTCTAAGCTATCATGTGTTGTGAATTCATATTTGATATTCTGAAGTGTCATTTTCTTATTTATTTTTCGCTTTTGCCATTTTAGGTTGGCATCGGGGATCCACATCATGTTGTTTTCCATTTGCCAAGAGATTCTAATGAAAAGTCTTCATTCCAGTCAATGAGTGATGGAGGAGTAGGCTTTTATGCTGACATTGCTGTCTCAGATGAACTTCTCGTTAAAATTATGACGATATTGAAGAAATATCTACTGGATGACTCTGTGAAGATAATTGATATTGCTTCTAGAGCACTAAAGGTAGTAAGTTTATTAGAGTCACAAGTTCACCTTGCCTTAGTCATTCATCTCTTTCTTCTCATTTCTTTCTTTCTTCTTCTATCCTCTAGTTATATGAGAGAATGTGGTTGGGCATGTGGAGCTGTAGGGCTTGTGTGGGGTTTTATATAGGCTTGGTTTGAATTTAATTACAAGGAGTTTTAATCCTAATGGAAAGTATCTCTTTTCTGAAAGAGTAGTTTTCTCAAATTAGTAGCTTTCAAAGAGTTAACTTTCCCAAAATAGTAACTTTCCTGAAATAGTAACTTTCCCAAAATAATTGTATATGAGAGAGAATGAGCCTCCTATGGGTATGCAATACTTATATAGACTTTCTATTGTAAGTTTCCTATTACAATTGGCTTTCCTAAATTCATTAAGACTAATCCTTCTAAGCTATTAGTTCTCTTCATAAATTCAGACTTCACTTTCTAACTTGTGTGCCAAAAGGACTCCTAAGATAATTAGAAATAGGGAAAATAGCCACTAAGTTATCATACATGGCTTTCTTACTACAACTAAGAGTTGTAATTCTAGTGGGAAGTCTTCTTTCTAATTCTATATGAGCTGGAACTCTTTATTGGATACTGTTAATTTTAATTATACTTGAATTAATCCCATATTGGGCGTGGGGCTCCCTTATGGAATATCCTCATCATCTTCGTGATTTGTGTTGAAGTCTAATACCTATAATCCTACCTAACATGTCTCTTCTAATTTCCTGTCCTTATCAATTGTATTTCCTACTCAAATAGGTATGTTTTCCGCAATTAGGTAACCAATTAGGATAGCCATTGGCTTAACAGTGTACTGTACCATACCATCATATTTTAATTATTTGTTATTAATTCAATTCCGAATTTACATTATTTAATTCTTAATTAAACGAATTTTATTCTAAATTTGCATTGGAATTGTTTTCCAACTATTCTTTTATATATATGGAATCCATTGACTCATGTTAACTACACCAAAATAAGCCTATGATGCTAACTAATATTTATGGATCATAATATTATTTTTTTTTCATATTTCTATCTGATTTAATTGCTAATTAAATCCGATTGTTCTACAATTATCCTAATCATTCCAAGATAAAAATCCAAGCTATATGTTTATGTCTAGGCTTATTTATACAAAGTAATTACACTATTTTATGGTTCATGTATTATTATGTTCAAATCATACTATAAATTATGATGCACAGATATGGCATGGACAAGGCAAGGACACACCATGGACGTGGCAAGGACACGGATTTTACATATAAAATGTGAAGTATCGGATACGATACGACACGATACGTTGCCCATTTTGAAGTATCCGTGCATCATAGACTATAATTGTTAACAATAAGATAATAATAACTAGATAATGTTGCAATATTTAGTTACCGAATGCACCGGGTGGGGTCTAGAATGTACCGTATTGCAGTCTATTATATTATTACAAAATAATAATATCATGGTAAATCTGGATTTGGGTCCTTACAATTTATTAGGACCTTTTTTACCTTAAAGTGGTTGCGGGGACTTTAGGTTTGCGACTTTTCATTTAAAATCCAAGTGTGCCTGATTGAGTGGCCGCCCAACCCAGTTGTGCCAGACAACCAGCCCAACAGTTGTGCTACCTAGATTGTGCTAGTTTCTTTCTTTTATTTCATGACTGCTTTTAGTTTGATAAAAGACCATTGAATATCTAAAATTATATCTTCTTTCTAAGGGGTTGTGTTATATGAAGTGTTTAAATGGGTTATAGGTTAACTGAGTCAGAACAATGAGTAGAAGAAAAGAAGTCTGGTGGGCTTGGGCATTCCTTGATTGTAGAGACTTTTTCATAGTAGAGAACTTCCTCTCTTGCTGAAACAGTCCTTGAGGCCTGCGTTTTATGGGATAAATCTGAGTTCTATGATAATTTAACTTGGATTTTTTCTCTGTATGAGATTAATCTTGATTTACTTTCTCTCTATTTGTCTTGGAATCATTTCGAGGAAACAAGGCTGAGGAGGACATGCTGTTACAGCAGTCCCATTGCAACCATGTTTTTGCAGTCAGTTTCTTGACCTGTGGCTGCATCACATACTTGTAGAATCCTTTTCCACGTTTTGCTGGCTTAGGAGAAACTGTTGATGATTTATTTGTTGATACAATCAGGGGATACTTTCAACGGAAAGGGGGCAAGGTGCTCTGATGGCGTTTGATTCCTATGATAGGTCCATAATTGCGGTAAATATATTCATTTTTTCCATGAAAGTTATAATGTTTGTGCAGTGCCTTTTTTCTTTGAATTCGTGTCTAATATACTGTGCATGTTTTTGGGTTGATGGGGATGTGCTACCAATGCAATCGACCCAGTATGCATTCCCAAATAACTAGAAGTTCCTAGATGAGAGCTCCAAATGCATGTATAACTGCCCCTTTGTAATTGCAAGTTGTGCCTGAAATTTATATAAATTAATTCAGGCTAGGACTGATTTTGATTTCTCTAATCTTTACTAGAATGTCTTGCTAGATATCTAAGTCGATCAGAATAACAGTCCATACTAGATATTCCCAATGTACTAGAGACTGGCAGAATAATTTAACTGCAGATTTACTGAATCAATGCATAGCGCATTGGTAAGGCACTCTCTTTAAGGAGATCCTAGAAACTTTCCTGTGAGGCCAGTTCAGTTTAAATTACTTCCCAATGAAGTAAAAAAAAGGGATAGATTTGTTTGCTTCAAGCAGGGCACTTGATGTACCCATTTGCATTAATGCCATGCGAAACAGTAAAGCACTTCACTGGAAAATAACATGAGAATGTCCAAACCTAGGACTAGTTTGAAAAACATGGAATCCATTCGGCCATATCCCAATTATCAAAGGATAACTTGTATATAGAGGCATTCCTTAAAAAAATGATATATTCTTTCAGCAAAAAAAAAAAAAAGATTAATTCATACTTATGTCTCATGAGTTATATATTATAAAAGCCTTTTCTTATCTTTATTTATTGTATAGATCTAGATGATCTTTATCGATTGGCAATTGAGATTAGATGAGGACTCAAAACAAAAATCTCCAATAGAAAAAGTGCCTATTTAATCCTCCAGCCTGGCCACTTTTTAGCTAGCCATTCCTTGTTTTGTTCCAATAAGGCAGCTCTTCTCAAAATCTGAAAGGTTCCTAACCTATGATGCCTAGATACTTCAAAATGTTGTATCGTATCCAATACTTCACGTTTTATGTGTAAAATCCATGTCATGCATTATCCATGGTGTCCCTATCATATCCATGTTGTATCTGGACACTATTGGAGAACCAAAAACATTGGTATCTTCCTTTAATTTATTCACCCAGCTCTTGGCCTTAAGGACATTGTAAAAATGAGTGATTTCCCTCCTTTGACCTTTAATGCCCAACCAGAGAGCTAACTGCTAATGTGTTCTTATCAAAGACGGATTGTGTCTGGTTTGAAAAGGATGCTGCAGGTGTCCGTATGCCCTGTTTGTTAAGTAGAACGCCTGACAAGAATTTGTGATGCTGTAGATTTTTGGACAATGATATGATTGTTGTCTCCTTGGCATTTTCAAATTCCTTATTTCTTTGCTAGAATTCTGAATTTCAGCCACCTGAAAATCCATTTTTATCCTTTGGAATTCCCAAATTCGAACTCCTTTAAGCGTTTATGGATGCTCCAGCCAAGAGGACGATTTAGGAATTTCATCCCAGGGGACAGCTTTTGGAGAACTACAAATTCTCCAGACATGATTTCTTTGAGTTCAAGTGAAAAACAGACCCTAGGGTGATTTCAGTTTCTACAGGTTGGAGACATGAATTTTTCATCCCTCTGCTTTTGCTCAATGGGTTGAAGGGATATAGGGGGTCAAATTGTTTGCAAGGGCCAACTCGATCGTCTTCCCCTGGGATCTAGATGAAGTAATCTAGGAGAGTTGTGGAGTGAACTGCCATTAAAAAAAAAATCATAACGTTTAGATTTCACACCAATTATTAGGCCACAGTCCCAATATAATGGCCGCATGTCCCACATTTACAAGTTTCAACCCCTCAAGAAATGAGATAATTTTATACCAATTAGCTATCTTGTTTGATCAACCATTGCATGCAATTTGTTGAACTCCCAACAGGACAACTTTCTTTACTTTGACTCCTATAAGATGACTGAGAATAGAATTTCAAATCTACAAAGTTAAGGGGTCGTTTGTTTTTTTCATTTACATATGTAATGAAATCACATGCGTAACGGATACACATAAATCATGTTTGTTTGGGGTGATTTCGATTCACATGTGTAAAATAGATATATAAATGGTGTGAAAACTGGCCCTTTTTGTGTCTGAGATTTTCACACCTCAAGAGGTGTGAAAATGTTTTGTACGGTACTGTTACTAGGCGGACTGCTACAGTACCATTATGAGCAGTCCGCCTTTTATTATTTTTTTATTTTCCTGGGCCCCAGTTGTAACATCCGGACCATTCATTTTATTAAGAAGCTCAAACACGGCCACGTGTCCAATTTTCAACCGTTGATGATGCATGGAGGTTGAGATATCATCAACATAATTACAGCCATTGGATTAATCTATTGTAACTAACATACCCAGTCCGCCTTTTATGATTTTTTAATGTTCTGGGGCCCACCTGTGAGATCAAGACCGTTCATATTCTTCAGCAGCTCAAACACGGCCACGTGTCCAATTTTCAACCATTGATGTTGCTTGGATGTTGAGATATCATCAAACAATATACAACCTATTATAAGTAACATACCCAGTCCGCCTTTTATGATTTTTTTAATGTTCTGGGGCCCACCTGTAAAATCAAGACCGTTCATATTCTTCAGAAGCTCAGACACGGCCATGTATCCAATTTTCAACCATTGATGTTGCTTGGATGTTGAGATATCATCAAACAATATACAACCTATTCATGGATTCACATGTGAAATATTATGCTAGTAACAAACACTGGAATCTGATCCACATGTGAGTCATTTACATATGCAAATGACTCACATGTGGGTCATTTACACATGTGAATCACTTTCACAGTAAACAAACGACCCCTAAAGTATTTGAACCAAGTAATCTCAACTTAAGAGCTTTTCAGGCTGGACTTTCAAAAACTAATGAACTGAAACATTTTAGTGGTGCTGATTAAATGGGGAACTCTACTCTATCTTAACTTGTGATTGAATGAAACTAACACACTGTAACGCCCCGAAACCTAGAGCTCATCAGATTTCGAAACATTACTTAAGTAAAGTTAAATCACCACATAAATCAAATATGACAAAGAATTGAGCAATGCTTCTAATTTATTCAAGAGATCAATTTAACTACAAGGAAGTTAATAACAAGATCCCAAAACAATAAGATTCCTAATTTTATAGAAAACCAAGTTCCATATTATTAAGAAGACTAATCCATCTCTATAATTCTAAATTTCAATACAAATATGACGCTCTCTCATCAGCCACGCAAATTGAAATCCAAAAGCTGATCGCCTTCTTAGCCAAGCATCCCCAAATGACTCATACCTGAATTGGGACGAACCACTTGTCAGAAATCTGGTGAGTAATATTCCTAATTTATAATTAGAAATATATAAGATAGAACAATAAATTTCAATATAGAAAGTAAGATCATATAATAGGAAAAGTGTCTTATGGAGTCTATTATATTCATAAAAATAAAGTTTTTCTAACATTAAAATTCATGACCGCACCATAGTAATGATTAAGTTAAAGATTTCCAATCAATGGTTCCAATGGTTCAATAAGACTCTCTCAAAGAGAGGTTCAATGGTTCAATTCGTCTAGGAAAGAAGTCATTTTCGTAAATCAGATGAAATCTCCCACAGGAAATTTGTTCAATATTCATTCTTATATTCAATCCCTGTCCAACCTTATCCTCCAATTCCTTAAATTTCAATATTCAAAGTCATTGTTCAAAATATTGATCATCGTTGAAGATCAAAAGAACTTCGTTAATCCATACAATACTTGCAATGAAAATTCACCATCTAATTGAAAAGTAAAGAAGTAGATCATATTCAGTAAATAGTTCGGTAATAGTTAATGGAAATTAATATAGGTACACTTGTATGGCTAGTCTCACATAAACCAGAAATACATCATCGCCCCATTTCAATCATTAATTAGTTTCCGTGTACGTGACATTAGCCATAATAAAATAATCTAAAGTTATGTTGTTCTCATTATTCTTTATGTATTTGAAGAGTACTAATTCCTCAAGAACACTAGTTCTTAATTCTTAAGGAAGTTAGAATTTCATGTCAGTAGGTAAGCTAAAGGTTTCACAATCTGAATCACTACACCAATACATATTCTCAAAAATTTCAATTCTGACATGATTCCTAAACCAGCAAGATCTTATTGTAAATAATCTCAGAATTCAGTCCATTCCTTATACAAAGCTTCTTAAAAGGAGATTATTAATAATTTATAATTGAAGTACACCAAATAGTGGACCCCACTGACCAAATATAATATCAGATCTGGTCCCTAGGGTCTCCTAGTGCCCCACAAAATCTTTATGGTTCTGATTCATCATTATGTAGCCTTATTGGACCTCACAGCCACCACTAGTACAGTAGAAATTCAAGGATTTAGTCTCACAGTTCCTATATTTGAAGTTCTTGGATGACTGGGCAGATGGGGTCCACTTCACATGGGACCACCATCAACCTGGTCGCCCCTGGGCCCCTTCAAGATGAGGGGTCTTGATATTGGATCAAGTCCACAGGTGGGTCCCACAACTGATCTCATCAATCAGTCCTGTTTCTAATGCATTAACGCCTGGGATTCCTTAAGTTCATTGGGCAGTGGGTCCCACTGGTCCAAAACCAAGATGTCTCACATCCCTATGGTCGACCATGTGTGCTCTACATGATGTGTGGTCCTGATCTCCGATCAGGTCCACTGATGGGCCCCACTACTCCTAACGACCAGCAGCCAGTTTTTCCTCATTTTCACGCCTGAGTTCATTAAATCAATTGGATGAGGGCCCAGATGGAGCCCAATCCACATGGATTCATCTCTACTAGTGTCGACCATGGATCCCCCTCTGGATCCATGGTCCAGATCTTTCCATCTAGTGGGCCATGGGTCCCACAAACCTCCAACACCACCAAGACTCACTGACGATGAGTCTCAGATGTTACTGGTTTATGCCTGTTTGACAGATACTCAAGGATTTCTACCCTATATCATCTGTATCATTCCAATCATCATTCAAACATGATTTCATGACTCAGGATAGATCTTTCATGACTATTCAATAAATACAAAAATTATAATCATAACAACACAGAATGCTCAAATCACATTCCTTTCTCCATTCTCTTGATTAATCAATCAGTTAATTAGGAAGATCCACTCACCTTCTTGTGTAGACAATTGTAGCTCGGTCAATATGGGGCCTTGTATATTGCATTCACTAAGTCTTCTGGCATTTTCTTCCTTCCCACAAGTCTTGGCAGTCTCTGTTGATCTTCAAGGAATCCTCCTCTCCACTCTGTGTTCTCTTCTCCTCTTTTACCAAATGAGAATATCAACAGATAACAAAAATAAATAAGAAAAGGAGTGAGGGAGAGAAATCTGGGGATAACCCCAGATTTCATTCGTTGAAATCTCCTCCCCAAGGTCTATGAAGGAAATCCTCCTTCCTTAGGGGATATGGTTAAACAACTTATCCCCTTGTTTAAACAAGTCTCCTAATGAGTTGAGACCAGGTCACAAAAGTCCTAACCCAACCCATTATCATAAAGCTAAAAAAATAAACTGGGCCCAATCTGGCCCAAGGTATTACACACACCAAAAGGATTTTCAGTTTTTTTTTTTTTTTCTTTAGGCTCATTTGCCAACACATGCATTAGTAAGCTTTTTGCTTGCATTAGTTTCTTTTGAACAGGCCCACACGATCCATGAAGGGATCCGGCCCAGATACAGTCCATATTATGTCATGTGGATTGATTGGGTCAATGATACAGTTATACATATTCTATTTTCTATTTTAGTTATTGTTTCCATAACTTAGAATAGTAATTGATATACTTACCTAGATTAGAGCCTTGATTAAGGCATGTAATAGTTATATATTGAGGAGAGATCTCCAAAGGAAGGGCACTTGAATAATACAATCTATTTTCAGAACTCTCGTTTTATTCTCTGTGTCTTGCCATTGTGAGAATGACATGGTATCAGAGCCACATTCAAAGAAATCTGGGTTTTTGTTCTTACATAGCATTAAGGCAATAGAATAGAGAGAAATCAATCTCTCTCGTGAAGAAAGACAGATCAACGATCTGTTTCGAGAAGTCCATACTCTGCAGCAGTCTCATCTTCATGGTGGCCCACCTCTGATCATCAAACTACCTTCAGAAATCTATACAGACATGGTCGCCTAGACTTTCTAAGAATATTGGTGATTTTTCCATAATTTTTCAGCACTTCCAGGTTGGAGTTTTCCTCATTCTCGAGATTTTCCAGATTTTTAATACTGTTTTCATTTAGACCGTCCAGAATCTTGGATACTTAGTGAAAGTGGATAATTCTTTTTCGAGTAGAAGCCAGATTAATGTGCTTCCTTAGATCTATTGTCTGATCATTGTCTAGAACCATTAGTGGGGCCCACGTAGAGGATCTATAGCCATATTTAAGGTCATCAGGGGTGTTTTTTGGGCATGTTCTTATTCTGTGTTGGTTTTTCTCTTCACTGCTTGGATAGATCTTGTCTTCTACGCACATAATAGTCTTGTTATACATTTTTAGCCTTCATCTCTTCACTGTTGCTGGATTTTTTGCTGCTTTTTTACTGATTCAATAAGTTTTTTGGCAAATATCACTTTGAGATGGAAAATTCTGAAGTTTCTTTGATCCGATTCACTGGAAAGAATTACCATGCCTGGTCTTTCCAGTTCCAAATATACCTTAAAGCTAAGGAATTGTGGGGATATATTTCTGGCTCTGACCCTAAACCCACTGAGGATGAGAAGAAGATATCATCTTGGCTATTAAAGATGCGAAAATAAAGTTATGGATTCTAGGATCCGTCGAGCCCCATCTGATAATGAATCTGAAACCTTACCCAACCTTTAAAGACATGTGGGGGCATTTGAGAAAAGTGTACCATCAAGATAACTCGGCACGTCAATTTCATCTTGAATGTGCGATTGCTGAATATGCACAAGGAACCTTGTCGATACAAGACTACTATTCAGGATTCTGTATACTATGGTCGGAATATGATAGTATTAAATATGCAGATGTGGCTGACAATGTTTTGACAGTAATTCAAGATCTTCAGCCTTCTAGTCAAAGGGACTAGTTTTTGATGAAATTGCGCACTAATATGAAACTGTCCCATCTGCACTAATGAATCGGATGCCATTACCTTCCTTGGATGTCTGCTTGAATGAACTCCTTCGCAAAAAACAACAGATTACGACCTCGGCCCATATAACTCAATCAAAGACTGAGACCTATTCAGTCGCGTTCTCTGCTAATAAGCAAAACGCAGTGTTACGGTTGTCAAAAATTTGCGCACATTGCAACTCAATGCAAACAGAAGGTCTGCAATTACTGTAAAAAGACGGGACATCATCTCTGAATGTCGCCGCCGCCCACAACATCCTTCACCACAGTATCAGACTCCACAGTATTAGACTCCGCATGCGTATATTGCTTCTTCGGTTATGCCTGCTACTACATCTGCACCCTCGCAGCCTGAGCCCTCATCCTCTCTCACTCCTGAATTGGTCCAACAAATGATTGTCAATGCCCTCTCTGCTTTTGGTCTCTCAGGTATATCCCCTCCATCTTCTACTTGGTTTCTTGATTCCGGGGCGTCTAATCATATAACGCATTCCCGTGCCCCACTCTCAAATGTGACAAGATACAATGGCCATCTTCAAATACAAACTGCTTATGGGGGCAATGTTCCCATTACCTCTCTCAGAGACATCCCTAGTCCCATCCCATTGAAAAATGTTTACCTGTGTCCCAATTTAACTTCAAACCTATTGTCAGTCGGGCAACTTGTTGAAAATAATTGTAACATCTCTTTTTCTTCTTCTGGTTGTGTTGTGCAGGACCAGATGTTAGGGAAGGAGATCGCGAGGGGACCTAAGTGCGGACGCTTGTTACCGCTGGATTTTTCTACAATTTCTAGGAATAAATTTGAAAATG
Organism: Litsea cubeba; assembly: GCA_012931725.1. Lineage (NCBI taxonomy): Eukaryota > Viridiplantae > Streptophyta > Magnoliopsida > Laurales > Lauraceae > Litsea > Litsea cubeba. Next base: position 81,566,752 of record CM022945.1, read on the forward strand.
ATGTGTTTTGTTTTTCTATTCCAGATAACTGCCAATTGTGGCATAATAGACTCGGGCACCCTAATTCCAGAGCTTTGTCCCTTATGATAAATTGTGGTTTATTAAATAAATCTAGTGGCTTATCTTCTTGTGTGCCTTTCGATTGTGCTACTTATAAAATGGGAAAGAGCAAAATTCTTCCTTTTTCTATTTCCACTTCACACAGCACTCATTGTTTTGATTTAATTCATAGCGATGTATGGGGAATTGCTCCAGCTCTTTCTTACGCTCACTATAAATACTTTGTGACTTTTATTGATGATTTCAGTCGGTTCACATGGGTTTACTTTCTGCATTCCAAATCTGATGTTTTCAATGTTTTTAAATTTTTTTTGGCTTATGTTGAGAATCAATTTTTCACCTACATTAAAATCTTGCGATTTGATTCGGCGGGGAATATGTGTCTTCTGATTTTCAACAGTTTTTGCAAAAAAAAGGCATTATTTCTCAAAGCACTTGTCCTTTTTCTCCACAGCAGAATGGAGTCGTTGAACGGAAAAAATAGACATCTCCTTGATGTCACTCGTTCCTTTCTTCTTGAATCATCGGTTCCTACCCGTTTTTGGGTTGAGGCACTGGCCACTGCAGCTTATCTTATAAATCGTATGCCATCAACCTCTATTGAAAATCAGAGCCCATATTACCGATTGTACAAGACATCTCCATCCTATGATGCTCTTCATGTTTTTGGCTCAATTTGCTTTGTGCATTTGCCGCCTTTTTGAAAGAACCAAACTAACCGCTCAATCAGCTCAGTGTGTTTTTTTAGGTTATGCACCATTCCAAAAAGGATTCCTTTGCTATGATCCTAAAATTCGTCGCATACATACCTCTAGGAATGTCATTTTTTTTTAATAACAATATTTTTTTCAAAGACACCTTGAGCCTTCGGACTCCTCCTCATTAGTGTCTTTACCTGGTTTTTCTAACAACATAGCAATTGTTCGATTTAATCGTAACTTGGTGTATCACAGACAGAATAAAGAAGCGCCTACATGCAATCCCCCTCTTGATCTTCCTCTAGCATCCGGTCCAACTCCGGCACTTGGTCCATTTGGACCTCCTTCATTGCGTCGCTCCACTCGCATTTTGGTTCCACCAGACCGCTATGGGTTCTCTCATACTTCCTTATTGGCCACTTTGTCGTCATCTTCCATCCCACAATCCTATTCTCAGGCTGTGCAACACCAATGTTGGAACAAGGCTATGCAAGATGAATTGGAGGCTTTAGAACAAAACCATACTTGGGATGTTGTCCCGTCTCCTGTGGGTGTCAAACCTATTGGCTGTAAGTGGATCTTTTCTCAGATGGCACATTAGATCGATATAAGGCGCGTCTTGTCGCCCTTAGAAATCGGCAGGAATATGGCATTGATTATGATGAAACTTTTGCTCGCATCGCCAAGATGACCACAATTTCTTACCATTCTTGTTGTTGCTGCATCTCAGTCTTGGCCTCTCTATCAAATGGATGTAACAAATACGTTTCTTCATGGTGATCTTAAGGAGGACGTTTACATGCGTCTTCCTCAGGGGTTCTCATCAGGGAAGGGTATGGTTGCAAAACTCCGTCGATTTCTCTATGGTCTAAAACAAGCTCCTCGCGCATGGTTTGAGAAGTTTCAAGATGCTCTTCTTCGCTTGGATTTTCATCCAAGCCAGTATGATCCATCCACGTTTTTACACCATGCTTCATCCAGGATTACGATGCTTCTTGTCTATGTTGATGACATAGTCATCACTAGTCCTAATGCAAAAATGATTCAAGAGCTCCAAGCTTCTTTTATTGAGACATTTCAAATGAAGGATCTCAGCTCTTTAAACTATTTCCTCAGTCTTGAAGTTTATCAATCGACTAAAGGTATAGTTCTAAATCAGCACAAATACACTATTGATCTCATTGATTTGGTTGGACTTACTGTTTCCGCTCCAGTAGATACCCCGGTCGAACTGAATGTCAAACTCAGTCAAGAGGATGGTGACCTTCTTCCAGATCCTACCGTGTATCGCCAGTTAGTAGGTAGCTTGATCTGCCTCACGATCACTCGTCCTGATATCTCCTATGCGGTCAATCTAATGAGTCAGTTCATGACTGCTCCTCGCCACCTTCATATGGCTGCTGTGTGCCGCATCATTCGGTACCTTATTCGAACACCGAGTCGTGGATTATTCTTTCCATCAGACAATCCTATATCTCTCAAAGCTTATTCAGATGCTGATTGGGCTGGTTGTCCGGATACTCGCGAATCAACAACAGGATGGTGCATGTTTTTGGGTGATAGTCTGATTCCCTGGAAATGCAAGAAACATGAAAAAGTTTTAAAATCATCTACCGAGGCTGAGTACCGAGCCATGTCTACTGCATGCGCCGAAATTATTTGGCTCTGAGGTCTGCTCTTCGACATTGGATTTCCAGCAGAAGGTGCTACCCCCCTCTATGCAGATAATACAAGTGCAATTCGGATTACTGAAAATCGCTTTTCATGTGCACTAAACACATCGAGGTTGATTGTCACTTCATACGTGATGAGTTTAAGCGTGATATCATTAGTCTTCCGCATGTCTCCACTGAGCTTCAAATTGCTGATATTCTTACTAAAGGTATTCCACGACCACGCCATCAATTCTTGGTTGGCAAATTGATGCTCGTTGATTCTCCCGCATCAATTTGAGGGGGGTATTAAACAGGCCCACACGATCCATGAAGGGATCCAGCCCAGATACAGTCCATATTATGTCACATGGATTGATTAGGTCAATGATGCAGTTGTACATAGTTGTACATATTCCATTTTCTATTTTAGTTATTGTTTCCATAACTTAGAATAGTAATTGATATACTTACCTAGATTAGAGCCTTGATTAAGGCATGTAATAGTTATATATTGAGGAGAGATCTCCTAAGGAAGCGCACTTGAATAATACAATCTATTTTCAGAACTTTCTTTCTATTCTCTGTGTTTTGCCATTGTGAGATTGACAGTTTCAGTACCAGTAATCATATTGAGATTGTTGTGATGTTGATGCAGATTCACTCCAAGGGCGTTAACATAGATCTTGTTGAGAAATTACTTTCGGATTCTCAAATAAAATCTCATGGTAGGCTATAATCATCTTTACTTTGGTTTTCTTTTTTTGAATCAATTTAATTGGATGTGACTTTTGTTTTTGTTGCCATATCGGATGCTTTCATGCTTGTGGAGGGCCTTTTGATTTAGATAAAAATGTTCCTTTTAGTAATGATTTAGATGAATTTATTGTCCTTACTCCTTAGTTTTGAACATTCTTTACTTAAAACTACAGTCATTGGTGGACTTTAACTTGTGCTATGGTCATTGTTAGACTTCAACTTGATTCTGTATTCTTGCATCCTTTTCTGATGTACGAAATGACTTATTGACCAAAGTTTGTAGAAGTATTTTCTGAAAGATTTGATATAAGTGCAACAAAATACGTACACTAGATGGTTCCTTAAGTTGCTACTTCAATTGTTATGGATAACAATGAAGTGCACATTGATCACATTCTTCATGGGTAGAAAGCTCAAGGGAGGGAAGACATATATTCAACAGTAGATATGTGAGTGGAATGAGCATCTCCAATGTCAATGCAATTAATCTCCACGTAGGAGTTACATTTGGAAAGTTAAGTGTCTTTCGTCATGTGAATGATCATACCTCTATTCGGGTATCAGGTAGGATCTGTCATGGTGTTTGAGATTGAGAGAGCCAACATTCAGTGAACGTAGAAGAACTACAAAGGGAGAGACTGAATTCATTGTTCCCTCATTAAATTTGTGTTTTTTAACCTGCCAATCTACTACATTTCACTTTTTAGGTCCCCATTCTCCATCATAAAGCAAATCAAAAAGCTCAAGAGAGAATTCCTGCGGCAGGCATTGAGAAGTACATCTTGTCCAGTGGGATATAATATGCCAGCTAAAAGGTTGTGTAAGTACTGGAAAAACTTCATGATGCTAGTTTAGGAAAATGGCTGTGGTGAATGAGGGATGGGTAAAAACTAAAAGGGCTTGTAGAAATAGATACTATTTTACAAATACAAGATTGTCAATAGTGGCTTGGAGACATGGAGGCTGGCTAAAGGGATTCAACCCTATTGTGTGGTATAATAATGAATAAGGAAGAATTCCACTAAGATACTCTAATCGAGGTTGGTAAAGGAGATATAATCTATTTTTGGATAGACCTATGGTTGGCTGGCTTGAGTTTTGGTCAATAATCCCTAGTTGTAGTTAGGCTTGCAATCAACAAGGAAGCCTATTGATGGACTATCTAAATGGTTATGCATAGTGTGGAACCTCTTGAAATGAGGCTTGATGACAGAAGCCACTGACCCATTCAATAGCCTATTTTAAAGCTTAATAGTGTATATACTTTCAAAGCTATGGCTTGATATGATGAAGACTATAAATACAAAGTAGTTATCTAATCAAAAAATGTTCGCACACATGTTTGAACTTTGAAACATCCGACTGCATTATTAGCACATGATCAGTCAAACGATGTAAATCACTTTGACCAATAAAAAATGATGTAAATCACTATGGGTTGGATTGGAAGTTTGGAGCCCATTTGCCATCGGTCTTGTGTTGTTCCCAATTCTATGCACAGATCAGGTTCTATTGGGACCGGGTTGTGCTGAGACTATGCTGTGCAAAACTTGTTTGGCAACATTATGTTAGATTATTCTGCTGTGGATCTGCTGTACGTAACTTACATGGTAATATTATAAAAAATTACTCTTAGAAACAAAAGCAAGAGAATTATAAGATTTACAATATGGGACCCACCTTTTTATTGTTTGTGGCACTCTATTATTGCCATGCATGGGACCCACCTTTAGAAATTATAACGTGATACCCACCTTTATAAATTAGAACACGTGGCTTACATTCACAGGATTTACAAAGGGGGCCCACTTTTTGTGGTTGTAACCATGTGACCCACCTTTTTTGTGTTTTTTGTGTTTGTGAACACGGAACCCACCTTTCAGGGGCAGACCCAGCACCCAGGTATAAAGGGCTGGGGCTGAAGCCCCAACTAATACATGAAAAGACCTTAAAATTTTTAAAACCCCCCCAGCAAATTCTAAAAATTATTATTTTTTTATTCATTTTCCCACAAAAAAAAAAAAATCAATTTCCTGGGTCCACCCCTACCACCTTTAGAAATTACAACATGGTACCCACCTTTTAAAATAAAACATGGGGCCCACATTCAAAGGATTTATAATGTGGGCCACCTTTAGAAATTACAACATGGTGCTCCCATTTAGAAATTAGAATATGGGCCCCACATTCATAGGATTTACAATGTGGCCCTGCCTTTTTAGGATTTTTAATGAGGGCTCACCTTTTTTTTTTTTATTGTGACTATGTGACCCAATTTTAGAAATTACAAAGTGAGGTCACCTTCTTTGAGATTGTGAACACTAGTTTTCTGAATGAGCTTCTTTAGATGGCAGGAAATTAGTAGGAAATAACTCTGCCAGCAAGTTGTTTCTTTAAAAAACAAATATATATGTATATTTTTTTTGTTCCAACATTCCTTTGCCAGCGGGTTAAGATTTTGTAATTCCTTCCAGTGAGATCAAAATTAGGAACAGTGATTTACAACAACCAAACATGTTTTCTGCGATCTCATCTCGTCGGAACATGTGAGCATCCAAATGGCACGATGCCAAGCACACCCTAGGCTAGTGCCTTTAAAGAGTAATGCATGTGATACGAATGAATTGGATTGAGCAAAGAAGGGCTCAGACCTACAAAATAGGTGGTGAGGTGTGGCTAGGATTATACTGTTATCAAGATTTAAGCGTTTCTTTCATACAGACATGGAGTAATGTAAGGGGGTTTAAGTCTATATAGGCTTAGGCACACATGTATATACATACATGCTATCTGTTTTTTTTTTAATCTTAATGTACTTTCAATGCAATTATCTATCCATGTGGAGTGTTAAAAGAAGTGATAATCGAACTAATCATACACCTACATGGAGTTGTTACTATATTAGGGGTTTACTAGCGGCATTGTCTTGTGAAATTCATGCCGTGGTGTCCTTTTCAATTAATATTATCGCTAAAAATTGTTCTTGTTTCATTCACCCTTTTTACAGCTGAAGCGATTTCATTAAAGGATCCCTCTTTGTGGACAACAGAAGGAAAAACCTATGATAAGTGGATTTGCCACCTTGTATACTCCCTTATCAATCATACCAATGACACAATTCTAAGGTATCTGCACTTCTTCCTATAACAACCATGTTGAATGTCTTTGAACTTCCTTTTTTCCTACATTTAGTCAATATTCATTATTAGGTGTTGAATGTTAGGTTGATGTGCTGTATTGCTTTCCATTTGCAGATTGTGTCAAGACATTGTATTCCTAAAGGCTGAATTGGCTGAGCTTCTATTTTCGATTGTCCTTGTGAATCTAGCGGGAAGGGCAGATCAAAGTTCAGAACTTTGCGAAATAATTTCTGTTCAGGTTGAATGCTGAGAACAATCTCTTGAGCTTTTGTATTTACTGGAATTTTTGGTCATTGACTAGTCCATCTTCTTTGGACTAATGTTTTAAAACACTCAGGTTTTGGGCGAGGCATCCTTATTGCCCAAAGCATGGTGTATAAGCCTCAAATCGTGGAGCATAGACCTCATGAGCATGCCTTTGTAATTAATAAACACTTAAACTAAGGAAGAATATAAAAAAGGATTTAGGTTCTGAAATTGACAAAATTAGGATTTGCGTAAAATCTTCAGTACCCTCTTAGAGGGAGGGTCCTGTATTCATATTAATATTCCCAATGTACTAATGTGGACATCCCTTTCAAAGGGTTCTAAGAGAGGATATATACATGGGTATTTTGGAATGAACTAATTTACAAGTTGTTATCAAGAAGGACTCAATCTTGTAGAGGTATCATGATCCACTAGTGTATTACATACATTGTAGACAGCAATTCAAAATAGGTTTTGATGTTTTCTGGATTTGTCCATCAAAAGCCATTTTGTATTATTACTGAAACAGCTGTTAGGTGAAGGAGCCCCAATATTGTTGCAGTTACTGATTAGATAAAGTACTTTATGCTTGAAATGTGTGCAGGTTGAAGAAAATATCTTTGCAGAATCAAATGACTTGATCAAATCAGTACAGGTTACATTGGATGCACTGAATAAACTTCGATTATGTCATGTCAACGAAAGAGCAGGCTCTGCTTTCACACCATCAAAGAGAGAACTTACAAAGGTAAAGAGACAGTAGACTACCTCTTTACCTGGAATTGTGAATGTTTCTCGTTTGCATTTTAGATTGTGCTGGTCTTAAATGTGGACTTAGTTCATATGTAGGCACAAACTGCAAGTTCTATGCAGCTCTGGTCCAGCTTCAAAACACACGAAAATGAAAAATGAAATAGATCTGGGAAGAAGATGTGTCTTTGTTGATGTTTGGGTCTGTGTACCTGCAGAAAGACTATCCCAGAAAACTGTTTCTAATAAAAAAGAATGTTTCCAGGAAACATGCTTAGGATAAGTAAAGAAAGTAAATTGGAAGCCAAAGGAGATGGAGGAAGAATCGTAGCAGGGTTTCTGCTCAGTTTCTAATTTAGTTCTTCTGAGAATGCCAAGGAGATGGAAGAAGGAACTTGAAGGAGCATAAGAAGAAAATTCCCTCAAATGCCCCAAAACTGGTGCTTTTACATGGTTTCTTTACATCTAAATTGAAAACCATTGCGATAACCTATGAAGCACGGACACGGATATGGGACACGGATACGCAGATACGCCATTTCTCAAAAAAGTAGGATACGATACGTCGGGGATATGTTGAATTTTTTTTTAAATATTTTTATATGACTGTGTAATAAAAATCTAGCATTATTTCAATCAAAATAGCCATAAAATATGCACTTTCATTGATTTAATCATCATTAAACATTACATTCGATACTTCCAAACTTCCAAGTTCAAAATCCAAGTTTCACCAACCAGAAACATAAGCATATAACCCAAACAAACAAACAATGCATACACTTAAACTTTAATTGCCTGACCACTAGGTCCACCACCATCACCTCCATCACCATCTTCACGGAAGAGCACGGCCTCCAATTCCGGTTCATCAAGGGAGAGTTGTGCAATCTCTAGCTCTCCAATATCATCAAACGAATCAAAAGCATCTCCAACAATATCCCACATCTTGGTTTCTCCTTTCATATATTGTGTAGTTCTTCTTGAAAGAAGGCGAAGATTGCTATGAATGAAAACCAAGTCTTCAGCACTTTTTGGTGTCATCTTATACCTTCTCACCGAGTGCACAAAGAAATAAGTACTCCAATTCCTCTCTGCACATGACGACGAAGAAGGTTGCACAAGTAGCTTGAAAGCTAGAGTTTGAAGCAAAGGTGCACACGCACCATAGGTGACCCACCAACTTTTAGGATCCATTTCATAGCGATCACGAAAGGAATCAACATCCGCAAAAAATCCCAACTTGCTAGAGAAATCAGCAAATTCTATCATTATCCTTTTGTGCTCCTCTAAATTAGGAAAATATTTTTTAAGGATTTTCATTCTTTCTCTAGCAACCTCCATATCTCTATGTGGAGCAACTCGACTAGGATCCTCATGAAGCCAATGCTCGCTATAGTACCTTGAATAGAAAAAAAAAAGTAGGCAATAAGTTTATGCTTAAGAGTTTAAGACTAAGAGGGAGAAAAAAAAAGTTCAAGACTAGAAGTCACCTTGGATTTAGTGAATGAGCTAAGCAATGGAGAGGAGTGTTGTTCTTGTTCCAACGATCCACAAGAATTTTATGCACCACATCATAAAAGGTAGATGTCTCATCGAGTCTCTTTCCTTCATGCCTATATATTGCACCCTTCACTTTTTCTATCATGGTATCCCACGTCATACACCAAGTAAAGACAAGGACTATCCGTGTCACAAACCCTTAGCATACCATATATAGGAGCCATAAAAGAGAGTATGTAAGTCATTTTGTCCCACCAAATGTCATCTAACACAAACTCTTTCACAGCTTTGGCTTTCTCCTTATCATCCTCTTTGTAGGAATTCCACCTTTCACTAATAACCATGGCTTGAAGACTACCTTTTATGAGCTTGAATCTCTTAAGCATGACAAGGACCGAAGCAAAACGTGTACTTGCAACTGAAAGCAACTTCAAAGGGACAAATTCATTAAAAATAGCCAATCTCATGGAGTGATTCATGATAAAGTTCTTAACAAGCACAACATCCTCGGCCAAGTCCGTGATCCAATGACACTCCTCATATGTTAAGAGCATTGTTTTCAATATTCTTTGCCATACAAATGTTTTGCAAGGCAAGGTTGAATGTATGAACCACACATGGTGTCCAAACAATATTTTCAAATTGTGCTTCAATGAGATGCCCTGCACCCGCACAATTCTTAGCATTATCAGTTATCACTTGAATCACATTTTGGGGACCAACCTCTTCTGTCACTTCTTTCAACAAACCATGAATGAAGTACTTATCTTTAATTTCACCCGTACAATCCACGACTTTAAGGAACATAGGCCCACTTTCCGTCACCGCCATAAAATTAATCAAGGGCCTCCTCTGTGAGTCACTCCATCCATCACTCACAATGCTTACACCTTTTTCTTTCCATGTGCCTTTAATTGGTTCTAGCAATCTATCAACATGAGCCCTTTCTTGTTGGAGTAGACTTGTCCTTGGCTTATTATACCCCGGTGGCACATAGCTTGCAAGAGCATTGTTTGCGGCAAATTGGATACAACTCACATAATAAGGGCTCCTTGCTAGGTGAAATGGTAAGCCCGATGCATTGAACATCCTAGCAATCTCCGCATCCATTTTGGTCACACAACTTCAGGTTAAATGACTTCTCAATAGCCGTATTAGTGTCACTTGCACCCCAACTTCCACTTCCACTCGCCTTCCTTTTTTTTGAATCATAATCCACACTAGAAGTTGGCAATGGTACTTTCTTGGGTGCATTTTTCCTCAATCTCATTGCATTCGTCCTCTAACCTTTTCATCTCCGCAATATCACTGCTCTTAACTTTTGGACAGAATACAACAGCATGACCAGGCTCATGTATCAAATGAGCCCTCACCCTTGTGTATGAGCTTCTCTTGGTTTGATGGCAAAAATTGCATTGCCACGACACATTTCCCCCTCCGTCACCAAGTTTTTGTTGTTTTGTCACATACCTCCAAAGAGGGTGGTGAGCATCTTTTTCAATAGAAGGAGAAGACGCAGTAATACTACCACCCGCACTAGAAGCCATATGACTAAACTTTGGTTGCTGGAAATACAAAATATCACATAAGGACAATGGAATTGAGAGTTAAATGGTATCCATGGATTTGTGAATTGATGCAGAATAAACATAGGAATCAACGGGTGAGACCCCAGAGATTACAGTATGCCTAGGTTGAAAATTGTTTGATTAACAAAACAAGAACATCAAAACAATCAAATTTCAATCCACACAACACAACAAAACTAGTTACTGTCAGCAGGTGACAAGTTGCAGTAGCAGCAGCAACATAGCATCAAGATAAAAGGAAAAAAAAGAAACAGTTGCAACACTGCAGTAGCAAGGCATCAAGAAAAAAAAGAAAAAAAAATAAACAGCAGCAGTAGCATAACAGCAAGAAAAAATGGAAAAAAAGAAACAGCAGCAGCAGCAGGATATATCTATTATTAGTCTTGGAGCTAGGAGAAGTTGACAGCAGCAGCAAACAAAAAGAAAAAAAAAAAAAAACAGACACATTACACAAAAGAAGCAGCAGCAAACAAAAAAAAGAAAAAGGCAGCAGCGGCCAATCAAAAGCAAAGACAAAAGATCAGCAAACAAAGCATCACAAAAAAAAAAAAAAAAAAAAAAAAAAAAAAAAAAAAAACCCTAAAATCCAAATTATTTAAGGGGGAAGAAAAAAAAACCCTAGATTAGAATAACCAGAATAGCATTCCTTCCAACAAAAAACAACCAATACAGTTGAAGAGAAAAAAAGAAACGAAAGGAAAGAAAGAAGAGAAAAGAACCTGAAGGTGAAGATGAAACGGCACAGCACAGCAAAAGCTAGCAGCGGTTTGGGTTTGATTTTGCACGGCGACGGCAAGGCGACGGCGATGGCAAGGGTTTGACGACGGCAAGGCGACGGCGACGGCGAGACGCAGGTGAATGGCGACTGGCGATTCTTCCCTTCCCTCTCTTCTTCTTTTTCCTTTCTTTCCCACGCTTTCTTCCTCTCTAGCCAGTCTCCCTTTTTTTTTTTTAATATCCCACTTAACACTTGTCTTGTGCGGGACACGTGCGTGTCCCGTGCGTATCCAGCACGTATCGGGCATTAAAAAAAAAATTCCGATACGGATTTGGCGTATCCCGGACGTATCCTAGCCGTATTCGGGCATATCCGTGTCCGATACGTCTGGGATACGGATTCGGGACTCTTTTTTGTTTATCTGTGCTTCCTAGGCGATAACTGCAAATATGAGAAATTGGATCTAATTGGACACTCGTTTCTTTTCTTTAATTTTAACTGCGACATAAGCCAATGTCAAGCTACAACTAGAGATTGAGTATATGAGTAGACAATGGAGTGATGGGAAGAACCTTGCTCGAAAAGGAAGAGAGGAGGTTCGTATATTCAATGGGAGAACCCGAGTGTGGTTTTAGGACCCGCCTGGCCCTGTTTCATTGTCTTGTGGTATTCACATGTATCATCAGCTCAGTCCCTTGGTGCATTCAAGTTACGGCTGGATAGTCCCTTGCATAGTTTAAAATATCAGTGTATCAGTCATAACTGAACCAATACCTTACTATGTATCGGTCTCAGTCTTGGCACACCAAAAAATCAATTAGTATTGGCCACAATATCTGTTTTATTTATCGATATTTTGACCAAAATATTAGTATCGGCCGTTATATGTACCATAACAGTCTTCGGGGCTGTAAAAAAAAAAAGGCAGGAGAAGAGAGGACGGGAGGAGATATCTACATTTTGCACACACACAAAAATAATGGGGGAGACATTGAATGGATGGGTTACAAAAAATAAAAAATAAAAAATAAAAAAGAAAGAAAGAAATAAAGGATAACAGAGACGCACCTGTGGCTAATGGTTCTGCAGTGACCGGGGTTCCTTTGTGATGCAGGCCGGGACTTGCAAGGTTGGTTAATGAAAAGATTCAACCAAGGAAATAAAGGATAAGCCTGGGATGCCACTCAACCAGGGGCAACGGATGTCACTCAACGTTGCTAATCACGGATGTCTCTCACGTGACCAAGCCACCAGCTTGTTTCAAGCAAAAAACTTGCAGAGAAACTATTTTAGAATCTGAAAAGTTGCCTTCCATTTCATTTCTTCAGATATATATAGAGTTACATTTATTGATGACTCTAATGACTCTTAGTCTTCCTAGACAGTCAAAGTAACTTACATTAATAACTCTATTGACTCATTGATCAGCTTACTAACTTTTGCTTGACAACTTCCAAGAGAGCCTATATGACTCCCAACAAACTGATAACTAGGCTGCTACAATACCCAACAAGACTACATAATTAACTTTGACTGAATAATAAAGACAAATGGACTCATAAATTAGATGACACTTGTCGCCTACATGGCTGCCACATAAGCTGTCACTATGCTTCTGCATCATACTCCCTTTCTTGAAAATAAGCTTGTCCTCAAGCTTTAAGTTAGCTCTTTGCAAAACACAGACTTCATAGACTTGCTGCAGCTGCTGAACTTGTTCTTGGCTTGTTCTGAGTTTGTTTGAGATCTCCTTGTCCAGCTTTAGGTAGAGCGACATTCACGAGAGCTTGTCGCTTCCATCTCTTCTTTTTCTTCTTTGTTTGCAAACAACACGTCCAGCGCCTCATGAAGTTAGATAACTTATGCTTTGTGGATTTCTGAGCTTTCAGGTCCATGGGAATAGCCAAATAAGTCTCGTATTCAGATCCTCCACCAGGAACCAATACGATTGGATCGAGAATGTCCCGCAATGGAGGTAATCCATTTAGAAATTCGGTTAGAGCTATCACTTTGAATCTGTCCAGCAAGACCCACACCTTGCTTGGATCCTCCTTGGACTCAATTACATTCCTTGCTGCAACCAACACATAGGCTATATTTTCATCCTTGCACATTGCTTTCTCTACGAAATCTTCATTGTCTTCTGAAGATAGAGGGGCTGAACTTGGTATGTCTCCCAACTCGATCTTCTCTTCCAGATAATCGTCGTAGATTGGTGGTTTAGACCAATCAACAACAACTTCAGGTCCCTTTTCATGATCATCAAAAATAAAATACATAAAATAAGATTGCCTTTGATCCATGACGAACCAAAAGCTCTGATACCAATTTGATGCAGGCCGGGGCCTGCAAGGTTGGTTAAATGAAAAGATTCAACCAAGGAAATAAAGGATAAGCCTGGGATGCCACTCAACCAGGGGCAACGGATGTCACTCAACGTTGCTAATCACGGATGTCTCTCACGTGACCAAGCCACCAGCTTGTTTCAAGCAAAAACTTGCAGAGAAACTATTTTAGAATATGAAAAGTTGCCTTCCATTTCATTTCTTCAGATATATATAGAGTTACATATATTGATGACTCTAATGACTCTTAGTCTTCCTAGACAGTCAAAGTGACTTGCATTAATAACTCTATTGACTCATTGACCAGCTTATTAACTTTTGCTTGACAACTTCGAAGACAGCCTATATGACTCCCAACAAACTGATAACTAGGCTGCTACAATACCCAACAAGACTACATAATTAGCTTTGACTGAATAATAAAGACAAATGGACTCATAAATTAGATGACACTTGTCGCCTACGTGGCTGCCACATAAGCTGTCACTATGCTCCTGCATCACTTTGGCTACAGCTACTCCTCTCGTCTCCCTCTCCTTCCTCTTCTTCTCCCTCTTCTTCACTCCCCTGTCTTTAATTCCTTCTTTGTCTTGGTCGTCGAATAGCTTTCTATGTTGATGGAATGTCTGGGAACTCAAAGGAGTTTAAATGCGCTTTTATTATTGCTTCTTATTTAGACAAGTGAACAACATTCGCTTTAGATACTTTTATGGGCTCCACGGGGCGGGCGGGCGGGGGGGCACCTATAAGTAATCCGTACCACTCAAAATTTATTTCCCCTTTATGCATGGGGTCCAAATCTGATAGTGTGCCCATCCCTAATTGAGTGAAGTTTGGCCATACCCCTGCATAAAGGGGAAATTAATATCAAGGGATTCAGATTTTTTATATGTGGGCCATTTAACTTGTGCTTGTCTAATAAGTCCCACTCATCACTCATGAACAATATAAGCAATTAAAATAAATGACACCCTCTTGAATCGACCCTACAAATTTTACTCCATTAAAAGTTGGGCCAACTTCATATTGATCACTTATAAAATCTGAAAGTGGAATATTAATAGAGTGCTGCTACCTGCACACTGAAAATGACTCTCCACACACTGCAACTCTATACACAGTGATGTTTACTGTAAAAGATCCCATTTTTTTCTCTCTGCACTCTGCATTTTCCCTAAAACGCCCATTTCCTGGACTCCATGTTATTTCTCCCTACACTTTGCATTTCAACTCGTTCTTCCCTCCCATTTTCCTCCTGACGATTCACTCTGCACCTCTTCCCACGGTGAGTTCATTCAAGACGATTAAAATCTCGACGAGCTCCCCCATCGGAACGATTTCGATTTGGACAAGGTCCCCAACAAAGCCCACCCTCTGAACTGTGCTCTCTTCATCTTCAACCTACAGTGCATTTCTATTCCATAACTTGAACGATCCCTGTGAGTGATTTCCATCTCTTTGCTTGTTTAGAAATGCTTTTAGTTTTTGTTTAAGTTCCATTACTTGGTTTCTTGAGAGGGATTTCCTTGCCTCCCTTGCATCTCTCTTTCCTATTTCCAGTTTTTTTTTTTTCTTGGCACTGTTCGGCATTATGGGCCCGAATACGAAGAACCTGTTCGGTCTCACTGAACCGTAAACTTCGTGATTGTATGGTATCATAAGTCTGAACATATATTATTTAGACGGCCTCATAGAATCGAACAGATCACGGTAGCACGGTGAGGTGCTGCCAAACGTACAGTACCCACACAATTACTCAGGGCCGAACAGGTTCACTGATTTTTTTCCTATCATGATTTTTGCCTGGTTTTCTTTTGTTTTCAATATATAGATGTGCCCATTACCTCTAAGGTTCGACCCACAGCGTCGAACAGGAGACTGTGTCAAAGGTTAGTCATTGATGATCTAAGCGAAAGTGCTGAGGAAGTGGACGCTTAAGAAGTAGTTGAAGAACACCCTCAAGCCCAAGAGCAACCACTTTTATGTTTACATCGTGCATTGTAAATGGTCTTCATTGTGCTTACATTTAACTAACTTTTATATTTCAATGTCACCAATATATCCTTTGGCCAAACTATATTCTTCATTGTGTGTAGAGTTATTTTCAGTGTGCAGGTAGCAGCTCTCATATTAATATTGATCAATTGCCCCTCAACAATTTTTATTCCAATAGTCCCATATGTGTATAAAATAGTAAACAAATTTAAGTATTTCATAGTGATCAGTCGAACATGGTCCCGACTCCAATTAGGACGAAAATTTTCACATGATATATAAAGGGATGATAGTTATTTTTAGTGATTTAGATTTTAGATATAGGCTACTTTGATGGATTTATAATTTATAAGAATAGGCCTAGAGATTAAACACTACAACTTTACATATTTAAGTAACAAACAAAGATGTTATGACGTAGGGGGGCTGATATTTTGATTTATAGTTGTTATTAATGGAAAAAAAAACACTGTTTTCTCACATTTTACTTGGATATTCTTTTAAAAAATTGAGGTAAAAAAAAAATTGTGCCATGACGACCGTGATGGACACGCAAACCACAACCGATACCATGACAATATCGGTTTTTGGGGTTATCTTATACTGCGACTGATACCGTGATTTTCATCCATGGTCCCTTGATTCTGCTTGAAGACTTTGATCCCTGCAGTGCTCGCAAGTAAGTTTTTATTACTAGGGTGCTTGTGTGACAAAACCCTGCTCCACACATTCTTTTTAGGAAAGTGGCCACTTAGCTATATGTTAAATTGAAAACTCTCAAGCGCCCGTCTTTGATTTGTCTTAGGATTTACAGCTCTGCTATTTTGAATGTGCATGCTATGTTTGTAATTTGTTCCACTGGTATATAGAGTCATTATCAGGAATGGCCTGCCCAACCTATAAGTATGCAAATTAGGGAGGGGGTGGTGTTTGAAAGGTCTCTTTAATACCTACCTTCGTGCAAAAAATGGGAACCATCTACCGATTAACGAAGTACTGTTTTGAGGGCCTCAAAATTGACCAAATTCTATCCTTTAGATTAATGGCATGGGCCCACTGCTTTATTTTCTGATGTTCAAATCTTTTTTTTGTTCCCTTGCTGGTCTCTTTTATGATTATTAGAAGCTCATGTATATGATTAAATTTGGTTTTTCTTACGAAAGATATTTCTTATTATTTCTTTTATTAGTCTTCCTATGTAATTGATCATGGCCAAAACTTACTAAAGATATTTCTTATTATTTCTTTTGTTAGTCTTCCTATGTAATTAATCATGTCCAAAAAAAAAATATCATAGTTTATTTTTATGAAATTAATTTGAATGGTTTGTTGACAATTGATTTACATTTTATACTTTTTGTCACAAGGATCTGGTATTATTTTTCTAATCTACTATGAAAATGATACTCTGTTTTGCAGCATGCTAAGCCTTCCAGTTCTAGCTCAAGAGCTCGTCACAGTTCTACATCTGAAAAATCAAAAAATCCATCAATTTCAGCAAAGGCAGTTGTCATTTCAAATTCACTATGGAAGAAGGTACATTTTGTAACCCACGGTTTTAGGTTTTAGTTACTTATGTGTAATCATCTTACATCAATCACATGTTTTCAAATAAATGTAATCATCCCTTAGTAAGATTGTGGTTTTCTAGATAAATGGTGTTGAGGCCAATGAATAACCTGTGTTTCAGAATAATTATTAATTTGTCTTAGACTGAACTATTGTTAAACAAATGGAAAGAAAACAAAACTAATTTTGTAATTATGCCGGACTTGTTTTGTAAGGTCTATTGGTGGGTTTTTTGGTTCAAGATTTTCATAGTTACGTGTATTATTTTAGTATTTGTTTGTGTCATGAAAATTTTCCATTTCCTGAAGGTTGGATTTCATAGCTTTTCATCTCTGTCATGTATTTATCCTTTCATCTCCATATCAGTAAAGCTCTATTCGCATAGGAAGATGTATTTGCCCATTTTCTTTTCTAGTTATCTTAAACCTTTTCTAGTTATTTCACAAGATTAGACACGACCGTGAGACCAAATTTCAGCCGTTGGATCATCACCAATCTCGAGATATGTACAAAAAAGTGTGCATTGGATGCAACTTTCTGGAATCTGTAGGCCTCAAATGCAAGATCCAAACCGTTAGATCTCTTTGGAAGGCTTAAATGGCTATGTGGTCAAATTTCAAGGCTTGACACCTTGTGGATCTCAAGTTATTTGCAAAGCAATATCAACCATTGATCTATTATGTTCAATATTGGATTTGTCCATGAGCAGTAACGTTTTCAAATTTTTTATTATTTATGAGAGTGTAAATCAAGATACAAACCTTTGGAAATGTTCACAAGATCAGGCACAACCATGAGACCAAATTTCAGTTGTTGGATCATCACCAATCTCGAGATATGTGCAAAAACTGTGAGCCATTGGTTGCAATTTTCTGGATTATATGGGCCCCAAACACAAGGTCCAAACTGTTAGATATCTTTGGAAGGCTGAACACGATCATAGGGTCAATTTTCAAGGCTTGATACCTTGTTGATCTTGAGAAATTTTTAAATGACTTTCAACCATTGATATAAAAAAAAATCTATTTAACATAGATCCTTGCATTACCAAACACTTCTTTTGATTGTAGCCTCTTTTTTTTTTTATAACTCTTTTTTTAATGGCTCTATTTTGATGGGTCTATCCAAAAACAAGTAGAGATGCCAAATGAGGCCTTAATATTTGTTTATTCCTTAACCACAAATTTTGATTTCATTTCTGGCTAATTTTGCTCAATACCACAGTTTTGACCTTCTATCTAGAGTACATCATAGGGAGTTGGACTTTGCCTTCTCTCATAATGCCTCCATCCATCGTTCAAATATCATTTGGGCTGATTTTATCACTTCAAAAAAAGAAGGGAAAAAAAGGCCTACCAGTGAAGGGGAAGTCTCATAGTGTCTTAGGAAACCTTTGCTTCTTTGTTCTAATTAAAGACTCACGTTTTTCTGAGAAGCAGAAGTTTCATCATCAATAAACGGAGTTGACTTCTTCATTTCATAATAATAATAATAATAATCTGCCTTCTTCTGCCCATCATTCCATTATCTTTCAATCTTATTGGTATATGCCGATCACAAAGCATAATTGGTGTAGCTTTGTATATCTCTGACGTAGTCTCGATCGGATTGTCTAGGGCCGATATACACCATAACAAAGAATATCCAGCAACGACTGATTGTGGCAACATAAAAGTATAAATTAAAAAGAACAAAAAAATTCTAGAATGTAAAGCAAGCAAGGAACAATGAGGATCAACCCAACGATGGACCTTATCTTCCATACAGTCAACTTCAATGCTATATATAGAGCACTCCAAACAACTAAAAAACCTTAATTCTTTTCCTAATTAGATTCCTATCACATATAGAAGTCTTAGACATAATTTCCTAGTCAAACTAAAAACAAATATCTAAAAGAATTAAGCAAAAAAATAGAATTTTCCAGATTTCTGGTCGTCTCATATGGCTTCCACGATATGGCTTATGGGCCCTACATAGGCCACCCTTTGACGAAACCAACTACTCAATTCTGAAACCGCTGGTGATCCTATTGGTTCTTGATTTGCTCCAATTGATTGAGATCTGGCCCAATAACTATGTCTTCAAAGTGGACTGCATGTTACCTTCTTCAAGTCTTGCAATTTTCCTGAAAACTTCAATTTAACCCCTGTTTTCTATATTATTCTCCAAACAGCCCCTGTTATTCATATTAAGCCCAATTACAGGCTGTTTGTGCCTCAATTTCTCTTCAATTCTTAATTGGACCCTTGCGGGCCTTCTTAGGACATGTGGGCTTCGGCCAACTCAATTTCACGGTAAAAAATCTGACATCATTCTCCTTTATTCTTGTATATAGTTACAACAACACATCTTCTCCATTCTTCTGGCATTTCTTTGTCCTTGTAGAGTTATATTAATCCATGCATTAAATAGGAACTACTAGATTTCAACAATTAACAGTTATTGGGTACGACAATGTGGTCAATCTTACGATGTCTGGTTTACAACAAAATCATTATGCAATGTGTTTAACTGTCGCAAACTTTCTGTGGTCACTATAATAATATGGAATTTTTGCTACAGAATCCCCGACCTTTTGGCTAATTTTAGAAGATCCAATCAGGTTTGACTAATTGTAGAAAACTCCTTTAGTTTTTTTAGAGTCTGGTACAAGGCCCCTGCACTATTAGTCCATAACATGACCAACAGAAAATGCTTACATTGTGAGTTGATAATGCAGAGGATGATCTTGTTATCACTAAGTAAAGAGAAAACACAATTTCACCATTTTGTCCTTGTGCCCATATTGATGATGTGAGAAGACCACTCTATAATTTAATTGTCATCTGTTCTTCCTTTAATCTCAAGCATCAGACTTAAAAACCCAAATTGAAAAAAAGAAAAAAAAAAAAGAGCACCCACCAACCCCCCCCCCCCACGCGCATCACAACAAAACCAAATAAAATAAAAAGGGGTCATAGGAAAAATGTTCTTTTGGATAACCAAACATTAGGGATTTACAAAACACTCTTGCATCATGTTAACAAACCATTTTTTTTATGGACAAACATAAGGGTTCTGTATGGAGAACCCTGATTATTTAATGTTTTGTTTTCTGACAGTATTTTGTGTTGCAAGGTTTATTGGCTTTCCATCGACTATCTTGTGGTGGCTAAAGCAGCAATAGTGAGTATCTCTTTCCAATATGTTGGGTAAAGACTTCTCGAAGCAAGATACTATTAGAATCCATCAAGTATACACTATTAGTCTGCCTAACTGAGAGTGTGTAAACTAACTCCTGGATAGAATTACTCAAGCGTGCTGCATATAGCAAATGTCGCTGCAAGTCTGGGCATGTGTTCGTGCCAATTCATCTAAGGAACTTTTGATTTACATGTTTGGCAGCATTGTGGATCATACGTCACCGCCATAATGTATACATGTGTTTGGTAGCTGAAGGTGCAGAGTGAGGGAAATCTGTTTGACTTCTCTCTCTCTATATATGTGTGTGTGTGTGTGTGTGTGTGTATGTATCTGTATATCTCTGTGTGTGTGTGTGTGTGTTTGTGTTTGTGTTTAATTCCAAAATTTACTTGGCAGCATTGTGGATCATACTTCACCTCTGTAATGTATGTGGAGCATTGGTGCGAGGAGCATTTTAACTGTCTCACATTAGGGCAACCTGATTTTTCACATTTTGAAAAGGTTTGTATTGAACATGTCTCTTTTTTAATTATTAGTCAAGATGCCCCCTTCCGTTAGTTGACGACTTGAGTCCTAGGATTTTTTAATAGCTCAACTTCTAGCATAAAACTATTAAGTTCTTTTGTCCTATGTTCTAGATGGTCAACATGTTGTAGTGTATGGAAATGATCTTTGCAAGCTATTGTGTTAATTTCTGGAATCCATCTGACCACCATATTTTCAATGTTTCAGCTACCGCCCCACATTGAATTACTAGTTGCAGCAATCACACAAATCAATGAACCTGACAGCATATATGGAATCATCCAGTCTCACAAGGTTACTACTTTTTGCAATTTAAATTGATTTTACAATTGGCATTGTCATATTTCAGAATTAAAATTGAAGAAATTTCCTTAACCTCTAATTCTCCGACATATTTTCTTAGAAAGTGGTATTTCTCTAAACAGGACCAAATTTTGTTTTACTTTTATCTTGTTGGGTGAACACCTGAATTGAGCCTCTATGCTCAAGCCATTACAGGATTGTTGCCTTTCTTATCAACTTTTAAGCTATTAGTGTTTCACAAGTTATCACAACTTTTGGTCAAAGAATTTTATTTGGATCTTTGTGGAACAAGAAAATATGCACATTTTTTTATGAGAAGTTTTGAACTGTGGTGCAGCTTGTTATTCAAGATGTGTATAGTCAATACTACAATTTCAATGCAAGATATATGCCGGATCAGATTGACTACAATTCTGTGCAATTCCATTTCAAGATATATGCTGATTGCATCTGAACATGTAATGTCGACAAAGCCCATTTGATTGCATGATATAAATCTCTTTCACGTTGTGTGGACAAGTGATTTCAAATGATTCTTAAGTGCACCTTAAGGGCCCGTTTGGGAATTTACTATTAAAGTAAAAGTAATATAAAGCCTCCATTTTTCAGACAATGGGTCACATCATAAGTACACATCTTCAAAATTACCTCCTTTTAAAAAAAAAAGTCAAAAAACAATCTCCTTTCTCCACTAAATGACAAAAAAAAAAACCCACTTTTTACACAAAAAGTCAAAAATATTCCCTACCAAGCAACTAAAGACAAAATACAATCATAATCCACTTATATTTTATTCTCTCTTGATTTGATGCTTTCCTTTAGCTTTATTTTCCGAGAAAATTACCAAACGGGAGAGATTTGACTGTCTACATTCTTTGAAGCAGTTCCATTCACCATGCAAGAAACTTAATGAGATTCTCATCTCTCAGGGCCTGTTTGTTTGCATTAAGATACATAGGAATATCAACTTAACAAGAAAACCAAAGGAAAGAAATTACCAGAAAATTTGAGTGAGCCCCCATAAGGGGACTCTCCTTTTATAATCCTTGATTCCTCATTGCAGCAAGTTCCCATTCCTTTAATTGGGGTGATTTCCCTAGTCATCAGGATTCTGCAAAGCTTACATGGTGGTGCCTACTACTGATAAGATGGACTCGGCCACAATGCCACATGTTAATTCAGAATTCATGGTGCAATGAAATAATAAGAGTAAGTGGTGGTGGTTGTGGGGTTTTTTTTTTTTTTTAAGTCCATAAATCACCAGATTGATCGTTAGGACTGCCTTGCTTTGAGCACTTCTTGAATTGACTGAACTCATTCTTGTAAACTCCTTAAAAACTCTTTGTTTTTAAGTGGGTAAAAGTCTTCTATGAGGTGTAAGCCTCATCTTTCAAAATTCATAACAGCCTAGTTATACAAATTCATTTAATAAGATTTGGCCACTTCCATGGAAATGGCCTAAGAAATTATGATCTACATCCTCTTCAATGAAGTTGTTCATGATCTAAAAGTTTCCGAAGAGATCGTAAATGGATTAAAAGATTGCGTATGCAAACTTGAACTGACGGAGGCAATCAACCAACTCTTCGTGTTCCAACTCAAAAACACATGTTAAGAAAAGTTTTTTTTTTTTGGGTTGTGGGTGGGTTTTGGTGGTGGTAGCCTCGTAGGCTTCAATCTAATGGTGAATAAAAGGGAATAGGGCCTGCAAAATCCTTACCCAATCTGAGTGGCTCTTGTTCAAATCATAATTTACCCAAGACGGGGGGTTGAAGAGGCTTTGATTGAATGGTCTACATCGCAAGCAGGCCTCCAAGTGCAGTTTTTCTTTCAGTTTCATAGCCATGGTAATATTGATTGCATGCACCCTAGGTCATTATCCTTGCAAAATATTATTCCTTTTTTCTTAGGGTGGTGTTCTGGTGTTTGTTGTATTTTGGCCTGGCTTTTGTGGCTTTGTTTTTGTTTGGTTCTTTGTGGTTGAATACAATTTACTGTTACCAAAAAAAAAAAAAAAAAATCCTTGCTGAAGATGTTATGAAACATGTCGAGTGATTCATCATCTTAATTAGAGTGTATGTTAGACATTTTTATCCTGTCCGCTAATTGGTGTTCTCAGGACTGTCTTATGGGATTACTTTTGACAGCTGACATCTCAAGTTATAACGTATGAGCACGAGGGGAACTGGAGCAAGGCTCTTGAGTATTACGACTTACTAGTGAGAACAGCACCTTTGGAAGAAATGGATGGCTTATCAGGCTATTTTTCAAAGGACAAATCCCAGCGTATCCATCGTCCATCATTTTCAAAATTAGAAAATGACGTGTGGAACTGGAAATCATACAAAGGGGTGATGAGATCATTGCAGCAAACTGGTTGTACTCATGTGCTCGATTTATACTGCCAAGGATTGATCACGCAGAAAGGCCTACTTCAGAATGATTTAGAATTCACAGAAATGCAGGTCTTTTCTTGTTCTTAAAATTTCAAAAAGAAAAATCAGAAATGTTGGCATTTTATTCTGTTCTTTGATACCAAGCTTCTTGCTTTACATTTTTGCTCCTTAGGGAACTGAAGTGTTATTACTAAATTCACTTCTTATTTGTTGGTACACATGGGCATGTGATCTCTGCAGTATGAAGCTTCATGGCGGGCTGGAAACTGGGATTTCTCCTTTCTTTCTATGGATATCAACTCTCCACGTTACAGACAATTCAAAAGTAGTCATTTTAATGAAAACCTGTACTGGTAATGTCCTTAGATGCCATTGTCTTGAGTTCCATCTAAAAAGCTGAAGCTTCAACATTTTAGTTTTCTCCCCATGGTATTAAATTATTTCTAGTTAGGGTAAAATAGAACTGCTTAGAGCAGCTCCTTTAACATGAAGCTGTCTATATCAGTGTTTTCTGTCTGATTGAGATATCTTCAAATGATAATTTGCAAATGATTCTATCAGTGAAGGATTTGCATGGGGCGCCTTTGGCTTCTGTAGGCCTTGCCTTGCTTTTTGTTATTAATGTGTGAAGGATAATCTGTATTTGACCTTTTATGCTAGAAGATGTTTTTTTTTTTCTTTTTTTTCTATCGGTTTTTCTTCTTTTTTTTCTTCCTTTTTCCTTTTTATGGATTTGGTCGACAAGTGATGCATTCCAGATCTAATATTCGGTCTTAATATTAATTGAAGGACCACACACCAAGAAGAAAAATAAGAGAATAAACAAGAAAATAGTAGAGCTCATGTGAATAGGTCCTAACTGGGCCTTCTTGTTCATGCTTAAGGGGAAATTTCTTGACAATACGATGAAGTCAAAGGAAACAATTTCCCTATTGTGAACCCAAAACTCCAAATCTTCATTCAAAAGAAAATCACATGCAAATCAAGGGGAAAATCTTTAGTCCAATGGGAGATGCTCCCTTGGAGAAAATATCTTTAGTTTCCACTTATCAATAAGTACTAAAACCATTTTAAAAATCTTTAGTCCAATGGGAGATGCTCCCTTGGAGAAAACCCAGAAAATGCAAAAAAAACAGCCACTTATATTTGATTAGTAACAAAGCCGGATTGGTAGAATGATCCACCCAAACATAGGCACTTTCAAGGAACACGATTGCTTCTAGAGTTTCACCCCCAAAGAGGAGAAGTTCTATATATTATTGATGAGTGATTTTAATAATACATTAGAGGTTCTTAAATACTAGAAATGGTACCTTTTTTGGGCTGCATGAATATATTAAGAGAGAATCAAGTATAAAATAGTTGACCCTTTCTACAGCATATCTATATAACTAAAGACCCAAAACATCTTTAAACCCTAAATAAAATCCTAGCCATTGATCTATATCTAATAGCAATGAAAATCTCAAGTTTAAAAATCCTAAACATCATCAAAAATAATATATTTCTACTCAAAAGGAACAGAATTTGGAAGGAATCATGCACAGATCGTGCAGACTTCTCAGACGAACTGGTCTGTGGGGCCCAGGTGGCCCTCTATATGGACAAGTTGGATTTTTCCTCTTGTGTTTCTTTTGCTAGTATTGAACATTTTGTTTTATTTAACTGGAAAGAATTTAGTCCTGTTGCCTTGTGATTTAAACAATGTTCTTTGTCAAACTGAAATATCAGTTGCTTAAGGGCTTTGCAAGAGGGAGACTTCAATGAATTTCATGTGAAGCTTAAAGATTCAAAACAGGTACTAGTAATGAATTTGCCCATGCTGCTGCTTCTCATGATTTTCTTCTTTGATCAGGTGTTAGTTCCTTTTGTAGTGTTGACATTTATTTAATATATTAGGAACTTGTGCTGGCTATATATCATGCAAGCAAGGAGAGTACTGAAAACATTTATTCGACAATAGTTAAACTTCAGGTATTTCAAGAGCATGTAATGTACAATTGTACATACTTAAATTACATCAATTAGTATTTTCAAATATTTCCTTTTTATTTTGCAGATCCTAGATCAACTTGGTGTGGTTTGGGATTTCCGCTGGAAATCATCTCCATGTGGAAAAACGAAAGCTCATCCAGAGTTGCAAAATATTTTTCCTGAACCTGTGATTCCTACGATGGCTCAGGTCTTCCTTGCATTTTCTGTCTTGGAAATGAATATCTTTAAATGGGTGGTTTCTAGATGTCACAGTAATTTTATTTAATATGTAGTTGCTTTTATCCATCCATTCATTTAGCACAGATTTGGTGCCACGTAGGTTCTTTTCAAAGTATGTTGTTGTAGATGATAATTTCTATTTAGTGGCCCTGTCTCTTTTAATCATTAATAATAATAAAAAGTAAAGCACATGATAGTAAATAATGCTTTGTAATCTGTCTTGCTCCTGTTATCTTTTTCTTTTTCTTTTCTTTTTTTTTTTTGGTTTGGCCACTTGGTTGTTGTATTCCATGGTGACTGCAGTGGATCGAATTAGTTTCTTTTATCCAATCTTAAATCTACATGATTGACTTCCAAATTTATTAGCTGATGACATTGGATATCAATAGTAATGTCTACACACTGTCCTTTTGCCCCTAAATTGGTTCTGTCTTGGACTCAAAAACATAAAATTATGCAATCTCTTTGTTTCAAATAATATTTCTGTTATTACCTTTTAGCATATAATGAAGCAAATTTCTAGTTGTCGATCTAATGCCATTGGAGTTTTGTTGTAGTTGGAGTGGCTTAATTTGGATTGGAGCTTTATTTTGAAGCGAACACAGCTGAATTTAAATCTGCTAGAACCATTCATAGCATTCAGAAGAGTTCTCCTTCAAATTTTGAATTGCAAGGACTGCACAATACAGCATCTTTTGCAATCTGCTGCCACTCTTCGTAAGGTTGCTATTTTCAGCTACAAGATGGATGTTTTGAACTTAGAAGGTTTAATAGTTTTTAATATGTTGATGTTCTTCAGGGCTCTAGATTCTCTCTAGCAGCTGCTGCTTTGCATGAGCTCAAGCTCCTCAGTGTTGGACCAGAGAGTCAACAAGCAACGTCCTATATATGTTCTCTTGGAAGGGTATAACCTCACCCTGCCATTTCACGTCATCAATTGGTTTATCTTTCCTTATCATTTTGATAAGCATTTATTTCTATACTAATTTAAATATGATGCCAAGAAATGCTATTTTCTACCATTTGCTGATTTGGATACCCTATGCTGGTTTCAGATTCTATACTTAAATAATACTAATGCTACTCACCACAGGGACAATCTGTACTTGCCCTGTGTTTTCCTGATTATTTTTCTTGTATCATTACAGCTTGAAGAAGCTAAGCTTTTGCGTGCCCAAGGTCAGCATGAGATGGCTATCAATCTTGCAAAGTATATATTAAACCATTATCAATTGGACGAAGAAGCTTCAAATGTACACCGTCTGGTCGGGAAGTGGCTGGCTGAAACTCGATCTAGCAAGTAAATTAAATGGCACTGAGGCATTGGTCATATGACTTGTATTACATATCTGTGCCTATGAAAGTCATTATTTGTTCCTCAACTTTACTAACCTTGCAGCTCTGGACCTATTTTGGAACAATATCTGAAACGGGCTGTGGACATTATTGAGGTTAATGCCAGTACAGACAAGAAGTGTTTAAACCGTCAGTGTCAAACATATTTCCATCTAGCGCATTACACCGATGCTCTATTTAGGAGTTATGAAGAAAGACTTGCCTCAAGTGAATGGCAAGCAGCCAAGCGATTGAGGAAACACAAGGTGCGTGCTTGAAATGCAAGACTTTAGTTGTAGTAAGTTTTTACATTGTGTTCTATTTATTGACTGCTGATTGGTGCAGACTAAAGAGTTAGAAGCACTCATTAAAAGATTAAAAAGTTCATCGAAGGCAAGTAAACTGAGGCCTTTTTTTTAAACTGAAGCTTTTTTTGGCACATGCTTGTCAGAAAGCCTCCCCAGAAAGAAATGTTGTTTTCTCAACTTACATTATTCTTATCAGAACTTGGCTTGTTCCATTGTGGTGCTTAGGGTGAAAAGACTGACTATTCAGTGAAAATTCAAGAGTTGCAGAAACAGCTTGCTATGGATAGAGAGGAAGAAGAGAAATTGCAGGTATGGCTCTCTGACATCTATTAGTCACAAGTTCATTCTTCATTTTGTGGGCCCTTTCTATGAAAACTATGCATTACCCTGTACTAAAGGTTAGCAAATCTGCATTGATGGTGGTACAATTTGTACTGTCAATAAAAAATAAAAAATAAAAACAGTGCTTTGCAAGTCTGTGACTACGAAGCATCACTTGTATTGGGTGATTGAAGTAGATTTTTTTCTTTTCTTTTTGGTCGTACTCGTCCATAAGGTGGAATGTGAAATCACCTTGAGACTGAGATTGCCTTCATCCACAGCATTCGGTCACACTCTGTTCGTACTGATTTGAACCAATTGAGATTCCCATTGATAGTTATTATTGAGTAGATGCTATTTTTCAAAACGGTAATCTCAATGTTATCTTGGCAGTGGGAAAGATCTAGTGGTTATTGTCTCTTTTGAGTTTTGACATGTGATGTTTGGGTGAGTTGAAATTCACCATTTCCAATTGTTTGCCATAGGTGTTAAGTAGTTGTTTGTGTATTTTCCTATCACCAATTGGTTTTGGGATTAATGGCTAGAACCTTTGTCATGGTATCAGAGCCAGAGGTCTCGAGTTCGAAACCACACAAGGCAAAATGCCCCATGCCGCGTTGTGTTTGTGTGGGTGCAAGTGCGCAGGGCAAGAAGGTCCCATGCCGCGTTGTAGTCTTGTGCAGGCGTGTGCTTTGGGTCCGAGCGGTGTCCTGCCCAAGTGGGGTGTTAAGTAGTTGCTTTTGTAGTTTACTATCACCAATTGATTTTGGGATTACTGGCTAGCAACTTTGTCATTAGGAAGAAGTGATACAATTTTTTTCCTCTTTATACACTTGAGTGTGTCATCTGTGTGATACATTCTTATCAAATCCATACATGTGCAGCTGACTTTTCTTTTTGGCAACCGCTTGAATTCAACACTACCTCCATGGTAGGCGATGAGCATGCATATCACCCATATTCAAGTGATGTTCAGAATTGGATTCAACCACGCGATGGGGTGTCGTTCTCTTAATCAGAAATAATCATGGTCCATGGTATGGTTTAATCCAACAGTGGATATCACCATACATGGCTTAGATTGTAAGATCAACATGGGATTTAGTTTTTGTGCTCTTCATTTTTATTTAGTGCAATCAGCAATGGCTAGGTGGTAGATTTTTTCCCTACCCTTAATCCATGATGAGACCTTTCCAATCACCCTACCATGTTGATTCCCTTGATTGGTAATTCGTAATCTTGAGTTTTTTATATTAATTTCATGATCATTCAAAAAGAAGCCCTAGCTTAAATGAAATATCAAAATTGAAAATGGAACTTTTAGCACGTGTGATCTTGTCTATTTTCTTGAATATGGGCCTAATGTTGGGATCTCCTGTTGGGAAAGTCCCACATCCCACATCGCCCAAGTAATGGGTTTGATAGGGCTTTATATACTTGTTTTGGCCTTCCACCCATCAGTTTAAGCTTTTTGGTTGGTACATGGTATTAGAGCGGGTTCCAATCCCGGCGTTCTTGTGTAGCCCACATGGCAGGCCCGTCCATGAAATCTGTTGGGCCTACACATGAGAGGGGGGGGGGGGGGGGGTTGGGGTGGGTTGTTGGGAAAGTCCCACATCCTACCTCGCCAAGTAATGGGTTTGATAGAGCTTTATATACATGTTAGGGTTTCCACTATCAGCTTAAGCTTTTGGGTTGTTACATGGTATCTTACATCTCTTATATGTTGTATCATTCATTCTGGGTTGGAGGAAACTCTATGCTCGAATTTGAAAATGGGTCAAATGTCCTTCAGGATCAAGCAGTAGACACAAAATCTATGATCTACACTAGTGGTTCCTTCGTATCTCCTGCGCCACACACTTATCATTCATTCTGGGTTGGAGGAAACTCTATGCTCGAATTTGAAAATGGGGCAAATGTCCTTCAGGATCAAGCAGTAGACACAAAATCTATGATCTACACTAGTGGTTCCTTCGTATCTCTTGCGCCACACACTTATGATTGTTTGATCCTTACCACTTTTCTTAGTTCAATTTATTGTCATTGATGAATGTCAATTTGTGAGATGGAAAACAGAATATGAATGTGATGAATTGTCGTCCCCTTTGAGGATCGACTAAGCTTCATATAAATAGGGGCTGAAGGCCCTAATTACATTCAATTTACATAATCATATCAAATCTAGATCCTAACAATTAGCTGTTCTAATTACAATCATATCAAATCTAGATCCTAACAATTAGCTGCCAAACTTAGTATGTACACGAGGCTTTGACTAATGATACATATAAAGAGTGGGCCTAAATGGGCCTGCGAGTTTGGGCTTGGAACACCCTCATTAACACCCCCCCTCAAATTGATGCCGATGAGTCAACAAGCATCAATTTGTCAGTCAAGAATTGATGACGTGGTCGAGGAAGTGCTTTAGTAAAAATGTCAGCAGTCTGGAGGCTTGAGGAGATGAACGGGAGGGAAATAACATTGCGTAGATATTCATCTCTGATAAAATGGCAAGCCACCTCGATGTGTTTAGTTCTCTCATGAAATACTGGATTTTCAGTAATCCGAATGGCACTGGTGTTATCCGCATGTAATGGTGTGGAAGATTTTTGGGAGAACCCCAGTTCCTCAAGAAGACCACGAAGCCATATAATTTCGGAGCATGCAGCAGACATGGCCCGGTATTCTGCCTCGGTTGATGATTTGGAAACTCTGTCCCGTTTCTTCACTTTCCATGAAATAAGAGCATCACCTAAGAACATGCACCAGCCTGTGGTGGACCTACGAGTATCAACACAACCTACCCAATCAGCATCAGAATAGGCAGACAAAGTCATCTGAGAGCCAACAGGAAAAAACAAGCCTCTGTGAGAAGTGCCAAGAAGATAACGAATAATGCGCCGAACTGCTGCTAAATGTAGATGATGAGGCTTGGTCATATACTGACTCATCAAGTTGACTGCATAACTGATGTCAGGACGAGTAGTAGTCAAATATATAAGACTACCGACAAGCTGGCGAAAATATGTCGGATCAGACAGGGGATCACCACTGTCACTATGGAGTTTGAGATTCAGTTCCAGAGGAGTATCCACAGGGGTGGAGTTTGACAGGCCTGCGGATTCAATCAAATCCATGGTATACTTATGTTGATGTAAAATCAACCCTTTCTCAGAGTGATGAACTTCCAATCCCAAGAAATATTGCAGAGGGCCCAGATCCTTCATATGAAAAGATTGATGCAGAGAAAATTGGAGATCTTGAATCGTGGCTGTATCTGTCCCAGTGATGATAATATCGTCTACATAGACAAGAAGGATGGTGATTCCTGTTGATGCGTGATGCAAAAACAACGATGGATCATAAGGACTCTGCTGAAACTGTAGCTTGAGTAAAGCATCTTTGAATTTGTCAAACCATGCTCGTGGTGCTTGTTTTAGCCCATACAAGGATCGTTTCAGAAGAGCAACTTGATTTTCTGATGGTTTTGTGAAACCTTGAGGCAAACGCATGTAAACTTCTTCCTTAAGATCACCATGAAGGAATGCGTTTTTCACATCAAATTGAAAAAGTGCACAAACAACTACTTAACACCCCCCCTCGGGCGGGACACCTCCCGTTCGGATCCGAAGCACACGCCCGCACAAGACTATAACGCGGCATGGGGCCTTTTTGCCCTGCGCATTTTGCGCCCGCACAAACACACAACGCGGCATGGAGCAATTCTGCCCTGCGTGGTTTCGAACTCGAGACCTCAAGCTCTGATACCATGTCAATTTGTGAGATGGAAAACAGAATATGAATGTGATGAATTGTCGTCCCCTTTGAGGATCGACTAAGCTTCATATAAATAGGGGCTGAAGGCCCTAATTACATTCAATTTACATAATCATATCAAATCTAGATCCTAACAATTAGCTGTTCTAATTACAATCATATCAAATCTAGATCCTAACAATTAGCTGCCAAACTTAGTATGTACACGAGGCTTTGACTAATGATACATATAAAGAATGGGCCTAAATGGGCTTGCGAGTTTGGGCTTGGAACACCCTCATTAACAATGAATAGTCGTATATTGCCGTTTATGCCACTGATAGTCTGATCTATGCCCTGCTTCCATCAAACCTTCAAGACCAATAGTTGTACCCATCTAACCGTCAATTTCAATAGCAACTATTATTCAATTGTTATCCAAATGGAAATCTTGATTCTAATCGCCAATAATGAAATAAATCACTTGTTGACCCTCCAGGAGGCTTGATTGGCCACAATCTCATTGATCTAACAAGTGTAACAGTCGGTATCCTTCGTATTGATCTTTTGCATCGAAATCCATGACTCAATCTATTTTAGGATCTTCATTGGGACGCTCTCTCAAGATCAAGGATAGGATCATCTGTGAGATCTCTCTCAAGATCAACCATTAGATGGTGGATGCTGATGTAGGACAAGATGCAATCTAGCCTATTATGGAATGATGAGATCAATCTGAAAATTAATAATCAATGTTGAATTATAAATCACACCATCCACACTATTAAGCATTGAAATTAAATATTTAATAATGCTCCAAGGCACTGTCAGAAGTCCTGCAATGAAGGCCCCTCTAGTAATGAGAGCGAGGGATCCTTGTGGAAGTTAGAACTTCCACCTCCTTAGGGATAGTCGAATTCAAGTAAATTACTTGTCCCTTCGCGAGGATATGAGCAAAAGCCGGGCTCAACTAATTTGTAATTGGTTTCATGTGAAATATGGGCTTTATGAACAAAATTGAGAGTTGAAATAATTCTCCCACGGCATTGTAAAGGCTCAAACTGATTTTCAGATTTACGGATTTGAATTAATTTCAAGTCTATGAAGTGGAAACAATGAAAAACTCAATAAAATAGGTGGGGGTCAGATTCGGCTGGGTCTAGTGGGACCCACTAGGGGTTCAGATGGGTCTGGTAGGGCCCACTCAGGGTGTGTCCATGTTGGTTGGGATTTGGATGAAGTGCGGTTTGGGTTTGGGGTTGTTTTGGGTTAGTGGAATGGTTAGATTTGGATAATAGGTATGGTTTGGATGGTTGGGTTTGGATTTTGGGAGGATTATGGGTATGGTTTGGATGGTTGGGTTTGGATTTTGGGAGGATTATGGGTATGGTTTGGATGCTTGGGTTTGGATTTTGGGAGGATTATGGGTATGGTTTGGATGTTTGGTTTTGGGTTTTGGAAGGATGATGTAGACCTAAGGTCGTGTGGTATAGATCTAGAAATCTAGCGGTTGGATCTTGGCTAGGGTAGCAAGAAACTCCTAGAGCTCCTAGATCTGACTTTATAGGGCTGGCTGATGGTGAAGATGATGTAGATCTAAAGCTCTCATGCAAAAGAAAACGTGGGAAGGAAAATAGAGGAAGATAATAGGAATACCTTTCTTTAGCTCCCACCAAACTCCGATCCGGAGGCGTTACCGAAGATCCCGTGAGCACAACGGTGGAGACTCATGGAGAATCAAAAGAGGGTTTTTTTCATTCCATCATATCATTATAACATAAGGAAGAAGATAGCATAATATTGTCTTTAAGACATGAAGCCCTAAATTGATGACATCATCTCAACTTAAAATAAAAGACAAAAATTGAAAAAAGAAAAAATACACTGACACAAGAGGACCTATGCATGGGAATTCACGCGAAAGTCCCCTTGGCACGAATTCCAAGACATCTCACTTAAGTTGTGGGCCCCTCCTTTCTTATTTGTTTTAAGCACATGGGTCCCTTTCTCTTGTAATCTTTTAAATTCCATGGGTCCCTTTCTCTTATAATCTTTTAAATTTCCTTGGGCCCCTCCTGACTTTGCGTAACTCTTTTATTTCCTCCCATGGGGCACTTCCCGCTGTGGGGCCTTAAAGATGATTGCTCACATGAGGCTTTCCATCTATCAAAACCTAGAACCAATCGTTGGATGTCATCAGAACGGTAATCCAACGGTGGATTCACAAAACTTCAGCGATCAAAGTCGAGATACGCATCATCCATCCATAGAGTAGCTCGATCTGCAACCCTACGCCTTCTTCGTCCTTAGATCTGGAAAAAAACTTAAGGAAATTAGGGTTGATGCCCCCATCAGATGCGCTTTCTAGGGAAGGAGTTTTTCTTTCGTCTCGTTCGTTTGATGTTTAGTTTCCTCTTTAGTTGTTGGTTTTTGTTTTGGTAGTCGTTGTTTTGGGGCTTGGCTGTTTGTGGCTAAGTTCTTCTTTGGTTTTTTCTTGGTTTAATATAATTTACCGTTATAAAAAAAATTAAAATGGAAAAGGGGAGGGGAAGAAGATTACCTGATTCACCGGATCTTCATCATTAACTTGAAAAGAGTGTTTACGATGCTTTATAATGGGAAAACCCCAACCTACACTTGATCTCAACCATAAAAAGCATTCTAATGTTTGAGATTAAAACAACTTAAAGCTAATGGACTCACAACTATTAAAATCTAATAAATAAAATAAACAAGCAAATAATAACATTAAAAGGCTTGGGCGTGAATCCTTCTTGGAGAATGGGCCGTACAAGTACAACCCATGTACGGTCCATTCGGTGGGCCCCTCTTGATCTCAATCTTCTCTCTTCTTAGATGCTCTTCTCCAACTGGTTCCACCCATGTAGCACATCCCAATGTGGGGGTCTTTCTAATGTTTGCCACATGAGGTCTTCATCTCGATCATGGATTAGAAGATCAAACTAGATCCAACAGTTGATTTGCATTCGGATCAAGATCCAACAGTGGATCTTTAATGGAATTGTGATCTAACACTAAACAATATTATCCATCCACGAGGAAGCCTGCCTATGTGATTTCTTCTTCCTTGAACGAAGGAGCTATGATGTCCTCATCACTTGGGTTAAATTCATAGGCATCAATTTTCTATTTTAAACTCTTTTTTTTTTTTTTGCCTTTTTTTTAACAATTTTTTATGTTTTTTTTTTTATTCTTTGGGGTGCATTTTGGTCCGACTCAGCCATGTTAACTTGACTTTGTGTTGGGGGGGGGGGGGGGGGGGGGGGGGACAACGACTAACTTGATCATAGGTGGTCCAGGTTGCCAAAAAACTATGGAGGAACCTTGTGGAAGGTTCTCATTAATATATCTGTACACACACGTGGACAGTTCTCATCTGAATATTTTTGTACTCACACGAATGCATGTGGCCTAGGAAGCAAGGACACCTCTCCAGGGCCGAATTGTCAGTGTTCGACACTTGTCGGACACGCCAAAAAGACCATCCTATTTTTTTTTATATTCCGGGCACGCTGGCCTCTTTTAATTGGAAAAAAAAAAATTAAAATTAGAGTTAAAAAAAAGAGGGAGGGGGGGGGGGGGGGGGGGGCGGTTGGGGGTTTGTTTGTAAAAAGTTATAACTTAAAGAGGAAAATTCGTCCATCCCTAGCCCCTAATAACATTTGTTTGTCCAGCCCTAACGAAAGAGGAAAAAAAAACAATCTGGTCATCAGATTAGGAAGAAGAAGAAGAAAGAAACGGAAGAAGGAAGAAGAAGATCTGCTGCGCTACTTCCTTTTTTCGCTCGTGGTACTGCTTCTGCTCGTCATTTTAGCTCATCGGGTATGCTGTTCTTTTTTCTTTTTTTTTTTTTTTTTCTTTTTTTTGCTGTTGCTCTTTTTTTCTTTCTCTGCTACGCTGTTGTTTCCTCTTCTTCTTTTTTTTTTTGTCGTCTCTGCACTGATTCTGTTGTTTGCTGCTGCTCGTTTTTTCTTTCTCTGCTGCTTGTTTATGTTTCAGTTTTGTATTGCTATTTGATAATTTGATGTTTGTTAGTTGGTACACTGGTACTTGAATTTTTATTTATTTGATTACTAAATTGATTACAAAGTTAAAATGATATTATCTTTTAGTATATGATTAGATATATTATTATTATTAAATATTAACGTGTCCTCGACGTGTCCGTGTCCTACTTTTTTTAGAAATGCCGTGTCGTGTCGTGTCCGTGTCCTGTGTCCAAGTCCATGCTTCTCGGCATGTGGTGCATGTGTGTTGTTAGTCACTTAATTTTGATTAAATTGTCTCGTGTTCTAAAGAAGAAAAAAAATTATTGCTCAATATGAATTTGATTTGAAAAAATTTGTGCAGATTGACAGGGACAACTTTCTTAAGCTGGCATTGGAGGGTTATCAGCGTTGTTTGGTCATAGGGGACAAGTACGACTTAAGAGTGGTTAGTGTTTATTGTCCTTATCCTCATCATTCTGCAGCATTATTCCCTCTGTGTGTTCCCATTGTTGATTGGTCATAGGGAACAAGTTTGACTTGAGAGTGGTAAAGTGTATTGTCCTTACAATCATCATTTTGAAGCATTATTCCCTCTATTTGTGCTTGGATTTATTGTCTGTCTTCTCCACTCATCTCCATTTATGGCTAAAATCTATCGCTCATCCACGCAACATGTGAATTCTAGCATCATTTCCAGTCTTTATTGTTTCCAATGTTTTGAGTCACATCCAGCACTAAAAAAAATGGTTTAGGAACTGAATTTGACCCAGGATAGACTAAAATGTGAAACAGAATTCATGTAGTTGACCTCAACATGGTTGGGACAATCCTTTGATGATATTGATGTTTTAGAAACTGAACCGGAGGGCAAACCTGTGGAGGGGATGGTTCGACCATCTGGTTTAACCCGGATTAACCATGATGATGTAAAAATATAATAAAAAATAAAAATAAAAAAATATATTTTTATACAATTAATGGTGGGTCCAACTGGTTCAACTCTTGTTTTCACCTCTTTTTATTTGATTTGACCAGTTTTTGCCGATAA
The DNA here is from genome assembly GCA_012931725.1 of Litsea cubeba. NCBI lineage: Eukaryota > Viridiplantae > Streptophyta > Magnoliopsida > Laurales > Lauraceae > Litsea > Litsea cubeba. Next base: position 81,603,184 of record CM022945.1, read on the forward strand.
CCCTGGTTTTTATCTATCCAGACCGCTAAAGGAACCAATGTCAATTGAACCCAGTTCAACTGGCAGGTCTGGTCCAGTTTTTAAACCACTGATTGTGTCTGCCACACTCCAATCCTTTGAATAGGGACTGCTTTTATTGTTAGAAATAACTGCCCAGACCAGTTTAGATGACATTCCTTGATTTCCTCATCGAGTGGAACCATCCGTAATTTCCTGTACTGGTTCCTAATTCTATATTTTGTTACGCCACACATCCCTCTTAGAATTATGTATGTTTGATTCTCTTATAGCAACAGCTACTGCAAATCAGTGGAATTATTCTGTTTCATTGTTCATTACCAAGTAAACCAACAGATTGATATTTGACTGCTGATCTTGTAGGTTTTTTAAGGGAAAAAAAAAAAACCCCCACTATTAGTTGATCATCTCCCAAAATTCCTGAAAGAAATTCACCATAAATCCATCTGAACTAGAAGCTCAATCACCACCTAACTCAAGGACAGCTTTTCTCATCCCCTCTCTAGAAAGAACTAAAAAGGCCACTGTTATTTTATCATTTATCACAATTCCTGAAAGAAGTCCACTGGAAATCCATCTGAACTAGAACTCAATCACCACCACCTAACTCAAGGACAGCTTTTCTCATCTCCTCTCAAGAAAAGTAAATTAACTTCTATGCTGGCAACCTCAATAGAATTAATTGTTTGGAAAAAAAAACATTCAAGCGTTACTGATCCCCAAAAAAGTCAAGTTTTACTAAGCGTATCTTCCTTAGAATACAAATTATTGTTGATATTCTCAACTTAACAATTTCAGCACGCTCTTCCAGACTACTACCATTAGCTTCCAAAGAGAATATAATTATTTGGTTGCGAAGCACTAGAAGCACGATGGAATATTTTGATTTTCTAATCTCTTTCTAGAACCCATTGATCATGTAATCACAGCTGATTCCATAAAGGATGTCTGGCCCTCAACCTACTACTAGATTTTGGCATGGTGTTTTAATCATTTCTATCGACTATTAATTGAATATAAAATGGCCAAAATGACACTTAAGCGCTTTCTTAAACTCAGCAGCAACAAACTAAAATAACCAAACAATTGAAAGTTGGCTTTAATTGTCCCTAGCACTAGTAGAGAATCTTGTAGAGACGGTTGGATATGAAAAGGATGACTTCATCTTAGATTAGATTAGATTATATTAGATGTGGGTTTAGTTGGTTACAGATATTTGTATTAGTTTGAATCTTGAATTTTTGGATTTTTGAATTATGCTCTTCTTATGGTGTTATTAGGTTTCCAAGTTTGGGTGAGATTAGGTTTCCTAGTTTGAGTCAATATCTTTGACTGTACTCTATAGATAGTGTCACGGCCTCGCCCAACTCAGCATGATATTATCCACTTTGGCCCACGTGCACACGCAAGGACTTCCCAGGCGGTCACCCATCCCGGTACTACCCCCCCCCCTAAGCACGTTCAACTCCGGAGTTCTTACGGGATCCGAGGCCACACAGGTTTAAAACACGTCATGTTGAGTCAACACGGGGTTTGACTTATAAGCCCATGGTCAGGACTTGGATATTTCCAATGTGGGACTTAGTGTAGTCCAAGCCCTAGGAGACAAGCAAGCTAGCAAGCAAGACGGGCAAGCCCAGGCAGGTGGGATTTCATAGATAGTCATTGGCTATTCTCAATAAAATCACCTCAGCAATTTGATAAAATGGAATCCATAAATTTTCACATGGTATCAAAGCCCTGGCCAATGAGGCCTGCCATAGTCTTGAATGCTTCCATGGTGCAATCCCGATTTCACACAAGACTTGTCTAGGGCCCAAGTAATCCAAAACCAGAAAATCCAGCAACTAGAGTTGATTGCAGTAAATTAACAGAAAATCCAGAATTCAGAAGAAGCAAGGAACAATGAAAATAAACCCAAATCTGACCTATAGAGAGAGGGGAAAGGGAAAAAACCTAAGCACTGTCTTTCTTTTATTCAGTTACTGTAGCAAAACAAAGACTGTCAAACATGTAGTAGTCGACTACTGCTATGCTTATATATCATTCAAAAGCCATCTAGAACCCTAGGAACCCTTCTAATCTTGTTTCCCACTGCAATTAGAATGTCGTACTAATGTTTCCTAAAGCAAACAAACAAAAATTACAAAAAGAATAATGAAATTTTGCAGAAATTCAGATTTCTTCTCGTCTCAAGAAGCTTATACAAGATGCCCTGTGGACTCACATGGACCACCTTTTGATGGAGATCAATTAACAATCTTAAAGAGGAGTTTGGGCGACCTTTTGGTGCCTTCTCTTCTTGGATTGGGTCGTGGTTTGTGATGCACGGATACTTCAAAATTTGCAACGTATCATGTCATCATGTCATATCGTATCCAATACTTCACTTTTTATGTGTAAAATCCGTGTTCTTGACGTGTCTATTGCGTGTCCCTGCCGTATACGGCCCATATCTAGGTATCATAGGCCATGGTTGACCTAGTATTCAATGGCCCAAAAAACCAGCTCCATCTGGAGTTTTTAAAGGATTCATTAGTTGTGAAATTGCACAAACAGCCCTTGTTTACTATATTTTTCTCCAAACATCCCTAGAATTGATGGAAATTGAGATTTAAAGCCTCTTTGGGCCCCAAATCTCGATCAATTCAAACCTGAACCTACGGGCCTTCTTTGGATGCTCAATCCACTCCATGTAGGCTTCGGCCACTTCTAAATTGCAATAAAAAATCCACTCCACATCACGTCGCTTCGCTATGATTTCTTCTTCCACTTCTCTGCATTCTTGCTCCCCCGCAACTTTGGACCCGAGGTCCTCGGTCAAGACCATCCAACAATTCAAACTAAGGTTCTCATTATAATCATATGCACATTCAACAATCCCCAAAGTCTTGTCTTTTTTTTTTTTCGGGTCAAGCCTCATGATCCGTTTGCTTCCGAGAAAATCATGACGGATCTTATCTAGGGGGCCACCGTCTCCGTTAGACGTGAAAAATGTAGAATGCAACAGTGATAGACTTTACCAATAGATGGTGATCACCAGCAAAGCACAATGAATGTTTTGGCAACACATCAACCAAGATCAAGGAGTTAAATTTATTGTAACCAATCATATGATCCTTCCTTGAAACAACCATACAATTGCAAAGAGTGTTAGAGAAAATTTTGGAGAAGTTTGGATGTGGAAAGGATGAGTTCATCTTAGATTAGATTTGGTTTATATTAGAAATAGTTGGCTATAGATATTAGGGTTAGTTTGAATCTCAAATTATTAGTTTGAATTTTAAATTATTCTCCTTATGATGTGATTAGATTTCCTAGTTTGATTCAGATTAGGTTGTCTAGATTGAGTCAATATCTTTGATTGTACCCTATAAATAGCCAGTGGCTATTCTTAATAGAATCACCTCATAGATTTGGCAAAATGTATTTCAAAAATTTTCACAAGCACAATGATGCTGTGGGCGGAGACCCACTACAAGCAATTGTGTCACTAGCCAATTTCCAAAATTTGAAAAACTCTTGCTATAGTTGTGACCATCTGTGATGTGATCTTCCTCACTTTTATTTTTCAGAATTGTTGACAGTCATCTAAATATATTTTAGACTCGCCCTAGTATGCCTAATATTTACCTGAATACCTTTGAAGTGGGAAACTGTGGACATGACTGCCGTCAGAAAAGAATGGGGGTATATCCTTGGTAGGTCTTCTACATCCAGAGATTCCCCAATTGGTAAATAGCAAGCTGTTTTCTGGTTTTTAAGTATTGAAGAGAAGTTATACATTTTGTGCATTGAATTTCCTTTTTGATTCTCATAATGGAACTTTAACACGTTTGTTTGTGCTTTATTGCCTGCATATACTACAATCAAATGAATGTGACAAGATGTCTATGACAAATTGATGTATGTTTCAGGTTTTTCGTCTTGTTTCCCTATGGTTCAGTCTCTCTTCAAGAAAAAACGTTATAAACTGCATGCTAAGTGCAGTAGAGGAGGTGTGTATTGGTAGGCTGATATGTTATTTTTCAATATGACAGATAGTAGAGATATGTTTCTTTGCACTTTAATTGTCCGTGGTTAGTTTCGTGATTATTTGATAATTATATTTGAGTGGTGACATTCACCAATTTTACATCATACCATGTATGCACTTTATATTACATGCTAATAGTGCATAACTATTTTACAGGTTCAGTCGTACAAATTTGTACCACTTATGTATCAAATTGCTTCAAGAATGGGTAGCTCAATAGAAGGGCAAGGATCAGTAAATTTCCAGGTTTATATCTTAAGATGGTTTTTTTCTCTTTTTTTAGAAGAATATCTTGTTTAATCAAGATGCTTGTGGGCTTTGCAGTTTGCTGTGGTTTCTCTTGTGAAGAAAATGGCCATTGACCATCCATACCATACTATATTTCAGGTATTGATAATTTATAAGTTAGTGGGTTCTACTGTGTTAAAACCTCATGCATGACCTAGATTGTTATAGACCAATAGACTTCAAGCGAAGCCACTACAGTAAACACCAAACCAGCACCTTGTCAGTCTAGAATTTGAACCATTTTGGCCAAACAATGGAATTTCAGACAAAAAGAGCCAAAATCCTAGATTTCGTATGGTAAAAAAATAGTAGCAAGAGCTCTGTGCTTGTGAGTGCGTGCTTTTGTGTGTGTGTGTGTGTGTGTGTGTGTGAGAGAGAGAGAGAGAGAGAGAGAGAGAGAGAGAGATCTCACATCGGACAGTGATGGTGAATGGCATAAAGAATTTCTTATTTCTGGTCTCAGTGACAATAGAAGGGCATTCTCGCCTTTTTTTGCTTCTTTTTTTTTAGTACAACTGTCTCGTCCTTGGGCTCACATGAGATTCGTGTTTTCCACGTTTGGGCCTCCATTAAAATTCTAAACCATTTAAAATCAATGTCCTCCCACTCGTATATGGGCCTTAGCCAAATTTCACTCTAAAAGAAAATGGGCCTACCCAAATCTCACTCTAATAGCAAATAGGCCACTATCAGATTGATCAAATATAAACTTTTTATAAGAAAACAGCAAAAAAGCCCCCCAAAAATTTATTATTGTTAAAAAACAGAAGAAGAAAATCCCAAATCTCAGCCATGTGGAAATAACATATCGCATTAATGATCTAGTGGAATAAATTATATGTACGTAATTTATATGTTATTTTTACATTCATATGTTATTTTTTAAGTTTAATATAATATATATTTTTAACATTTATTTATATATTTTTTAAATGATATTCTGAAACTTTTGACCGAAATTCCGAATTGGTTGAAACACAGATATGCTAATGAAGGTATACGTAGCATACATTAGAGAGCTCTGCATCAGAGATTACCATTTAGGAAAGACAGATGTTTTTAGGGCATTAGTTATGGTTACATAGTCAATGGATTCTGAAAGGAGTTAAGAGCACCAAATTATTCCATGTGGATGCTAGTGCTTAGCAATAGAATAGTCATACTTCTTTAAGATAATTTACAAATTAGTAACAATGCCTAGACCATCGAACTCAATACTCATACTTGAATCGATTAAGAAGAGAAACACAAACTTGATAGGACTTCGGCCCAGACTTTCGGTCCTTACTTTATCTCTCTATGTCTCACACTTTGTAGTAGACTTATGGTCCCCTAGATGTTTATCGAGGGTAGAGAGGGGCCAATAGATGCTCTATGTATAGACTTCATAGGAGACTCCCTTCAAGTATCCTTAGAGAGTAATTCACCCAAGTGGTTGCCTCTTTAAATTTAAATCCAAGAAGATTGGAGCAATCCATGGACTTTTCATATTTATCTTAAAATTTAATTAGATACTAGGAGGAACTCGTGCATTGAATAAGGTTTGTAACTTTAGTTGGCTTGTCTCGATCTGAGACCCCAGCCTAGGAGCACTCTGTTGAGGCAAGACCATGTCAAGTAATCATGTGAGCCAAGAGGCGTGATCTGCCCAAGGGAAGAGTGCTTCGGTTAGCACCGTGAGACCTTGTCCAAGTCCCACATCGGAAACGTCCAAGTCCCGACCCTGGGAATATATGTGTGACTTGGCCTTAACCCTCACATGACGCGTTTTAAAGCCGTGAGACTTCGGGCAAGGTGGACAATATCATGTGGATAGTGGGCCCAGTCGGTACAGAATGGTATCAGAGCCGTGCTCTGCTTCCGGTGGGGGAGAGTGTGAGACCCCAACCTGGTAGCACTCTGTTGGGGCTGTGAGATGTTATCAAACTAACTAGATGCATACAAGAGAAGACAACCGAAGCAGTAGATGTTTGGAAGATTTTCTGTATCTTTTGTATTGACAATGATAACATTTATAATACACTGTTGTCTAGATTAGGAAAACTAATTACATAATCAAAGGAAAAGAATAAGCAACTAAATATAATTACAGTCAATCTAATCACAAGATTACAGCAGATTAGTGTCTATCTAATCTAATACATGGGCTGACCCAGAACATGGGTCGAGCTGACCCATGAGGTCGAATGGACCTGATCTGTTTCTTTACACCCCCTCTCAAGCTTTGGATGGGAGAAGGTGACCATCGAGAGCTTGGAAACTAGTTCTGAAAAACGAGAAGTGGCGTGGCTTTTGGTGAAAAAATCGGCTATCTGAACAGCGGATGATATTTGAAAAAGCTTTATAGTACCACTCCGAACATGTTGACGGATGAAATGACAATCAACTTCAAGATGTTTCGATCGTTCATGAAAGACATCATTTGTGGCCAATTTCTTTGCACTTTCACTGTCAGTGAAGAGAGGGGTAGATGCAGGAACTTGAACTCCTAAATCCTGAAGTAACCAGCAAAGCCAAATAAGTTCAGTAGTTGTGTGAGAGACAGCACGATATTCAGCTTCAGTGGAAGAACGGGAGACAACTTCCTGTTTCTTGCTCTTCCAAGAGATAAGAGAGGAGCCAAGAAAAATAGAGAAAACCTGTTGTAGAGCGCTGATCATTGACATCTCCTGCCCAGTCGGAATCAGAATAACCATGCAGGGTAAGATTTTGACTGGAGGAAAGGAGGAGGGCACGATTTGAACTTCCTTGTAGGTATCTGAGTATGCGCAGTACAGCAGCCCAGTGAAGATGAGTGGGTCGTGCGACAAATTGACTCACCACATGTACCGCGAAGGCAATGTCAGGTTTGGTAATGGTCAGAATAAACCAAATTACCTACCACTTCCCGATAACGAGTAGGATCAGAAAGAAGATCTCCATCAGTAGTCGAAGCTTCAAATTATGCTCAATTGGAGTAGAGACAGGCTTAAGATCGGTGAGACCAGCACGTTGGAGAACTTCATTGCAGTATTTTGTTTGTGACAAAGATATCCTGTGTGGGAGTAGGCAACCTCAATGCCCAGAAGTAGCGTAGATGACCCAAATCTTTTATCTCAAATTGTTGATTGAAGAAAACGCTTCAAGGATAGAATTCCAGATGTATCACTGCCAGTGATAATCATATCATCGACATATAGTAACAGAAAAACACAGCCAAATCGCGAATAGCGAGTGAAGAGAGCGGAGTCATGAGCACTCTGAGAAAAACCAATGCTGATGATGCTTGTGCTAAATCGTTCGAACCAAGCTCGTGGGGCTTGTTTGAGACCATATAAAGCACGTTTGAGACGACATACATAATGAGGAGGTCTCACAACGCCTGGAGGAGGTTCATATAGATTTCCTCCTGAAGAAAACCATTTAAGAAGGCATTCTTGACATCGAGCTGATAGAGAGGCCATTGTCTAACAGCAGCAACAGAGATAAAGGTACGAACAGTTGTCATCTTAGCAACCGGAGCAAAGGTCTCCTCATAATCGATCCCATATTCTTGATTATAGCCTTTGGCAACTAAGCGAGCTTTGTAACGATCAACAGATCCATCAGATTTGGTCTTGATCTTAAATATCCATTTGCAACCGATAGCCCGTTTTCCTGAGGGAAGTGGAACAAGATCCCATGTTGAGTTTTCTGCAGAGCAGCAAGTTCTTCTGCAATGGCAGATCTCCAGTTTGGATGAGCAATGGCCTCCTTATAGGAATGTGGTTCTGCCAAGTTATGAATTGCTACAAGAAAGGACTTATATGATGGAGAAAGATGATCAGTGCAAACAAAGCCAAAACGGGAGGGAGGGATTCTGGTGCGAACAGGATACCTTGGAGCTTGAGGAGGATCCGGCACATCTGGAGCAGAGGAGATAGGGCCCATGATTCAGGAGTAAGTGAGATTGCAGATTCCGAAGGAGCAGACGGAGGTTTGGGTCGACGATGATATACCTGTAGGGTTGGAGGAGAAGGAGTATCGGAGGGAAACAGGTCTGGAAATGGATCAAGAGGATAGACTGTAGGGTGCTCAGGTGAAGGAGATTGAGAAGGTAATGTATAGAAAGGTATATGTTCCAAGAAGGTGACATTACGAGAGACTCGTAACCTATTGGTCTTAGGATCATAGCAGCGATAGCCTTTCTGTTCGATGCCATACCCTAAGAAAACACAGACAGTGGATTTAGGAGAAAGTTTGGTTCGCTCATGATCAATGCAACAGGACAAAACAGGTGCAGCCAAAAACTTTGAGATAGGACAAATCAGGTTTACAAGAGAACAATTTTTCATAGGGAGATGTGCCAGATAATACAGAGGAAGGTGTCTGTTAATCAGATATATGGCAGTCAGGACTGCTTCCCCCAAAATGCAAAGGAACATGTGAGGAATAAATCATGGATCTAGCGGTTTTCAAGGATATGGTCTGTGTTTTCGTTCTGCTACACCATTTTGATGTGGTGTGGCAGGACAGGATAATTGAGCTAAAGTCCCTTAACTGGGTTAGGTACGAACGAATTTGTGAGATATGTATTCTCCCCCGGAATCGGACCTGAAGATTTTAATCTTTTTGTTAAACTGAGTAGAAACCATGTTGGAGAAAGCAGTTGTAGATGGAGTATAACTCAGAACGATTTTTCATTAAATATAACCAAGTATATCTAGTGAAATCATCAATAAACAGCACATAATAAATAGAACCACCTTTCGTTGGCTGAGAGGCAGGACCCCAGACATCAGAATGCACCAAATCAAAGGAGCAGTAGTAAAAGAAGTGCTTTTATTATAAGGGAAAGCATGTTGTTTACCCAACTGACAGCCCAAATCATGAAGACATGTCTGATATAGAAATGTTTCCAAAAACACCACTAGTAAATAAAAATTCATTTTATTTAAAGACAAATGGCCTAAACGAGAGTGCCAAAGGGCAAATGGTGATGTAGAGGAAACGAGTGCTGCAGGGGAGATGGTGGAGGATGGAAGGTGCAGAGAGTGGAGATAGTAAAGTCCTCCTGACCTAAGGCCGGTCCCAATCTGTCTCCCGGTGCGCGGATCCTGCACAGAACAGCCAGTGGAAGAAAATGAGACAAGAAAGCCAGATGAAGTCAATTGACTAACAGATATAAGTTGATAGATAGGTTGAGGAACACATAAAACATTAGTGAGAGAGATCAACTTATTTGAAATGGAGCCAATAAGGGAGACTGGGAGAGGAGTGGCATCAGCTGTATGAATTATTAGAGAGCTAGCAGGAGTATAACAATTGTGAAGTTTGGAAACATCATTTGTCATATGGTAGGATGCACCAGAATCAAAAATCCATGAAGAATCAAGAGTACCTGATGGACCAGAAATTGGACATGGCAGAACCAGAAGCTGAGGGTGTGGTGGTTATCTGAGAAGCAGAACCAGGAGAGGAAGCCAGAAAACAATTGTTGCATACGCTCATCAACCATAGCTTGAATCTGAGATGTTAAGATCCATTTGCGGAGGCACAAATCTATCATCATCAATAACATTGGCTGCATAGGTTCTCTGTGGATAAGAGTGCATTGGACTCGATTGGATTGGTGACCAGTTGGTTTGTTTTAGTATTAAGCCTTGGAGGTCTGATGGGGCAGTCCCGTTTCCAGGTCCTTCTCTTACAGTAGTTGCAAAAGTCATTGGTACCAGGCGGAAAAGATCGATCAATCCTGAGGGGGACCAACATTGCGGACAAGACATGTGTGGATTCTACATGTTTTCTTCCTTGTAAGAGAAAGTTGAGTTTGCTCTTCTGCCAGAAGTCCGAGAGCGCCATATCAACAAAGGGCAGTGATGACCGATTGTAATAACTGACCGCGAACTTCGTTCAAAATCAGTGGCGGTAGGGCCATATGAACTGAACCAGACGAGTCTGCTACCTATAGACTTCAAAGGTGTGAGCATCATCGGTTGTTTTAAAAGTGGCGCTCCATTAGAGCCAGTTGATCCCATAATGCAGTCATTTTGATGAAGAAATCATGAATGAGTCAGTGCCTTGATCTTGAATTTTTGATTTCCCATTCTAATTGATATCGACGAGCAGCATTAGACTGATGATGCTATAGTTGCGCTCACATAATCCCAAGAAGCCTCTAGGATAATTGAATTTAAGCCAACTGATTCCAAGAATGGAGTTACTGAATTGGCAATCCCAGGCGTTAATTTTCCTGACAGAAGCTCCCATTCTTCAAACGTTATCCGCCCTACTATCTGGTTGAGGGGATCCTGCTGAGACAACATATTTCCAAAGTTTCTGACCTTTAAGGAAATTTTGCATATTAAGTGGGAACCAATAGGGATAATTCAGTGCCATCAAGTTTGATGGTAATACCCGTTTACAGTGCGGTCAGAAGACATATTGGACACTGAGAGAAAACCAGTTCCCAGAACGAATCACTTTCAGATGGAATTTGTTTTAGCCACAGCACCTGAATCAGATGCCTGAATCTAAGCACAGAGGAGTGCTTGTGGGCTCCACTACATAATCAGATGGATGATCACAGCCAGAGATCCAAACAGAATGAAGCAGATCTAAAACAGGGCAACACAATTGCCTCAAAAATGGCCCAGGCGAGCAGGAATCTGGCACAGATTTGATCTGTGGCCCCACTTGTTGATCAAGCTGTATGATCAGATCTTACAGGGAGTTAGGCACCACTCAAAATTGAAAAAACCTCCTCGAGGTGGAATTTTGATGAAAGCTCAAGAGACCAGAAAGATGACGGCAGAGATGAAAACAATATGCTCAAACTGGAGAATTTCAAATCAGAGAAGATGGCCTACCTCAGATGATCAAAAAATCTGGAAAAAATGTGTATAATTTCCAGGAGAGATGGTCGACCAGGTGGGAGGATTTCTCTGGGCAGTGGGTGATCAATAGGTGGGCCACCTTTGATCACAGCCGATACAGTGCTTTAGCAGATGATCAGAACAGTCGATTCAGTTGCAGATCTTCTCCTTATGCTGGAATGGATAGATGATTAGTGCTGGAGGGCTCTGATACCATGTGAGATGTATCAAACTAAACTGGATGCATACAAGAGAAGACAACCGAAACAGTAGATGTTTGGAAGATTTTATGTATCTTTTGTATTGACGATGATAACATTTATAATACACTGTTGTCTAGATTAGGAAAACTAATTACATAATCAAAGGAAAAGAATAAGCAACTAAATCTAATTACAGTCAATCTAATCACAAGATTACAGCAGATTAGTGTCTATCTAATCTAATACATGGGCTGACCCAGAACATGGGTCGAGCTGACCCATCAGGTCGAATGGACTTGATCTGTTTCTTTACAGGGGCAAGACCAGGTCAAGTGATCCTGTGACTTGTGAGCAAAGAGGCTTGATCTACCCAATGCAAGGGTGGAGTGCTTCGGTTAGCACTGCGAGGCGTTGTCCAAGTCCCATATCGAAACATTCATGTCCTGACCCCCACATTACGTGCGACCTGGCCTTCACCCCCACATTACGCATTGTGCCTGGGGACTTGTTTTGATTCGGTCTTGCTTGCTTGCCCAGTGACACAAATAAAACCCTGTTGTTCACTTTGATGATAGTTGGGTAGGAGGTTTAAAAACCCGGACTCGGGACCCGACTCGCCTAGGAACGAGTCCAAGTCAACTGGGGCGGGTCGAGTGGGACTCGGCCGAGTCGAATCAATCTCATTCGTTGCTCAAAACAACAACAAAAGATGAAGAAGAATGAGAAGAAGAAAGAAGAAGAAGAAGAAGGAGATGCCTACAGTTAGTACCTACCACCACTAGCAGCAGCCGACCAGCAACATCACTGCACGCAACAGCAGCACTACAACCAGCAACTTTTTTTCTCCTCATTGCACAGTGCACAATGCCCAAAACCCTTTCCCCTTTTTTATACTGCTTTCTGTCTCCCCCTCCCTCTATTTAAAGTACTTATACAAAAAAAAAAAAAAAAAAGAACAACCATGCTATTTCATTCTTTTATTTTCCACTTTAAGTTATATACAATTGTTTGGCCGAGTCCAAGTCACTATCAACCCGACTCGATGATGGCCAAGTCCAAGTCGACTTGGACTCGGCCCATTTTTTAAACCATGGGTAGGACAATATCATGCTTGGAGTCCCTCCTAAGATGGCGCGTTTTTAAAAACCGTGAGATTTCAGTCAAAGCGGACAATATCATGTGGATAGTGGGCTCTGGTCATTATTGAATGGGATAAGAGACAAGGATAGCTCTGTTTTCGATGGGGGTGAGTGATACCCCAGCCTGGGAGCACTCCGTTGAGGCAAGTGATCCTATGAGCCAAGAGACGCGATCTGCCCTGGGGATGGGTGGAGTGCTTTGGTTAGCACGATGAGGCCGTGTCCAAGTCGCACATTGGAAACATCCAAGTCTTGACTTTGTGTGTATATGTATGACCTGGCCTTAACCCCACATGACGCGTTTTAAAGCTGTGAGACTTCGGTCAAAGCAGACAATATCAAGTGGATAGTGGGCCGGATCATTACAAAATGGTATCAAAGCCGAGGATGGCTTTGTTTCCAGTGGGGGAGAGAGTGAGACCTCAGCCTGGGAGCACTCTGTTGATGCAAGACCAGGTCAAGTGATCATGTGTGCCAAGAGGCGCAATCTGCCCCAAGGGAAGGGTGGAGCTCTTCGGTTAGCACTGTGAGACCTTGTCCAAGTCCAACATCGGAAACATCCAAGGCCTGACCCTATGTATATATGTGCGACCTGACCTTCACCCCACATGACGTGTTATGTCCGAGGACTTGTGTTGATTTGGTCTTACTTGCTTGCCCGGTGACATAAATAAAACCTCTGTTGTTCACTTTGATGACAGTCGGGTAGGACAATATCATGCTTGGGGGGCCTCCTAAGATGACGCATTTTAAAAGCGTGAGACTTTGGTCAAAGCAAACAATATCATACATGTGAGCCACATAGTGCTAACAGCTTCCTCCAAATAGTTTCTTATGTCTTGTAATGAGAAATTAGTTTGTTGTATTGTAGGCTTTTTGTGGTCATGTGGGTGATTTTGTGATTCTTTATTGCATGGGGGTTTTCCTTGAGGTGTACCCCTCTTGTGCTATTGGCCATGTTTCAGTCTGTTCTTCATTGCTTGTTTTCAAATAGTGTCTTCATTACCATTTCATTATATATAAGCCCCCCCCCCCCCCCCCCCCCCCCCCCCCCCCCCCCCCCAACACGCCGCACACAACTCCCCACCTCTCTCTCTTTTTCTTTTTTCTTTTTTTTTTGGGGGGGGGGGGGGTGATCGGTAACAGAAGCATTCATTAAAAAGAGAAACAGGGAAAACAATATACAATAGGGTACAAGAGCATTGCAAATTTTGGATTGCAGCTACTATCTTAAACTACACAAAGCTAATGAAACTCTGGAATCAGTCTTATATGAAGCAACTGTATGAACTGGCTTAAGTTGTAGAAGACTTGATCTCATTCTGATGTTATGAATAAGCCCCCTTGCACTTTACTAATAGCAGTTTTAATAGGATCTCGGCTATGTGTTAATTGCAACTGTTACCAAAACACTGAAATAAACTGTCCACTCTGTATCTTTTGTGACAGCTACTGGCTTTAGCAAATGGTGATCGTGTCAAGGACAAGCTGCGCTGCAGAAACTCCTTTGTTGTGGACATGGACAAGAAACTAGCAGCTGAGAAACTCTTGAATGAGTTATTATCATTCCATGGAGCTACAATCGGACAGGTAATTTCTAACATCATTTTGACTAGCATGATTCACCATGCAAATATCCATTCACCAAAGGATGTATTCTATTGTATTCTTTTTTGCAACTTGCTACTGTATTTTTAACATGAAGTTCCATCAAGCATGTATAACTAGTAATGAACAATTGAACAATGTTGTTCTCAATGTTATAGATGAAACAGCTGGTGGAGATCTATATTAAACTGGCGGAGCTAGAAACCAAGAAAGAGGTTCATTATTTATTAATCCTGAATCTGAGTGTGGTTTTTTTTTTTTTTTTTTTAATTCAATGCTTTGCTCATTGGAATTGCTTCGTTAGAAGCCCATTCATTGTCATTGGTTAATTACTAGAGGGAAAACTGTACCAAGTTTCCTACAAGCTACAATCATCTACCTAATTACTTCACAATAGCAGGATACTAATAGGAGAATAACTCTTCCAAGAGAAATCCGGAGTGTTCGAGAGCTTGAACGTGTAAGTGCAATATCTTTACTAACTCCACATTTTATCAAGTACAAATTTCACACATAATATAGGATCACTTTTCATGGACAAGTTTCTTAATTGCTATTGATTCTATATTTCAGCAACACTGTGATTTATATTCATCTGATTCCACATCTATCTTACCTCAGGTACCCGTTGTAACAGCAACTTTTCCAGTTGATAAAAGTTGCCAGTATCCTGAAGGATCTTTTCCACACTTCAAGGGCTTAGCAGATTCTATCACGTATGTGGAGGCAAATATGAGACATAGTTATGGTCTTTGATTTTTATAGCACCTCTTTTGACGGAACAGTTCAAATTGTCACAGCTAAGATCCTTTTTTCATTATTTATGGAACAAGCAGGGTAATGAATGGTGTAAACGCTCCAAAAGTGGTTGAGTGCATTGGCTCGGATGGTCACAGATATCGTCAACTAGCAAAATCTGGAAATGATGACCTACGACAAGATGCTGTATGATTTCATACTCTGTCTTTTATATCTTGCAAAGTTGGTGGGTGTATGATTGTGTTGGACATGCGACTGGATTCTAAGGTTTGCCAGCAGAATCAGGATTCATTAGGCTGATGGATAGAAAACATGTTGATCTGTAGAAGGGCTTATAACATATACATTAGTGCTTAGCTTAACTACTTGAGATGTAAAGACAACTGAATATATGAAAGCAAGATTTAGTGTGCCACTTGGTAGACGTCAACCTAATCTCCAAAAGCAGTAAGATACCCTTTATTGTCATATGGACTCAATGGAGAACTATTGAGTGCTTAAAAGGGTTCCCGACCCCCCACCTCCCTCACGTTTTATCTATCATGTTCTTGTTGTTGAAAAAAAATTACTATGTTATGAAACTGTCATCAATGTGCCAATTAATTTCTTTGTTTTATTATGCCCTGTCCTGTTTGGTATCATATGTAGAAACATAAAGTAATTTCCATAATTTCATTATCATTTGAAATTAGTTTAGTTTCATAATATAATATAGTATGTCAGTAGCATTTTAACCGATTTATTGGTTTTTAGTCTCCCTGTAAATATTTAGATCAAGCTAGCTTAGAATTATGGAAAGCATGGATCCGCTAGATTATTATGCTTTTGTATCCACAGTTTTAGGTGTGGCATAATGGTTTGTCATTCTGCTACAATATTATCCTTTAAAAGAAGAGCACATAGGCCGAGGTTCTGTGTGACCGTAGTTATTTGATCCAGGTCAAACACACTTGGAAAATTACCGGGTCGGGTCAACCTGGAACCCTTTGAGTGACCAAGCGAATAACTAAATTGAATTTTTATAATAAATATATGAATTTTTAACAAATAAACATATATTGCCTCCTGAAAAATATGTAATTTTGTATGAATTTATATTTTTAGTTTCCATTTACTTATATTTGCAATTCTAATACTAATTAACCAATTCAGACCGAGAGAAGTCGAACCAAGTCTTGAGTCATTGCCAGGTGGGCTGACTTTGTTTCTGCCCAAACTCATCCAAACCTGTTTAACTCACTGGGTCAGAAAACGATGCATTTACCCTGCAAGTACTTAAAAGCTGGGATGTAAGCCAAGATCTTATGTCTTCTACTAGGTATGTTGTATGTACACTTTCACAAAAGAAATGGGTGATTTGTATAGGACCTACCAACCAAAAACATGACTGAGATAGCCTCAAAGTTGGATGAGTTGTGCAGATCTTGAATTTAGCATGTGTTTTTATTTGTGAAGAGTACAGATTCGTTGCACTGGCGGAGCATAATATCACTATAAATCTGAGTCCCTCTAGATTACTACTTGTACTATAGTTGTTCCTAAATTATCCTCGTACAGATACTCTCTTAAACCCTTTGAAAGGGGTATTCATGTAATTGTACTTTGTGAACGTTAATATAAATACAGGGCCCTCCCTCTACGAGGGTAGGACAGTTTTTACCCAACTCTGACATTGTCATATGTTCCTTTATCTGATTAAATATACAAGTCCAGCTTTCTTTGGAGCCACTGAAGCATTTGGACTTTATGCCTTGATTCTACCCTCAGGGCAGGGCTTCCCACGCTCTTCAGTCAAGTTTTAGGCACGGCTTGCCATTTAGGGTGCACATGAGGACTTCTCACTATATAAGGCAGATTTGAAGCATATACCTTAGATGAAGCATGCTCTTCGGTCACACACTATTTGGGGGCATATCCCTCATTAACACCTTGTTTTTTAAAGAAAAAAGGAGGGGCAGTTTGTAACTTTAAGAACCTAAAAATCTGTTTTTCTTAAAAAAAAAAAAAGACTGTTGGACCTAGATTAACTTAATTCAACCCTACTTAACCCATTAACAAGCTATATAATAGTAAAATAGATTTAACTTCATTCAACCCTAGTTAATATATTAACAAGCTATAAAATCATCAGGGTTCTAATGTTTTCTATTTTTATTAATAATTTTTTTCTAGTGTAATTATTTATTTATTAAAATGCCTTGCTTGCGAGGCTTATGTTCTACGCTTTGGGTCTTTGCCCCATGCTTTGGGCAATTAGATCTCCTTGCCTTACACCTTGACGTTTTTAAAATATCGGTATCTACTGAGTTACATTCTTATAGGATTCTTTGCAAAATTTGCTCGGTTGCCTTCAAGCTGTATTGCAAATAATATTTCTACGGTATCAAACACTGTTTGAGTTGCAAGTTAGCAACAGTCATAGTTTCTGTTCAAGTAATACGTACAAAGTACAGATATTTTGTCTTGTTTGCATTCTGATTTGAGTTGAAGGGCTTCATATTTCGGGATAATAAACATCAAAATAGGTCAATAAACATTAGAGTTGAAATTTTTAAATTAATTTAGCAATTGAAGCATATTTTTCAATTTAGTTGACAATAATGTTGAATGTGATGGTATCATTTTGCAGGTTATGGAGCAATTTTTTGGTTTAGTGAACACTTTTTTACAAAATCACCGTGATACATGGAAACGGAGATTAAGAATACGTACATACAAGGTGCTGTTACATCTCATAATTAGCACACTATATTTTATCATTGAATCATTGTTGCTTATTTGATTTATTTGAGATTTTTTTTTTTTTTCTGGCCGGGCGGGGGGGGGATGAACCGTATACAATAGAATCACGGTGATTTTTATACAATAGAATCACGGTGATTTTTTTAGGGATTTTGGCACACTTTTAGTTCAGGTTTCCTGTGGTTTAAAAATCAACAATGTGGTAGTTAAAATATATCAATATTTGGTGGAAAGCAATAACAAATAGCTTCATCATCATCTTAGAATTATCCTATCCTATCAATTCAGGGTCAGCTTAAATCACGGTGATTTTTTTAGGGATTTTGGCACACTTTTAGTTCAGGTTTCCTGTGGTTTAAAAATCAACAATGTGGTAGTTAAAATATATCAATATTTGGTGGAAAGCAATAACAAATAGTGCAAGCTTCATCATCATCTTAGAATTATCCTATCCTATCAATTCAGGGTCAGCTTAAATCAAGTTTGTCCTCTCTCTCTCTCTCTCTCTCTCTCTCTCTCTCTCTCTCTCTCTCTCTCTCTCTCTCTCTCTCTCTCTCTCTCTCTCTCACATATAGCATTGATCCAGTGCACGAGCTTTGCACGGCCTTACGGTGCGCACCTCTCTGTGGGGCCTGCTTAGGGCTCCACCTAGGGATGGGACTAGATGGTCCCTACCTGTGTACAAAAGTAAGTGGCCCACCTAATCATCCTAACCCCTTGATCAACAGCTCATAAGTCAATCCAATGGTTCAATCCATTCGGATGGGTGCAAACCCTAGGATTCAATGACTATCAAGGGGGATCTTGGTTTGTGGTCCACTCGGATGGGTGATCAGGTGTGCCTAGTTGTGCACCGTAAGATCCATGCACATTGTGTGCACTATATCATATACATAAAATATATATTTATAAGGAAATTGTTGAGCGCACACAGTTCGTATGCACCTCATGGTGGGGCCCACTTGATCACCCATCCCAATGGATCACACATAGAGGACCCCCCTTAATTACGCCAATCCCATTTTTTTACACCCATCAGAATGGACTGGACCATTGGATCGATTGTACACACTTTAAGGGGTAAAACTTTGTGGGCCATTGATGGAGGGGTTATGATGATTAGATGGTCCCATTTTTTGTACATGGGTAGGCCCCAACCAAATTTTTTGATTCCCCCCCCCCCCCTCCCCAAAAAAAAAGCATTTTCCATATTTGTCTATACAATAGCTATCACCTGTGAGCTCCATGCGCACCCTTCGTGGTTGGTGCACTTGTAAAAGTAGATCTTATTAGATCATCATCATCATCAAAGCTTGGGGTCGGCTACGCAAATTATGTTTTTTCCATTCTAATCCATATTGAGCCAAATCTTTAGAAAAGTTGCACTTCTTTAGACCTATTTTTACTATCTCCATTCACGTTCTCTTTGGCCTACCCCTTCCCCTTGGTGGGCCATCAACCTTCACAGCCAACTTTTTCTTACTAGCACTGTTGTCGGCATGTGTTAGACACTTGGACATGCCTAAACCATTTCATACCGGTTTCTTTAATTTTATCCTCTACCAATGCTACCTCTAAAAGCTCTCGACAACACTCATTTCTAATGTTATCCTAACTAGTTTTACCCTACATCAAACATTCTGCTCCATAGGTCATAGCTGGTCTAATCGATGTCTTGTAAAAAATTTCCTTCAATCTTGTTGTCATTCATCTATCACAAAGCACTCCAAAAGCAAGTCTCCACTACAACCATCTTGCTTTTATCCTATGCTCGACATCTTCATCAATCTTCTCATCATTTCTAATTATTGAGCCAAGGTAACAAAAAGAATCTCTTTGTGGTATCTCATGATCTTTAAATCTCACAGTAGTTTCAACTCTTTTTATATGCCCACTGAAGTTGCAATCCATATATTTCGTCTTTGTATGACTTATTTTAAAGCCTTTGGATCAGTATTACGAAATTCGGTTCGTTTTGGCCGAAATTTTCATATAATTTCAGTCCGTTCACTCTACCAAAACGAACGGGGCCCTGGTAATTATTCGTCCCAAAATTCATTCTAATTCGTCTCATTCGGTTTAACTACTTTTATGATTTTGTTCGATTCATCCAATTATTCGACCCAGCATGTAGGTTGCCTTTAAAATAGACTAACTGAGAAGTGAAGGGGTTAAACATATTTGTTTAACTTAAAAGTAAAAGTAAAAGGACTTTTTTCGCCTTTTTGGCTTTGAGAAATTAGTGGGCTCCACTATGGATAAGCATTTTATTATGAATAAGCTAGCCAAGTTTCACTCTAATATGAATATCCCATCAAATATAAATCGACTTATTGCATTGATTTAGTACAATAAATTAAATGTATCATATATTATTATTTTCATTTTAATATATATAATATTTTTTCAAATTATTTCACCGAAATTTGCGAATTGGCCAAAACATTTCATTTGGAAGCCAAACCGAAATGGCTTCCGAACTGAATTTCGTAACACTGCGTTGGATTCCAAAGCCTCTTGCCAGCTCTCCATTTTTACATTCACATCATCGCTTGATTCATCTACCAAAACTATATCATCTGCAAATAACATACACCAAGGTACCTCCTCTTGAATATGAGCAGTTAACTCATCCATAATCAGTGCACAAAAATAAGGGCTTAGGACTGACCCCTAATGCAAACCCATGGTCACGGAGAACTCACCTATCTCTCCAGCCTCCACAAGTAGTTCTCACACTCGTTACCGCTCATTCATACATGTCCTTAATACTTTCGATATAACCTCTTGGAACATTCCCTTTATTTACTAGGTCTTCTTAGATCTAGGGTTTTATTCTAGGATATCAAATAAATGGAAAATATGAAGAAAGTGGAAAAGAAGAGAGAGAGAGAGAGAGAGAGAGAGAGAGAGAGAGAGAGAGAGAGAGAGAGTTGAATAACCTACATGATTAATCGACCTTTTTATTATCTTATTTTACTAATTTTGGAAATTGCAAAAAAAGCCCCTCAAGTTTCTAGTGTTTACATGAAAGTCCTTGGCTCACACAAATTGCAAGTCCTATTCTTTGACTCACAACAGGTGCTAGGAGGGGGTGGCAAGATCTAGGTGGGCCCTACTGATGTATCTTGGTCGGGGCTCATGTTATCTTTCTAACCCCTTGATCAATGGCCCAAAATTTTTCACCATTAAAAATGGGTGCAATAGTCAATCCAATGTTCCAATCCATTCAGATGGTTGGAATCCCAAGGGTCTGGTGACTTTATATATAGTATTTGGTTTCTCCAAAACAGCCTTCGGTTTACCATTGTGGCCACTTTCACTACAATATCTCTTCATGCAATAATTTGTCCTTATTCCACCATCTTACCCTAAACAAAAACTAGAGCAAATATACTTGTATTGATAAGTAATCTAAAGCATAATATCTCTCAGTTTATTTAGGTTGGAAAGTCCTAACCAACGATGCAATAAAGAGTATCAAGTTGTGACAACTCTGAAGTGGTAAACACAAGTGGGTGATTCCACGCCCGAATAAAGCTCTATAGTCTTCTACTCTTCAAGTCCTGGACAACAGAATCATCACATGAAAATGAGACCAACCAATTGTTATCAACTAACTGTCTCCTACCGATAGCAGAGTTTAGAAAGTTTGGTCTGTGACTTTATTAAGATGTAATGAGTTACTGGAAAATAGAAGAAAGATGTCACCAACTCCTTTGATGCGAAAAATAGGCAACCAAGTGATGGTGAAGATTGAGGATTACTTGGAAAACCCATGGTTGAAAAGGCTAACATAATAGATACTTGGATCATCTTTTGAACAGCCTCAGCAGTTAGTGGAGGAAACATAGTCACAATGAAATATGGTGGGATAACCATAGGAGAAGATGCCCTAGGGCCCATTGGTATGCACCAAACAACCTAGAAATAAGTTATTAGTATGCACACAATTAAAAACTCGCAAGCGCGCAAGATCACTATGTAGTGTAGTGAATTGTAAGTACGAGGTCGATCCCACGAAGACTTGTGATAAAACAATGTCAAAACTAACTAAAAATCAGAATATTAAATGGAATATTGAATGATGAAAAGTGGAATTATACTATTAAAAACAGTAATTTAAAGTATCAAGAGCTAATTGGAAAGTAACCTAAATCACAACTAGTATGAGAATTGAAAAACAGTAATAATGAATGAATGAACTAGGGTTTCATCTACTCCCCTAACCAATCCTATGCATGTCCCTTATTTATCTTTTAATCAAAAATCAAATTTTATTAGTGACATCTATCAACCTAGACCATGGCATATGCATCTAGATTATTATTCCCCTAAACCTAATTCATGAGTGGCATACTACATGAATTGCTCATTATGATGCAAAAACTAAGCACGGCATATGTCCTAGTCTAAAACAAACATAATGCATAAAAAAAATGGGAAAGATAAATGCATGAGTCTAAGCATGGCATATACTTAGATTATTCATGGTTCTAAACCCTAGATGCATAACATCAAGATCAATCAAAATTAAGTTAGCTACTCTTAAAATTAATTGAACATCACATGGTTGGCATGGCATACACACAACTCATCAATTAATAACATGGTTTAGAATCTCAACCAACAAAACTGAAATCTGAATTAAAAGACGCTAAAAGAGACTACATAGAATTAGGCTGGGGTTTCAATTACACCCTAGCCCTAAAAAAATTAGCTACTCATGTCTTTAATGAAAAATAAACTACAAAGTAGAGTCATAAGAAGAAAACTAGAAGATGATGGTGAAGTAGTGGATGGCCAGCAGCTTTTCCCCTCTATTCCTCCTCCAAAAGGTCTCCAAAATGCTCCAAAGATGGCTCCAAGGATGGCTATACAGCAGTTAGGGTTTTTGGGATGAAGATGGCTGATTTTTTGTGATGATAGGGTGTTGTTACGGTGGCTGGAATTATTCTGGACGTGGCTGCTGTAATGGATAGATAATGGCTGCTTTTTTCTACCGGAATTAGGGATGAACATGGCTGGGTTTATGGAATGAATGGTGCTAGAATTATTTTCATGTCCATTCCCTTGTATGCTATTTATAAGTCTTGCAACAGCCCCTTTTAGCAAGTAGTTCTCTTGTAGAAATAGATCTTCAACCTTCCTTATAATTAGGAAACCTAATCAGATTGAATAAGGAGTCTTCTTTCTTGTTTTAGCAAGCTTTCTAAATCTGGTCCCACTTGTATCTTCTAGAAACTTATTCACATGAACCCACAATTTGAGATTAATTGCAAGGAATTAAATCTAAACTTTTGACATAAAAGTGGGCCCTATTTCTTAGACTTCTAACTTGAATAAAACTTCTAATTTCTGAAATTCTTCTATTTGTAATAGATGTGGACCCCCCTTGAGCGTGTAACCCTAGATTGGGTTTCTTCTTTTTTTTTCTTCTTTCTTTCTTTGCTCTTCTTCTTTGATTAGAATTCTTTCTCTAATTCTTTCCTTCTTTGATTTGAATTGTAAGTTGTCCAAATAATTAGAAAGTCTTCTTGAAATCTGGAATATCTTGAATGGGACCCACCATGGTCTTTCTTTGGGATTCACGCCCATCATCCTCTTCATTAATTCCTCTCTTTTTGCTCCTTTTGACCTTAGCATAAAAATTAACAAAACTATGTAAAATCAAATAAAATAACTATGACTAGCACAAGATGAATCAAATATTAGGGCTTAGATTGCAAACAATTAAGCACTTATCACCCATCCACATTTGTGTGGGATTACTTGCAACAGATGTCTCATCTCTTTGCATGATATGCCTGAACAACCTCATTGGTCTTATTTAAGCTTCAGCTTGGGGTTGTATCTTTGGACCAAATCTGCCCCATTCTCTATCAAACTAATTATGTGAGAACACAAAATACAAAAAATAAACTCTATAAATCTACCAGTACCAATATTCTGAGTTTTTCCTTTTATTTTATTTTATTTTTGGTGGCAACATAGAATTCTATGTTGAGAGATAAGGCACAGAATGCCTTTAATTTTTCGTTACTAAGGTGATAGTGATAGTACACAGGTACAAAGGGTACAAGGAAATACAAGTAGATATACAAATATTGTAATGGTACATAAGAATCTTCAGTCATAAATAAGAAAAGATGCTTTCTTCAAAATATTGTTTGCATACATAGGAGAAAATAGGCAAGAGGATCTCATGCACTTCTAAATTTGGGGACTTATCACCTGAATTTTAAGCATCTACCATTGGATGGGAATGTTTGCATACGGACGTTCCCGCAAGAGAAAATGTCTCGCATGCATAGTATTACCGATTCCAATCTTTCTACTACGCCTATGGTTTCAGAACTATTAAAATGGTACTAAACACTGCATTTACAAAATTAACTATTTAGGTGAGTACAGTCCTATTAATAGAGGAATGGTAAAGTGAATCTAGTTTGGTAACCAGGCCTATTCAGTCTGATTGTTTGTGCCATTGCTAATGAAACAGGTTGTTCCCTTTACCCCTAGCGCTGGTGTGCTTGAATGGGTTAGCCGAACCATTCCACTCGGTGATTATCTCATAGGAAGGTTGGTAATCCAAATAGGTATAGTCTGTAAATTTTATTACCTACGTTGGATTCTTTGTGTATATTGAGTGTATTGTGTCATCTATCCTTCCAGCTTAAGGAATGGAGGGGCACATGGACGCTATGGAGTTGGGGATTGGACATTCCCCCACTGCAGAGAGTACATGACCAACGTAAGTGCCATATAGATATCTTGCAATCAAAAACATCTCTTTCTATCAGCATATTTGAAATATTCCAACTAAGAAATAGTTTTTTGTGTAAGTTGTTGAATTTGTACTTTTCATGGACATGATTTTCCTACAAGACGTTATGGATGCGCAAAAAAAAAAAAACTCTTTTCATGTTTCTTGACTGGCAACTCAATTTCTTTTTCTTTGCTAATTTATGACATAATCTCTATTGTTCCCTTAGTTGACAACCACTTACTCTAAAAGCTTAAGCTGATAGAGAACAGTGTAACTGTTATGAATTGTGATTTACATTGTTAGGCTGTTCTCTATCAGCTTAAGCTTTAGAGTAAGTGGTTGTCAACATGTTATCAAAGCAGGAGGTTGAAAATGTTTGAGTTTGTGGGGCTGTTGTGCCTTGTATTCTCCCATGGAGGGGTGTGATTCCCATGCAGAGCCCTTGTATTCTCCCATGGAGGGTGATGTGTGTATGTTCCTGTGTGGAGCCCGCACGTGCGTGGTGGGGGGGGGGGGGGGGGGGGGTTGGTTGTTGTGAATTGTGACAAACATTGTTACATCATTCTATATCAGCTTAAGCTTTTAGAGTAAGTGGTTGTCAACAGTAACAATGTATTTTAAGGTTACAACCCCCCACTCTGATACCAAGTTGACAACCACTTACTATGGTGTAACAATGTATATCAAAATTACAACACCCTCTCCCCGCCCTAATATCTTGGGCCATCTAACCAATGGCCTACCGATAGACTATTAGAGCCAACAGTCTAAATCTAGTGAGGGAGTTGTTTTACATTTTGCACCATATGATGGATCGCATGGTATCTCTCTTCCATAATGGGAACCATAGTATCAATAGCTTGGGTCACCAGAAAGGATGCAAATGGATGCACATCATAGTTCAAAATATTGACCAATACGCTACATATCAGGTGACATGCGATTATAAAACCGTCTTGATATCCATCTGTACCAGCCGATCTTATCTGCTGCAAAATTGAGATTTTTGTATGGGCCTTTTTTGTTTCATTGATAGGAAATCTCTAGGATATCTAGGGGGGCATTTGTTTAATTGCTATTGAATGCCTAGGTTTTGTAAGCAATGTTATTTTACCAAAGGTGTATTGGAAGCATAGTTTGTCAATTTTTTGTTCAGTTCAGCAGAAATGACCAAACAATTTCGGTTCAGTCCACTGGCCAAACTGAACCGCACATGTAAAAAAATTTGTTCCAGATTTTTTCTTTTTGTAATTTTTTATAAAATATATGCAAAGCCCCCAACCATATGCAAACTATAAAACAATTGCATGTCATATTATGAGTTGAGATATGAGATATATCCAATGCCCCAGCTATCCTTTCATTTTTCAAATTTAATAATTAGATTGATGTGTGCCTTATGTACCTCTATTATCTTAAGTTCTTAACTTTTTGCTTTACCTTTTACAATTTATATAGGAAATGGAGAAGCACAAGGCATTTCTCGAAGTCTGTGAAAACTTCAGGTTTTATCCTTCTCATTTGCTTGAAATTTTCTACCCTGTTAGAAGATTCATCTCCACTGGATAGTAACTCGTGTTTTGAAAATTCAAGCAGGCCTGTTATGCACTACTTCTTCCTTGAGAAATATTCACAACCTGCTGACTGGTTTGAGAAAAGACTGTCCTACACAAGAAGTGTGGCAGCTAGTTCAATGGTAGGCATATCTTACTTTGACCTCCATCTCCATCTGCTTTCTATATGAATCACCGTTTATTGAATTTTATAGTCTTCACTTTCCACCTTTTAAAGAAGTTAATAATATTTGAAGCATTTATGGAAACGTGTAGATGAGTCCTTTTAAGTTGTATGAGCAACTATTTGTCTTGTATCCAAATCCAGATCCAGATCCAACATGGATCTGATATGCAGGATCTGGATTGTAACCATGTCTTAAATACCTAGGGACAGGTCCCTGGCTGAGATTCATTCAGAGCCTGTCTGAATAGACATCCAATCTGATCCACCTATCAGAAAAGGAAAAAAAAAAAGGAATCTATGACTGAGCTTGAAATAACATATTGCTGGCAGAGAAAATGAATCTAGAAAAATGCACCATGCAAAATAAATGATGGAAATGTATATGTGAAGAAATCATTTAAATTACTAAATTGAAGAAAAAAAGACCCCAAGGCATCCTGAAATACCCGTGAGTGATGAGGTTGAGCCTAGGTTTGGAGTTCATATATGAAAGTTAAACAGAAAAAGTAAAGGCATACGCCTGACATTTCAAGTAAGATCCTTGTGGTAATCAGGTAATAAATATTTATTGACTACTCAAGTTACATAGTGCTTGCCAAGATACCTCACCAAGGAAATGGGGATGAGGTTAGGTTTGGAGTTGAAATTTGAAGTAGGACATCAGCTATATGATGGCATAGAACAAATATGGATCCAAAAATGTCCAGTACCCAATTTTTGTAGTCAGATCATTTGTATAATCAGGTGAACATATTTTGTTGACAAATATGTTATGTTAGGTGAGTGCCAAACTGCCAATTCATTTTTGGGGTGTATACCATTTAATTAGAAGTGGGGCCCATTATATAGAACAGAAGTGGGGTACATGAAACTTACATTTTGATGTTAGTTCCAGACAGATCATAGGTTTAAAATCATTAAATGGCATTATCAAACTCATAGACTGACTCTTATGAAATATTTAAAACTATTTAATTCTTCATACGACTTCTTGACCTAGCTAACTAAGACCTATTTGCCATAAGTATGAATGACCTTGAATAATAAACCAAGATACCAAGCTAAAAGTCCCCACAGTAATGATATCACAAATACTACTATAGTAACCTCAAAGTAATTTCAAATGCCTAAGTTTCCAAAACAAAGATGGAAAGACAAAAGGACACATTAATCAGATCCCGCTGCATTTATATGCATCATGAAGCTGTCTTTAGTCACCATGAGTCTTTAAACTAACAATTGTTCTTTTGAGGATCGCTAAATGGGAAAGTGCTAGAAAGGAATTTTCAGATATTAAGATAGATCACATTATGCAAAGTTTCGGAGTTTGTTTGAAGATGGGAGTAGCCAAGAAGAAAAGAAAAATATCTTGGCTTTCCCCTCCTTTTGGAGCTCTTAAGTTCAGTGTTAATGGAGCATTGAGGGGAAAACCGGGGTTGGGGTAGTATCGGAGGTGTTCTAAGAAATCACAAAGGGGAAGTCTTGTATATGTTTTCTAAACATGTAGGGATCAAAGATTCTAATGAAGAGGAGGTTTTGGCAATTCTAGAAGCTCTCTGTATTTATCACTCATTTTATCATGATAATCTGATCATGGAGAGTGACTCGAGCAATGCTATATCCTGGGTGAAATCATTGAGAGGACCTTGGAAAATGCAATTCTTATTCAATGAAATCAGTCGTTTGGTATCTGAGATGCAGGTCATGTTTCAGCATATTATCAGATCTGCAAATGGAATGGAAGATTCTTTAGTTAAGCAAGGGGTAGATCGATCATGTAATCTAAGTACTCCTATAATGTAGTTGGGCTGGGTTTGGTGGCCGGTACATGTCTCTTGTACTAGATCATCTGAAAGTTGTCTTTATGTATGCTTTTTATTTCTTGTATTTGTCTCCGTTTCAATAAATTTTTATTGTAACCAATCAAATAATAATAATAATTTTGTGCGCCGTAGCATTGGCATGCTTCTTTTTTTTAATAGCTGAACATTAACTCACTCACCTCAAGAATGATAGCTTTACAAGTAGCCTTGACAGTTGACACTGAAGAGGGGGGGGGTTTTTTTTTTTTCAGGTGGGCTACATTGTTGGACTTGGTGACCGGCATTCAATGAACATTCTCATTGATGAGACTACTGCAGAAGTAGTTCACATCGATCTTGGAGTTGCCTTCGAACAGGGCCTCATGCTGAAAACACCAGAGCGGGTCTGTCCATCCAACCACTAAATTCATTTATGATACATGTGATATATCTGAGGACAATCAAATATTTTGAACTTTTGTCTTCTCCAAAGTACATGATAATTTAACCATCTGTCGCAGGTCCCATTTAGGCTAACAAGAGACATGATTGATGGTATGGGCATTACTGGAGTTGCGGGTGTTTTTAGAAGATGTTGCGAGGAAACACTGTCAGTAATGAGGACAAATAAGGAGGCACTACTTACGATAATTGAAGTATGATTAAGCAGCATAAATTCCTTCCCCAGCACAAGAACCAATTTATTTTTTTATTGTTGCTGTTTTGTTGTTGACACAGATTCTATGATGCAGGTATTCATCCATGACCCTCTTTACAAATGGGCTCTCTCACCACTGAAGGCTTTGCAGCGACAAAAGGTATTTGAAAATGCTGATGATATTGCTTAGTTTGATGCATCATAATTTGCGGATACTTATATCATGCAAAAGTACTTTCAGCTTGTTGAATTATGCATGCTTGATGCCATTGCGCATTGCATGCTCAATTTATTGCTTTATGATAGGTTGCTAACGATGCTGTTGTAACAGAAACTGTATGTAAACCTAAAGAATCTAATCTGAGTATGTTGCTTCGAACCTTTATTATCTGATGCACTCACTCAAATTTTGAGACATGGATTCATAGCCCATGGTCCTGAGAGCAGGGCTGGGTCTAGGGAATCGGGATGGACCCCCAAACTAACATTTTTAAAACACCTTTTGCCTTTTACTTAATGCCCCTCTCAAAAAGTAGAAGAGGGGGAAAAATCCCGCTGCCCACTGCCACCAAAAAAGGAGAAAAGAAAAATTCCTCTTTCCACCCTGGCCTAAGAGTCATCTTGGTCTCTGAGCACCAATTCTATTAATTGTACCATCCGGTGGCCTTTTTCTTTTTCATTGCTTAACTGGAGCACAATGCACAGATGAGAGTTGCCAAACAGGGCCTAGATTCCTTAATATCTTATTTCATTTCATTTCTGGTATGATTGACAGGTATTTTAATTGTTCTCTGCTTGTAGCACTTCACAGTTGTATTAGCATAAAGCCCATGTGATGCCCGGGTTAAGTCTCTCATTGAAACTGAATAATAAATTAAAATTAATATCCAAATTATTTATTCATAAATAAAAATACATGAATTGATTGGATTATAAACCCATTTGGGTAACCATCAGAATATAAATTCATATTATAATTAATTAGTTAACAAGAAATCCATATATAGCGGCGCTTCAACGTATGTGAATAAATATATGTAAACTATTTTGCGATCTCCCAGCTTAAACTACTTGTGTAATTAGTTAAATGTTTTTTAAGTTTGAATCTTTTATGTATATTTAATTAAATGTCCACTTGTAGACTATAATATATGCAATCTACTTGTATGAGAAAATGACTTTCTGAATTAACAAAATGTCCTTTGACTGACAATCAAGCCAAATCTTAAGGTGGGTCCACCTAAATGATATAATCATTGTAGGATCACATAAATAGTGTAATTATAGTGGACCATCTTAAATGATAGTGGACCCAAATGATGCACATCTGATCCAACTAATTAATCCACCTATAAATGGTTTGCATGTGTGTGTGTGGAGAGAGAGAGAGAGAGAGAGAGAGAGAGAGAGAGAGATGTGATGGGTCCCATGTATATGAAGACAAAGGATGGGTTGGGTAATTGAGTCGCTTATGGTGGATCCATTTTGGTAAAGGTAATATGTTCAAGATTTCATTTAAGCTCAGCGTTAAGGCATATGAATGTCTTTGTCACATTGGTCATTGCTTTCCATAGGCTCACTCATTGTTTGCTGCAGGAAACAGAAGATGATATTGAGTCCACTTTAGATGCTTCACAAGATGTATACGAAGGAAACAAGGATGCAGCACGTGCACTGCTGCGTGTCAAGCAAAAACTGGATGGTTATGAAGACGGGGAGATGAGAAGTGTGCAAGGCCAAGTAAGTTTTTAATGTTTGTCTGCAGTAAGAACTCGAAGAATTTTATATCCATGGACATGTCTTATATTGGTTTATTAGTTATATAATTGTGAATCATGGTAATAATTCTCATTTCATTTGTTAATTAAAAATATAGGTAAGAGTTCCATGTTATGTTTGACGTTATAATTCATGTGGATTAAGGATATTTATCAACATTTTTATCTGTGACACAAATTTTATAACCAATGTTTACTTTGCCTTTACTATGAAATTTGGATGGTGTAAGGGGTTGTTTGTTTGCTCTCATTTACATATGTAAATTATACCCAAACATAATGGTTATGCCTTGTCACATTTGTTTGCACTGATTTACACGTGCATAAATGAGGTATGAAAATGGTGTGTACATATAGCCATTTGCACACCAAAATTTTCACACCTGTAGAGGTGTGAAAGTCATTCACACCCCTTCAACCAAAAAGGTAGCGTACAATGCGTTACATGGTGTGTTTTTTTTTCATTTGTGAGGCCCATCGAACACCTTTATTTTTTAAATTCATGTGGGCCCCATATTTGTAATCCATACCATTCAATTTGTTTGTTGAACTAATATACTGTAGATCTTGAAGTTGATTGTCTTAAATCTTCAGACTTTGGGTAATTTGTGAAAAAGTTCCGTCATATAGATCTAATTTTCTGGACTTTTGTGGCCCCCAATTCATGATCCGAACTGTTCAATATTCTTGTATTAATGGTAAACATCAAAACATAATGTTTCATATCTTAATTCTTCTTGAATTGTGAGAAATTTGTGAAAAAACATGAAAATAAATCTAAAACCATTGGATGTACTCATTTACTCATGTGAAAATGGTTATTTGACAAACATGGTAGTGTGTTTCACATGTGTAACAATTGCATATGTAGCATTACGTATGTAAATCTCGTTTTCCTATCATGTGTAAAAGGAAAACGGCCCCTAATATGCTGGGTGTTTAGTAGATTTGTTATCCACTTCCTATCAGCTTAAGTTTTTGTGATGTATTGGCTAGTCAGACTTGACATAGTATCATACTTTTGGGTTGTATCGGCTAGTCAAACTTGACATGGTATCAGAGTCGACACTAGGTCTCAAGTTCTGTTGATATAAACTTTTGGTGTTATTGGTTATCAATATGGTATCAATTCGAAGCCCCTGCGAGGCATGTTACATCCATCTATCCTTCTAGTTTGTGTGTTTGTTTGGTATTGCTGGTTTTCAAGGACAAGAATTTATATCAACAATGGGAGCCTCCAAACTTGCATCTAATCATTGCTTCTGCATTAAGTTTTGTATCTCCTGATGGATTTCATAATTTAAGAAAACCATAGTAACTTGTTCCGGAAAAATGACGATAGAAAATATTCAAGCAATGTATATCCTTCTTTATCTCCCAGATTCCATATAAGCTTTTAGGATGTGATACTATAAATCATATATTTATACTATTAAACTATTTGACTTCTTTCCTCTTTTTGGCCCTTTTGGGTAATTCACTTGTAAAGTGAGTTCAAGTTAAGGGTCACTTTAGGAGAAGGAAGAAGGGTCTTATCAAAAGGTTTAAAATTTCAAAATCAACCTTCTTGACTTTTTGTCATTTTGTAGCATGTGAAGAAATTTTTTACTTTTTTGGATAAAAAAGAGGAGGCCTTTTTGTCTTTAGTGGAATGAGAAATTGACTTTTAAAAAAAAAAAAGGAGGTGATTTTTGAGATTTTTTACTTTTTTATAAGACCCCTCTTCTTTTCTTGTCTCTTAAAGTGACCCTTGAATTCATTTTACAAGTGAATTACCCAAACGAGTGATATTTACTTTTGTTCAAGAAAGTAATATGACATAAAAATAGAACAATTGTGCTTCAGATACCTAATAGTATTATTTACTAAACTATTAGGGATAATTAAATACGAAAAAGTTCATAACATTTTTTTTAATGACATTTTTGAAACGGTAAGAAGGCAGAATATGGCAAGCAAAAGTACCAAATGAAAGAGTCGACCAGGCGACAATTAAGTGCTGTGCAACCAGCATCACTTGACCCTTAAAGCCTCCCCCTTTGCTGCTTTAGCCAAACAATCCACTTTGTGATCCTGCCTCCTAATACGATAAAAAAAGTGTTCATCTCAACTCTCACAGATAAGAATCCTGAGGAATAATAATAACAGTATCATAGGCCCATTTTCAATATTTATTGATGACTATGGGGGGCCGAATCAAACTGTTCTTGGGGTCTTGCTAGAATTATATGTAAACCTGTTCTTTTATCTATGAAAATGTTTATTTTGGTTGAATTTTTTATCCAAGACTGGCCTCCATCTTGGTAGGCTGCCAGACACACCTATTCAATGACTACACATTTCCCAGCTACTCAAGTAGATGTCAAACAAAGATCCACTCCTTTAATTCCATTAGGACATAGTTTGTGATTATAAATTAATTCTAAATGGGTGGGTTGATAGACAGAATGATGGTGGTCGGTGCTATTTGACTAGGGAACTAAGGGTATGATAGTACGTTCACCTGTAGAGAGGGCACTACTCACTAGTGCAATGGGCCTGCTTGATCGATGGGTGGTTGAGGAAAATAAATGTTCTTGAGAATCTTTTGGTATTGTGAGTTCATGAGCTCAATCATTGTGTATCGAGTTCCCTCCCTTATTTTTCCTTTCTGGCTTCTGTGGGTTCTTTTGTGTGTGGGCGTGTGTGCCCGCTCACGGGGGTAAGGGAGATGGGTGTTGTTATGGACTTGATATGTTGCGTCCTTGAGTTTGTTATCTCATTGCCTTTTAGTTTATATCAATATTTTAACCACCAATTGTCCTTATTTATTCATTTGTGGTAATTGCAGGTCCAACAACTCATACAAGATGCTATTGACACAGACCGTTTATGTCAGATGTTCCCAGGATGGGCAGCTTGGCTGTGATAGATCTTATCATCCCCACCCCAGTGCACAGCTATGACACCCAAACACATTGTACAGGCGGGAGTTCTATTGGGTCTTTTCCACCTTTTGTATCATGAGGAAATGTATTGGATGTACTTTCTGTCTTGGGGTGTAATGTTTTTTCACAATAGTTCATGTATGTATTTGCAGAAAAGTTTTCTGTGGGGTTTCTCATTTCATTTGGGATCCACATGAATTGCACAAGTGGGTCCCACAAACATAGGTGTTCTATAAAAAGCAAACCTAAAGTTTTTTTCTAAAATAGAATATTTGCAAGGTCAACATGTAGTCCACGCAACCCTTTCATTCCAACTTTCCCTTGTCTATTGTCATTGCCTCAAACTTGATCTTGATCTTGATCTGAGTGTGTTGCTCCATATTAGTTCATTAAATATTGAAGCCCTTAAATGAATATCTTCCATCGTCCAACAAGGATAATTTTCATCCGTGAGTGGCGTCTTTGAATTCCAAGTTAGTTTTCCTAATTGGATTGGTACATTTTCCTAACTGGGTTGCACCAATCCAAGGTACATTAACACAGGAAGAGGCAGAGTAGGAAGGATAAAAGAGGTTTCCACTTTCCATCATATACCACACCTTTTGAGATAGTCATTTCATTTAAAACTCTTCCTTTAGATTATTTGTTTTAACAACTGTTTTTTCATGCAATGTTTGATGGACAACTAGTAAAACATTATTCACTTGATTTTGATCAGAATCCAATGCCAATTTTGAAAGGAAAAAAAGGTTCATTTAAACTTGCTTTTGGAAATGGAACTCAACTGGTGGAATTGATAGGAGAATTTGATGATAATATGCTCTGTTTACATTTATTGAGAAAGATAGGTGCTATCAGTAACATTTATAT
Organism: Litsea cubeba; assembly: GCA_012931725.1. Lineage (NCBI taxonomy): Eukaryota > Viridiplantae > Streptophyta > Magnoliopsida > Laurales > Lauraceae > Litsea > Litsea cubeba. Next base: position 81,637,354 of record CM022945.1, read on the forward strand.
GGTTAGAACTTTTACAGGTGCTGATAGGTTTTCAATATTTATATATGTATATTGGCAACATTATAGGGTTAGAACTAAAAAATAATTTGCTTCACCCACTTCAATTTGATAATTCTCATGCCATTATCCATTATTGGATTAAGCGCAATACGAATGCAATCATTAAACTTCCAAGCCCAAAAGATGAGGATTTAGAGTGATATTGTGCCTGAATCTTGAACTGGATGGCTTTTGGATATGTCATTTCCTCATAAAAATCAGCTCTTTGATGGTTAATTGTGACTATTATGAGTTTCTCCATGCATGTATCTCAGGTCCCTAACACTATCCCTGCAGGGGGAAATGTCTCCTACGAGGAATGCAAGTGCAGTCCATCATTTTAGTGAACACTAGAGGCCGCCTTTCACCAGTGCAGCTAGGGGTGTGCATAAATTTACCGGTTATTCTTAACCGATCGGGCGGTTCAGTTAAAGATATTTGAATATTTCGGTTTTCAGTTAACGGTTCGGTTAACAGAAAAAATTAATCAAATTAATCGAATCGAACCGAAATTATAGCAAACTATATAAATATATAATATATATAATAAAATGTGTACATGTGTATAATATGAAAATTTATTAATACTTATATAAAAAATCCAAAATAAATATAACATACATCAATTAATAAGTATTAATTCATGTTACCAAGTACCAACTTAGTAACTTACCAAGTTACCATGTAATGTAGCACCTTCAATATATTATATATTTATATTTATCAAGATTAAATATGATAATGAAATTAATAATATGACAAAAATATATATATAAACCATTGACATTAAACTCTAAATCCTTAGGTTAAAGGTCCCAACAATTTAAAACCTTAATTTTTTTTTTTTTTTTGAATTGGGAACCATAAACCATATAAAACCTTATGAATATAAACCCTAAACTCTATTAACTAGATAACTATAGTCATTTATAAACTTAATAATTTTAGGTTAACTGAACCGATCGAAATCCAAATCGATATTTTAGGTTAACCGAACCGATGGTTAATCCTCTAAAAAAATTTGGTTTGGTTAAATGGTTGAAATTAACCGAAAAATTTTGGTTAGGTTAAAAATATGTCAATAACCGAACCGACTGACCGATGCACACCCCTAAGTGCAGCAGCCCCTTTGATGTTATTTTCATCTCATGATCTGGCATTAAATCCAATTTTCCACTCACTAGTGGATTGAATCTCGAGAAAATATACCATTAAGATACCATTAGAATTTAGCGCTATTAAATGAAGGGCTAAGATAATTTGGTGGGATTAATTTTTTTATCCCCCTGGTCCATGGTCCATGGGGAGATCTTTTATCTTTCTTCTTTCCATTGATAAACTTGCATACGTTCTTATCTAGCGAATTAAAGGAATCCAGTTGGACAAAAAAATATGTAGAGAATTTCATATGTAATAGTGTAAGTTATTGAGAGAAAAAATATATATCTAAAAAATACATGTAGGCCCTACACTTTGGCACTTCCCAACCGATCAATGCAGGCATTGCTATTTGCTAGTGCTACGGATTTCAGGCCTACCCTTTCTTCTAAGATGACGTCACCATTTCGCCCATACAATTCCAATTTTTTTTCATACAAGTTTTCTTTTTTCTTTTTTGTGGTGGGGGGGTGGTGGGGGTTGGTAAAAGTTTTTCATACAAGTTGAAAATGGGTCATGAGCGCATCATCTGTTTCTTGATAATGGATTCATAAGGCGCCAATCAAGTTCACAATTGTTCATGGAATTGGACCTACTTTGATTGTTGCATAAACTCATTTAAAAAGTTGGGGTGGAAGCACATTTTAGAACCCAAAAGGCACACATCCTATTAGCTGGTGTGAGAAAGGGGATTGCAGCTTATCTAGGATATCACTTCTCTCTCCTCTTTGGCCTTCTCCTCCTCCTGCTCAAGAGACTCCTCGGAAACCTGAACCTCTCAGTTTCTCTTGTTTCAGATGAACTGATCTGATATGCAAAGACAACGAGGAATAGCCCGAAAGATTAGAGGCTAAAGAGTAGAGACAGACAGTCCCTGAAAGGTCCAACTTCAGCAGATTTCTTCCAAAATCATTCTAAAAACTCCAATTTCTCTTCCTTGTTTTGATTTGATGATGATAATTCATTGTTACGTCAAAGCACATCAGCTGGTAGATTAATTGGTGAGGCACTTCTCTTCCACGTAAACAATCAGAGATCAATCCTTAGTACTATACGGTGGCCGGTGATGGTAGAGACTTGGGTGAGTGTGTGAGTTAGGCATCTTAGTACTTACATTTCAAATAAAAAAAATTTATGTAGTCATGTTGGATATTCGAGCTCATAGGTACTACTCACACACTTGTATTCCTAATCAGCTGAGCTATAATGCACATATTCTTCGTGATAATTTCAACAGCCTCTCATTCTTTCTTGTTTTTGTTAGAAATCACAGCCCGGTGGGGTGCATGATGGATCTCATTTTATTGCTCCATTGGCTCTATGGGCCCCACAAATAAACCTGCATACAGGTCAAAAATCAAACAATTCGACCCCTCCAAATAAGAGCCACGCCCACCACTCAGGAAAACTCGGGGGTGTTTTCTGCAATTTCTTCCATCGAAAGAAATAAAGCAACCCTAACCAGCCCGCACCAGACCTCATGTGCTTCCATTTGCTAGAATTCGATAACAAGAAGACTGTAGTAGACGAACACAGTTGAATAGAAGAACATCTACGAAGAAAAACCTATTTCGTAATAAGGTATGTAATATGTCTATTCTCTTTCCTACTGTTTTAAAGTTATACTATACATTGGAATTGGATTGTGTTTGGAGATTGAAAATCGCAATCTACCTTCTTTTGGGCTGCTTCCAATCGTTGGTATAGTACCGATTGTCGATGTAGATTTTTGTGAAGTCCCCAAACGCAAAGCAGAAAGCTTTAATTGATGAATATTATCTTAATGAATTTTGTTGAGGCACATTTGCTTACTTGTAGGAATTCATAGTAGAAAGTGTTCAATCAGATGAGTAAAGTAAAGGGTCTATTGTGGAGATCTAGATAGGATCAGCACTTTCCTGGGATTAAATTTACAAGGGTGGTGATGGTTTGGTAAACAGGAGATTATTTGATGACCCTTTTTTGATAGAAAGGTGTTCATTTTTTTTTTTTTTAACAAACAGGAGCTTCCTTTTATTGACTAGTAATGGATAAAATTTGCTATGATATGATACAAATTGTTGTTAGTTATTTGATGAACAGGACATTGCTTGGATGGCTTGGATGGTCCAATTTCCCAGTGATTTTTTCAGTGTTTGCACTGGCCTGATAGATCAATGTTCTTGTTACTGTCTTTAAGCTTAGAAGCAAACCCCCTGCATTTAATTTAGCATTGGTGATCATCAAATTCCTCATGCTTAGTAATCCCACCTCTTTTTAAGCATCAATCTTCCCTTCCTATTAGACCTAGCCTCCACCAAGCTTTTAGTACCCTCATTTTACTCTTATAATATTTGATTTGGAAAATCTAAGTTTTTATGTTGGCTCTATTTTCTACCACCAGCATTTAAATGGTCTGCCATCAAACGATTGTGGGCGTGACTGCCGGATCCCCCCATTATCTTGTGGTTTGTTTATCATCCTTTTCTGTCTAAATAGATTGATTACTTGTTGTTCGTGGTGGTCATCTGAGTGATGGCTTCCACATCATCTAAATGTTTTCCAGTACTCCTGCCATTTTAATGTATTCCATAGGAACATCCTTATGAGCTGATATTTTTTATATCCCTATTTCTTCTCAATGCCTCTCAATGGAAATATTGATTTGGACCTCAAATTCATGGGTGGCGTGACTTAATCCATGTGGTTATGCATTTTTGCGCATAGGAATAAATTTTCTGATCAACCATGTCTTTTCTACTTCAGTGGATTGTAGATCCTTTGAATGACCTATGTTCTATTGAAGGGCCATCTGTTTCATCCAGCCATGATGCGAAGTAGACAGGTAGGGATGCTTTCGACCATTTGATATTCACAGACTGGTGCTCCCATTGTCTGCTGCCCTTCTATAAAAGAGTATGAAAGACATTGGAATAAGCATAAGCCCTTGGCTACAGCACCGCCATGTGGAATATTTGGTCATTAAATTGCAATTATGTTTGTAGAGTTGCTACAAATATGTTTGTAGAATGGTACTATATAGTCAGTGAACTTGCAGAGTTTCCATCCAACTAAGTTGAAAGGGGTTCTTTTTATTTACATTTTGATAACTGGAATTGAATCCTTCAAGCCCTATGCATATATTAGAAGGCACTTTTTATGCAAAAGAGATATTTGTCGTATTATTGCATGAAGATGTTGATTTTTTTTTTTTTTTTGTTGGTGGGGTTTTTTCAGGCGTATACTGCTTAAGAAGATGGACATTACATGTGCACACCAACAACACTAACAAACTTTTTTAAGCCAGACCTGATCTATTGGGCTTCGTTTTTCTTCTATTTTGCTAGTATGCATCTAAAACAGTTACTGTTGCTCCAGCTAGCTCTTACATGAAGCTAAGGCTTTACCTACCCAAAACACTATGAAGTCCTTTTCTTTCCTCAGAAGTCTTCGTGTTTCCACCAAACTCCTTACAGTATCCTGCAACTCTCTTCTGCAATGTCGTCCGTTTCACCATGACTTTGTCCCCAGAGACCCCAAGACAAAGCCTAAAAGGTACAAATACCCTCCTGTGTATGACCCATATGGCCCCAGACCCCCTCCTTCGGAGAAGATTGTACAGCTTGCTGATCGCATTGCTGCCCTCTCCCCCGAGGAACTCAAACAGATTGGCCCGACCTTAAGAGACAGACTAAATCACCCTAAGATGCAACCAATTTCAACAGATGGCTTGGACTTGGGACCACAGGGTGGGGCCTCCTCTGGGTCGGCAAAGGCAGAGGAGAAGAAGGCAGAGAAGACAGCTTTTGATGTAAAACTGGAGAAGTTCGATGCGGCAGCAAAGATTAAGGTGATCAAAGAGGTCAGAGCCTTCACCAATCTGGGGTTGAAGGAAGCCAAAGATCTGGTGGAAAAGTCACCAGTGTTGCTGAAACAAGGAGTCACAAAAGAGGAGGCCAATGACATCATAGAAAAGTTAAAGGCTGCTGGTGGCACCGCATCGATGGAGTAGAAGTTTCTATTAAGCTAATTTTCTCTTTGGAGTAAACAGAAATGGGAGACTTTTTTCCCATCCAGATGAGTTTTTTCACACTTCTAAATCTTTTGAGGTTGAAGCTTGCATGCGGGTGTTAGATGATACATATCCTTAGTAGGCCCTAATGAAACGAAATAATAGATCAATTTTATTGTTTGTCTAGTGGGTTTTAGTTGGTGGATTGCATTGTTAATCAAATTGCAGCCAGTCAGGTGAATTGTAGCAGATTTAAGATTTGAAAACCAGTGATTAGAAGGTAGAAAATGGTTTAAGATAATATCTATTGCAAAATAAAAAGTTTGGATGGTTGATAGCCATGACCGCCTGGTCCATTTCATCTCATTTGACAAGATTCTTGTGGTGGGTGCAACAAAGCCTATGTCATAGTTATTATGTCACAGGTCTCAAGCAGGCAAGCTCACATGGACATGACCCTAAATTTTACAACCCTCAGCTTATAGAGCAGTATTCTGTAAGTTTAACTTACTCAGAACCAAAATTTCCTTGACCAAAGGAACATCAAAGTAGGCCATTCTTTGCGTATTTCCATTTTCTGTTTTTCTTCGACTGCTGGTGCATCCTCCTGGTAATCATATATTTTGTAGTTGCCGCCAGCTAATGCTAATCTAGGAGCATTTAAAGAGTCACGTAATTGCACTGTATCTCTTTGCATGAATTGTATGGTATTAGATCATATAGCAGTGGTGCTCATGTACCCAAATTTATGTTAAGGAAATTACATTCGAATCAGAAAATCAAATAAAAAATTAGTATAAATAATTAGTGAATGATAGTGAATGTGAGAAATTAAATAAGAAAGCAAAAGAAAAATGGGCAAGGCACGCCAATTAAAATGCTTTCTTAAAGACGGTAATTTCCCACATGCAGGTATGCAGGTGGTTTTGATGAAATTTTGTCTCCATGATATAATGCGCAACTCTTATTCGAAGTCTGCACGTTAGAATCAGAAATATGGAATTGCCCTTTAAATCAAAATAAATAATAAAATATAAGAAGCTTTTCTTAGATAATGTGCTTCTGAAAATACTGTCTTCTATTCATCTTGAATACTTTGGGTTCTTCATATTTATGGATTCTAAACAAAAGAGAGATGTGGACCATCTCAGTTTTCAAGTCCTAACCATCACCATCTCCATCTAAATTGACTTTCTCTTTTTACCCATTTTCTACACAATCAGTGCTGATGAGAAGGGTCTTCTCCAACTCCCCACCTCCAAAATCAAAGTTCATCACAAACCCCTTTCATGCTATGAATGGAAGTGATCTTCCACGAGTCATGACTTTGGATCTGAATTCGAAGAAATCACTTGCAAACTAAAATATATATCTGGTGCTATACAACATTTGATGAATGCCAAATGACTGGTATATTGGGTTGGATTTTTTAAAAGTGTATTTGGGCTTTTAACTTTTGAAAAGTAAAGAGTCTTTAAAATCTCATTTGGTTATTAGCTTTTTAAAAGGTAAAGGTCAAAATTAGCTTTTTATAGAAGCAAATCACGACCAACTTTGCTTTCAAAGACCACAAAAATCACATTTAATTAATTACTTCAAAGAAATCCAGCCAAACACACCACGCCCTTATAAGGCCAAAGCACTCTTGCTTGTCAAATTTGTAAAGGGTAATGAGGTGCATGGCTATGCAAAGCACAAAGTGTTATGATAACACCAGACAAAGAAAAAGGGTGGCAATTCTTGAACCAACCCAGCAGCATAATTTAAAAAAGTAATAATTGTGATAATCCAAAGTATAAATTATTTATTTTTGTTTGTTTTGACAAATGAGTTTGAATTGATATTTCTAACTTGACCGATTAAAAGAATTGAATTTAGATTGAAGGGGTGGCAATTCTTGAACGGACCCATCAGCTTAATTTCAACTAAAGTAATAACTGTGATAATCCAAAGCCTTTTTTCTCATTTGTGACAAAGTGGGTTTAAATTGACATTTCTAACTTGATCGATAAGAGAATTAAATATGGATGGACCGAACGCTTACTATTACCGAACTTGGATCTTCATGCCTCCAACCAATTTAAACTCGATTGGCATCACTATGACCTGTCAACCCAATCTGAGTTATAGTTAATCAAATTTTTAGGTATATCCTTGAAACTTCCCAACTTGTTTGGTAGGGCTGTACAGAACCGGACCACAAAACCAGACCGGACTGGACCGGATTTGCGGTCTTAGTGGTCCAAATCCGGTCCGGTCCGGTCCTTTTGTGCTCCGGTCTGGACCGGACCGGACCGTATTTATTAAAATAATAAAAAAAATTTCATATTGATGAGCCCATGAGGTATGAGCCCAGCACCCATTTGTAAAATCCATCATTCATTCATTTGACATTTACCCATTTTTTAGATGTGAGGTGAAAATGAAAAAAAAAAAATGGAAACCGGTCCGGACCACTTTAAGTGGTCCAACCGGACCGGTTTGGACCGGACCGGACCACTTACCGGTCCTTTATTTTAGGCCGGACCGGAAATCCGGTTGATCAGCCCTAGATTGTTTGGGGCTGACCTTTTCAACCCGATTAAAAATGGGTCAGGGCCACTTGGTACTTACTACACATGCAATCCAATCCAACATCCTCAACCCGACATGACCCGACCCATTTCCTACCCGACCTGACCCGCGTTTGGAGTTTTGGACCGCCCTAAAATGCTCGAAATAAGACATGTCGCTCCTTCCTACTATAAATATAGTTATTAGGGTTCAAGCCGCTTGAAACCCTAAAAATCTCTTCTTCTTCTTTAGTCACATCTCCAGCAGCGAAGGAGACGAAGAAAAGACTGTCGAAGAACGCCAGAGATCCATTTCCAGAATGGGGTAAGCTTTCATTTCTAGGGTTTTTACTAAAAGATTCATGCTTTGATTCTGTTTGGATGTAACCTAAATCGCGAGCTGCTTTTGATTATTAGAGAAACTTGAAAGCACAGATATGAGCATGCATTGCGGTTTTTGTCTATTTTGTTGCCAATTTGGAAAGGTGCAATGATTTTGTTTAGGGATTTTGCTGTTTTGGTTAGGGTTTGGTGTTGTATTTGACCTAGTGAATGGATTCCGCGCGTGTTTTAATTGTAGATGAGATTTATATTGAATCTGGAACCATTGAGTAACCTATTAATTAGACCACTTCATCCAAGATTTCAAAGTTTTGATGCCATGTCAAAAGATGTACGATCGATTGGTTTGCCAGTTGATGCTCTTGTGCAGTCGACAATAGTTCTTCAGATTTTAAGTTGGAAGGGTTTTTTTTGAGCTCTTGATGAGTGAGTGAGTTGATACCTTTCTGGAAATTAAGTTGGCTGTCGAGGAAACCTGCTTCATAACCAAGTCGGGCTCAATTCAGAAAGATCTTCATGAATTTGTAACCGAGTGTGACTCAATTCGGAAGAGCAGAAGTTTAAAAGAACAGGATTTTTAAGTTGTTGAGCTAGGTTTTTTTTCCATTTTCGGAAATTAGGTTGGCTTTTAATGTTAAACATTATTCTTAATAGAGTTTGGTTCAGTTCATAGATGCTTATGATTTTAAGCATGGAACGAGGCCTAGAACCATGATAGTGTTACATGTACAGTGTGTATGGGTGTTATTTATGCAACTCTAGTTTGGATCTAGGACTGGGCTTCATGGACATGGACCCAAATATTTTCAGGTTCAATCTAGTAGACCCAAACTCAAATCCTACTGTTAAAATGGGTGTAAATTACCCATAGCTTTTTTTTGGGCTGGTTCCAGGTTAATGGGTGCCTATTGCCATACCTAAGTTTCACAAAACTCTCTAAAATTAATAATAGACTTGTGTTTTTTTCATTTGTTATATCGTGATTATGATTTCTTGGGTTCCAAAATGGATGAACAGCTCACAAATCACAAGTACCAACTTTTCCAGAACACAGTGATGCAGCAGCAATACCACGTTATTGAATAAGACTAGTGGTCCACATGTGGGACCCAAGGAAGTTTAGGAATTCTTTATTAAATTGTTATTAGTTTCTGATTTTATTTAGTAAGTTGTATTTAGGATCTATTTCTAATTTCGATAGGATTATTATTTGGTTTCCTAGTTTAGTTAAGATTGTTTTCTTAGCCCTTAAGTTTCTTTTCTTATAAATATGACATTGTAGAGATTGATAATCTCAGAGAGAATTGAATTAAGAGAAGATTTATCGTTGAAGACTGTTTCTTCCTCGTGTGATTGTTCCCTGGGAACCCTAATTGTGCCCTAGCACTTGCATCCTAACCCTAGGACTGCACCACACAGCCTATATAGCCTTTGAAGAAGTATCATAGTTTCCTTTTCTAGTCTTCAATGAATGTGATGGCATTGTCAGAGCATGTTTGTTACAACAGATGGTTATCTGTTCTAATAAAACTATGGTTATTGGTTCAATTAATCGCGTTGGCGTGGTATGCAACTTGGAAGCTGGTCAGATGCAACCTCTCTCTCTCTCTCTCTCTCTCTCTCTCTCTCTCTCTCTCTCTCTCTCTCTCTCTCTCTCTCTCTCTCTCTCTCTCTCTCTCTCTCTCTCTCTCTCTCTCTCTCTCTCTCTCTCTCTCTCTCTCTCTCTCTCTCTCTCCCCCCCTTATGTATACATTATGTCACATAATGTGTTTTATGATGTTCATGTCTGATCAAGCAAAATGGATGACAACCTGTTGCATCAGAACTTAAATACATTTAAATTGACTGTGGTTGGAAATACAACCAAATTCCCTATTAACCTTCTCTTTGCATTTTGCAAGTTTCTTTTGAAACATAACCTGTTCAAAGTTGAGGAATTTTTGTATTAAGTATCCTACAATGTTCTTTGGGATAGTCTTTTGCGCATTACAAATGTGCAGGAGTTGTTTTGTGAGACATCCAAATTGCTTATGCTTCAATCACTTCTTTTGTACCTTGGTAAAATTGTCATTTCACATGTCTTAATCATCAATATCAGAATCAGCATATTCTTGGCCATTATCCCGTCTATCTGGTGTTGGCTTTTTTATTTCCTTATCTTTGACATATATTTTAGTCTTCTAATTAGGTTGTACTTCATTTTTGGAACTTGCAGTTTCTAGCTGCTTAGGGTTCTAGACTTGTTTGGCTGGGCAGGTTGCTTGTGATGATTGAGGTCATCATGCCCTTGTCTTTCCTACCCTTTGATTATGACCATGTCAAGATGTGCATGCACACGCGCCCATGAATGCATGCCTGGTGTCGTACTTATCTTGGACCTGTTTCTCATGACAGTAGTCCCGATACTAGTGATTATATGGATTATATATAAGGTATATGAGTTTGTTGATGACAGGAAGACACGTGGTATGGGAGCTGGGCGCAAGCTCAAAACACACAGGAGACGACAGAAATGGGCTGACAAGTCCTACAAGAAAAGCCATCTTGGTAATGAGTGGAAGAAACCATTTGCAGGCTCATCCCATGCCAAGGGAATTGTTCTTGAGAAGATGTATGTTTATTCTTGTTCTTCTCTATGTCACAGTGATTTCTTTCTTGCTGCACATGAAATTCAATTGATGGAATTCATATTAAACAAATGTCTCTTTTTAGAGGAATTGAAGCTAAGCAACCCAACTCTGCCATCCGGAAGTGTGCCCGAGTTCAACTGATAAAGAATGGAAAGAAGATTGCAGCTTTTGTTCCCAATGATGGTTGCTTAAACTACATTGAGGAGAACGTGAGACTCCCATCTAAACTCTCTCCTTATCATTATGTTACTCACTTCTTGAATGTATAATTAAGTTTTTTGCATGTTACAGGATGAGGTTTTGATTGCTGGGTTTGGGCGTAAGGGTCATGCTGTGGGAGATATTCCTGGAGTCAGGTTCAAGGTGGTCAAAGTTTCAGGTGTTTCATTGCTGGCTCTCTTCAAGGAGAAGAAAGAGAAGCCAAGGTCTTAAATTTTATGCTTTTGGTTATTCTGAGTTAATGACTTAATTTTGACTGTTTCCTATCCGGGATGATTGAAAAGGATTGTCATGACTTTGTTGTGCCTCATTGGCAAATTATGATGATGGACATCTGCAGTGCTTTGAAATTATAGTATTGCTTCTTTTTATAAAACTCTTTTTATCTCTTGAAGTAGTTCATCACAAATGATTGTGCCAGAATTTCCAAAATGCATGCCTTCAGGAGTTACTTCCTCTCTCTTTCTCATGGTTTTTCCCTCTACTCTTTGTAGAGACCAAGGATTTTGCCTTTCTCAGAGTACAATGAGATTCATATTCTGAAATCTATAATTTGGATCAGAATCTCAGTAATGGATTTTATTAATCATAGGATTCTGTTGTGAATCTCATGATTTGATGATATTTGTTTTTTATTGAATCTTATGATAGACGAGTCATATAGGTGGAAATAGTTATAGCTGAAATCCTAATAGTAGTTTTGTACTTTGCTTTTTATTTTTTTCTATTTTTGAAAAGCTATTTGGTGATTAATATTTAATAGAACAAATTGAGAAATTTGTCGACTTTAAAAAAGTCTTATTAGAGATAAATAGGGAACGGACATGTGATTAAAGCATTTGATTGGACATATCCGTTTTCCTTTGCATTCATTTCTTTTACCAATATCTCCTCCATCCATGGCATGTTCTTCATGTGATTGTATTAGTTTTATCTATCACCATATTAATATTTCTGGAGCGAACTACTCAGTGGCGAGGAGGCACCCTCTGAAAAAGAAAACAACCGAGAATCCTTGGATGTGGTGAGGTTTTTGGGAAAAATGTTCATGCATGGGTATGTGAGTATTTACAAGAGGAAAGAGGAAAAAAAGGTTGAATTATTATAATTACTTATTTTAAAATATATATTATTTTTCTTTTTATAAGAAAAATACGAAATTTTTAACTAGGTCCAGGCCATGCCTTTCACAGGGTCGTGACTTTAATTTCTTATATGATCAAGGAAATGCCAAAAAAATCTGCAAAATGCCTTGAACCAAATGTCTGGGGCCTCTGTGGGCATTACCACCCAGGTCTAACACGCGGTAATACAACATGAACCAAATCACCGGAATGAAAGTACCATCCAATCCGCCAATGCACTCATTGGTTGATTGGTGCTGGCACCCTACTTTTGCCAATGCACTCATCGTTGATTGGTGCTGGCACCCTAGTTTTACATACAAGCCTAGGAATGGGGCGGGGCGCGAGAGGAAGCACAAAGGGAACACTTATTCCAGGCCTAATCCTGGTGCCATCCCCAGCTTGGACGCAATAAAATCCATCAGCACGTCGTAATAATTGTACCATTTAGGAGTACAGGACTCTATATTCCTAATTCCTTCTCCCGTTTCAGGACCAATGCTATTGCCCACTTCTGAAGGGAAAGAATAATTGGGAGAGAATTCTCTGAGGAAATCTTGTGAGCTTCCATCCATGTCCATGCCTTAAGCACAAAGGGAACACTTATTCCAGGCCTAATCACAAACACTAGATTTGGTGGCCATCATGATATTTACGAACAGTAATAGCCCAACGACAGTGGAAAGTATACTTGGGGATCACATTCACGGCCATATAAGAAAAATGTTCTGCGGCAAGCAGAGCAGACAAGGGGTGCTCATGGGCCGGGCCAGCACATGCCCGGTTCAGGCCCTGCTCTCTTTGTGCCAGGCTTCAAAATGCCATAGGGCCTGTTAATAATTGGATGGACTTGGATTGGGTGTTAGAAAGCCCAAAGCCTGGCCCGTGTAAGAAACGCATGTAATTTAATTTAATTAGTCCAAACAATTGTGTGAATGCCCACCAAATTTATTAAAAGCCCGCTTTGGTTTGGCCTGGCCCGGCCTGGCCCTATTGATTAATGTGCGGGCACAGGCATGACTTTTATAGCCAGTGTTTCTAGAGTGGGGTCGGTCCTGGATATGCCTTAGTACAGCCCAGCCCATGAATAACCCAAAGCAGACTGCACATTGCTTATATGGATCCCCATCAGATTATCCAAGCCTTTAACAGCCAACTTGAATGGCATCTGAACTGTATATTTCTCTCATTTCTTTTTAGAGATTCAATCCAAAAATTGGGTCTGATGCCATAGGAATGAAAAGATTATAGAAGGCGCGGCACTGATGAAAGGTGGGCCCAAGCTGAAAAGAGAACATTTTCAGGTACATGTATCATAAGCACTCGTAGGAACAATGAGCTACCTACAATCCGAGACTCTATCGAGTCACGGGCAAGCCCTTACAGTTTCCCTCCTAAAGAAGCTTCTCCCTGTAAGAAATGATTGCTTAAAACCCATTACTAACTCTCCTGTCAATTGTTGTTTATTCTATAGCTCACCTTCAAATTACCTTTCTCCACACACAAAGCAAAGGAATCAAAGGAAACCATACTAAAAGCCAACAGCCCCCATTGTCTTTCAGCAAGCAAAAAAACCAATACCAATCAAAGATGTCCCTTCCACCGCCAGTTCTTTACCCACATTCCAACTCAACAGGGGCACCTCCTTCCCATTCAAAGAACTCATATGGACCTGTTCTCATAATCCTGGCTGGAATAATCGTTCTAGGAGTGTTTGCTTGCTTTATAGGAAGATTGTGTGCCTGTTTGTTTCCCCAAAGAGTCAAACACCATCACAATTTCCACAAACATGACCCAGAAAATGGGTTTGGCACAAGCATACGCACAGCCAATCCCACTGAAACCAGAGAAAAGAGACAAGGCACAGCAGCTGCTGCAAATGGAGAGACCAGAGAAGACAAACATGGTCGCAACAGAGAACCTATTTCAAGTGTATGATGAGCAAGAAGACACTAGGATGTATCATACATCATTTAAATTTGCCTCGAATAGCTTTTCAATCTTTTGTTTTTCCTACTGTTGAACGTGTCCATATGCTTGATTACATGAATGTATTACTGGATACAAATGATTACAGAAATGAAGAATCCCAGCATGTTATGGAATCATCAATCATCAACAGGATCCTCCGGCGTCTCATCAGCCTTGCGTTTGATCGTGATCACCGGGCAATCTGCATGCTTCACACAGAACTCACTCACAGTACCCACAAACACCCTGCACACAGTTGCAAAACTAAGGAATATAGATATGTATGGACCATAAGTAAAGACATTAATCTTCCTGTTACTGTTGAAATGGTATTGATGATGAAACAAGCTAATGGCATGTCCAGAGGTAACCTCTGATGGTTTAAATGTTACAGCAGAAGGGGCAGTAATCTGTTCTGCTGTATACTTTAGGGTGATATTACATTGCATCACAAGAACAGGTTTTGTTTCCCTTGGCATCTTAACATTGATCTAATAAAAGCTAAAGATCTAACAGAATATATCTACATAGTTTAGAATTTCTAGCAACTATAAGATAAAAATCAAATCTGGATGCATTCACTTCCAAACAAATGAGATCTGGATGAAATTAGAAATGTGAAGAGTCAGAAGAGCATTGAACAGCTGAAAGTTACTAACCAGTGAAAGAAAATTGTATGGGGCCTTCTCAGGAGGTAAATTAGAGAACAGAGAGAACCCAATGCGAAGGAAAGAACTTGATTGCTCAAAATTGTAGTACATGCAATTTATACTGGTCAGATATTCTCATTATAAAGAAACAAAAATATGACTATACGGAAATGTGGCCCTTTGCTACAGACTACCAACTACCAAGGGCAGGGTTAAGTAGAATTCCACGACCCCCTTGGCGTTCCTTTGGTGGCTCCTCGCAGCAGTGAGCTCATTGAAACCTCACGCAACCATATGAGTTCCACCAAAGTTATAGAATTCTACCTGAAAATTGCTATGCATTTTAATGAGTAAAATTATTATTTATTGCCGCTGCCTTCCTCTTTGCTGTCCTCTGTTATCTGTTGTCCACTTGTCCCTTCTTCCATTGGGAAGGGGCATTTATAGCCCTTACGCCCTACAACGTTGCTGCAAATGGTGAAAAAAGTGGCTTCTAAAAATTCAAAATCTCAACCTTCCGGACGACTTTGTCTGTGTGATCCTGGCTCTATCAATTCAGCTTGGTATCTAGCTTTTGCTTCTGTCCCCCTTCTTTGCCAGCTTGGTTTTATAAGCTATAAATGAGACCCTTTAGTGACATTTGGAGAGATTACCACAATGCATGCGACGTGGTTTAAGCTATATTTCAAACTCCATGTTGATCATGAAAAATAGACAAAAAAGAGTCCCATTTTGCTGAGCCTTTCATCCTCGTGCTGAGGAGGGTAGGAAAACGATACTCTGAAGTCTGACCCCTTTTAAGAATTCAATAGGACAGAAAAATGATGCTCCAGCATCGAGAAGATATGAAAATGAAACTCCAAACACGCTTATGGACTTGAAAAAACGGGGGAAATAAAAATGATGCTCCGAATCCTCTCAAGAACTCGTGAAAATGGAAAAATTATACCTAGAACATCCGCAATGACTGACAGAAAATGGGAAAATGATACTCCAGACGGCCATAAAGAACTTAGGAAAATATTACTCCAAACCCCTTTAAAGACTCCGGAAAATGAGAGAACAATGTTCCAAACACCTTTAAAAGATTCATAAGAAAATGATTGAAACCGCATAAGAGCTCAAACATATGGTGACTAGATCAAAATAGTCTAGAAAATGGAATTTAATAATTCAGACCCTTTTTATGACCCCACAAAATGGAAATCAAGAATTGTGACATGATAATTGGATATTCTGGTACGGCTGGAAGATAATTGGGCACCAACAACTTGAGTAGCAAAAAGGATTAAGCTGAACAACCTTAAGGATTTCAAAGCAGGACAGCTTCATTCATAGAATCAAACATCGATTCGCTGGAAAGCAGGGGAGACAAATTCCTTATCAACTGCGAGTTTGCCACTTGCAATGGAAAATATGCCAACTCCACCTGAGAATGCACTAGTTGTAACCAAGAAAGATCCTATAAGGACGACTCAAAATGGACAAACCCACAGAAGGAAAACCCGCAGCCGGAGATT
This sequence comes from Litsea cubeba, assembly GCA_012931725.1. NCBI lineage: Eukaryota > Viridiplantae > Streptophyta > Magnoliopsida > Laurales > Lauraceae > Litsea > Litsea cubeba. Next base: position 81,653,550 of record CM022945.1, read on the forward strand.
GTGGTATCGACTCACGCTCTCTCCCTAGGGCCACTTGCCCAATTTGCCCCGTGCATGGGAGGCAGGGACTTCACGTGCCTCAAGGATTTAGTCAGGACAGGATGTGGCCACACTCATGGAGACAAACATAAAAATTGATGAGTCTCAATGATGCCAAATCATTTAATCAACCGAAATTGGCTCTTAAAGCAGCCCCTAAAGAAGACCTTATAAGCCTATGTATTCATACTTCCAAAATCATGCATTAATTAGAAAATGGTGGGAAAAAAATCCATAAAACCATGGTCCCTATTAATGAATCATGAGCTGAATTTTTGATGTATGATCAGTATCAATACCATAGATACGAAATCTGTAACATGAGTAATCAAGAAAATGATAGAAATGAGAACTGAACAAGTGCGATGGACAGTGGACACACAAAATATACTCATGAGCTCAAGCTCCCACATACCTCTGAAAAGGACCGAGCCCACGACTTCCAAGAACTAACAAATCAGGTCGAACTCTCTTCACCTCATTGCAGATGACATCCTTGGGATCACCTTTCTTGACCCATGCTTCACAAGGAACCTACCAAGATTCACACAACTTAGTACTAAACATTGTCAATCCTACTTAGCCAAGCAATTAAATGGTATATTTAGAATCAGCAATCAAACAGCGGTATCTTTCAGAATACCCCAATCTGATGACAACGCCCCACAAAGTATTCGAGCAAATGAAGTCCTCGTATCTTGTCCCTCAGTTTCATATCTCGGAAGTCTTCAGGTGAAGCGAAAATACTGTCGATATCATTAAACCCTAGCAAAGCAAAAGTAAAAATATAAGAAAGTATTTCTGATTTTCATGCCATCATGAGGAAATTATATCACATGAGAAGTATTAAAGAAATTTACTGACAGAGTTGTAGCCCAGCCAAGTCAAATCAAGTTACTACAAATATATTATTTCAACAAACTGGTGAAAGGCTCAGACAGAGAAAATCAATTACAAATTATGTAATACAACTCCAGCAATGATCATGCCCAACCTGCCTAACACAGTTGGTAAGAGACCCATACCGGGCCGAACCCAATCAACCACTACGAAACCCACCCCCAGTAGAAGCAATCTCCCATTTAACAGGGCCCATTGCAAGCCCTATATGTAACATGTGATACCCATCCGATTCATGTTTCCATAACAAAAAAAAAAAGTCTCCATACCTAATTCCTAAAGTAGGAAATAAATTCTACCACAATTTCCTTACTAAGCTTGCCCTCTAGTGTATGAGTAGTAGCATATGAGCACACAAAATTTCCTTTTGTTACAAGTGGTTGACACCAAATATAGTGAGGTATTAGCTATAAACAGTGCGATCGCTGCAATTCTGCAAAATCATTACAAAATTTAAAATGGACTTCAAAGTTCTAAAACCAAAAAGGCATTAAGCACATTCATGCATGTTCAAACAGTAGTATCACTGATGCTGGGAAAAAAGAAAAAGAATATGTACATATAGAGAAGACAAAAAAGTGTGAGACAAGAAATGAGGGTAGTTCCATATCCAACAATTGGACACATGATAAAGAACTGACAATTGCAAGAATTATCGTTAGTAGACTGACAATTGCAAAACTTATCATTAGTAGTCCAACTGGGAAAGTATTTTCAAAAATATTTTTAGTACTGATATTTATAGGAATGGAGACAACTAGGCTAACTTCTTACATTCAATCTTCCAAAAGCCGAGGATATGGTGGGAATTTCCGTTGATAAAGCACGACATCCCATGTAGAACTAGGAAAAGAAATGTACTTCTTATTCTACTAAAAAAAGAGTGTAGCAGAGAGATACATGTGGTAAAACTATGAAAGATAGAATCAGGAGCATTTAGGGGTAGCATCAATAGGGGATAAATTAAGAGAGACTCATTTGAGATGGTTCAAGCATGCCCACGCGAGTCAGCAAAGGCACCGTTGAGGAAACGTTTTCCAATGCAAATTCATGGCCCCGCCAAGGGGTATGCCAAAGAGGACATGGATGGAAGTAGTAAGGATAGATACGAAGATGTGTAACCAATCCGAGGATTTGGCTAAGGATAGATCTAATGGAGAAAGAGAATTCATGTAGACATGGTTGGGGCAAGGCTTTAATGATGATGATTTTACTGGAGAAAAAGAGTGTCCATTCTAGGAGACCTTTGAGACTAAAGGAAAACAGAGGACAACGCAGATACAATAGCAAAATGCCAAGTGAATGAAAAGTTTATATATGACCATGGGTTGACACTTGTAAAGATGAGAAAAATACAAAGGGTAGGGTACGTAGGAGCTGATTCTCATTAGCTATTAGGATGCTTCTGACATGTTTTCTTACAATGAAAAGTATTTTTAATAGAAGGTTGAGAAGCAAGATCACGTCTAAGGAACAGGCGATGATAACATTGACTAAAAATGTCAAAGGATTACTGGTGCATGACATAATCTTTGAAGGGTTATTAGCATTATTGGGCATTGCATTTATGTTTTGGGCAGGACAGAAACTAGGATACACATTAGGGGCATATTATTTTCTTCCCCTTCAGCTCTTTAATCACTTCAGCGCCAATTCAAATCATTGCTTCAAGTGGAAAATGCAGAAGGCATCCCACTTTACAAGAATTTCCAATTTCCACATATCCCCAATTATTAACAGAAATCAAATCAATCCATTCTCTAAAACACATTCAAACAGATAGTGATTTGAGGTTACACCAAAATGAAATCTTAACCTATGATGCCCAGATACGGCACGGATACGACAGGGACACGCCATAGACACGGCCGGGACACGGATTTTACATGTAAAAAGTGAAGTATCGGATACGATACGACACGATACGTTGCCCATTTTGAAGTATCCGTGCATCATAGATCTTAACTTTAAAAGCAACATGTTTTTTTTATTAATAACAAAATCGAAATATGTTATCAATCATCCGCAACAAGAACAAGTTGATCTAGATTCCAGTGTGAATTGTTATGATATCAGTCTCTAAATATTACAAAATAGAATCAAACCAAAAAAAAAAAAGTGAAAAGATCAAATCAATATTACAGTAGAAAGAGAAACACAAGATTATAGATAAATAAACTTCTGCTGCCATCAGTTCAGTCCTGATAGCTGATGACCGCCTCATTTAACCTAAGTGGGCCCACTTTGCTTGATCAAAGCTGCTACTATCACAGTCCACCTTATGCACTCCGCGCACCATTGGATTGATCATGCGAGGAAAAAAACAGAAATATTTATATATCATATATTTGTGATCACATGATTAATCCGACGGTGCAGATGACTAATCGTCTCCAATTTTATGCATTTCACATGAGTGAGAGTTGGATCACACAAAAATTAGGTCCCAACTCCCAATCCATATAAGGCTAATTCAGTTAGGCAGATGATCCTTTTCTACAGATCAAAACCCTAAAATAAGTTCTAATCTGAGAAATCTAACAACAAGAATGAAGAATCCATGGCGGTGGCCACGAAAATCAAGATCTCATGAGCTGAGAAACAACCGACACATCCAAGCACAAATCAATGAATGGTGAAGACAAGCTACAAATCAAGATCCATCCAAAACTATACATACATGCCTACTCAAGAACCCTAAAAATCCCTTCCTTGTGCTCTTTCTAGAAGAAAGAAACTTAGAAGGAGAGAGATGTTTGGAATGAATGAGGAAATGAAGAGAGAGAGAGAGAGAGAGATGAGAAAACAATACCATCTTCATCAGGGACTTGGACGTGAAGGAAGAGGATCTTGAAACCAGTGGTGTTGTTGCGTACGATCTTCTGCAGAGTCCATTCGAATGCGCCGCGGCTGCTAATCGACGCATGTGGGTATCCTCTCAGAGACGATTCGTTCACTCCCAACATGATTCGAGTTCGATCCGAAGAAGAAGAAGAAGGCGAAGCTCCTGCCATTCTCTCTCTGCTCTTTTCTCTGTCTCTCTGTCTCTCCGTCTCGGCTCCGCGTCTTTTTATTTTGGTTTTCCTGCGAGTGCGCGCGAGAATGGGATTTTTCTGGAGCTGCGGTTGCTAACGTGCGCTTGGTTTTGGACTGGCGTCAACTTGCCGCGTGAACGCCGTTAGAATTAGTAACACGTGTCATATATGAGAGGGTGATGAGGCTTTCTATTGATTGAAAGATAATGCCATGGATTTGTGAAATGGATACTCTACATAATTATAATAATGAGTTTAGCATATCTTCATTTGCTATTATTATTTATTTACTAGCAACAAACGTCCATGTTAAGTCCGGATCAAAAATAAAAATATATTAAAACTTTAAAAATTATTTTAAAATATTATTAAAATAAAATAAGACTAAAAGAAATAAATTTATTATTTTTAAATATTAAAATCTTTTAACATGTAATGAAAATAAATATAAAATAATAAGTAAACTTACATAACATAATGACCTTTTGAATTTAAAGGCATTGATCATTACACAAGTATGAATGCGTGTCTATATACGGATAGTTCTTATAAGTTAAAGCAGGTAAGTACAAGTTTGTGGTGTATAATTATAATAATGAGTTTAGCAGATCATCATTTGCTATTATTATTTATTAGAGAGAGGGCACGATTGTTTTGATGTAGTTGAATTGTTTTAAGGATTAATCAAGGCTTGTAATTTTAAGACCAAATGGGATTGTTTTATAGAAAAATGTCCAAAGCAGGCTAATAGGTGGTGACTGAACCTGGTCCTAACGACCTGAATGACATGACATCTGTATAAAAGGCCCACTCGGAGGCATGGACTTAGCTTTAAATTAATTGGTGATTTTCATCTGATGCTATTTTGTTTTTTTTTTTGCTCGGTATAAATTATTTTTCTTTCACTTTTTGTTTAGAGAAGTTGAGCTTTTTTATTTTTTAGTGAAAAAATGATGTTATTTTTTTTTTACTTTATTTAAAAAGGATTAAGTGAATTTTGAATTAAAGTATTGTTGATCTAACCCTCCAATACGAGAAATGAAGGTTTTACTTGACTTTTACTAATATAGTAAAGAATCAAGCGGGCCCTTAAGCCTTATTAGATTGAAAGATGAGGAGTCCAGTATATTTTTTTATATATGGGGCTTAATATGAGGGGTTTGCGTGGTTAATCAACTGCGTTCATGCATGAATGACGGAATAAAAGAAAGAGCAACTAACTATTAAGTGGGAAATCCACTTTGTTGTTTCTTGAGTCTCGAAGCGTCTAGAGACGTCACCTATATGATCTCCAATTTAGAAACTGGGCCCCATCTTTTTTTTTGTTGTTTTTTGGGCCCATTAGTTATGTCGGCAGGTGAGGCAGGGTTCACAAAATTGGAGAGGTTCACAAAAATTTAGCAAGACCGTACATGCCTTTTCATCACACAATTCTCTCATGATTGTCATATACATTCAAGTAAATCCAATGATGTTGGGGGATTTCAAAATTCCCAAAAGTTGTCCACTTGTCCCGGTTGGGCTCTTCTTGTTGGATGATTTAAAATTCCAATAAAATATATGAAGAGTGAAATTCAAAAAATTCCAAAAGATCACATCCTATCTAAGAAAATCCCAACATGATAAATTTCTCTTAGAAATTCTAATGAAAAAAATAGGTTAGAGTTTTACCTCCCGCACACCTCAAGATTGGATTGTGTCCGATTACGTGAGAGGTAAAAACTCTAAGCTTTATTTCACAAATTGCATGAAAGAGAAATCTAAATAGCAGTGAGATGCACTCGGATGAATGATAATCTAAAAGAAATTGTGTAATGAAAAAGTCTCATTGTGAATATGATTTTGGACAATGATCATCCAATCATATCACTAGAACCACTCATTATTAACCTCATTTTTTTATTTTTCTGTTTTTTGGCCTTGGTGTGCTTAACACCATGACTTTATGCACACGGGCACGTTCTTGTGTAAAAGTGAATCTCTCTTTTAGACAAGTCGACCACATACCTTTGACATTGATATTATAGAGGATTTTCAAGCGCAAAGACAGTATATGCCACCATATACTTTTCTTACTAATACAAAAACCTTTTGAAATAAGAAAAGACCATTACAAACTATAAATACATAATAATTCATGGTCAAATGGACTCTAACAAAGAAATAGATAGGATATTGCCTTCAAGGTTGTGAATGAATTATGGGTATTCATTTCCCATGACCGATCAAATCATTTTCCAGCAAAGTCTTAATTTTGAAATTTCACCTTTTTCTTCATTTTTAACCATTTTAAGAAATACAAATCTTAGAATTGATAAGAAATAAACTACACCAAGCAACCAGGCAAAAAATAATTTTCAATAAATGGTTCTTTATTTTCCTCATCCTTTGGATATTTCCATCTGTACACCCACAAAAGAGAGACGTAAACTTTACCAAGCTTAAAAGCTAAAGATCTGGCCTTTGTTTGCATTATGGGAGAAATAGAAGTTGATTAAGATGTGATATTAGGATAAAGTTAAAAAGGAGTTGGTTAAAATAAATTATTATATGAATTACTTTTTCTGTATTTGTGTATTTGGATAGTTGGTGTAAAGTAAAATGATTTAAATTTGCATTTGATTGGAGAATGAGAACGAGAATGAGAACGAGAATGAGTAAATGAGTGTGAGTAAAAGTAGAGTTGGAGTAACTTTTCCGGGGCTAATGCAAATAAACACCTTATGGCATTCAACCCTCCTTTACTTTACTCTTTTGCAAAGAAACAAGGATCCTGCATGCATGAACTAAGGCTCTCGGACTTGGACTCCTGTACATCCACTGGAACAAAACCTGGTCTAACCGAACATTAAAAGAAGGGCACGCCATCAATGCAATATCAACCCTGGTTATTGGGTTCATGAGATGGGCTATGGTCATAAAATCACACAAGGGCTATGGTCATAAAATCACACAAGGACGTTTTAAGTATTGAAGTTTTCCCAGCACAAGTGACCATCAAAGATTTTAAATTATCTATCAGTATGCCACCTTCAATAACCATTTCCAGATCACCAACTAAAAAGGGGTTTGAAGTTCCCCACTGAAGTGACAAGTGAGTTCGGGTCTGGTATAATGGGGGAAAAATAACTTAGCCAAAAAAAAAAGGAACAATTTTATCGAACTGTTTGTTTGACAACCTACATGGGGAACCCAACAGATAATCGGATATCAATAAAAGAAAATTTTCTACTGCACGCGCATTCCTGCATGGGCAAGCATCCAGACCGTAGAACTAAAAGAATCCCTGAGGATAAATCATTTCACAGCTACATAGAGATTAAAAATGAGATTCTAAAAGCAGCTTTCTATCTGCAAATAACCAGTAAGAGATCATTCAACATTCAAACTACAAAAGCTCAATAAACCCAATCTTAACAGAAAACGACAGGCAAAATTTATGGTCCACACTAACACTGGGGGAAAAGCAACACAAGCAAAGAAAAACCTCCAACGTTGGAGATTTTAAGCTCCAATATTCTGAGCCTTGTTCAGGATAACACCCTCGTACTTGACCTGGAACCACTTCATGGCATCCTCCTTTGTGACCCTGTGTTGAATCCCAACACGGGATTTGCAACGGCGGCGCCGGCCCACCCGATAACCAGGGCGTTCCAGAACAACATAAAAATCCATGCCATAAATACCCGTTGAAGGATCGTACCTGTCAAGAGTTCAATTAATCAAGAGGATAAATCTTTGGAAACACTAAAGATAGGGCTATGTAATTAAACACCACACTGCTTACATGTGATTCATGTCAACTATAGATGGTTGAATTGATCAAAATAATTTAAAACTATATTAAAACATGTAAATAGCACTTAATGTAATTTTCTTAAGTAATCACTACATAAACTGACGTATGTTTATTATGGTATTCAACACCTACACATCAGTTTTCTCATGTTCTAAGGAAGCTACACGTAAGAGTTTTTTCATGTAAGAGTTTATCATTTTAAAATTCACGTAGTTCCAAGTCAACTCAGACTTGGTCATGGATGAATTGAGTCATAGCTCAGCCTGTCAGCCATGTTCCCTCCCTTCCCTACTTTTTTTCAAATTTGCAGAATCCGACAACCCGACCCAAACCCTCAATACCATCACATAGAGGCATCAAAAAGTCGACGAATTCATGTTTTTTTTTTTAAAAAAAAGAGGGGTGGGGGTACTCAATCCAAATCCGTAACTCGACCCAACCATGATCAAGGGTTGAGCTTGAATTTTAATATGCTGACAATAACAAATAGTTCCTCTGAAAGTCAGGGACTGGAACTAGGAAGGTTAGCTCTGGACAATGAGAGAAAAATTAGAGTCAGGTGTGAAATCGCTGTGCTCACTTCCCATCCAGGCCCAGCTGGGATCCAAAGTGCAATTATACATTAAAGGTGTGACATTCATAAATTTCCTAGATCTGGTTTTCGAAACTGAAGATGGTGCAGGTCATGCCAAACATCAAAAGGCGTCAACTAAAAGGGTTCATAGGTATTTAATTAGGCACATGATGAATAACAGCATTATGAACATGTTACATGCAATCAATCTCAATCTCGTATTTAGGATGTTCCATCCCTAAGAAAACGTTCTTGATCATAACATAATTTTGTAAGGTCTGTAAGTCCAAAATCCTTAGGAAACCATACAATTAGAAAATACAATATCTAACTAGGAGTCAAGATTATTGGTCACCTTAATTAGAAGGTATAATCTCAAATAGGAAGCCAAGATCGTTGGCTACTAGCATATATAAAACTCGTGAACGCTCTACAAAGGATTCAATGAATATCTATTTGTTCCTAATTTGAGTAGGTAAAATAACCTCTCAGCCTCATTGAAGATACCTTGGTTCCTAGAATTGTGTGGAGACTCCATTGGCATAGTGCTTCAAAATGTGTATCAAGATTCCACATCTATTCACCTTCCATTAGAAGTAGCCAAAGTGGGAGCAAGAGCCTTGAGAGAAGGCTTGAGTAATTTTTTAGGAACACTTCTAGTGAAGGAGACCTGAGCAATGTCATCAAATGGGCATCGTCAATTGGACTCAAGTGCGTTTCACTTCTGAAGTTCATTTGTGATTAATCTTGAGAGCCTTTTGTCTCTGTGATATATTGCTTACCTTTCCTTTCAACAAGTTCCTTTCTTTTCACCATACAAAAACAAGTGAGAATTTTTTTTCACTATTTTCTATTCCCAAAAGAGAAAAATGTTGACACATTTGTCCGATGCTACAATTCCGCAGCAACGCAAATTCCTTTTCCATAGTCCCGCAGAAAAGCGATTCCTGCCCCCCTCCTATAGTTTATGGTTTTCACAGAGTTAAGGTTACTTTACTGTGTTTCCTCCTTCCACACAAAAAAGTGTTGCACCAAAGAGGGAGAAACTGCAGGCATGGAAAACCAAAATCTTTTCCATGCTACCGCGCACCAGCGAATCCTTAGCTTTGCACAAGTGACTGTAGTAAAGGGCTTTTACCTATTTCTCCAGCATTTCATCTAAATGAAATTTAGTCCTTGAACATGCAATAGTATAACTAGAACTATAGTAGGGGCAGTTTTGTATTTATAATATCTTTTGGCACTATCAAAATGCATTTCTGAGATTCCAACTTTGTTGCCCAAACCAAACACAACATAGGGGAAACTTGTCCTACTTGAATAAAATCCAACTCATGTTTTCCTTGTCCTACTTGAATATAATCCAACTCATGTTTTCGTACTTGACTATAATCCAACTCATGTTTTCATACTTGACTATAATCAACCTCATTATAATTGTTTTTAAATGGTTTCCAATTCTTTGTAATTAAACAATGCAAACATAGAAACAAAAATGCTTACTTGATTCCAAGATCGATATGCTCCTGAATGCCAAAGCCAAAGCACCCTGTATCGCTGAAATTCCTTCGCAGCAACTCATACTCTTTCACCTTCAGCCCACTTTCCAGGAGTTGCATTGCCTTGTCACCTCTTACCGTGACATAACAAGCTATCTTTTCATTACGTCGGATCCCAAAAGACCGGACAGTATACCTAGCTGAAATAAGAAAACATATCGCAAAATAACATAAGCACCCTTAATCACAAAGACTGGACCATGTGATTGCAATATGAAGCCTACCCTTGGAGAATACTGGAGTTTGCCCACTCAGTTGTTCCAAGACCTGCATAGGTGAGGAAAGCAAAAAACTTTTATGAATTTTCTATAGAGCTCTGGCAAGAATTACATCTTTGCAGATTTTGGATAGCATACATGATTCAGACTATAAAACAGATGACAAGTGCAAGGATATTTTGGCAGAATAGGCAATAATCCCTTCTGAAATGTGGTTAGTTCAGAAATCAAACATCACATGAGTTGGATGTGCTTGCCCCCGAATCATTATTAGTGCTCATTGTCAATATTAAGTTTGAGTAGAAAGTCGGGAGAAGATGTTTCCCTCTTATGGACACATTTAGCATTCTCCAAGAGGTTTCCCATAAAATGAGAGAAATGACAGACAAGAGAAGACCTGGTTGGTCAAATCATGCAAATGAATTTGCAACTTCATCGAGTAGATAATTTTCCACCATCCCCCCAATGAAAATGACTTCAAGCATAGAAGGGAACGGAAACTCACAAGGGTGTGCTAGTGCAACAAGAGGATTCTGGCTCCATGGATTTCAGTTTCCACAGTAGAGACAAAACCTGCACTCCTACCTTTCCCATGGAAAATTGAAAGACTACCTATCGAGGAAAATCTTTTTTTTTTCTTTTCCACTCAAAAGGTCGCACCAAGAGACAGAAGAGTTGGCTACATGGAGAATCATGGAGAATCAGGACAACTTTCCTCCTTATCACAGAATCATCTCATTGCACAAACCAACCTTAAAGCTCCACCCTAACCCTTCAACCTTTGATCACTATCCTTCAAAGTTCAAACCATTAGGAATATGCCAAAAGTCCCCTATGAGACATCCACACTACATCAAACTGTCTACGATGCCAGAGACAGAGAGAATAGTATGGGAAGGAGGAAACAACCCTTTGCTTTCTTCAATCTAGCTCACAGATATTGATTTGGGTGCCGTATACACAGTCTGATATTTCATAATTAGTACATAAAACTCCAATAGAAAAAAGGAAAAAGTTCATGCCATTCTAAGTTAGTTGATATTTTCATACAAAGTGTAGCTTACCTTCTACATAACATTTCTAAATTCAATGGAAGTATCACTTTCATTCATTCTAAACATTTTTATGTTGAGAATGTGTAGACAAATTATGGTCACAATAGTCAGTTAGTCACAGTACAGAAGAATAGGCTAAAATGTTAATCAAAAAGGATTCCATAACGAAATCATAGGTATGGATACAGTTATGCTGGGATATAGAAGGTTGTATCATACTAAACAATGATTCATCATAAATTCATAATCATCATCATCAAAGCCTTATCCTTTCTATCTAGGTTACTCTGGAGTCTGGAGGTCTACTCTACATATCCACTCATCCCTATTAGGCCAAGGATACAAGACTCACGATCTCAGAAAGCCATGCATAGGTAACAACTTCCAGCTACATCATCCCAGAACTTAAATGTGCATCCCCATTATCCTAAAACCTTCATTTTAAAGATAGTCTATTACTTCTTCATACAGATCATTCCCACTCTTCTAAACATGAGTCCAGACCAGCTCAGCAGCGTTCCATTGTTTTCTCTTTTGTTGTAGCAGACATTCTACCATTATAATCGATCAAAATCTAAAAGGATTTCGCCTTATCATAGTTAAAACTAAAAGAAAAAAGGAACAACTTGTTAAATAAGCAGCTTAATCATGCCTAAAAAACTCCCTAGTAGTATTCTTATCTTAAGATAAACTGTCAAAGCTGCAAGCAAAATGCTTTGCTGCAAAAAACCTCAAGCCCAACCTGATATTCTGCTAGCGTAGCTGAAAAAGAGGCCTACAAGGCCATTACAGCTTGGATCCACAGATGAAAATACCAATAACTAGAAATCCCACATAGGGAATCTGCTTGTTTACCAAATTGCAGCCCAACCCATCATTTGGAAACACATCCAAACACAACCCAAATAAACAGAAATCACAGAGACCATCCAGAATCAACTAACTGTTTCAGTCCTAAGCATATGCACAGCATTCTCCACTGGGCATGATTTTGTACAAATGGGGCTGATGGTTGGGTGACCCAAAGTCGAAATCTTTGATAAAATGGGCCCCACTTAGATGGGGTACACCATCACATAGCAAAAAGAAGAAACCAAATCAATTCCTTGGCAATTGGTTTCATTCCATAAGAAAAACTACATGATGAAAATGGGTTTCTTTTAAAATTCCAAGGGGATCAAGGGAGAAGAAAAATGGGAATCTGAAAAACAGTAGAATTCCATTTCCATGAAAAAGACATCAGATTTTGAAGGTTAGAAGAGGAAATGCCTTGGCGGCTCTGGTGAGGCGATCTCCGCTCTCCCCGACGGAGATGTTGAGGACCAGCTTCTGCACCTTTATCTCCCTCATCGGATTCGAGAGCTTCTTCTCTGCCGCCTGAAATCCCAGCAGAAATCATGTAAGAAAGAGAAAAAAAAAAGTATAGCGGAGAAATCAAAGTGAGAAAGGAGATACCATTGCTGCTTGCTCTGCTTATGGAAAAGCTGACTGAAAGAAGCCGGGATAGAAGAAAGAAACCCTAGCAACAAAACCCTAGAAACTGGAATTTCTTATTTATAGACAGATGGGGTAAGACTCTCGGGGCACACAGACCGTTGGATAAGGATGGCCCGCATTTGATACCCTGACATTGGGTCCCACTGTCCATTTGCTAAGTGGACTTGGGCCTTCTTATGGGCTTTTTATTAAAATAGAGTCCCAAATATCGCTATACTTCGAAGGAGGGCCTCGAATACATGTATTGCCCTACATCTACATGGGCCTCCCCACATGGACTCTAATTTTTATCCAAACTGCCCGACTTCCCAATTGGAAAGAGTCATTTCTCTTGGAAAAGCATCAAATCAAGGGAGAATAAAATATAAGTGGATTATGATTGTATTTTGTCTTTAGTTTCTTAGTAGGAAATTCTTTTTGAGTTTTTTTTTGTGAAATGTGGGTATTTTTTGCCATTTAGTGGAGAAAGGATGACGCTTTTTTATTTTTTTATTTTTTTAAGGATGGAATTGTGATGATATGTACTTTTGATATGTCCCCTTATTTGAAAAATAAAGGTTTTACATTATTTTTACTTTGAGAGTAATTTCCCAAACAGGCTAGGGCTGGCTTGTTATTTGTTTGCACGTCTTCGGTCTTAAAATTTATTCTTTAAATTCTAGCATTTTCTATAATATATTATTTCAAATAACTAGGAATTAAATTTCATGCAAACAAATAACCCTTAGAATACTTAAATACTGTGAATTATCACGACGTAACATGTTCACAAACGAGGCCAGCCGATCAATGCATGGACTGGATCATCGGTCCATAATCAGCATTAGATGTAACTTGTAAGGTGATAAACCCATATAAAAATGATTTCAAGTAATATTAAATTTTGAGAAACTCATTTGATATGGTTTAGACACAAAGACTCCACTTACTGTCAGGACTTGCGAGGGGCATGCCTGTCGATTTAGATGGCTGGCTGGTCAGGTTGAAGTCCAACTCTATAGTGATGCAACTCAATGATTTATGGTATTGGAATTGAGCTCCCTCCTGTATGTACCGTTGTGAAGGTAAAGTAGGAGTGGTGCTAGTACGATGGTTTTGGCCATGCTGCTGAAGCTGCGAGTGTAAAAAAGTTTTTCAATGTAGATTGATGGCTGTAGGTTAAGAGGAGATAGATGGAAGTATAGAAGATAGATTTAAGAAGTGCAACACATCTTATGATTTGGCCCAAGATTGTTTGAGATAAAGAAATAGAATTCATATAGCTCACCCCAGTCTAGATAAAGCTTTGATGATGATCAACGTTCAAATAATACTTGCTCTCATTGATGCGACTATTCTCATCTCACTAGTCTTTACTTTCTAATTTCTTGTGTAAATTATATGATCAACCTTATGCTTTTTCTACCTACAGATGGACTAGGTTACATAATCTTGACACAAGTAACATTTTGGCTTATGAAATACTGAAATTGAGAAATAGAATTCATGTTTCTGACACGGATACCAATATAATTGGCATAAGGCTTTAATTATAATGATGATTAATGTTCATGTTACATGTGCCCTTGTTAAAGTTGCTATTTTCAATGCACTAGTATTTACTCTCAATGTTTATGATGTGATGAAAAATTAGATTACAGAGAAACAAGAGACAACCCCGTGGTAGGGCACCCCCATTCTCACCACCAATGTTAGGGATGGCAGAATTATATAACAAGTGTACACTGGCAAAGCATGGATGCAAAAGGTACTATGGCGTTCCACGGCTGCAAGAGCATGGAGCACCCTAGGTATCATCATCATACAAGCATTGTCCCAATTATGTGCAGTGATTATCCGTTCCAATTATCCTAAGCTAAATCCTCAAATATATTGAACTTCTCCACACTTATCTTTACTATTTTTATCTATATATTCTTTAGCCAATTTAGCCTATCTATTTCCCTTGGTGCGTCATCAACCTTCATACAAAAACTTTTCCCTAACGACGATATTGCTAGCACGGATATTGAACATGTCTAAACCATCTCAACAGCGCTAAATTTTTGTTCTTTTTTTCCCTAGGTCTGTAACACATCAATCTCAACATTTTCATCTCTGCTACACTCATTTTGTACATGTGTTACTTTTTTATGAGCCTCCATTTTGTTCTATAAGTTATAGCCAATCTAATCATGTAAGATTTCCCCTTCAATAGTATGTGTCAATCAACACTCTAAAATCAAGGGTCCACCTTCAACATCTCGCTCTTATCCTATATTTGACATCTTCCTTTATCCATCCTTCCATAATAATTATTGAGCCGTGTATTTGAATGAATCTCTTTATCATCATAGAGCACCCTAGGAATGATCGTTGAAATTCTAGATTAGGGTAGTTTAGAACTAGGATAGTTTACCATTTCTCCCAAATGGACAAGAAAACAAGGGACAAAAAACACAATTACGGTCTTGGGCTTATTGCTACCCACCAATGGGATGTGATGGGACTCAGATTTTTGTGCATAAGAGTCAATGAGCTACATAATCTCAACACAAGTAACATCTTTTATCATGATGAATACAAAACAAATCATCTGATTATGAGAAAATCCACAAAAACCTTTAAGATTTGGTATTGATGATGCCAACTTTAGAAAATCCACAAAAACCTTACAAATGCTATTGAGTATGAAATGGGTGATTTGAAAAAGATTCTTACAGAAAATTGAATTTCTATATCAAGTCAAGGAACCCCAACCCTAAAATCAAAACACCAATACAGGAGAAGCCAAGGGAATTGTTTCTGCAGATACTTCATCGGGAACATCCCCTCTGTTAAAGCCCGTCAACACTCTAAAAAGACGAGAAATCCCACCCATGTGGGGGGAATAAATAGTTACAAGTTCTGCAGCAAATATTCTCAGAAGGGTACCACACAAAGGTTCAGGCAGGGAAAATGGGATCAGATCTCCTGTTTCAATGTGATGTTGATGATCTCTATAGTGGATTTTGGGCGGTAGTGTTCATCTGTATCAACCTCTTCAATTTCCTGCACAACACCAGATAGAAGTCATTTTAGAGATAGGTCTCTGGCCCACAAGAAGAGGATGTTATCAAACACGAGGTTAATGAACAAATCTTCAAGGACTACTGTGAAAAACATTCTGAATATTGAAAGACATGAAATAAGGCAAGCTCTATAACAAGATGAACTGGATAGCCAAGTCTCTAGTTATTTATTTATTTTTATTCTGGTACATACTGAACTCATGCACCTACACAAGTCCCTACCAACAATACAACAACTATGGATCGATCTCTGGTCGTCCATGTTGAAAGGAAGATGCCTTAACACTAAACTATATCAATGGGGCGACATCAGAAGATAAATATGACATCGTGAATATCAAGATGTCATCATGATATTGAAACGACCAAGCGCATTGGGAGTAACCTAATGATAACATGTGGAAATCATTTCAAAAAATTTCAAACGACCAATCTTTTGTTGAGTATACATTAACACAAACGCTATAAACTTTTTTGTCACATCAAATCGGATGGTTATAAAAGACATGCATGTGCAATTTTTGAATACCTGAACCACATCCTGACCCTTGATGACCCGTCCAAACACAATAAGCTTGTCACTAAGATCTAGAATCGGTGCAGTTGTAATAAAAAGATCAAATTCTTTACTGCTCCCTTTAGCCTTTGAGGTTCCAAGCATAAATGCCTCATGCTTTGGACTGAAAAGGTTTAGAAAGATAACCACATATCAGTCGAGCGTGAAAAAAAATTAACCACCATATAAACAAAGCAAGCACAACATGGAACAAATGTTTTGCTTCTATCGCCACTGTGGTCATGATAGTTCAAAATAGCAGTCGCTACGTAGCGTAGCACCCTCATTATCAGTAGTAGCGGTTGGGGCCGCTATGTTATTTTGAAATAGTGGCGCTACGGTGCAAAACTTGGTAGAGCCAATCTAACATTATTTTTCCCATTTTCTCTCCTTAATAGTCTTTCCTAAAGTTGTCTCTATGCTTATATGATTTCGAATCACTAAAAAAACACAAGATTGGCTGCTACATAATATTTGAATTCTTTTGACCACTTTAAAAATTCACACCGCTACGTATCACCGCAAACGCAACCGCTACATAGCGTTTTGGCCATTAGCCGCTATGTCAGGCCTGCCACGACCACTATTTTAATCCTTGGTGGTCATTGATAAATTGACATGGATGACTGGGTATAGAGCAAATGAGACATGAATGATTATAACTTACAAGATCCAGCACCTCCGAAAAAGGAATATAGTTTGGATCTTTTAGGAACATGTGGGCCCCAAGGTTGGTAATCTAGACCATATATTTAATGGGCTCCACCATGATGGACTATCACCAAAAGTCCTGCTCAATGAACTTATCCTAAGCAACAGAGAGAATTTTGAATTCTGGAAGTCTTTTGGCATCCCCCTATTCTAAATCACCAGAATATGGTACACATGCAAATTTGAATGTGCCTCCACACCCGCCCGCCCACAAACATGGTTATTCAGTCAAGTATCAAAGAGTAGTTGCCTTCACATATGGGAGATTTTGGGAACACCAGGGCCTATTTGAATACTGCATCAACAAGCATGACCACCACTGTTACAGAACCCAGGACAGCATAAAACATTAAGACTTGCTGAGGGGAACCCTAAAATTCCTCATGAGCGACCAAAATAAATCCTAGCACAAACCTTACAGCTAGCTCACTGTGGGGTTTTCCTTTCATAATCCAGTCCTCTGCAGCTCCAAGTCCTTGGATATCATCCCCTCCTTGAATTACATAGTTCTTTATCACACGATGAAATGACATCCCTTTGAAGTAACCTTTTTGACTGCAATAACAGTTAAATGTCTTCAGGTTTTCAAGAAAATAAAAACAGTAGTGCAACACATAGGAACTGTAATATATATTAAGCAAATGAGAAAAAGAAGAAACAGCGACAGCAGGCATTTGAATGTAGTCAACCTGTCAAAGATACTTAGTGGATTTTGTAGTGAAGATAACAAAAGATGTAAAAGTCATTAACAAAATCAGAAAGAAACAAAAGCAATAGCACAAAACAAATTTAGTATGGTAGCTCGAAAGGAATTATCCGATCCTCATAGTGTCCATGGACCTCGTGTACAAGAGGGGCCCAGAGTTCTGCAATTCAGACCATCAATCTTCTGGACTATAGTGGATAACTAAAGCTACAAAAATCATCACAATGGAGCAACAATCTTGACCCATCAAAGATATATGATTAAAAACTTAAAACAAAATATCCATATTGTGTAAAAGTAAATAAATATCAGATGGGCAGGATTTCCTCAATCTAGGGAACTTTCTGGAACATGGTCTACCAACAATGGAATCCATCTGATGCCATATCATAGTCCCTGCATGTATAAAATCTGGGATGGGGTAAAATCTAGGACTAAGGGTTCATGCAGGACAGCCACTGGCGAATTAATAATTTAATATATAATTCCTTGACAGAAAAAAAAGGTAGCATGATTTAATAGTTTCGAATACTAACCACAAATCGAGGAATTTATCCACAATCTCCGGAGAAGCTTCCTTATGAAGTTCCACAAAGACAAAACCTTTGGAGGTATTTAGAATCTAACACAACATTTTGACAGAAAAAATGATTAACAAATATGTTTACTTGAGGCAGAAAAAAGGCAAATAAATCATATCTAACCCAGTGCAGTAGTTGTTTCTAGCTCTGCAAACACATTGGTAGTTCCCCCAACATATGCAAACCAATAAAGGGGTATTCAGACACTAAATAAAAGGTGAAAAACCAAAATTTTCATTCCTAAAAGAAAAAACTTCCAAAAAACTGCATTTCAATTAAACACGCATAGATAACATGCATCTAATTCTTAGATTAACTTCATGAATCTCAGTCCAGTAATTAGATATGAATTCATTTGGATGTAGAGAAAGGTGAAGAAAATTGTCCATAGTTGACTCCAATTGTTTTCTCCACATCCAGACAGGTCCCATGGAAAATAATCTGTGATACAACAGGTATGAGAACTAATAGCTCGAGCTAATAATCTTGCAAGAAAATAATCAGTGTCTCAGTTTAATTGAATGAAATGAATATTTCGCAAAGGCAGTCAATGCCAAATACTATTAGCATAAGCAAGAGGCATCTTGGTGTTATATACAAAATCAGCCTTAATAAACAAAAATAGAAGGTACCAATGAACAAAGTAACCTATAGCTACACCATTCATCTTTCATCTTAGCATCGTATTTCATGAAGCATCTATTAATAGGGAACAATGTGGATAGGTGAGTTCAGTGTGCCAAATTAATGGTGGGGTAGAAGGATGATTTCCTAACAAATTAGCATCTGTCATGTTCTAGGCTAGACCAAAATATATATTTGATGCCGATTTCAGTTCTTCCTCCTGTCAAGAGGTCAAATTCTTGGTCGCAATTAGCCGCGAAGTTGAACCCCAAGTGATGCAAGCTGATTTTCTTGGTTGAGCCCGACCCAGGCTGTGGGAATTGTATGCTTCTCTTGTGCTTTGGTTGTTTTGGTGGGCCCGGCCTGTGGGCTTTTTGGCTAGGTTGATGGGCCTTCTGGCTTCGACCTATTATTTTGTGGGTTCTCTTTCAGTTGCTTCTCCTGCTGCAGGTCGCCATATGCTTTTGCATAGCAGGTTGCCTTTCCAGGGAGTTGGAGCTTTCCTCCTTGATCTTTGCACTTTGTACCTAATTTTTTCTATTGGAAATATGCACACTTAATTTCAAAAGGAAAAAAAAAAAGAGGAAAATGTAGCCATATATACCAGTAATGAGCATATTTCATTCTTTCTGAATTTCCCAAAAATCACAAGAGTGTGGGTTTTATTACAGTGAAGTAGTGTCAGGCCTTCTAGTTTTGGGAATCTTTTCAGAGATTTGGAGTCCATTATAAATGGGAATTTTGTCTAGCTGATATGTCAGTAACTGCACCACCAATGACACAGAAGCGGATGGACTGGAATCAATGGACACCTATGATTGATCATGCTACTAATTATTTGGATCGACTTGATCAATCAATCAAATAGTCTTTCGATCCACCTCTTCGGAGCCCAATCAAGGGAAAGAGATCACATCATAATTTGGACAGCCAAGATGAGTCCAAAACAGTTTTGGGGAATCCTCATGTTTGTTTTATTTACAGATGAAGCAAACAAAATGTCAAATCAGTGGGAAAGGTAATCGTTAGGTGAAAGTGAAGCATACTTTCCGGTAAATTAAAGATGCAATTGATTTCATGAGGTAAATTGAGATTTTTGAAGTCAACATGTGGTAAAGTAACCACTTGACTCGTCTTTTATGAGGTAAGATTTTTGTGTTTTGGTAAAGTAAGAGTAAATTGATATTCAGAACTGTGCGAACAACCGCGGGATTAAATTGATGAGCCATACGATGAAATTATGGGAGAGAGTTATTGAGAGAAGACTAAGAAGAACAACAAACGTTTCAGAGAATCAATTGGGTTTCATGCCTGGAAGATCAACCATGGAGGCTATCTTTCTCCTGAGGAGGTTAATGGAACAGTATAGAGAACGTCAGAGAGATTTACATATGGTGTTCATTGACTTGGAGAAGGCATATGACCGGGTTCCTAGGGAGATTCTTTGGAGAGTTCTGGAAAAGAAAAGAGAGTGTGTCGCATATATTGAGGCGATAAATGATATGTATGATAGAGTCGTGACATCTATAAGGACGACTGGAGGCGAAACTAAGGAGTTTCCTATCACGATTGGTCTACACCAAGGCTCAGCGTTAAGCCCGTACTTGTTTGCCCTAGTTATGGATGAGATTACAAGACATATCCAGGATGAGGTGCCGTGGTGTATGCTATTTGCAGATGACATTGTTTTAGTGAATGAGACGAGAGAAGGAGTGAATGCTAAACTAGAATTGTGGCGGAAAACATTAGAGACAAAAGGATTTAGGCTAAGTCGATGCAAAACGGAATATATGGAATGCAAGTTTAGTCAAAGTAGGACACCTGGTAGCATGAAGTAAGTTTGGGCACACAAAAGATTGTAGAGAAAGAAAACTGTAGGTACCCTGGATCTATAGTGCAACAGGATAGAGGAATTGATACTGATGTAAGTCACAGGACTCAGGCCGGGTGGACCAAATGGAGGAGTGCTTCGGGGGTCTTGTATGATCGGAAAGTCCCCATCAAGGTTAAAGAAAAGTATTATAAGGTGGCGGTACGACCAGCGTTGTTATATGGATCAGAGTGTTGGGCAGTAAAGCATAATCATGTCAAGAAGAATGCTAAGATGGATGTGCCGGATCACAAGGAGAGATAGGATTAGGAATGAGGAGATTATGGGCAAAGTAGGAATAGCACCGATTGGAGATAAAATGAGAGAAAATCGACTGAAATGATTCGGCCATGTTAGAAGGCGTCCAACGGAGGCACCTGTTAAAAGATGTGAAAGCATGGAGATTGCCAGGAGTAGGAGAGGGGGAGGAAGACCCAAGAGAAGTTGGAAAGAAACTATTAAACATGACCTTGCCTACATGGATCTAACGGAGGACATGGCCCTAAACAGATTTGATTGGCGTCGTCAAATCCATATAGCCAACCCCACCTAGTGGGAAAAGGCTTGGTTTGGTTTGGTAAAGTAAGAGTAAACTTTTTAGTGGCTGAAACTTTACTTTTCCACTAGTTGTGACCAAGTAAACGCGGTAAAGTTATTTTTTTGGCGACTGAGATTACTTTACCGCAAAATTTACTTTACCACTTGCAAAACAAACATTGCCTTATATTAATTGAGGGGTCAAAACAACACTTTCATAATGGAGTTTGATCAACCCATCAAGTCCATATAGGCCCATATTCCGTAACATAATGGATTTCAGGTCATATGGACTCAACCCACTCGAACCTGGCTCAAACCCACTGCAACCAACCCTAAACTGCCATCTAGGACTGGGCTACGTATGGGAACTACTGTCCCACAGTCCCTAGCGTCTTGACAGGTCCAAAAGTCCATGCACAGCAAGGATCCTCATGATAAGTGATTTTTCTACCTTGAATTCTACCTTAATGTGAATTGTATCAGATCTTAAGGATATGAAGTTGCTAAATAGTTGAAAGGGTTCTCATCTCAAAGAAAATATGAGGGATCCACATGGTTTAAAAGCTTGAAGAACCAAGACTCAAGAGCTTCTAATGGTTGTTTCTTGCTTTTGGTTTCTTAGTTGTTTCTTTCCTTGTTAAGGACATTTATGGATTTTACTTGTTAGGAGATTAGATTGGATTGAGGGAATCAAATGTTAGTTTTCTTGGGTTTCCATCATTTATTTATATCCTTTGTAATGGATGAGCAATGCAGCATTGGATTTTTTTTATTATTATGAAATTTGAGTAAAGTTGCATATTTTTACAATTGCTTATTTCATCTCCTTTGGTTGAACTTCTCCAATCAGATTGAATATGTCTACGGTGGATTTTCATGATCAACAGTAAACGGATCTCCACTTTTCTCCTTGTTTGAATAGATGTTTCTGTTTGATTAAAGATCAGATATTTTGGGCTCACGATCAATCGGATTTGGCTTCCCTTGACTGCGTCAATTAATTTTTGAGTTGTTCTACAGTACAATGCAGATGGAACTGCCGGCAGCAATCGAGAGTCTTTACAACTGGGGGTCCTCCTTATGACTTTTTATAGGCCAGTTGATGAGGATGGTGCCAACTGCGCATCTTTTCCGTCAGAGGTTATCCAACAATTTGCCTGATCAGATTTATGTGGAAGGTGACTTGGCAATGTTCAGCAGAAAAAACAGAAGCAAATGTCCCTTTTTTAATGAAAGAAGCAAAGTTACTTTGCTGGTTGACACATAAGGAAATTGTCCATGCCCAGATTTTTTTTTTAATGGTTATGTCCAGAGATATATCCTTCCACTGGATGCCTAGAGAAGCCAATCATATTGCATCTTATAAAATCTAGGTGCCTAGAAATGCATTATATGTTGCGCTGTCATTTTATAGTGTTCCCCTTCATCATCTTGTTAAGAGTTTGTTAACAGAGTGCTTTTGGCCAGTTCTATAAAACATATCAAATATCGAGAATACATAACATTAACAGGTATTGGAGGGAATATATACATGCATATACATATATATTTATATATAAGAGACAGAATATTGAGAATGTTAGATTTTTTATATGTTTTCATTATTAACTAGAAAAAAGTATGTATGGGACCCTTCAATGCCATACAAGTCTTATATTGTTGTATTATACTGTATGAACAAAACTGACGTACTTGTTCTCCTACAATCATGGTACCCAATCCCATGCATTTGAAGCCTGTTAAACCCAATAAAATGTTAATTGAGAAAAAAAAAACTGTTGACCCAAATTTTTGTTACTATGTACTACGTAGTACTTAATAGTTATAACTTACAAGTTGATTCTAAAATACTAATAAGTAATTACTTGATAAAGTGATTACTGACTAGAGATGACATGAATCATCGTCATTTATGAATGAAGCAATAAATGGAGAGATAGACATAAATGGCCAATGGTAAATTGGCAATCAATACCAAGCAAGAATGTCAAGCAGCATACACATTGTCATTACTGACAAGGGCATATTTTTTCAAAAATAAAATAAAATAAATATTCCACATCCTCCAAATCATGCAAAAGCAAATCTAAGCCCCAAAGATGCATTACATAGTGGTTCGCAATGCAACTGATTTCTACCCAAAACAAACAAAAAAAACCCTTTCACTTATTTTTGAGATTTTGCTAACCTCAAACAAAACCCTTAAGCAGTTGGCTTGCATATTGGTTTCAATTCTTGCTTCAGATCTTCAGATCAATGTTTTCCAAGTGACATTTTGGTGCTGCTGAGGAACCAAATACTCTTTCCTCTCCCCTTCAGACAAACTACTTAAAAGTCAACACCATGTTTTTTGGCACTTAAAAGGAACATTTGTCCATATCACTTGATACATATCGGCCAATACATGTGAGGAAGACTAATAATATCCATGTATCAATGCAGTGGCGGCCCATGCCCAATATCTATAGACTGATACAACATGTACTGGCTGATATCTTGAACCACGGTTTGTACATTTGTTCACTCTCAACATCATTCACCACTATTACTAAAAATGTATATAAGAGAGAAAGACAGGCTAAAAAGGCAGAAATTGGCATACTGTTGTATCCTATTCTTGGTTTTCAAGTAACTTACTATGGTAAATTCAAATGAGCAATTACGAGGCAAATCTACATCCTTTACCTTATACAAGATCTCATTTCTGATCTAAAAAATGATTAAGATACATCATTCTAATCAATCCACATGTATTATCGAGTTTAAGACTTCATGGTAAAGTTTCAGAGGCATCGACGATGCACTTGTATAAATGCAAAGAACAAATAATCTAATTCATAAGCCTTTATTGGAGAACGATTGCAAAGATCCCAAGTAACAAATAATGATATATTTATTAAAGCCCTTCCCACCCTCACAAGTCAAAACAAACATAAAGGTGACAAGAAGGAACTCTCTATAAGAGGGAAGAGATTATCTCTAGTCTGAAGTTGAAGAAAGATGGGAACATAAAAGACACTTGCTTGAAACCCATTAGAGAAACTTACAGCATAACTAGGAAGGTCAAATTTCTTCAGATCTTTAACTGCGTCAGTGTCCTGTAACAACCAAAATCAATATATACTGTCAGTAGATAGCGCTGAATATTAATGAATGTTATTATTATTATTATTATTATTATTCCTTCAAAAGTCAACAAATAGATACAAATATTAAAACAACATGAGAACTTCTAAAAGTACCCTCGAGATTTTGCAATCCATCCTCCGCTTGGCTTCTTGGCCTGCAAATTAGATTGTCCATGATATACATTAGAAAGGTATTAGCCAATAGAATGACTGAAAGTCCCCCCTTAGATACATGCAAAATCACAATCTATTTTAATATTTTGGCAAAACAAGTGTTTCGAGCAGCATCAAAATCATAAACCACTTTAGTTGGAAAATATTTGATGCCTTGCAGTCTCCAATCATTGGGTTGTGAATATAGATATCAAGTAGGACAAGTAGGGAAAAAACAGTGACTTATATGATTTACCTCTATGCTATTTAAAATGAACAGAAGAAAGAACGATCATCCAATTCTGCCAAACTACTCAAACCAACTGCAAGTAGGGGTGCATCCAAGAAGACCTTGAAAATTCAACTAGATTTCTATAATAAATCTACATCTCTCGATCTAGGGGAGTTTAGCCAAGACTTAAAAATAATTTCAACATCTGATTTGTGTGGTCGCAACTCAAGATTTTTACCATTTTGAACTTCTCATGAAAAAATTCAAAATATATATAAAAGCCCACCAACCTATTAGACCATTGCCGATATGTAGCAACCAGGGACAACACAATTAAGCCTACAACTAAATTGCAAGTGAGGATAGTGGTGCCACTGATACGAGTTGGGCCCTTCTTCTTTTTGCTTTGAAGTAGTAGCGTCTGAGGCTTGATTCTCCCCATGAGGTGCCCCCTTGAAAAAATAATAATTAGATCTCTTCCTACACATACAAAGCATGATGAATTAAACAGGTTAAATCATCACAACTATACAAATTTAAGATTTAAGTATTTAACTTACTTGATAACGAACCATAATGATCAAAGACGGATTTAACAAATGAGTGACAACATAATAACCAACAAATCCAAATTGTCCTCAAGTTTCATCAACTATGTATTATCAAATCCAAATTGTGTGGCTGTCCCGATGAACAGACAATCGTGACTTTAGGCCTGTGTTGTTCACAAGCACAATTCTGGCCTACTTGAAAATGGCATAAATCCATGTTTCTTATAGATGCCAAATTGACAATGACCCTTTAGCACCATCCTGGCAATTATGCAATCTGATTATGGATCAAATTAACACTAAATGACCTTTACACATAAAATAATCGATTGCAAACACAGCAAACGAATGATAATCACACCAATCAGTCAATTTAACATGGCATTTAATATTAAATCTTCTCAATGGTCAGTTTTGGGACAGCCTAGGACACAGCCAGACCTATGCCATGCATCGAGTTTCTGCAAAGCCGATGCTTTTCAACCTAAAAAAGGCAGATTTCTCGCAAATTCTTGGTGACCCACCATCCCAGTGGTGGGATTTAATTGAGTTTTTTAGTGGATAGCAATTGTGTGGGGTTGTTAGTTCTCATAAGTAGCTTTACATGAACAATACAACTACTGTAGAACCTCCTCTATGTGATTGAACAAACTAAACACCTCTCGCATGTTCTTCTCTTTCTCTTTCTATTTGGCTATTTCTAGATTGATGGGTCTTCAACATTAAATAATTTAAAAACTCTCAAACTTATCTTTCCACTTTTCATATGTGACATAGAATCCACACTTATCTTTCTTTCCATTTGTTAATAATCTCTTGAAATCTACCAGACATGCCAAAAGAAGGGAAGGGGTCAGTGGGGTTGATTTGGGTTATGATAATTTAATAATACAAAAGACCCAGATGAAATGGGTCTCATGGTCATATGCTTATTTGCTGCTAATCGATGAAAAACATTCAAAATAACAGCAAAAAAGGGGGTTTTGTGAAGAATTTTGATGCGAAGTGAAAGGAAACATTACAATAAGAAAACGAAACAAATGAAAGTGGTCTTTTAGCAGGCCTTTGCCGTTATAGAGAGAGGATCTCTCTTTATGAGAAAAGGGAACGAGAGGAGAAGAAGAAATGGGTACCTGAGAGAAATGGCCGACTTTCTGATGTTCAAACTTCAACCTCTGAGAATAGATTCGGCGTCCGGGGCCTATATAGTCCACGGATGGCTAGAATGCACCTCAGGAGCATTGAAAGTTAACCCCCAAAAGGTAATGGTAACTTCATATGTATCTCTGGTGGGGCCAATTCATGATGACAGACATTTGAAAGATTGTTGGATCTGGTAAGGCGGCAAATGGATCATCCTATGAACTTTCACAACTCCAAGAAGGATCTAAATCTTCTTGGGTTTTATTAACAGGAAGTTCCTGCCATCTTTTACTAACCTTGTGTTGGATTGATTTTATGGTATAATTAACTCTTATTAGATTAAAATTTTAGTGATATGTCATAGGCTGACTGATTTATATATATGAGGTAGCTCCAAAAGCTATCCAAAGAGAGTTATAATCCATTGGAAAGTTTTGTTGAATGTTCTTAAATGCTGATTGTAAGACCCCAAAATGGATGGTTAAAATAGAAATTTTGTCTTGTCTATTTCATGGTTATTAGGTAGTTGGTAGTGTCCAATAAATTTAATAAGTTATTTGATTTTAAAGTCCTCTTGTATTTATTTCACAAATTTTGTCACCATGACATGTTAAAAAATAAGAAGAAGAAGAATTTGGTTTGTTTGATTTCCATAATAATAATAATAATAATTTTAGAGCAATAAATAGTCCACGGTATTAAATTTCCTCCGCAGCCAACCCTCTTTGTAGAGCCCAATCATAAATTCATGACAAGTATTTAAGTGCCAAGATGTTCCTCCTGGGACTCACACTCACAATTGATTGGTTCTAATATTATATTAAATTTCCTCTGCTATCCCGATTCTATCAAAACCTCAAAGCATCAGTAGAGGCAGTGAAAATACTTTTCAACAAACAATTATTCATTGTAGTATTGAATTTTATAAAAACCCTCGTGAATTATTGTCAATCTTCGAAATGAAAGAATAATATGGCTGTGTCTAGCCAACACACTCCCGGTTGAGTGGGTTGGCACCTTGGCATTATATATTTGTAAAGGGATCAATCCCTGGGTTACTGGGTTTAAAGTATCACTCCTGACTAGTAAGTTCAACTTTACAAAATAGAAAAAAAAAAAAGATAAATAGCGCTGCAGTAGATAGAAGTTGATCGACCAAAAACCATTCATGTTAATCATCCTATCTATTGATTTAGTAGCCGTTAGATGAAGTAATATTTTGTTTTTTGTTCTTCCCCTTAATCCAACTATTTACAATAAAAAAATATGAGTGTCAACTTATGCTGACTGCACATAAAGGATGAATACATGTGAATGTTTGACTCCCCTGTAAAAAGCCAATTCTCCCTAGAAAATTCTCAGGGTGTTCTAGAAAGAAAAAAAAATCTAAGGGCTGATACAGACTGCTATTTTTGTCCTAATGACCTCAACCAAAATTCATGAATCAGCAATACATATCAGTTTTTGCCGAACTGCAATGGCTCCAATACCAATATCTGAACCCCTTCACATTGACGATTTGAGGTTCTAAGATGTCCCATGAATCAAACAGCTGTGTGGCTGTCCGGACCCTCTTCACAGCTTCCATTTTCTATTAGTCACTGGCCCATTCGTTTCTTTCTTCTTTTTTTTAACCCAAACCAAGGGGGTTGGGCACGGGACAGAGCCCATATATGTGGAACAAAAGCTCATACACGTGGGAAAGGTAGCTCGCACTCCATTATCCCATATACATAAAAAAAAAAAAAAAAAAAAAAACAGTCCATACACGTGCGAAAGGTGGCATATCTGCTTTTCACCCTTTTGTAAATGTTGTGTAAGTATTTTTAGTGATCAGGAGGAGTAATTTGCTATATAGGAGACAAACAGGCTTTCCTAATTGTATAGGCCATGACATAGGCAGTTTTTGACCAGGCAAATTGAGGGTGGAGCAGGTAGGTGGATAAACATAGTTGTTGAAAGCTGCATGTATTTTCTGATAAATACACAAAAAGCTCCCTTTGCAAAACTGTTCAATTTAATTTTTTTTTACTTTTCTTTGGCAGGGGTCCAAGTTGCATATACAGCAATGCTGAAATCCATATTGGACATGTCTGCTAGGAATTTGAAGATGTAGTTTGAATGTGAGCTGAAAGATGTTGAGCCTAAAATATCTCAATATCTGTTTTGTAGAAAGTTTGGACAATGATTCCTGTGTATTGATGTAAGGTATATACAAGCAGTGCCCGTGCAAAGCATGTGGGCATGCAAATGATGACTTTGCAAGCATAAATGTAATGGTGATGTAAAGGAAAATTATACTTTCTGGTGCGTTTGTTTTCGTGAAGTAACGTAAGTTAAAGTGAAATTAAAATCAGTAAGTGGTAAAATAATTTAGTTGGGTATTATGGAGTAAATTTTTTGAGTGACGAATAAGTTAAAGTGGATTACTTTATTACTTGCTATGACCAACCAAATATGGTAAAGCAACATTTAATACAATTATGTTTATATTCCATCTAATTTTACTTTACCTCTTGGAAAACAAACACTGTGTTGATACCTATCCTAATTTGACACTAATCAAAACTTATCTCGTATACAATATACCTATTATAGTCCTTGGTTAAAAATAGAGGAAATTACTGGAAAATTTGCCTTACAAGTTCGGTGCACCAAAAAGGAACTCTGTAATAGTAGAGGCCCTCCCGTCAATTTTCGCTTTTGTTTGAGCAACAATATCATTCACTTGTTTCAGTTGAGGTAACTCGTTTCTTCTTCTTCATCTTCTCTCTTATCTTTGTCCATCTCGCCCACTCTATTCTCACCCAACCCACCACCCTCAACAGTCCTTTCTCAACCACCTATTCTATCTCTTCCAACTCACTAAAACCTTCATCAGAATTACCCATCATCACTCATTCTCTCCCATCATCTTCCTTTCTTGCAACTCAAAGCAGCCCAGCTCGGACAAAACACTACACCACGGTCACCACCCAAACCCATTGTCGATTTCATCCACTTCATCACCCTCAAACCCAACCAGCCGTGGTCCATCAAACCAGTCGAGTCCAATCTTTACATCAAAATAGGAATGGGTTGGCTGGGATGAGGCGTTGATGATGATGCAGGTGTTTGAGGGTGGTGAGTTGAGCTAGAAATGGAGTGGGGAGTGGGGACATGAAGAAATAGGAGGGAGAAGAAAACACGAGCGACGGTAATATTGATTAAACAAAAATGAAAATTGGCTAGAATGCCTTTTTGGTGCACCGGATCGATATCCAAGGTCATTTTCAGGTAATTTTCTCTTTAAAATAAGAATAATTATATATATTAAAGCAAAGGAAGAGGTGGGCTGTGAGAGGTGCCACCTCATCCCTAAAAAGTCACTCATTTCAGAAAAATACTTATAAAATCACATAGAGCTTTGGGTGTGAGAGGTGGGCTGTGAGGGGTGCCACGTCATCCCTAAAAAGTCTCTCCTTTCAAAAAAATATATAAGAAAAAGTGGGCCACCACACTCATCTAAACCAAATCTCCTCTCTAAATCCCCATTTCAATTATCTTTTCCAAATCACCTCCCTAAATCTCTCCATTTCATTCAAATTTTTTTATTAAAGATAACAAACTCACATCTTTATCATATCTCCTATAATTTCTCTAAACAACTTCTTCCATCGTTATCACGCATATCCTTTCTCAACTTCTACCAAGAAGTTGATAATACCGTGGGATATTTCTTTTAAGTTAAAGACTAGACAAACAAAGCCACCTTTAAACACATCATGATGCACCTTAATGAATTAGGACAAGAGGCTCACTTTTAAATATTACATCATGTGACCCCACCAATGCTCCTTGGAACACCACATCTACAATGGCCTACTGACCAAATATTCAATTTGACACACCTTTAGATATTTGGGGACACACTTTTAGATATTTGGATATGGGCATATCTTTAGATATTACATCATGTGACCCGACTAAGGATCCTCGGAATGACACATCAGCAAGGTCCCACTGTCCAATTGAACACACCTTGAAGGAATTAGGATATGAGGCTCACAGTTAGATGTTACATCATGTGACCCCACCAAGTTATTTTTTCTTTTTTATTAAAGTTATATATATAATAAATATAAACTACTTGTTTATTTCTATAAAATTTGTTCTTTTCCGATAATATATCATAAAAGAATTACATATTTCATTATATTTTTTTTAGCCTGGGCACCATACTCCTCCATTTAATTCTGTAAGCTTACGCTTGTGGGGCCCACCCTTGGTCCATCCAAATGGACTAAACACACAACCTCCCTAAATTGTACATGTCCGCTAGCTTTTGGTCAGATCCAGATTTACTGGTCCGTTGGATCGACTATGTACCGATCCGAATGGATTGTTAACCTTTAAATTTTTTGGGCTAGATGGAGATGGTAAAAACCACGGTTGAGACTATTTTTTTGCAAAGAGAAGGGTCCCAGTGAGTCCTTGAAATTCCCACATCACCATCCCCATGTGTATCGCTAGGTGGGCCCCACCACAAACTTGAGCTTACCTTAACCTAAGCTTTAGCTTATGAGAGTTGCCCCTATATAGACACACATTCATACTTGTGTAATGGTCAATGTCTTTAAATTCAAGAGGGCATTATGTTATATAAGTTTACTTCTCATTTTATATTTATTTTCATCACATATTAAAAGATTATAATATTCAAAGATAATAAATTTCTTTCTTTTAGACTTATTTTATCTTAATAATATTTTAAAATAATTTTTAAATTTCTAATATATTTTTACTTTTGGCCCGGGCTTAGCACGGGCGTTTGGTGCCAGTTGAGTAACAAAATGAATGCAAAGTGATTTGCTAAAAAAATGGGTTATGTGGGGGTTGGTAAGGTCAAAATGGATAGTAGCAGTCAAAATTTGAATCCAAACGTTCCCATATAATACATAATAATAGGCTTACGTTGGCATCAGTGAGAGTCAAAATTTGAAGGCAACTATAAATTGAATTATAACCATTCCACTCTAATATATAGAAGAGAAATGCCAAATGCACACTGAAAATTGATCTCAACATACTGTTTTTTTTTAATACCAAAATACCCATATACGAAATTACCTAAAAGGGCATCTATCAAATTCTCTACATCTCAACCTCTTTCTACACACCTAACCCCGCCCCCACCCCAGCCACCATCGCCCCTCCGACAACACTGTCGGAGAGAGAGAGGGATAGAGAGAGGAATGAAGAAGGAGAGGGAGGCAGAAAGAGAGGAGAGAGACAGGGAGAGTGACAGAGGGCGGTGGGTGGCGGCAGCGGAGAGAGGGAGGGAGATAGAGAGAGGGAGAGCAGGCAGAGGCATGCAGGAAGAGGTATAAAGAGGGAGAGAGGTAGGGAGAGGGAGAGAGACTGAGAGAGCGAAAACAAGCGCGCGCGCGGAGGCCGGCACACTGGGAGAGGGAGAGAGGAAGAGAGAGGGAGTGTGGAGAGAAGAAACGTTAGGGTATTTGAGATAAAACAGGGTGTGTACGTATAGAATAAGTGTGGGAAGTGTGGAGATTACTAGTGTGGAGAGAGCAAATACCAATATGTATTTAGCCTCTCTCTATATAAAAATAGCTAATTTAAAAAATAAATTCATAGTGTTAAATTTGTCTGAGAGCCCATCGTAATCACTTACAATAGTGTTGCAATTACTTATACTGGATTCTGGTGCAATTGGCTAAAGCCCATATTGGCTCCTTCATAAATAAAAAGGCGAAGATGTTTGAATGTGAGTAGGGGAGACATGACGCTTTCTTTGGTTTTTTTGTTTTTGGTAGAGTGGAGACACGACACTTGATGGAAGCCTCGGGACCTTTTTTTCGCATGGCATCAAAGAAATCATACTGGGCAGATCTAAATTCCCCATGTGATATCATGAGATGGATTCAAAAACTGCACCAGTGGCCCCTCTCTCCCCGCCCATCATTTTAGAAGTTGGAATTTGAAGATTACAATAGGTCAAAATTGGCCAACTCCGATCCCCACACTGATAACGATGACCAACCTCAAAAGTTTTAATCGACAATTCACAAGATCGAAATTTTGAAACATCATAAATCAAATAAGAAATTTCAAATGACCGAGAAACAATAAAATTGTATTGTTAATACGACTCCAAACAAGAAGATGTTGTTTAAAAGAATTTTCTAATAGGAGTCCCTGTGCGTGGAGAATTTGTGACACCATTGTTAGTGTTGTCAATGAAATCCCAATTATTCGTTGTTCGACCTGTGAAATCCTGAAAAAAAGAAAAGAAAAAGGAAAACAACCTTTTTGAAATATCATGTTTGACCTTTAAAATTCTTCTGACTCTGGCATCTTGGATGATGGAGTGTGCAAGAGGCATGGGTACTCATGGACTCGGATAGCTTAAGACTGGTCCGAGTCCAGTCCGCTTTGGACCATGCTTGGATTATTATTTGGGCTGGGCTTGGGTTAAGTGTAAACGTTTAAAGCAGGTCCCGCCCTGTCCCAAATTAGGAGTGCTTGTAATTTAGTAATTATCTGTCAAAACCATTGATAGAAAGCCTAAAAATGTCAAAAAGAGAAGAAAAAAAAAAGGCTCAGCACAGCCCATTGACTAAATGGGTGGGCTTAGGCCCGCATGTATCAAGTGTGGCGGGCAGCCCAGCTAGGTTTGGCCAGACCTGTGAGCACCCCTAACTAGAGGATTTGAAAAACTTGCAAGGGAGCAACATTTTGGCAATTTATGATTCTCTTAATGACTTTGCGATGGCAGTATAATTAACATCGTATTGATTGAACATACCTATTGACAGTGGGTCAAACTTAGTTTTTTTTTTTAGAACATCCAAATCTAAACAATTCAAATGGGAGAAGGAGAGAGAGGTTCAGCCTGGTCATGGAAGAGTGGGAGACTAGCCCAACTTGGATTGCGCTAAGCCTATGGTTCGATTCAACTAGGATGGTAAGCAATCGAGGTAAACTATAATCCAGCATTGTGTACTTGACGGGTTTTTAATATGTGATACAAATCTTGCATGTGATAGGTATAGGTTAGGTCGGATTTGATACAGTTGTCTTATACTTTTCTTTTATGTTTTTAAAAGTATTTTCATTTATATTAAAAAAGCATTTTAGCTCATACATAGTATTTCATTAATAAAGATGTAAAATTGGTCTTATAGTGATATATCTGTAATTTTCAGAACAGCAGGATTGGTTCGAAGCCCAAATCTCACAACTTGCAAATATTTAAGGATTTCTATTGTGTTCTAGGATATTCAGTTGTTCTCTCTTTTGTGCCTCTTTAGTTTTTGGTGTATGTAATTCCCTCTTTGTATGAATAAATTTTCAAAATGCCTCACTTTAAAGACGCCTCATTTCTCACTCTTTTTTTTTCCTGTCACGGGCCACCTTAACTCAATCTATTATTTTTGTATACTACTCCACTCGACCCAATAGTCACAAGTTCAAATTTGGCACTCATCTAACTTTTTCTCACCTTAGATTGAAACGATAAGAAAACAATATTTGTGAAACCATTAAATTTAGCCATGGATAAAAAAGATAGGATCATCTCGTTGAGTCAAAACTTTGCACATAAATAGGTATTTCATGCATATTTTCATCCAATGAACTTTCTTGATTACCAAGCATTCAAGCTGCTCTAATTTTCGAAACTCGAATTGGTTTAGAGCGTGACTCGGCTCGAAGCTTTTGATACCTTTATTAAGGTTGCAAATGGGACGGTTCCGGATCAGAACCGTAGTGGACCCGGATCTGGACCCGTTTCTAAATAACGGTTCCGGATCCGGTTTTGACTCGAAACCTGTTTTGTTGGTTCCAGACCAAGTTTTGATAAGAAAATCCGGATCCAGTTCCTGAACCGGATCCACTTAGACAATATTGAAATCTAGTTAAAAAATCGATTATGAGTTTTCTTTATTCTTCATTTTTCTTATAATAAGCATATCACTCAACTTATAACAGTGCATCAAGTCTATTGCTTTAAATATTATACATAAAGACGTAAAGAATTTTTTTTATTATTTTAAGGTACAATTTGAAACATCAAAAGCTCATGTGTCGGATCCCGAGTCTATGAGTCCGAACCTATATGGACCTGAAATCGGACCTACTTATCAATCGGAACTTAAATAGAATTCCAGAACCGGATCCGTTTATGAATTAAAATCTAAAATAAATTTATCATTTTCTGCGTATCAAAAATCCAATACCCATTTGCATCCAAAACCCTCGTAGCCCCGCCGAGAACCTTGTGTTTTTTTTTTGTTGGGAAGCCGAGAACAGAAAACACAAAAAAAAACCCTCTTCTTTCGGCTTTCCCACTCTCCCTTTTCATTTCCCAAACTCCCTTTTCATTCCATTTTCTTATCTCTCTTGTTCTCCTCCTCCTTTTCTTACATGGTCTCCCTTTTCATTTCCCAAACTCCCTTTTCATTCCATTTCCTTCTCTCTCTTGTTCTCCTCCTCCTTTTCTTACATGGTCTCCCACGAATCTGCGAGCAGAAACTAAAGGTTTTAAGGTACGTCCCTATCACTCAGTATCTATCATTCATAGTCTGCAATTTCCATTTTTTCGCAATTTTAGGGTTCTTCTTTCCCCCATTACTTGTTGACGAATGTGAACTTGGTTGATTAAATTCAGGGATTTCAGTTATTTACTTGATCTGGTGATGAATCTGCTGTTTGGAACAGTAGGGTTTCTATTATGGTCTTCCTCAGAAGACCCGAGATTTATAGCTCTGCAAGGAGCTTTCTTTTTTACCTCGCGCTTTTTCTGTCAAAGATAGACATTGCTCAAGAGGTTTAAGTTCAGATAATCTCAAGGGAGATTGCATCAGAGATGAGAGTTTTTGATAAGATCATTCGTACCCATGTTCATTAGAGAGACTGCAGTCAAATGCAGGACACAAACGAGATCCTCAGTTACAAATCAACAAAGCAACACTAAATAGAGTAGCAATTATCCTCTGGCCCACGTCCTCTGTTCATATGACCCATGCAGGGTGATGTTTCAGAGAGATTTCCGTATCAGTTCCAGTTTCCCTTTTGTTTTTATACCAGTATGCTACATTGACGAGGATCACCCATATTGACCTTGGCCCCCACCTGGGTTACATTCGGATCCCCTGTCTAGTCTGTTATAGGCTTTCTGGTGCAGGCATTAGGGTCAGGGATTGCGTGGGAAGTGCTCAAAGCACAATAGGTGCCGAAGCACGTGTATGAAGACACAATAAGAAGTCTCCTCAGAGAGGATAACGAGGACGCACCTCAGACATGATAAGAAGCTTCTCGATGACGATGACGGGAGGGGCACTGAAGCTTGGAGACAACGGTGACTAGCGACCTTCAGGCGATGCTGGCTTGTGGCAACCAGGTGTGTTCTTCTCGATTGCTGTCTTCTTCTCTATTCTTATGCTCTTTCTACTACTCACTTTATTATTTTTTATTTGTTTTGTTTTGCTGGGATTTGGGTTTTGGGGGGAGATGATGGGTCGACAGCAATGGGGGTGGGGGTGTTGGGTCTTTGGGTTTTTGAGGAAGAGCTCTGGTTTCTGCTGGGGTGGGGGCTTTTGGCAGGGGTTCAGGTAGAGGGTCTGACAGAATTGGGGTTTTGGTTTACGGGTAAGGATTTTTGGTAGTAGTGGAGAGGTGGTGGAAAGGTTCTGGATTTTATCATTTATGGAATGGAGATGAGCTTTGGGGTCTACACTGAAGGATGGCGAGGGATAGATGATTTGGCTGGATTTAGACAGTGCAAAGGCCAATTGGTTGGAATTGGATGAGATGGATCATGGATGGGGCTAGGGATTTGGAAGGGAACGGGACTGGGTTCGGACAGTTTGGTTTAAGCTCAGGGAGGGGGAGGTTTCTTTGGCTGGTCGGCGGGAAGAAGATGGGATTGAATTCTTCTTGAATGGAGAAGGGATGGATAGAAGACGGGATTGGATTCTTCTAGAATGGAGAAGGGATTGGGTTCTTCTGTAATGGAGAAGGGATGGATAGGGGTAAACAATGCCGATCTATCTACCAATTGGTGCAGTCCCTAGGGTTAGGGCTTGCGTGGGAAGTGCTCAAAGCACAATGGGTGCCGAACCACGAGGACTCACCTCAGTGGGAAAACTCAATTTCATTAATCAACTATCCGGAAAACAATTGTCTACAGTACAATGCCATATAAATAAGAAAGTATAACTTAATCCCTAAGAAACCTAATTAAACTAGGAAACTAGAATCTTATCCTAATTATAATAAAATTAGGAACTAATAGATAATTGCTGAAATAAAAATACTAAATCTATTTGAGCCCTACACATGTGGCTTGAGGTCCATATGCATCACTTTCCTGGTAACAGATGCCTCCATTGTGGGGCCCACATGATGATAATTCAGACCGCTCATCTTGGATCCCATCCTCTCCGGTGACATATCCTCAAATTTCACTTCAAAAGGAGTTAGCCCCATCGTCATTGGGCACATGACCGATAACATGGTTAAGGTATTTGGTTAATAGTAAGATTGTGCTGATCAAGTTATCAGTGATGAGCACAAGCTAACAGCATGTAGAAGTAGAGCTCCTATTCAAGTGAAATTTGAGTATATGTCACTCGACCGGATGGGATTCAAGATGAACAGTTAGAATTGTGTGTGTGTGTGGTTAAGTTGGGCAACATTACTGGTCAAGAGTGATACTTTAAATGGATCGATCGTTGAGCATCTGTGTGAAACTAAGATGCCAACATCACTCAACCATGAGTGTGTTGGCAAGTAGTAAAGAGCTTAAGTTGAAGATTTTTGCAGAGAATACAATCCCTAGTACATATGTAATATCTGTCATGTATATATTTGTATACTTGTGTAAAAACAACATCAACTATCATTGTGGCCCACTTATTGCTACTGCTACTGTAAACCTTGGCATGAACCTACCCCTATGAATTGGCACACGTCCCAATTTGATAATGATGCAACCATCATCTACTGTGGAATTCCATTTTACATTTTTTTTCTATCTTATATTTTGTATGTATTTTTAAATCTTCCTTTTATTATTGGACACTAAATTTTATTTCTCAATTATTTTTTCTTATTTTCCTAGTGGGGTTCATACCCTATTCTTGTTAGAAATTTATGAAAATTTTTTATTTTGAAATTCTAATTATCCTTTTATTTTAGTTGTTCCCTTTTGTCAATTTATATTTGAATTTTTCTTATTTTAATTATTAAAATATAAAATTACCATTTGATTTATTGAAATAGTAGCTGTTATATTTATTGTTGTTTTTTATTTGTAGCTTGTGCATTGCACGGGTTTATTGCTAGTTTCCCTAATACAATGGAAGAGGGGGCGGCACAAAACCCTGCAGAAGAAGCCATAATCTTCCTTCGATCCCGCATATGCAATCCTAGTTTCCTTTTTACCCCTTTCTCAAACTCTCCGGACACCAATTACAGGTCTCTCTCTCTCTCTCTCTCTCTCTCTCTTTGTGTGTGTGCGTGTGCGTGTGCGCGCATGCAGGCGGGCGGGCGTGCGTGCGTGCGTGCGTGCGACTCCCTTCACCTAAGCACCCGTGAGCACCATGTGGTGGGGCCCACTTGGAGGCCCCCAACCAATCAAGGGGGAGGTGGGGGTTCAGCCGTTCTCGATGGGCCCTACCTTTGTGTAAAATTCTAGGCCCATTAGACCATCCTAACCCCTTGATTCGTGGTCATGAATTTTAACAGTTTTTGAAGGCACTGTTTTTACTAGTTTAATCCAATGGTCAATTTCGTTAGGACCAGTGTAAAACTTGAGGGATCAGTGACAGGCTTGGAAAGATCATGGTGGGTCTCACCTTGCGAAAAACGGCCGGTGCTCATATAAGGGTGCTCGGGTGATGGATTTCCATATATACATATATATATATATATATTGTATCTCTATTTCCATTCATGCATTTACCTTTTTGATCTCTCAATGTTAGTAAGTTGAGGTTCATCATCTCTAATTCCATCACCGAGGCTTGCAACAACTCAATCTTGCTCCTTGGTCCTCGCGGATGTGGAAAAACTGCGGTAGAGTTCCTTGCATCTCTCTTTCTTTCTTTTATTATTATTATTATTATTTTTTAACTATTTTTTCAATATTTGTATTTGTGTGAAGGTACTGGATCTTGTTTTAAGAGATTTAAATGCTGAGTACACTGACATGATATTAGTGGTATGATTTAATTTTACTTTTGTAATGATGATGATGATACTTACTAGTATTTAGTACGAGTGAGTTCAACTGAATTTGCTCTAAGTACAACAAATGCTGATACTTGATTCTGGTAGTCTTTTGGTAAAATCCTTTTTACGTACTATGAGTGTCAAGTTAAATTATGCAGTTGGACTGCTTATCTGTTTCAGGTAAGATTGAACGGGCTATTGCATAGCGATGACATTAGTGCATTAAAGGTCAGTCATGTATATAGTCTCATTCCAGATTGCATGTTTCTCGATTACCCGTGCTCATTGCGCTATCTTTACATTTTTTATCTTTCTCGATAACCTATGTTCATTGTGCTATCTTTCTTTAGATTTTGCGTGTTTGTGTGGATATATGGGGTGTATTTTGCATGTTTTATATATATGAGAGAGAGAGAGAGAGAGAGAGAGAGAGAGAGAGAGAGAGAGAGAGAGAGAGAGAGAGAGAGAGAGAGAGAGAGAGAGAGAGAGAGAGAGAGAGAGAGAGAGAGAGAGAGAGAGAGAGAGAGAGAGAGAGAGAGAGAGAGGCTAAAACATGTGTTGTTTTTATGAATTGTGATATTACATGTTTTTTTTCCCTTTAAGGTGTGGTGTGTACATATATATGCACACAAATTTTTAGGAACCTTTCCTAGCTAGACTGTGAAGGGATGAAAATGGGTCATTGATTACATGAAGGCCCTGATTGAAAAAATTGGGGATGGGTCCAATATATGGACCCATTTTAATTCAGTTTGGATTCATGTCCATGGATTTCATACATGAGGACCCATGTACCTGATGCTACATCCATATTTTATATACTGATTGGTGTATATAAGTATATGTAAGTATATTACTTTAGTGACAAAAAATTGGGCTTCTATTTGGGCTGGATTCAGAAGGCCCTTTTTTTAGTTTGTTTTTAAGTTCAGGTCTTAAATTTGAAATTTGATACAGGTACGGGTTGTGTGGGTTGGACTCGATCATTTCTCTTAAATGATTTATTAAAGAAAAATTTTGAAAATGACATAAGGGTGTTTTTGTCATTTAATTTTTTTTTTTTTTATGGAGAGGATTTGATTGAAAGAATTGTGGAAAATTATTGTGCTTTTTTAAAATATTCAAATTTTCATATACTTTTTTTTTTTTTGAAAATGAGTCAAGAGTTTTATACCTTTTTGAAAATCTTCCCACTTTTCTAATATATGGGAATTGTTGGGACTGGATCCTTGGGTAACCGGATAGATGGAGTTCCATATCCACAACATTATATTACTGGGATAATATAATTTATGGCAGAATCCTATTAACAAAAACAACTGACCAATTTAGGTGTAATAGTGTGGGTGAAGTGAAGTCGTTTGGGTTTGGAAGCACTGAAGGTAACATGATGTATTGCCCAACCCAAACCGTTGTTTGGGTTCGGATGGGTTGAGAACAGAGCGCAAGATGTATTTCTCAACCCAAACCAGAAGTGTTTGTTAATCGGGTTAAAAATCTCAACCCAAACCCTTACCAGGTCAGGTTTGGGTTTGGGCTGGGTTGGGAGATCACAGTGCAATTAGTTTAGGTCAGGTCAGATATGTCAACTAGAAGAAGAACTCTGAATCACCGAGTTGGGTTTACATCTGGAATTTCCATCCGTAGAAGAAAGCTCATGAGGTTTATAGAAGTGGCGCATGAAAAATACTGCCATAGAATCCTAATTGAGAATTCTTAACCTGCTTCGCTCTCTATTGTCCATATATTACAAAAAGCATCCCAGGTCGGAACCAGTGTTACGAAATTAGTTTCGGACGCCATTTCGGTTTGCCCTCTAAATGAAATGTTTTGGCCAATTCGGAGATTTCAGTAAAATATTTCAGAAAAAAATATTATATATATATTAAAATGGAAAAAATAATATATGATACATTTACTTTATTGTACTAAATGAAAGCAATATGTCGATTTATATTTGATGGGCTATTTCATATTAGAGTGAAACTTGGCTAGCTTATTCATAATAAAATGTTTTTATTCATTATAAAAAAAATGTTTTTATTGGAATAAAATTTGATTAGGGCGATAGGGCCCATATAGTTATTTAGATTTTAATAGATGGGCGGCTCCACATTGGAGCCCACTAATTTCTCTAAGCCAAAAGGCCAAAAAAGGTAATTTTACTTTTAATTTTAAGTTAAAAAAATATGTTTAACCCTTTTAGTTTTCATTTTTTCTATTTTAAAGGCAACCTACATACTAAGACGAATAATTGGACGAATCGGCTGAAATCATAAAATTCGGACCGAATCGGACGAATTGGAATGAATTCTGGGACGAATAATTACAGGGTCCTGTTTGTTTCGGTAGAGCGAACGAACCGAAATTGTTCGGAAATTTCGGCCGAAACGAACTGAATTTCGTAACACTGGTCAGAATGCATCTCAGAAGAATTAATTACTGAAAGCACATTGATGAAATTTGCTTTTATTTGTACCCCACCTAAAATGGTCAGTTGCTTTCAGGGCTTCCTGATGTAAAAGCAGGCTATAAATATCGTCTCCTTTTACTGTACACATTAGCTGGGTCTGCAACAAATTGCTCTTGGTCTTGGTTTCTTTTTCCTTCCCATCTCCTGTTTTTAACTTTTTTTTTTTCCTTCATCTGTAACGAAACTTGCATGTACATTTGTTCTTTATTTATGATATTTCCTTTCTCTTTTCTGCTATGGATCTTCAGCAGAGAGCGTTTTCAATGGAGTGTTCTTCGTCTCCAACTATCATCCTCCATCGAACGAATCGTTTCTTGTTCCTTTTTAATAACTTAATATTTGATTTTTGTCATTTTTACTATTTTGAAATCGTTTCCTTTTGTTTTTCTCAGATCTACAGCTTTGAATCATTTCGTTTTTTGTTTCTGCTATCTATTATAGATCGTCAAGTTTGTTCAATCGATTCTTCATATTCTGTAGTCTTCTTTCACCTTTTTTATAACAAATTTATTGTTCTCATTTGATCTTCTGTTTTTCCATGTACGATTCACGGCTTCAAATGTTTTTTTTCTGATTTTTCATGAAGATGTATCACTCTCGGACGGTTTCAGCTCATAGACTGTTGTGGTTCTTCTGGTATGGTGCGGCTTGTTAATGTGTTAATGATGCTGCTGCTCCAAGCCCAGATTCGCAGGCCCATTTAGGCCCAGGCCCATACTTTGTTCTTATCATTAGTCACAGTCATAGCCTCATGTACATACTAATTTAGTTAGCTAATTAATAGGATCTAGATTTGCTTAATGGATTAGTTGATTGTAATCAGGGCTTTCAGCCCCTATATATATGAGATACAAACGACCCTCAAAGGGATCGAATTCCATTCATTCTCTCACATTCACATGGTATCAGAGCCCCTGTACAGTGAATGTTTTATCATCTTCCATGTCTTGGAAGCCAATCTGTGATCATATGGGATCATCTTCTTCAGTCAAAGCCAATCTGTGATCATCTGTGATCATCATCTTCAATCAGATCTGCTCCGATCATCCCTGATCATCTCAGATCAGGCGTGGCCCACCTGTGATCAGGCGTGGCCCATTTCAGCAGTCTTCTCCAAAGTGGTCGACCAAATATTCTCTTATTTGTGAAGATTTTTACAAGATTTTTTGATCATCAGAAGTGGGCCTTCTACCTGTTTTTGTATCAACGAAATTTGTTGGGTTGGTTCTCATCTCGGCCGTTCAAAATCCTGGATCTGGATTTGTTTTGGTTGAAACCACTTCCATCAGCTGCGTAATTATCCTGTTCAATCATCCCTTCTCCTTGATCTATCCAAAGATCATCAGGTGGGGCCCAGACTTCCTGTTTGCTCCCTGACGACCTGGACGAGTTTACTGTTGGGGTTGTTTTTTTTTCCGAAATCTGTCATATCGGCTCACAGACAAGCTTATTCTTTGTGGATCTTCTCTGTTGTTAAGATCAGGAGTAGCCCACAAGTGATCATCATCATCAGCTGCTGCTGATCATCCAGAAGTAGGCCTGATCAACTCAGATTCAGAAGTGGCCCACCTGTGATCATAATCACCATATCAGCGGAATCACCTATCTTGGTCGTCTGGTGCTCTTCTGTTTTATGATCATTTTTTCAAGATTTATGGCTCATCAGAGGTAGGCCATCTATAATTTTATGTGATATTTATGTTATATCAAGAAGATTTCATCACGGCCGTCCAATATTGTGGATTTTGATCCAATTGGAGTGGATCTTCTTCCACTAGTGTCGTATTTTGGTTGTCCTCTTATCCTCACTATCTGATCAGATATCTGATCATCATCTGGGGCCCACGTGGAGTTTTTTCCACTAACGACTGTGGACGTGTGGAGTTTTTCCTTGTTGCTGGTTGACTGTTTCGCTGGCAGTGCTACTGGCTTGATCTTTTGCTGCTGGTTGTTACAAATGGAGAAATCTGAAATTCATTTAATCAAGTTTAATGGTACCAATTATCCATCCTGGTCTTTCCAATTCGAACTTTACCTCGAAGGTAAAGAATTATGGGGCCATATCTCTGGGACTGATCCCAAACCAACAGAGGATGAAAAGAAAATTGTGTCCTGGAACACGAAAGATGCTAAAATCAAAACTTGGATTCTTGGGTCCAT
The DNA here is from genome assembly GCA_012931725.1 of Litsea cubeba. Classification (NCBI taxonomy): domain Eukaryota; kingdom Viridiplantae; phylum Streptophyta; class Magnoliopsida; order Laurales; family Lauraceae; genus Litsea; species Litsea cubeba. The sequence goes on from CM022945.1 coordinate 81,696,938, forward strand.
GGAACCTCAGTTTTTCATGAATTTGAAACCTTACAAAACAGCCCAGGATATGTGGAACTATCTAAAGAAAATATATCATCAGGGGAATTCTGCACGCCAGTATCATTTGGAGTTTGAAATCGCAAACTATATGCAAGGCACTTCCTCAATTCAAGAATATTATTCTGGTTTCCAGAATTTATGGGCAGAATTAGATGAAATCAAATATGCAGATGTCTCCCGCACAAGTTCTTCCAGAATTGCTGAATATACTCGCAACTAGTCATCGGGATCAATTTCTCATGAAATTAAGATCTCAATATGAATCGGTCAGATCCAATCTCATGAGTAGGGTCCCTTCTCCCTCTCTGGATGACTGTCTTCATGAATTATTGCGAGAGGAACAGCGACAATTGACGCAATCTGAGGTGCTTCAACAGGTTAGTCCAGGTACTATGGAGGTTGCCTATAATGTACCCACTTTTCAATCACCAACCTCCTCTGTCCGTGTTGGTCATTCTTCCAAGGGGAAACAGCCGAACAGAGATCTGAGTAAAGTACAGTGCTTCAAGTGTCAAGCTTTCGGCCATTTTGCAAATCAGTGCAAGCAGCGGATCTGCAATTACTGCAAGGCATCTGGACATTCGATCAATGAATGCCGCAAACGTCCTCAAAACAGAAATCCGAAAGCTTACCAGGCGATTACTGCTACTGGAACCATTGATTCATCTTCCGCATCTTCTTCAGCACCTGCTTCTGCTGCTCCAGTCTCTCCTGAAATGATCCAACAGATGATTTTCCAGGCATTGTCCACTCTTGGTATATCCGGTAAACATCAATCTCCTTCTCACTGGTATTTTGATTCTGGTGCCTCTAATCATATGACATCATCCTCCAAAAATTTCTCCACAATTAAACCATATGATGGCCAGATTAAAGTCCATGCTGCTAATGGAACCATTATACCTATTACATCTGTTGGTGATATCTCTCATTCTCTACCTTTACATGATGTCCTTTGTTCCAAAAATCTATCTACCAACTTAATTTCTGTTGGTCAATTGGTTGATAATAACTGCAATGTCTGTTTTTCCTCCTCTGGTTGTGTGGTGCAGGATCAGGAGACGGGGAAGGTAGTAGTGAAGGGGCCTAAGTGTGGGTGTTTGTTTCCTCTTCACATAGTACCACCAACTCCAGATATGTCCATGTTTGCTTTATCAGTTGTTTCTAGGAATAATGTGCAGTTGTGGCACAATAGATTAGGACATCCGAATTCAACCATTTTGTTATCTTTGTTAAATTCTGGTCATATTAATAAAATGACGTTTTATCATCAGATGTTGCTATTGATTGCACCACTTGTAAGCTGGGTAAAAGTAAGAACTTTGCCTTTTCCTTTACATGTCTCTTCTGCTACCCAAAGTTTTGATTTAATACATAGTGATGTTTGGGGTGTTGCACCAATTATTTCTCATTCACAGTATAAGTATTTCGTAACTTTCATTGATGATTACAGCCGGTTTAACATGGATTTATTTTCTACATGCCAAATCTGAAGTTTTTGATGTATTTAAAAAATTCTTGAATTATGTTCAAAATCAATTTTCAACATGTATTAAGGTTCTTCGAACCGACTCAGGGGGGGAATATGTATCCAAACATTTTCAGGAATTTTTACAAGATAGAGGGATTATCTCCGAACGGACTTGTCCCTATACTCCTCAACAAATGGTGTGGCAGAACGGAAAAATCGTCATCTTCTAGACATGGTCAGATGTCTATTATTAGAATCCTCTGTTCCACCCAGATTTTGGTCAGAAGCTTTAACCACTGCTATTCATATCATCAACCGACTTCCTTCTCCAAAACTTCAAAACACCTCTCCATATTTTCGTCTTTTCAAAACTGAACCAAAATACACTTCTTTCCACACTTTTGGTTGTGTTTGTTTTGTTCATCTTCCCACACACGAACGATCCAAGTTATCGGCTCAATCGGTAAAATGTGCATTCCTTGGTTATGCTTCCCACCAAAAGGTTTTGTTTGTTATGATCCCAACTCCAAGCGTATTCGTATTTCTAGGAATGTTGTTTTTTTTGAACATCAGTATTTTTTTCAGGCTTATCCTGATTCATCTCCAAAAATTTCTTTTTCTAAAGTACCATCCTTTGATGATAATTTTCTTTCTTCCCCTTTGCGATTTCATCCGGACAAGGTGTATACTCGTCGACAAAGAACAAATGCCACTACTTTGCCTCCTTTGCAAGAACCAGTCCCGATTCCTGATCCGGCATCATCCTCGCATCAACTCGCTATTCGTCGTTCTGCTCGTATCTCTCGTCCACCGGATCGATATGGCTTCTCTCATTCATCATATTTTGCTACGTTATCTTCTGTATCCATTCCTAATTCGTATTCACAAGCAGCAAAACATGAGTGCTGGAGACAGGCTATGGAAGAAGAACTTAGTGCTCTACAGCAGAACCAAACCTGGGAGACTGTTCCCTGTCCAGCTTCGGTTAAACCTATTGGGAGTAAATGGGTTTACTCTATTAAATTAAAGGCAGATGGAACTTTGGACAGATATAAAGCTAGGCTTGTGGCCCTTGGCAACCGACAGGAATATGGCATTGACTACGAAGAGACTTTTGCTCCTGTTGCAAAAATGACTACTGTTCGCACAATCCTTGCTATAGCTGCATCTCAATCCTGGCCTCTTTTTCAATTTGATGTGAAAAACGCATTCCTTCATGGTGATCTTAAGGAAGAAGTTTACATGCGTTTGCCTCAAGGTTTCACAAAAACATCTGAAAATCATGTTGCTCTTCTGAAACGATCCTTGTATGGGCTAAAACAAGCACCACGAGCATGGTTTGACAAATTCAAAGATGCTTTACTCAAGCTACAGTTTCAGCAGAGTCCTTATGATCCATCGTTGTTTTTACATCACGCATCCACCGGAATCACCATCCTTCTGGTCTATGTAGACGATATCATCATCACTGGGACAGATACAGCCACGATTCAAGATCTACAATTCTCTCTGCATCAATCTTTTCATATGAAGGATCTAGGCCCTCTGCAATATTTTTTGGGATTAGAAGTTCATCACTCCGAGAAAGGGTTGATTTTACATCAACATAAGTACACCATGGATTTGATTGAATCCGCAGGCCTGTCAAACTCCACCCCTGTGGATACTCCTCTGGAAATGAATCTCAAACTCCATAGTGACAGTGGTGATCCACTGTCTGATCCGACATATTTTCGTCAGCTTGTCGGTAGTCTTATATATTTGACTACTACTCGTCCTGACATCAGTTATGCAGTCAACTTAATGAGTCAGTATATGACGAAGCCTCATCATCTACATTTAGCGGCAGTTCGGCGGATTATTCGCTATCTTCTTGGCACTTCTCATAGAGGCTTGTTCTTTCCGGTTGGCTCTAAGATGACATTGACTGCCTATTCTGATGCTGATTGGGCAGGTTGTCCTGATACTCGTCGATCCACCACGGGCTGGTGCATGTTCTTAGGTGATGCTCTTATTTCATGGAAAGTGAAGAAACAGGACAGAGTTTCAAAATCATCAACTGAGGCAGAATATCGTGCCATGTCTGCCGCATGCTCAGAGATTATATGGCTTCGTGGTCTCCTTGATGAACTTGGCTTCTCACAGAAATCTCCCACACCGTTACATGCAGATAACACCAGTGCAATCCGGATTACTGAGAATCCAGTTTTTCATGAACGCACTAAACACATTGAGGTTGCCTGCCATTTTATCAGAGATGAATATCTTCGCAATGTTATCTCCCTTCCGTTCATCTCCTCCAGCCTCCAGACTGCTGATATATTTACAAAAGCACTTCCTCGACCACGTCATCAATTCTTAACAGACAAATTGATGCTGGTTGACTCATTGGCATCAATTTGAGGGGGGGTGTTAATGTGTTAATGATGCTGCTGCTCCAAGCCCAGATTCGCAGGCCCATTTAGGCCCAGGCCCATACTTTGTTCTTATCATTAGTCACAGTCATAGCCTCATGTACATACTAATTTAGTTAGCTAATTAATAGGATCTAGATTTGCTTAATGGATTAGTTGATTGTAATCAGGGCTTTCAGCCCCTATATATATGAGATACAAACGACCCTCAAAGGGATCGAATTCCATTCATTCTCTCACATTCACACGGCTGTTGCGGAGGAGACCTCGATGGTTTCAGGCGGGAGGTGGGGGTTGCTTATGATAAGCAGAAGCATCCGACAGACTTGAAATTATCCGAGAGTGATACATTGTATGCAAAATCAAAAATCCATTCGAAGAAGTGAATTGTAAATCGGAAAATAGAAGATTTCAAAGATCTGTTATAAAAAAAAAAGTGAAAGAAGACTACAGAATACGAAGTATCGATTGAACGAACTTGACGATCTAGAATAGATAGAAGGAACAAGAAAAAAAAATGATACAAAGTTGTAGATCTGAGAAAAAAAAGGAAACAAAGTAAAAATGACAGGCATCAAAGGTTAAGTTATTAAAGAGGAACAAGAAACCATTCGTTCAATGGAGGATGAGAACTGGAGACGAATAACACTCCGTTGAAAGCGCTCTCTGCTGAAGATGCATAGCATAAAAGAGAAAGGAAATATCATAAATATGTATTGGGCTGTTTGATGTCACAACTCAGTGAACTCACAATCCAAAAATTCATTGGCAGGCAAGAATAGTTGAATTGGGTGTGGAAAAATCGTCTTTGAGTTGAGCTATAGTAGAACTGGAGAAGGATGGTGAGATTAAACACTGGGTGCCCCTTTGGAGGGAGAAAGGGCTGAAAATGAGAATTAGTACTCCATAGGAGGACTGGAGAAGGATAGTGAGATTAAACACTAGGTGCCGCTTTGGAGGGAAAAAGGGCTGAAAGTGAGAATTTGTATTGCTGATAGTGTTTGGTCCTAGTAAGTTTGATCACTGATGAAAACAATGTATATAACCAGTTCATGTTTGTGCTGGATAGCTTTTTGCATGTCTCACCAGTTGCCAGCATAAGTCTAAAATCTACTATTCTTGAGCAAGATAATGGATGCTCTGGAGTTCCTATTTTAGAAAATGGGGCAAGTCGCATTTATTAGTAGAATGGTGGAGAATGGTGATCGGTAAGATTACCTTTGTCTTTTGGGGCTAGATTACCTTGATTTTGGTAAAAGGTGAAAGGAGTTTATTTTCAGTATATATCTTTATACCTTTAAGCTAGATTGTTGCTTTGATTATGGGGACATGAGATCAGCAGGGAACTGGCACTGCCAGTCAAAAAATAGAATTTTGTCTGGAAACTGTGTTTTTAAGGTTTAAGTTTAATTTATTTGCTTTTTTCTTGTGGAAAGTTGGGTGCTTCCTCTTCAGCTTTGTTGTATTAACTCATCTTTTATTTTCCAGGAAATTGCAAGACAACTATGCCTAGAAAACCAACTGTTATTCTCAAAAGTGGTATCACCCCCTTTTTCTGATAATTATCTTCTTGATCAACAAACTATTTTCAAATCTAGACAAATTTGATTTCTTTGAGTTCTTGGATGGTTGGTGTCATTGTAGGCATCATTTGATGACAACTCTCAATTTATGACAGACATGTTGCGGTGAGTGCATATTAAATTTTAGGTACATCTGTCACTATTTTTTGTTTCTTGTGCTTATTGTTTCTACTTTTTTTATTCTGTTGGACTTTTCTTTTTTGGTCTTTGTACTTAGTTCACATTGTTAATGTTGTGCATTAATGCATTTGCGATGGCATTTTGTTCAGGGAGTGTGGATTATCTCATAAGACCATCATTTTTGTACTGGATGAGTTTGATCTCTTCACTCAGGTATGCCTTAATTTAACCACACCCTCTCATTTCTTCTGTGAGATCTTTGAACTCTATAATTCATCTACTATTCTCATGTTATTATTAGTTTAATGCTTGATATAAATGTATTTCATCCCCTCCTTTTTCTGGCAGTGTAAAACTTGTGGTGTGAGGCTGTGTAGCTGTGAGCATTGCTGATAAGAAAGCTAATATTTTTCTGTCGTTGCATCCTTATCAGGGAAAGCAGCGTTTACTTTATAGCTTGCTAGATGCAATGCAGTCCCTATCTTCACAGGCAGTAGTCATTGGTGTGAGTTGCCGCCTGGTATGGTGCTTTGACCGCTAAATTTTTTTCTATATTGATCAATTGGTGCAATATAATGGCGGGGTGTTATCATCATCATCATCATCATCACCATTAAAGCCTTGTCCTAATTATGTTGTACTCAACTACATGAATTTTGTTTTTCCATTCCGATCTATCCTAAGCCAAATCTTCAGATAAGTTGCACTTCTTTAGATCTATTTTTACTACCTCTATCCACACGTCCTCTTCGGCCTATCCCTTTCCCTTGGTGAGCCATCAACCTGCGTAGCCAAACTTTTCCTTACCAGTGCCGCGGCCTGTGTTGGACATGCGCAAACCATCTAAAAATGGTTCTTCTAATTTTATCCCCTATTGATGTTACCCCTAAATGCTCCCTGCTCATTTCTAATTTTATCCTTCCTAGTTTTACCACATATCCACCTCAATATTCTTATCTTTACTACCTCCATTATGTGCATATGTTGCTTCTTGATTGGCCGACATTCTGCTCCATAGGTCATAACTGGTCTAATCACTATTCTATAAATTTCTCCCTTTAATTTTGTTGGCATTCGTTGGTCACAAAGCACTCTAGAAGCAGGTCTCCACTTCAACCATCCCACTATTATCGTATGTTCGACATTTTTATCAATCTCCCCATCCTTACTAATTATCGAGCCGAGGCAGCGGAATGAATCTTTTTGTGGTTTCTCCTGGGCTTCAATTCTTACAGTTGTTGCAGTTCTTTGTATATATGCCCATTGAAGTTGCAATCCATATAGTTTTTCTTTGTTTTAAAGCCTTTAGATTCTAAAGCTTTCCGCTATTTCTTGAGTTTTGCATTCACACTATCTCTTGATTCACCAACACTATATCATTTGCAAACAACAAGCATCAAGGCATCTCCTCTTAAATATGAGCTGGTAACTCATCCATAATCAATGCAAAGAGATTAGGGCTTAGGGCTGACCCCTTGATGTAAACCTATGATCACCGGGAACTCACCTGTTTCTCCACAGGTAGTTCTCACACTTGTCACCGCTCCTTCATATATGTATTTAATAATTTCAATATAACTGTATATGGTCCTCAACTCCTCATCGATCTAGAAAAAGTTTATGACATGATACCTAGAGATAAAAGGTAGGTGTGTGTGTGTGTGCATGAGTAATACTCTTGTACAAGCTTCTCATATCGTCTTACGGTATAAGCCACCTAGTTTGTGGGGCCAACCTAGACATCAAATTTGAAGTCAGTGTAATATCTTTAAGCCATTAATTTGTGGTCCACAAGTTTTACGGCTTTATATAAAACAATAAAATTGACCCTCGATCCAACGATCCACTCCATTCGAATCTATCAAAACCCGGTGGGACCCGTGTAAATAAGGGTGGTGGGTTTGGATGGTCCGCTCGGATGGACCAGTAGGTGGCCCCACTTGGTGGCTTATTTTGTAAGATGGCAGGAGAAGCTTGTACAAGGCAGGGAGTCTTACTTCATGAATGTTTCTTCTATTGTTTCATGTATAAGGAAGCTGCTGTCTACTATGGCAGTGGCTGCGAAATGTTAGAAATAAGAGTTTTCAAACTCTTTTTAGATCAAGAACAGGTCGGTGAGAGACCATCACGAGCTCTGCTGAAAGGCTCATACAATAATGCCTTTTTACTTGCAAGTTTTTTTTTTTTGATAATAAATCAAAACTTTATCAAGATAGAAAAGAAAATAAATACAAGCAAGGCCCCGTCAGGAAGATGATGACACTACTGAAGAGGAAAATAACACTAGGGGGACCTAAGAGATTATACCATTCATAACACCAGCACTGACCCTATCCATCCTTGCTTTTGCTAAGCTGTCCTCTTGGCCATCCAATCTCTCAGAAAAAGTGGCAAAATTTTCCTTGTAAGAGTTTTAATATCCTCGAGAATGTAGAATAGCTGTGATGGGACTGAGATGCCATGCTAGCCCAAGCAATTGCATTTTTATAATCCCCCTCCACAAGGACCAGACCTTGAAAGGTAGATTGCTAGGGGTGGAAACCCTTGTTTATTGCTGAGGCTTCCCCTCTATTTGAATCACCAAGACCCTCTTTTAGGGTGCCATTCACTAAAACAAAGGAGGCTGTCGAGACATACTTGTGCATCTTCATGGCTTAATGGTGTCAGTGTGAAGTTGATGTTGGATATTATTATCTTTTTTTTTTTTTTCCATAAAATGATCGTGTGCTGATGTAAGAAACGTAGAAGGTAATGAACACTGCCATTTAAAGAAAGAAAAAGGGCAAAGAAAAAAAAAGAGGGGAAAAAGGAAAATAAGAAAAAATAATAAGTAAAAAGAAAAAGAGAGAAAAAAAAAAAAAACCCCAAAAGAGGAAATCAGAAATGGATCAATAAAATTGATAGTTCTTGATTATTGGAGAGCAAACTGATCAGAGTTATCTGTCGAAGTCGTTATTAAATTTAGGACATGCCCATTTCTTGAAGGCCAGTGGCTTGATCTATTTGTTTGCGGATATGGATGATCTAAAGTTCATGTTTCTTTTAAAGTTTCACCTCCTTAAGGAGCACAAAACTCTCTGCCAAGGCATGCTGCCTTCAGAAGAGAAGAATGAAAGTGATTCAAGGGAATCATTTAGGCATACAACATTTAAGTGGGTATAAAGAAACTCAAATTTCTCTAAGCAAGAAATAACTGAATACACTCCTGAATTTCCTACACCTACTGATCAATACGTGGTGCATTTCAGCTATGTCCTATGTGATCTCACATTTGGGATGGATTTCTTCGTTGAAGCAATTTTTAATTTTGCATTTTAGTACTCCCTAAGTATGATACTTGTGGTGCTTGTGCAGGATGCAGACCAGCTCTTAGAAAAGAGAGTACGATCTCGCTTCTCACATCGGAAGTTATTATTTGTTCCTCCATCAACTGAAGATTTACAAAGGTAGAGTCTTTTCTGCTGGTTCAGCTGAAAACATTGTGCACTTTGCTGAAAAATTGGTCATTCTAGTTTGATATATGCTTTTGTTTATTTCTCGCCGAATGGGTTTTGCAGATTATTGGAGCACACTTTATATCTGCCTACTGACTCCACCTTTCCTCATGACTATGCCATTGAGTTTAATGCAAAGCTCCATGTATCCTTCTTTTCTTTACCTGGAGTTCTTGAAAGTTGACACTACTGTATTCTATTTGAGAGCTGTCTAAAATCTACATTAATTAACCATTAAAAAAAAATCTATTAATTATCAGATATGGTTTCTGTTGGCACAAGAAATACATCTTAATCTGAATAATTCACATAGTAATATCCTCGTGCATCTGTGGTCCATGCCAATGTGTCTCCATTGAGAAACAGGATGGTCCACTCATCAAATTAACATGCACAAGAATGATCTGAACGGTTATATATATATATAACAAAAAGTCTACATGGACTAACTCATGGAATTAGTCTATGGACTAACCCCATGGTTCTCATCCAAATATTGGATGTTCTCATCCAATATTTGGATGAAAACCATGGAGTTAGTCCATGGTTCTGTCCATGAGTTAGTCCATGTAGCAGGACTCTATATATAATATGAGAATTTTCTACTATGCAGTCGGGTCTATGGGGCCCACTTGGGCCCACTTTTGATCGGTGCAGCTCCTTTCACACTCTTATGCCCCCATGATCTGGAACTTGATCAATTTTATGCTTATCGAACCTTTACTTTTTGTTGTTGAATATCAAAAACTTATATAGTTAGAAAACCATCAGATTTTAACGCTGCTAAATAAAGGGCTAGGATAATCTGATATGGCTGATTTTTTGTATGAACCTTATCTACAAAGAGACATTTCCATCTATCCTACCCATAATGATAGGAATGCATTCAAGTGAGCCCCATGATCAAAAACTTGTACAGTTAGAAGACCATCAGATTTAACGCTGCTAAATAAAGGGCTAGGAAAATCTGATATGGCTGATTTTTTGTATGAACCTTATCTACAAAGAGACATTTCCATCTATCCTACCCACAATGATAGGAATGCATCCAAGTGGGCCCCATGATCTGGGCCGTATAAGCATAGTATGCTATCTGCTCGCAGGTGAAAATTTTCCCTTATATATAAATATTAATCTGTAATATCTATGTGCTTTTTTCTTCTCTGAAAATGTGTAGCGCTTCAGCATGTGCTGTTCCCAAGTCTCGAGAAAGGAGGGATGTGTTAGACTCACTATTGGCTATTAAAAACTTGCCAAACCGGGTGTTGGTTCTATTTTGAGAAATTAGCTCTTAGCCAATTCTTGTTAGATGGGATATGGTGCCAGGAAATAATGATATCTATGTGCATTTCAGATCGTGGGGTGAGGATTGAGCTCTAAGTATGGAACACAAAGTCAAGCTGAAAGGACTGTGATCATCAGTGGGCCAATTTGATTTTCCAGCCAGGTATATCTACATGCATGTTAGATTGGCAGAGTGAGAACTTGTAGCCCTATATACGGAAGATATGATTTTCCAGCCTACATCAACATGCATGTGACATGGAATATGGTACCTGGAGATGATGATATGTACATGCACATTTGATTGCAGAGTGAGAACCACACTCTAAATAGGGAACAAAAAATCAACTCCAATGCCTCTCTGATCATGAGTGGACTAGCATTTCTTTCCAGCCTTGAGTGTACCCCAGGATTCACTGATGCAGTTTGGATATGGCTTATGTTCCATCTCCAAACATGGGCCCACATGTAAAAATTATTATCATTTTTTTTTTCATTTTTTGAATGGTACAACGTGGAAAGAAAATGGCATGAGGAATTAGCAGGCCTCAATGAGATCAGATTAAGTGGTCAGCATCTGTTCACCATATGTTTTAGGGGAGAAGTTTGGCTGACTACGTCACAGATCTGGTTTTCAATTTGCATGAGTGGATAAGCATTTTTTGTTTTGGCTTTTAACATCTTGTGGCTGCAACTCTAATTGATTTTGTCAACAAGGCCTTGACGTTTTTACAGAAGATATTAAATGATCAAAGATTCAAAGAAATTCTTCATTCTTTATCAGATGTCGACACCAGTGTCTGCCATATGTCGAAGTTTCTGTATGTCTCAATATACATCGGTGGTCACACTAGATTATAATGCAAATCAAGGTTGTGTGAAACTAATTTGTTGAAAACCATGCTGCCAGATTTCAGGTCATTTGCTCTATTGATCTTAAGTATGGATTTCTATCACTTGATAACTTCAAGACTGCAAGTTTGGGCATTCAGAGGCAACCCAAGCTTGAGAGTCTACTAGGTTCGTGAGATCTAATGACATTTCTGGAACTCCCACATTTATTGATCATTAATTGTTCATGTACTTGTTTTATATTGGATCAATCTTAGATCAATTACCGTATCCTTTTGATCCATTGTTGCCAGGTTTAGAACAAATAAATGAAATTTTTGTTAGAAGAAACTAGGAGAGAAGAGATTCTCTTTAGTGTTACGGCACTTTTTAAGAAATTCTCTAAGTTTTACGGCACTCTCTCTCTCTCTCTCTCTCTCTCTCTCTCTCTCTCTCTCTCTCTCTCTCTCTCTCCATGGTAAAAATAATAATATTTGTAGATATTATTTTGAAAGTTGAAATCGAATTGTAAACCGTTCAAGGAGTTGAATTGATTTGGATCGTGAATAAACCAGCTGTTATTTCTTTTTTCCTTAAACCCAAAACAGTAAAATCCAAAATCATGTTGCCTAAGTTAACAAAGTGATTCATTAAAAAAGATGAAAAAACTTGGAAAAAAAATTGTAGTCATTTGGCTGTTGCTATGTCCACCTAAATGGATCGCCTGAATTGTGGGATTCAATACAAGTATCGAATTGTAGGACTCACATTTGAATCCTAACATTTACTTGTAACTGGGATTTGTTGTATGGATATGAATCTTTTTCCTTAAGATTCGATACTAATTGTAACATTTTAACAATGAGGCTTGTAGACATTGCATCTTTAGTGTTGCTGGCTATTATCAATGATCTCCAAGATGGTTTTCTTTCTATTATGTAAATTGAACTGTCACACCTCGGGGTTTATTAGATTTACCTCACATGTGGTTTGAATATTCTGGCTGCAAATTATGCTATATGTTTTACCTATTTGATGCTGCATAGATATCAGAAACTACACTATTGAGGATGTCTTTTGCATTCCCAGACAAATATTGATTCAATCAAGGACATTGCTAAAGTAAGAAAGGGAAAAGGGAAAAGAGAAAATGGTCACTCTAATGTGGCTTTAAATTTCCTTCTTTACATGATGAATGGATGATGATCTGTTTTCCGTTAGTGTTCAAGTCATTTTCAAAATGAGATGCATATAAGCACACCCTTACATCTCTGTTTTTTTTTTTCCAACCGTTTCTTGTTTTGTCGGTCTTGAATGAAATTGTCATTTTGAAGGTTAAAATGTTCTTACATGCTCTCTCTCTCTCTCTCTCTGATCAACTGGGTCCTACCTGATCCTACCCACAAAAAAGGTCCTTATTGATGCAAAAGCGTTGGTTTTAGATATTCTAATGGAGAACTGCTCATGAATCGATATGGTACTTGTCCAAGCAGGTGCCTCTATATTAGAGCTCTACCTTCTAGTGTGCATGAACAGATTGGAGCTCAGAGAGCAAAGCTCGTATAACTTCAATACTGTAATGAAAGGTGGGATGTTTTCCTTGGATATTGTTCTTTGTTCCACAAATATTGGTTATTGTGCTAGACTACTGGAATTGATTTTTTCATTTATGCAGAATACAAAAGCATTCATGATAGCTATCAAACATCGGACAGCTATGCGCAAAATGTTTGTCTGCTGGTGTGTATGATATTCTATACTAAGAATTGGATGCAGATATTCTTTTCAAGAGGGGTCATAGGATCCTGATGTGTCAGGATGTGGATGCTATCCTTATTCACCCACATTGTACATGAAGGTCCTACCCTCTATGTGATCTAGCGTGTTGATTAAATGGTCCCTATCATGGACAGGGAATGCCAACATGTCTTCCTGGTGCAATTTTGGCCGTCTGTTATATGGCTTTAAATAATGGTTATAACAAAACTACAGAAATGCCTTTGAAAGGAGGCTGAAGATTGGATGGATTGTATCTCTCAGCTTGGAAGCTTCTGGAACATCAACCATGGAACCCATCAGATCATGAGCATGGATCGACATACCATTGGCAACCCCATTTATGTGGAGTGGCACATAAGAATTTGGAAAGTTCTGATGCATCAGGACCCTATAGACCTATTGTCTTCAGTTTCTTCAATTGGGATATATTAACAGTGTTTTGTTCTTGTTCTTTCCAGGCCTTCGAACACCTCCTGGGGCGAGAACTGATCGGTTTTACTGATAGCAGGGGACAATCAATTGAATACCGCCCAGTAAAACTTCTGATATCACCTTATGAGCTTCATCAGGGGTTGAAAGTAAATCGCTCGTGTCCTGTAAGTTTTTTCCCCAGAACTGAAAGGCTTATATATTACTTTAAAGAAGAAGAAAGATGGGTTACATAAAAAGAAAGTCCTGAGGACATACCAGGCCCAGTGAGATACAAAATAGACTTATCATCCACTGAGGACTATTAATAACAACCATCCAAAATAACCACCCCACCAATTAGCATAGAAAACCCAAAGATCATAAAAGGTTATCCCCTTGGGGAACCGTTTACTCTGTTCCCAGACGCACACTTCTTGGACAGAGAGTTATCAGGCTCTTCTCATGTCCTGTGAGAGATTATATGTAGGAAAAATCTCAAATAAGGCCTTAAGTTTTATCTTACTTAAAAAAAAGACACAAGTTTTAGAACTTTTCAAATTAGTCCCTAAGTTTTCCAGAAAGTTTTGAATTAAGGACATCTGTCTATTTAAAGTTATTTTTCGGCAACTTTTGTCTTCAAAAATTTTAAAATACCCAAATTAAACCTTCATTGAAATAAAATCCTCATTTACTTCCTTTATATTCTCCTCATTTCCTTCACCGACTCCTCAGTGTCCCCATGGCAATCTGCATGTAATGGCTGTCAGGACTATGTCATGACTTTAAATGAAGGGTAACTTGGGTATTTTAAAAAACTTGACAGAAAAAGTCATCAGAAAATACCTTTAAATGGCTGCATGTCTTTAATTGAAAATTTATTGGAAAACTTAGGGACTAATTTGAAAAGTTTTGAAACTTGTGTCCCTTTTGAAATAAAGCAAAAACTTAAGGCCTTATTTGAAAATTTCCCTTGTATGTATTTAATATTTGGTTAATTGTTATACTATAGCATGCTTGTGTGAGCACTTCAACTGTGGTTAGCACAGCTTTGTTTGATCCTCACTGTTCAGAACATAGTTACCTAATTCTCCCAGCATGCCATCGAGTCCCATATTGTTTGATTCGATAAATTTGGGAATCAGTTCGCTTGATTCGGATTTTCTGAGACGTCCTTAAAACATGGAGAGGTCCGATGAGGAAGAAGTAAGGCAGAAGATGAAAGAGAAAGCAGACATGAAAATAAACAAAAGAATATGAAAGGACTTTGGGCATTGAAAAGGGTGCCGTCAGTCTCTTCCATCGTTTCTACCCACAGGAAAGAGAGATTTCTAATGTAGCTGTACCATCTCTCCCCTCCATTCGCTTTTCTCAAGAGTCTTGTCTTCTCTCTTAATAGGAAATTTTGTAATTAACCTCCCCTTGAATATGGTTTGGCTAATTTTCACTTAAAAAAATAAAAATAATAATGATTGTGTTATATTGGTGATATGACAATGGGAGCATCTCTTATCAAATTAAAATTTTTCAAGGACACTCAAGTGACATATTTTGATCGGTTTAGATTTTAATAGATGGGCCCCAATTTAGAGGCTTATAAATCTCTCTCTCTCTCTCTCTCTCTTCTCTCCTCCTCTCTCTCTCTCTCTCTCTCTCTCTCTCTCTCTCTCTTATATATAAAACATGCAAAATACCCCCATATATCCACACAAACACGCAAAATCTAAAGAAAGATAGCACAATGAACATAGGTTATCGAGAAAGATAAAAAATGTAAAGATAGCGCATGAGCACGGGTAATCGAGAAACATGCAATCTGGAATGAGACTATATACATGACTGACCTTTAATGCACTAATGTCATCGCTATGCAATAGCCCGTTCAATCTTACCTGAAACAGATAAGCAGTCCAACTGCATAATTTAACTTGACACTCATAGTACGTAAAAAGGATTTACCAAAAGACTACCAGAATCAAGTATCAGCATTTGTTGTACTTAGAGCAAATTCAGTTGAACTCACTCGTACTAAATACTAGTAAGTATCATCATCATCATTACAAAAGTAAAATTAAATCATACCACTAATATCATGTCAGTGTACTCAGCATTTAAATCTCTTAAAACAAGATCCAGTACCTTCACACAAATACAAATATTGAAAAAATAGTTACAGATTTTACAAAAAAAAATAATAATAAAAAAAAAGAAAGAAAGAGAGATGCAAGGAACTCTACCGCAGTTTTTCCACATCCGCGAGGACCAAGGAGCAAGATTGAGTTGTTGCAAGCCTCGGTGATGGAATTAGAGATGATGAACCTCAACTTACTAACATTGAGAGATCAAAAAGGTAAATGCATGAATGGAAATAGAGATACAATATATATATATATGTATATATGGAAATCCATCACCCGAGCACCCTTATATGAGCACCGGCCGTTTTTCGCAAGGTGAGACCCACCATGATCTTTCCAAGCCTGTCACTGATCCCTCAAGTTTTACACTGGTCCTAACGAAATTGACCATTGGATTAAACTAGTAAAAACAGTGCCTTCAAAAACTGTTAAAATTCATGACCACGAATCAAGGGGTTAGGATGGTCTAATGGGCCTAGAATTTTACACAAAGGTAGGGCCCATCGAGAACGGCTGAACCCCCACCTCCCCCTTGATTGGTTGGGGGCCTCCAAGTGGGCCCCACCACATGGTGCTCACGGGTGCTTAGGTGAAGGGAGTCGCACGCACGCACGCACGCCCGCCCGCCTGCACACGCGCACACACAAAGAGAGAGAGAGAGAGAGAGAGACCTGTAATTGGTGTCCGGAGAGTTTGAGAAAGGGGTAAAAAGGAAACTAGGATTGCATATGCGGGATCGAAGGAAGATTATGGCTTCTTCTGCAGGGTTTTGTGCCGCCCCCTCTTCCATTGTATTAGGGAAACTAGCAATAACCCGTGCAATGCACAAGCTACAATAAAAAACAACAATAAATATAACAGCTACTATTTCAATAAATCAAATGGTAATTTTATATTTTAATAATTAAAATAAGAAAAATTCAAATATAAATTGACAAAAGGGAACAACTAAAATAAAAGGATAATTAGAATTTCAAAATAAAAAATTTTCATAAATTTCTAACAAGAATAGGGTATGAACCCCACTAGGAAAATAAGAAAAAATAATTGAGAAATAAAATTTAGTGTCCAATAATAAAAGGAAGATTTAAAAATACATACAAAATATAAGATAGAAAAAAAAATGTAAAATGGAATTCCACAGTAGATGATGGTTGCATCATTATCAAATTGGGACGTGTGCCAATTCATAGGGGTAGGTTCATGCCAAGGTTTACAGTAGCAGTAGCAATAAGTGGGCCACAATGATAGTTGATGTTGTTTTTACACAAGTATACAAATATATACATGACAGATATACATATGTACTAGGGATTGTATTCTCTGCAAAAATCTTCAACTTAAGCTCTTTACTACTTGCCAACACACTCATGGTTGAGTGATGTTGGCATCTTAGTTTCACACAGATGCTCAACGATCGATCCATTTAAAGTATCACTCTTGACCAGTAATGTTGCCCAACTTAACCACACACACACACACAATCCTAACTGTTCATCTTGAATCCCATCCGGTCGAGTGACTTACTCAAATTTCACTTGAATAGGAGCTCTACTTCTACATGCTGTTAGCTTGTGCTCATCACTGATAACTTGATCAGCACAATCTTACTATTAACCAAATACCTTAACCATGTTATCGGTCATGTGCCCAATGACGATGGGGCTAACTCCTTTTGAAGTGAAATTTGAGGATATGTCACCGGAGAGGATGGGATCCAAGATGAGCGGTCTGAATTATCATCATGTGGGCCCCACAATGGAGGCATCTGTTACCAGGAAAGTGATGCATATGGACCTCAAGCCACATGTGTAGGGCTCAAATAGATTTAGTATTTTTATTTCAGCAATTATCTATTAGTTTCTAATTTTATTATAATTAGGATAAGATTCTAGTTTCCTAGTTTAATTAGGTTTCTTAGGGATTAAGTTATACTTTCTTTTATATGGCATTGTACTGTAGACAATTGTTTTCCGGATAGTTGATTAATGAAATTGAGTTTTCCCACTGAGGTGAGTCCTCGTGGTTCGGCACCCATTGTGCTTTGAGCACTTCCCACGCAAGCCCTAACCCTAGGGACTGCACCAATTGGTAGATAGATCGGCATTGTTTACCCCTATCCATCCCTTCTCCATTACAGAAGAACCCAATCCCTTCTCCATTCTAGAAGAATCCAATCCCGTCTTCTATCCATCCCTTCTCCATTCAGAAGAATTCAATCCCATCTTCTTCCCGCCGACCAGCCAAAGAAACCTCCCCCTCCCTGAGCTTAAACCAAACTGTCCGAACCCAGTCCCGTTCCCTTCCAAATCCCTAGCCCCATCCATGATCCATCTCATCCAATTCCAACCAATTGGCCTTTGCACTGTCTAAATCCAGCCAAATCATCTATCCCTCGCCATCCTTCAGTGTAGACCCCAAAGCTCATCTCCATTCCATAAATGATAAAACCCAGAACCTTTCCACCACCTCTCCACTACTACCGAAAATCCTTACCCGTAAACCAAAACCCCAATTCTGTCAGACCCTCTACCTGAACCCCTGCCATAGCCCCCACCCCAGCAGAAACCAGAGCTCTTCCTCAAAAACCCAAAGACCCAACACCCCCACCCCATTGCTGTCGACCCATCATCTCCCCCAAAAACCAAAATCCCAGCAAAACAAAACAAATAAAAATAATAAAGTGAGGAGTAGAAAGAGCATAAGAATATAGAAGAAGACAGCAATCGAGAAGAACACACCTGGTTGCCACAAGCCAGCATCGACTGAGGGTCGCTAGTCACCATCGTCTCCAAGCTTCAGTGCCCCTCCCGTCATCGTCATCGAGAAGCTTCTTATCATGTCTGAGGTGCGTCCTCGTTATCCTCTCTGAGGAGACTTCTTATTGTGTCTTCATACACGTGCTTCGGCACTATTGTGCTTTGAGCACTTCCCACGCAATCCCTGACCCTAATGCCTGCACCAGAAAGCCTATAACAGACTAGACAGGGGATCCGAATGTAACCCAGGTGGGGGCCAAGGTCAATTGGGTGATCCTCGTCAATGTAGCATACTGGTATAAAAACAAAAGGGAAACTGGAACTGATACGGAAATCTCTCTGAAACATCACCCTGCATGGGTCATATGAACAGAGGACGTGGGCCAGAGGATAATTGCTACTCTATTTAGTGTTGCTTTGTTGATTTGTAACTGAGGATCTCGTTTGTGTCCTGCATTTGACGCAGTCTCCTAATGAACATGGGTAGAATGATCTTATCAAAAACTCTCATCTCTGATGCAATCTCCCTTGAGATTATCTGAACTTAAACCTCTTGAGCAATGTCTATCTTTGACAAAAGCGCGAGGTAAAAAAGAAAGCTCCTTGCAGAGCTATAAATCTCGGGTCTTCTGAGGAAGACCATAATAGAAACCCTACTGTTCCAAACAGCAGTTCATCACCAGATCAAGTAAATAACTGAAATCCCTGAATTTAATCAACCAAGTTCACATTCATCAACAAGTAATGGGGGAAAGAAGAACCCTAAAATTGCGAAAAAATGGAAATTGCAGACTATGAATGATAGATACTGAGTGATAGGGACGTACCTTAAAACCTTAAGAGAAGGAGAGGAGAACAAGAGAGAGAAGAAAAGGGAATGAGAGGGAGTTTGGGAAATGAAAAGGGAGAGTGGGAAAGAAGAGGGTTTTTTGTGTTTTCTGTTCTCGGCTTCCCAACAAAAAAACACAAGGTTCTCGGCGGGGTTACGAGGGTTTTGGATGCAAATGGGTATTGGATTATTTGGATTATCTAGAAATTTAGATCTCCAGAAATAGATAAATTTATTTTAGATTTCAATTAATAAACGGATTCGGTTCGGAACCTATTTAAGTTCCGATTGATAAGTAGGTCCGATTTCAGGTCCATATAGGTTCGGACTCATAGACTCGGGATCCGACACATGAGCTTTTGATGTTTCAAATTGTACCTTAAAATAATAAAAAAAATTCTTTACGTCTTTATGTATAATATTTAAAGCAATAGACTTGATGCACTGTTATAAGTTGAGTGATATGCTTATTATAAGAAAAATAAATAATAAAGAAAAATCATAATCGATTTTTTAACTAAATTTCAATATTGTCTAAGTGGACCCGGTTCAGGAACTGGATCCGGATTTTCTTATCAAAACTTGGTCTGGAACCAACAAAACAGGTTTCGAGTCAAAACCAGATCCGGAACCGTTATTTAGAAATTGGTCCATGTCCGGGTCCACTATGGTTCTGATCCGGAACCGTCTCATTTGCAACCTTAATAAGGGTATCAAAAGCTTTGAGCCGAGTCGCGCTCGAAACCAATTCGAGTTTCGAAAATTAGAGCAGCTTGAATGCTTGGTAATCAAGAAAGTTCATTGGATGAAAATATGCATGAAAGACCTATTTATGTGCAAAGTTTTGACACAACGAGATGATCCTATCTTTTTTATCCATGGCTGAATTTAATGGTTTCACAAATATTGTTTTCCTATCGTTTCAATCAAAGGTGAGAAAAGTTAGATGAGTGCCAAATTTGAACCTATGACTATTGGGTCGAGTGGAGTAGTATACGAAAACAATAGATTGAGTTAAGGTGGCCCGTGATAGAAAAAACGAGTGAGAAATGAGCCATCTTTAAAGTGAGGCATTTTGAAAATTTATTCATACAAAGAGGGAATTACATACACCAAAAACTAAAGAGGCACAAAAGAGAGAACAACTGAATATCCTAGAACACAATAGAAACCCTTAAATATTTGCAAGTTGTGAGAATTGGGCTTCGAACCAATCCTGCTGTTCTGAAAATTACAGATATATCCCTATAAGACCAATTTTACATCTTTATTAATGAAATACTATGTATGAGCTAAAATGCTTTTTAATATAAATGAAAATACTTTTAAAAACATAAAAGAAAAGTATAAGACAACTGTATCAAATCCGACCTAACCTATACCTATCACATGCAAGATTTGTATCACATATTAAAAACCCATCAAGTACACAATGATGGATTATAGTTTACCTCGATTGCTTACCATCATAGTTGAATCGAACCATAGGCTTAGCGCAATGCAAGTTGGGCTAGCCTCCCACTCTTTCATGACCAGGCTGAACCTCTCTCCCTTCTCCCATTTGAATTGTTTAGATTTGGATGTTCTAAAAAAAAAAAAAACTAAGTTTGACCCACTGTCAATAGGTACTGTTCAATCAATTGACGATGTTAATTATACTGCCATCGCAAAGTCATTAGCATTACTCGTCTTCTCTAATCATATCAATCTTTCATGGCTTAACTATTTTGTACATAGGTTATTTGTTTGTTGGAATCTAAAGAATTTCTATTAAGAGAATCATAAATTGCCAAAATGTTGCTCCCTTTTGAGTTTTTCAAATCCCCTAGTTAGGGGTGCTCGCAGATCAGGCCAGACCTAGCTGGGCTGCCCGCCACACTTGATAAATTCGAGCCCAAGCCCACCCATTTAGTCAATGGGGCTGTGCTGAGCCCTTTTTTTCTTCTTCTCTTTTTGTCATTGTTAGGCTTTCTATCAATGGTTTTTACTAAATTACAAGCACTCCTTATTCGAGACAGCCGAGGCCTGTTTTGAACGTTTACACTTAACTCAAGCCCAGCCCAAATAATAGATGATGGTTGCATCATTATCAAATTGGGACGTATGCCAATTCATAGGGGTAGGTTCATGCCAAGGTTTACAGTAGCAGTAGCAATAGGTGGGCCACAATGATAGTTGATGTTGTTTTTACACAAGTATACAAATATATACATGACAGATATTACATATGTACTAGGGATTGTATTCTCTGCAAAAATCTTCAACTTAAGCTCTTTACTACTTGCCAACACACTCATGGTTGAGTGATGTTGGCATCTTAGTTTCACACAGATGCTCAACGATCGATCCATTTAAAGTATCACTCTTGACCAGTAATGTTGCCCAACTTAACCACACACACACACACACACACACAATCCTAACTGTTCATCTTGAATCCCATCCGGTCGAGTGACATATCCTCAAATTTCACTTGAATAGGAGCTCTACTTCTACATGCTGTTAGCTTGTGCTCATCACTGATAACTTGATCAGCACAATCTTACTATTAACCAAATACCTTAACCATGTTATCGGTCATGTGCCCAATGACGATGGGGCTAACTCCTTTTGAAGTGAAATTTGAGGATATGTCACCGGAGAGGATGGGATCCAAGATGAGCGGTCTGAATTATCATCATGTGGGCCCCACAATGGAGGCATCTGTTACCAGGAAAGTGATGCATATGGACCTCAAGCCACATGTGTAGGGCTCAAATAGATTTAGTATTTTTATTTCAGCAATTATCTATTAGTTTCTAATTTTATTATAATTAGGATAAGATTCTAGTTTCCTAGTTTAATTAGGTTTCTTAGGGATTAAGTTATACTTTCTTATTTATATGGCATTGTACTGTAGACAATTGTTTTCCGGATAGTTGATTAATGAAATTGAGTTTTCCCACTGAGGTGAGTCCTCGTGGTTCGGCACCCATTGTGCTTTGAGCACTTCCCACGCGAGCCCTAACCCTAGGGACTGCACCAATTGGTAGATAGATCGGCATTGTTTACCCCTATCCATCCCTTCTCCATTACAGAAGAACCCAATCCCTTCTCCATTCTAGAAGAATCCAATCCCGTCTTCTATCCATCCCTTCTCCATTCAAGAAGATTTCAATCCCATCTTCTTCCCGCCGACCAGCCAAAGAAACCTCCCCCTCCCTGAGCTTAACCAAACTGTCCGAACCCAGTCCCGTTCCCTTCCAAATCCCTAGCCCCATCCATGACCCATCTCATCCAATTCCAACCAATTGGCCTTTGCACTGTCTAAATCCAGCCAAATCATCTACCCCTCGCCATCCTTCAGTGTAGACCCCAAAGCTCATCTCCATTCCATAAATGATAAAACCCAGAACCTTTCCACCACCTCTCCACTACTACCGAAAATCCTTACCCGTAAACCAAAACCCCAATTCTGTCAGACCCTCTACCTGAACCCCTGCCAATAGCCCCCACCCCAGCAGAAACCAGAGCTCTTCCTCAAAAACCCAAAGAACCAACACCCCCACCCCATTGCTGTCGACCCATCATCTCCCCACAAAACCCAAATCCCAGCAAAACAAAACAAATAAAAAATAATAAAGTGAGGAGTAGAAAGAGCATAAGAATAGAGAAGAAACAGCAATCGAGAAGAACACACCTGGTTGCCACAAGCCAGCATCAACTGAAGGTCGCTAATCACCATCGTCTCCAAGCTTCAGTGCCCCTCCCGTCATCGTCATCGAGAAGCTTCTTATCATGTCTGAGGTGCATCCTCGTTATCCTCTCTGAGGAGACTTCTTATTGTGTCTTCATACACATGCTTCGGCACCCATTGTGCTTTGAGCACTTCCGACGCAAGCACTGACCCTCATGCCTGCACCAGAAAGCCTATAACAGACTAGACAGGGGATCCGAATGTAAGAGATGAGTCAACTCAGAAGCAGAAGTCCAGTGTTGTTATCACTGATTTAAACTGAATCCATTGTCACTGTACAAATGTCGTAAGTTTGTTGTAACTGCCTCAGTCTGTTAGAGACTTGACTCATGTGCTATATATATATATATATGTGTGTACTCAGATCTATAATCTTAATGAATGAAGAAAACATTTCTCTCATCTTATCTGTTTCTTCTCTGGTTCTT
Source organism: Litsea cubeba (assembly GCA_012931725.1). Classification (NCBI taxonomy): domain Eukaryota; kingdom Viridiplantae; phylum Streptophyta; class Magnoliopsida; order Laurales; family Lauraceae; genus Litsea; species Litsea cubeba. The sequence goes on from CM022945.1 coordinate 81,720,254, forward strand.
CTTCTCTGTTTCTTTTGTTCTTCTTCTTCTTCTTCTTCTTCTTCTTCTTCTTCTCTGATTCTTCTTTGATTCTTCTTCTTCTTCTTATGCAACTTCTACAAGTTTTATGGTATCAGAGCTGAAAGACTGACGTCTGAAGATCCTGCTACAGAGATTCTCAGAGCTTTGATTCTTCTCGCTAAGTTTTCTCTTTTACCTTCTTCTCTGTGATTTCTCTTTGGATGTTTGATCTGCAATGTCTAGTGGCGAATTGTTCTGATCTGTTCTTCTAGATCTGATCTTGTAATTCTTGACGAATCTGTTTCAGCTTGATAGATTTGTGTAATAGATCTGTCATCTCTTTGATCTGTGTTCTTCTAGTTGATTTTTGGAACTTCTTGAACTTCGTCTGGTTTGTGCATTTGTTGCCTTCAACATGACTGCATCTTCTTCTTCAAATTTCTTGATTTCAAACATCAGTAGCTTGATTTCTGTGAAATTGGATCAACAAAACTATCTACTATGGAAATCGCAATTCTTGCCTGTGTTGCGTGCAAGTGGCATGATCTGCTTTGTAGATGGCTCTTCTTCTTGTCCATCTCAGTTTCTTGTTGATGTTAATGGGAAAACTAGTGCTGAAATCAATCCAGAGTTCTCAATCTGGTTCCAACAAGATCAACAAGTCTTGTGTTGGATCAATGCCACTCTAAATGAACCTGTTTTGGCTCATGTCGTTGGTTCACATCTTCTAGAGAAGTGTGGCTGGCATTAGAGCGCAGATTCGCCTCTCTTTCGCGTTCTCACATCATTCAGCTGAAAACACAGTTGCAGAACATCAAGAAAGGGTCACAATCGATCTCTGACTATTTGCAACGCATCAAACATTTGTCTGATAGCCTTGTTGTAGTATCCAGCCCTGTTGATGTTGATGATCTTGTTCTCTACACACTAAATGGCCTTCCAGCAGAATACAATTCATTCAAGACATCCATTCGCACACGACGGCAGGCATCTCCATTGAAGAACTTCATGTTTTACTTTTAGTTGAAGAACTCAACATTGATGGAACTCAGTCACAGACGACTGATTATACAACATCGGCACTGTTCTCATCCAAGTCCACTGCTGATGGCCGTTCCACTCAAGCTCCTTCTGGCCGTGGTTATGGCAGATCTAACCATTCAAAGGGAGGTCGGAACAGAGGCGGACGATACTTCAATAGAACTGGGCGTGGATCTGGCTCCGCGTGGATCTGGCTTCCCTTTGGTCGTGGCACTCCACAAACCTCTTCTAACAGACCTTGCTGTCAAATCTGCAACAGATCTGGTCACACTGCTCTCGACTGTTTTCATAGGATGGATTACAGTTACCAAGGTCGTCATCCTCCATCTCAGCTAGCAGCAATGGCTGCCTCCTATAACCCTGTTCCAGATCAAAACTGGTATGCAGACTCTGGCGCCACAAACCATATCACCAATGACCTGCAGAATCTCTCTGTGCACAGCGACTATGTTGGCAAAGACAAAGTCTCCGTCGGTAATGGGCAAGGTTTGCCTATTTCCAGCATTGGTTCTTCTGTTTTTCACACTAAGTCTGGACTGTTTAAACTCAATCACATTCTTCATGTTCCATCAATTTCTACAAATCTCCTTTCGGTTTATCAATTTGCTAAGGACAATAATTGCATTTTGTTTTTGATGCTTCTGGTTTCACTATTCAGGATCGGTTGGGGAAGATTCTTTTCCAAGGGTCGACTAAAAATGGTCTCTACCCATTCCCAGCTGTTCACTGTTCATCGTCTTCTTCCTCTCCCGTTGCATTGCTTGGTGAAAAAACGTCATCAGAAGTCTGGCACAAGCGATTGGGACATCCTTCAGCTGCTGTTTTGCGTCATCTTCTTCCTTGTCTACCTGTTCATGGGACTTCACTACCTTCTTTTTGTGAATTTTGTCAATTTGGAAAACGATGCAAACTACCTTTTACTACTTCTACTACTGTTTCTTGTAAACCATTAGACTTGATTCATTGTGACATCTGGGGCCCTGCTCCTATCACCTCTACTGATGGTTTCAGATATTACATCATTTTTGTAGATGATTTCACACGTTATACATGGTTTTATCCATTGATCAATAAATCTGATGCATATTCTGTATTTTCCACTTTCAAGTTGTATGTTGAAAATTCACTTTCTTTAAAGATCAAATGTATTCGGTCAGATGGGGGTGGTGAGTTTCTGAGCCATCGTTTTCAATCCTTACTGCGCTCAAATGGGATTACTCATCAGGTGTCCTGTCCATACACACCTGAACAAAATGGCTGCGCTGAACGCAAGCACAGGCACTTAGTTGAAACAGGTCTTACACTTCTTTTCAATGCAGGGATGCCAATCAAGTTTTGGACTGCAGCCTTTGCAACATCTGTATATCTTATTAACAGACTACCAGCTCGACAGTTTCATAATGTTTCCCCCTGGGAAAAACTTTTCCATCAGCCACCTAATTACTCTTCACTTCGCGTCTTTGGCAGTGCTTGCTATCCTTGGCTTAAGCCATATAACCTTCACAAATTGGAACCTAAAACAAGGCGCTGTGTCTTTCTTGGGTATAGCCTGAATCACAAAGGATATAGATGCTTGGATATGAATTCTGGTCGTATTTTTTTATCCAGACATGTGGCCTTCAATGAACCGATTCCCTTTCTCTAGTACTCCACTTTCCCCACCAGCCATTTCCTCCACTACACCCTTTACACCCTTTCAATGGCTCAGCTCTGTCACCCCCTCCTCTGTGCTTGGCCCTTTTACATCACCTGCCTCTTCCTCTGTCCTTGGACCAGCACCACATATTTGTCCCTTTCCTATGACAGTTCCCCTTCCCTCATGTCCTCCCATACAACCTACAGCCACCATCTCTTCTACACCATCCACTTCATCAGTACCTTCAACCTCATCACTCCAGGCGCCCTCTATGAGTTCCCTGCCACTCCATTCACCCTCTCCTACTATTGCAATTCACCCTCCTACTGCTCCTCACACCTCACCTCCTCCCTCACAAACCTCTTTTACTACTCCACAGCCTCTCCCAGGTATTTCCTCTTCCAATGCCCATCCTATGGTCACTCGGCTAAAGTCTGGCATTAGCAAAAAGAAGATCTTTCTTTCCACTAAACACCCTGTTCAGCTCCCTTCTAATCACTACTATGAATCTGTTGAACCCTCTAGTTACACTGAAGCAGCTAAATACCCAGCATGGCGCAGTGCTATGTCAGAAGAGTTCTCTGCCCTTCAACGCCAAGGCACCTGGTCATTAGTTCCTTCCACACCAGACAAAAATGTAGTCGGTTGTAAATGGGTATTCAAACTCAAGCATCATCCTGATGGTTCTGTTTCTAGACACAAGGCTCGTCTTGTCGCCAAAGGATTTCATCAACAACATGGTCTTGATTATACAGAGACATTCAGCCCTGTGGTGAAGCACTCTACCATTCGGATTATCCTCTCTCTTGCTGTCCATTATCACTGGTATCTTCAACAGCTTGATGTTACAAATGCGTTTCTCCATGGCATTCTCAATGAAGACATATACATGGTCCAGCCCCCTGGATTTGTTGATCCCGCCTTTCCTCATCACATATGTAAGCTTCACAAATCCTTATATGGGCTTAAACAGGCACCTCGTGCTTGGTTTGAGAGATTTTCCTCTTATCTTCTCAGTCTGGGGTTTGTGCCTACATATGCTGATCCTTCTTTGTTCCTTCGTCATCGCCCCAATTCAATTACTATCATTCTTCTCTACGTTGATGATCTTATACTCACAGGGAATGATAAACCTTACATTTCACACTTGATTTATCAGCTTAGTCAAGTTTTTGAGATGAAAGATCTGGGTCGTCTTCACCATTTTCTGGGTATTGAGGTGTCCTATACCTCTCGTGGTCTGTTTCTCTCACAAACAAAGTATACCATGGATCTTCTGCAGCGCACCTCCATGATCAATTGCAAGCCTATTGGGTCTCCATGCTGTTACAAAGATGTTGTTCCTAATAATTCCAATTCCACCTCAGTGGATCCTACACTATATCGCAGTATTGCTGGGGCACTCCAATATCTCACATTCACTCGCCCAGACCTTGCTTTTGCTGTAAACCAAGCTTGTCAGCATATGCATCACCCTACCAACCATCACCTTATTGCCTTGAAACGCATCCTGCGCTATTTGAAGGGCACTTTACAATTTGGTCTTCATATTCAACCTGGCCGCTTTCATCTTACAGCATTTTCGGATGCGGATTGGGCTGGGGATCCTCTTGATCGTCGCTCCACCACAGGATTCTGTGTTTTTCTTGGCCCCACTCCTATCTCATGGTCTGCCAAGAAGCAATCTACTGTTGCTCGTTCATCAACGGAAGCAGAGTATCGCTCCTTAGCTCACACTGCAGCTGAATTATCATGGGTACGCACATTACTCAAGGATCTGCGGATTTGTCTTCCTTCTTGTCCTGCTATTTGGTGTGATAATGTTTCAGCAATTGCCTTAGCCTCCAATCCAGTCTTTCATGCCCGTACTAAACATGTCGAAGTTGATTACCACTTCATCCGGGAAAAGGTGCTTCGTAAATACCTCTCTGTTCGTCATGTTTCTACTCAAGACTAGGGGTGATCGGCCGGATTTCCGGTCCGGTTTTCGGACCGGAATCCGGTCGGACCGGATTTCCGGTCCGGCCCAAAATGAAGGACCGGACCGGACCACTTATAAGCGGTCCGGTCCGGTCCGGTCCGGTCCGGTCCAAACCGGTCCGGTTGGACCACTTAAAGTGGTCCGGACCGGTTTCCATTTTTTTTTTCTTTTCCTTTTTTTTTCATTTTTTTTTTTTGTTTTTTTTTTTTTTCATTTTCACCTCACATCTAAAAAGTAGGCAAATGTCAAATGAATGAATGATGGGTTTTACAAATGGGTGCTAGGCTCATGCCTCATGGGCTCAAAGATTATGAAAAAAAAATTAAAAAAAAATTATTTTAATAAATGCGGTCCGGTCCGGTCCGGACCGGACCACAAAAGGCCCAGACCGGACCGGACCGGAATAACCGGTCCGGTCCGGACCGGACCGGATTTGGACCACCAAGACCGCAAATCCGGTCCGGTCCGGTCCGGTTTTGTGGTCCGGTCCGGTCTGCGGTCCGGTTCTATGCAGCCCTACTCAAGACAATGTTGCAGACATCTTCACCAAAGGCATTCATCCAAAAAGGTTTCACCTCCTTCGGTCCAAGCTGCTTGTTTCTGACAGACCCATCAGCTTGAAGGGGGATGTAAGAGATGAGTCAACTCAGAAGCAGAAGTCCAGTGTTGTTATCACTGATTTAAACTGAATCCATTGTCACTGTACAAATGTCGTTAGTTTGTTGTAACTGCCTCAGTCTGTTAGAGACTGACTCATGTGCTATATATATGTGTGTGTACTCAGATGTATAATCTCAATGAATGAAGAAAACATTTCTCTCATCTTATCTGTTTCTTCTCTGGTTCTTCTTCTCTGTTTCTTTTCTGGTTCTTCTTCTTCTTCTTCTTCTTCTTCTTTGGTTCTTCTCTGATTCTTCTTCTTCTTCTTCTTATGCATCTTCTACAAGCTTTTACCGAATGTAACACAAGTGGGGGCCAAGGTCAATGTGGGTGATCCTCGTCAATGTAGCATACTGGTATTAAAACAAAAGGGAAACTGGAACTGATACGGAAATCTCTCTGAAACATCACCCTGCATGGGTCATATGAACAGAGGACGGGGGCCAGAGGATAATTGCTACTCTATTTAGTGTTGCTTTGTTGATTTGTAACTGAGGATCTCGTTTGTGTCCTGCATTTGACTGCAGTCTCTCTAATGAACATGGGTACGAATGATCTTATCAAAAACTCTCATCTCTGATGCAATCTCCCTTGAGATTATCTGAACTTAAACCTCTTGAGCAATGTCTATCTTTGACAGAAAAAGCGCGAGGTAAAAAAGAAAGCTCCTTGCAGAGCTATAAATCTCGGGTCTTCTGAGGAAGACCATAATAGAAACCCTACTGTTCCAAACAGCAGATTCATAACCAGATCAAGTAAATAACTGAAATCCCTATATTTAATCAACCAAGTTCACATTCGTCAACAAGTAATGAGGGAAAGAAGAACCCTAAAATTGCGAAAAAATGGAAATTGCAGACTATGAATGATAGATACTGAGTGATAGGGACGTACCTTAAACCCTAAGAGAAGGAGAGGAGAACAAGAGAGAGAAGGAAATGGAATGAGAGGGAGTTTGGGAAATGAAAAGGGAGAGTGGGAAAGAAGAGGGTTTTTTGTGTTTTCTGTTCTCGGCTTCCCAACAAAAAAAACACAAGGTTCTCGGCGGGGGTACGAGGGTTCTGGATGCAAATGGGTATTGGATTCTTTCGTTATCTAGAAATTTCGATGAGCAGAGAATGATAAATTTAATTTATATTTCAATTCATAAAAACGGATTTGGAACTCTATTTAGGTTTGATTGATAAGCGGGTTCGATTTCAGGTCCATATCGGTTCGGACTCGTAGGCCCGGGATCCGGCGTATAAGTTTTTGATGTTTCAAATTATATCTTAAAATCAAAAAAAAAAAATAAAGATCTTTACGTCTTTATGTATAATATTGAAGACAATATACTTAATGCACTGTTATAAGTTAAGTGATATGCTTATTATAAAAAAAATAAAGAATAAAGAAAATCATAATCGATTTTTTAACTAGATTTCAATTATTGTCTGAGTGGACCCGATTCAGGAACTGGATCCGGATTTTCTTATCAAAACTTGGTCTGGAACCAACAAAACAGGTTTCGAGTCAAAACCGGATTCGGAACCGTTATTTAGAAATTTGTCCAGGTCCGGGTCCACTATGGTTCTGATCCGGAACCGTCTCATTTGCAACCTTAATAAAGGTATCAAAAGCTTCGAGCCGAGTCACGCTCTAAACCAATTCGAGTTTCGAAAATTAGAGCAGCTTGAATGCTTGGTAATCAAGAAAGTTCATTGGATGAAAATATGCATGAAATACCTATTTATGTGCAAAGTTTTGACTCAACGAGATGATCCTATCTTTTTTATCCATGGCTGAATTAATGGTTTTCACAAATATTGTTTTCCTATCGTTTCAATCAAAGGTGAGAAAAGTTAGATGAGTGCCAAATTTGAACCTATGACTATTGGGTCGAGTGGAGTAGTATACGAAAACAATAGATTGAGTTAAGGTGGCCCATGATAGAAAAAACGAGTGAGAAATGAGGCGTCTTCAAAGTGAGGCATTTTGAAATTTTACTCATACAAAGAGGGCATACATACACCAAAAACTAAAGAGGCACAAAAGAGAGAACAACTGAATACCCTGGAACACAATAGAAACCCTTAAATATTTGCAAGTTGTGAGATTTGGGCTTCGAACCAATCCTGCTGTTCTGAAAATTACAGATATATCCCTATAAGACCAATTTTACATCTTTATTAATGAAATACTATGTATGAGCTAAAATGCTTTTTAATATAAATGAAAATACTTTTAAAAACATAAAAGAAAAGTATAAGACAACTGTATCAAATCCGACCTAACCTATACCTATCACATGCAAGATTTGTATCACATATTAAAAACCCGTCAAGTACACAATGATGGATTATAGTTTACCTCGATTGCTTACCATCATAGTTGAATCGAACCATAGGCTTAGCGCAATCCAAGTTGGGCTAGTCTCCCACTCTTCCATGACCAGGCTGAACCTCTCTCTCCTTCTCCCATTTGAATTGTTTAGATTTGGATGTTCTAAAAAAAAAAACTAAGTTTGACCCACTGTCAATAGGTACTGTTCAATCAATTGACGATGTTAATTATACTGCCATCGCAAAGTCATTAGCATTACTCGTGTTCTATAATCATATCAATCTTTCATGCTTAACTATTTTGTACCTAGGTTATTTGTTTGTTGGAGTCTAAAGAATTTCTATTAAGATAATCATAAATTGCCAAAATGTTGCTCCCTTTTGAGTTTTTCAAATCCCCTAGTTAGGGGTGCTCGCAGATCAGGCCAGACCTAGCTGGGCTGCCCGCCACACTTGATAAATTCGAGCCCAAGCCCACCCATTTAGTCAATGGGGCTGTGCTGAGCCCTTTTTTTTCTTCTTCTCTTTTTGTCATTTTTAGGCTTTCTATCAATGGTTTTTACTAAATTACAAGCACTCCTTATTCGAGACAGCCGAGGCCTGCTTTGAACGGTTACACTTAACTCAAGCCCAGCCCAAATAATAATCCAAACATGGTCCAAAGCGGACTGGACTCGGACCAGTCCAAAGCTATCTGAGTCCATGAGTACCCATGCCTCTTGCACAGTCCATCATCCAAGATGCCAGAGTCAGAAGAATTTTAAAGGTCAAACATAATATTTCAAAAAGGTTGTTTTCTTTTTCTTTTTTTTTCAAGGATTTCACAGGTCGAACAATGAATAATTGGGATTTCATTGACAACACTAACAATGGTGTCACAAATTCTCCACGCACAGGGACTCCTATTAGAAAATTCTTTTAAACAACATCCTCTTGTTTGGAGGAGTTTCTAATGGAGATTTCATATTAACAATGCAATTTTATTGTTCCCCTGTTATTTTGGAATTTCTTATTTGATTTATGATATTTCAAAATTCCAATCTTGTGAATTGTCGATTAAAACTTTTGAGGCTAGTCATCGTTATCAGTGTGTGGGGATCGGAGTTGGCCAATTTTGACCTATTGTAATCTTCAAATTCCAACTTCTAAAATGATGGGCGGAGAGAGAGGGGCCACTGGTGCAGTTTTTGAATCCATCTCATGATATCATATGGGGAATTTATATCTGCCCAGGATGATTTCTTTGATGCCTTGAGAAAAAAAAGGTCCCGAGGCTTCCATCAGGTGTCATGTCTCCCCTTTACCAAAGAAAGTGTCATGTCTCCCCTACTCACATTCAAACATCTTCGCCTTTTTATTTATGAAGGAGCCAATATGGGCTTTAGCCAATTGCACCAGAATCCAGTATAAGTAATTGCAACACTATGAAAGCAAAAAAAAAAAAATTGCAACACTATTGTAACTTGTAAGTGATTACGATGGGCTCTCAGACAAATTTAACACTATGAATTTATTTTTTAAATTAGCTATTTTTATATAGAGAGAGGCTAAATACATATTGGTATTTGCTCTCTCCACACTAGTAATCTCCACACTTCCCACACTTATTCTATACGTACACACCCTGTTTTGTCTCAAATACCCTAACGTTTCTTCTGTCCACACTCCCTCTCTCTTCCTCTCTCCCTCTCCCAGTCTGCCGGCCTCCGCGCACGCGCCTGTTCTCCCTCTCTTGGTCTCTCTCCCTCTCCCTACCTCTCTCCCTCTTTATACCTCTCCCTGCATGCCTCTACGTGCTCTCCCTCTCTCTATCTCTCTCCCTCTCCCCGCTGCCGCCACCCACCACCCTCTGTCACTCTCCCTGTCTCTCTCCTCTCTTTCTCCCTCCCTCTCCTTCTTCATTCCTCTCTCTCTCTCTCCCCGACAGTGTTGTCGGAGGGGCGATGGTGGCTGGGGTGGGGGCGAGGTTAGGTGTGTAGAAAGAGGTTGAGATGTAGAGAATTTGATAGATGCCCTTTTAAGTAATTTCGTATATGGGTATTTTGGTATAAAAAAAAATAGTATGTTGAGATCAATTTTTAGTGTGCATTTGGCATCTCTCTTCTATATATTAGAGTGGAATGGTTATAATTCAATTCATAGTTGCCTTCAAATTTTGACTCTCACTGATGCCAACGTAAGCCTATTATTATGTATTATACTAGCAACAAAGGCCCGTGCTTAGCCCGGGCCCAAAAGCGAGAATTATATTATATATATTAAAGCAAATGTTGTTAAGAAATTCATCAATACATTGAAAGAAAATTTTGAATACATAATTTAATCATCAATACATCAAAAGAAAATCTTGAATCCATAATTTAATTATTTAGAATTAAAGTAAAAGAAAAGCTATTATTTAATTGAAATAGATAGTATCACATAGACACCGTTGCACAAGTATAGTTGCAAATAATTGTGATACCATGATAATTTAATATGAACGAATATTTAAACTAAAAGTTGATGAAATAAGTATGTTTATGCACAATAATAAATAAAGAATCCTACTTCAAACGTAAAGTGAATAATAAATAATTAAAATTTTGAAGAATTAGAAGATTGTGCAATTCATCCACTTGTTTCAGCGTTAGTCACTGAGGTTGTCTCTTTACTTTCCAATTGACCGAGTGCATTACTTGTCCCAATGGCTGAATTTTTTATTGTATCTTTCATCTTCAATGCTGTTGACATAAGTGAAAATAAGTTAGTGAAATGAAAATTTTTTTTCAAATAATAAATATTTTAAAACAAAAGTGTAAAGGCTCACAATGTTCTATTTCTGATAGTAAGAACTTTCCCTCATGATTTGCATTTATGAGTTCTATTTTTTAATTGGAACTCCACTATCCAAAGTAGACTTTGTCATGTTTGATCCTATCTTGAGATGGAACAAGTATTCCTGCCATAGTGCTATATGGATTTGAGGTGCAAAATGGGTGTACCAATCATCCTGAAAAATGTGATAAAATAAATTTACATGAAAAAGAATTAGATAAATGAGATTTAGAGATATTGTATATGATAGTAGCATATTAAAAAGGAATAGAAAGAAATAAACATTGCGTCATTACCTTAGCTGCATTTTCTTCAAAATTTTCTTCTGATGTATTCAGGAATTTCTTAACAACATTGTCTTGGAGCAAAAATGTTGCACTTCCAGTGTGATCCATTACCGTTATTGTTACAATGTATCTAGTTATAAAAGTTAAACATTATAAAGTTTAAATGAATATATTTAATTTATAAATATAACATATTACATGAAATTTGTGCATTATTAATAACATACCTTATTTTGTTTGTTCGCGTGGGGAAAGTGCAATGATTGCATTGACCATTATTTACACGTGGATCGATTTTTTATCACACCTACTACAAGATACGAACGATAATGGTCTATCCATGTGCAACATTGCGACGGTAGCTTTGATTGTAACATATTTCATCTATAAATAGACAGTATAAAATTTATTAATATATTTTATAAAAAAACAAATATAAATGCAAAATGCAAATAATAATAGTAAAAAAGATGTGAATGATAAGTAACTTACTTCAGTACTCCATTCTCCACCATTGAAACTAATTCTTCCAATAAAATTCTGTTATTCAATGAATCACCACTGTGGCCTTCATTCCTATATTTAAAAATTCAAACACATTAGAATGATGTATATTATTATTTAATTTATTAAATTTGAAAAGATGAAAATATTACCACTTTAATAAAGAATTTGCCTCTGGAATATTTGGGTTGATCATTATCCTGGTAGCGAATGATGTGCTTAGATAAATATTTCCTGCACTTACTTTTAACATTAGCGTTAAACTATATGTTTGAATAAATAGAATAAAGTTTAATTAATTACCATTGTATTCCTTAACTACGATTGATGTTGTCAAGAGGACTCTTCCAACATTTGATGTTAAAGAAGAAAAGTGGTATGATGCCAAATATCCCCATAACGTTAGATTCAATTTTTTCAAACTACAAGAATACAGGAGAAAATGAGAAATTAGTATATTCATCAAATAGTTGTTTCTAAATAAACTTTTAGGTTGTAAAAAAAAATACCTTTCATCATATAATGTAACATCTAGTTTTGCTAGTTCCGTTCCATCTTGTTTTCTTATATAAGATATGCCCGTTACATCTTCTATAATTCCGATGATATCTATATAATGAGAAATAATGCAATGAATAATAATTTAAATAATCAAATATTATACTTAAAGTTAAAAATTGAAGTTAATACCTGGAAGAAATTTGACTTTGTTTAGGAGAGATGGAAGTGTATCAATTGGAACAAAGTAATACTTGATGAATGGAATTTCATGACATGCATCAGTTATTTGTACGATTGAGGAATCTCTTGCCAATGAAAGCTGATAATCATGCTTGGCAACATTGTATGTATCTGGAGCTGGCTTAACCCGAATATTTCTTATGGTGTAACAGCTACCCTCAGATAAGTTGATACCAAATTTTGGGATCTCATCATTAAATAATGTCAGAAGAATTTGATCGCCCTGTAATTTTAAAATAGAAAACATAAATTAAATTAGTTTTTATATTAAATATTTATCATAATAACAAATTTATGCAGAATACTTTTTACCTTTTCATCAATAAGAATAAGTTTATTTATTCTTCCTGATCCCTTTCTTGTATGATACTCTCTATCTTCAAGGACTCTGCTAAGCCTTACTTTGATATGCCATCTATCACAAAACAGTGGAGTTCTTCTAGGCGATGATATCTCTTGGACGACATTTATGATTGAATGATTTTGAGATCCTGTAATAATAGGAACAAAGTATTATGATCCATTTATAATGAGAAGCATTATATGAATTATGATGACATATTTTATAGGGTCTAAATGTAAAGAAATTACCTTTATTATTAGTTTGTGGAATGCCTTTTTACTTCATTCAACACTTCATTGTATACAACATTTCTTGTATAGCCAAAAGGGATGCCATCATTTTTCTTCAGTAATATTTTCAGTCCAGATTTTCTTGTGACTCTGGAAATAGCTACATACAGTTGGCCATGAGAGAATACTGGTTTAGGGAGATAGAGGCCTATTTTTTGTAGCGTTTGACCTTGACTTTTATTAATAGTCATAGCAAATGCAACTTTTATTGGAAATTGCCTTCTCTTTAGTATAAATGGCCATTCTGTATCAACCGTTGACATTATAATGCGTGGTATGAAGACACGTTCTCCTGTATTTGTTCCTGTAATTATCTCTGCATCTATTACCTTGTGTCTCAATTCCTTGATAATAAGCCTCGTTCCATTGCATAACCCAATAGACTGATTTAGATTGCGAATCAGCATTATTGGAGTTCCAATCTTGAGGTCCAGACGGTGATTTGGCAATCCACTAACATTTAATGTATTAAGGAATTCTGTAGTGTACAAGATTCCTTGATTACTTTCATTGCTATCAGACTCCACCATTGTATCGGCGCTTAAATATGTTCGCCCTTGTGTAGGAATCATTGAGAGAACAACACCATTAATCTTGTCAACATAATCATTCAGTGGTGTTAAGATGGCTCTATCCCTCAGATAAGATGGATCTTTATAATTCTTATATATGTTCTCATAAACAAAATTTATCAGTGGCAGAATCTCATCATTGTATGTATCAATTCTTAAATCAGATGGTATCTCAACCAAGTTGTCATCATCATCACTGGTAGAGTTGCATTCTCCATCTCCAATACTTAATACCCATCTTGCAAACTGTGCCATATCATCATCGGTATTTAAATTTTGGAGACGCATATTTTCGGTTAGGTTTAGAACCTTACAATGCTTCCATATCAAAGATTTTGTAATTGAAGAAGAAACTATATCCTCTCTACTTCCTTTTCTAATTACAGGTAGAATTTGTCTAAAATCTCCACCGAATGCAACAGTTATTCCTCCAAATAATTTAGAGCATGCAGTAGGGTTAGACACATTGAGTATGTCACGTAGAGTTCTATCAACAGCATCAAAGGCATGCTTATGCATCATTGGTGCTTCGTCCCATATAATCAAAGTTGTATTTCGAATAAGATCAGCCAAATTTGATTTTTTACTTATGGAGCAACATGAAGTCTCATGAGGTTGCAGTGGGATTTTGAAGCGTGAGTGTGCAGTGCGACCTCCTGGCAACAACAAAGATGCTATTCCTGATGATGCAACAGCCAAGACTATTTTGCCATCACTTCTAAGCTTTGTAATAATTGTTTTCCACAAGTATGTCTTACCTGTTCCACCGCTGCCATTGACAAAGAAGATTTCACCTTTTCTATCTTGACATGATGTCATGATATTGTGAAATACCCTGGATTGTTCTTGATTTAGCTTGGTATATAAGATATCAAACTCAGAGATAAGATCTTCAGTATTGTAGGACATTTCTTCATGGAGTAGCCTATTTGAGATGTAATCAGCGTCTTCATAGCGAGGCAATGGCATATTTGTGAATTCCTTCAATGATCTTCCATTCTTATTTAAGATGGTTTCGATTTCAATAAGTGCATGATTATGAATTTCAAATATAGAAAATTCTGAATTTATTGTGCAGCCTTGTCTCTCTAGTCTCATTGCTATATCTTCAGAAAGTGATTCACAATTCTTCTCCCATAATTGTAATGGATTTGTAACCTCACAGAACATTAGTATTTCTGCAAACATGTTCCTTAATTGATGTCCTGTAGCCCAAGTTGATGCTTCAGAAATCGCATTGTCCCACTCATTATCATTATCAAGCAATCCAAGTTCTGAGCATGCCAGTTTAAATGAATCATGCACGGTACCGTTGACTGTCCTTAGATCTTTATAGCTTTGAGCGCCACGTATAATATGTAGGAGCATTCTCAAATAGTACCTTTCACCTGTATTAGGTGGAGCATAATACAATCTCCCAATGCATTTCCGACACTTTCTTTTTTACCATAGCTTTTCATTACTTTTCCAAGTGTAATTCATAGGAAAGTCCACATATCTACGACTTCTGGCTTCAGGATCTTGGCGATTTGTTGTAAACCACTCCGTGAACATTGTTTTATTCACTCCTGGTCTATTTAAAACAGACGATAAATTGTCGTTATCGCTGAAAACAACAACTTGTTGATTTTCGAGATGGTATTGCAGGCGTTCAACAGTAGGGTTTCTATGGTGCATTCTGAATTCAAATATTCTCCAGCACGATTCTGGCGCCGAAAGATAACGACAATCAAAGTACTGTTTTATTTCATCAATTTCTTTATATCTCAATGTACCAGATGCATCTCTTGATTGACCACTTTCTTCAATAATGATAGTTGCTCGATCCGATCCTTTGTGTATATATTTATACAAATACTTTATCACTCGTATCTGGCTACAAACTTCAACATTTATGTGTGCATTATATTTTCTCGATAGATATGGGTTATATGGAACGACCCATCTATTGTCTAGCATAACACCACCTATCTTAATAGTTCTTCCATCATCTCTTCTCCTGTAAGTTGGATAACCATGATTATCAAGTGATGTACGCTCATTGAAACGCTTGGGGTATTTTTTGCTGCATTTTCCATCCTGCATACACACACATTTTGGATTTAGAGGTCCACATGGACCATGGATCATGCACCTCTTAATTGTGTCATATAACTCCGCTTCTTCATTTATATCAGGTATTTCTGCGGAAACAACATTATCTATGTCTTCAGTGCTCAATATCTTGTGATTTTGATCCAACGTTATTAATACATGTGCATGTGGTAGCCCTCTCTTTTGAAATTCGATAGCATATATATCTGTAAAAAAGAAAATTATTCTATCTATAAAAAAATTGTAAACAATGTATATGGAAACTGAATCATGATAAAAGTGAATAAAGTTTTACCTGCGATAACTTTGCCAAAAACCTTTCCTTTTTTAATCTCTTCCATCAATTCATTGAGCTTTATATGAAATACCCTTGCAATAATATCAGGACGATCTTCAATTCTTTGTCCTGGAATTAAGTCTATAAAATGTTGGATCTCTATCCATTTTGGGTTACTTGTAAATGTTAAGAATATATCGGGACACCCTGCCCATCGACAAATAGCCATTGCATCTTGATATTGTTGGATCATGTAACGTGGACTGCCAGTGAATGAAGAAGGTAGTATGTACCGTCGACCAATTGCTGATGCTGTACTGTCTCCTTGAACAATTGCATCTTGAATACCTTTGTAAAAATCAAGTCTAAATGTACCCTGATTGGCCCTTATATAGGAAGCTCTGTTCTGTTCAATACATGCAAATGCATCAACAATAAACTGATGGAGGAGTTTTCCAGATAATAAGAGTGTCTTTCCTTCCTCTTGTCTTTGCTGCAGTCTGTAACAGTAGTATTCTCTCATTGAAACTTTAGACTTTGATGATAATGATGACATTGAATAAGATATATTTGTATGCCACCCATCCTCTCCGTAAGGAAAAAGCAATGGGTATTGTAGTGGCATATAACTTGGATGAAGTTCACTTATTCTTTGCAAAAGCCCTGAGACGCTCTCTAAGATGATATCTCTATTGGAATGGCTTGTAGATTCTTCATCAAATATTAATGCAGCTACCTCTTCCACTGATGGACGATTATATCGTCTTGCATCTTTAGATCTATCAGAAAGTATTCTCATTGATATATTTCGTGGAAGATCCCCTTGAAATTTATCCTTCAATGATCTGAATTTTTGCACATATGGATTTACTTCATCTAGAACTGCTTTTAGCCCTTCTATAATAGGCTCATCCAAATTGATTCCACATGTACCATCTGCCAAGGCTACTCTTCTGTTTCTAAGCTCATGAGATGTGTCATGTATATAGAGTTGGGCAAACTTTGGCTGCTCACCATTTAATGGTAACAGAGATCCAATTCTATGATGTGTCTGACCATGTATACGAAATGCAAAGGACCGCCTCCACTTAAAATGCTGTTATCAATTTTTGCTCCCAACGAAGTGAATGAGAATGCATTATTATATGCTCTTATTGATTTTTTAAATTTGGAGGCAGTTCTACTTCTGAAATCTTCCATGAGTGATCTCAAGTACAATGGAGGATGCTGCAACATAGGTAAAACAATTTTTCCATCTCGACAACATTTGTTGAATATATAATCTGGATCAGTTGCCCTTCTTTTATTCTCCTTTTGTTCCCACATTATTGCTCCACACTTACTGCAAGTTTGACTTGGAAACCCAAAGTCTCTTCTACCATCAGTGCGACCTAAGTCAAAAGAATTGAAATAATTAATTGGACGATGACGTTATATATAGAAAAAAGGAATGACTTCACTAACACGGAAGTACTTTACATACTTCTTTGAGTTGGGGACTGATATCTTGATGCACGTAAATCTCGAAGCTTCATTAATCTTTGTCTTCTAGCAATCTTGCAAATATCACGTTGACTATGAACTGAAGATTGATTTTGTTGAATTGCACCATCAGTATAGTATCCCCTTGTATCCGATGCTCCTTGTTCTTGACCTTTTTAAAATGAGAATTGTTGTAAGCGTAAAACACGTTATTTCTAATATGTTTATTATAATTTAATGAGTAGACCATTCATTATTATTACCTGTTGGATTTTCTATGGAGCCTACAATCGCGGACAAAGATGGAGAACCTGAATTGGTCGTTGTCGTTGCTAAAGAAGGAGTCTTCATTAAACGACGATGTCTTATTGATAATATTCTTCTCTGTCGAGCTAATTTTGAATAATGTTTAATGCCTAGATGAGAAAATAAATTAATATATTTGATATGTATATAAGAGTTAAAATATATAATATAAAAATGTTAAGTATATAAGACGTGCTCATACCATCATATCGATTTAAACGCTTTAGTTGTAAGGATAGTTTGCGTTGTAATCTCGCAATTTTGCATATATTTACGTCCTTTTGAAGTACCATACTTGATTGATGTAAATGAAAAGTATATATATTTCGATCAGCAAAGGAAACTATATAAAATATGTAACTGCCATAAAAGATACAAGAATTGGACAACTATTATAAATGCACTTTCTATGATATACATTTAACAATTGTGTAGGTAAAAAAGAATAAATATATAGAATTATAAAGCTTACCTGATTTGAGAAACAATTAATCTTCAAAGCACCTGATTTTGTTCCCACTTCAATGATTAAGAGAATTCTTGAGCATTCCTAATTTGTGATAAACAATCGTTTAGCAACAAAGGCACCTATAGTAAAATATATATTATTTAATACACACAGTAAGTATGATAGAGGTCTTTTATAGCTAGTACCATACACAGTAATGAATACATTATTTACCATAAAATCTACCACTCTATCGTATAAAGTATTTACAACAACCATATAAAATATAAAAAAAAAACCTCCCAGCCACCATACATATATGGGTGGCATAGAAATTTAATAGAAGTTTCAGGTGGGATATAGATTTATTCCTTCTTGGTGTTCTATTGTGAAAGCATTTAGCCACTCACCAGAGCCTGAAGCGTATGTTGCTTGTATGGAGCATAGACCTCCTCAGTGTTGGCTTCAAACCCAATAACTTGTTGATTGCAATGTTGTTGAGAGCCATTGCAATGTTACATAACATATAGAGTACAGTACAGTCATGCAAAACAATAGATATTTTTTTTCTATTGTTATTACAAAAAGAGACACAAAGAAGTTAGTTGTTAACTTATTATTGAGAGAGAATTTCTCGTGGAGAGGAAGATGAAACCTCTAATGGGTTTTTGCTGATAAGATGATTTGAATATTAAAAGTCATCTATATTTGGGAAGTAGATCAATATATGAAAGTTAAATCATGATACCAAGCCTAAAGATTAGTAGAATTCCCTAAAATTAAGGATTTGCTAAGAACCAATTTAGAATTGCAGAAATGTCTCAATAGCAGGTTTATGCGCAAGATCTAATGATATGAGACCAACCTTTAATCCATATAAACTATAAAGAGCTTACAATCCCAACTTAAAATCAGCTATTGAGATGAATAAGGTGTCCCTGAAAAAAGGGTTCGCAAGGTGAGATATCACAGTACTTGGGGCCCATTGGGATGTGGAGAAAACAATGGAGAAAGCTATACACAGTATAAATTTGAATGGTTGGCAGACCCTTTAATCCACAATACATGAAAAGAAAGTATAAATTTGACTGAAATAAAAAGTTTAATAAATTTAAAAAAACTCAAAATGCTTAAACTTAGGCAATGCTTACCTAGCCGAAGAGGATCAAAACCAAAATCGCCCGGAAGGCTGCAAAAATGCAAAGGAAAAAGTATATAAATCGAATGAAATAAGCTTTCAAAAGTGTAAAACTTACGATTAACCTGACTGAAGAAGGTAGAAGAAAGGAAGGAGATGGGGGAAAACAGAGGAAGGGAAGAAGAAAAAAGAATAAAGAGAAGGAAGTAAAGAGAGGAAAAGTAAAGAAGAAGAAGTGCAGAGTCTGGCTGTTGGGGAAGGAGGCTGTGGGGGAAGGAAGAAAAGAAAAGGAAAGGGAGAGGGACGTGCACAGGTGGGTGTAGTGGAGGAAGAAGGAGATGGCTGGCTGGTGGGGAAGGAGGCTGTAGGGGAAGGAAGAAAAGAAAAGAAAAGGAAAGGGAGAGGGACGTGCACAGATGGGTGTAGTGGAGGAAGAAGGAGATGGGGAAGAAGAGGAAGGGAAGTAGAAGAAGAGAAGAAGAAGGAGGAAAAGAAAGGAAGAATTGCAGAGGCTGGCCGTTGGGGAAGAAGGCTATTGGGGCAGAAAGAAAAGAAAAGGAAAGGGAGAGGGAGAGGGACGTCCACAGGTGGGTGTACGTAGTGGAGGAAGAAGGAGATGGGGAAGGAGGCTGTGGGGAAGGAAGAAAAGAAAAGGAAAGGGAGAGGGACATGCACAACTGGGTGTAGTGGAGGAAGAAGGAGATGGCTGGCTGTTGGGAAGGAGGCTGTGGGGGAAGGAAGAAAAGAAAAGGAAAGGGGAGAGGGATATGCACAGGTGGGGTGTAGTGGAGGAAGAAGGAGATGGGGAAAGAAAGAAGAGAGAAGGAGGAAAAGAAAAGAAGAAGTGCAGAGGCTGGCTGTTGGGGAAGGAGGCTGTAGGGGAAGGAAGAAAAGAAAAGGAAGGGAGAGGGACGTGCACAGATGGGTGTAGTGGAGGAAGAAGGAGATGGGGAAGAAGAGGAAGGGAAGTAGAAAAAAGAAAAGGAGAATCAGAGCGTGCATGAAGGAGAGAAGAAAAGAAAAGGAAAGAAAGAAAAAGAAAGAAAGAAACAGAGATGGGTTCAGAGCGTGTGCGGGCTGTGTGCAGTGGAGGAAGAAGGGGATAGAGAAGAAGAGGAAGGAAGAAAAAGAGAAAGAAATAAGAAAAGTTGGGGAAGAAGGCTATGGGGCAGAAAGAAAAGAAAAGGAAAGGGAGAGGGAGAGGGACGTCCACAGGTGGGTGTACGTAGTGGAGGAAGAAGGAGATGGGGAAGGAGGCTGTGGGGGAAGGAAGAAAAGAAAAGGAAAGGGAGAGGGACATGCACAACTGGGTGTAGTGGAGGAAGAAGGAGATGGCTGGCTGTTGGGGAAGGAGGCTGTGGGGGAAGGAAGAAAAGAAAGGAAAGGGAGAGGGATATGCACAGGTGGGTGTAGTGGAGGAAGAAGGAGATGGGGAAGAAGAAGAAGAGAGAAGGAGGAAAAGAAAAGAAGAAGTGCAGAGGCTGGCTGTTGGGGAAGGAGGCTGTAGGGGAAGGAAGAAAAGAAAAGGAAAGGGAGAGGGACGTGCACAGATGGGTGTAGTGGAGGAAGAAGGAGATGGGGAAGAAGAGGAAGGGAAGTAGAAAAAGAAAAGGAGAATCAGAGCGTGCATGAAGGAGAGAAGAAAAGAAAAGGAAAGAAAGAAAAAGAAAGAAAGAAACAGAGATGGGTTCAGAGCGTGTGCGGGCTGTGTGCAGTGGAGGAAGAAGGGGATAGAGAAGAAGAGGAAGGAAGAAAAAGAGAAAGAAATAAGAAAAAGTTGGGGAAGAAGGCTATGGGGGCAGAAAGAAAAGAAAAGGAAAGGGAGAGGGAGAGGGACGTCCACAGGTGGGTGTACGTAGTGGAGGAAGAAGGAGATGGGGAAGGAGGCTGTGGGGGAAGGAAGAAAAGAAAAGGAAAGGGAGAGGGACATGCACAACTGGGTGTAGTGGAGGAAGAAGGAGATGGCTGGCTGTTGGGGAAGGAGGCTGTGGGGGAAGGAAGAAAAGAAAAGGAAAGGGAGAGGGATATGCACAGGTGGGTGTAGTGGAGGAAGAAGGAGATGGGGAAGAAGAAGAATAGAAGAAGGAGGAAAAGAAAAGAAGAAGTGCAGAGGCTGGCTGTTGGGGAAAGAGGCTGTGGGGGAAGGAAGAAAAGAAAAGGAAAGGGAGAGGGACGTGCACGGGTGGGTGTAGTGGAGGAAGAAGGAGATGGGGAAGAAGAGGAAGGGAAGTAGAAAAAGAAAAGGAGAAGCAGAGCGTGCATGAAGGAGAGAAGAAAAGAAAAGGAAAGAAAGAAAAAGAAAGAAAGAAACAGAGATGGGTTCAGAGCGTGTGCGGGCAGTGTGCAGTGGAGGAAGAAGGGGATGGAGAAGAAGAGGAAGGAAGAAAAAGAGAAAGAATGAAGAAAAAAAAAATTTGGAATGATGCAGAGTACTGCAGTGAATGTGGCCGATGATGCACTGGAGAAGAAGAAGGCCCTTACCTTCTGAATGGGTTCTGCGCATGTGGCTCAGAGATGAGGAGAGGATGGAGATGATCGATGATGGAGTGATGCACTGGAGAAGAAGAAGGCCCTTACCTTCTGAATGGGTTGGAATGATGCAGAGTACTGCAGTGAATGTGGCCGATGATGCACTGGAGAAGAAGAAGGCCCTTACCTTCTGAATGGGTTCTGCGCATGTGGCTCAGAGATGAGGAGAGGATGGAGATGATCGATGATGGAGCGGGTGATGGTGGAGTTATGGGATCTGGAGTGATGGGTTGGAGGGAGGAGTTTTTCGGATCTGGGACTCTCATTCCCAGATCTAAGAGGATTATGGGATCTGGAGTGATGGGTTGGAGGGAGGAGTTTTTCGGATCTGGGACTCTCATTCCCAGATCTAAGAGGACTCTACTCTCACTTGAAAACAGTTATCCCTCCCTCTTTTTCTCTTTTTTTTTTTTGGGTATTTCTCTGAAAAGAGAGACTTTTCAGGGGTGAGGTGGCACCCCCACAGCCCACCTCCCCCTTTGCTTTAATATATATAATGGGAACGTTTGGATTCAAATTTTGACTGCTACTATCCATTTTGACCTTACCAACCCCCACATAACCCATTTCTTTAGCAAATCACTTTGCATTCATTTTGTTACTCAACTGGCACCAAACGCCCGTGCTAAGTCCGGGCCAAAAGTAAAAATATATTAGAAATTTAAAATTTATTTAAAATATTATTAAGATAAAATAAGTCTAAAAGAAATAAATTTATTATCTTTGAATATTATAATCTTTTAATATGTGATGAAAATAAATATAAAATGAGAAGTAAACTTATATAACATAATGCCCTCTTGAATTTAAAGACATTGACAATTACACAAGTATGAATGTGTGTCTATATAGGGGCAACTCTCATAAGCTAAAGCTTAGGTTAAGGTAAGCTCAAGTTTGTGGTGGGGCCCACTTGGCGATACACATGGGGGTGGTGATGTGGGCATTTCAATGACTCACTGGGACCTTTCTCTATGCAAAAAATTAGTCTCAACCGTGGTTTCTACCATCTCCATCTAGCACCAAAAATTTAAAGGTTAACAATCCATTCGGATCGGTACACAGTCGATCCAACGGTCCAGTAAATCTGGATCTGACCAAAAGCTAGTGGACATTTAAATTTAGGGAGGTTGTGTGTTTAGTCCATTTGGATGGACCAAGGGTGGGCCCCACAAGCGTAAGCTTACAGAATTAAATGGAGAAGTATGGTGCCCGGGCTAAAAAAAAATATAATGAAATATGTGATTCTTTTATGATATATTATCGGAAAAAAAAAATTATAGAAATAAACAAGTAGTTTATATTTATTATATATATAACTTTAATAAAAAAGAAAAAATAACTTGGTGGGGTCACATGATGTAACATCTAACTGTGAGCCTCATATCCTAATTCCTTCAAGGTGTGTTCAATTGGACAGTGGGACCTTGCTGATGTGTCATTCCGAGGATCCTTAGTAGGGGTGATCGACCGGATTTCCGGTCCGATTTTCGGACCGGAATCCGGTCGGACCGGATTTCCGGTCCGGCCCAAAATGAAGGACCGGACCGGACCGGACCACTTATAAGCGGTCCGGTTGGACCACTTAAAGTGGTCCGGACCGGTTTTCATTTCATTTTCTTTTCATTTTTTTTTTCATTTTTTTTATTTTTTTTTTATTTTCACCTCACATCTAAAAAGTAGGCAAATGTCAAATGAATGAATGATGAGTTTTACAAATGGGTGCTAGGCTCATGCCTCATGGGCTCAAAGATTATGAAAAAAAAATAAAAAAAAATATTTTAATAAATGTGGTCCGGTCCGGACCGGACCACAAAAGGCCCAGACCGGACCGGACCGGATTTGGACCACCAAGACTGCAAATCCGGTCCGGTCCGGTCTGCGGTCCGGTTCTGTGCAGCCCTAATCCTTAGTCGGGTCACATGATGTAATATCTAAAGATATGCCCATATCCAAATATCTAAAAGTGTGTCCCCAAATATCTAAAGGTGTGTCAAATTGAATATTTGGTCAGTAGGCCATTGTAGATGTGGTGTTCCAAGGAGCATTGGTGGGGTCACATGATGTAATATTTAAAAGTGAGCCTCTTATCCTAATTCATTAAGGTGCATCATGATGTGTTTAAAGGTGGCTTTGTTTGTCTAGTCTTTAACTTGAAAGAAATATCCCACGGTATTATCAACTTCTTGGTAGAAGTGGAGAAATGATATGTATGATAAGGATGGAAGAAGTTGTTTAGAGAAATTGTAGGAGATATGATAAAGATGTGAGTTTGTTATCTTTAATAAAAAAATTTGAATGAAATGGAGAGATTTAGGGAGGTGATTTGGAAAAGATAATTGAAATGAGGATTTAGAGAGGAGATTTGGTTTAGATGAGTGTGGTGGCCCACTTTTTCTTATATATTTTTTGAAAGGAGAGACTTTTTAGGGATGACGTGGCGCCCCTCACAGCCCACCTTTCACACCCAAAGCTCTATGTGATTTTATAAGTATTTTTCTGAAATGAGTGACTTTTTAGGGATGAGGTGGCACCTCTCACAGCCCACCTCTTCCTTTGCTTTAATATATATAATTATTCTTATTTTAAAGAGAAAATTACCTGAAAATGACCTTGGATATCGATCCGGTGCACCAAAAAGGCATTCTAGCCAATTTTCATTTTTGTTTAATCAATATTACCGTCGCTCGTGTTTTCTTCTCCCTCCTATTTCTTCATGTCCCCACTCCCCACTCCATTTCTAGCTCAACTCACCACCCTCAAACACCTGCATCATCATCAACGCCTCATCCCAGCCAACCCATTCCTATTTTGATGTAAAGATTGGACTCGACTGGTTTGATGCAGAGATTATCAGACCACGGCTGGTTGGGTTTGAGGGTGATGAAGTGGATGAAATCGACAATGGGTTTGGGTGGTGACCGTGGTGTAGTGTTTTGTCCGAGCTGGGCTGCTTTGAGTTGCAAGAAAGGAAGATGATGGGAGAGAATGAGTGATGATGGGTAATTCCGATGAAGGTTTTAGTGAGTTGGAAGAGATAGAATAGGTGGTTGAGAAAGGACTGTTGAGGGTGGTGGGTTGGGTGAGAATAGAGTGGGCGAGATGGACAAAGATAAGAGAGAAGATGAAGAAGAAGAAACGAGTTACCTCAACTGAAACAAGTGAATGATATTGTTGCTCAAACAAAAGCGAAAATTGACGGGAGGGCCTCTACTATTACAGAGTTCCTTTTTGGTGCACCGAACTTGTAAGGCAAATTTTCCAGTAATTTCCTCTATTTTTAACCAAGGACTATAATAGGTATATTGTATACGAGATAAGTTTTGATTAGTGTCAAATTAGGATAGGTATCAACACAGTGTTTGTTTTCCAAGAGGTAAAGTAAAATTAGATGGAATGTAAACATAATGTTGCTTTACCATATTTGGTTGGTCATAGCAAGTGATAAAGTAATCCACTTTAACTTATTCGTCACTCAAAAAATTTACTCCATAATACCCAACTAAATTATTTTACCACTTACTGATTTTAATTTCACTTTAACTTACGTTACTTCACGAAAACAAACGCACCAGAAAGTATAATTTTCCTTTACATCACCATTACATTTATGCTTGCAAAGTCATCATTTGCATGCCCACATGCTTTGCACGGGCACTGCTTGTATATACCTTACATCAATTCACAGGAATCATTGTCCAAACTTTCTACAAAACAGATATTGAGATATTTTAGGCTCAACATCTTTCAGCTCACTGCTCACATTCAAACTACATCTTCAAGTTCCTAGCAGACATGTCCAATATGGATTTCAGCATTGCTGTATATGCAACTTGGACCCCTGCCAAAGAAAAGTAAAAAAAATTAAATTGAACAGTTTTGCAATGGGAGCTTATTGTGTATTTATCAGAAAATACAGGCAGCTTTCAACAACTATGTTTACCCACCCACCTGCTCCACCATCAATTTGCCCGGTCAAAAAATGCCTATGTCATGGCCTATACAATTAGGAAAGCCTGTTTGTCTCCTATATAGCAAATTACTCCTCCTGATCACTAAAAATACTTACACAACATTTACAAAAGGGTGAAAAGCAGATATGCCACCTTTCGCACGTGTATGGACTTTTTTTTTTCTATGTATATGGGACTACATTGTGCGAGCTACCTTTCCCACATGTATGAGCTTTTGTTCCACATGTATGGGCTCTGTCCCGTGCCCAACCCCTTTGGTTTGGGTTAAAAAAAAGAAGAAGAAAGAAACGAATGGGCCAGTGACTAATAGAAAATGGAAGCTGTGAAGAGGGTCCGGACAGCCACACAGCTGTTTGATTCATGGGACATCTTAGAACCTCAAATCGTCAATGTGAAGGGGTTCAGATATTGGTATTGGAGCCATTGCAGTTCGGCAAAAACTGATATGTATTGCTGATTCATGAATTTTGGTTGAGGTCATTAGGACAAAATAGCAGTCTGTATCAGCCCTCAGATTTTTTTACTTTCTAGAACACCCTGAGAATTTTCTAGGGAGAATTGGCTTTTTACAGGGGAGTCAAACATTCACATGTATTCATCCTTTATGTGCAGTCAGCATAAGTTGACACTCATATATATTTTATTGTAAATAGTTGGATTAAGGGGAAGAACAAAAAACAAAATATTACTTCATCTAACGGCTACTAAATCAATAGATAGGATGATTAACATGAATGGTTTTTGGTCGATCAACTTCTATCTACTGCAGCGCTATTTATCTTTTTTTTTTTTTCTATTTTGTAAAGTTGAACTTACTAGTCAGGAGTGATACTTTAAACCTAGTAACCCAGGGATTGATCCCTTCACAAATATGTAATGCCAAGGTGCCAACCCACTCAACCGGGAGTGTGTTGGCTAGACACAGCCATATTATTCTTTCATTTCGAAGATTGACAATAATTCACGAGGGTTTTTATAAAATTCAATACTACAATGAATAATTGTTTGTTGAAAAGTATTTTCACTACCTCTATTGATGCCTTGAGGTTTTGATAGAATCGGGTTAGCAGAGGAAATTTAATATAATATTAGAACCAATCAATTGTGAGTGTGAGTCCCAGGAGGAACATCTTGGCACTTAAATACTTGTCATGAATTTATGATTGGGCTCTACAAAGAGGGTTGGCTGCGGAGGAAATTTAATACCGTGGACTATTTATTGCTCTAAAATTATTATTATGGAAATCAAACAAACCACATTCTTCTTCTTCTTATTTTTTTAACATGTCATGGTGACAAAATTTGTGAAATAAATACAAGAGGACTTTAAAATCAAATAACTTATTAAATTTATTGGACATTACCAACTACCTAATAACCATGAAATAGACAAAGACAAAATTTATATTTTAACCATCCATTTTAGGGTCTTACAATCAGCATTTAAGAACATTCAACAAAACTTTCCAATGGATTATAACTCTCTTTGGATAGCTTTTGGAGCTACCTCATATATATAAATCAGTCAACATATGACATATCACTAAAATTTTATAATCTAATAAGAGTTAATTATAACATAAAATCAATCCAACACAATGTTAGTAAAAGATGGCAGGAACTTCCTGTTAATAAAACCCAAGAAGATTTAGATCCTTCTTGGACTTGTGAAAGTTCATAGGATGATCCATTTGCCGCCTTACCAGATCCAACAATCTTTCAAATGTCTGTCATCATGAATTGGCCCCACCAGAGATACATATGAAGTTACCATTACCTTTTGGGGGTTAACTTTCAATGCTCCTGAGGTGCATTCTAGCCATCCGTGGACTATATAGGCCCCGGACGCCGAATCTATTCTCAGAGGTTGAAGTTTGAACATCAGAAAGTCGGCCATTTCTCTCAGGTACCCATTTCTTCTCCTCCTCTCGTTCCCTTTTCTCATAAAGAGAGATCCTCTCTCTATAACGGCAAAGGCCTGCTAAAAGACCACTTTCATTTGTTTCGTTTTCTTATTGTAATGTTTCCTTTCACTTCGCATCAAAACTCTTCACAAAACCCCCTTTTTTGCTGTTATTTTGAATGTTTTTCATCGATTAGCAGCAAATAAGCATATGACCATGAGACCCATTTCATCTGGGTCTTTTGTATTATTAAATTATCATAACCCAAATCAACCCCACTGACCCCTTCCCTTCTTTTGGCATGTCTGGTAGATTTCAAGAGATTATTAACAAATGGAAAGAAAGATAAGTGTGGATTCTATGCCACATATGAAAGTGGAAAGATAAGTTTGAGAGTTTTTAAATTATTTAATGTTGAAGACCCATCAATCTAGAAATAGCCAAATAGAAAGAGAAAGAGAAGAACATGCGAGAGGTGTTTAGTTTGTTCAATCACATAGAGGAGGTTCTACAGTAGTTGTATTGTTCATGTAAAGCTACTTATGAGAACTAACAACCCCACACAATTGCTATCCACTAAAAAACTCAATTAAATCCCACCACTGGGATGGTGGGTCACCAAGAATTTGCGAGAAATCTGCCTTTTTTAGGTTGAAAAGCATCGGCTTTGCAGAAACTCGATGCATGGCATAGGTCTGGCTGTGTCCTAGGCTGTCCCAAACTGACCATTGAGAAGATTTAATATTAAATGCCATGTTAAATTGACTGATTGGTGTGATTATCATTCGTTTGCTGTGTTTGCAATCGATTATTTTATGTGTAAAGGTCATTTAGTGTTAATTTGATCCATAATCAGATTGCATAATTGCCAGGATGGTGCTAAAGGGTCATTGCCAATTTGGCATCTATAAGAAACATGGATTTATGCCATTTTCAAGTAGGCCAGAATTGTGCTTGTGAACAACACAGGCCTAAAGTCACGATTGTCTGTTCATCGGGACAGCCACACAATTTGGATTTGATAATACATAGTTGATGAAACTTGAGGACAATTTGGATTTGTTGGTTATTATGTTGTCACTCATTTGTTAAATCCGTCTTTGATCATTATGGTTCGTTATCAAGTAAGTTAAATACTTAAATCTTAAATTTGTATAGTTGTGATGATTTAACCTGTTTAATTCATCATGCTTTGTATGTGTAGGAAGAGATCTAATTATTATTTTTTCAAGGGGGCACCTCATGGGGAGAATCAAGCCTCAGACGCTACTACTTCAAAGCAAAAAGAAGAAGGGCCCAACTCGTATCAGTGGCACCACTATCCTCACTTGCAATTTAGTTGTAGGCTTAATTGTGTTGTCCCTGGTTGCTACATATCGGCAATGGTCTAATAGGTTGGTGGGCTTTTATATATATTTTGAATTTTTTCATGAGAAGTTCAAAATGGTAAAAATCTTGAGTTGCGACCACACAAATCAGATGTTGAAATTATTTTTAAGTCTTGGCTAAACTCCCCTAGATCGAGAGATGTAGATTTATTATAGAAATCTAGTTGAATTTTCAAGGTCTTCTTGGATGCACCCCTACTTGCAGTTGGTTTGAGTAGTTTGGCAGAATTGGACGATCGTTCTTTCTTCTGTTCATTTTAAATAGCGTAGAGGTAAATCATATAAGTCACTGTTTTTTCCCTACTTGTCCTACTTGATATCTATATTCACAACCCAATGATTGGAGACTGCAAGGCATCAAATATTTCCAGCTAAAGTGGTTTATGATTTTGATGCTGCTCGAAACACTTGTTTTGCCAAAATATTAAAATAGATTGTGATTTTGCATGTATCTAAGGGGGGACTTTCAGTCATTCTATTGGCTAATACCTTTCTAATGTATATCATGGACAATCTAATTTGCAGGCCAAGAAGCCAAGCGGAGGATGGATTGCAAAATCTCGAGGTACTTTTAGAAGTTCTCATGTTGTTTTAATATTTGTATCTATTTGTTGACTTTTGAAGGAATAATAATAATAATAATAATAATAATAATAACATTCATTAATATTCAGCGCTATCTACTGACAGTATATATTGATTTTGGTTGTTACAGGACACTGACGCAGTTAAAGATCTGAAGAAATTTGACCTTCCTAGTTATGCTGTAAGTTTCTCTAATGGGTTTCAAGCAAGTGTCTTTTATGTTCCCATCTTTCTTCAACTTCAGACTAGAGATAATCTCTTCCCTCTTATAGAGAGTTCCTTCTTGTCACCTTTATGTTTGTTTTGACTTGTGAGGGTGGGAAGGGCTTTAATAAATATATCATTATTTGTTACTTGGGATCTTTGCAATCGTTCTCCAATAAAGGCTTATGAATTAGATTATTTGTTCTTTGCATTTATACAAGTGCATCTTCGATGCCTCTGAAACTTTACCATGAAGTCTTAAACTCGATAATACATGTGGATTGATTAGAATGATGTATCTTAATCATTTTTTAGATCAGAGATGAGATCTTGTATAAGGTAAAGGATGTAGATTTGCCTCGTAATTGCTCATTTGAATTTACCATAGTAAGTTACTTGAAAACCAAGAATAGGATACAACAGTATGCCAATTTCTGCCTTTTTAGCCTGTCTTTCTCTCTTATATACATTTTTAGTAATAGTGGTGAATGATGTTGAGAGTGAACAAATGTACAAACCGTGGTTCAAGATATCAGCCAGTACATGTTATATCAGTCTATAGATATTGGGCATGGGCCGCCACTGCATTGATACATGGATATTATTAGTCTTCCTCACATGTATTGGCCGATATGTATCAAGTGATATGGACAAATGTTCCTTTTAAGTGCCAAAAAACATCGTGTTGACTTTTAAGTAGTTTGTCTGAAGGGGAGAGGAAAGAGTATTTGGTTCCTCAGCAGCACCAAAATGTCACTTGGAAAACATTGATCTGAAGATCTGAAGCAAGAATTGAAACCAATATGCAAGCCAACTGCTTAAGGGTTTTGTTTGAGGTTAGCAAAATCTCAAAAATAAGTGAGAGGGTTTTTTTTTGTTTGTTTTGGGTAGAAATCAGTTGCATTGCGAACCACTACGTAATGCATCTTTGGGGCTTAGATTTGCTTTTGCATGTTTTGGAGGATGTGGAATATTTATTTTATTTTATTTTTGAAAAAATATGCCCTTGTCAGTAATGACAATGTGTATGCTGCTTGACATTCTTGCTTGGTATTGATTGCCAATTTACCATTGGCCATTTATGTCTATCTCTCCATTTATTGCTTCATTCATAAATGACGATGATTCATGTCATCTCTAGTCAGTAATCACTTTATCAAGTAATTACTTATTAGTATTTTAGAATCAACTTGTAAGTTATAACTATTAAGTACTACGTAGTACATAGTAACAAAAATTTGTGTCAACATTTTTTTTTTCTCAATTAACATTTTATTGGGTTTAATAGGCTTCAAATGCATGGGATTGGGTACCATGATTGTAGGAGAACAAGTACGTCAGTTTTGTTCATACAGTATAATACAACAATATAAGACTTGTATGGCATTGAAGGGTCCCATACATACTTTTTTCTAGTTAATAATGAAAACATATAAAAAATCTAACATTCTCAATATTCTGTCTCTTATATATAAATATATATGTATATGCATGTATATATTCCCTCCAATACCTGTTAATGTTATGTATTCTCGATATTTGATATGTTTTATAGAACTGGCCAAAAGCACTCTGTTAACAAACTCTTAACAAGACGATGGAGGGGAACACTATAAAATGACAGCGCAACATATAATGCATTTCTAGGCACCTAGATTTTATAAGATGCAATATGATTGGCTTCTCTAGGCATCCAGTGGAAGGATATATCTCTGGACATAACCATTAAAAAAAAAAATCTGGGCATGGACAATTTCCTTATGTGTCAACCAGCAAAATAACTTTGCTTCTTTCATAAAAAAAGGGACCTTTGCTTCTGTTTTTTCTGCTGAACATTGACAAGTCACCTTCCACATAAATCTGATCAGGCAAATTGTTGGATAACCTCTGACGGAAAAGATGCGCAGTTGGCACCATCCTCATCAACTGGCCTATAAAAAGTCATAAGGAGGACCCCCAGTTGTAAAAGACTCTCGATTGCTGCCGTCAGTTCCATCTGCATTGTACTGTAGAACAACTCAAAAATTAATTGACGCAGTCAAGGGAAGCCAAATCCGATTGATCGTGAGCCCAAAATATCTGATCTTTAATCAAACAGAAACATCTATTCAAACAAGGAGAAAAGTGGAGATCCGTTTACTGTTGATCTTGAAAATCCACCGTAGAGATATTCAATCTGATTGGAGAAGTTCAACCAAAGGAGATGAAATAAGCAATTGTAAAAATATGCAACTTTACTCAAATTTCATAATAATAAAAAAAAATCCAATGCTGCATTGCTCATCCATTACAAGGATATAAATAAATGATGGAAACCCAAGAAAACTAACATTTGATTCCCTCAATCCAATCTAATCTCCTAACAAGTAAAATCCATAAATGTCCTTAACAAGGAAAGAAACAACTAAGAAACCAAAAGCAAGAAACAACCATTAGAAGCTCTTGAGTCTTGGTTCTTCAAGCTTTTAAACCATGTGGATCCCTCATATTTTCTTTGAGATGAGAACCCTTTCAACTATTTAGCAACTTCATATCCTTAAGATCTGATACAATTCACATTAAGGTAGAATTCAAGGTAGAAAAATCACATATCATGAGGATCCTTGCTGTGCATGGACTTTTGGACCTGTCAAGATGCTAGGGACTGTGGGACAGTAGTTCCCATACGTAGCCCAGTCCTAGATGGCAGTTTGGGGCTGGTTGCAGTGGGTTTGAGCCAGGTTCGAGTGGGTTGAGTCCATATGACCTGAAATCCATTATGTTATGGAATATGGGCCTATATGGACTTGATGGGTTGATCAAACTGCATTATGAAAGTGTTGCTTTGACCCCTCAATTAATATAAGGCAATGTTTGTTTTGCAAGTGGTAAAGTAAATTTTGCGGTAAAGTAATCTCAGTCGCCAAAAAAATAACTTTACCGCGTTTACTTGGTCACAACTAGTGGAAAAGTAAAGTTTCAGCCACTAAAAAGTTTACTCTTACTTTACCAAACCAAACCAAACCAAACCAAGCATTTTCCCACTAGGTGGGGTCGTCTATATGGATTTGACGACGCCAATCAAATCTGTTTAGGGCCACGTCCTCCGTTAGATCCATGTAGGCAAGGTCATGTTTAATAGTTTCTTTCCAACTTCTCTTGGGTCTTCCTCTCCCTCTCCTACTCCTGGCAATCTCCATGCTTTCACATCTTTTAACGGGTGCCTCCGTTGGACGCCTTCTAACATGGCCGAACCATTTCAGTCGATTTTCTCTCATTTTATCTCCAATCGGTGCTATTTCTACTTTGCCCATAATCTCCTCATTCATAATCCTATCTCTCCTTGTGATCCGGCACATCCATCTTAGCATTCTTCTTGACATGATTATGCTTTACTGCCTAACACTCTGATCCATATAACAATGCTGGTCGTACCGCCACCTTATAATACTTTTCTTTAACCTTGAGGGGGACTTTCCGATCACACAAGACCCCCGAAGCACTCCTCCATTTGGTCCACCCGGCCTGAATCCTGTGACTTACATCAGTATCAATTCCTCTATCCTGTTGCACTATAGATCCAAGGTACCTACAGTTTTCTTTCTCTACAATCTTTTGTGTGCCCAAACTTACTTCTACCAGGTGTCCTACTTTGACTAAACTTGCATTCCATATATTCCGTTTTGCATCGACTTAGCCTAAATCCTTTTGTCTCTAATGTTTTCCGCCACAATTCTAGTTTAGCATTCACTCCTTCTCTCGTCTCATCCACTAAAACAATGTCATCTGCAAATAGCATACACCACGGCACCTCATCCTGGATATGTCTTGTAATCTCATCCATAACTAGGGCAAACAAGTACGGGCTTAACGCTGAGCCTTGGTGTAGACTAATCGTGATAGGAAACTCCTTAGTTTTGCCTCCAGTCGTCCTTATAGATGTCACGACTCTATCATACATATCCTTTATCGCCTCAATATATGCGACTCACATTCTTTTCTTTTCCAGAACTCTCCAAAGAATCTCCCTAGGAACCTGGTCATATGCTTTCTCCAAGTCACTGAACACCATATGTAAATCTCTCCGACGTTCTCTATACTGTTCCATTAACCTCCTCAGGAGAAAGATAGCCTCCATGGTTGATCTCCCAGGCATGAAACCCAATTGATTCTTTGAAACGTTTGTTGTTCTTCTTAGTCTTCTCTCAATAACTCTCTCCCATAATTTCATCGTATGGCTCATCAATTTAATCCCGCGGTTGTTCGCACAGTTCTGAATATCAATTTACTCTTACTTTACCAAAACACAAAAATCTTACCTCATAAAAGACGAGTCAAGTGGTTACTTTACCACATGTTGACTTCAAAAATCTCAATTTACCTCATGAAATCAATTGCATCTTTAATTTACCGGAAAGTATGCTTCACTTTTACCTAGCGATTACCTTTCCCACTGATTTGACATTTTGTTTGCTTCATCTGTAAATAAAACAAACATGAGGATTCCCCAAAACTGTTTTGGACTCATCTTGGCTGTCCAAATTATGATGTGATCTCTTTCCCTTGATTGGGCTCCGAAGAGGTGGATCGAAAGACTATTTGATTGATTGATCAAGTCGATCCAAATAATTAGTAGCATGATCAATCATAGGTGTCCATTGATTCCAGTCCATCCGCTTCTGTGTCATTGATGGTGCAGTTACTGACATATCAGCCAGACAAAATTCCCATTTATAATGGACTCCAAATCTCTGAAAAGATTCCCAAAACTAGAAGGCCTGACACTACTTCACTGTAATAAAACCCACACTCTTGTGATTTTTAGGAAATTCGGAAAGAATGAAATATGCCCATTACTGGTATATATGGCTACATTTTCCTCTTTTTTTTTCCTTTTGAAATTAAGTGTGCATATTTCCAATAGAAAAAATTAGGTACAAAGTGCAAAGATCAAGGAGGAAAGCTCCAACTCCCTGGAAAGGCAACCTGCTATGCAAAAGCATATGGCGACCTGCAGCAGGAGAAGCAACTGAAAGAGAACCCACAAAATAATAGGTCGAAGCCAGAAGGCCCATCAACCTAGCCAAAAAGCCCACAGGCCGGGCCCACCAAAACAACCAAAGCACAAGAGAAGCATACAATTCCCACAGCCTGGGTCAGGCTCAACCAAGAAAATCAGCTTGCATCACTTGGGGTTCAACTTCGCGGCTAATTGCGACCAAGAATTTGACCTCTTGACAGGAGGAAGAACTGAAATCGGCATCAAATATATATTTTGGTCTAGCCTAGAACATGACAGATGCTAATTTGTTAGGAAATCATCCTTCTACCCCACCATTAATTTGGCACACTGAACTCACCTATCCACATTGTTCCCTATTAATAGATGCTTCATGAAATACGATGCTAAGATGAAAGATGAATGGTGTAGCTATAGGTTACTTTGTTCATTGGTACCTTCTATTTTTGTTTATTAAGGCTGATTTTGTATATAACACCAAGATGCCTCTTGCTTATGCTAATAGTATTTGGCATTGACTGCCTTTGCGAAATATTCATTTCATTCAATTAAACTGAGACACTGATTATTTTCTTGCAAGATTATTAGCTCGAGCTATTAGTTCTCATACCTGTTGTATCACAGATTATTTTCCATGGGACCTGTCTGGATGTGGAGAAAACAATTGGAGTCAACTATGGACAATTTTCTTCACCTTTCTCTACATCCAAATGAATTCATATCTAATTACTGGACTGAGATTCATGAAGTTAATCTAAGAATTAGATGCATGTTATCTATGCGTGTTTAATTGAAATGCAGTTTTTTGGAAGTTTTTTCTTTTAGGAATGAAAATTTTGGTTTTTCACCTTTTATTTAGTGTCTGAATACCCCTTTATTGGTTTGCATATGTTGGGGGAACTACCAATGTGTTTGCAGAGCTAGAAACAACTACTGCACTGGGTTAGATATGATTTATTTGCCTTTTTTCTGCCTCAAGTAAACATATTTGTTAATCATTTTTTCTGTCAAAATGTTGTGTTAGATTCTAAATACCTCCAAAGGTTTTGTCTTTGTGGAACTTCATAAGGAAGCTTCTCCGGAGATTGTGGATAAATTCCTCGATTTGTGGTTAGTATTCAAAACTATTAAATCATGCTACCTTTTTTTTCTGTCAAGGAATTATATATTAAATTATTAATTCGCCAGTGGCTGTCCTGCATGAACCCTTAGTCCTAGATTTTACCCCATCCCAGATTTTATACATGCAGGGACTATGATATGGCATCAGATGGATTCTTCCAGAAAGTTCCCTAGATTGAGGAAATCCTGCCCATCTGATATTTATTTACTTTTACACAATATGGATATTTTGTTTTAAGTTTTTAATCATATATCTTTGATGGGTCAAGATTGTTGCTCCATTGTGATGATTTTTGTAGCTTTAGTTATCCACTATAGTCCAGAAGATTGATGGTCTGAATTGCAGAACTCTGGGCCCCTCTTGTACACGAGGTCCATGGACACTATGAGGATCGTATAATTCCTTTCGAGCTACCATACTAAATTTGTTTTGTGCTATTGCTTTTGTTTCTTTCTGTTTTTGTTAATGACTTTTACATCTTTTGTTATCTTCACTACAAAATCCACTAAGTATCTTTGACAGGTTGACTACATTCAAATGCCTGCTGTCGCTGTTTCTTCTTTTTCTCATTTGCTTAATATATATGACAGTTCCTATGTGTTGCACTACTGTTTCTATTTTCTTGAAAACCTGAAGACATTTAACTGTTATTGCAGTCAAAAAGGTTACTTCAAAGGGATGTCATTTCATCGTGTGATAAAGAACTATGTAATTCAAGGAGGGGATGATATCCAAGGACTTGGAGCTGCAGAGGACTGGATTATGAAAGGAAAACCCCACAGTGAGCTAGCTGTAAGGTTTGTGCTAGGATTTATTTTGGTCGCTCATGAGGAATTTTAGGGTTCCCCTCAGCAAGTCTTAATGTTTTATGCTGTCCTGGGTTCTGTAACAGTGGTGGTCATGCTTGTTGATGCAGTATTCAAATAGGCCCTGGTGTTCCCAAAATCTCCCATATGTGAAGGCAACTACTCTTTGATACTTGACTGAATAACCATGTTTGTGGGCGGGCGGGTGTGGAGGCACATTCAAATTTGCATGTGTACCATATTCTGGTGATTTAGAATAGGGGGATGCCAAAAGACTTCCAGAATTCAAAATTCTCTCTGTTGCTTAGGATAAGTTCATTGAGCAGGACTTTTGGAGATAGTCCATCATGGTGGAGCCCATTAAATATATGGTCTAGATTACCAACCTTGGGGCCCACATGTTCCTAAAAGATCCAAACTATATTCCTTTTTCGGAGGTGCTGGATCTTGTAAGTTATAATCATTCATGTCTCATTTGCTCTATACCCAGTCATCCATGTCAATCTATCAATGACCACCAAGGATTAAAATAGTGGTCGTGGCAGGCCTGACATAGCGGCTAATGGCCAAAACGCTACGTAGCGGTTGCGTTTGCGTTTGCGGTGATACGTAGTGGTGTGAATTTTTAAAGTGGTCAAAAGAATTCAAATATTATGTAGCAGCCAATCTTGTGTTTTTTTAGTGATTCGAAACAACCATATAAGCATAGAGACAACTTTAGGAAAGACTATTAAGGAGAGAAAATGGGAAAAATAATGTTAGATTGGCTCTACCAAGTTTTGCACCGTAGCGCCACTATTTTCAAAATAACATAGTGGCCCCAACCGCTACTACTGATAATGAGGGTGCTACGCTACGTAGCGACTGCTATTTTGAACTATCATGACCACAGTGGCGATAGAAGCAAAACATTTGTTCCATGTTGTGCTTGCTTTGTTTATATGGTGGTTAATTTTTTTTCACGCTCGACTGATATGTGGTTATCTTTCTAAACCTTTTCAGTCCAAAGCATGAGGCATTTATGCTTGGAACCTCAAAGGCTAGAGGGAGCAGTAAAGAATTTGATCTTTTTATTACAACTGCACCGATTCTAGATCTTAGTGACAAGCTTATTGTGTTTGGACGGGTCATCAAGGGTCAGGATGTGGTTCAGGTATTCAAAAATTGCACATGCTTGTTAAATGGAATAGTTGGATATTGATATTTGCTATTCATGTCTTTTATAACCATCCGATTTGATGTGACAAAAAAGTTTATAGCGTTTGTGTTAATGTATACTCAACAAAAGATTGGTCGTTTGAAATTTTTTGAAATGATTTCCACATGTTATCATTAGGTTACTCCCGATGCGCTTGGTCGTTTCAATATCATGATGACATCTTGATATTCACGATGTCATATTTATCTTCTGATGTCACCCCATTGATATAGTTTAGTGTTAAGGCATCTTCCTTTCAACAGGGATGACCAGAGATGTTGTTGTATTGTTGTTGTATTGTTGGTAGGGACTTGTGTAGGTGCATGAGTTCAGTATGTACCAGAATAAAAATAAATAAATAACTAGAGACTTGGCTATCCAGTTCATCTTGTTATAGAGCTTGCCTTATTTCATGTCTTTCAATATTCAGAATGTTTTTCACAGTAGTCCTTGAAGATTTGTTCATTAACCTCTTGTGTTTGATAACCTATCTCCAAAATGACTTCTCTCTGGTGTTGTGCAGGAAATTGAAGAGGTTGATACAGATGAACACTACCGCCCAAAATCCACTATAGAGATCATCAACATCACATTGAAACAGGAGATCTGATCCCATTTTCCCCGCCTGAACCTTTGTGTGGTACCCTTCTGAGAATATTTGCTGCAGAACTTGTAACTATTTATTCCCCCCCACATGGGTGGGATTTCTCGTCTTTTTAGAGTGTTGACGGGCTTTAACAGAGGGGATGTTCCCGATGAAGTATCTGCAGAAACAATTCCCTTGGCTTCTCCTGTATTGGTGTTTTGATTTTAGGGTTGGGGTTCCTTGACTTGATATAGAAATTCAATTTTCTGTAAGAATCTTTTTCAAATCACCCATTTCATACTCAATAGCATTTGTAAGGTTTTTGTGGATTTCTAAAAGTTGGCATCATCATACCAATTCTTAAAGGTTTTTGTGGATTTTCTCATAATCAATGATTTGTTTTGTAGTCATCATGATAAAAGATGTTACTTGTGTTGAGATTATGTAGCTCATTGACTCTTATGCACAAAAATCTGAGTCCCATCACATCCCATTGGTGGGTAGCAATAAGCCCAAGACCGTAATTGTGTTTTTTGTCCCTTGTTTTCTTGTCCATTTGGGAGAAATGGTAAACTATCCTAGTTCTAAACTACCCTAGTTCTAAACTACCCTAATCTAGAATTTCAACGATCATTCCTAGGGTGCTTTATGATGAATAAAGAGAGTCATTCAAATACACGGCTCAATATTGATTATGGAAGGATGGAGATAAGAAGATGTCAAATATAGGATAAGAGCGAGATGTTTGAAGGTGGAACCCTTGATTTTAGAGTGTTGATTGACACATACTATTGAAGGGGAAATCTTACATGATTAGATTGGCTATAACTTATAGAACAAAATGGAGGCTCATAAAAAAGTAACACATGTACAAAATGAGTGTAGCAGAGATGAAAATGTTGAGATTGATGTGTTACAGACCTAGGGAAAAAAAAGAACAACACTGTTGAGATGGTTTAGACATGACATGTTCAATATCCATGCTAGCAATATCGTCGTCAGGGAAAAGTTTTTGTATGAAGGTTGATGACGCACCAAGGGAAATAGATAGGCTAAATTGGCTAAAGAATATATAGATAAAAATAGTAAAGATAAATGTGGAGAAGTTCAATATATTTGAGGATTTAGCTTAGGATAATTGGAACGGATAATCACTGCACATAATTGGGACAATGCTTGTATGATGATGATACTAGGGTGCTTCATGCTCTTGCAGCCGTGGAACGCCATAGTACCTTTTGCATCCATGCTTTGCCAGTGTACAATTGTTATATAATTCTGCCATCCCTAACATTGGTGGTGAGAATGGGGGTGCCCTACCACGGGTGTTGTCTCTTGTTTCTCTGTAATCTAATTTTTCATCACATCATAAACATTGAGAGTAAATACTAGTGCATTGAAAATAGCAACTTTAACAAGGGCACATGTAACATGAACATTAATCATCATTATAACTAAAGCCTTATGCCAATTATATTGGTATCCGTATCAGAAACATGAATTCTATTTCTCAATTTCAGTATTTCATAAGCCAAAATGTTACTTGTGTCAAGATTATGTAACCTAGTCCATCTGTAGGTAGAAAAAGCATAAGGTTGATCATATAATTTACACAAGAAATTAGAAAGTAAAGACTAGTGAGATGAGAATAGTCGCATCAATGAGAGCAAGTATTATTTGAACGTTGATCATCATCAAAGCTTTATCTAGACTGGGGTGAGCTATATGAATTCTATTTCTCTATCTCAGACAATCGTGGGCCAAATCATAAGATGTGTTGCACTTCTTAAATCTATCTCCTCTTAACCTACAGCCATCAATCCACATTGAAAAACTTTTTTACACTCGTAGCTTCAGCAGCATGGCCAAAACCATTGTACTAGCACCACTCCTACTTTCAGGGGGCGGATGAAGGGGGGGGGGGGCCCGGGTGGGCTGCAGCCCACCCAAGATTTGGGCCCAAAAAAAAACATCCGGTTTCCAAAAAAAAAAAAAATCCAGTTTCCCAAAAAAAAAATTGTCACTATTACTTTCACAACTTGTAGTCTTACCTTGCAAGCATGGGTTTAAATCCTGTTATTTCTTCTCTAATAAAATATCAGAGGAATTACCCTACCATTGTTGCAGCAAACAGTAATTCTCATAGCTCTGATAAAACTTTATTGTGAGCTGAAAATGAAAAGAAAAGAAATAAAAAAATTAGGAAAAAAAAAAGTAAAACCGGCCGTCTTATGTATAATGTATTGTATATTGATGATTATTTACTATCTTAGGTTATAATGTCGCATTATCAAGCGCCCAAAAAATCAATAACTCTTCTATCGTTCTATAAGAGAAAAGATGATAAATCTGAAAGTGGCGAAACTTCCACATCTATTCCTGATATTTCAAAGCTTGATGAGGATGAGCGACGTCCTACCAAAGTTCAAGTTGTTGAAATTGAAGGAGTTGAACCTTCTTCTCGAGTCCAAAGAGTCGTAGTTGCACACTCTTCCAAAGCTCAAGAAGTTACACCTATGGAAGTTGACGTCACTTCTTCATTTGAATGTGATCCGGGTAAACGCATTGCTATATATGAATACCCGCTTAACAAACATGATGAAGTTCGGGTAGCTTATCTTAGAATGAGACCTTGTCGACCTACTCATGAGAAAGAAAAAGATTATCCGGTGACCATATTTGGAAAGCAAGGCCGACGGTTCAATACTAATTTGTACAAACTATTCCCTTGGTTAGAATATTCACTCCACAAGGATAGAGCATATTGTTTTTATTGCTTTCTCTTTGAAACAAATCCTCCGAAGCATCCGATATTTACCATTGATGGGTTTCAGAATTGGAAGAATGTTAACAATGGGAAGAAGTGTCCTTGTTTGAAACATGAAGGTGGTCTTTGTTCTCCACATAGGTCGGCGAGAATGTATTGTGAGAATCTAATGAAACCTTCTCGACATATAGATAGTGTTTTCAATACACTTTCTAAAGAAGCAATTGCAAATAATCGGTTGCTTCTCCAAAATGTTATTCAATGTATTCGGATGCTTGCATTACAAGGGTTTCCTTTTAGAGGACATGATGATCAAAGAATTGTGGAAACTTCATTGCAATGTTCGAGTGTAACTTAAGTGCAGCCCCCCCAGATTAGAAATCCTGGATCCGCCCCTGCCTACTTTGCCTTCACAACGGTACATACAAGAGGGAGCTAAATTCCAATACCATAAATCATTGAGTTGCATCACTATAGAGTTGGACTTCAACCTGACCAGCCATCTAAATCGACAGGTATGCCCCTCGCAAGTCCTGACAGTAAGTGAAGTT
Source organism: Litsea cubeba (assembly GCA_012931725.1). Lineage (NCBI taxonomy): Eukaryota > Viridiplantae > Streptophyta > Magnoliopsida > Laurales > Lauraceae > Litsea > Litsea cubeba. Next base: position 81,761,806 of record CM022945.1, read on the forward strand.
GACTTCGCGTCCAAACCATATCAAATGAGTTTCTCAAAATTTAATATTACTTGAAATCATTTTTATATGGGTTTATCACCTTACAAGTTACATCTAATGCTGATTATGGACCGATGATCCAGTCCATGCATTGATCGGCTGGCCTCGTTTGTGAACATGTTACGTCGTGATAATTCACAGTATTTAAGTATTATAAGGGTTATTTGTTTGCATGAAATTTAATTCCTAATTATTTGAAATAATATATTATAGAAAATGCTAGAATTTAAAGAATAAATTTTATGACCGAAGACCGTGCAAACAAATAATATATTATAGAAAATGCTAGAATTTAAAGAATAAATTTTAAGACCGAAGACGTGCAAACAAATAACAAGCCCTAGCCTGTTTGGGAAATTACTCTCAAAGTAAAAGTAATGTAAAACCTTCATTTTTCAAATAAGAGGACATATCAAAAGCACATATCATCACAATCCCATCCTTAAAAAAAAAAAAAGTCAAAAGGCGTCATCCTTTCTCCACTAAATGGCAAAAAACACCCACATTTCACAAAAAAACTCAAAAAGAATTTCTTACTAAGAAATTAAAGATAAAATACAACCATAATCCACTTATATTTTATTATCCCTTGATTTGATGCTTTTCCAAGAGAAATGACTCTTTCGAATTTGGGAAGTCGGGCAGTTAAGATAAAATTAGAGTCCATGTGGGGAGGCCCATGTAGATAATACATGGCCCTCCTTCGAAGTATAGCGATATTTGGGACTCTTTTTTAATAAAAAGGCCCATAAGAAGGCCCAAGTCCACTTAGCAAATGGACAGTGGGACCCAATGTCAGGGAATCAAATGCGGGCCATCCTTATCCAACGGTCTGTGTGCCCCGAGAGTCTTACCCCATCTGTCTATAAATAAGAAATTCCAGTTTCTAGGGTTTTGTTGCTAGGGTTTCTTTCCTCTATCCCGGCTTCTTTCAGTCAGCTTTTCCATAAGCAGAGCGAGCAGCAATGGTATCTCCTTTCTCACTTAGATTTCTCCGCTATACTTTTTTTTCTCTTTCTTACATGATTTCTGCTGGGATTTCAGGCGGCAGAGAAGAAGCTCTCGAATCCGATGAGGGAGATAAAGGTGCAGAAGCTGGTCCTCAACATCTCCGTCGGGGAGAGCGGAGATCGCCTCACCAGAGCCGCCAAGGCATTTCCTCTTCTAACCTTCAAAATCTGATGTCTTTTTCATGGAAATGGAATTCTACTGTTTTTCAGATTCCCATTTTTCTTCTCCCTTGATCCCCTTGGAATTTTAAAAGAAACCCATTTTCATAATGTAGTTTTTTCTTATGGAATGAAACCAATTGCCAAGGAATTGATTTGGTTTCTTCTTTTTGCTATGTGATGGTGTACCCCATCTAAGTGGGGCCCATTTTATAAAAGATTTCGACTTTGGGTCACCCAACCATCAGCCCCATTTGTACAAAATCATTCCCAGTGGAGAATGCTGTGCATTTGCTTAGGATTGAAACAGTTAGTTGATGCTGGATGGTCTATGTGCTTTGTGTTTCTTTGGGTTATGTTTGGATGTGATTCCAAATGATGGGTTGGGCTGCAATTTGGTGAGCAAGCAGATTCCCTATGTGGAATTTCTAGTTATTGGTATTTTCATCTGTGGATCCAAGCTGTAATGGCCTTGTAGGCCTCTTTTTCAGCTACGCTAGCAGAATATCAGGTTGGGCTTGAGGTTTTTTGCAGCAAAGCATTTTGCTTGCAGCTTTGACAGTTTATCTTAAGATAAGAATACTACTAGCGAGTTTTTAGGCATGATTAAGCTGCTTATTTAACAAGTTGTTCCTTTTTTCTTTTAGTTTTAACTATGATAAAGCCAAATAAATCCTTTTAGATTTTGATCGATTATAATGGTAGAATGTCTGCTACAACAAAAGAGAAAACAATGGAACGCTGCTGAGCTGGTCTGGACTCATGTTTAGAAGAGTGGGAATGATCTGTATGAAGAAGTAATAGACTATCTTCAAAATGAAGGTTTTAGGATAATGGGGATGCACAGATAGAAAGGAGTCTTGTATCCTTGGCCTAATAGGGATGAGTGGATATGTAGAGTAGATCTCCAGACTCCAGAGTAACCTAGATAGAAAGGATAAGGCTTTGATGATGATGATTATGAATTTATGATGAATCATTGTTTAGTATGATACAACCTTCTATATCCCAGCATAACTGTATCCATACCTATGATTTTGTTATAGAATCCTTTTTGATTAACATTTTAGCCTATTCTTCTGTACTGTGACTAACTGACTATTGTGACCATAATTTGTCTACACATTTTCAACATAAAAATGTTTAGAATGAATGAAAGTGATACTTCCATTGAATTTAGAAATGTTATGTAGAAGGTAAGCTACACTTTGTATGAAAATATCAACTAACTTAGAATGGCATGAACTTTTTCCTTTTTTCTATTGGAGTTTTATGTACTAATTATGAAATATCAGACTGTGTATACGGCACCCAAATCAATATCTGTGAGCTAGATTGAAGAAAGCAAAGGGTTGTTTCCTCCTTCCCATACTCATTTCTATATTCTCTCTGTCTCTGGCATCGTAGACAGTTTGATGCAGCGTGGATGTCTCATAGGGGACTTTTGGCATATTCCTAATGGTTTGAACTTTGAAGGATAGTGATCAAAGGTTGAAGGGTAATGGTGGAGCTTTAAGGTTGGTTTGTGCAATGAGATGATTCTGTGATAAGGAGGAAAGTTGTCCTGATTCTCCATGTAGCCAACTCTTTTGTCTCTTGGTGCTACCTTTTGAGTGGAAAAGAAAAAAAAAAAGATTTTCCTTGATAGATAGTCTTTCAATTTTTCATGGGAAAGATAGGAGTGCAGGATTTGTCTCTACTGTGGAAACTGAAATCCATGGAGCCAGAATCCTCTTGTTGCATTAGCACACCCTTGTGAGTTTCCATTCCCTTCTATGCTTGAAGTCATTTTCATAGGTGGGATGGTGGAAAATTATCTACTCGATGAAGTTGCAAATTCATTTGCATGATTTGACCAACCAGGTCTTTTCTCTTGTCTGTCATTTCTCTCATTTTATGGGAAACCTCTTGGAGAATGCTAAATGTGCCCATAAGAGGGAAACATCTTCTCCTGACTTTCTACTCAAACTTAATATTGACAATGAGCACTAATAATGATTTGGGGGCAAGAACATCCAACTCATGTGATGTTTGATTTCTGAACTAACCACATTTCAGAAGGGACCTATTCTGCCAAAATATCCTTGCACTTGTCATCTGTTTTATAGTCTGAATCATGTATGCTATCCAAAATCTGCAAAGATGTAATTCTTGCCAGAGCTTTATAGAAAATTCATAAAAGTTTTTTGCTTTCCTCACCTATGCAGGTCTTGGAACAACTGAGTGGGCAAACTCCAGTATTCTCCAAGGGTAGGCTTCATATTGCAATCACATGGTCCAGTCTTTGTGATTAAGGGCGCTCATGTTATTTTGCGATATGTTTTCTTATTTCAGCTAGGTATACTGTCCGGTCTTTTGGGATCCGACGTAATGAAAAGATAGCTTGTTATGTCACGGTAAGAGGTGACAAGGCAATGCAACTCCTGGAAAGTGGGCTGAAGGTGAAAGAGTATGAGTTGCTGCGAAGGAATTTCAGCGATACAGGGTGCTTTGGCTTTGGCATTCAGGAGCATATCGATCTTGGAATCAAGTAAGCAATTTTTTTTCTTTGTTTGCATTATTTAATTACAAAGAATTGAAAACCATTTAAAAACAATTATAATGAGGTTGATTATAGTCAAGTACGAAAACATGAGTTGGATTATATTCAAGTAGGACAAGGAAAACATGAGTTGGATTGTATTCAAGTAGGACAAGTTTCCCCTATGTTGTGTTTGGTTTGGGCAACAAAAGTTGGATTCTCAGAAATGCATTTTGATAGTGCCAAAGATATTATAAATACAAAACTGCCCCTACTATAGTTCTAGTTATACTATTGCATGTTCAAGGACTAAATTTCATTTAGATGAAATGCTGGAGAAATAGGTAAAAGCCCTCTACTACTGTCACTTGTGCGAAGCTAAGAATTTGCTGGTGCGCGGTATCATGGAAAAGATTTTGGTTTTCCATGCCTGCAGTTTCTCCCTCTTTGGTGCAACACATTTTTGTGTGGAAGGAGGAAAAACAGTAAAGTATTTTTCCTTAACTCTGTGAAAACCATAAACTATAGGAGGGGGGCAGGAATCGCTTTTCTGCGGGACTATGGAAAAGGAATTTGCTTTGCTGCGGAATTGTAGCATCGGTAAAAATGTGTCCAACATTTTTCTCTTTTGGTAATAGAAAATAGTGAAAAAAATTTCTCACTTGTTTTTGAATGGTGAAAAGAAAGGAACTTGTTGAAAGGAAAGGTAAGCAATAGATCAGAGAGACAAAAGCTCAAGATTAATCACAAATGATCTTCAAAAGTGAAACGCACTTGAGTCCAATTGAGGATGCCCATTTGATGACATTGCTCAGGTCTCCCTCACTAGAAGTGTTCCTAAAAAATTACTCAAGCCTTCTCTCAAGGCTCTTGCTCCCACTTTGGGTACTTCTAATGGAAGGTGAATAGAAGTGGAATCTTGACACATTTTGATGCACTATGCCAATGGAGTCTCCACACAATTCTAGGAACCAAGGTATCTTCAATGAGGCCGCGAGAGGTTATTTTACCTACTCAAATTAGGAACAAATAGATATTCATTGAATTCTTTGTAGAGCATTCGCAAGTTTTATATGTGCTAGTAGCCAACGATCTTGGCTTCCTTTCAGAGACTATACCTTCTAATTAAGGTGACCAATAATCTTGACTTCTAATTAGATATTGTATTTTCTAATTGTATGGTTTCCTAAGGATTTTGGACTTACAGACCTTACAAATTTATATTATGATCAAGTAGGTTTTCTCATGGATAGAACATCCTAAAATATGAGATTGCGATTGATTGCATGTAACATGTTCATAATGCTGTTATTCATCATGTGCCTAATTAAATACCTATGAACCCTTTTAGTTGATTGGCCTGTGGTGGTCTTCTTGGGCCTTTTGATGTTTGGCATGACCTGCACCAACTTCAGTTTTGAAAACCAGACCTAGGAAATTTATGAATGTCACACCTTTAATGTATAATTGAAATTTGGATCCCAGCTGGGCCTGGATGGGAAGTGAATACAGCGATTTCACACCTGACTTGAATTTTTCCCTCATATTGTCCAGAGCTACCTTCCAAGTTCCAGGCCCTGACTTTCAGAGGAACTATTTGTTATTGTCCGCATATTAAAATTCAAACTCAACCCTTGATCATGGTTGGGTCGAGTTGAGTCTACCGATTTGGATTGAGTACCCCTTTTTTTTAAAAAAAAAAAAAAAACATGAATTCGTCGGACTTTTTGATGCCTCTCTGTGATGGTATTGAGGGTTTGAGTCCGGTCGTCGGATTCTGCAAATTTGAAAAAAGTAGGGAAGGGAGGGAACATGGCTGACAGGCTGAGCTATGACTCAATTCATCCATGACCAAGTCTGAGTTGACTTGGCCCTACGTGAATTTTAAAATGATAAACTCTTACATGAAACAACTCTTACGTGTAGCTTCCTTAGAACATGAGAAAACTGATGTGTAGGTGTTGAATACCATAATAAAACATACGTCAGTTTATGTAGTGATTACTTAAGAAAATTACATTAAGTGCTATTTACATGTTTTAATATAGTTTTAAATTATTTTGATCAATTCAACCATCTATAGTTGACATGAATCACATGTAAGCAGTGTGATGTTTAATTACATAGCCCTATCGTTAGTGTTTCCAAAGATTTATCCTCCTCTTGATTAATTGAACTCTTGACAGGTACGATCCTTCAACGGGTATTTATGGCATGGATTTTTATGTTGTTCTGGAACGCCCTGGTTATCGGGTGGGCCGGCGCCGCCGTTGCAAATCCCGTGTTGGGATTCAACACAGGGTCACAAAGGAGGATGCCATGAAGTGGTTCCAGGTCAAGTACGAGGGTGTTATCCTGAACAAGGCTCAGAATATTGGAGCTTAAAATCTCCAACGTTGGAGGTTTCTCTTTGCTTGTGTTGCTTTTACCCCCAGACTCCAGTTAGTGTGGACCATAAATTTTGGCTGTCGTTTTCTGTTAAGATTGGGTTTATTGAGCTTCTGTAGTTTAAATGTTGAATGATCTCTTACTGGTTATTTGCAGATAGAAAGCTGCTTTTAGAATCTCATTTTTAATCTCTATGTAGCTGTGAAATGATTTATCCTCAGGGATTCTTTTGGTTCTACGGTCTGGATGCTTGCCCATGCAGGAATGGCCGTGCAGTAGAAAATTTTCTTTTATTGATATCCGATGATCTGTTTGTTAATGTGTTAATGATGCTGCTGCTCCAAGCCCAGATTCGCAGGCCCATTTAGGCCCAGGCCCATACTTTGTTCTTATCATTAGTCACAGTCATAGCCTCATGTACATACTAATTTAGTTAGCTAATTAATAGGATCTAGATTTGCTTAATGGATTAGTTGATTGTAATCAGGGCTTTCAGCCCCTATATATATGAGATACAAACGACCCTCAAAGGGATCGAATTCCATTCATTCTCTCACATTGACATGGTATCAGAGCCCCTGTACAGTGAATGTTTTATCATCTTCCATGTCTTGGAAGCCAATCTGTGATCATCTGTGATCATCATCTTCAATCAGATCTGCTCCGATCATCCCTGATCATCTCAGATCAGGCGTGGCCCACCTGTGATCAGGCGTGGCCCATTTCAGCAGTCTTCTCCAAAGTGGTCGACCAAATATTCTCTTATTTGTGAAGATTTTTACAAGATTTTTTGATCATCAGAAGTGGGCCTTCTACCTGTTTTTGTATCAACGAAATTTGTTGGGTTGGTTATCATCTCGGCCGTTCAAAATCCTGGATCTGGATTTGTTTTGGTTGAAACCACTTCCATCAGCTGCGTAATTATCCTGTTCAATCATCCCTTCTCCTTGATCTATCCAAAGATCATCAGGTGGGGCCCAGACTTCCTGTTTGCTCCCTGACGACCTGGACGAGTTTCTGCTGGGGTTGTTTTTTTTCCGGAATCTGTCATATCGGCTCACAGACAAGGTCATCTCTCTCTTTGCTTCTTGTTCAGACTTATTCTTTGTGGATCTTCTCTGTTGTTAAGATCAGGAGTGGCCCACAAGTGATCATCATCATCGGCTGCTGCTGATCATCCAGAAGTAGGCCTGATCAACTCAGATTCAGAAGTGGCCCACCTGTGATCATAATCACCATATCAGCGGAATCACCTATCTTGGTCGTCTGCTGCTCTTCTGTTTTATGATCATTTTTTCAAGATTTATGGCTCATCAGAGGTAGGCCATCTATAATTTTATGTGATATTTATGTTATATCAAGAAGATTTCATCACGGCCGTCCAATATTGTGGATTTTGATCCAATTGGAGTGGATCTTCTTCCACTAGTGTCGTATTTTGGTTGTCCTCTTATCCTCACTATCTGATCAGATATCTGATCATCATCTGGGGCCCACGTGGAGTTTTTTCCACTAACGACTGTGGACGTGTGGAGTTTTTCCTTGTTGCTGGTTGACTGTGGATACTCCTCTGGAACTGAATCTCAAACTCCATAGTGACAGTGGTGATCCACTGTCTGATCCGACATATTTTCGTCAGCTTGTCGGTAGTCTTATATATTTGACTACTACTCGTCCTGACATCAGTTATGCAGTCAACTTAATGAGTCAGTATATGACGAAGCCTCATCATCTACATTTAGCGGCAGTTCGGCGGATTATTCGCTATCTTCTTGGCACTTCTCATAGAGGCTTGTTCTTTCCGGTTGGCTCTAAGATGACATTGACTGCCTATTCTGATGCTGATTGGGCAGGTTGTCCTGATACTCGTCGATCCACCACGGGCTGGTGCATGTTCTTAGGTGATGCTCTTATTTCATGGAAAGTGAAGAAACAGGACAGAGTTTCAAAATCATCAACTGAGGCAGAATATCGTGCCATGTCTGCCGCATGCTCAGAGATTATATGGCTTCGTGGTCTCCTTGAGGAACTTGGCTTCTCACAGAAATCTCCCACACCGTTACATGCAGATAACACCAGTGCAATCCGGATTACTGAGAATCCAGTTTTTCATGAACGCACTAAACACATTGAGGTTGCCTGCCATTTTATCAGAGATGAATATCTTCGCAATGTTATCTCCCTTCCGTTCATCTCCTCCAGCCTCCAGACTGCTGATATATTTACAAAAGCACTTCCTCGACCACGTCATCAATTCTTAACAGACAAATTGATGCTGGTTGACTCATTGGCATCAATTTGAGGGGGGGTGTTAATGTGTTAATGATGCTGCTGCTCCAAGCCCAGATTCGCAGGCCCATTTAGGCCCAGGCCCATACTTTGTTCTTATCATTAGTCACAGTCATAGCCTCATGTACATACTAATTTAGTTAGCTAATTAATAGGATCTAGATTTGCTTAATGGATTAGTTGATTGTAATCAGGGCTTTCAGCCCCTATATATATGAGATACAAACGACCCTCAAAGGGATCGAATTCCATTCATTCTCTCACATTGACATTGGGTTCCCCATGTAGGTTGTGAAACAAACAGTTCGATAAAATTGTTCTTTTTTTGGCTAAGTTATTTTCCCCCCATTATACCAGACCCGAACTCACTTGTCACTCAATGGCTGAGCTTCAGTGGGGAAACTTCAAACCTTTTTAGGTGGTGATCTGGAAATGGTTATTGTAGGTGGCATTCTGATAGATAATTTGAAATCTTTGATGGTCACTTGTGCTGGGAAAACGTCAATACTTAAAACGTCAATGTGTGATTTTATGACCATAGCCCATCTCATGAACCCAATAACCAGGGTTGATATTGCATTGATGGTGTGCCCTTCTTCATTAATGTTCGGTTAGACCAGGTTTTGTTCCTGTGGATGTACAGCAGACCAAGTCCGAGCAGGATCCCTGCAAAAGAGTAGAGTAAAGGAGGGTTGAATTCCTTAAGGTGTTTATTTGCATTAGCCCCGGAAAAGTTACTCCAATTCTACTTTTACTCACACATTTACTCATTCTCCAATCAAATGCAAATTTAAATCATTTTACTTTACACCAACCATCCAAACACATAAAATGTAAGGGAGCTGCTATTGGCACACAAGAAATCTCCCTTTCCACACCATATTTAAATAAAAAATAAAAAAATCTTATAAAGTTACACTTTTGCCCACCCTCCTTTTTTCTCTTCCCCCACCTTCCCTCTACCTCTGGCACTCCCTGCACCGGCGGCGGCCACCGGCTCCGGCCCGGGACGGCGGTGATCCCTCTCCCTCTCCCACTCCCACTGTAATTGTTCTTGAAGTCGATCCACCGCCCCGTCTGCGTAATGATCTTCTCCCCCTCCGATGTTCCTCGTGCAATGCTCCGGCACTCCTGGTTGTACACATCGATCCCCATTGCCAGCACGTCCTCCCATGTCTTGTCTTGATCCCGAGCTTGATGTCGATCTCGTACTCGACGGGGTGGCCGTGGCAGTCCCACCCGAAACGCCACGTGACGTGATGGCCGATGTAGCGAGTGACGACGTCCTTGATGGTGCCGGCGAGGATGCGGCCGTAGTGGGGGAGGCCGGTGGCGAACAGAGGGTTGTTGTAGAAGATGTATTCCGACATGGATTCCGTCCGTTTAGGGTTTGGGAGAGTAGTGTTTAGGGTTTTGGGAGGTTGCAAAGAAAACAGTGGGAGAGGGAGAGGATCCGCCGCCGTCCCGGGCCGGAGCCGGTGGCCGCCACCGGTGCAGGGCAGCGCCGGAGGTGGAGGGAAGGTGGGGGAAGAGAAAGGAAGAAGGTGGGTAACAATGTAATTTCATAGGTTTTATTTTATTTTATTTTTAAATGTGTGTGGGAAGGGAGATTTTTTGTGTGCCAATAGCAGCTCCCAAAATGTAATTCATGTAATAATTTATTTTAACCAACTCCTTTTTAACTTTATCCTAATATCACATCTTAATCGTCTTCTATTCCTCCCATAATGCAAACAACGGCCCGATCTTTAGCTTTTAAGCTTGGTAAAGTTTACGTCTCTCTTTTGTGGGTGTACAGATGGAAATATCCAAAGAATTGAGGAAAATAAAGAACCATTTATTTCAAATTAGTTTTTGCCTGGTTGCTTGGTGTAGTTTAATTTTTAGCAATTCTAAGATTTGTATATCTTAAAATGGTTAAAAAATGAAGAAAAAGGTGAAATTTCAAAATTGAGACTTTACTGGAAAATGATTTGATGGGTCATGGGAAATGAATACCCATAATTCATTCACAACTTGGAAGGCAATATCCCATCTATTTCTTTATTAGAGTCCATTTGATCATGAATTATTTTGTATTTATAGTTTGCAATGGCCTTTTCTTATTTCAAAAGGTTTTTGTATTAGTAAGAAAAGTATATGGTGGCATATACTGTCTTTGCGCTTGAAAATCCTCTATAATATCAATGTCAAAGGTATGTGGTCGACTTGTCTAAAAGAGAGATTCACTTTTACACAAGAACGTGCCCGTGTGCATAAAGTCATGGTGTTAAGCACACCAAGGCCAACAAAAGAAAAATAAAAAAATGAGGTTAATAATGAGTGGTTCTAGTGATATGATTGGATGATCATTGTCCAAAATCATATTCACAATGAGACTTTTTCATTACACAATTTCTTTTAGAATATCTTTCATCCGAGTGCATCTCACTGCTATTTAGATTTCTCTTTCATGCAATCTGTGAAATAAAGTTTAGAGTTTTAACCTCTCAGGTAATCGGACACGATCCAATCTTGAGGTGTGCGGGAGGTAAAACTCTAATCTATTTTTTTTATTAGAATTTCTAAAAGGAATTTATCATGTTGGGATTTTCTTAGATATGATGTGATCTTTTGGAATTTTTTGAATTTCACTTTTCATATATTTTATTGAAATTTTAAATCATCCAACAAGAAGAGCCCAAGCGGGACAAGTGGACAACTTTTGGGAATTTTGAAATCCCCCAACATCATTGGATTTACTTGAATGTATATGACAATCATGAGAGAATTGTGTGATGAAAAGGCATGTACGGTCTTGCTAAATTTTTGTGAACCTCTCCAAATTTTGTGAACCCTGCCTCACCTGCCGACATAACTAATGTGCCCAAAAAACAACAAAAAAAAGATGGGGCCCAGTTTCTAAATTGCATGTTCCATCACATGAGAAGGAACCGTGTGAGATCGTATAGATGACGTCTCTAGACGCTTCCAGACTCAAGAAACAACAAAGTGGATTTCCCACTTAATAGTTAGTTGCTCTTTCTTTTATTCCGTCATTCATGCATGAACGCAGTTGATTAGCCATGTAAACCCTCATATTAAGACTCCTCATCTTTCAATCTAATAAGGCTAAGGGCCCGCTTGGTTTTTTACTATATTAGTAAAAGTTAAGTAAAACCTTCATTTCTCGTATTGGAGGGTCAGATCAATAACACTTTAATTCAAAATTCACTTAATCCTTTTTAAATAAAGTAAAAAAAATAACTTCATTTTTTCACTAAAATTAAAAAAGCTCAACTTCTCTAAACAAAAAGAAAAAAAAAAATTTATACCGAACAAAAAAAAAAACAAAATACCATCAGATGAAAATCACCAATTAATTTAAAGCTAAGTCCATGCCTCCGAGTGGGCCCTATACAAATGTCATGTTACTCAGCTCGTCAGGACCAGGTCCAGTCACCACCTATTAGCCTGCTTTGGACCTTTTTCTATAAAACAATCCCATTTGGTCTTAAAATTACAAGCCTTGATTAATCCTTAAAACAATTCAACTACATCAAAACAACCGGGCCCTCTCTCTAATAAATAATAATAGTAAATGATGATCCGCTAAACTCATTATTATAATTATGCACCACAAACTTGTACTTACCTGCTTTAATTTATGAGAACTATCCGTTTATAGACACACATTCACACTTGTGTAATGGTCAATGCCTTTAAATTCAAGAGGTCATTATGTTATGTAAGTTTACTTCTTATTTTATATTTATTTTCATTACATGTTAAAAGATTCTAATATTTAAAGATAATAAATTTCTTTTTTTAGTTTATTTTATCTTAATAATATTTTAAAATAATTTTTAAAATTTTAATATATTTTTTTTTTTAGTCCGGACTTAATACGGGTGTTTGTTGCTAGTAAATAATAATAACAAATGAAGATCTGCTAAACTCATTATTATAATTATGTAGAGTATCCATTTCACAAATCCATGGCATAATCTTTCAATCAATAGAAAGCCTCATCACCCTCTCATATATGACACGTGTTACTAATTCTAACGGCGTTCACGCGGCAAGTTGACGCCAGTCCAAAACCAAACGCACGTTAGCAACCGCAGCTCCAGAAAAATCCCATTCTCGCGCGCACTCGCAGGAAAACCAAAATAAAAAGACGCGGAGCGGAGAGAGAGAGACAGAGAGAGAGAGAGAAAAGAGCAGAGAGAGAATGGCAGGAGCTTCGTCGTCTTCTTCTTCTTCTTCTTCGGATCGAACTCGAATCATGTTGGGAGTGAACGAATCGTCTCTGAGAGGATACCCACATGCGTCGATTAGCAGCCGCGGCGCATTCGAATGGACTCTGCAGAAGATCGTACGCAACAACACCACTGGTTTCAAGATCTTCTTCCTTCACGTCCAAGTCCCTGATGAAGATGGTATTGTTTTCTCATCTCTCTCTCTCTCTCTTCATTTCCTCATTCATTCCAAACATCTCTCTCCTTCTAAGTTTCTTTCTTCTAGAAAGAGCACAAGGAAGGGATTTTTAGGGTTCTTGAGTAGGCATGTATGTATAGTTCTGGATGGATCTTGATTTGTAGCTTGTCTTCACCATTCATTGATTTGTGCTTGGATGTGTCGGTTGTTTCTCAGCTCATGAGATCTTGATTTTCGTGGCCACCGCCATGGATTCTTCATTCTTGTTGTTAGATTTCTCAGATTAGAACTTATTTTAGGGTTTTGATCTGTAGAAAAGGATCATCTGCCGAACTGAATTAACCTTATATGGATTGGGAGTTGGGACCTAATTTTTGTGTGATCCAACTCTCAACTCATGTGAAATGCATATCTGTGTTCCGGAAAGTTGGAGACGATTAGTCATCTGCACCGTCGGATTAATCATGTGATCACAAATATATGATTATATGTATATTTCTGTTTTGTTCCCGCATGATCAATCCAATGGTGCGCGGAGTACATAAGGTGGACTGTGATAGGAGCAGCTTTGATCAAGCAAAGTGGGCCCACTTAGGTTAAATGAGGCGGTCATCATCTATCAGGACTGAACTGATGGCAGCAGAAGTTTATTTATCTATAATCTTGTGTTTCTCTTTCTACTGTAATATTGATTTGATCTTTTCACTTTTTTTTTTTTTTTTGGTTTGATTCTATTTTGTAATATTTAGAGACTGATATCATAACAATTCACACTGGAATCTCAACTTGTTCTTGTTGCGGATGATTGATAACATATTTCGATTTTGTTATTAATAAAAAAAAACATGTTGCCTTTAAAGTTAAGATTTCATTTTGGTGTAACCTCAAATCACTATCTGTTTGAATGTGTTTTGGAGAATGGATTGATTTGATTTCTGTTAATAATTGGGGATATGTGGAAATTGGAAATTCTTGTAAAGTGGGATGCCTTTTGCATTTTCCACTTGAAGCAATGATTTGAATTGGCGCTGAAGTGATTAAAGAGCTGAAGGGGAAGAAAATAATATGCCCCTAATGTGTATCCTAGTTTCTGTCCTGCCCAAAACATAAATGCAATGCCCAATAATGCTAATAACCCTTCAAAGATTATGTCATGCACCAGTAATCCTTTGACATTTTTAGTCAACGTTATCATCGCCTTTTCCTTAGACGTGATCTTGCTTCTCAACCTTCTATTAAAAATACTTTTCATTGTAAGAAAACATGTCAGAAGCGTCCTAATAGCTAATGAGAATCAGCTCCTACGTACCCTACCCTTTGTATTTTTCTCATCTTTACAAGTGTCAACCCATGGCCATATATAAACTTTTAATTCACTTGGCATTTTGCTATTGTATCTGCGTTGTCCTCTGTTTTCCTTTAGCCTCAAAGGTCTCCTAGAATGGACACTCTTTTTCTCCAGTAAAATCATCATCATTAAAGCCTTGCCCCAACCATGTCTACATGAATTCTCTTTCTCCATTAGATCTATCCTTAGCCAAATCCTCGGATAGGTTACACATCTTCGTATCTATCCTTACTAGTTCCATCCATGTCCTCTTTGGCATACCCCTTGGCGGGGCCATCAATTTGCATTGGAAAACGTTTCCTCAACGGTGCCTTTGCTGACTCGCGTGGGCATGCTTGAACCATCTCAAATGAGTCTCTCTTAATTTATCCCCTATTGATGCTACCCCTAAATGCTCCTGATTCTATCTTTCATACTTTTACCACATGTATCTCTCTGCTACACTCTTTTTTTAGTAGAATAAGAAGTACATTTCTTTTCCTAGTTCTACATGGGATGTCGTGCTTTATCAACGGAAATTCCCACCATATCCTCGGCTTTTGGAAGATTGAATGTAAGAAGTTAGCCTAGTTGTCTCCATTCCTATAAATATCAGTACTAAAAATATTTTTGAAAATACTTTCCCAGTTGGACTACTAACGATAACTCTTGCAATTGTCAGTCTACTAACGATAATTCTTGCAATTGTCAGTTCTTTATCATGTGTCCAATTGTTGGATATGGAACTACCCTCATTTCTTGTCTCACACTTTTTTGTCTTCTCTATATGTACATATTCTTTTTCTTTTTTCCCAGCATCAGTGATACTACTGTTTGAACATGCATGCTATGTGCTTAATGCCTTTTTGGTTTTAGAACTTTGAAGTCCATTTTAAATTTTGTAATGATTTTGCAGAATTGCAGTGATCGCACTGTTTATAGCTAATACCTCACTATATTTGGTGTCAACCACTTGTAACAAAAGGAAATTTTGTGTGCTCATATGCTACTACTCATACACTAGAGGGCAAGCTTAGTAAGGAAATTGTGGTAGAATTTATTTCCTACTTTAGGAATTAGGTATGGAGACTTTTTTTTTTTTGGTTATGGAAACATGAATCGGATGGGTATCACATGTTACATATAGGGCTTGCAATGGGCCCTGTTAAATGGGAGACTGCTTCTACTGGGGGTGGGTTTCGTAGTGGTTGATTGGGTTCGGCCTGGTATGGGTCTCTTACCAACTGTGTTAGGCAGGTTGGGCATGATCATTGCTGGAGTTGTATTACATAATTTGTAATTGATTTTCTCTGTCTGAGCCTTTCACCAGTTTGTTGAAATAATATATTTGTAGTAACTTGATTTGACTTGGCTGGGCTACAACTCTGTCAGTAAATTTCTTTAATACTTCTCATGTGATATAATTTCCTCATGATGGCATGAAAATCAGAAATACTTTCTTATATTTTTACTTTTGCTTTGCTAGGGTTTAATGATATGGACAGTATTTTCGCTTCACCTGAAGACTTCCGAGATATGAAACTGAGGGACAAGATACGAGGACTTCATTTGCTCGAATACTTTGTGGGGCGTTGTCATCAGATTGGGGTATTCTGAAAGATACCGCTGTTTGATTGCTGATTCTAAATATACCATTTAATTGCTTGGCTAAGTAGGATTGACAATGTTTAGTACTAAGTTGTGTGAATCTTGGTAGGTTCCTTGTGAAGCATGGGTCAAGAAAGGTGATCCCAAGGATGTCATCTGCAATGAGGTGAAGAGAGTTCGACCTGATTTGTTAGTTCTTGGAAGTCGTGGGCTCGGTCCTTTTCAGAGGTATGTGGGAGCTTGAGCTCATGAGTATATTTTGTGTGTCTACTGTCCATCGCACTTGTTCAGTTCTCATTTCTATCATTTTCTTGATTACTCATGTTACAGATTTCGTATCTATGGTATTGATACTGATCATACATACTTCAAAAATTCAGCTCATGATTCATTAATAGGGACCATGGTTTTATGGATTTTTTTTCCCACCAGTTTCTAATTAATGCATGATTTTGGAAGTATGAATACATAGGCTTATAAGGTCTTCTTTAGGGGCTGCTTTAAGAGCCAATTTCGGTTGATTAAATGATTTGGCATCATTGAGACTCATCAATTTTTATGTTTGTCTCCATGAGTGTGGCCACATCCTGTCCTGACTAAATCCTTGAGGCACGTGAAGTCCCTGCCTCCCATGCACGGGGCAAATTGGGCAAGTGGCCCTAGGGAGAGGGCGTGAGTCGATACCACAATCTCCGGCTGCGGGTTTTCCTTCTGTGGGTTTGTCCATTTTGAGTCGTCCTTATAGGATCTTTCTTGGTTACAACTAGTGCATTCTCAGGCGGAGTTGGCATATTTTCCATTGCAAGTGGCAAACTCGCAGTTGTTAAGGAATTTGTCTCCCCTGCTTTCCAGCGAATCGATGTTTGATTCTATGAATGAAGCTGTCCTGCTTTGAAATCCTTAAGGTTGTTCAGCTTAATCCTTTTTGCTACTCAAGTTGTTGGTGCCCAATTATCTTCCAGCCGTACCAGAATATCCAATTATCATGTCACAATTCTTGATTTCCATTTTGTGGGGTCATAAAAAGGGTCTGAATTATTAAATTCCATTTTCTAGACTATTTTGATCGAGTCACCATATGTTTGAGCTCTTATGCGGTTTCAATCATTTTCTTATGAATCTTTTAAAGGTGTTTGGAACATTGTTCTCTCATTTTCCAGAGTCTTTAAAGGGGTTTGGAGTAATATTTTCCTAAGTTCTTTATGGCCGTCTGGAGTATCATTTTCCCATTTTCTGTTAGTCATTGCGGATGTTCTAGGTATAATTTTTCCATTTTCACGAGTTCTTGAGAGGATTCGGAGCATCATTTCCCCCGTTTTTTCAAGTCCATAAGCGTGTTTGGAGTTTCATTTTCATATCTTCTCGATGCTGGAGCATCATTTTTCTGTCCTATTGAATTCTTAAAAGGGGTCAGACTTCAGAGTATCGTTTTCCTACCCTCCTCAGCACGAGGATGAAAGGCTCAGCAAAATGGGACTCTTTTTTGTCTATTTTTCATGATCAACATGGAGTTTGAAATATAGCTTAAACCATGCATTGTGGTAATCTCTCCAAATGTCACTAAAGGGTGTCATTTATAGTTTATAAAACCAAGCTGGCAAAGAAGGGGGACAGAAGCAAAAGCTAGATACCAAGCTGAATTGATAGAGCCAGGATCACACAGACAAAGTCGTCCTGAAGGTTGAGATTTTGAATTTTTAGAAGCCACTTTTTTCACCATTTGCAGCAACGTTGTAGGGCGTAAGGGCTATAAATGCCCCTTCCCAATGGAAGAAGGGACAAGTGGACAACAGATAACAGAGGACAGCAAAGAGGAAGGCAGCGGCAATAAATAATAATTTTACTCATTAAAATGCATAGCAATTTTCAGGTAGAATTCAATAACTTTGGTGGAACTCATATGGTTGCGTGAGGTTTCAATGAGCTCACTGCTGCGAGGAGCCACCAAAGGAACGCCAAGGGGGTCGTGGAATTCTACTTAACCCTGCCCTTGGTAGTTGGTAGTCTGTAGCAAAGGGCCACATTTCCGTATAGTCATATTTTTGTTTCTTTATAATGAGAGCATCTGACCAGTATAAATTGCATGTACTACAATTTTGAGCAATCAAGTTCTTTCCTTCGCATTGGGTTCTCTCTGTTCTCTAATTTACCTCCTGAGAAGGCCCCATACAATTTTCTTTCACTGGTTAATAACTTTCAGCTGTTCAATGCTCTTCTGACTCTTCACATTTCTAATTTCATCCAGATCTCATTTGTTTGGAAGTGAATGCATCCAGATTTGATTTTTATCTTATAGTTGCTAGAAATTCTAAACTATATAGATATATTCTGTTAGATCTTTAGCTTTTATTAGATCAATGTTAAGATGCCAAGGGAAACAAAACCTGTTCTTGTGATGCTATGTAATATCACCCTAAAGTATACAGCAGAACAGATTACTGCCCCTTCTGCTGTAACATTTAAACCATCAGAGGTTACCTCTGGACATGCCATTAGCTTGTTTCATCATCAATACCATTTCAACAGTAATAGGAAGATTAATGTCTTTACTTATGGTCCATACATATCTATATTCCTTAGCAATTTACGTTTTGCAACTGTGTGCAGGGTGTTTGTGGGTACTGTGAGTGAGTTCTGTGTGAAGCATGCAGATTGCCCGGTGATCACGATCAAACGCAAGGCTGATGAGACGCCGGAGGATCCTGTTGATGATTGATGATTCCATAACATGCTGGGATTCTTCATTTCTGTAATCATTTGTATCCAGTAATACATTCATGTAATCAAGCATATGGACACGTTCAACAGTAGGAAAAACAAAAGATTGAAAAGCTATTCGAGGCAAATTTAAATGATGTATGATACATCCTAGTGTCTTCTTGCTCATGATACACTTGAAATAGGTTCTCTGTTGCGACCATGTTTGTCTTCTCTGGTCTCTCCATTTGCAGCAGCTGCTGTGCCTTGTCTCTTTTCTCTGGTTTCGGTGGGATTGGCTGTGCGTATGCTTGTGCCAAACCCATTTTCTGGGTCATGTTTGTGGAAATTGTGATGGTGTTTGACTCTTTGGGGAAACAAACAGTTACACAATCTTCCTATAAAGCAAGCAAACACTCCTAGAACGATTATTCCAGCCAGGATTATGAGAACAGGTCCATATGAGTTCTTTGAATGGGAAGGAGGTGCCCCTGTTGAGTTGGAATGTGGGTAAAGAACTGGCGGTGGAAGGGACATCTTTGATTGGTATTGGTTTTTTTGCTTGCTGAAAGACAATGAGGGCTGTTGGCTTTTAGTATGGTTTCCTTTGATTCCTTTGCTTTGTGTGTGGAGAAAGGCAATTTGAAGGTGAGCTATAGAATAAACAACAATTGACAGGAGAGTTAGTAATGGGTTTTAAGCAATCATTTCTTACAGGGAGAAGCTTCTTTAGGAGGGAAACTGTAAGGGCTTGCCCGTGACTCGATAGTCTCGGATTGTAGGTAGCTCATTGTTCCTACGAGTGCTTATGATACATGTACCTGAAAATGTTCTCTTTTGAGCAGGACTGCATGGACAGTCCAGATCTATTTGGGCCCACCTTTGATCAGTGCAGCGCCTTCTATAATCTTTTCATTCCTATGGCATCAGACCTAATTTTTGGATTGAATCTCTAAAAAGAAATGAGAAAAATATACAGTTCAGATGCCATTCAAGTTGGCTGTTAAATAAAGGCTTGGATAATCTGATAGGGATCCATATAAGCAATGTGCAGTCTGCTTTGGGTTATTCATGGGCTGGGCTGGGCTAAGGCATATCCAGGACCGACCCCACTCTAGAGACACTGGCTATAAAATAAAAGTCATGCCCGAGCCCGCACATTAATCAATAGGGCCGGGCCGGGCCAGGCCAAACCAAAGCGGGCTTTTAATAAATTTTGTGGGCATTCACACAATTGTTTGGACTAATTAAATTAAATTACATGCGTTTCTTACACGGGCCAGGCTTTGGGCTTTCTAGCACCCAATCCAAGTCCGTCCAATTATTAACAGGCCCCATGGCATATTGAAGCCTGGCACAAAGAGGGCAGGGCCTGAACCGGGCATGTGCTGGCCCGGCCCACGAGCACCCCTTGTTGTCTGCTCTGCTTTAACATTCTCCTTACATGGCCGTGAATGTGATCCCCAAGTATACTTTCCACTGTCGTTGGGCTATTACTGTTCGTAAATATTATGATGGCCACCAAATCTAGTATTTGTGATTAGGCCTGGAATATGTGTTCCCTTTGTGCTTAAGGCATGGACATGGATGGAAGCTCACAAGATTTCCTCAGAGAACTCTCTCCCAATTATTCTTTCCCTTCAGAAGTGAGCAATAGCATTGGTCCTGAAACGGGAGAAGGAATTAGGAATATAGAGTCCTGTACTCCTAAATGGTACAACTATTACGACGTGCTGATGGATTTTATTGCGTCCAAGCTGGGGATGGCACCAGGATTAGGCCTGGAATAAGTGTTCCCTTTGTGCTTCCTCTCGCGCCGCGCCCCGCCCCGCCCCGCCCCATTCCTATGCTTGTATGTAAAACTAGGATGTCAGCGCCAATCAACCATGTGTGTATTGGCAAAATTAGGGTGCCACCACCAATCAACCATGAGTGCATTGGCGGATTGGACGGTAATTTCATTCCGGTGATTTGGTTCATGTTGTGTTACCGCGTGTTAGAACTGGGTGCTAATGCCCACGGAGGCCCCAGACATTTGGTTCGAGGCATTTAGCAGATTTTTTGGCATTTCCTTGATCATATAAGAAATTAAAGTACATTCCATGACTACTTATGGTCACGACACGACCCTGTGAAAGAAGGCATGGTTAAAAATTTCTTATTTTTCTTATAAAAAGAAAAATAATATATATTTTAAAATAAGTAGTTATAATAATTCAACCTTTTTTTTTCCTCTTTCCTTAAATACTCACATACCCATGCATGCACATTTATCCCAAAACCCTCACCACATCCAAGGATTCTCGGTTGTTTCTTTTGCAGAGGGTGCCTCCTCGCCACTGAGTAGTACGCTCCAGAAATATTAATATGGTGAAAGATAAAACTAATACAATCATATGAAGAACATGTCATGGAGGAGACATTAGTAAAAGAAATGAATGCAAAGGAAAACGGATATGTCCAATCAAATGCTTTAATCACATGTCCGTTCCCTACTTATCTCTAAAACCCTTTTAAAGTCGACAAATTTCTCAATTTGTTCTATTAATTATTAATCACCAAATAGCTTTTCAAAAATAGAAAAAAATAAAAAGGAAAGTACAAAACTTCTATTAGGATTTCAGCTATAACTATTTCCACCTGTATGACTCGTCTATCATAAGATTCAATAAAAACAAATATCATCAAATCATGAGATTCACACCAGAATCCTATGATTTACCTGTAAATAAAATCCATTACATGGATACAAATCTTGGGGATTCCCTGAGATTTTGATCCAAATTATAGATTTCAGAATATGAATCTCATTGTACTCTGAGAAAGGCAAAATCCTTGGTCTCTACAAAGAGTAGAAGGAAAAACCATGAGAAAGAGAGAGAGGAAGTAACTCCTGGAAGGCATGCATTTTGAAATTCTGGCACAATCATTTGTGATGAACTACTTCAAGAGATAAAAAGATTTTTATAAAAACGAAGCAATACTATCATTTCAAATCACTGCGGATGTCCATCATCATAATTTGCCAATGAGGCACAACAAAGTCATGACAATCCTTTTCAATCATCCCGGATAGGAAACAGTCAAAATTAAGTCATTAACTCAGAATAACCAAAAGCATAAAATTTAAGACCTTGGCTTCTCTTTCTTCTCCTTGAAGAGAGCCAGCAATGAAACACCTGAAACTTTGACCACCTTGAACCTGACTCCAGGAATATCTCCCACAGCATGACCCTTACGCCCAAACCCAGCAATCAAAACCTCATCCTGTAACATGCAAAAACACTTAATTACACATTCAAGAAGTGAGTAACAAATGATAAGGAGAGAGTTTAAGATGGGAGTCTCACGTTCTCCTCAATGTAGTTTAAGCAACCATCATTGGGAACAAAAGCTGCAATCTTCTTTCCATTCTTTATCAGTTGAACTCGGGCACACTTCCGGATGGCAGAGTTGGGTTGCTTAGCTTCAATTCCTCTAAAAAGAGACATGAGTTTAATATGAATTCCATCAATTGAATTTCATGTGCAGCAAGAAAGAAATCAGTGTGACAGAGAAGAACAAGAATAAACATACATCTTCTCAAGAACAATTCCCTTGGCATGGGATGAGCCTGCAAATGGTTTCTTCCACTCATTACCAAGATGGCTTTTCTTGTAGGACTTGTCAGCCCATTTCTGTCGTCTCCTGTGTGTTTTGAGCTTGCGCCCAGCTCCCATACCACGTGTCTTCCTGTCATCAACAAACTCATATACCTTATATATAATCCATATAATCACTAATATCGGGACTACTGTCATGAGAAACAGGTCCAAGATAAGTAGACACCAGGCATGCATTCATGGGCGTGTGTGCATGCACATCTTGACATGGTCATAATCAAAGGGTAGGAAAGACAAGGGCATGATGACCTCAATCATCACAAGCAACCTGCCCAGCCAAACAAGTCTAGAACCCTAAGCAGCTAGAAACTGCAAGTTCCAAAAAGGACGTACAACCTAATTAGAAGACTAAAATATATGTCAAAATATGGAAATAAAAAAGCCAACACCAGATAGATGGGATAATGGCCAAGAATATGCTGATGCTGATATTGATGATTAAGCATAGTTGTCAAGTTCGTTTCGGATGCCGTTTCGGCTTGGTTCCAAAATGAAACATCTCGGGTTATTCGGACATTTCGCTTTCCAATTCGAAAATTTGTTTCGGAAAATACAAGAAAATTATATATATATATATTAAAAATAGTAAGTTTAATGTTTCAATTATTAATAGGTGTCATCAAGCAATTACAAAATTTTAGCGGATAGCCATGTTTGCCAATACATGGATGGAGAATCACAAGTGGACCTCAGGTGCAATAGTAATTGTCAATTGAGAGACATTTCAATATTTATTGCAATAAATTGGGCCACATCATCAGGTTAAAGATAAATAATCAATTGGGCCTCACGTTATGTAACTCATCAAAAAAAAAATTGTTTAATAAAATATTTAATAACATCAAATAAAGTGCAAAAAATATTCACAGAGAGATGAGATGCATCAGCCACGTTATTGATAAATGGAAATTGCAAAAAAAGTGGGCTATCACGTTATTTGGTGCACCATTGATTAAATGGAAATTACAAAAAAAGTGGGCCATCACATTATTTGGTACACCACGTTATTGATTAAATGGAAATTGCAAAGAAAAGTGGGCCATCACGTTATTTGGTGCACCACGTTATTGATTAAATGGAAATTGCAAAAAAAAAGAGTGGGCCATCACGTTATTTGATGCACCACGTTATTGACTAAATGGAAATTGCAAAAAAAAGTGGGCCATCGCGTTATTGGTGCACCACGTTATTGATTAAATGGAAATTTCAAAAAAAGTGGGCCATCACGTTATTTGAGCCATATCATTAATCAATTAGAACACCCCTCACTTCCTATAACTCATCAGGACCATCATTTTGATTCAACTGTTCACCATAAAAGGCCTCACTTCCCGTGGTCAAATAAAATGAGTTACAGTGAATAAAAGGGGTGGGCCTCACTTCCTGTAACTCATCAAGACCGTCAATTTGATCAACTGTTCACTCATCAGGCCTCACTGCCTTTTTCGTAAGACCCTATAATAAATAGTTGGAACCTTTCTCGTCCCCAAATGGAACCCTAGCACTGGAAACTGTAAATGGTGACGCTGAAATGGAAGGAGGGAGGGAGAGATCGATCGATGGCGCTGGAAACTGTAAATGGTGACGCTGAAATGGAAGGAGGGAGGGAGAGATCGATCGATGAATACCTTTAAATGGTGACGGTGAAATGGAAGGAGGGAGAAATCAGGCAAAGCTCGCGAGGGAGAAATCATGCAAAGCTCTTCGAAAAAAAATCCAATCGATGGCCTTGGCGAGGAGAAATGCAATCGACAGCTCGGCGAGGGATTGGAAACCAATATTTGAGCGAGGGATCTTGTGGCTGATACCAATTTATAGATCCTTACCTGCATATTTGAGCCCAGTTTTTCGATCGAAGGGATTTTGCAGCATGCATGCCAGCGAACGAGAGGAAAACAAAGCTTTTCTGCTCGCTAACAGGTATTTCGATTTATTTCGCTTAGATTCGCTCAAATGCTCAACTACATTGATTTTAATTTTTTTTTTCTGTAACGGTCTTCCCAGATTCGTCCGAATCTGTTGATTCGATCAATGTTCGTCCGAATTTCATGGTTTTCTCCACGAAACACTATATTTCGTCGAATATTAACGAAATATGAACCGAATATCAGAAGGCGAGATGTTCGGTTCGATATTGGTTTCGAAACGAAAGAATTCGGATATTTCGTCCGAATCGAAACGAATTTGACAACTATGTGATTAAGACATGTAAAATGACAATTTTACCAAGGTACAAAAGAAGTGATCGAAGCATAAGCAATTTGGATGTCTCACAAAACAACTCCTGCACATTTGTAATGCGTAAAAGACTATCCCAAAGAACATTGTAGGATACTTTATACAAAAATTCCTCGACTTTGAACAGGTTATGTTTCAAAAGAAACTTGCAAAATGCAAAGAGAAGGTTAATAGGTAATTTGGTTGTATTTCCAGCCACAGTCAATTTAAATGTATTTAAGTTCTGATGCAACAGGTTGTCATCCATTTTGCTTGATCAGACATCAACATCATAAAACACATTATGTGACATAATGGATACATAAGGAAGAGAGAGAGAGAGAAAAAAAAGTTGCATCTGACCAGCTTCCAAGTTGCATACCACGCCAACGCAATTAATTGAACCAATAACCATAGTTTTATTAGAACAGATAACCATCTGTTGTAACAAACATGCTCTGACAATGCCATCACATTCATTGAAGACTAGAAAAGGAAACTATGATACTTCTTCAAAGGCTATATAGGCTGTGTTCTGGAAAAGTTGGTACTTGTGATTTGTGAGCTGTTCATCCATTTTGGAACCCAAGAAATCATAATCACGATATAACAAATGAAAAAACACAAGTCTATTATTAATTTTAGAGTTTTGTGAAACTTAGGTATGGCAATAGGCACCCATTAACCTGGAACCAGCCCAAAAAAAGGCAATGGGTAATTTACACCCATTTAACAGTAGGATTTGAGTTTGGGTCTACTAGATTGGACCTGAAAATATTTGGGTCCATGTCCATGAAACCCAGCCCTAGATCCAAAATAGAGTTGCATAAATAACACCCATACACACTGTACATGTAACACTATCATGGTTCTAGGCCTCGTTCCATGCTTAAAATCATAACCATGTATGAACTGAACCAAACTCTATTAAGAATCATGTTTAACATTAAAATCCAACATAATTTCCAAAAATGGAAGAAAAAAAACCTAGCTCAAGAACTTTTTTTATCTTGTTCTTTTAAACTTCTGCTCTTCCGAATTGAGTCCCACTCGGTTACAAATTCATGAAGATCTTTCTGAATTGAGCCCGACTTGGTTATGAAGCAGGTCTCCTCGACAGCCAACTTAATTTCCAGAAAGGTATCAACTCACTCACTCATCAAGAGCTCAAAAAAAAAACCTTCCAACTTCAAATCTGAAGAACTATTGTCGACTGCACAAGAGCATCAACTGGCAAACCAATCGATCGTACATCTTTTGACATGGCATCAAAACTTTGAAATCTTGGATGAAGTGGTATAATTAATAGGTTACTCAATGGTTCCAGATTCAATATAAATCTCATCTACAATTAAAACACGCCCGGAATCCATTCACTCGGTCAAATATAACACCAAACCCTAACCAAAACAGCAAAATCCCTAAACAAAATCATTGTACCTTTCCTAATTGGCAACAAAATAGACAAAAAACGCAATGCATGCTCATATCTGTGTTTTCAAGTTTCTCTAATAATCAAAAGCAGCTTGCGATTTAGGTTACATCCAAACAGAATCAAAGCATGAATCTTTCAGTAAAAAACCCTAGAAATGAAAGCTTACCCCATTCTGGAAATGGATCTCTGGCGTTCTTCGACAGTCTTTTCTTCGTCTCCTTCGCTGCTGGAGATGTGACTGAAGAAGAAGAAGAGATTTTTAGGGTTTCAAGCGGCTTGAACCCTAATAACTATATTTATAGTAGCAAGGAGCGACATGTCTTATTTCGAGCATTTTAGGGCGGTCCAAAACTCCAAACGCGGGTCAGGTCGGGTAGGAAATGGGTCGGGTCATGTTGGGTGAGGATGTTGGATTGGATTGCATGTGTGGTAAGTACCAAGTGGCTCTGACCCATTTTTAATCAGGTTGAAAAGGTCAGCCCCAAACAATCTAGGGGTGATCAACCGGATTTCCGGTCCGGCCTAAAATGAAGGACCGGTGAGTGGTCCGGTCCGGTCCAAACCGGTCCGGTTGGACCACTTAAAGTGGTCCGGACCGGTTTCCATTTTTTTTTTTTCATTTTCACCTCACATTTAAAAAATGGGTAAATGTCAAATGAATGAATGATGGGTTTTACAAATGGGTGCTGGGCTCATGCCTCATGGGCTCATCAATTTGAATTTTTTTTTTATTATTTTAATAAATTAGGTCCTGTCCGGTCCAGACCGGACCACAAAAGGCCTGGACCGGACCGGATTTGGACCACTAAGACCGCAAATCCGGTCCAGTCCGGTCTGGTTTTGTGGTCCGGTCCGGTCTGCGGTCCGGTTCTGTACAGCCCTACCAAACATGTTGGAAAGTTTCAAGGATAAACGTAAAAATTTGATTAAGTATAACTCGGAATGGGTTGACAGGTCATGGTGATGCGAGTCGAGTTTAAATCGGTTGGAGGCATGAAGATCCAAGTTCGGTAATAGTAAGCTTTTGGTCCATCCATATTTAATTCTCTTATCGATCAAGTTAGAAATGTCAATTTAAACTCACTTTGTCACAAATGAGAAAAAAGGCTTTGGATTATCACAGTTATTACTTTAGTTGAAATTAAGCTGATGGGTCCGTTCAAGAATTGCCACCCCTTCAATCTAAATTCAATTCTTTTAATCGGTCAAGTTAGAAATATCAATTCAAACTCATTGTCAAAACAAAAATAAATAATTTATACTTTGGATTATCACAATTACTGCTGCAGGTTGGTTCAAGAATTGCCACCTTTTTCTTTGTCTGGTGTTATCATAACACTTTGCGCTTTGCATGGCCATGCACCTCATTACCCTTTACAAATTTGACAAGCAAGAGTGCATTGGCCTTAGGGCGTGGTGTGTTTGGCTGGATTTCTTTGAAGTAAATGTGATTTTTTGTGGTCTTTGAAAGCAAAGTTGGTCGTGATTTGCTTCTATAAAAAGCTAATTTTGACCTTTACCTTTTAAAAAGCTAATAACCAAATGAGATTTTAAAGACTCTTTACTTTTCAAAAGTTAAAAGCCCAAATACACTTTTATAAAAAATCCAACCCAATATACCAGTCATTTGGCATTCATCAAATGTTGTATAGCACCAGATATATTTTAGTTTGCAAGTGATTTCTTCGAATTCAGATCCAAAGTCATGACTGGTGGAAGATCACTTCCATTCATAGCATGAAAGGGGTTTGTGATAAACTTTGATTTTGGAGGTGGGGAGTTGGAGAAGACCCTTCTCATCAGCACTGATTGTGTAGAAAATGGGTAAAAAGAGAAAGCCATTTTAGATGGAGATGGTGATGGTTAGGCTTTGAAAACTGAGATGGTCTGATGGTTAGGCTTTGAAAACTGAGATGGTCCACATCTCTCTTTTGTTTAGAATCCATAAATACGAAGAACCCAAAGTATTCAAGATGAATAGAAGACAGTATTTTCAAAAGCACATTATCTAAGAAAAGCTTCTTACATTTTATTATTTATTTTGATTTTAAAGGGCAATTCCATATTTCTGATTCTAACGTGTCGACTTTGAATCAGAATTGGGCATTGTATCATGGGGACAAAATTTCATCAAAACCACCTGCATGTGGGAAATTACCGTCTTTAAAAAAGCATCTTAATTGGTGTGCCTTGCCCATTTTTCTTTTGCTTTCTTATTTAATTTCTCACATTCACTATCATTCACATGATTCACTAATTATTTATACTAATTTTTTATTTGATTTTCTGATTCGAATGTAATTTCCCCAACATAAATTTGGGTACATGAGAACCACTGCTATATGATCTACTAGTCTAATACCATACAATTCATGCAAAGAGATACAGTGCAATTACGTGACTCTTTAAATGCTCCTAGATTAGCATTAGCTGGCGGCAACTACAAAATATATGATTACCAGGAGGATGCACCAGCAGTCGAAGAAAAACAGAAAATGGAAATACGCAAAGAATGGCCTACTTTGATGTTCCTTTGGTCAGGGAAATTTTGGTTCTGAGTAAGTTAAACTTACAGAATACTGCTCTATAAGCTGAGGGTTGTAAAATTTAGGGTCATGTCCATGTGAGCTTGCCTGCTTGAGCCCTGTGACATAATAACTATGACATTGGCTTTGTTGCACCCACCACAAGAATCTTGTCAAATGAGATGAAATGGACCAGGCGGTCATGGCTATCAACCATCCAAACTTTTTATTTTGCAATAGATATTATCTTAAACCATTTTCTACCTTCTAATCACTGGTTTTCAAATCTTAAATCTGCTACAATTCACCTGACTGGCTGCAATTTGATTAACAGTGCAATCCACCAACTAAAACCCACTAGACAAACAATAAAATTGATCTATTATTTCGTTTCACTAGGGCCTACTCAGGATATGTATCATCTAACACCCGCATGCAAGCTTCAACTTCAAAAGATTTAAAAGTGTGAAAAAACTCATCTGGATGGGAAAAAAGTCTCCCATTTCTGTTTACTCCAAAGAGAAAATTAGCTTAATAGAAACTTCTACTCCATCGATGCGGTGCCACCAGCAGCCTTTAACTTTTCTATGATGTCATTGGCCTCCTCTTTTGTGACTCCTTGTTTCAGCAACACTGGTGACTTTTCCACCAGATCTTTGGCTTCCTTCAACCCCAGATTGGTGAAGGCTCTGACCTCTTTGATCACCTTAATCTTTGCTGCCGCATCGAACTTCTCCAGTTTTACATCAAAAGCTGTCTTCTCTGCCTTCTTCTCCTCTGCCTTTGCCGACCCAGAAGAGGCCCCACCCTGTGGTCCCAAGTCCAAGCCATCTGTTGAAATTGGTTGCATCTTAGGGTGATTTAGTCTGTCTCTTAGGGTGGGGCCAATCTGTTTGAGTTCCTCGGGGGAGAGAGCAGCAATGCGATCAGCAAGCTGTACAATCTTCTCCGAAGGAGGGGGTCTGGGCCCATATGGGTCATACACAGGAGGGTATTTATACCTTTTAGGCTTTGTCTTGGGGTCTCTGGGGACAAAGTCATGGTGAAACGGACGACATTGCAGAGAAGAGTTGCTGGATACTGTAAGGAGTTTGGTGGAAACACGAAGACTTCTGAGGAAAGAAAAGGACTTCATAGTGTTTTGGGTAGGTAAAGCCTTAGCTTCATGTAAGAGCTAGCTGGAGCAACAGTAACTGTTTTAGATGCATACTAGCAAAATAGAAGAAAAACGAAGCCCAATAGATCAGGTCTGGCTTAAAAAAGTTTGTTAGTGTTGTTGGTGTGCACATGTAATGTCCATCTTCTTAAGCAGTATACGCCTGAAAAAACCCCACCAACAAAAAAAAAAAAAAATCACCATCTTCATGCAACAATACGACAAATATCTCTTTTGATAAAAAAGTACCTTCTAATATATGCATGGGGCTTGAAGGATTCAAATCCAGTTATCAAAATGTAAAAAAAAAAGAACCCTCCTTTCAACTTAGTTGGATAGAAACTCTGCAGGTTTACTGACTATATAGTACCATTCTACGAACATATTTGCAATTTAATGGCCAAATAGTCCCCATGGCGGTGATGTAATGTCTTTCATATTCTTTTATAGAAGGGAAGCAGACAATGGGAGCACCAGTCTGTGAATATCAAATGGTCAAAAGCATCTCTACCTGTCTACTTCGCATCATGACTGGATGAAACAGATGGCCCTTCAATAGAACATAGGTCATTCAAAGGATCTACAATCCACTGAAGTAGAAAAGCCATGGTTGATCAGAAAATTTATTCCTATGCGCAAAAATGCATAACCACATGGATTAAGTCACGCCACCCATGAATTTGAGGTCCAAATCAATATTTCCATTGAGAGGCATTGAGAAGAAATAGGGACATAAAAAATATCAGCTCATAAGGATGTTCCTATGGAATACATTAAAATGGCAGGAGTACTGGAAAACATTTAGATGATGTGGTAGCCATCACTCAGATGACCACCACGAACAAGAAATCAATCTATTTAGACAGAAAAGGATGATAAGCAAACCACACAAGATAATGGGGTGATTCGGCAGTCACGCCCACAAATGTTTGATGGCAGACCATTTAAATGCTGGTGGTAGAAAATAGAGCCAACATAAAAACTTAGATTTTCTAAATCAAATATTATAAGAGTAAAATGAGGGTACTAAAAGCTTGGTGGAGGCTAGGTCTTGTAGGAAGGGGGCATTGATGCTTAAAAAGAAGTGGGATTTCAAAGCATGAGGAGTTTGATGATCAACAATGTTAAATTAAATGCAGGAGGTTTGCTTCTAAGCTTAAAGACAGTAACAAGAACATTGATCTATCAGCCAAAACACTGAAAAAATCACTGGGAAATTGGACCATCCAAGCCATCCAAGTAATGTCCTGTTAATCAAATAACTAACAACAATTTGTATCATATCATAGCAAATTTTATCCATTACTAGTCAATAAAAAGAAGCTCCTGTTTGGTAAAAAAAAAGGAACACCTTTCGATCAAAAAAGGGTCATCAAATAATCTCCTGTTTAATAGGAAATGATTACCAAACCATCACCACCACCAACCCTTGTAAATTTAATCC
Organism: Litsea cubeba; assembly: GCA_012931725.1. Lineage (NCBI taxonomy): Eukaryota > Viridiplantae > Streptophyta > Magnoliopsida > Laurales > Lauraceae > Litsea > Litsea cubeba. The sequence goes on from CM022945.1 coordinate 81,792,702, forward strand.
CAGGAAAGTGCTGATCCTATCTAGATCATCTAGATCTATACAATGGACCCTTTACTTTACTCATCTGATTGAACACTTTCTACTCTGAATTCCAACAAGTAAGCAAATGTGCCTCAACAAAATTCATTAAGATAATATTCATCAATTAAAGCTTTCTGTTTTGCATTTGGGGACTTCACAAAAATCTACATCGACAATCGGCACTATACCAACGATTCGAAGCAGCCCAAAAGAAGGGAGATTACGATTTTCAATCTCCAAACACAATCCAATTCCAATGTATAGTATAACTTTAAAACAGTAAGAAAGAGAATAGACATATTACATACCTTATTACGAAAGAGGTTTTTCTTCGTAGATGTTCTTCTTCTATTCTATTGTGTTCGTCTACTACAGTCTTTTTGTTATCGAATTCTAGCCATGGAAGCGCTTTTGGGCTGGTTAGGGTTACTTTTCGATGGAAGAAATTGCAGAAAACACCCCCGAGTTTTCCTGGGTGGTGGGCTTGGCCCTTATTTGGAGAGGTCGAATTGTTTGATTTTTGACCTGTATGCAGGTTTATTTGTGGGGCCCATAGAGCCAATCAATCAATAATGAGATCCATAATGCACACCACCGGGCTGTGATTTCTCACAAAAACAAGAAAGGATGAGAGGCTGTTGAAATTATCACGAAGAATATGTGCATTTTTATAACTCAGTTGATCAGAAACACGAGTGTGTTAGTGGTACGCATGAGCCCCAATATCCAACATGGCTACATAATTTTTTTTTATATTTGAAATGTAAGTACTCAGATGCCTAACTCACACACTCACCCAAGTCTCTACCGTCGCCACATAGCACTAAGGATTGATCCCTAATTATTTAGGTGGAAGAGAAGTACCTCACCAACTAATCTACCAGCTGTGCTTTGATGTAACAATGAATTAACATCATCAAATCAAAACAAGGAAGAGAAATTGGAGATTTTAGAATGATTTTGGAAGAAATCTGCTGAAGTTGGACCTTTCAGGGACTGTCTGTCTCTACTCTTTAGCCTCTAATCTTTCGGGCTCTTCCTCGTTGTCTTTGCACATCAAATCAGTTCATCTGAAACAAGAGAAACTGAGAGGTTCAGGTTTCCGAGGAGTCTCCTGAGCATGTGAAGAAGAAGGCCAAAGAGGAGAGAGAAATGATACCCTAGATAAGCTGCAACCCCCTTTCTCACACCAGCTAATAGGATGTGTGCCATTTGGGTTCTAAAATGTGCATCCACCCCAACTCTTTAAATGAGTTTATGCAACATCACCCCACCAAATTATCCTAGCCCTTCATTTAACAGCGCTAAAGTCTAATGGCATCTTAATTGTACATTTTCTCCAGATTCAATCCACTAGTGAGTGGAAAATTGGATTTAATGCCAAATCATGGGATGAAAATAACATCAAAGAGGCTGCACTGGTGAAAGGCAGGCCCCAGTGGTCACTAAAATGATGGACTGCACTTGCAGTCCTCGTAGGAGACATTTCCCCCTGCAGGGATAGTGTTAGGGACCTGAGATACATGCATGGAGAAACTCAGAATAGTCACAATTAACCATCAAAGAGCTGATTTTGCTGAGGAAATAATATTTCCAAAAGCCATCCAGTTCAAGATTCAGGCAGAATACCACTCTAAATCCTCATCTTTTGGCTTGGAATTTTAATGATTGCATTCTTATTGAGATTTAATCCAATAATGGATAATGGCATGAGAACTATCAAATTGAAGTGGGTGAAGCAAATTATTTTTGAGTTCTAACCGTATAATGTTGCCAATATACATATATAAATATTGAAAACCTATCAGCACCTGTAAAAGTTCTAACCATATAAATGTTACTGATAGCACCTATCTTTATCAATAAATGTAAACAGAGCATATTATCATCAAATTCTCCTATCAATTCCACCAGTTGAGTTCCATTTCCAAAAGCAAGTTTTCCTTTCAAAATTGGCATTGGATTCTGATCAAAATCAAGTGAATAATGTTTTACTAGTTGTCCATCAAACATTGCATGAAAAAACAGTTGTTAAAACAAATAATCTAAAGGAAGAGTTTTAAATGAAATGAATATCTCAAAAGGTGTGGTATATGATGGAAAGTGGAAACCTCTTTTATCCTTCCTTCTCTGCCTTTTCCTGTGTTAATGTACCTTGGATTGGTGCAACCCAGTTAGGAAAATGTACCAATCCAATTAGGAAAACCAACTTGGAATTCAAAGACGTCACTCACGGATGAAAATTATCCTTGTTGGACGATGGAAGATATTCATTTAAGGGCTTCAATATTTAATGAACTAATATGGAGCAACACACTCAGATCAAGATCAAGATCAAGTTTGAGGCAATGACAATAGACAAGGGAAAGTTAGAATGAAAGGGTTGCGTGGACTACATGTTGACCTTGCAAATATTCTATTTTAGAAAAAAAACTTTAGGTTTGCTTTTTATAGAACACCTATGTTTGTGGGACCCACTTGTGCAATTCATGTGGATCCCAAATGAAATGAGAAACCCCACAGAAAACTTTTCTGCAAATACATACATGAACTATTGTGAAAAAACATTACACCCCAAGACAGAAAGTACATCCAATACATTTCCTCATGATACAAAAGGTGGAAAAGACCCAATAGAACTCCCGCCTGTACAATGTGTTTGGGTGTCATAGCTGTGCACTGGGGTGGGGATGATAAGATCTATCACAGCCAAGCTGCCCATCCTGGGAACATCTGACATAAACGGTCTGTGTCAATAGCATCTTGTATGAGTTGTTGGACCTGCAATTACCACAAATGAATAAATAGCTACAATTGGTGGTTGAAATATTGATATAAACTAAAAGGCAATGAGATAACAAACTCAAGGACGCAACATATCAAGTCCATAACAACACCCATCTCCCTTACCCCCGTGAGCGGGCACACACGCCCATACACAAAAGAACCCACAGAAGCCAGAAAGGAAAAATAAGGGAGGGAACTCGATACACAATGATTGAGCTCATGAACTCACAATACCAAAAGATTCTCAAGAATATTTATTTTCCTCAACCACCCATCGATCAAGCAGGCCCATTGCACTAGTGAGTAGTGCCCTCTCTACAGGTGAACGTACTATCATACCCTTAGTTCCCTAGTCAAATAGCACCGACCACCATCATTCTGTCTATCAACCCACCCATTTAGAATTAATTTATAATCACAAACTATGTCCTAATGGAATTAAAGGAGTGGATCTTTGTTTGACATCTACTTGAGTAGCTGGGAAATGTGTAGTCATTGAATAGGTGTGTCTGGGAGCCTACCAAGATGGAGGCCAGTCTTGGATAAAAAATTCAACCAAAATAAACATTTTCATGGATAAAAGTACAGGTTTACATATAATTCTAGCAAGACCCCAAGAACAGTTTGATTCGGCCCCCCATAGTCATCAATAAATATTGAAAATGGGCCTATGATACTGTTATTATTATTCCTCAGGATTCTTATCTGTGAGAGTTGAGATGAACACTTTTTTTATCGTATTAGGAGGCAGGCTCACAAAGTGGATTGTTTGGCTAAAGCAGCAAAGGGGGAGGCTTTAAGGGTCAAGTGATGCTGGTTGCACAGCACTTAATTGTCGCCTGGTCGACTCTTTCATTTGGTACTTTTGCTTGCCATATTCTGCCTTCTTACCGTTTCAAAAATGTCATTAAAAAAAAAATGTTATGAAATTTTTCGTATTTAATTATCCCTAATAGTTTAGTAAATAATATTATTAGGTATCTGAAGCACAATTGTTCTATTTTTATGTCATATTACTTTCTTGAACAAAAGTAAATATCACTCGTTTGGGTAATTCACTTGTAAAATGAATTCAAGGGTCACTTTAAGAGACAAGAAAAGAAGAGGGGTCTTATAAAAAAGTAAAAAATCTCAAAAATCACCTCCTTTTTTTTTTTTTTAAGTCAATTTCTCATTCCACTAAAGACAAAAAGGCCTCCTCTTTTTTATCCAAAAAAGTAAAAAATTTCTTCGCATGCTACAAAATGACAAAAAGTCAAGAAGGTTGATTTTGAAATTTTAAACCTTTTGATAAGACCCTTCTTCCTTCTCCTAAAGTGACCCTTAACTTGAACTCACTTTACAAATGAATTACCCAAAAGGGCCAAAAAGAGGAAAGAAGTCAAATAGTTTAATAGTATAAATATATGATTTATAGTATCACATCCTAAAAGCTTATATGGAATCTGGGAGATAAAAGAAGGATATACATTGCTTGAATATTTTCTATCGTCATTTTTCCGGAACAAGTTACTATGGTTTTCTTAAATTATGAAATCCATCAGGAGATACAAAACTTAATGCAGAAGCAATGATTAGATGCAAGTTTGGAGGCTCCCATTGTTGATATAAATTCTTGTCCTTGAAAACCAGCAATACCAAACAAACACACAAACTAGAAGGATAGATGTGAAATAATATGTAAAGATAGGAAGAAGAATAAACCAAAGGTGGAGAGAAACCGATACCTCAAAGGGAGGCTCATATGAGATTTTATAATTACACAATACCCAAATCAAGGGTAATCTAATCAATATACAATCCCTAATTAAGAGTAATCAAATCAATTTACAACCTTCATCAAGGATAATCAAATCAATCTATAAATCTATACAAGGAAATAAATAAATAAGAGATAACTGAAGATACAGATATATACAAGCTCTGACGGGCCTTGGGCTGGGCCAAGTGGGCCTAAGTCACATTATTTCTACACTCCCCCTCAAATTGATGTGGTAATGCAGAAAACAACAATTTGCTAGTAAGTTCATGATGGCGTGGCTTAGGAAGAGCTTTTGTGAAGATATCTGCCAACTGGTCATGAGTAGAAACATGAGGCAAGGTGATCTTCTCAGTGACAACATGCTGATGGATGAAGTGACAATCAATCTCAATGTGTTTCGTCCGTTCATGAAAGACTGGATTATTAGCAATTCTAGTAGCACTGGTATTATCTCCATGAAGAGGTGTAGGCATATTAACAATAATACCAAATTCACAAAGAAGACGGCGGAGCCAGATGATTTCTGCACTTGCAGACGACATTGCCCGATATTCAGCCTCAGCAGAAGATTTGGATACAGTGGTTTGTTTCTTGGACTTCCATGAAATCAGAGAGTCGCCAAGAAACATGCACCAGCCAGTGGTAGAGCGCCGGGAATCAGGGCAACCAGCCCAGTCGATATCGGCATACGCTGATAAGCGTAGAGAAGTATTAGACGGATAGAAGAGACCATGACTGGGAGTGCCTTTAACATAGCGGAGAATGCGCAAAGCAGCAGCAAGGTGAGGTTTATGAGGATTGCTCATAAATTGGCTAACCGTATGCACCGCATGAGAAATATCAGGGCGAGTCATAGTTAAGTAGAGCAAACTACCAACGATCCGACGGAAAATAGATGGATCATCCATGAGGGGACCATCCTCTGCACTGAGTTTACTATTTAATTCCATTGGCGTATCAACAGTATGAGCATCATCAAGTCTGGCAGAGGTGATCAAATCAGAAGCATATTTACGCTGATGTATCCGAATGCCCGACTTAGTACGCGAAAACTCAAGCCCGAGAAAATATGTGAGAGGACCGAGATCCTTCATTTTAAAGTGGCAAGTGAGATGATGCTTGAGATCCGTAATACCAGAAATATCATTGCCACTGATAATTGTCAATCCTGGGCCTCCAGGTCCAATATATCAGGCCCATTTACATACTAGTTAGTTGTTAGCTATTAGTATGGATCTAAATCCATATGTAATTAATGGATAAGCATTGTTAGAATGTAATCAGGGATTTAACCCTTTAAATAGAGCTCTCAGTCGACCATGCAAAGGAAGACAATTAATCTCCATTTCTCTGTTATGCTTGTCTCTTCTCTCTAAGCTAACATGGTATCAGAGCCTAGCCGATCACCTGTGATTCTCTCCAAAGTCATCTTCCAAGCATTGGAAGCCCGTCTGTGATCATCCTCTTCAGCCGGATCATCTCTGATCGTCTCTGATCATCGCCGATCACCCGTGGCCCACCGGAGATCATCATACCAGAAATTGACGAAATCAGTCACCAAGCTCGCCTGTTATTCCTCTTATTTATCACAATTTTTCCAGCAATTTTTTCTCATCAGAGGTAGGCCATCTAGCATATTTTGTGATGGTTCAGTTTTATTAAAAAGTTTTCATCACAGCCATCCAAGATTGTGGATTTTGATCCGTTTCTAGTGGAACTTCTTCCCATAGTTGCGAAAAATCCTTGGTTTTTCATCCCCAGACTCTGATCAGATCTCTGATCATCCACTGGGGCCCACGTGGACATATTTCCACTCACGTCCAAGGACGTGTTGCCCTTTTTTCTGCTCCCAGTTGCTGTTTTCTTCTTCCTGTTGCTGTTTTCATCTTCTATTGGTTACTGTTACTGTTGCTGTTGTCTGCTGTTGCTTGCTTCTTCCTCTGGGTTACTTTTACTGCTGTTGTTGCATCTCCACTGCCTTCTATGTTCTGTTCTATTGGTCACTGTGTTCATCTGCTGATTTCTGGCGAATACGCTCCTCTGCTATCATGGATAAAAATGATAAATCAGATCTCTCTATTGTTAAATTTAATGGCAAAAACTATGTCTCTTGGGCGTTTCAATTCCAGTTATACCTTGAAGGAAAGGAACTGTGGGCCCACATCGATGGATCTGAAACAATTCCTGCTGATGATGCCAAGAAAATTCTTTCTTGGAAAACTAAAGATGCAAAGATAAAATCTTGGATTCTTTCTTCTGTGGAACCACATTTTATTTTGTATCTACGACCATGCAAGACTTCAAAGGAAATGTGGGAATATTTGAAAAAGGTCTATTATCAAAATCATGCTGCTCGTCAATTTCAACTGGAATTAGATATTGCAAATTACTCCCAAGGGACGCTTTCCATCCAGGATTATTACTCAGGCTTTCTAATCCTCTGGTCCGAATATGATGAAATCAAGTTTGCTACTGTCTCTGAGGCGCTGCTACCCGAGTTACTTTCTTTACAACAAAACAGTCATCGGGACCAATTGCTCATGAAACTGCGCCCTGAATATGAGCCCGTGAGATCCAACTTGATGAGCCGAGCTTCTCTCCCCAACATAGATGACAGTCTTCAAGAACTTCTACGGGAAGAACAACGCCTTGTTTCCAAAATTGCAATTGAACAACAGTGCTCCACTGATGCTCCGCTTGCCTATGCTGCTAAAACCAGGCCTCCTCCTCGAGACATCAGTAAAGTACAGTGTTACACCTGTCAAAAATATGGCCACTATGCAAATCAATGCAAGCTGAAAGTCTGTAAATATTGTAAGGCTGTTGGTCACATTATTGAAGAGTGTCGGAAGAAGGCTCGCAATTCGGCTTCTCGCCCCTATGTGCAGTCAGCTCCAAGTGCTTACACGGCTACCACCCCACAATATGCATCTTCTGAATTCAGTGGTTCAATGTCGTTTGATTCACCATCACAGCCTGGTTCCTCATCACATACACAGTCCCCCGCTCCAATTACTCCGGCTATGGTAAATCAAATGATTATCAATGCTCTGTCCTCTATGAACATTTCAGGTACTGGTCCGTCCCTTTCTAATACATGGTATTTAGATTCAGGGGCTAGTAATCACATGACCTCCTCACCCACAAAACTACATAATGTTGTTCCCTACACTGGCACTCTTTCTGTTCAAGCTGCCAATGGGGACCACCTTCCCACTGTCTCTGTGGGTGATACCCCTGGCCCTTTTCCATTAACAAATGTTTTTGTGTCCCCTCATCTTGCTACCAATTTAGTTTCTGTGGGTCAATTAGTTGAGAATAAATACAATGTCTCCTTTTCTTCTTCTGGTTGTGTTGTGCAGGACCAGGAGTCGGGGGCAGTGATCGCGAGGGGGCCTAAACGTGGCAGACTTTTTACCTTATCAGTCTCTCCATTTCTTCAGGATAAACCTTGGCATCAGTTGTTTTGTTTTTTACTTCATAATAATTCTCGGTTATGGCATAATAGACTTGGTCATCCGAATGCTGCTACGTTGTCCACTTTGTTTCAAACTGGATTATTAAATAAACCTCTTGATTCTGCTTCATTTGAGTGTAATGCTTGTAAATTAGGAAAAAGTAAAACTTTACCTTTTTCTAACTCTACAACTCGGAGCAATGAATGTTTTGACTTAATCCACAGTGATGTTTGGGGCATTGCGCCTACCATTTCTCATGGTCATTTCAAATACTTTGTTACATTTATTGATGATTACAGCAGGTTTACTTGGGTTTATTTGTTACATTCTAAATCTGATGTTCTTAATGCATTTAAAATTTTTCTTAGATATGTTGAAACCCAATTTCCAAATGCATTAAAACTTTACGATCAGATTCAGGGGGGGAATATGTCTCCACTGATTTCCAATCTTTCCTAAGAAGTCGAGGAATTATATCTCAACGTACTTGTCCATATACTCCTCAACAAAATGGAGTCGCCGAACGGAAAAACAGGCATCTTCTTGATGTCACGAGAACGCTTCTCATTGAATCATCTGTTCCTCCTCGGTTTTGGACTGAAGCTCTCACCACTGCAGTGCATCTCATAAACCGTCTTCCATCACCTACCATTGCCAAATTAACACCACATTTTAAACTTTTTGGTCAACATCCATCGTTTAATCATCTGCATACCTTCGGGTGTGTTTGCTTCGTTCATCTGCCTCCCACAGAGTGCACAAAATTAACGGCCCAATCTAGCAGGTGTGTTTTTTTAGGATATGCAACTACCCAAAAGGGTTTTGTTTGCTATGATCCAGTGGCTCGTCGGACCAGGATCTCTCGTAATGTTATTTTCTTTGAAAATCAATATTTTTCCCAAAACCACTTGGATTGTCCTTCTCCATCTTCCACTACTTTGTTACCTGGGTTTTCCGAAGAAAGAACTGTTACACGATTTAATCCTAATTTTGTGTATCGTCGAAGGGAACGACCTACCACTGCAGGTGCCCACCCTCCTGATCCTCCTGATCCTTCGACAAATGGTCCCACATCTACTGGTACCTTGCGTCGCTCCTCCAGAATTTCTCGACCTCCTGAGAGGTATGGATTTACCCATGCTTCTTTGATGACAACACTATCCTCTGTTTCCATTCCAAGTTCTTATTTGCAGGCTGTGCAACATGATTGTTGGAATCAGGCCATGAAAGAAGAATTAGATGCGTTGAACCAGAATCACACCTGGGATATTGTGGACTGTCCTTCTTCAGTTAAACCCATCGGTTGCAAATGGATATACTCGATCAAACTAAAATCCGATGGCTCCTTGGATAGACACAAAGCTCGACTTGTGGCACTTGGCAACCGACAAGAGTATGGCATTGACTATGAAGAGACATTTGCGCCAGTTGCAAAAATGACAACTGTTCGGCTCCTTCTCGCCATTGCTGCTTCTCAATCTTGGCCATCATTATACCAAATGGATGTCAAGAATGCCTTTCTACATGGGGACTTGAAAGAAGAGGTCTATATGCGGATACCCCAAGGAGTCACCTCTCCGTTACGCAGATCTCTTTACGGTTTCAAGCAAGCTCCTCGAGCGTGGTTCGAAACATTCAGAGATCGTTTGGGCACAATTGGCTTTACTCAAAGTCCGTACGATCCGTCTCTTTTTCTGAACCAAGCATCTACTGGCTTTACTGTTCTCCTCGTATATGTTGATGATATCATTATCACTGGCACCGATGATGCTATGATAAAATCACTCCAAGCTCTCTTCGCGATTCATTCCATATGAAGGATCTGGGTCCTCTACATTATTTTTTGGGCTTAGAGATACATCAATCTCCAAAAGGCCTATTTATCAATCAACACAAATATGCGACAGATCTTATTGAGCTTGCTGATCTCGATGAATCTTCCTCAGTTGATACGCCGCTTGAAGTCAATCTTAAGTTGCGTAAAGATGGTGGAGATCTTCTTCCTGATCCACATACATACCGGAGACTCGTCGGCAGTCTTGTCTATCTCACCATCACCAGGCCTGACATATCTTATGCTGTCAATCTTGTTAGCCAATTCATGACGTCTCCTTGCCACCTTCATCTGACAGCAGTGAAGCGCATTATCCGGTATTTATTGGGTACTCGAGCTCGTGGTTTATATTATCCAAAGGATAATCGTCTACTTCTGACTGCTTATGCAGATGCTGACTGGGCAGGATGTCCGGATACCAGACGGTCCACCACTGGTTGGTGTATGTACCTCGGTCAATCTCTCATCTCTTGGAAATGCAAGAAACAAGAACGGGTCTCCAAATCTTCCACAGAGGCTGAATATCGGGCTATGTCCTCTGCTTGTTCTGAAATCCTATGGCTTCGGGGACTTCTTTCGGAACTTGGATTTACGCAGGACTCTCCCACTTCCTTGAATGCAGATAATACTGGGGCAATCAGGATCACTGAAAATCCTGTTCTTCATGAACGCACAAAACACATAGAAGTTGATTGCCACTTTATTCGAGATGAATACAAGCGTGATGTTATCAGTCTACCTCACGTCCCTACAGAGTTTCAGTTTGCAGATATCTTCAGTAAGGGACTTCCTCGGCCTCGACATCAGTTTCTTGTCTCCAAATTGCTGCTTTATGACACTCCCGCATCAATTTGAGGGGGGGTGTCAATCCTGGGCCTCCAAGTCCAATATATCAGGCCCATTTACATACTAGTTAGTTGTTAGCTATTAGTATGGATCTAAATCCATATGTAATTAATGGATAAGCATTGTTAGAATGTAATCAGGGATTTAACCCTTTAAATAGAGCTCTCAGTCGACCATGCAAAGGAAGACAATTAATCTCCATTTCTCTGTTATGCTTGTCTCTTCTCTCTAAGCTAACAATAATCATATCATCAACATAGACTAAAAGGAATGTGTAACCCTTTGGTGTCCATCTAAGAAAGAGAGAACTATCAGAATGACTCTGGCGAAACCCAGCTTGAAGAATAGCAGCTCGGAATTTATCAAACCAAGCCCTGGGAGCCTGCTTAAGTCCATAAAGAGATTTGCGCAATTTACAAACATGCTGAGGAGGACAAGCATAGCCAGGAGGAGGGTTTAAATAGACAGTCTCTTTCAAGTCGCCATGAAGAAAAGCATTTTTGACATCCATCTGCCACAGAGGCCAATTGCGAGCTGCAGCTACACAAAGAAGAGTACGAACTGTGGTCATTTTAGCCACTGGAGCAAATGTTTCCTGATAATCAATGCCATACTCCTGCTTGTAACCCTGTGCAACCAATCGTGCTTTGTAGCGATCCAAACTCCCATCAGAGTTAACCTTGACAGAGAAGATCCACTTACTGCCAATGACAGAGGCTTTGTCAGGTGTCGGTACCAAGTCCCATGTATGGTTTGCCTCAAGAGCCAACAATTCCTCATTCATAGCATCCTGCCAGTATGCAATCTTCGAAGCCTGTGTATAAGAGGTGGGTATAGGAGCACTATCCAAAGAAGTGAAAAGAGCAGGGAAGCCATATCTGTCAGGAGCAACCGAAGGACGACTAGATCGTCGCAGGGGTTGGATATTAGTAGAGGAAGTATTAATACCTGAGGGTACAGGAGGCAGCATGGGAATAGGATCGGGAGAAGGAGGCCCCACAGGAGGAGTCTTGTTTCGCCGGACATAGACATTGGTAATTGGTGGTTTGGAAGAAGTTGTCACAGGGAATTGTGGCAAATAAGAGACAGCAACAGGATGAGTTTGGAGACGCAAAGAAAAGAAGGGAATGTGTTCTAAAAAGATCACATTACGAGATATCCGCATGCGTTTCTCAGAGGGATCATAACATAGAAATCCCTTGTGTTCAGAACTATAACCTAGGAAGAGACATTTGGCAGCCTGGGGTGACAACTTAGTGCGCTCTGTAGGTGGAAGATGGACAAAGCATAAACAACCAAAAACACGCAAGTGAGAATATGAAGGTTTATGGCTAAAAAGAGCTTCATATGGAGTAATCTTTCCTAGAACAGAGCTAGGATGACGATTGATGAGATACACAGCGGTATGAGCAGCATCACACCAAAATGTGGGAGGAACTAAGGATTCAAGAAGGAGAGTACGAACAGTTGCAAGAATATGCCTGTTCTTTCTCTCAGCAACACCATTTTGTTGTGGAGTATGTGGACATGATTTTTGGTGAATAATGCCTTTAGCAGAAAGGAAGGTAGAAAATTCATGGGACATGTATTCTCCGCCGGAGTCAGACCTGAGAATTTTGATATCTTTTTGAAATTGTGTGTGAACCATATTATAAAACTTTTGGAAAAGAGAAAAGACCTCAGATTTGAAGCGCATGAAATAAATCCATGTGAATCGAGAATGATCATCAATAAAAGTCACATAATACTTAAAACCTGTCCTCCTTAATGTGGGTGCAATGCCCCACACATCAGTGTGAATGATATCAAAAGAAGATGACGCACGTGAATGATGAATGGGAAAAGGTAAAATATGACTTTTACTTAAACAACATGTAGCACACTTAGATTGAAGAAAAGAGGACATCATTTTATTATCAACAGTGGAATCTAAACAGCCAATTTTAAACAAAGAAAATAAATAAGCATTATTCACATGACCAAGACGACTATGCCAGATAGTCCACAAGTTATTAAAATGAGAAGAAGAAGAAGAAAAGAGGGAGTGATGTCCAATGTCCAGCAGAAACAGTCGACCATGTTTCCTCCCCGTCACGATCACCTTCCCAGTGTGCCTCTCCTGTATGACACAACCAGTGGAAGAAAATTTAATATGGTACCCATCATCAATCAGTTGGCCTACAGAAAGTAAATTTGCTGATAACTTGGGAACAAAGTAAACATTGGAAAGGTGGAGGGATTGGCCAGAGACACTAGATAAAGTAATGGTACCAATTCCCGAAATGAGTAATTGGTCGCCATTAACAGTAGTTATTTTGTCTTTGCCAGTATAAGGGTGAGAAGCTGTAAAACTATGTTCCACAGAGGTCATGTGGTTTGAGGCCCCTGAATCTAGAAACCAGGTGGATGGGGTAATGTAGGATGACCTAGAGATTGAAGAATGGAAAGCAGGAAATGCAAGAGGAGGAGTTTGGTACCGACCACCAGAAAAACCCATGGATGCATATGCAGAAGTCACCGTGCTCTGAATCAGGTCTTGAATCTGGGTTGGAGTCATGGATACAGTCCCGGAAGAAGTGCTGCCTGTGTCAGGGAGAGGTGCTTGAGCTTGGAACGCAGCAGTATGTTGTCTGGATGCAGTGGGAGGATGTTGCTTTTGCTGGGGTCCATTCTTCCTTTGTAAACTACGACAATCATCAATGAGATGACCAGAGCGTTTGCAATATCTGCAAATCAATTTCTTTCGACAGTTCTTGGCTAGATGACCAAAGCCTTTGCATTCATAGCATTGAGTAGGCTTCTGATTGGGGGCTGCTAGAAGAGTAGTCTTAGCCTGAAGAGGAGCCTTTGGGTCTTCAAAGATAACACGCTGAGAGGTAAGGCGAAGTTCTTCTCTAAGGACTTCTTGGAAGCATGTGTCCAGATTGGCTGTGACTTCTCTATTCATAAGAGCAGAGCGGACAGATTCGAATTCTGGTCTGAGATTCATAAGAAACTGACTAATGTGAGTTTCTTCTTGTAATTTAAGTGCCTCCGTCAGAAACCCAACAGATACGGACTGTATTATCATAGCATCCCTCTCAGTCCATAATGTGAGAAATCCATTGTAGTATTCTTGCACAGTTTTATCACCTTGACTGAATTTCGCAATTTCACTATCGAGTTGAAATTTGCGAGCTTTATTTGTTTGATGATAAACATTCTTTAGATGACCCCACATATCAGAGGCAGCAGCATATGCTTGAAGAGCAATGGCAAGAGAAGGATCAATGGAGTTAAGAATCCAAGTGATAACCTTAGCATTTTCTTTAGACCAGGTAGCTAAAGCTTTGGTGTCAGTAGTATGTTTAGTTATCGAGCCGTCAAGATAACCAAACAATCCTTGGCCTTCAACGAAATTCTTCAGATGAAATGACCAAGCCATGTAATTATTTCCATTGAATTTAATGGGAATAACATCATACTTGTCCATATTGAAGAAGCGGCAGCAAAATGAAACAGCAGCAACCAACCAAGGATAGAAAACAACTACAGAATAGCAAGATGCACACAGAAATGAAATAGATAAGCTGCAGGAGAGGATAGCTGCTAATACAGCACAAAAGAGCACACACAGCCAGCTATCACCACAAAATCCAGCACAAAAGAGAGACAGCACAGAAGAATCCAGCACAGACAGCAAGCCCGCACAATAAAATGCTCAAAATCCAGCACAGACAGCCCCAGGCGACCTAGATGCTTGATGGCAGATGAGGTACGTGGACCCCACAATCTGATCTATGCACAGATCAGATAGAAAAGACTGGAAGAATGCCAAAAATCCTACCTCCAGTCCAAGTTTGATGAAGATCGGACACAGATCCACAATATTGGACGGTTGTGATAAAAACAATCTTGTAGAAAGAATATCAAAACCGACAGAGGAAGAAGGGATAAAAAATACCTCAAATGAAGAAGAAAAATTCCATAAAAATCACTATAATTCCCAGAAAAGTGAGTCGACCAACATGGAGAGAACTGTTGGTGATGTTGTGATCATCGCTGGTGGGCCAGTATCGAGACAGAATTGAAAACGGTAAAAAAACCGTGCATGCCGTCAGTTTCCGTCAGTGCATCGATTTGAACATGACTTCCATGAGAGGATCAACAGCAAGATCAGAGGTAGGGGATGGAAGGAGAAGATATTTTCGCAACTCTAGGCCAAAGTTTCACTCAAATCGGATCAAAATCCACAAATTTGGACGGTTTTGATGAAAACAGAGACAAGAAATAGAAATATCACAAATGTTGCTGGAAACCTCACCTCTGATGGGAGAAAAAATCCAGAAAAATGCTCATAAATACCAGCGATGCTGGTCGACCAAGATGGAGGTGATCGTGAGAGATGTTGAAGATGATCCGAAGTGGGCCACGTCTTGATCAGGGATGATCAGACACAATCAGGAAGAAGATCCAAGTCAGGGAGAATGACTGAATCAATTTGAGAAGGTAACTATAGCTCTGATACCATGGAATAATATGTAAAGATAGGAAGAAGAATAAACCAAAGGTGGAGAGAAACCGATACCTCAAAGGGAGGCTCGTATGAGATTTTATAATTACACAATACCCAAATCAAGGGTAATCTAATCAATATACAATCCCTAATTAAGAGTAATCAAATCAATTTACAACCTTCATCAAGGATAATCAAATCAATCTATAAATCTATACAAGGAAATAAATAAATAAGAGATAACTGAAGATACAGATATATACAAGCTCTGACGGGCCTTGGGCTGGGCCAAGTGGGCCTAAGTCACATTATTTCTACAAGATGGATGTAACATGCCTCGCAGGGGCTTCGAATTGATACCATATTGATAACCAATAACACCAAAAGTTTATATCAACAGAACTTGAGACCTAGTGTCGACTCTGATACCATGTCAAGTTTGACTAGCCGATACAACCCAAAAGTATGATACTATGTCAAGTCTGACTAGCCAATACATCACAAAAACTTAAGCTGATAGGAAGCGGATAACAAATCTACTAAACACCCAGCATATTAGGGGCCGTTTTCCTTTTACACATGATAGGAAAACGAGATTTACATACGTAATGCTACATATGCAATTGTTACACATGTGAAACACACTACCATGTTTGTCAAATAACCATTTTCACATGAGTAAATGAGTACATCCAATGGTTTTAGATTTATTTTCATGTTTTTTTCACAAATTTCTCACAATTCAAGAAGAATTAAGATATGAAACATTATGTTTTGATGTTTACCATTAATACAAGAATATTGAACAGTTCGGATCATGAATTGGGGGCCACAAAAGTCCAGAAAATTAGATCTATATGACGGAACTTTTTCACAAATTACCCAAAGTCTGAAGATTTAAGACAATCAACTTCAAGATCTACAGTTTATTAGTTCAACAAACAAATTGAATGGTATGGATTACAAATATGGGGCCCACATGAATTTAAAAAATAAAGGTGTTCGATGGGCCTCACAAATGAAAAAAAACACACCATGTAACGCATTGTACGCTACCTTTTTGGTTGAAGGGGTGTGAATGACTTTCACACCTCTACAGGTGTGAAAATTTTGGTGTGCAAATGGCTATATGTACACACCATTTTCATACCTCATTTATGCACGTGTAAATCAGTGCAAACAAATGTGACAAGGCATAACCATTATGTTTGGGAATAATTTACATATGTAAATGAGAGCAAACAAACAACCCCTTACACCATCCAAATTTCATAGTAAAGGCAAAGTAAACATTGGTTATAAAATTTGTGTCACAGATAAAAATGTTGATAAATATCCTTAATCCACATGAATTATAACGTCAAACATAACATGGAACTCTTACCTATATTTTTAATTAACAAATGAAATGAGAATTATTACCATGATTCACAATTATATAACTAATAAACCAATATAAGACATGTCCATGGATATAAAATTCTTCGAGTTCTTACTGCAGACAAACATTAAAAACTTACTTGGCCTTGCACACTTCTCATCTCCCCGTCTTCATAACCATCCAGTTTTTGCTTGACACGCAGCAGTGCACGTGCTGCATCCTTGTTTCCTTCGTATACATCTTGTGAAGCATCTAAAGTGGACTCAATATCATCTTCTGTTTCCTGCAGCAAACAATGAGTGAGCCTATGGAAAGCAATGACCAATGTGACAAAGACATTCATATGCCTTAACGCTGAGCTTAAATGAAATCTTGAACATATTACCTTTACCAAAATGGGATCCACCATAAGCGACTCAATTACCCAACCCATCCTTTGTCTTCATATACATGGGACCCATCACATCTCTCTCTCTCTCTCTCTCTCTCTCTCTCTCTCTCTCTCTCTCTCTCCACACACACACATGCAAACCATTTATAGGTGGATTAATTAGTTGGATCAGATGTGCATCATTTGGGTCCACTATCATTTAAGATGGTCCACTATAATTACACTATTTATGTGATCCTACAATGATTATATCATTTAGGTGGACCCACCTTAAGATTTGGCTTGATTGTGAGTCAAAGGACATTTTGTTAATTCAGAAAGTCATTTTCTCATACAAGTAGATTGCATATATTATAGTCTACAAGTGGACATTTAATTAAATATACATAAAAGATTCAAACTTAAAAAACATTTAACTAATTACACAAGTAGTTTAAGCTGGGAGATCGCAAAATAGTTTACATATATTTATTCACATACGTTGAAGCGCCGCTATATATGGATTTCTTTGTTAACTAATTATATTATAATATGAATTTATATTCTGATGGTTACCCAAATGGGTTTATAATCCAATCAATTCATGTATTTTTATTTATGAATAAATAATTTGGATATTAATTTTAATTTATTATTCAGTTTCAATGAGAGACTTAACCCGGGCATCACATGGGCTTTATGCTAATACAACTGTGAAGTGCTACAAGCAGAGAACAATTAAAATACCTGTCAATCATACCAGAAATGAAATGAAATAAGATATTAAGGAATCTAGGCCCTGTTTGGCAACTCTCATCTGTGCATTGTGCTCCAGTTAAGCAATGAAAAAGAAAAAGGCCACCGGATAGTACAATTAATAGAATTGGTGCTCAGAGACCAAGATGACTCTTAGGCCAGGGTGGAAAGAGGAATTTTTCTTTTCTCCTTTTTTGGTGGCAGTGGGCAGCAGGATTTTTCCCCCTCTTCTACTTTTTGAGAGGGGCATTAAGTAAAAGGCAAAAGGTGTTTTAAAAATGTTAGTTTGGGGGTCCATCCCGATTCCCTAGACCCAGCCCCGCTCTCAGGACCATGGGCTATGAATCCATGTCTCAAAATTTGAGTGAGTGCATCAGATAATAAAGGTTCGAAGCAACATACTCAGATTAGATTCTTTAGGTTTACATACAGTTTCTGTTACAACAGCATTGTTAGCAACCTATCATAAAGCAATAAATTGAGCATGCAATGCGCAATGGCATCAAGCATGCATAATTCAACAAGCTGAAAGTACTTTTGCATGATATAAGTATCCGCAAATTATGATGCATCAAACTAAGCAATATCATCAGCATTTTCAAATACCTTTTGTCGCTGCAAAGCCTTCAGTGGTGAGAGAGCCCATTTGTAAAGAGGGTCATGGATGAATACCTGCATCATAGAATCTGTGTCAACAACAAAACAGCAACAATAAAAAAATAAATTGGTTCTTGTGCTGGGGAAGGAATTTATGCTGCTTAATCATACTTCAATTATCGTAAGTAGTGCCTCCTTATTTGTCCTCATTACTGACAGTGTTTCCTCGCAACATCTTCTAAAAACACCCGCAACTCCAGTAATGCCCATACCATCAATCATGTCTCTTGTTAGCCTAAATGGGACCTGCGACAGATGGTTAAATTATCATGTACTTTGGAGAAGACAAAAGTTCAAAATATTTGATTGTCCTCAGATATATCACATGTATCATAAATGAAATTTAGTGGTTGGATGGACAGACCCGCTCTGGTGTTTTCAGCATGAGGCCCTGTTCGAAGGCAACTCCAAGATCGATGTGAACTACTTCTGCAGTAGTCTCATCAATGAGAATGTTCATTGAATGCCGATCACCAAGTCCAACAATGTAGCCCACCTGAAAAAAAAAAAAACCCCCCCCTCTCCAGTGTCAACTGTCAAGGCTACTTGTAAAGCTATCAATCTTGAGGTGAGTGAGTTAATGTTCAGCTATTAAAAAAAAGAAGCATGCCAATGCTACGGCGCACAAAATTATTATTATTATTTGATTGGTTACAATAAAAATTTATTGAAACGGAGACAAATACAAGAAATAAAAAGCATACATAAAGACAACTTTCAGATGATCTAGTACAAGAGACATGTACCGGCCACCAAACCCAGCCCAACTACATTATAGGAGTACTTAGATTACATGATCGATCTACCCCTTGCTTAACTAAAGAATCTTCCATTCCATTTGCAGATCTGATAATATGCTGAAACATGACCTGCATCTCAGATACCAAACGACTGATTTCATTGAATAAGAATTGCATTTTCCAAGGTCCTCTCAATGATTTCACCCAGGATATAGCATTGCTCGAGTCACTCTCCATGATCAGATTATCATGATAAAATGAGTGATAAATACAGAGAGCTTCTAGAATTGCCAAAACCTCCTCTTCATTAGAATCTTTGATCCCTACATGTTTAGAAAACATATACAAGACTTCCCCTTTGTGATTTCTTAGAACACCTCCGATACTACCCAACCCCGGTTTTCCCCTCAATGCTCCATTAACACTGAACTTAAGAGCTCCAAAAGGAGGGGAAAGCCAAGATATTTTTCTTTTCTTCTTGGCTACTCCCATCTTCAAACAAACTCCGAAACTTTGCATAATGTGATCTATCTTAATATCTGAAAATTCCTTTCTAGCACTTTCCCATTTAGCGATCCTCAAAAGAACAATTGTTAGTTTAAAGACTCATGGTGACTAAAGACAGCTTCATGATGCATATAAATGCAGCGGGATCTGATTAATGTGTCCTTTTGTCTTTCCATCTTTGTTTTGGAAACTTAGGCATTTGAAATTACTTTGAGGTTACTATAGTAGTATTTGTGATATCATTACTGTGGGGACTTTTAGCTTGGTATCTTGGTTTATTATTCAAGGTCATTCATACTTATGGCAAATAGGTCTTAGTTAGCTAGGTCAAGAAGTCGTATGAAGAATTAAATAGTTTTAAATATTTCATAAGAGTCAGTCTATGAGTTTGATAATGCCATTTAATGATTTTAAACCTATGATCTGTCTGGAACTAACATCAAAATGTAAGTTTCATGTACCCCACTTCTGTTCTATATAATGGGCCCCACTTCTAATTAAATGGTATACACCCCAAAAATGAATTGGCAGTTTGGCACTCACCTAACATAACATATTTGTCAACAAAATATGTTCACCTGATTATACAAATGATCTGACTACAAAAATTGGGTACTGGACATTTTTGGATCCATATTTGTTCTATGCCATCATATAGCTGATGTCCTACTTCAAATTTCAACTCCAAACCTAACCTCATCCCCATTTCCTTGGTGAGGTATCTTGGCAAGCACTATGTAACTTGAGTAGTCAATAAATATTTATTACCTGATTACCACAAGGATCTTACTTGAAATGTCAGGCGTATGCCTTTACTTTTTCTGTTTAACTTTCATATATGAACTCCAAACCTAGGCTCAACCTCATTCACTCACCGGGTATTTCAGGATGCCTTGGGGTCTTTTTTTCTTCAATTTAGTAATTTAAATGATTTCTTCACATATACATTTCCATCATTTATTTTGCATGGTGCATTTTTCTAGATTCATTTTCTCTGCCAGCAATATGTTATTTCAAGCTCAGTCATAGATTCCTTTTTTTTTTTTCCTTTTCTGATAGGTGGATCAGATTGGATGTCTATTCAGACAGGCTCTGAATGAATCTCAGCCAGGACCTGTCCCTAGGTATTTAAGACATGGTTACAATCCAGATCCTGCATATCAGATCCATGTTGGATCTGGATCTGGATTTGGATACAAGACAAATAGTTGCTCATACAACTTAAAAGGACTCATCTACACGTTTCCATAAATGCTTCAAATATTATTAACTTCTTTAAAAGGTGGAAAGTGAAGACTATAAAATTCAATAAACGGTGATTCATATAGAAAGCAGATGGAGATGGAGGTCAAAGTAAGATATGCCTACCATTGAACTAGCTGCCACACTTCTTGTGTAGGACAGTCTTTTCTCAAACCAGTCAGCAGGTTGTGAATATTTCTCAAGGAAGAAGTAGTGCATAACAGGCCTGCTTGAATTTTCAAAACACGAGTTACTATCCAGTGGAGATGAATCTTCTAACAGGGTAGAAAATTTCAAGCAAATGAGAAGGATAAAACCTGAAGTTTTCACAGACTTCGAGAAATGCCTTGTGCTTCTCCATTTCCTATATAAATTGTAAAAGGTAAAGCAAAAAGTTAAGAACTTAAGATAATAGAGGTACATAAGGCACACATCAATCTAATTATTAAATTTGAAAAATGAAAGGATAGCTGGGGCATTGGATATATCTCATATCTCAACTCATAATATGACATGCAATTGTTTTATAGTTTGCATATGGTTGGGGGCTTTGCATATATTTTATAAAAAATTACAAAAAGAAAAAATCTGGAACAAATTTTTTTACATGTGCGGTTCAGTTTGGCCAGTGGACTGAACCGAAATTGTTTGGTCATTTCTGCTGAACTGAACAAAAATTGACAAACTATGCTTCCAATACACCTTTGGTAAAATAACATTGCTTACAAAACCTAGGCATTCAATAGCAATTAAACAAATGCCCCCCTAGATATCCTAGAGATTTCCTATCAATGAAACAAAAAAGGCCCATACAAAAATCTCAATTTTGCAGCAGATAAGATCGGCTGGTACAGATGGATATCAAGACGGTTTTATAATAGCATGCATGTCACCTGATATGTAGCGTATTGGTCAATATTTTGAACTATGATGTGCATCCATTTGCATCCTTTCTGGTGACCCAAGCTATTGATACTATGGTTCCCATTATGGAAGAGAGATACCATGCGATCCATCATATGGTGCAAAATGTAAAATAACTCCCTCACTAGATTTAGACTGTTGGCTCTAATAGTCTATCGGTAGGCCATTGGTTAGATGGCCCAAGATATTAGGGCGGGGAGAGGGTGTTGTAATTTTGATATACATTGTTACACCATAGTAAGTGGTTGTCAACTTGGTATCAGAGTGGGGGGTTGTAACCTTAAAATACATTGTTACTGCTGACAACCACTTACTCTAAAAGCTTAAGCTGATACAGAACGATGTAACAATGTTTGTCACAATTCACAACAACCACCATCCCCCCCCCCCACCACCACCACGCACGTGCGGGCTCCACACAGGAACATACACACATCACCCTCCATGGGAGAATACAAGGGCTCTGCATGGGAATCACACCCTCCATGGGAGAATACAAGGCACAACAGCCCCACAAACTCAAACATTTTCAACCTCCTGCTTTGATAACATGTTGACAACCACTTACTCTAAAGCTTAAGCTGATAGAGAACGGCCTAACAATGTAAATCACAATTCATAACAGTTACACTGTTCTCTATCAGCTTAAGCTTTTAGAGTAAGTGGTTGTCAACTAAGGGAACAATAGAGATTATGTCATAAATTAGCAAAGAAAAAGAAATTGAGTTGCCAGTCAAGAAACATGAAAAGAGTTTTTTTTTTTTTTGCGCATCCATAACGTCTTGTAGGAAAATCATGTCCATGAAAAGTACAAATTCAACAACTTACACAAAAAACTATTTCTTAGTTGGAATATTTCAAATATGCTGATAGAAAGAGATGTTTTTGATTGCAAGATATCTATATGGCACTTACGTTGGTCATGTACTCTCTGCAGTGGGGGAATGTCCAATCCCCAACTCCATAGCGTCCATGTGCCCCTCCATTCCTTAAGCTGGAAGGATAGATGACACAATACACTCAATATACACAAAGAATCCAACGTAGGTAATAAAATTTACAAACTATACCTATTTGGATTACCAACCTTCCTATGAGATAATCACCGAGTGGAATGGTTCGGCTAACCCATTCAAGCACACCAGCGCTAGGGGTAAAGGGAACAACCTGTTTCATTAGCAATGGCACAAACAATCAGACTGAATAGGCCTGGTTACCAAACTAGATTCACTTTACCATTCCTCTATTAATAGGACTGTACTCACCTAAATAGTTAATTTTGTAAATGCAGTGTTTAGTACCATTTTAATAGTTCTGAAACCATAGGCGTAGTAGAAAGATTGGAATCGGTAATACTATGCATGCGAGACATTTTCTCTTGCGGGAACGTCCGTATGCAAACATTCCCATCCAATGGTAGATGCTTAAAATTCAGGTGATAAGTCCCCAAATTTAGAAGTGCATGAGATCCTCTTGCCTATTTTCTCCTATGTATGCAAACAATATTTTGAAGAAAGCATCTTTTCTTATTTATGACTGAAGATTCTTATGTACCATTACAATATTTGTATATCTACTTGTATTTCCTTGTACCCTTTGTACCTGTGTACTATCACTATCACCTTAGTAACGAAAAATTAAAGGCATTCTGTGCCTTATCTCTCAACATAGAATTCTATGTTGCCACCAAAATAAAATAAAATAAAAGGAAAAACTCAGAATATTGGTACTGGTAGATTTATAGAGTTTATTTTTTGTATTTTGTGTTCTCACATAATTAGTTTGATAGAGAATGGGGCAGATTTGGTCCAAAGATACAACCCCAAGCTGAAGCTTAAATAAGACCAATGAGGTTGTTCAGGCATATCATGCAAAGAGATGAGACATCTGTTGCAAGTAATCCCACACAAATGTGGATGGGTGATAAGTGCTTAATTGTTTGCAATCTAAGCCCTAATATTTGATTCATCTTGTGCTAGTCATAGTTATTTTATTTGATTTTACATAGTTTTGTTAATTTTTATGCTAAGGTCAAAAGGAGCAAAAAGAGAGGAATTAATGAAGAGGATGATGGGCGTGAATCCCAAAGAAAGACCATGGTGGGTCCCATTCAAGATATTCCAGATTTCAAGAAGACTTTCTAATTATTTGGACAACTTACAATTCAAATCAAAGAAGGAAAGAATTAGAGAAAGAAATTCTAATCAAAGAAGAAGAGCAAAAGAAAGAAAGAAGAAAAAAAAAGAAGAAACCCAATCTACGGTTACACGCCCAAGGGGGGTCCACATCTATTACAAATAGAAGAATTTCAGAAATTAGAAGTTTTATTCAAGTTAGAAGTCTAAGAAATAGGGCCCACTTTTATGTCAAAAGTTTAGATTTAATTCCTTGCAATTAATCTCAAATTTGTGGGTTCATGTGAATAAGTTTCTAGAAGATACAAGTGGGACCAGATTTAGAAAGCTTGCTAAAACAAGAAAGAAGACTCCTTATTCAATCTGATTAGGTTTCCTAATTATAAGGAAGGTTGAAGATCTATTTCTACAAGAGAACTACTTGCTAAAAGGGGCTGTTGCAAGACTTATAAATAGCATACAAGGGAATGGACATGAAAAATAATTCTAGCACCATTCATTCCATAAACCCAGCCATGTTCAGCCCTAATTCCGGTAGAAAAAGCAGCCATTATCTATCCATTACAGCAGCCACGTCCAGAATAATTCCAGCCACCATAACAACACCCTATCATCACAAAAATCAGCCATCTTCATCCCAAAAACCCTAACTGCTGTATAGCCATCCTTGGAGCCATCTTTGGAGCATTTTGGAGACCTTTTGGAGGAGGAATAGAGGGGAAAAGCTGCTGGCCATCCACTACTTCACCATCATCTTCTAGTTTTCTTCTTATGACTCTACTTTCTAGTTTATTTTTCATTAAAGACATGAGTAGCTAATTTTTTTAGGGCTAGGGTGTAATTGAAACCCCAGCCTAGTTCTATGTAGTCTCTTTTAGCGTCTTTTAATTCAGATTTCAGTTTTGTTGGTTGAGATTCTAAACCATGTTATTAATTGATGAGTTGTGTGTATGCCATGCCAACCATGTGATGTTCAATTAATTTTAAGAGTAGCTAACTTAATTTTGATTGATCTTGATGTTATGCATCTAGGGTTTAGAACCATGAATAATCTAAGTATATGCCATGCTTAGACTCATGCATTTATCTTTCCCATTTTTTTTATGCATTATGTTTGTTTAGACTAGGACATATGCCATGCTTAGTTTTTGCATCATAATGAGCAATTCATGTAGTATGCCACTCATGAATTAGGTTTAGGGGAATAATAATCTAGATGCATATGCCATGGTCTAGGTTGATAGATGTCACTAATAAAATTTGATTTTTGATTAAAAGATAAATAAGGGACATGCATAGGATTGGTTAGGGGAGTAGATGAAACCCTAGTTCATTCATTCATTATTACTGTTTTTCAATTCTCATACTAGTTGTGATTTAGGTTACTTTCCAATTAGCTCTTGATACTTTAAATTACTGTTTTTAATAGTATAATTCCACTTTTCATCATTCAATTATTCCATTTAATATTCTGATTTTTAGTTAGTTTTGACATTGTTTTATCACAAGTCTTCGTGGAATCGACCTCGTACTTACAATTCACTACATTACATAGTGATCTTGTGCGCTTGCGAGTTTTTAATTGTGTGCATGCTAATAACTTATTTCTAGGTTGTTTGGTGCATACCAATGGGCCTAGGGCATCTTCTCCTATGGTTATCCCACCATATTTCATTGTGACTATGTTTCCTCCACTAACTGCTGAGGCTGTTCAAAAGATGATCCAAGTATCTATTATGTTAGCCTTTTCAACCATGGGTTTTCCAAGTAATCCTCAATCTTCACCATCACTTGGTTGCCTATTTTTCGCATCAAAGGAGTTGGTGACATCTTTCTTCTATTTTCCAGTAACTCATTACATCTTAATAAAGTCACAGACCAAACTTTCTAAACTCTGCTATCGGTAGGAGACAGTTAGTTGATAACAATTGGTTGGTCTCATTTTCATGTGATGATTCTGTTGTCCAGGACTTGAAGAGTAGAAGACTATAGAGCTTTATTCGGGCGTGGAATCACCCACTTGTGTTTACCACTTCAGAGTTGTCACAACTTGATACTCTTTATTGCATCGTTGGTTAGGACTTTCCAACCTAAATAAACTGAGAGATATTATGCTTTAGATTACTTATCAATACAAGTATATTTGCTCTAGTTTTTGTTTAGGGTAAGATGGTGGAATAAGGACAAAATTATTGCATGAAGAGATATTGTAGTGAAAGTGGCCACAATGGTAAACCGAAGGCTGTTTTGGAGAAACCAAATACTATATATAAAGTCACCAGACCCTTGGGATTCCAACCATCTGAATGGATTGGACCATTGGATTGACTATTGCACCCATTTTTAATGGTGAAAAATTTTGGGCCATTGATCAAGGGGTTAGAAAGATAACATGAGCCCCGACCAAGATACATCAGTAGGGCCCACCTAGATCTTGCCACCCCCTCCTAGCACCTGTTGTGAGTCAAAGAATAGGACTTGCAATTTGTGTGAGCCAAGGACTTTCATGTAAACACTAGAAACTTGAGGGGCTTTTTTTGCAATTTCCAAAATTAGTAAAATAAGATAATAAAAAGGTCGATTAATCATGTAGGTTATTCAACTCTCTCTCTCTCTCTCTCTCTCTCTCTCTCTCTCTCTCTCTCTCTCTCTCTCTCTCTCTCTCTCTTCTTTTCCACTTTCTTCATATTTTCCATTTATTTGATATCCTAGAATAAAACCCTAGATCTAAGAAGACCTAGTAAATAAAGGGAATGTTCCAAGAGGTTATATCGAAAGTATTAAGGACATGTATGAATGAGCGGTAACGAGTGTGAGAACTACTTGTGGAGGCTGGAGAGATAGGTGAGTTCTCCGTGACCATGGGTTTGCATTAGGGGTCAGTCCTAAGCCCTTATTTTTGTGCACTGATTATGGATGAGTTAACTGCTCATATTCAAGAGGAGGTACCTTGGTGTATGTTATTTGCAGATGATATAGTTTTGGTAGATGAATCAAGCGATGATGTGAATGTAAAAATGGAGAGCTGGCAAGAGGCTTTAGAATCCAACGCAGTGTTACGAAATTCAGTTCGGAAGCCATTTCGGTTTGGCTTCCAAATGAAATGTTTTGGCCAATTCGCAAATTTCGGTGAAATAATTTGAAAAAATATTATATATATTAAAATGACAATAATAATATATGATACATTTAATTTATTGTACTAAATCAATGCAATAAGTCGATTTATATTTGATGGGATATTTCATATTAGAGTGAAACTTGGCTAGCTTATTCATAATAAAATGCTTATCCATAGTGGAGCCCACTAATTTCTCAAAGCCAAAAGGCGAAAAAAGTCCTTTTACTTTTACTTTTAAGTTAAACAAATATGTTTAACCCCTTCACTTCTCATTTGTTCTATTTTAAAGGCAACCTACATGCTGGGTCGAATAATTGGATGAATCGAACAAAATCATAAAAGTAGTTAAACCGAATGAGACGAATTAGAATGAATTTTGGGACGAATAATTACCAGGGCCCCGTTCGTTTTGGTAGAGTGAACGGACTGAAATTATATGAAAATTTCGGCCAAAACGAACCGAATTTCGTAATACTGATCCAAAGGCTTTAAAATAAGTCATACAAAGACGAAATATATGGATTGCAACTTCAGTGGGCATATAAAAAGAGTTGAAACTACTGTGAGATTTAAAGATCATGAGATACCACAAAGAGATTCTTTTTGTTACCTTGGCTCAATAATTAGAAATGATGAGAAGATTGATGAAGATGTCGAGCATAGGATAAAAGCAAGATGGTTGTAGTGGAGACTTGCTTTTGGAGTGCTTTGTGATAGATGAATGACAACAAGATTGAAGGAAATTTTTACAAGACATCGATTAGACCAGCTATGACCTATGGAGCAGAATGTTTGATGTAGGGTAAAACTAGTTAGGATAACATTAGAAATGAGTGTTGTCGAGAGCTTTTAGAGGTAGCATTGGTAGAGGATAAAATTAAAGAAACCGGTATGAAATGGTTTAGGCATGTCCAAGTGTCTAACACATGCCGACAACAGTGCTAGTAAGAAAAAGTTGGCTGTGAAGGTTGATGGCCCACCAAGGGGAAGGGGTAGGCCAAAGAGAACGTGAATGGAGATAGTAAAAATAGGTCTAAAGAAGTGCAACTTTTCTAAAGATTTGGCTCAATATGGATTAGAATGGAAAAACATAATTTGCGTAGCCGACCCCAAGCTTTGATGATGATGATGATCTAATAAGATCTACTTTTACAAGTGCACCAACCACGAAGGGTGCGCATGGAGCTCACAGGTGATAGCTATTGTATAGACAAATATGGAAAATGCTTTTTTTTTGGGGAGGGGGGGGGATCAAAAAATTTGGTTGGGGCCTACCCATGTACAAAAAATGGGACCATCTAATCATCATAACCCCTCCATCAATGGCCCACAAAGTTTTACCCCTTAAAGTGTGTACAATCGATCCAATGGTCCAGTCCATTCTGATGGGTGTAAAAAAATGGGATTGGCGTAATTAAGGGGGGTCCTCTATGTGTGATCCATTGGGATTGGTGATCAAGTGGGCCCCACCATGAGGTGCATACGAACTGTGTGCGCTCAACAATTTCCTTATAAATATATATTTTATGTATATGATATAGTGCACACAATGTGCATGGATCTTACGGTGCACAACTAGGCACACCTGATCACCCATCCGAGTGGACCACAAATCAAGATCCCCCTTGATAGTCATTGAATCCTAGGGTTTGCACCCATCCGAATGGATTGAACCATTGGATTGACTTATGAGCTGTTGATCAAGGGGTTAGGATGATTAGGTGGGCCACTTACTTTTGTACACAGGTAGGGACCATCTAGTCCCATCCCTAGGTGGAGCCCTAAGCAGGCCCCACAGAGAGGTGCGCACCGTAAGGCCGTGCAAAGCTCGTGCACTGGATCAATGCTATATGTGAGAGAGAGAGAGAGAGAGAGAGAGAGAGAGAGAGAGAGAGAGAGAGAGAGAGAGAGAGAGAGAGAGAGAGAGAGAGAGAGAGAGAGAGAGAGGACAAACTTGATTTAAGCTGACCCTGAATTGATAGGATAGGATAATTCTAAGATGATGATGAAGCTTGCACTATTTGTTATTGCTT
Organism: Litsea cubeba; assembly: GCA_012931725.1. Classification (NCBI taxonomy): domain Eukaryota; kingdom Viridiplantae; phylum Streptophyta; class Magnoliopsida; order Laurales; family Lauraceae; genus Litsea; species Litsea cubeba. The sequence goes on from CM022945.1 coordinate 81,821,771, forward strand.
TCCACCAAATATTGATATATTTTAACTACCACATTGTTGATTTTTAAACCACAGGAAACCTGAACTAAAAGTGTGCCAAAATCCCTAAAAAAATCACCGTGATTTAAGCTGACCCTGAATTGATAGGATAGGATAATTCTAAGATGATGATGAAGCTATTTGTTATTGCTTTCCCACCAAATATTGATATATTTTAACTACCACATTGTTGATTTTTAAACCACAGGAAACCTGAACTAAAAGTGTGCCAAAATCCCTAAAAAAATCACCGTGATTCTATTGTATAAAAATCACCGTGATTCTATTGTATACGGTTCATCCCCCCCCCCCCCCCGCCCGGCCAGAAAAAAAAAAAAAAATCTCAAATAAATCAAATAAGCAACAATGATTCAATGATAAAATATAGTGTGCTAATTATGAGATGTAACAGCACCTTGTATGTACGTATTCTTAATCTCCGTTTCCATGTATCACGGTGATTTTGTAAAAAAGTGTTCACTAAACCAAAAAATTGCTCCATAACCTGCAAAATGATACCATCACATTCAACATTATTGTCAACTAAATTGAAAAATATGCTTCAATTGCTAAATTAATTTAAAAATTTCAACTCTAATGTTTATTGACCTATTTTGATGTTTATTATCCCGAAATATGTAGCCCTTCAACTCAAATCAGAATGCAAACAAGACAAAATATCTGTACTTTGTACGTATTACTTGAACAGAAACTATGACTGTTGCTAACTTGCAACTCAAACAGTGTTTGATACCGTAGAAATATTATTTGCAATACAGCTTGAAGGCAACCGAGCAAATTTTGCAAAGAATCCTATAAGAATGTAACTCAGTAGATACCGATATTTTAAAACGTCAAGGTGTAAGGCAAGGAGATCTAATTGCCCAAAGCATGGGGCAAAGACCCAAAGCGTAGAACATAAGCCTCGCAAGCAAGGCATTTTAATAAATAAATAATTACACTAGAAAAAAATTATTAATAAAAATAGAAAACATTAGAACCCTGATGATTTTATAGCTTGTTAATATATTAACTAGGGTTGAATGAAGTTAAATCTATTTTACTATTATATAGCTTGTTAATGGGTTAAGTAGGGTTGAATTAAGTTAATCTAGGTCCAACAGTCTTATTTTTTTTTAAGAAAAACAGATTTTTAGGTTCTTAAAGTTACAAACTGCCCCTCCTTTTTTCTTTAAAAAACAAGGTGTTAATGAGGGATATGCCCCCAAATAGTGTGTGACCGAAGAGCATGCTTCATCTAAGGTATATGCTTCAAATCTGCCTTATATAGTGAGAAGTCCTCATGCACCCTAAATGGCAAGCCGTGCCTAAAACTTGACTGAAGAGCGTGGGAAGCCCTGCCCTGAGGGTAGAATCAAGGCATAAAGTCCAAATGCTTCAGTGGCTCCAAAGAAAGCTGGACTTGTATATTTAATCAGATAAAGGAACATATGACAATGTCAGAGTTGGGTAAAAACTGTCCTACCCTCGTAGAGGGAGGGCCCTGTATTTATATTAACGTTCACAAAGTACAATTACATGAATACCCCTTTCAAAGGGTTTAAGAGAGTATCTGTACGAGGATAATTTAGGAACAACTATAGTACAAGTAGTAATCTAGAGGGACTCAGATTTATAGTGATATTATGCTCCGCCAGTGCAACGAATCTGTACTCTTCACAAATAAAAACACATGCTAAATTCAAGATCTGCACAACTCATCCAACTTTGAGGCTATCTCAGTCATGTTTTTGGTTGGTAGGTCCTATACAAATCACCCATTTCTTTTGTGAAAGTGTACATACAACATACCTAGTAGAAGACATAAGATCTTGGCTTACATCCCAGCTTTTAAGTACTTGCAAGGTAAATGCATCGTTTTCTGACCCAGTGAGTTAAACAGGTTTGGATGAGTTTGGGCAGAAACAAAGTCAGCCCACCTGGCAATGACTCAAGACTTGGTTCGACTTCTCTCGGTCTGAATTGGTTAATTAGTATTAGAATTGCAAATATAAGTAAATGGAAACTAAAAATATAAATTCATACAAAATTACATATTTTTCAGGAGGCAATATATGTTTATTTGTTAAAAATTCATATATTTATTATAAAAATTCAATTTAGTTATTCGCTTGGTCACTCAAAGGGTTCCAGGTTGACCCGACCCGGTAATTTTCCAAGTGTGTTTGACCTGGATCAAATAACTACGGTCACACAGAACCTCGGCCTATGTGCTCTTCTTTTAAAGGATAATATTGTAGCAGAATGACAAACCATTATGCCACACCTAAAACTGTGGATACAAAAGCATAATAATCTAGCGGATCCATGCTTTCCATAATTCTAAGCTAGCTTGATCTAAATATTTACAGGGAGACTAAAAACCAATAAATCGGTTAAAATGCTACTGACATACTATATTATATTATGAAACTAAACTAATTTCAAATGATAATGAAATTATGGAAATTACTTTATGTTTCTACATATGATACCAAACAGGACAGGGCATAATAAAACAAAGAAATTAATTGGCACATTGATGACAGTTTCATAACATAGTATTTTTTTTTCAACAACAAGAACATGATAGATGAAACGTGAGGGAGGTGGGGGGTCGGGAACCCTTTTAAGCACTCAATAGTTCTCCATTGAGTCCATATGACAATAAAGGGTATCTTACTGCATTTGGAGATTAGGTTGACGTCTGCCAAGTGGCACACTAAATCTTGCTTTCATATATTCAGTAGTCTTTACATCTCAAGTAGTTAAGCTAAGCACTAATGTATATGTTATAAGCCCTTCTACAGATCAACATGTTTTCTATCCATCAGCCTAATGAATCCTGATTCTGCTGGCAAACCTTAGAATCCAGTCGCATGTCCAACACAATCATACACCCACCAACTTTGCAAGATATAAAAGACAGAGTATGAAATCATACAGCATCTTGTCGTAGGTCATCATTTCCAGATTTTGCTAGTTGACGATATCTGTGACCATCCGAGCCAATGCACTCAACCACTTTTGGAGCGTTTACACCATTCATTACCCTGCTTGTTCCATAAATAATGAAAAAAGGATCTTAGCTGTGACAATTTGAACTGTTCCGTCAAAAGAGGTGCTATAAAAATCAAAGACCATAACTATGTCTCATATTTGCCTCCACATACGTGATAGAATCTGCTAAGCCCTTGAAGTGTGGAAAAGATCCTTCAGGATACTGGCAACTTTTATCAACTGGAAAAGTTGCTGTTACAACGGGTACCTGAGGTAAGATAGATGTGGAATCAGATGAATATAAATCACAGTGTTGCTGAAATATAGAATCAATAGCAATTAAGAAACTTGTCCATGAAAAGTGATCCTATATTATGTGTGAAATTTGTACTTGATAAAATGTGGAGTTAGTAAAGATATTGCACTTACACGTTCAAGCTCTCGAACACTCCGGATTTCTCTTGGAAGAGTTATTCTCCTATTAGTATCCTGCTATTGTGAAGTAATTAGGTAGATGATTGTAGCTTGTAGGAAACTTGGTACAGTTTTCCCTCTAGTAATTAACCAATGACAATGAATGGGCTTCTAACGAAGCAATTCCAATGAGCAAAGCATTGAATTAAAAAAAAAAAAAAAACCACACTCAGATTCAGGATTAATAAATAATGAACCTCTTTCTTGGTTTCTAGCTCCGCCAGTTTAATATAGATCTCCACCAGCTGTTTCATCTATAACATTGAGAACAACATTGTTCAATTGTTCATTACTAGTTATACATGCTTGATGGAACTTCATGTTAAAAATACAGTAGCAAGTTGCCAAAAAGAATACAATAGAATACATCCTTTGGTGAATGGACATTTGCATGGTGAATCATGCTAGTCAAAATGATGTTAGAAATTACCTGTCCGATTGTAGCTCCATGGAATGATAATAACTCATTCAAGAGTTTCTCAGCTGCTAGTTTCTTGTCCATGTCCACAACAAAGGAGTTTCTGCAGCGCAGCTTGTCCTTGACACGATCACCATTTGCTAAAGCCAGTAGCTGTCACAAAAGATACAGAGTGGACAGTTTATTTGAGTGTTTTGGTAACAGTTGCAATTAACACATAGCCGAGATCCTATTAAAACTGCTATTAGTAAAGTGCAAGGGGGCTTATTCATAACATCAGAATGAGATCAAGTCTTTCTACAACTTAAGCCAGTTCATACAGTTGCTTCATATAAGACTGATTCCAGAGTTTTCATTAGCTTTGTGTAGTTTAAGATAGTAGCTGCAATCCAAAATTTGCAATGCTCTTGTACCCTATTGTATATTGTTTTCCCTGTTTCTCTTTTTAATGAATGCTTCTGTTACCGATCACCCCCCCCCCCCCCCCCCCCCCCAAAAAAAAAAAAAAAGAAAAAGAAAAAGAGAGAGAGGTGGGGAGTTGTGTGCGGCGTGGGGGGGGGGGGGGGGGGGGGGGGGGGGGGGGGGGGGGTGGGTGCTTATATATAATGAAATGGTAATGAAGACACTATTTGAAAACAAGCAATGAAGAACAGACTGAAACATGGCCAATAGCACAAGAGGGGTACACCTCAAGGAAAACCCCCATGCAATAAAGAATCACAAAATCACCCACATGACCACAAAAAGCCTACAATACAAACAAACTAATTTCTCATTACAAGACATAAGAAACTATTTGGAGGAAGCTGTTAGCACTATGTGGCTCACATGTATGATATTGTTTGCTTTGACCAAAGTCTCACGCTTTTAAAATGCGTCATCTTAGGAGGCCCCCCAAGCATGATATTGTCCTACCCGACTGTCATCAAAGTGAACAACAGAGGTTTTATTTATGTCACCGGGCAAGCAAGTAAGACCAAATCAACACAAGTCCCCGGACATAACACGTCATGTGGGGTGAAGGTCAGGTCGCACATATATACATAGGGTCAGGCCTTGGATGTTTCCGATGTTGGACTTGGACAAGGTCTCACAGTGCTAACCGAAGAGCTCCACCCTTCCCTTGGGGCAGATTGCGCCTCTTGGCACACATGATCACTTGACCTGGTCTTGCATCAACAGAGTGCTCCCAGGCTGAGGTCTCACTCTCTCCCCCACTGGAAACAAAGCCATCCTCGGCTTTGATACCATTTTGTAATGATCCGGCCCACTATCCACTTGATATTGTCTGCTTTGACCGAAGTCTCACAGCTTTAAAACGCGTCATGTGGGGTTAAGGCCAGGTCATACATATACACACAAAGTCAAGACTTGGATGTTTCCAATGTGCGACTTGGACACGGCCTCATCGTGCTAACCAAAGCACTCCACCCATCCCCAGGGCAGATCGCGTCTCTTGGCTCATAGGATCACTTGCCCCAACGGAGTGCTCCCAGGCTGGGGTATCACTCACCCCCATCGAAAACAGAGCTATCCTTGTCTCTTATCCCATTCAATAATGACCAGAGCCCACTATCCACATGATATTGTCTGCTTTGACTGAAATCTCACGGTTTTAAAACGCGCCATCTTAGGAGGGACTCCAAGCATGATATTGTCCTACCCATGGTTTAAAAAATGGGCCGAGTCCAAGTCGACTTGGACTTGGCCATCATCGAGTCGGGTTGATAGTGACTTGGACTCGGCCAAACAATTGTATATAACTTAAAGTGGAAAATAAAAGAATGAAATAGCATGGTTGTTCTTTTTTTTTTTTTTTTTGTATAAGTACTTTAAATAGAGGGAGGGGGAGACAGAAAGCAGTATAAAAAAGGGGAAAGGGTTTTGGGCATTGTGCACTGTGCAATGAGGAGAAAAAAAGTTGCTGGTTGTAGTGCTGCTGTTGCGTGCAGTGATGTTGCTGGTCGGCTGCTGCTAGTGGTGGTAGGTACTAACTGTAGGCATCTCCTTCTTCTTCTTCTTCTTCTTTCTTCTTCTCATTCTTCTTCATCTTTTGTTGTTGTTTTGAGCAACGAATGAGATTGATTCGACTCGGCCGAGTCCCACTCGACCCGCCCCAGTTGACTTGGACTCGTTCCTAGGCGAGTCGGGTCCCGAGTCCGGGTTTTTAAACCTCCTACCCAACTATCATCAAAGTGAACAACATGGTTTTATTTGTGTCACTGGGCAAGCAAGCAAGACCGAATCAAAACAAGTCCCCAGGCACAATGCGTAATGTGGGGGTTAAGGCCAGGTCGCACGTAATGTGGGGGTCGGGACATGAATGTTTCGATATGGGACTTGGACAACGCCTCGCAGTGCTAACCGAAGCACTCCACCCTTGCATTGGGTAGATCAAGCCTCTTTGCTCACAAGTCACAGGATCATTTGACCTGGTCTTGCCCCTGTAAAGAAACAGATCAGGTCCATTCGACCTGATGGGTCAGCTCGACCCATGTTCTGGGTCAGCCCATGTATTAGATTAGATAGACACTAATCTGCTGTAATCTTGTGATTAGATTGACTGTAATTAGATTTAGTTGCTTATTCTTTTCCTTTGATTATGTAATTAGTTTTCCTAATCTAGACAACAGTGTATTATAAATGTTATCATCGTCAATACAAAAGATACATAAAATCTTCCAAACATCTACTGCTTCGGTTGTCTTCTCTTGTATGCATCCAGTTAGTTTGATAACATCTCACATGGTATCAGAGCCCTCCAGCACTAATCATCTATCCATTCCAGAATAAGGAGAAGATCTGCAACTGAATCGACTGTTCTGATCATCTGCTAAAGCACTGTATCGGCTGTGATCAAAGGTGGCCCACCTATTGATCACCCATTGCCCAGAGAAATCCTCCCACCTTGGTCGACCATCTCTCCTGGAAATTATACACATTTTTTCCAGATTTTTTGATCATCTGAGGTAGGCCATCTTCTCTGATTTGAAATTCTCCAGTTTGAGCATATTGTTTTCATCTCGGCCGTCCATCTTTCTGGTCTCTTGAGCTTTCATCAAAATTCCACCTCGAGGAGTTTTGGAATTTTGAGGCCTAACTCCCTGTAAGATCTGATCATACAGCTGATCAACAAGTGGGGCCCACAGATCAAATCTGTGCCCAGATTCCTGCTCGCCTGGGCCATTTTTGAGCAATTTTTTGCCCTTTTTAGATTCTGCTTCATTCTGTTTGGATCTCTGGCTGTGATCATCCATCTGATTATGTAGTGGAGCCCACAGCACTCCTCTGTGCTTAGATTCAGGACATCTGATTCGTTGCTGTGGCTAACAATTCCATCTGAAGTGATTTCTGGGAACTGGTTTTCTCTCAGTGTCCAATATGTCTTCTGACCGCACTGTAACGGGTATTACCATCAAACTTGATGGCACTAATTATCCCTATTGGTCCCACTTAATGCAAAATTTCCTTAAAGGTCAGAAACTTTGGAAATATGTTGCTCAGCAGATCCCTCAACCAGATAGTAAGGCGGATACGTTTGAAGAATGGGAAGCTTCTGTCGGAAAAATTAACCCTTGGATTGCCAATTCAGTAACTCCATCCATTGGGAATCAGTTGGCTAAATTCAATTATCCTAAGGCTGCTTGGGATTATTTAGCGCAACTATACACTCAGTCTAATGCTGCTCGTCGATATCAATTAGAATGGGAAATCAAAAATGCAGATCAAGGCACTGACTCCATTCATGATTTCTTCATCAAAATGACTGCATTATGGGATCAACTGGCTCTAATGGAGCCCACTTTTAAAACAACCGATGATGCTCACACCTTTGAAGTCTATAGGTAGCAGACTCGTCTGGTTCAGTTTCTTATGGCCCTCCGCCCTGATTTTGAACAAGTTCGCGGTCAGTTATTACATCGGTCATCACTGCCCTTTGTTGATATGGCGCTCTCGGAACTTCTGGCAGAAGAGCAAACTCAACTTTCTCTTACAAGGAAGAAACATGTAGAATCCACACATGTCTTGTCCGCAAATGTTGGTCCCCCTCAGAGTGATCGATCTTTTCCTCCTGGTACCAATGACTTTTGCAACTACTGTAAGAAGAAAGGACACTGGAAACGTGACTGCCCCATCAGACCTCCAAGGCTTAATACTAAAACAAACCAACTGGTCACCAATCCAATCGAGGTCCAATGCACTCTTATCCACAGAGAACCTATGCAGCCAATGTTATTGATGATGATAGATTTGTGCCTCCGCAAATGGATCTTACATCTCAGATTCAAGCTATGGTTGATGAGCGTATGCAACAATTGTTTCTGGCTTCCTCTCCTGGTTCTGCTTCTCAGATAACCACCACACCCTCAGCTTCTGGTTCTGCCATGTCCATTTCTGGTCCATCAGGTACTCTTGATTCTTCATGGATTTTTGATTCTGGTGCATCCTACCATATGACAAATGATGTTTCCAAACTTCACAATTGTTATACTCCTGCTAGCTCTCTAATAATTCATACAGCTGATGCCACTCCTCTCCCAGTCTCCCTTATTGGCTCCATTTCAAATAAGTTGATCTCTCTCACTAATGTTTTATGTGTTCCTCACCTATCTATCAACTTAATATCTGTTAGTCAATTGACTTCATCTGGCTTTCTTGTCTCATTTTCTTCCACTGGCTGTTCTGTGCAGGATCTGCGCACCGGGAGACAGATTGGGACCGGCCTTAGGTCAGGAGGACTTTACTATCTCCACTCTCTGCACCTTCCATCCTCCACCATCTCCCCTGCAGCACTCGTTTCCTCTACATCACCATTTGCCCTTTGGCACTCTCGTTTAGGCCATTTGTCTTTAAATAAAATGAAATTTTTATTTACTAGTGGTGTTTTTGGAAACATTTCTATATCAGACATTTCTTCATGATTTGGCTGTCAGTTGGGTAAACAACATGCTTTCCCTTATAATAAAAGCACTTCTTTTACTACTGCTCCTTTTGATTTGGTGCATTCTGATGTCTGGGGTCCTGCCTCTCAGCCAACGAAAGGTGGTTCTATTTATTATGTGCTGTTTATTGATGATTTCACTAGATATACTTGGTTATATTTAATGAAAAATCGTTCTGAGTTATACTCCATCTACAATGCTTTCTCCAACATGGTTTCTACTCAGTTTAACAAAAAGATTAAAATCTTCAGGTCCGATTCCGGGGGAGAATACATATCTCACAAATTCCGTTCGTACCTAACCAGTTAAGGGACTTTAGCTCAATTATCCTGTCCTGCCACACCACAGCAAAATGGTGTAGCAGAACGAAAACACAGACATATCCTTGAAACCGCTAGATCCATGATTTATTCCTCACATGTTCCTTTGCAATTTTGGGGGGAAGCAGTCCTGACTGCCATATATCTGATTAACAGAACACCTTCCTCTGTATTATCTGGCACATCTCCCTATGAAAAATTGTTCTCTTGTAAACCTGATTTGTCCTATCTCAAAGTTTTTGGCTGCACCTGTTTTGTCCTGTTGCTTGATCATGAGCGAACCAAACTTTCTCCTAAATCCACTGTCTGTGTTTTCTTAGGGTATGGCATCGAACAGAAAGGCTATCGCTGCTATGATCCTAAGACCAATAGGTTACGAGTCTCTCGTAATGTCACCTTCTTGGAACATATACCTTTCTATACATTACCTTCTCAATCTCCTTCACCTGAGCACCCTACAGTCTATCCTCTTGATCCATTTCCAGACCTGTTTCCCTCCGATACTCCTTCTCCTCCAACCCTACAGGTATATCATCGTCGACCCAAACCTCCGTCTGCTCCTTCGGAATCTGCAATCTCACTTACTCCTGATCATGGGCCTATCTCCTCTGCTCCAGATGTGCCGGATCCTCCTCAAGCTCCAAGGTATCCTGTTCGCACCAGAATCCCTCCCTCCCGTTTTGGCTTTGTTTGCACTGATCATCTTTCTCCATCATATAAGTCCTTTCTTGTAGCAATTCATAACTTGGCAGAACCACATTCCTATAAGGAGGCCATTGCTCATCCAAACTGGAGAACTGCCATTGCAGAAGAACTTGCTGCTCTGCAGAAAACTCAAACATGGGATCTTGTTCCACTTCCCTCAGGAAAACGGGCTATCGGTTGCAAATGGATATTTAAGATCAAGACCAAATCTGATGGATCTGTTGATCGTTACAAAGCTCGCTTAGTTGCCAAAGGCTATAAACAAGAATATGGGATCGATTATGAGGAGACCTTTGCTCCGGTTGCTAAGATGACAACTGTTCGTACCTTTATCTCTGTTGCTGCTGTTAGACAATGGCCTCTCTATCAGCTCGATGTCAAGAATGCCTTCTTAAATGGTTTTCTTCAGGAGGAAATCTATATGAACCCTCCTCCAGGCGTTGTGAGACCTCCTAATTATGTATGTCGTCTCAAACATGCTTTATATGGTCTCAAACAAGCCCCACGAGCTTGGTTCGAACGATTTAGCACAAGCATCATCAGCATTGGTTTTTCTCAGAGTGCTCATGACTCCGCTCTCTTCACTCGCTATTCGCGATTTGGCTGTGTTTTTCTGTTACTATATGTCGATGATATGATTATCACTGGCAGTGATACATCTGGAATTCTATCCTTGAAGCATTTTCTTCATCAACAATTTGAGATAAAAGATTTGGGTCATCTACGCTACTTTCTGGGCATTGAGGTTGCCTACTCCCACACAGGATATCTTTTGTCACAAACAAAATACTGCAATGAAGTTCTCCAACGTGCTGGTCTCACCGATCTTAAGCCTGTCTCTACTCCAATTGAGCATAATTTGAAGCTTCGAACTACTGATGGAGATCTTCTTTCTGATCCTACTCGTTATCGGGAAGTGGTAGGTAGTTTGGTTTATCTGACCATTACCAGACCTGACATTGCCTTCGCGGTACATGTGGTGAGTCAATTTGTCGCACGACCCACTCATCTTCACTGGGCTGCTGTACTGCGCATACTCAGATACCTACAAGGAAGTTCAAATCGTGCCCTCCTCCTTTCCTCCAGTCAAAATCTTACCCTGCATGGTTATTCTGATTCCGACTGGGCAGGAGATGTCAATGATCAGCGCTCTACAACAGGTTTCTCTATTTTTCTTGGCTCCTCTCTTATCTCTTGGAAGAGCAAGAAACAGGAAGTTGTCTCCCGTTCTTCCACTGAAGCTGAATATCGTGCTGTCTCTCACACAACTACTGAACTTATTTGGCTTCGCTGGTTACTTCAGGATTTAGGAGTTCAAGTTCCTAAATCTACCCCTCTCTTCACTGACAGTGAAAGTGCAAAGAAATTGGCCACAAATGATGTCTTTCATGAACGATCCAAACATCTTGAAGTTGATTGTCATTTCATCCGTCAACATGTTCGGAGTGGTACTATAAAGCTTTTTCAAATATCATCCGCTGTTCAGATAGCCGATTTTTTCACCAAAAGCCACGCCACTTCTCGTTTTTCAGAACTAGTTTCCAAGCTCTCGATGGTCACCTTCTCCCATCCAAAGCTTGAGAGGGGGTGTAAAGAAACAGATCAGGTCCATTCGACCTGATGGGTCAGCTCGACCCATGTTCTGGGTCAGCCCATGTATTAGATTAGATAGACACTAATCTGCTGTAATCTTGTGATTAGATTGACTGTAATTATATTTAGTTGCTTATTCTTTTCCTTTGATTATGTAATTAGTTTTCCTAATCTAGACAACAGTGTATTATAAATGTTATCATTGTCAATACAAAAGATACAGAAAATCTTCCAAACATCTACTGCTTCGGTTGTCTTCTCTTGTATGCATCCAGTTAGTTTGATAACATCTCACAGCCCCAACAGAGTGCTACCAGGTTGGGGTCTCACACTCTCCCCCACAGGAAGCAGAGCACGGCTCTGATACCATTCTGTACCGACTGGGCCCACTATCCACATGATATTGTCCACCTTGCCCGAAGTCTCACGGCTTTAAAACGCGTCATGTGAGGGTTAAGGCCAAGTCACACATATATTCCCAGGGTCGGGACTTGGACGTTTCCGATGTGGGACTTGGACAAGGTCTCACGGTGCTAACCGAAGCACTCTGCCCTTGGGCAGATCACGCCTCTTGGCTCACATGATTACTTGACATGGTCTTGCCTCAACAGAGTGCTCCTAGGCTGGGGTCTCAGATCGAGACAAGCCAACTAAAGTTACAAACCTTATTCAATGCACGAGTTCCTCCTAGTATCTAATTAAATTTTAAGATAAATATGAAAAGTCCATGGATGCTCCAATCTTCTTGGATTTAAATTTAAAGAGGCAACCACTTGGGTGAATTACTCTCTAAGGATACTTGAAGGGAGTCTCCTATGAAGTCTATACATAGAGCATCTATTGGCCCCTCTCTACCCTCGATAAACATCTAGGGGACCATAAGTCTACTACAAAGTGTGAGACATAGAGAGATAAAGTAAGGACCGAAAGTCTGGGCCGAAGTCCTATCAAGTTTGTGTTTCTCTTCTTAATCGATTCAAGTATGAGTATTGAGTTCGATGGTCTAGGCATTGTTACTAATTTGTAAATTATCTTAAAGAAGTATGACTATTCTATTGCTAAGCACTAGCATCCACATGGAATAATTTGGTGCTCTTAACTCCTTTCAGAATCCATTGACTATGTAACCATAACTAATGCCCTAAAAACATCTGTCTTTCCTAAATGGTAATCTCTGATGCAGAGCTCTCTAATGTATGCTACGTATACCTTCATTAGCATATCTGTGTTTCAACCAATTCGGAATTTCGGTCAAAAGTTTCAGAATATCATTTAAAAAATATATAAATAAATGTTAAAATATATATTATATTAAACTTAAAAAATAACATATGAATGTAAAATAACATATAAATTACGTACATATAATTTATTCCACTAGATCATTAATGCGATATGTTATTTCCACATGGCTGAGATTTGGGATTTTCTTCTTCTGTTTTTTAACAATAATAAATTTTTGGGGGGCTTTTTTGCTGTTTTCTTATAAAAGTTTATATTTGATCAATCTGATAGTGGCCTATTTGCTATTAGAGTGAGATTTGGGTAGGCCCATTTTCTTTTAGAGTGAAATTTGGCTAAGGCCCATATACGAGTGGGAGGACATTGATTTTAAATGGTTTAGAATTTTAATGGAGGCCCAAACGTGGAAAACACGAATCTCATGTGAGCCCAAGGACGAGACAGTTGTACTAAAAAAAAGAAGCAAAAAAAGGCGAGAATGCCCTTCTATTGTCACTGAGACCAGAAATAAGAAATTCTTTATGCCATCACCATCACTGTCCGATGTGAGATTCTCTCTCTCTCTCTCTCTCTCTCTCTCTCTCTCACACACACACACACACACACACACACAAAAGCACGCACTCACACGCACAGAGCTCTTGCTACTATTTTTTTACCATACGAAATCTAGGATTTTGGCTCTTTTTGTCTGAAATTCCATTGTTTGGCCAAAATGGTTCAAATTCTAGACTGACAAGGTGCTGGTTTGGTGTTTACTGTAGTGGCTTCGCTTGAAGTCTATTGGTCTATAACAATCTAGGTCATGCATGAGGTTTTAACACAGTAGAACCCACTAACTTATAAATTATCAATACCTGAAATATAGTATGGTATGGATGGTCAATGGCCATTTTCTTCACAAGAGAAACCACAGCAAACTGCAAAGCCCACAAGCATCTTGATTAAACAAGATATTCTTCTAAAAAAAGAGAAAAAAACCATCTTAAGATATAAACCTGGAAATTTACTGATCCTTGCCCTTCAATTGAGCTACCCATTCTTGAAGCAATTTGATACATAAGTGGTACAAATTTGTACGACTGAACCTGTAAAATAGTTATGCACTATTAGCATGTAATATAAAGTGCATACATGGTATGATGTAAAATTGGTGAATGTCACCACTCAAATATAATTATCAAATAATCACGAAACTAACCACGGACAATTAAAGTGCAAAGAAACATATCTCTACTATCTGTCATATTGAAAAATAACATATCAGCCTACCAATACACACCTCCTCTACTTGCACTTAGCATGCAGTTTATAACGTTTTTTCTTGAAGAGAGACTGAACCATAGGGAAACAAGACGAAAAACCTGAAACATACATCAATTTGTCATAGACATCTTGTCACATTCATTTGATTGTAGTATATGCAGGCAATAAAGCACAAACAAACGTGTTAAAGTTCCATTATGAGAATCAAAAAGGAAATTCAATGCACAAAATGTATAACTTCTCTTCAAATACTTAAAAACCAGAAAACAGCTTGCTATTTACCAATTGGGGAATCTCTGGATGTAGAAGACCTACCAAGGATATACCCCCATTCTTTTCTGACGGCAGTCATGTCCACAGTTTCCCCACTTCAAAGGTATTCAGGTAAATATTAGGCATACTAGGGCGAGTCTAAAATATATTTAGATGACTGTCAACAATTCTGAAAATAAAAGTGAGGAAGATCACAGCACAGATGGTCACAACTATAGCAAGAGTTTTTCAAATTTTGGAATTGGCTAGTGACACAATTGCTTGTAGTGGGTCTCCGCCCACAGCATCATTGTTGCTTTGTGAAATTTTTGAAATACATTTTGCCAATCTATGAGGTGATTCTATTAAGAATAGCCACTGGCTATTTATAGGTACAATCAAAGATATTGACTCAATCTAGACAACCTAATCTGAATCAAACTAGGAAATCTAATCACATCATAAGGAGAATAATTTTAAAATTCAAACTAATAATTTGAGATTCAAAACTAACCCTAATATCTATAGCCAACTATTTCTAATATAAACCAAAATCTAATCTAAGATGAACTCATCCTTTCCACATCCAAACTTTCTCCAAAATTTCTCTAACACTCTTTGCAATTGTATGGTTGTTTCAAGGAAGGATCAATGATTGGTTACAATAAATTTAACTCCTTGATCTTGGTTGATGGTTGCCAAAACATTCATTGTGCTTTGCTGGTGATCACCATCTATGGTAAAGTCTATCACTGTTGCATTCTACATTTTTCACGTCTAACGGAGACGGTGGCCCCCTAGATAAGATTCCGTCATGATTTTCTCGGAAGCAAACGGATCATGAGGCTTACCCGAAAAAAAAAAAAGACAAGACTTGGGGATTGTTGAATGTGCATATGATTATAATGAGAACCTTAGTTGAATTGTTGGATGGTCTTGACCGAGGACCTCGGGTCCACAGTTGCGGGGGAGCAAGAATGCAGAGAAGTGGAAAGAAGAAATCATAGCGAAGCGACGTGATGTGGAAGTGGATTTTTTATTGCATTTAGAAGTGGCCGAAGCCTACATGGAGCTGGATTGAGCATCCAAAGAAGGCCCGTAGTTCAGGTTTTGAATTGATCGAGATTTTGGGGCCCAAAGAGGCTTTAAATCTCAATTTCCATCAATTCTAGGGATGTTTGGAGAAAAATATAGTAAACAAGGGCTGTTTGTGCAATTTCACACTAATTGAATCCTTTAAAAACTCCAGATGGAGCTGGTTTTTTGGCCATTTAATTACAAGGTCAACCATGGCCTATGATACCTAGATATGGCCGTATACGGCAGGGCACACGCAATAGAACCGTCAAGAACACGGTATTTACACATAAAAGTGAAGTATTGGATACGATATGACATGATGACATGATACGTTGCAAATTTTGAAGTACCGTGCATCACAAACCACGACCCAATCCAAGAAGAGAAGGCACCAAAAGGTCCCCTAAAACTCCTCTTTAAGATTGTTAATTGATCTCCATCAAAAGGTGGTCCATGTGAGTCCACAGGGCATCTTGTATAAGCTTCTTTGAGACGAGAAGAAATCTGAATTTCTGCAAAATTGTCATTATTCTTTTTGTTAATTTTTGTTGTGTTGCTTTAGGAAACATTAGTACGACTTCTAATTGCAGTGGGAAACAAGATTAGAAGGGTTCCTAGGGTTCTAGATGGCTTTTGAATGATATATAAGCATAGCAGTAGTCGACTACTACATGTTTGACAGTCTTTGTTTTGCTACAGTAACTGAATAAAAGAAAGACAGTGCTTAGGTTTTTTCCCTTTCCCCTCGCTCTATAGGTCAGATTTGGGTTTATTTTCATTGTTCCTTGCTTCTTCTGAATTCTGGATTTTCTGTTAATTTACTGCAATCAACTCTAGTTGCTGGATTTTCTGGTTTTGGATTACTTGGGCCCTAGACAAGTCTTGTGTGAAATCGGGATTGCACCATGGAAGCATTCAAGACTATGGCAGGCCTCATTGGCCAGGGCTTTGATACCATGTGAAAATTTATGGATTCCATTTTATCAAATTGCTGAGGTGATTTTATTGAGAATAGCCAATGACTGTCTATGAAATCCCACCTGCCTGGGCTTGCCCGTCTTGCTTGCTAGCTTGCTTGTCTCCTAGGGCTTGGACTACACTAAGTCCCACATTGGAAATATCCAAGTCCTGACCATGGGCTTATAAGTCAAACCCCGTGTTGACTCAACATGACGTGTTTTAAACCTGTGTGGCCCGGATCCCGTAAGAACTCCGGAGTTGAACGTGCTTAGGGGGGGGTAGTACCGGGATGGGTGACCGCCTGGGAAGTCCTTGCGTGTGCACGTGGGCCAAAGTGGATAATATCATGCTGAGTTGGGCGAGGCCGTGACACTATCTATAGAGTACAGTCAAAGATATTGACTCAAACTAGGAAACCTAATCTCACCCAAACTTGGAAACCTAATAACACCATAAGAAGAGCATAATTCAAAAATCCAAAAATTCAAGATTCAAACTAATACAAATATCTGTAACCAACTAAACCCACATCTAATATAATCTAATCTAATCTAAGATGAAGTCATCCTTTTCATATCCAACCGTCTCTACAAGATTCTCTACTAGTGCTAGGGACAATTAAAGCCAACTTTCAATTGTTTGGTTATTTTAGTTTGTTGCTGCTGATTTTAAGAAAGCGCTTAAGTGTCATTTTGGCCATTTTATATTCAATTAATAGTCGATAGAAATGATTAAAACACCATGCCAAAATCTAGTAGTAGGTTGAGTGCGCAGACATCCTTTATGAATCAGCTGTGATTACATGATCAATGGGTTCTAGAAAGAGATTAGAAAATCAAAATATTCCATCGTGCTTCTAGTGCTTCGCAACCAAATAATTATATTCTCTTTGGAAGCTAATGGTAGTAATCTGGAAGAGCGTGCTGAAATTGTTAAGTTGAGAATATCAACAATAATTTGTATTCTAAGGAAGATACGCTTAGTAAAACTTGACTTTTTTGGGGATCAGTAACGCTTGAATGTTTTTTTTTCCAAACAATTAATTCTATTGAGGTTGCCAGCATAGAAGTTAATTTACTTTTCTTGAGAGGAGATGAGAAAAGCTGTCCTTGAGTTAGGTGGTGGTGATTGAGTTCTAGTTCAGATGGATTTCCAGTGGACTTCTTTCAGGAATTGTGATAAATGATAAAATAACAGTGGCCTTTTTAGTTCTTTTCTAGAGAGGGGATGAGAAAAGCTGTCCTTGAGTTAGGTGGTGATTGAGCTTCTAGTTCAGATGGATTTATGGTGAATTTCTTTCAGGAATTTTGGGAGATGATCAACTAATAGTGGGGGTTTTTTTTTTTTTCCCTTAAAAAACCTACAAGATCAGCAGTCAAATATCAATCTGTTGGTTTACTTGGTAATGAACAATGAAACAGAATAATTCCACTGATTTGCAGTAGCTGTTGCTATAAGAGAATCAAACATACATAATTCTAAGAGGGATGTGTGGCGTAACAAAATATAGAATTAGGAACCAGTACAGGAAATTACGGATGGTTCCACTCGATGAGGAAATCAAGGAATGTCATCTAAACTGGTCTGGGCAGTTATTTCTAACAATAAAAGCAGTCCCTATTCAAAGGATTGGAGTGTGGCAGACACAATCAGTGGTTTAAAAACTGGACCAGACCTGCCAGTTGAACTGGGTTCAATTGACATTGGTTCCTTTAGCGGTCTGGATAGATAAAAACCAGGGTTATCGGCAAAAACTGGTCAAATCAAATAAAAAGAGGTGAAAACAGAGTTGAACCAGTTGGACCCACCATTAATTGTATAAAAATATTTTTTATTTTTATTTTTATTATATTTTTACATCATCATGGTTAATCCGGGTTAAACCAGATGGTCGAACCATCCCCTCCACAGGTTTGCCCTCCGGTTCAGTTTCTAAACATCAATATCATCAAAGGATTGTCCCAACCATGTTGAGGTCAACTACATGAATTCTGTTTCACATTTTAGTCTATCCTGGGTCAAATTCAGTTCCTAAACCATTTTTTTTAGTGCTGGATGTGACTCAAAACATTGGAAACAATAAAGACTGGAAATGATGCTAGAATTCACATGTTGCGTGGATGAGCGATAGATTTTAGCCATAAATGGAGATGAGTGGAGAAGACAGACAATAAATCCAAGCACAAATAGAGGGAATAATGCTTCAAAATGATGATTGTAAGGACAATACACTTTACCACTCTCAAGTCAAACTTGTTCCCTATGACCAATCAACAATGGGAACACACAGAGGGAATAATGCTGCAGAATGATGAGGATAAGGACAATAAACACTAACCACTCTTAAGTCGTACTTGTCCCCTATGACCAAACAACGCTGATAACCCTCCAATGCCAGCTTAAGAAAGTTGTCCCTGTCAATCTGCACAAATTTTTTCAAATCAAATTCATATTGAGCAATAATTTTTTTTCTTCTTTAGAACACGAGACAATTTAATCAAAATTAAGTGACTAACAACACACATGCACCACATGCCGAGAAGCATGGACTTGGACACAGGACACGGACACGACACGACACGGCATTTCTAAAAAAAGTAGGACACGGACACGTCGAGGACACGTTAATATTTAATAATAATAATATATCTAATCATATACTAAAAGATAATATCATTTTAACTTTGTAATCAATTTAGTAATCAAATAAATAAAAATTCAAGTACCAGTGTACCAACTAACAAACATCAAATTATCAAATAGCAATACAAAACTGAAACATAAACAAGCAGCAGAGAAAGAAAAAACGAGCAGCAGCAAACAACAGAATCAGTGCAGAGACGACAAAAAAAAAAGAAGAAGAGGAAACAACAGCGTAGCAGAGAAAGAAAAAAAGAGCAACAGCAAAAAAAAAAAAAAAAAAAAAGAAAAAGAACAGCATACCCGATGAGCTAAAATGACGAGCAGAAGCAGTACCACGAGCGAAAAAAGGAAGTAGCGCAGCAGATCTTCTTCTTCCTTCTTCCGTTTCTTTCTTCTTCTTCTTCCTAATCTGATGACCAGATTGTTTTTTTTTCCTCTTTCGTTAGGGCTGGACAAACAAATGTTATTAGGGGCTAGGGATGGACGAATTTTCCTCTTTAAGTTATAACTTTTTACAAACAAACCCCCAACCGCCCGCGCCCCCCCCCCCCCCCCCCCCCCCCCCCCCCTCTTTTTTTTAACTCTAATTTTAATTTTTTTTTTTCCAATTAAAAGAGGCCAGCGTGCCCGGAATATAAAAAAAAATAGGATGGTCTTTTTGGCGTGTCCGACAAGTGTCGAACACAGACAATTCGGCCCTGGAGAGGTGTCCTTGCTTCCTAGGCCACATGCATTCGTGTGAGTACAAAAATATTCAGATGAGAACTGTCCACGTGTGTGTACAGATATATTAATGAGAACCTTCCACAAGGTTCCTCCATAGTTTTTTGGCAACCTGGACCACCTATGATCAAGTTAGTCGTTGTCCCCCCCCCCCCCCCCCCCCCCCCACACAAAGTCAAGTTAACATGGCTGAGTCGGACCAAAATGCACCCCAAAGAATAAAAAAAAAACATAAAAAATTGTTAAAAAAAAGGCAAAAAAAAAAAAGAGTTTAAAATAGAAAATTGATGCCTATGAATTTAACCCAAGTGATGAGGACATCATAGCTCCTTCGTTCAAGGAAGAAGAAATCACATAGGCAGGCTTCCTCGTGGATGGATAATATTGTTTAGTGTTAGATCACAATTCCATTAAAGATCCACTGTTGGATCTTGATCCGAATGCAAATCAACTGTTGGATCTAGTTGATCTTCTAATCCATGATCGAGATGAAGACCTCATGTGGCAAACATTAGAAAGACCCCCACATTGGGATGTGCTACATGGGTGGAACCAGTTGGAGAAGAGCATCTAAGAAGAGAGAAGATTGAGATCAAGAGGGGCCCACCGAATGGGACCGTACATGGGTTGTAC